>JARYZH020000030.1:1497433-2994866 GCA_030021035.2 Notholithocarpus densiflorus
CTTTTCATTATAGCACCAATGGTTTTTTGGAAGAGAAATGCTATGTTCATAAAAAGTTTCCAACAAATAATAAGTGTCAGGTTGTTATTTGGCTAGTATTGGTAAGGGAAAAAATATATTCAGTAGTAAATTCAAATTGAAGTCAATAACAACTTGTCACCTAGAATTTGTTGTGAAAGTGTTATGAAAATGTTGTGGATGTGACACTTCTTTTTTTGGAATAATTCCAATTCCATTCGTTGATTCACTAATTCATTCCATTCACTGATTGTTATCTTCTCCATCCTTATTGGTACAATACTTCAAGTGCAATATATTAAAATTTTCAATTAAATCGAAATACTTGGTTATATTGACAATTTTTATTATTTTCAAAATTGTTTTTGCATGAAAATGAAAATTGAATTTAATACAACTTTATGTTTTAATTTTATGGACGATTTGTGGCTCATTTGATAATGAATAGTAGATTTTTTTTTTTTCTTTTTGAGTGAATAAATTAAAATCATTGTTTTGGACGATGCCTTTGATACGTACAAAGCCTATTTTCGAGTATTTATTCGCGCATTTTCTCTATTAAGAAATCGAATATATTGCACTTAAAGTATTATATCTAATACATAAGCATATTGGATTTCTTAAACCAAGCCAAACGCTTTGCAAGAGATGTTGGAATTCAGGACTTATCATTGAAGGGGATTCGTTGGTAGTGTACAATGCTCTCTGTGGTCACACCTCACCTCCTTCTTCAATGGTAGCAGTTGTATCGAGTATCAATGTCTTGTGTGGGTTTGTGTACCGTGTTGAATTTTCACATATTCGTAGACAAGATAATAGGCCAGCCCATCTGTTAGCAAAACATGCTATAAGTATTGTTGATTTTATTACTTGGATGGAAGTGAATCCTTACTTTATTGGCATATATTTCCTATTGAAAAAACAAAAAAGTTGGCATTATTATTTAATGATATTAATTCTCATGCATTCTTTATTGTACAACTTTCATACGCATTATCCCTTCATATCAATTAAAAAAAAACTGTTAAAGTTATGATTTAGGCAAGGTGTGTACAAAGTTTATTAGAAAAATAACCGCATATATGTAAGGGCAGTATTTGTTTTCAACAGTACACATTGTGTTTTTATAACTTGAAATTAAATCACGGTTTCAGTTATAAATAAAAATAAATAAATAAATAGAAAACATATTATTTTAAAAAATTAACAATTTTTTTTCTATATGTAAAGCTTTTGTTGGTCCAAGGCAAAGGAAAAAACAAAAACGAAAAGAAAAATATCGCACATGAATTAATGCTAGCAGATTGATCGAAGATTTTATCTGTTTCTACATCTAATGTGTCAGGACAAAAGTCCAAATATTTTCTGCAACCGACGGCTGAAATTGATGATCTACTTCTTTTGTCCCGTTTTAGACACTTGGCCTCACGTGTAAAGCATATATAGTGGCACGTTGATATTACTCAAATAGCCCAATCTGCTTTACCCACTTCATCAATGGCAAGTGATGACCAAGAGCGCTCCCAATGCTGTTTCCTCAAATGGATGAATCTCCAACAAGAAGAGCTCTTAGAGCTCCACCAAGCTCTAGCCCTACACGCCCACCACCACAACATCAACAATGGAAACGACCTAATCCAACTCGTAGAAAAGTGCATCAAACACTTCCAAGACTACGCTGACAAGCGAAGCCGACTAGCCCAGAACGACGTTTCTGCTTTCTTTGCTCCAACCTGGTGCACCAACTGGGAAAACTCGCTGCTTTGGATCGCTGGTTGCAGACCTTCCCAATATATCAGACTCATTTATGCGCTGAGTGGGTTGGAAATTGAGGCTCAGCTCAACGAGTTCCTTCAGGTCACAAGCACTGGGAAACTCGGCGACCTTTGTTCCAAACAACTTCACCAACTCGACAGTTTGCACAGCAAAACGATCAGAGCTGAGGAAAAATTGACAACCCAGTTGGCGAGTTTGCAAGAGGATGTAGCAGATCAGCCCATTGCAATGATTGCAAAGGGGTTGTTCCATGTCGGTGAGATAAATAGAGAAGTTGACAAGGCTCTGGATCAACATGAGAAAGCCATGGTTGGTGTTTTGGAAGAGGCTGATAGGTTGAGGTTGAGCATACTCAAGGAGCTGATAGGGATATTGACGCCTGTGCAAGCTGTGGAGTTTCTTGCAGCTGGTAAGAAGCTTCACCTATGTGTTCATGAGTGGGGTAAAAGGAGGGATCTTAGCCATGGGAGAGGAAGTTTTAACAAGATTAATTAGTATTACTAATGTAGTTTGTCATGCAAATATGTATATGGTATGTCGCACTATGGATAAGCTGATAAATGTGTTGGTTTCAGGTTTGGTTAAATGCTGGTATTGTGCAAGTATTGCAGTATATTTTATCAAAGTAAAGTATTGCAGTATGCTAGTGTGCGTGCTGTCCCTTAAAAAAATCTGTGCCCACAATTATAGTTATAGTAATTTTTGTGCTTAAGCATCCATCTTATGTCTGGGTTTCAGATAACTTGACTAGTAAAAAAATTTTCGTCTAATAAAATATATGGGTTCTAAATTCTGTTATACAAAAAAAACTAATTAGTATTTTAGCTTAATGAGAAGAGTAATCATAAAATAGACTTAATAACTTTAAATTAAATTGTATTTTTAAATAAAATAAAATAAGAGTGGTGTACCCTAGAGGAAATTAAGAAAACGAGGAGGAAGAAATCAAACAAGTGTATTTATCAGGTAAAACTATTTTGCATACTCAAATTAATGGAGGTAGCTTCTGTGCTCTTATGTCCTAACACGTTAGATACAGTGTGTGGTCTTGATCATTGATATATGTGATAGAGGGCTTGCCTGTTACATGCATATTTGTAGTAGAATAGAACTAAAACAGCGCCGCACCGATTCCCTCTAGAAGAAAACCGAAGCAAACCTAGCAATGTCTCGCATAAATTAATTTATTGGTTAAGCGGTGTTCGAAGAAAAAGCAAAAGACTAGAAACAGGAAGAACCGCGTTCATAAACTTAATGGCCAACGTAACGTGATCAAATGCTAAACCAAAAACTATGTTTATGAAAAAAGGGATGAAAATGCACGTGGAGTAGTATCAAAATGGACCATAGAATTAAATCTCTCTAGTCTTTACCCATCACAAAAATACTTGGAATATATTAATTATCTAAAATCATAATCAAGATGCAACTTGGTGAGGCATATACATATATATATATATATATATATATATCAAAACACTACAATTTATCTCCGGAATAACTGTGCAAACCAGAAATGCCCATTGGACCACTAAGTACATAAATGTCACTATGAAGTTTAGAACCACATTCTCAGGTGTTTATGCACAACACCAAAATTATGTTTCTTCTATAACAATAATTTCAATGAACTGTAATGCTTATCTCTTATATCTCTTAGCAGTATGTCGCAACTACCTTTTACATCTCTCTCCTTTTTCTTCTTCTTAAGAACCTTCCCAAAAGAGCCAAGACTGACATAATTTTAGCTATGCGATCTATCATGAAGAACCATCAACACTGACATTAACCATTTCCTGCAAAGTTAAGTACTGTAGCCTAAATCAAATAAGTTGACTACTAGAGACATATTTTATGTAATTGGTTAATTTTTTGACAAAATGCATTTTATTTGTAATTTGGAGAAAATTGGCAAATGCCCATTTCACGCAAAAAATTTAGCATTTTGCCTCATTTCCTAAACTAATTAAGGAAATGTCCCTATTTTGAAATTCGATTTTCTCAAAATCGAGTTAGCCCTATAGTGGCGTTTTAAGGAGCCCTATAATGACGTTTTAAGAACCTTTAGTGGCGTTTTAGAACTCGAGCTACATGAACTCGAGTTACATGCAAGTGTAAGGGTAAAAAAAAAAAACTTGCATGGAACTCGAGTTCATGGAGCTCGAATTCCAAAATGCCAATATAGGTCCTTAAAACATCGTTATAGGGCTCCTTAAAACATCGCTATAGGGCTCCTTAAAATGCCACTATAGGGCTAACTCGATTTTGAGAAAATTGAGTTTCAAAACAGGGGCATTTCCCTAATTAGTTTGGAAAAGTGAGCAAAATGCTGGATTTTTTTTAAAAAAAAATGGCAAAAGCCCATTTTCTCCCTTGTAAATTGGTAGATTTAGGATGGGTTTAGGACTTCAACAATTATGTTGTTCAAGTCAAGTGTTAAAGCCATGAAGATTAGACCAAGAAACAAGTAAAGAAAAACTGCTCATTAAAGCTCAACAAAAGTCTCGACAGAATCCTTTCTATCGAGATTTAATGTTGAAACTCGACAGAAGCTCGACAGAAACTGAATCTGTCGAGATCTACGAAATCAAAATTTCCAAATTTGATTTTTTACCCTAGCTGACATGTATGTGTAGGGTTTCTTTTCTCACAACCCTAAACATATATCACTACAAGAAATATGTACTATTGCGGTGGGTGTTTTGCAGCAGGTGCAAAAATTGCCGCTATATGTCCCATATTGCGGCGTTTTTTCAGACCGCCACAGTAGTTCTAATCTTTTGTGGCGCACTAAAGCGGCGGTACATAGAACCGCCACAATATGTGTGTTTTAGCAGCGTTTACATAGATATAGCAGCACTTTAGAGAACCTGCCGCAATAAATATAGCATTTGCGGGGATACTATAGCAGCGGTATTGAAAACCGCCGCAATATGTAAGTTTTAGCGGCGAGTTTGTGAACGCCGCAATAGACCTTTAAATTGCCCATAACTAGTTCAATTTTTTTCCCTTCCCCCACCCCCCAACCACCTAAATCTATCAATTTAGACCCTAACCTTTTCATTTCTCATCCAATTGTATCCCTCTTAAAAAAAAAACACACACACACACACACACTCTCTCTCACTCTCAAATTAAAATCTCACATCATTGATCTCAATACCCAAATATCGATCTTCCCACCACCACCATGCATTCTTACTCTCAAACCCTAGATTAGGCCTCTCTTTATTAGCACTCACCGTCGCCGCTAGCTAATTGAAGCCCCCAAATGATTAATATTTGAATATTAATTTCACCAATTCTAGTGGTATCAGGACTATCTATTAAGTTTGACTGGGTTTGACCAACTTAAATTAAATTTTGACTACGCCTTTCTCTAAATCCGACCGTTTGATTGAGACCATAATTTACCAAAATTAACTTTTCATTACACTCTTCAGATCCAACAGTTAGATTTCAAATCTAAGTCTGGCGCGTGATAGATATGTGCTGTGTACCTGTATGGTTATGTTTTCTCAATCTGACCATCTAATTGGTCTCAAATTTCACCAACACTAATATGTCACCATAGTCTTTAATCCCAATTATCAAGATTTGAATATAATTTTCACCAAGTCCAGTGGTCTTGGGACCACCTATTAAGTTTGACCGGGTTTGACCAACTTTGACCGTGACTTTCTCTAAATCCAACTGTTTAATTGTGACCATAATTTACCAGAATTAACCTTTCATTACACTCTTCAAATTCAACGGTTAGATTTCAAATATAAGTATGGCGCGTGATGAACATGTGTTGTGTACCTATATGACTATGTTCTCTCAATCTGACCATCCAATTGGTCTCAAATTTTACTAACACCAATATGTCACCATACTCTTCAATCCTAATGATCAAGATTTGAATATGAATTTCACCAAGTCCAATGGTATCGAGACCATCTATGGAAGTGAAACAAGTTATCTAACAGTACATTTGCATGAGAAAGCCCGAATAAATCCAAGCTTTGACATGATGCTCAACACTCAGAATAAGAAAATAGAGAAAGTGATGGTAGGACATGAAAAAGGCGCACATTTAGACAAGAAAAAGAAGATGATTATCAAAATAACACATGATTACGTGGAAAACCCTAGAGAAGGGATAAAAAACCACGGTTTAAGCAAGAACGTAACATTCTTGCTCGGCTCAACTCATATTATGTATCAGAAAGAGAACAATTTACAATAAAGTTGCCTTACCAACTCTCCACTTTCAACTCCCAAAATATCTGGTTGGGTTCTTGCCTTAGAAGTTCAGTTGCATGTTCCTTTTATACTGTAAGGAACATGGCTGAGTACAAGGACAGGTGTCAAGTCATCATATTCTATCTTTTAAGATCTTTTTACAACTGTGATATTATCTACTGACTAAGGGAAAAGAGCTGCGCCAACGTGGCACTAGGACCTGTGGGAGACAAGTCTTGGACATTGAGAGGAACATCAGGAGTACTGTGATTGGTACACGTGTTCTCTAGGGTGACTTATGATGCACTCAACCAATAAGGGGTGTCCTCATAGTCTCTGACCTTAAAAGGTCACTATTTCCCTTTTGGTGAGTACTTGAGTACTATGCCAGGTGTAAATCTTACTTCCTTCCCAAGGCAGTCACGCCTTTGTCACTGACCAAGACAAAATCTCTTAGCCAACACCTACTCTCCCTTCCCTCATAGTTGCTCCACGTGTAAGGTTCGGATTCAATTACTCATGCATTCTCCCATGCCTTAGTGGTGTTATGTACATAGGGTTTGTAAGGATACCTGATCTCGAATGGAAACTCACAACCTGTGTACAAATCTAGATATATGTTGATCTTCAGTTTTCTCCAAATCATTGTGATTCGCCAGGCTGTCAAACTCCTCCATGTACTCATTAACTGTCCGAGTACCCTGCCTGCAATCCTGATACTGTTTAAACAACTCCTACTGGTAATCTGGTGGTAAGAACCGATCTGCCATTAATCTTTTCATTCTCCTCCATAATTGTATTGGAAGCTTTCGTTCACAGGTACAATTTAATTGAACATGATCCCACCAAGCAGACGCTTCTCCCTTCAATTTGTAGGCCACCAAACACACCTGTTTGTCATCTGCAGTACCCATATAATCGAAAAACTTCTCCACCTCACTGACCCAATCCAAATACTCTTCAATGGAGACATTACCATTAAAGGATGGTAAACCTACTTTCATCTGATAGTCCCTCTACTCCTGATAATCTTGGCCATTATCCCTCGCAGGACCACAATGATTCCCAATGACTCTCTCTGCATACTCCTCATCCTCACTATTCTCTTCGTTGTAGTCTTGCTGCCTGTTCCAGTTTGGACCACGATGGGGAGGGCCACGCATTCGGTTATCACGTTGCTCTTCATCATCACGATTAGGGTTTCGGTTAAGCAAGGTGGCAGGCACTTCTTGAATCTGGTCAAGAGTCTACTGGGTTGAATTACGAAACTATTGATTTTCATCACAACACTCAAGGAACTTAGCCCTAGTGAGGATTGGGTTGTTGACATTGTCACCGCCATCATTGTTGTGGTGGTCACCATCTCGCCGATGAGCCATCAGACTAGGGTAAGTCAAGGCTCTGATACCAACTGATGTAGCGAAAGCCTAAAAAAAGCACACACAATGCTCTCTTGATGGAACAGAAACTAAATTATTAATTCCTAGTAGTAAACCTCGAATCCACGAGGGCTTTCCTTGAATTAACAAGGAGAAGAAAACTGGAATCCACTAGAGAAATAATTTGACAAAAGTCTGTGTTTATTGATAATAGTTTGATTTGCCTTTGACGGCTACAAAACATATAAATACTGAGAAAAAACGTCTAAAAACCCTAATTCGCACAATTACGTGATTAGATGACAAAATACCGAAATTTACCAAAAATGGCAAAATTGAGTTTAATGCATAATCATAAACTGATGACCTTAAGGGTCATCCTAAAATAGACGGGGCCTTATTCTGACTTTTAAACTAAAAGTTATTAAGGAAAAATAAATAATACTAAAAATAGCAAAAACACTATTTTTAGGGCCTTAATGAAAGAATTCGCCTAAATTTTGGCAACATTCATGTCATGAGTCTGTATCAGAACACCGTTTCCCTTTAACCTGCCAAATTTCATGCAATTCCAACACTGTCACCCCGATGGCTTTTACTAGCATCCCTCTTTGATTTTGCGTTGTGACTTTTTGCGTCCCTGCTACTCTAAGAAGGCATGTGCTGTTTGTTCTACATCACAAACCTCAGTACTTTCTCTTCTCATTAGATAACTAGTGTGCATCAGCAGAGCAGATATCAACGGTGCCATAGCATGAAAAGAACCAAATTTCGTGGCTTCATGGTCCGAATGTGGTCCTTCCCTACGCTCCTGTGCATGGTCTCTATATTCCCTACTTCTCTCATTTCTTTTTTCGGTAAAAAACATATATAAAAAGCTTAAAAGGGGTGGCAATTTCTACATTCTCAAGACAACACAAAGGGAGATGGACTCCAACACTCTCGCTATTGGGATCATAGGGACTCGAACCCAAGACCAAAGTCTTGTTAGCCTACTACTTCTCTCACCTATGCTATGATGTGGCAGAATTAGCAATTTTGCTGGTGTCCAACACATATTCAACATAGTTACAAATGTATCAAATACGCACCAAACCAAAAAAAAAAAAAAAAAGCACTATTGGAAAAACTTTTGATTTATTTTATTTAATTAATATAGTGACAAATTTTAAATTAGTCGATAAATTTGATGTGGCAATTTGTAATTGACTTGATTAATTTTTGCCTCTTACAAGTGCCCCCTCGAGACTTGGGATATCCACAATTTTGAGTGGAGAAAGTGGTCAAATCTCAACAATTTCTAGTTTTGATGCTATTAATTTCAGCTCCCTCAATTTATTTTTACCGCAAGATTTGAAGCAATTAGGAAAAAGTATGACATGGGATAAGAACTAAATTTTGTCCAAATTAACTTCAAAAATCACTCACATCAACTTACATATCTATTGTATAAAAATAAACAAGTACGATTGTTTTGCATTTCAATTTTTTATCCTTCCTTTTCAATTCCTGAGGATGAAAAGAGTTGATAGTAGTTATAATGCATAAAGAGAAAGATATAATTTTAAAAATTAAGAAAAATTGATATTTTAATGAAATAAAATTTAGAATAGATAATTTCTTGTGTATGTTTGAAAAAGTGGTCAAGTAAAATAGGAGAAAAAAAAAAGCTCTTATAGATAGAAATTTTTGCACTATTTTTAAGCCCAACACTCAATAAAATAACACTCATCAACTGATCAAAAGCCCTAAAACATTAAAACCAGCCCACCAACCACTAAACTCCCTCAAATAACAAAAATTACCCTTTGTCCCAAACTTCCACAAAAGTACAACTTTGGCCCCAAACTTTCATAAACTGCACAAAAGCCTCAAAAGTAACTAATGATACACAAAATCTGGTCCTTGTCCATGTAGTTAGGACGATCAAGCGTAACTTGCACAATGGAAAAAGACTTCTTTGGTGATGATATTGTGGTAGTGCCGGCCAAGGACTCTCCAATACCTAAATTAGATATCTAAGATTATGTTATAAAGATTGTAGGTAGGAAACTAGGAATGCTGATAGTATAATAGTCCATAAGAATTTGTACCTTGTTTTTTCCTCTTGAAGTGGCTTTATAAACCTTTTGTTTGTAGCCATTTGAAGCCTCTTTATTGCACTCCTTTATGGTGTTTGTAACGTTTCCCGATGAGGAATGAGCCTTTTATGGGTCTTCCAACGATCATTCTTCCATTCCTTTTCGTTAATATCGGTCAGGTAGTTAATGGTCATTTAATGAGCGTTGTTCGTCCATTCTATATTTGGACAAAGTAGGTTTCTAGACTCATCAGTAACCACAACCCCTTTTCAATCTCAGATTCCCTTTAAACAAATGGAGTGTCTTCTAGATCAATAAATGTGCCAATTCATGTATTGGTTAACATTCTCCTTGATTTATTAGATTTGTGTGATGTCCTTTTTGGAATCCACATATTAATTTTTTTTTTCATATGCTTATCTCATAATTTTCAGTTGCAATTTATTTGATATATTGTGTTTATGTCAATTTTCCTTGGATACCTGTGGGTTTTCATGTAATCTTCACAAATGGTACTTTGTAAACTCATAACCCTACAATAAAGGGCTTGACGTTTGCACCCTTCATAAAAAACAAAAAAGTTCTCTAAGTAATATTGCACTGTCTCACACATGCATTTAAAATTTACCCAATAAACACCAGCACAATTACATGCTCAAAAATTGCAAAAATTGAACATTTACACCAAATTTTGTGGAAGTTTGGGCGAAAGGATAATTTTTGTTATTAGAGGGACTTTAGAGTTGGTGGGCTGGTTTTATTGTTTTTGGTCGTTTGAGTTTATGGGTTTTATTTTAGTAAGTCTTGGGCTAAAAAACTCGTTTAAAATTTTTTATCTATACTAAATTTTAGTATAAGAATTTATTTTTTGTAATTTATTGACCACTTTTCTAAATACACACAAAAAATTACCTATTCTAAATTCAGTTTCATTCAAATATAAATTTTACTTAACTTTTTAAATTATTTCTTTCTTTTCGCACACTATAACTATTCACTTTCTTTTTTCATCCTCAAAAAATGCAAAAATATAAAAATAAAAACAAAAAGAATATAAAAATAAATAATAAAAAAACTGAAATGGACGAACTTCTGTGTATTTGCACAATAGTTTTTCTAAGAGTTTGGATTCTGACCCATGGTATTACCGTAAGAAGCCCACATGACTAATCCCACTCAGATACGTAGCATCTCATTGGTTCTAACTTCTAACATCAACGTGTTGTACAACAACCAACTTATCATGCAAAGGAAATACACATGTATGTAATGTGACTCTCTCCTGGAATATTCTCGTGCATGTAAGGGAATAAGGGATTTTCTAGTGAATCACTATTTTTTTTAACAACACCTGACCTGACAAATTTATGTGAACCCCATCGGTAATATCATTTTTTTACCTATCATTAATAATCTTTCAAATTAGGTAGGTGTGAAATTCTTTATATCTATAACTTTCTCAACGGAAACATTTTGACATTTACACTAATTACTATATCTATAACTTTCAAATTTATGTGTTTTGAAAGACCCACCGTGTCTGCAAAATCGTGTTTCATAATTTCAATTATGTTTCATATACACAGTGTATAGCTATCAGCCCATCACTTATCGTCTGTTTATCTCGGACAGTTAGTCGAGTCATAAGCAGGTAAAAATACATGGCTGGGCCCCGTGGACGCCACAAACAATAAACAGCAGGCCATGCACATTCCACGTTGAAACCAGATGCATCCCCACAATGACACGTTTTAAACAAAGAGAATTCAGACACCAGGTGGTGGATTTGGACAACTCGATCAATAGAGTCAAAGTTGGAAATGAAGAAAGAAAGAGCAGAAACTCATGTCCCTCTCCTCCTCTTGCAAAGCGTCACGCAGCCCCTTCAAAAGCACTATTAGCTAATTGCTGCGCGTAAGCCATGCACCAGTCATCCCCCCCACCTGCACCGTGGCCTTCCCATACGTGCCTCTCTTTCCTCCCTCCATCTGGTAACACACTCACACGTACACGTACACTCATACACAAGCATACTATATATATAAAAAAGGAATTGGTTTGTACCGTCAAGATCATGACACATTGACAAAATTGAATACGTGTCATAATCTTAATAGGTCTAATACATAGAGCACCGGACCAATCTTTACCGGTTTATAAATACCATGCATAGCACAACCTTATTGATAACCTTGAGCTAGCCTTTGTTTTTTCTCTATAAACGAAATGAAAACACAAGTTGAAGAAAGGTTCTCTGAGTTCTATGAGAAGTGGATATACCAACTTGAGGAACATGTCCAACAACTCATAAGGGTGCCTAAAGCGAAGCTCAGTGAACCAGAGGATTCAGAGCTACAAGCTTTGGTGTCAAGGGTTACAAGCCATTATAAGGAGTACTATACTGTGAAATGGGCTGGTGCTCATGAAGATGTGCTTGCTTTCTTCTGTCCAGTATGGTTGAGTCCTTTAGAGAACGCTTATTTATGGGTGACGGGTTGGAAGCCATCCATGGCTTTTCAAGTCATTGACACTTTGAAAAAGTCTGTGGTGCCTTGTGCTAGTATGGTGGACATGTCTGAGACACAGGTGAAGAAGATTGAGGAGCTGAGGTTGAAAATAAGGTTGGAGGAAGAGAAAGTGGAGAGGGAAATGGAGAGGTTGCAGGTGGCTATGGCGGACCGGAAAATGGTTGAGTTGGCCCGGCTGGCGAGCCGGGTCGAGAAAGGTGATGTGGTGGGTCAGGTGGATGGGTTGGTGGAGGTGGCATTGAAGGGATTGCTGGGTGGATTGGAGAAGGTGATGAAAGCTGCAGATTGTGTGAGGCTGAAGACTTTGAAGGGTGTTTTGGAAGTGCTGAGGCCATTGCAGTGTGTGGACTTCTTGGCTGCAATTTGTATGCTTCAGATTCGGCGCAGGCAATGGGGGAAGATAAGAGAGAGCCAGAAATGGGGGAAGATAAGAGATAGCCAGGAGGAGAATACAAGTGCTGAGATCATATAAAGTTCTTAGTTACAAACTTAGAATGGATGAATATATCCCTTAGAGTTTTTAAGGTAATTGCACAATAAAATTTTTAAAATCATATCCCTTTAATTTAAAATAGATGAATTAGATTTTATCACATCATCAATATTTAAAACAATATAAATTATTACTATTTTGGGTATTTTTTATTTATTTAAATTATTGATATGTGGTAAAGTTCAATTTATTTGTTTATAAATTGATGGATAAGATTTTGAACATTATCGTTGACTTAGCTTAAAAACTTTAGAGGGGATCCTACTACTGCTACTAGGTTTATGATATACATACATGTGTGTAAAGGGATCCTATTAGTTCGTTTGCGATATATATGTGTATGTATGTGTATTTGTATGTTTGCGATATATATGTGTACATATTTGTATATGTATGTTGGGAAGGTTTTGTAATGTTATGTCGGTTTTGTAACAACCATAGTGTTTTTCAATGTTGAAAAAATAAATAAATAAAAAAAGCAGCACAAGTCTCATCAGAATTTGTTTGAAATTAGCACAATAATTCCGTTTCTTTTTTTCCCCCTTTCCTCTTAAATAATTAAATTTTGTTTTCTCTTATAGTGAGAACCTAAGTTCTTTTTTGAGTAAACAATAATTTTTATTAGAACACATACTAAAATAGTAATATTAGTATTTTAAACCGAGTTTATAATACATTATATAATATTAGTGTTTTAAACCGGGTTTATAATACATCACATAATCAGAATACAACTACAAAATAGTTTAACCTTTATAATTGTTCTAATTCCTCTTCCATTATTGTTGTAATTATGGTTTTAAAAATTGACCAAATCACTGGTTTGTATCGAAGTGACCTAAAACTAATCGCCAATGTTCTGATTAAAACTAATAAGATTAGAAAATTTTTTTTTTTTTTTTTTTTTTTTTTTTTTGGGAACCGCTTGAATCACGTTCAAACCGGAGATGGGTTTTGTCAATTAGATCTCGAATTCTTCCATTGGAAAATTTCGTTAAAACATAGTCCAATATATCTTGATCATCATCGTTGAAAGTCAAAATCAAAGCCATCACTATTGTTCTCTGACTTTGATACCTAGCTACCGTGGTCTAACTCCATCGTCGATCTTGTCTTTTTCATTTTCTGGGTTTAATTTGTCTTAGAAAAGAGAAACTAGAGGGCATAGAGAAACAATCTTAATTACCTACCAAGAGCTTTGTAGTTTTTTTTTTTTTTTTTATATTCAAAATAATTACAATGAAGTATTTGAACCTTAGATGTATTTGAATTATGTAGTTTAATTGGTACAACTTAATATTTTCAATAGATACATTCATGATTTAGATTAGTAAAATTATCTTAAAAACTTTAGAGTGATCTTACTGTGGACGACTAAATTTCTAGTTCAAAATAAGTCGAACAAGTGAAATAATTTCACAAATGCGAATTTGTATTGATGAATGTGTGGTACATTTCTCTGTAATTATAAAAGAGTGATCCTCTGATTCGATCTCCTTAAAAGACTTGTTGATTGGAATTGTAATAATGTATTTTTGACTCGAACACAAGATATCCTTCAATTTGGTTGAGGAATGGATCGAAGACCCTTGAAACAGAATCACAATGAATCTTTGGCTATAAGCTTGTTAGAAATTCTTTGTTCTTCGTGTTCTTCATATGTTCTTTGTGTTCTTGGTGCGTTCTTCATCTTCGAAGGTTTGTGGTGGAAGTTCTTCGGTGCTTTAGAGGCTTAAATCCGTAAAGCTTCGCTAATTTGTGGTTTGTTGAGGTTTTTAAAGGCTTTCGAGCTTAATTCCAGTGAACTTTGAGATCTAGGCAGATAGTTTGGATGATTCTGGTTCGAATATTCTTCGTATTTGAAGGTTTGTGACGGAAGTTCTTCGGGGCTTTAGAGGCTTGAATCCATAGAGCTTCGTTGATTTGTGGTTTGTTGAGATTTCTGGAGGCTTTTGAGTTGATTCCAGTGACCGTTGAGATCTAGGAAGATGATTTGGATGATTTCTCTTAGAATGTTCTTTGTATTCGAAGTTGAAGTTCTTAAAGTTGCTAGAGGCTTCAGGGCTTGATTCCAGCAGAGCTTCAGTACTTCTGAATCTTCTTTGATGCTGCTTGTGCTCCAGATGGCTTGGTGTCCTCCTAAATGTCTTAGGAAGGCTTCATTTATAGGAGTTTGGGGGTGGGTGAGCGACATGTGGCAGAGTCTGATTGGTGACACGTGTCATAGCCTGATTGGTCCGCCTATGTCATCGCTTACACGCGCTGGTCTGCTTGTGTCATTGCTTACACGCACTGGACTGCTTGTGTCATCGCTTACATGCGTTGATGGGTGATTGGTTCTTGCATGACACTTGGCAAATTTCTGTTGGTTTCTGCGTAGTGATAGCAAAACCTAGCAACAATACGTGGAGCTTTGTAATTGGTTGTATTTTGTGGACTTGATAGTATGACGTGTCAACATGTGATAGGTCGAAAATTTTTCCTCTCTACAAATGCCCCCTCGAGACTCGTTCACACACACGGTTTTCAGAGTGTGGGGTGGGAATGAGTTTCGAAAAATGGATTTTTACACCTAACTCTTCAAATGAAGTTGTTGAAGGTGGTGGAGCTTTCAGCAGGATGAGATAATTTTCGAGGAGTAGACCTACCCATATGAAAGGCTTCGATGAGACTGAAAAAGGGTCTGCGAGTATTTGAATGTACTTGCATGACCGAGCCTTCTCAACAGAGGTTAAGTTGAAGTAATTTCAGAAGAGTATTTTGGATCGTTAGCGATAATCACAGGGTGTAAAAGATGGGGAAGATGCGAGAATGGTGGCTGGGTACAGCATGTAGAGTCATGGGGTTGGCCTCGCATTTTTAAGAAGTCCAGGCGAAGTAATTTCTGAAGAATATGCTTTGGATTACGGCGAGGACATGTGCGAAAGTGGTTGAATGCGCATGTGTCATTGTTTCACTCAGGTTAAGTTGAGGTAATTTCAGAAGCTTATGGATTCTGGGGATGCTGATGTTGGTGGTGAAGAAGATGGGGATGAAGCAAAGCGAATGGGTGAAACATATGCCACCATGGCGCTAGCCCTGTATGTTGGGGACCCTTTGGTTTAGATGTTTCTGGGTAGTACACCTTGGGATTTGGGACTAACTGCATGCTGAATGAGGTCCGGTGGCAAGTCGTAGAATGTGCCTGTGTGATGGGACCATGCCGACGGACGTTAAGTTGAAGTAATTTCAAAAGTATATTTTATGAAATTCTTCAAGCTTATTTTAAGTTGGAGTAATTCCAAAAAGTGTGTTTTGAGGTACCAGCAACGATGACCTTTGGGTCCCACACTGGTGGGGACATGGAATAAGGCTTTGGTGACCATTTTCCAGCACCAAAGGTTGAATTCTAATGAGCTGGTGCCTTGGAGGTTATTTCGAGTGTTGGATGGAAGACAATTTGTAGGATACCCCAACACTTTTTACCATCTTCACCTACTGCCACTTGTTGGAAAAGCACAGAAAAATGAAAGATGGAGCTAACTTGTGATTCTAGTCTTAGAAACCAGCCAAGTTGCTGTTTGTTCCGAACCACTGCTTCTGCTGGAAGACCAAGCAATTGGAGAGAGACTACGGGAGCCCCGAGCTTAGGAACAGGTGTCTCTGTTGGACTTGGATTTCCTGGCCAACCAAGTCCAAGGAAGCATGGAACGACAACGCAGACCTTGTTATGAGTAACTTTATGGACAAATATGGTCGTTAAGGGGAGAAACAAAATTTGTTTGGATCTCAAAACTACAATGATGTTGTGAAGAGGGTTTCGATCGAACCATGAGAGGGTTGATCTCAAACCGAATATGAAGCAATATCGGTTGCTAGGTGTTGAGAATGATGAGGCCATAGTGAGAAATGGCTATGAAAAGGAGGACTTGAAAATTTGAAAGAAGCAATTCTTCATTTCATGATTCAGTGTGTTTTTCTTGATGAGTTCTTGATGAATCCGGCCCTTCTATTTATAGTGGAGAGACGAAGAATGGTAGATAGGTAGTTGAGAATGACGGACGAGGATTTTTGGTGAGAATGGTAGGCATCGAACAGGAGACCAGTAGGTGGGAGACTGGTAGGGAACGAGAACGGTAGGTGGAAGACTGGTAGGGAAAGAGAATGGTAGATGAGAGACCGGTAGGCATCGAACGGGAATGGTAGGTTGAATTAGTGACCCAGTGTAATTTCAAGTTCAAGACACACTTGTGAGAGTTCATTTGTACTTTGGAAGGGAAGCCTTGATGAAGTCTGGAGAATAACCCTAAGGGAATCCAGACCAAGTGGATGAATCTCAAATTTTGATCTTGGGAGCTTAAGTTTTGGACACCGCTAGTACTTCGGAAAAGTGAGTCAGATAGGTGGTTTCCAAGTCTAAAACAAATAAGCGGATTTCAAAATCAGAATCTATGTGAAAATCTGATTAAGACAAGCTTTGCTCGGACATCTTGATTTTTGGTCAAAGTTCACATTAAAGCCAATAGCTGTAGAATCACACTATTTAAGCAATTTTGGATTCTCGAATGAAGAAATAGACCCCAAAATCAAAATTTACGCGAAAAATTGGGCAAGACAGGTTCTTCTTGAAAATTTTGACTTTTGGTCATGATTTGTGCAAAAGTCAACTTTCTGAAAATTGGACAGTTTGCACAATTTTCGAGTCTCAAACAAAGAAACGGATTCCAAAATCGGAATGTACGCGAAAAACTGAGTGGGACAGGCCTTTTTTAAAAAATTTTGACTATTTGGTCAAAGCCAAAGTTCAACTTGGTCAAAGCCTTTTTTTATTATTGTTAATTTTTTTTTTTTTTTAGTTTCAGGCGGTTCAGACCAGGTCAGGTTTTCGGGTCGGTCCGGTCAAACGGGTCAGACCGTAGTGGGAGATGACGTCATCAATGACATCATAGGGGCGCGTGTGAGTCCCAGCGCATGTGAGCGCGTGGTCTCATTTGGCAGCGCGTAGGAGCGCATGAAATAGAAGCTGTGGACGCCGGATTTTCTGGTGGCGTGTGGTGACGCGTGAGAACTCTTTTGGACCCAAAATTTTTTGGGTTTTGTCGATCTAAGGCCGTAGAAGACCATGGTATTGTCAGTTTTCTAAAATTGTGGGCTGATTTGCACAGATTTGAAGGACTAGGGCGCGGGTCGTTTGAAAGATTGTGGCTTCGTGTGGGGGCGCGTGGCTAGACTTTTGGGCCTGAAATTTTCAGGTTTTGTAGATCGGAGGTCGATGGATCTAGTGGTGGCATTGGTTTTGTAAAAATTTTCTCAGATTTACGCAGATTTAAATGAGAAACCCACGGGCCGTTGGGAATTTGTGCCCGCGCATGGCAGCACGTTATGGCTCTACTGTGCACGTCTTTTTCTGGGTTTTGTTGTTCGAAGTCCTGAGAAGATTTCTGTGGGTTCAGTTTTGTGAAATGATCTTTGGATTTTCACAAATTTGGAAGAGAAGGCCGTGGGTGACAATTTGTCTATGATGACTTTTTTGTTCTTTTTGCGGGCGGCTCTGACAGGGTGGTGCCTGTGCTTAGACTTGAGGGTCAGAGGGTAGGTGGTGAGCTACCGTTTTCTGTATGTAATCTTTCATTTCCTGTGCTTAGACTTGAGGGTCAGAGGGTAGGTGGTGAGCTACCATTTTCTGTATGTTATCTTTCGTTTCAACACTTGGTGCAGTCTTCTTTGATTTTGAGTGCTTGGGAATTTGCAAAAATGAATTTGAGCTTCTGCTATTTTCACGTGAACACAATTTTTTCCACTATTCGGTTGGTAGAATCATTTAATGGTTTGCTGACTTTCTTCATTTTTCTTGTCTGTTATCTCACAAGTTTTTTTTTTTATATATAAAAGCATGCTATTGCCTTCCTTCATTGCTGAGACACATGCTCAACCTTTTTTTTTTTTGGTTAAAAAAAATGCGGGCCTTTATGGTTGTATTATACCCACGGACAGGGCGCCAGGAAATGCGCAAGCGCTTATTTGGACCCGTGCGGGGGGTGAACCCCACTAAGGATGCCCACTAACAAGAGCCCGCTGCCAGGGATCGAACCCAAGCCTGACAAGCAGAGTTACGAACCCCCAACCAGCTGAGCCAAGCCCCTGTTGGCGACACATGCTCAACCTTCAGCTTTCTTCTCCTGCTTTCAAGATTTTTTTTTTTTTACATGCTATGAGATCTTTTCCCTGACAATTTTTTTTGTTGCTTGTTTTTGTTTTGCAGCACAGTTTCCTTGAGTTTTGGGTTTTGACATCAAACTTTATGTTGACGTTCTCATAGAAGTGTTTGCCTTCATTTGGTGGTTTTGCATAGCAACGTTCTTGCAGTGACGTATGCCTTCATGTCGTCACATTCTTTTCCTGCAACAACAATCTTTTAGTGATATTCGTCTTTGCAACGACGTTTCCATAATGATATTCAGCTAGGCAACAATGCTATCGCCGGTGTTCATGATACAATGATGCTATTACCAGTACTTGACTTTAAAGTTATACTGGCCTTTGTCTTGGCAATTAAGCAATACTAGCACTGGTTGTTGCAATGGAACTATGCTAGCACTTGTTTTTGCATGAAGGTGTTCCACACTTGTCTTTGCAGTGCACCCATGCCAATTGTTCTTATCATGAAGCTGCGCCAACTCTTGCATTTGCATTGAAGCATCACCATTACTTTGACTACTGAAGCAATATTCGCACTTGTCTTTTTTAAAGAAGCCTTTTCAACATAAAGCCATGTCAACACTTCATTTACACCTAAGCCGCGCCAACATTCATCTTTGCCATGGAGCCACGTCAACACTTTATTTGCACTGAAGCCATGCCAATGTTCGTCTTTGCCATGACATCGCGTCAACACTTTATCTGCACTGAAGTCGCGCCAACATTGGCCTTTATAATGGAGCTACATTGGCACTAATTTTCAGAGGCAATAAAGTTCAAACATCGAGGGTAGATAGCACTGTAGCCAGACATCAAGATTTTAGAGATACCAACAAGACTTTTAAAGATGCAAGGAGATCCTATCAAGACTTTGAAGATGCAAGGAAATGCCAACAAAACCTTGAAGTTTCAAGAAGCTCCCATCAAGACTTTGAGGATGTAAAAAGATGCTGACAAAACCTTGAAGATGTGAGGAGAATGCCACCAAGACTTTGACATTGCACGAACATGCCCTTAGAGGAGAGATGATGCAACTCCAACTTCAGATGTGGAGGAAGGTGACATTGTCCAAATTTTAGAGACATGATGTGAAACAGCACCACTCAGAAGGGAGATGATGTGGTTCAAATTTCAAAGTTGTGAAGTGGCACAACCTAAAAGAGAGACGATGTAGCTTAGACTTGCAAGATACAAGAAGATGCCCCTTAAAGAGAGAAAATACCAAAAATTACTGTCTTCGGCAAGACACATCTCTCTAGTCTTTATAAACTATAATCATCTAAAAAAACTTGTCTTTACAGTCAAAGGGGGCACTCGTCATTAACGACCTTTGCGTATAGAGCAATTTGTAGTCAAATATTGGATCTTTCATGAACCGTGTAAAAGAAAATTAACAATTTGGGTTTGCAGCTAAGGATTTTAATAAGAAAATGAATAATAGAGTTAAGTGAGGTGGCTGGAAAGTGTGAAGTGGTTTTTCTTTTTTTTCCTCACCTCAAAATAGAAGAGTTCAGATCCTTAACATAATGATAACCTAAGAGAAACCAAAGGAGCCAAGTACCCTACACAATAGACTTTATATTTCTTATTTTCCGGCACATTAACTCTAAAAATAGAGAGGAGGGGGGGGAGTGCCAGATTGTATATGGAAGTAATAGAGGCAAAAGTTTGTGAAATTTGTATTGAGAAATATGAATTCATACTGAGATTCTGGTAAAAAAGAAATCTTGCAACACACTAAGTTTCTCTTCGCATGGAGATAAGGAGTGGAGGGAGAGGCAGAGGGAGTGCAACCACGAGGAAGAACGTATTGAGTTATGTTATCCCTCTAGAATTTTCTTCTAGCTAGAAACCGTTTAAGTATAACGTCATAGTAGTTAGATTTTTTTTTTGTTTTTTGTTTTTTGAGCAGTTTCTAAAAATTATTATTTTAAGGAAAATATTAACCAATGCCTTAAGGGAATTGGTTTAGGAGCTATTTTTAGAAACATTTTATTAGGAGAATGATAAAACAGTAAATGTTGTTGACAGTTTTTTATATTTCCCATGAAAGTGGTGTTAAAACTTTCCTATTATGGTTTATTAATATTGCCCTAAGGGCATCCGTTAACATGAACCTTATTTTAATAGGTTTGTTAATTGTTAGTGGAATGCTTTGCTAACATAGTATAATCTAGACCCTTATATTAAAAAGGAAATGTCAAGATTGGAAGGAGTCTATATGTGGTAGAGTACCCTATAAACTCTAGAGGATTTTAGTCCTTTATTATAACTGTTAGGGCCATATTTTTTATGTGTTGGCATATCCTTTGACAAAATGCACTTTACTTGTATTTGGATAGTTCTAAGTGGTTTCTAGAACATTATAAAGTATGTTTTATGACTTTACCAAGTGGTATTATTGAAGACATGAAGACTACGCCAAGAAACTAGTGAAGAAAAGTTGAATCTGCAAGTCTTGATACCTTTTCAATATCTATCGATCTATCGAGATATAATGAAGCTCGATACCTCTCGATCTATCGAGCTACGGGATTTAGCCTACAACATTTGGATTCTAATTTACTATTGTTTATGGGTTTGTATAATCCTAATAGGAATAAGAGAGCTCATTTAAAAGACCCATTAAGCTCTTATATAAATAAGGTGGTAGAGAAAGAAAACCCTAACTCTAAAAAGTTTTATAAGGTTTTCTTTTTGAAACCCTAGCCTCCTCTTACAGAAGAAAGAGATCTTAATGCGATTCTTGTATGTCTTTAGTTTCTGTAACCAAATAAAGTCTCTATTACCAACAATTGAAGATCTTATCGGTGTTTTTGTGTGAAGCGGCTACAAATCAACTACAACAATCAAAGGATTGCTGTGAAGTTAGTCACGTACTGGGATTCGTGCAAAGGAAATAGTCACGTACTGGGATCCGTGCAAAGGAAATAGTCACGTACTGGGATCCATGCAATGGAAAAAGTCTCTATAAGATCAAGTCTAATTGGGGATTGGTGTAAAGGTTCAATTGTAGATTGGTATTTTAGAATAGTCTAGGGCAGTGGTAAGATTCTTTATACTTGTAACCGCTGATTTTGATTAGTGATTCTTGGAAGTGGTGAACTGAAAATCACTCGGTATGGTTTTTACTTTGTGAAATGTTTTTCGTATTAGTTAACAAATCATTGTGTCAATTTAATTTTTGCTGCACTCTAGTTTGTTTGGTAATTTGTTCATGCCTCCACGATTTTCATGTAATTTAACATAATTAATCAATTTGGGTAATTAAATTAATTAACTGGGGTCAACGTATAACCTAACAATAATACCCTATCTTATTATTTTGTGAAGTTTCATGGTTTTAAATAAAACTTGGCTGGGTGGCCTGGGCCTTAAGAACAATTAAATTCAATACAATATGTGTTTGAATTTAATATGGGGACTTAATTGACTGCAATTAAGGAATTATCTATAAATTTTATCTTTATTTTAGTAATTAAAATAAAATGTTACACAGTTACCCATTATCAATTGATTTTGAATTAATGATTTCATTTTTCACTACATTCTTAGGAAGAAATGTTATTTGAGCTCAAATTTATTGACCACAATATCGGAATTGATGAGAATATGCTATTTTTAGGTTTAAAAATTTGTAGCTGGTCCTTCAGTTGAGTGTTGACCCGAACACCATCTCAAGCTTGTCATGCAATCCGACTTTCTAGTTTCCACTGGGAAGGCCCAATTAATCGTTTTGTGGGCTTTTTTAGTTATATTTGAAGCCTAGGATGTTTATGGAAACAACTTCAAGAAAACCCCAATAAACTATCTTAATTCTTAATTCCTAAGTTAAAACTGAAAAAAGGGCATTTGATGATTTCGGCGGTACTAGTACACACCTGGGAAAAGGCACCAGAGAAATAAAAAAAAATATATAAATTAAAAAAATTGTAATGTTACTCTTTCATTAACCTGGCCCTTGGGTTGTAACTCTTTCATACAGTAAGTTATAACTTAAATCCAACTTCTCCAAGTTTTCCAAAGCTGATAATTCTGTATAAAAGAAAATTTCAGGAATATTAAAAATGATTGGAATTAATTGATTACAGATTCTGTGAAATAATACCAAAGATCAACATGCCTTGGGCAGGAAATGCTTCCAGCCAATTCCAACTAAGATTCAGATTCTTAAGAGATTTGATTGCACTCAATGATTTTATGATGCTCCGGTTTAAACGGTTGCTACCAAGATTTAATGTCTCCAGGTTCTCCAATCTTGACCAGCTTTCAGAACCTGTTGTAAATATTTTCAAAAATGGAAAGAAAAAAAAAATTATACTTGATATCTATATGAATTTTGCACAATTCAAACCTCTGCAAGTACATCATAATCTTAAGTATCCAGAGGCAAATTTATATATGAGAATCTTGAGCTTGGTAAGAATTTTCAATATATTGCCACCAGGACTTATTGCCTTTTAGAGGATGTGAGCCCGCGTAATGACAATAGAGAATGATTTTTTTTATTAGAGCAACCACATGCAAAAATTTGCAAAATACAAAAAGTGCTCAATTTTGCACATTTTAACCCAAAAAACACCAACATCAGTACTTGTAAAAATATGCAAATATACAAAAATGCTTTGCAAATAGTAACCGTGCATATATGCACGGTTATTGTTCATATGCAAATAATTTTTTTATTCCTTTTTTCTCTCTCCCCGTTAGGTTGCTCTCTCATCTGTCTTCTTCTCACAACAAAGAAAGAAAAAGGTGGGTGGGGCCATGTGGGTAGTGGTTTGTTTGATATAATAAAAACTTAAAGAAATATTATTATTTAAATAAAATAGATGATAGAATAGATAAACTGATGTGGGTATTTTGTAAAAGTGTGTGTAAAATAAATAAAAAAGTATGTTTTTTCTTGCAAAATATTGGACAAGAATTTTGCACCAGACTGATGCGGTTGCTCTTAATATAGAAAAATATAAATTGTTTGTAAGGTTTTGGTTTTTTTTTTTTAATTAAAAAAAACATACTCGTCCTCCCTTACCCCACCCAAATTTTGAAAATCAATGCCCCAAACTTCAAAGGGGAAGTTTTGAAAATCTCCGCATGGAATGTTTCATATGATATTTTGGTGGTTGGCATATTTGGGATCCAAATTAAAAGTTTGAGACTTTGGAATTTGGGTACTATCATGCTATCTAGGTTCACCTAAAGTACTATCATGGGTTTTTTTTTTCCATCATTAGTAAGATAATTATTTGAATAAGTCCATGAAAAGAGGAAAACTTAAACAAATTTAATAATTAGATAAGATTATTAATGTAGCATAAAAAATTTTGGGAACTAATTTGGAAAAAAAAGAAAAAGAAAAAGAAAATTAGATTGTGGCTGCAAAATCAAGCTAACTTTGACAACTATAGATCGTTCGAAAATAAAATCCATTTAAGAACATTGCTTAAAATTTAAAATAGATAATGGTATGGCCTAATTTTTCATAATACTCTAAATATCTAATATATTAAATTTTATATGTTAATATCTTTTTCTAAGATTAATATTGCTTTGATAGTTTTTTTTTTTTTTAATATTAAATGAGGGAAAGAGAATTTGAATCCAAGTCATAGGAGAATTGGATAATACCATGGAATTACAAGAGTCATGACTATTGCTTTATTAGCTTGGAATCACATGAGATATACTTGCATACTAATCAAATTTGTAAAGCTTACGTATCTATAAACATTTTTGAATCCTATTAATAAATATTGGATTTTTTTTTTGCAATTTAACACCACTTTGCTAACAATTTCGTTAGTTAACATATTTCTGAAACTATTTAGGAAACTAGCATTTTGAGTCTCTTAGACTTGAGTTTGTGATAGGATATCGTGTCTAACACACTTGATTTAAATCTTATGGCAACGGCTGATGTTGAAATTAAATCCACGTGGAAACATGCTAACTAGCAAAATTGTTAGCAAGATGATGTTAAATTGGAAAAAAAATCCAATAAATATTTATAAATATTTGGATTATTTTAGCATTGTTAAAATGTAAGCACATGCTTTGATACTAGGTTGAAACTTAACCGACCTTATTATAGTAATCCCTTTCACCAAAATCTACATGGATTTGGGAGATTTAATGGAATCTAATTACCATGATCCTAAGCCTTTACTATTAAGCTTAAAAGTTAAAATTGACATGTAAAACTATTAGCCTCCGTTTGGATACCACTTAAAAATGAAAATTATTTCACTATTCAGCTTATTTTTGCTACTATTTATGGGTCTCATTGTACTTATTGGTACTATTTATGGGCCCCATTCTACTATTTCGACTAATTTTTACCTTTATCTACAGTATTTTCAGCAATAAGTTTTCAGTTTCAGCAAAATAAACGGTATCCAAATAAACCCTTAGCCCTATTATAATCCCTAAATAATCATGAAAAGCTCAAAGATTTTTGTGTGTGTATTTTGGGAGTGAGGGTATATGATAATGGAAATAGAAGCTCACATACCTTCATTTCCTAACCAACCACCAAATTGGCTGTCAGTTAAATCAAGACCTTTTAGGTCCTTGAAAGGCATCAACAAAGACACATTTAGCAACCAAGTTTCGTAATAATAATAAGGTTTTGGCCTTAAATTGTGGAAGGAGAGCTCAATCACGTGACCTGTGGTAGCATTACACGTGACCCTCTCCCACCCGCAACACTCACTCCTTGCCTCATTAACCCATGACGGGAAAAGGTGGTCAATGTGCATGATATTGGATTTCAGAAATGCCTTCAATTCTAGTAGACCCATTCTCTCTTCCTCAAGACAACCTCTGTGCTCATGAATCTGAACAACAAGTATTAAAACCCACGGAAAGACTTCACTAAAAGCCGAACTCCCTTTCCAAATAACAACAAATATAAAAAAATTTAGTTAATTGTCACGGATCAAAACAATATTGAAAACTAGCATCTCGAGTGTCTAAAACTCGAGTTCCAAGATAAAAATCGAGTTTTTAAGTCTCGATTTGTAAGAGAATGGGTTGATTTGGAAAAAAATCCACATGAAAATATAGGGCTTTAAAACATCACTATAGGGCTTAAAAACGCCACTATAGGGCTCCTTAAACCTGGTATGGGGTGATCACTTATAAAATTTTTTTTGCAAAAAAACGCCGCTATAGAGCTTTAAAACGTCACTGTAAGGCTTAAAAATGCCACTATAGAGGAAATTTTTTTTGCATGGAACTCGAGTCTTAAAGACTCGAGATTTATGTGGTATTTTCAGTAATATGGATCTCGAGTTTCTAAAACTCGAGATGCTACTTTCCATTATTGTTTCAAACGTTGCCTAACTAACCATATACATCCCTTTTCCTTGCCTATTTTGCACATTCCCCCCTAAAAGCCACTCCATTGAGAAGTAATATTGTGAAACGCCCACTTTCATTTCTACCTAGACCAGATTTTGTGCACAGGGCCTTATATAGAAAAGTTTAGAAATAATTACAAAATCATCCTCAAGCTTTATTTGAAATTACACTTTGATCCTTTTACTTCTAAAGTAAACAGTTTTATCTTTATCAGAATTGTCACTTAAACAGTGTCAACAAAAATGATAAATCCAGAAAGGAAAGCCATCAATATACATATGCATTAAAAAAAAAATGGTTCTAGTCTCTTGTAATCTCATGTTTATAGTCTCCTCTATCTCACTTTTTCCTACTCCCACTCTGTTTCTAACTCATACTCTGAAACTCACTTTTACTTTCTCCGAACTCACACCGTTGAAACCCCAAACAACCTAAACTAAACATCAAAACCTCTTTCTCATCCATCATTGAAGTCAAGAACGAAAAAAAAAAAAAAACAATGGATTCCAGACCAAAACAAAATTCTTGAATCTAATAAGATGGTAAATGAAGCATGATAAATTGCGTATGTGAAACTTTTAGGGTTTTGGTTTTTTTTCATCAAACCTAGATATTTGCATATGTTTAAGTAGAAGTTTTCTTGCTCCTAACATTCATTTTTATATCAAGTGTTCTTTAAATATAATTAACACTAAGTTTCATTCTATAGGCACTATATTTTAGATGCTTATAGTTATCTTTTAAATTTTTTGTGTATCATCTTAGAACTTTATTAGGACATTTTTGGAACAATAATGGTACTTAAGTGTTGGCTAAGCCGCTAAGGTATCAAGTCTTGGTGCTTCTTTTTTTTTTTTCTTTTTCTTTTTTTTTTTTTCCTTTTTTTTTGAGAAACGAGCTTTAGTGCTCTTAAAAGTTAAAACTTTAAAAAAACTATCAATGTGACCATTTGTATTATTTTAAAACTTTATAAAACTATTAATGTGTATTATTTAAACAAATTTTATAACATATTAAAAGAATTATATAATAAAAATTATACATAAATGGTTGTTTCAATTGCCAAATAGTGGATTGGTGGCTTCAGCATAAATCCATTATCAGTAGCACACTTTTAATGGGGTGACATTTTCTATTTTTCAGAAACTTGGGAGCTTTACAAAACAGTCTACTACGTACTATATGGGACTTGTTTGACGCACCAAAAAAGAGATTATTTTTCCTTTGCGTACAATTTTCGCTGGTTGAGTGGGAGACTTGGACGAATAAGTAATAATGGGTCTGCTTTTCTCTTAATCAAAAAATCATTATGGGTGACTTTTATTAATATTTTTAGGATAACTTCTTTGTTAATGGGTGACTACGAAAATTAGTCTCCTCCCACACTTCCTCCATCTCTTTCTGCCTAACTCGTATAATAATGATGCCAACTTCGTGGAAAAGTTAACTCATTTTGCATAATAACGACTAAAACTCATTGGAAAAGAAATCCCGAACCCGAATAGAAATTCTTTGTCCTATATTTTATACTTCACTACTTTGTATTTTACAAATTATTAATATAGCATGTCTCTGATTTTAAATTCTATTTTCAATTTTGGTTGTTTTAAAAAGAAGAATATTAAAAAAAAAATGTGATTGTGATTGGTAAAGTATAAAATGAAACACAAAAAGTGTGACAAGAGATTTGTAATCTCTTAACCCCCTTCATTTCTCTCTCAATTAGAGCATATACCTAAAGGAAGAAAATCAACAATGTTTAATGGTCCTCTAATCCAATAATATCTCGCCATGTGACCATTTACTTAGTCAAGTTATGCTAGAAAAAGTCAATTGTCTCCCTTTAATGACTATTAGGGTTTGAATTCTACCAAGTAATTAAGAAAACGTCACATTATCATTTTAGTAAAAGTTGAATACGCCCTACCAAACACAATAATAATCCCCAAATCCACAAACACGGTTTAGACTTCAGACCAAGCACAAATCTCCTCGTCCTCATCCTTTCATCAAAGCCTCACCAGGTCTCCAACTCACTATACACACCGTCAAAGTCCCTACTGGAGCCTAAAAAATATGCCAGAGCTACCAATGACTCTGACAAGGTTAATTAGTAAGTTACCTACCAAACTGATTTGGTGGAATTTTCCTCCAACCCATTACGTGATGATTGAAAGATCTATCCACATGTACTTTTAGTCAAATGGCATTTTGAATAAGTCATGTGACTTATTCAAATTATACAAGTGTAAAGTCTTATAAATCGTCACATTGTAGACTAAAGAAAACTCCTTCAATCTTAGTCTGGAGGAGTCCTTTCAAGTTTCAACAAATCTAGTTTGAAGCTTAAATGATAAGAGCTCCATATTAACATTGAACACCCCTCTACTCATCACCGAAAGCAGCAACAATTTCTTTTTTGGCCAAGTTAAATAAGAAAAGAACATTGTGTGCATACTTTTAACTACACAAGGGCAAAGCAAAATGACAATACAATTGTTTATGTTATTCCACAAAACCTTTAATGATATAAAAAAATATTTTCTCTTACACAGTACACTAATTAACTACAGTTAGTCCTCTACGTAAATGAACAAAAAATCAACATAAACTAAAGTTCAATGGACAAAAGACATCTAAACTCCTAATCTCCTATGCTCTAATCATTCATGTTAACCTTAATTTTGACCACCAAAATACAACGTGTGAGCCAATTTTACCTTCATTAATCAGTTCCATGAGCGACCACCCCCCATGATCTCAAGAAACCCCATGACCTGATTGATTAATATTCATTGAAACAGTCAATTTCAGTAATCAAGTACACACATCTAAGTAACTGAACTATAGCAATCAGTCAATGCTGACATCTCTTTGTTTTGATCATTTACTTTTATGGACAGGCATTTGAAGATCTGAAAATGGCACAAGGTATAACAGTACTTTGAAACATTCCAGCATTAAAGTAAATCCTCTAGAAGAGAGTAAATTGCAGATACAGTTGCACGGATTGTAAAGTATGCTGCCCTCTTTACTGAAACAGAGCTACCAGCCACCAACAGCATGCTTTACCTGTGTACTTTTGGCGGACGGAGTATTGGCTTTACCAAGCACACAGATAAATAAATAAACCTTAAAATTCTTCTAAGACAGAATACAATAGAACCATCTAGAACAGAAATTGCACTGCTGAAAATTTGGCATCGATACAATTTATAAGCAATCCCCTCCATTTGGTTTGAGAGTAATATTTTCAAATATATATATATATATATATATATATATATATATTAGCACTAATGTTTGGACAATTGAAATCATCAAAGTCCAATTTAACTATCTCAAGACATTTCAAGTCTTAGGCAGATAAACAAAATTTAGCAAAATATACACCACTTCCAAGTAGATTTGTGAAGAGTTTTTTTATATTGTGCTTATAATGCAAAGAATTTCAAGTTGCAGTGTGTTCTTTAATGAATGATAGGCATACTTTCATTTTCAATCAACCTATCCATGCTACAGAACACAGACTCTGAGAAAAATTAATTATTTACAAAGCTATACAATTCAGTTAGGCTAAAGTATTGTCGATAAGCTCTCTATAATGTTACTTCAGTCCAACTATCTTTCAGCTACATTCTAAATTTTCACTCATTGCATTCAACGCCAATGGTATCACCTTGTACAAAAGTCATATCAAAGTCTATATAATGTATTGACGTATGAGCACAACTTCAATCATGACATAACTGAGATGCACGGACAGTCAAGTACAAGTCACGCTTCAGATACAAAACCAGGGCCATTTCTGTTGCCCAGTGAGAGCCATTTCTGTTGCTCAGTGAGAGCAAAGAAAGCAGCCATTTGCTATAAGATGGAGCCAATTTAAAACGAGCATCTAAGATCCAACACATAAGTCAACTGAAAGAGCTTTCTGGCTTGGGTTTTCTTTCCCCCCACAAATCAATTTTCCAATAAAAGTTAATTGAGACAACCTATTTTCAACAAGCTAAAACAGGATGGCTTCTTCTTTTGTCCTCATCATTGTATTTCCTTCCCCAGGTAGAGTTTGCTTAACCTCATGAACAAAATACAGCTTGTATGATTACAACTAAGTCACAGTACCTTGAATATAATTGTGACAGGAATACAGAATTGTAATCTTCATGCACATTAAAATCTTAACTTTTACACCCAAAAACCAACACAGAAGGTTATCAATAATCAAGTTTATTGATATTTTTTTGTACCCATTTCACAATTAAACATTCTCATAATCTGAATCACTCATACACACAAAGAATGAACAAAAAAAATAATCGGAGCTTTATATATATTCAAGATAAAGAATAGGAGCCTCATATTACATACAGAACAAAACAAAGAAACCCAAAAGAGCAAAATGCCTCTGTCCTCTCCAATCAGAAAACGAGAAAAAAAGAAACCTGAGCAATCAATCAGAAAAGGCCAAAAAGTACAGAGAAGGCAAGCACAATGAGCCAGACAATGTGGACGAGAAGGAGGGCCTGGCCGGGGCCACCATTGCCGACCTCGCAGAATCCCAACTTGGCGACCTTGACGCCGGCGCAGAGGGCGTCGGCGCAGCCGCACCAATAGGTGACGCCGTTGGCGCCGCAGACGGGGTCGGTCCGAAAGCAATTAACGGGGCAGGACGCGGGCACTGGTCCTTCTCCTCCTCCTCCGCCACAGAGATCGGCGGCGTCTTCGGAGTGTAATCGGATGGTTGAGGAGTCGAAGTCGGATCGGACGGTGGGGATGGAGATTACGGCGACGACGACGATGACGATGAAGAAGAGGGGAGAGAATTGAGGCATGTTTGTCAAAAAAGGCGAGCTCTTTTGGAGGGCTCGCCTTCTTGATTTGGGAATTGAGAGAGAGAGAGAAAGCGCTCAGAAGCTTTTTAGGGTTTTGAGTAAATTGGAAAATTTTTCTAATTTGGGATTAGGGCTTTCTTTCTTTCGGTTTCAGAGGCGAGAAAAGAAAGGAATTTTGATTTGGTGGTGGGGTGGGGTCCATTTGTTGGTTGTTAGTTTCGTTGTTACCGTTGTACAGTTGTTTGATTCGGGGAGGTTTGTTGTATTGTACACCGACTTTTTTTTTCTTTTTCTTTTTTTTTCTTTTCTTTTTTAGGGATAAAGAATGCATTGCAAATTACAATAAAAATTTGAGGATTTTTTTTTAGATTGTTTTAATTTATGTTGTCCGCTACTGATGATAGTTCTTTATAATCATGACTAATTGTAAAGTTATTATTAATTCTTTCTAAATTCTTATAAAATAAAATTAAAAAAAAAATATTATTAACTCTTATTTGAGCTCAATGTTGACATCATTTTATTGTTTGTTATTTATAATTTGTCACTAAATGTTTGTAAAACAAATTTAAAATAAAAAGAAAAATCGTGAGACTAAACTTATTGTAAAAGGTAATATATACTCACATATGTTCTGGTCTAATTACACATGTCATATCTAATTTATTTTGTTGAAACATGTTATATCTAATTTTTCTCAAATAACACAGCTCTTTTTTATTATCAAATATATTCCAAATAAATTTTGGTTTTCCTTTCCCATAAAACAAATCTAAATCTCATATTAATCATAATAAGCTACGTTGGACACTCCTTTGTTTCTAGGATTTTAACATGTAATTTTATATTTTTGTCAAGCTTTGATAATTGTCTGTCTAGCATATATATATATATATATATATATATATATATATACAACCACTATTAGGGATGGATCCCACAAGTTTAAGATCTAACTTTATGTGAACTGGTAGCTACATATGTTGAATAAACCCATATATTATCTCTGTCTATAAATGATAAATTATAAGAGTTCAAGTATGCTTGGGAAAAAATTATTTTAATTTTTTCAATGCAAATTTGCAATAAAATTATTCATCCTACTCTTACTTGAACCAATTGCCATCTTAATATGTTTAGCACGAGAGCCAAAATAGACACACATATATATATATCATTGTATTTTTCCTTTTTCTCTCTCATCAAATTTTTTTTAAATTTAATAATTACAACAATGAAGCATAAGGATTCAAAATGTTATTCTTCTCATATAAGAGAGCAGCTAAAACACAAGTATGCTGACATATTTCCCTCACTTTTGTGTGTGTTTTCTATGCATGCATGCATGCAAGAAAATCCAAAATATTGATATTTTCAAAGGAATAAAAAGAAATTAGAGGAGCATGAGGTGGCAATAGCCAAACGATGCTAAATTTGTTTTTCGGCTTTTTAAAAGTTAAAAAAAAAAAAAAAAAAAAAAAAAAAAAAAAAAAAACGTTTTCACATGGGATTAGACCCTAAAATAGTGAGACCATGAGATGTTGTTGTGCCCAAATATTTTCTCTTACACATAAGCAGATCAATTTTCATAGGTATCATAAATGGGATATCTTGCTTAAGTCGTGTGACTCATGAATAATTTATTACAGTGAGTTAGAGTACAAGTACTAAATTCAAAAAATCTAGAAACATATTATTGCACACACTTTGCCATAGCTAGTGCACATGCCAAATGATGATTGAATTAATTTTCTCAAGTTCCAATGGTGGTCTCTATGTATAAGTGATATAAGCCAATCACACATTAACAAATGTGTAAGTTGTGTAGTGAGTGTCCATAAAAGAACTTGTTACAATTTTTAAAATCTTTTCAAAGTTTTTTTTTTTTTTTTTTTTTTGAGAGTGTGCTCACTTGGCCATGCAATTTGCAACTTTATAAGGTCACTTGACAATGACACTTCACACTTAGGAGTTCACATAAAAACGACTGTGTGTTTTGAAGGATCACCAACCATGTTATTCAATAATGGCAAGTTTGGAAACAATGGTCACTCTAATCATGAATGACGGTGATGCAATGTTTAATAGTTACGTACGTAAATATGCCTAATTATATAATTTAATAAAAAAATTATACATCAATAGTTGGGCTGGAAAAATTAAAATTTTCTTTCAGATTTTTGTTTGATCTAGAGTTGTGATCGGGACTTTTTTTTTTTGAGAGAGTTTCAATCTATGGCGTCCGCTCCTGATGATAGCTCTTTATTATCAGACCAAGACATCAATCAGTTTTTAGAGTAGGCAGGGATTGAACGCCAAATCTCTTATACAACCATCAGAGACTTTACTAATTGAGCTAACTAGAACCCACAGTTGTGATCGTGACTTTATTGTTTGTTTCATCTCTGTTATGGTGATATGGGTTTTTGTTAATTTGTTTCATTTTCTTTTCTCTGGCCAAACAAGATTTTAGGAAAAATTAAGAGCTTGTTTGGCAGTCCTACTCAAACACAAAACTACACATTTTAAACAGCATAACACACATTACCACACACTTTTTCACCCACAGGTATATCAAAAACACTCAAACAACGTTACTCAAACTAACTCACCAAACAGACCCTAAGAATTTGTTTAGGGAATTAGTATTTGGTCTTACTAAGAGGGAGGCAGGGATTATTTAGTCTTTTAATTTTAATTATTCGATTCCAGCTCATCAAATGTGTTGCTTAAATGTTTACAACTTCTGTCAAAGTTAACACCAAGGCAAAGGGTTAAGTGTTCTAAAATTTTCAATTTTGGAGGAGTGATCGTGTGTTTTAGTAGTTAAGGAGAAAAAGTGTCAAGTAATGTATAATTTACGGTAGAAAAATACAATTTTCGATTAAGAAAAACACTTTATTACCAATAGAGGTATTTATTTTTCCTTTTTTCCTTAGGAAAATGGAAAATACTTGCAAACTAATTGCTAATTTTTATTTTTTAATAATAATAATGATTTCCTGAGGAATTTATGAGTTGGGGGGAATGCTTCAAGATTTGTATAGCATTGCCTTAAACGTGTGTAATGGTCATTTTGGCTTAGATGAATCAATCAACATCAACTATAAACCAGCGTCCTAAATAATGAGAGTTAGTTGGTCAACATAATACTTACCCAAAAAGTCTTCTTTAACAACGAATTTTTGTTTATTAATAGATTATGGACAAAATTGGATTAGATTGTGCATTCTGAACCAAGAGTTTCAAGCCCATTTTACTCAACTAACCAAACAGTTCGACTCCTTGGCTAATGGGGCTTTATTTGGTTCAGCAAACTGCCTCAAACCTATAGGTTTTTGCAGTTTATTTTCATCCACATATAATGCAAGTAGTTTTCACTTTTCAACTAAGAAAGGTCCTCATTGTATCATGAATTCACATACTGTTGATCAATTCTTCTGAAGTTTAAAATTGAGCACACACAGCCTTTTCTTAAACATTAACCACTACCACTTTTCCAATTTTAATAGAAGAAAAGTTGGTACTAGAACAATAGTATTTCAAATTACAGCACCAGTCACCCAAAACAAATTTCATTAAAAATCATCACTTCAATCCAAAATCAAGTAAGCTATGGACAATTCAAAATTTTCAGTGTTCTCAACAACCTACATAGACAAAACTAAAGAAAACAACCTATATATAAAAAAGTCCACAAATTTATATGTTCACTGGGACTTACTTCTCAGTGATATGTTAATATTTTACATCCCAAACTTTGATCACAAAAATACAAATATCTGGTATAAAATTAAATTACGACAATTCCACCAACACTGTTGAAACCCTATAGCACACTTTTATTGCTCGTAATGCGGGGGTGAAGTAGAAAGAATCTGAATAGAATGAATCATAAGAACATATGTATGAAAAGGAAGAGACAAAAAGGGATGTGAGCACCCAGTATTGATAGGATTTAGTTGTGAGGTAGAACGGATTAAAGGCTACTCTTTAGCACTTTGATACAAAGAGAGAGACTTACAATACAGAGTAGAGAATCAGAGAGAACTTAAGTTGCTTCCACGGATAAGATCTCAAGTTCAGCCCACCAGAGGGGAGAAAGCCTTGGCGTCGCTTGATCAGGTGAGATAGCAATCACTTCCCTCAATTTGGAAACAACGTCCCTCATTGTTAGTCTCTGCCTTGGATCTGGTCGGATGCATTCTTGGATAACCTCACAGATGACATCAAGCTCATTATTTTTGAAGGACTTGAGTGTCGGATCAATCAGGTAGCTGATGCTCCGCTTGTCATTTAAATATTCAGCAGCCTGGCAAGTTGATGATGAGTTATTTCTCTACAAGTATTCAAGAATTCCTGTATATTACTTATTAAGCCCCAAAGGAAAAGTATGGAATTAGGGGGCCTCACTAAAAGACTTAGATCTTTAGACTAAATTACAACTTACCCAGTTAACAAGGTACCCTTGTTCTTCTGAGTACTGGAGCTTTCCAGAAATAATTTCTAGTAACAATATTCCAAAACTGTAGACATTTGTTTCTGGATCAGCAAATGGCGGTAATTCTGAATTCTCTTTATCATCTTCACCTGAGGTCTTTGACTTGGTTGCAGCATCTGTCCAGAAACTGATTTCTGCAATCTGAGAAAGCACAAGAGAGAATGAGAATACATTACACAATGGTCAAAATTTAATGAAGGCAATCAAAATGTTAAAAAGAAAGTTTACCTTAGCAGCATAATCATCTGTTAAATAGATAGCACCTGAATTCAGGTTAGAATGTGCTACAGGTGGATTCAGATCATGGTGCATATATTGAAGACAATAAGCTGTTCCCATAATAACCCTTATCCTTGCATTCCAGTCAAGATGTTCAACTTCTTTAACTGAAAAGACAGAAGAATTATTTTAGCCTCTCAAATATAAAGCCTCCAATAATTTACAAAATTTTCAAAGATGCAAGTTACCGTAAATATAAGTTTAACAGTATTACCATGCAGATGCTCAAAGAGGGTTCCACTAGGTGCATACTCAAACACCATCATCCTAACAAAGGGTTCATCCTCCTCACAGTAGCCAATAAGATTGACAAAGTTCTTATGATTCAACCGTGACAATGTATCAATCTACAGAAGATCAAAAACAAGATACATCAATACACTGAGAAGAGAGAAAAAAAAAAGAGCATGAGATATAAGTGCACAATGTATCAGATGCTGATCTTGAGTATTCCAGTGACCACAGAAAAAAGAGACCTTTTTTCGGTACGCTATCTCTGAGTTCTTTGTCCACTCTTTGGAAGTTTTAATTAATGTTGAAGCAACGGCAATCTCAACTCCACTGGACAGTGTTCCCTTATATACAATGCAACCATCAAAAGTATCAATTATATTGCTGAAATCTTCACAGGCTGTTTCCAGCTCTGGTCGATTCAACTTGGGCACCCCTGTATTTCATATATGCACCTGAATCAGTCTCACTTCATTAACTCAAAAGAACACAAGGCAACATATGCTTCTGTTTTAAAGAAATCAGCTAATATCTTAAAGGCATATTTGAAGAGCATTGGAATTCAGGGACTCCATATCATATGGAAATAGATTCAGAGAAGTTCCATACTCCAAAGCAGTCCACCATTGAAGATGGGAGTCATCATGATATAGTTTCAGTTTCAGTTTTTTCTTTTTTTAATAAAAATTTTGACTTATGACGGTTAAATTAACAATGGTAGCTATTCCCATAATGAACCCACTGACCATTATGTTTTCTAAACTTAAATATCTCGGACATTCCTAATTATCCTCAAACAACATTTTTAATGATGAAAGCCCTGGAGTTCACTTACTAGTTCAACCAATCTAATTTCTCCTATTCACAAACAACAATCTAACTTCACTTCAAACCAATGTGTAAGAACTCACTAGATATTAAACCATATGACAATGGAATAGTTCCCCAAGCCAAATTAGATTGCAGTTAATTTTTATTTATTCTCTTCTTGCTGGGTTTATTTGTTGAAGACTCAGTAAAAGAACAGTTTTTTTTTTTTTTTTTTTTTTTTTCTTCGTTCTATTTTGTGTTGCAAAATCACCTGTTATGAATGCTTTCTGCAACTGTCCACTCAATCCAGTTTTCCAAGGACCTATGGTTGCCACTGCTTGGCTTCGGAACATGCAGAAAATAGCTGCTGCAAGAATGAGCAAGACAGCAACACCCGCAGTAATAATGATATATTTCCACGTATTTCCAGAGGTTCCAGACGTTCCACTATTAGAAGGCTTTTGATTGTCTTTATTTCCAGGAGAACCAGGGGATTGGACTGGATGTCTATTAGAATTTGAACTATTAGGATGAGCAGGTGAAGGCTGTGGTGCAGGCGGGGGAGATTTTTTCTTCTTTTCATTTGGTACAGCTGGGAAAGCCCCACTACTCCGCATAGTTGGAAGAGCAATGATTGGTCCAGAGGGTGATGACCCATCACTAGAAGGTGCAGCTGCAAGGTTACTGGATTGCTCAAGTAGCCTACGACGTGCAAAATTAACAAGCTTCTCAGCAATATGGACCATGTGTGGCTCAGATGAACCTGCTTAATGCAAGAAACAAAATTATTTTGTGATTGAGAAGCATAAATTTCATTATTTAATGAGCTAATATTAGCAAAACTGTTTCCACTCACTAGCTAGTTTATCATAGCAACTGTCTCCATTTCCATGCGGAGTGTCCTTTCCAAACTTAAACCTTGATAGGAATCAAACAGTTTCAATAAAATAGAACAAATGTGAATAAAAACCAAAAGTAAGCAGAAAGGTGGTAAAATAAAAATGTTAATCCCATACAGTGACAAAGGCAGGACATGGAGATAACGCATAAGAGCTCCTTTAATTGGGATTATAAACGAATCTGCCTTATTGAATTGTTTTGAATTTCCATGCCCATTGCTGCCCAAGAAATGTAAAGAAAAAACAGAAAACTAGATTGTAAAACTGTAGACATTTCCGCATAATCAACTAGGGGACATATTTGTGGCTAATATTCCAAATGGTGGTGCATAATGTACTTATCATATATACATCATTTGCAACTGAATTGCAAGAGACTTATATCTGTCCAGTGTAAAAATAAATTCTTCATGCTTCAGATTATCCTGCATCCTAATAGTTCCAGTAGCAGAATCTCATACTGCTTTACTTGGTGCCCAGTGCCCTTAGATAAACAGGCACAGATTAATGAGAGACTTAGATGTGATACAGGAACTCAAATCCATACAGAATAATATACATAAAACCCACACATTTTATCTCACTAAGAATATACAACTTTATATTTTTGAGACATAGACTCTTTAACTATTTAATTATATCCTGTATGGGCTATTAGCTCATACTCAAACCACTTATTTGAATGGATCCTTTTGATCATCAGATTTCTGGCCTTAACTTTCGTAATGCACCACTAACTTATCAAATAATTAAAACAGCATCTGTGTGTCCCATTCTTCATTTAATTCTTTGGCAGTGATGTGGCTGAGAGAAGTAAAACTAGTCACTTTAAAGAGCTTTACAAGCATCTTCTTTAATTAAAAAAATTCTCCATTTAATTAGAAGTTCCTCTACTAGGCATGAAGTTGATAGCACACATCTTGCAAGGAGAAGCAGTAAAAATAAACTAAAGAGTCCTGATCAACATGTGATATGTAATGAAATAAATTAAAGGAGAAGCAGTCACAAATCTTGCAAAGCACTAAAAGGGACAACAAGTTCAATGCAATAAATAATTTCTCACCAGTGTCCAAACTTTCGATTTACATAGTCGATGCCTGTGGCCACAGCAGCTGAAAGGTTATCATCAAATTCCAATTCAGAGAGCATGTGGAGCCTTTCAAGTTCCAAAGGAATGCTGCCTTCAAATTTATTGTCGCAAAGCAATCTAAGGTATAAATGAATTCAGTCCAGGAACTTATAATTTACGCATCAAATACAGATTACATATGTAACAGTTAACTCACAAGCGTTTTAGTGACCGCATCCTGCCTATTTCTGCTGGAATAGTTCCACTCAAGTTATTGTCTCTCAAGTCCAACTGCTCCAACTTTGTAAGGTCTGCAAGCTCTTTAGGAATGGCACCAGAGAAATGGTTCTTGAAGAGTACACTGTCCATATAAAAAGAGGAAGTGAGAACCAGAATATCATAATGAGATTCAAAAGGCACTGCAAAATTGTCAACTATCAAGCTGCATAACAAGACCCTAGATTTATTGTCTATCATTTGAGGTAGCCCATATAACACAAGAATAATTCATTCATAAAATTTTCAAAAGCAAATATGAACCCAGACATGTTTAAAAATGATTGAAGTCTCAATAAGTACCTTCCACAATATGACAATATATACCACAAGATGAACTTACATAAACAAAGAGTCATGCTTAGTAGAAGGCTCAAAAGACATGATTGAGCAAACATTTTAAAGATATCCTAAAGGCATATTATTTGCATTCTTCAACATGCTAAATTATTTAGGGCCACCACTTTGTAAGGTGAACACCATGAATACATATTTTTCCACTAGCTGACAGCATTTATGTTCCATCTCCTCTCAAATTGCAAGTTTGAACACGCATATACACATAATGAACAAATTTCAGAGATGAAAATTATTTATTTTTGTAAAAAAATGGCTTTGAAATGAAACACCAGACAAACTAGTACAAGGGGTCCACAGTCCACACTAGAGAAAAATATCTGACTAAAGCGTACCAAACTTATCAACATGCGATGCAACAATACAGCACAGATTTTTCCTGCATATGAGTCAAACAAAAAACAGATATACAAGTTCTACAAACAATACTTGACTACACAAAACAAAAACTCCACCCAGATAGCAACACTGAAATTTTAGCTACACAGCATTGTGAATCCTTACAGAGATCGTAAGTTACTTAGTTTCCCAATCTCAGGTGCCAGTGTCCCCTCCAAAGAAAGCCCACTCAGATCCCTACAAGAAGTTAACAAAAACACATTTAACATTAAAGCATTTAATTTTGTCATACTTCCATATTGAATCTAGAATTTAGGTCCACATTGTTGTCTATCAGACAATTGCTACAAAAGGAAATTAAATTTTCATAATAAAAGACCAAAACCATAATCATTAAATCCGTCAAAAAAATCTTCTGCAATGAAAAATCACACAATAGGGACTTACAGCACTTGTACTTCTCCATTGATGCAACAAACTCCCAACCACAAGCAAGGATCGGGGTCATCAGCATTCCAATTTGCAAGAGCACCATACGGATCATACTCTATTGTGGCCCGGAATTCCAACAAGGCTGACCCTGCATTCCAACTCCAATCACAACAAACATTAGACAACCAACATTTGTATTCAATACCATCATACAAAAGTGTCAAGATCACCAATGCTGATTACCTTCATCATTAAGCGACCAACATCCCCGGAAACCCGAAAGAAGAACCAATGCCACGAAACACGAGAACTTCCATCTAGCCCCCATTACTTGATTAACCAAATGCAGCAGTGGTGGAGGTCAGCCACAACGCTATACAATACACTATACAAAATCGCCAGGTTTTTTTCTTTTTTATATAAAAACTCACCCCCACCAGTATGATCCCAAACGCAGCCAATTACAAATTACAACTCCTTCCACACGCAAGCAAATCCTTTTAATGTAATTTTGGATGTGTTTAAATATAACACACTAACTACGCAACAACTATATTACAAACAGAAAAAATTCAAGGAGGCTTACGCATCCACCAACCATTTCAGGATCTCTCATCTTTTTATATTTAATGATTGCACCTACACCCTTCTCGTCAACAAGCGCATACCCCTGATCAAAACCTTATCCTATACAATTGCAGCTGCAAGTTTCAGAAACAAAAAAAAAATGTACATTTCAATGAACCAAATGGGGTCCAGAAAAAAAGAAACTAACAGCACTAAAAGAATGAAACAAGGAATACCCTCTTGAGCAAGCAATGTAAGCAAAAAGAAAGAGAGAGAATTTATTATTTACCATAAAGATTGGAGCAAAAGGGTGCAAGGAATAAGTCTTTTTCTTCTTCTTTTTGCTGCTCTTGTTGACGATAATAAAAATGCAAACTTTTTTTTTTCTTCTGTGCAAATAGTTCACCCAAAAAAAAAAAAAAAATGACAATGCAATGAATGAATTTTAGGAGTGGTGGTTGATGATAGGTGGGTGGAGATTGAGACACAAAAGGCAGCAAAGAAAAAAAAATATTTTTGAAATTTTTGAAAACAAAAATATTTTTTAGTCCTTCATTTTTTTTCAATTACTGCCTTTTTTTTTTTCTTATCTCAGGATGATCTTAGAGGACCCTCTCTTCGACCATCTTTGGGTCTCTCTCAGGGCTCTGTGGGTGTCTCTCTGACGATGTCTCTCTTTTTTTTCTTTTGTTTTTTTCGCTTTCTGGGTTTGTTTCCCTCTCTCTCTCTAACCCCACCAGCCACACCTCACCAGCTGTGTTCGTTAATTTTTCTTTTTTTTCTTGATTTTTTTTTTTTTAGTAAATATCTTTGGTAGGTCCCACAAAGAATTAGCCAAAAATGAAAGGGACCCACTTGGAGTTAGATCGGCGGGAACTCAAAAATCGGTTAAGGCAAGGCATTTTGGGCGGAGTGGCAGGAGTAGGAGAGAGAAAGAGAGATTGGAGTTTTTGGTTTGGTTTGGTTTTTTTTTTTTTGTGATTCACAAAGTGAGTGGTGGTGAGGGCCCCCACTTCCGTTGTTCTCGGACGCGCTTTTCCTTCCCCACATCTCTGTTTTTTTAACCGTTGACTGGGCCCACACCTTTCTCTTTTGTTTTGCGTGCCTACCTCTTCTTTCTTTTGTCTCCCCTTCTGCCATTTTTTTTTTTTTTAGTTTATAGTTTATAGTTTGTACTATAAAAAATACAGCTACAGACAGATATGTCAACTTTCACCGCTCATTTTTTGGGCATGTGAAGTGTTTCAGTGCCAACTCTAGCCCCCACTTTTGTTAAAACAAAACTATTGCCACCTCTAATCATTGTAGTTTTAGTTGATTTTCACAAATAGGGGAGAAAATTTTTAGTTTACACTGTAATATCAATAAAAATATTACATTATGAATTTGCTTAAGTGTATAATGTAATGTAAAGTACTATAAGGAATATAAATATTACAATGTGTATACATTTGTTAAGTTTATAATGTAATGTAAAGTACTCTTATAGCATTTCTTATTGATTTTTGTATAAAAATGGAGTTTGTGGACTTTTCTAATAAGAAGTTTTATGAAATATGTCATGTTCAAATGGTATTTATTTTTTTATTAATTTTTTGAAAGCTCCTATTTTACACCATCTAAATTTGGAGACGTTTTAAATTAGCTCGCACGTTTTAAAATTTAATTTATAATTTACATCACAACTATTACAATGTGGTTATATGCCATTTTTGTTTTGGTTCATAATATTCTTGCTATTATTCCATTTATAAAATGATTTGTGTGTATGTGGGGGGGATAACAGCAATATTCTAATTGGATTTGATGTAACGACTACATTGATATACTTTTAATATAGGCCTTGTAGCTGAATTGACATATCTCCATGCACAAAGTGTTTGGGGGTGTAGGGGGGAAAGGGTTCGAGCTGCGGGGTTTGCAGCATATTGTAATTATCTCTTTAAAAAAAATTTATGTAAATTATAATATTTCATCATTTAAGGACTAATTTAGAAGTAGCCTAAATTTAGAGAATGCAAATAATATTTTAACCTAAATATCATCACTATTGATAATGGTTATGTTATTGTTACAAATTTACTCTTATCAATTATTCATCTCTATTATTTCTATTAGCATGTAACTCATGCAAATGTAGGGTTGCATTTAAAATTGAACACAATTTTTATTATAAAAATATAAATAATTAGTCAATTTTTTTTAAAAAAATCATGTAACACATACATATGTATAGATACATTTAAAGCTAAACACAATTTTTATCATAAAAATTATAATTAGTCAAATTATTTTTCTAAAAAAGTAAACGTAATTAGTTACATATTAAAATTCTTACCTAAATTTAATACTACTTATGATCAGTTTTTCCTAATTTTCATAAGATAGAACGTGTGGTGATTTTTATTTAGTATATGTGACTAGTTTTTTTTTTTTTTTTTTAATTATAATTTATTAATATTAGATTCTTAGTATTTTGCACTCATTAATTCACTTGGCATAAATATTAAAAAATTTAAGTGAACACATGGCACAAACTTAAGTAGATAATTATGGTGTGATTCCCACATAAATTTAGACACGTGGTGCAAAATTGGGTTCTAACTTCAAAATCTAATTGAACTTTCTCTAAGGTTTGCCTAACTATACATATATATATTTATATATATATATTTATATACATACTAGCATGTAACCCATGCAAACGCATGAAAGCATTTAAAATTAAAAATAATTTTTATTATAAAAATATAAATAATTAGTCTTTTTTTTTCTTTCAAAAAAGCATGAAACACATTCATACATATAGATACATTAGAGTTAAACACAATTTTTATCATAAAAATATAAATAATTAGTCAAATTTTTTATTTTTATTTTAAGTAAACGTAATTAGTCATATGTTAAAGTTCTTACCTAAATTGAATACTACTTATGATCATTTTTTTTTTCCTAATTTTTAATAAAATAGAACGTGTTTGAATTTTAGATAGACAGTTATCCTATTTGTCAGCACCTCCTTAATTGTAGGAATTCACTTTCTCTCAATTTCTTCTATATATATATATATATATATGTGTGTGTGTGTGTGTGTGTGTGTGTGTGTGTGATTAATTTTTTAAAAATTAGTTTATTAATTAGATTCTTAGTATTTTGCACTCATTAACTCACTTGGCACAAAGATAAAAAAAATTTAAGTGAACACATGGCACAAACTTAAGTGGATAATTATGGTGTAGTCCTCACATAAATTTTGACACATGCCCCAAAATTGGATTCTAATTGAACTTTCTCTAAACTTTGAAATGCCGGGAAAAAAAACGCCGGGATAGGAATTTTGACCCTATCCCAGCGCTTTCTGGGGCTATCCCAGCGGTTTTGAAAATGCTGGGATAGCCCCGTTTTTTTGTAGTGATATATATTCCATTACACTCATTGAATTAGTACTTCGAAATTTTATAAGAAGTTTATTAAACATATCTTCACTTGGAGAATGACTTTTTTTCCCCTCTAGCACAGAAAATGATTGTTTCTTTTACAAATGTACTCTCCTAATTTATTTACCAACCTTCATCTCTACTATTTATATTAACTAATTGAGACAGTTGTACTTGCATTTTGAAAATCAAAGGTATGATTTGTGAGTACAAATAGCATTATAATAATAATAATAGTAATATTAATAATAATGACAATCTTATCAAAAATAATAATAATAATAATAATAATAATAATAATAATAATAATAATAATGACAACAAAGATTCAAAGTATAGATATATTTGGATAAACAAAGGGGTAAAAAAAAAAATTTAATAAAAGCTTGAATAGTTTTGTTTTTGTTATATTTTTTGTTTTCTCCAAGATAAGGTTACAATAGTTAAGAGCATTGTAATTCAGTGATTTTTTTACACTTTTTTATGAAAAGAATTAAGATTTAAATTCTCACTTCTCTTTTATAAATTGTAAGGGTTGAATTAAAAAAAAAAGATAATAAAAAATAAATAAATAAAAGGCTACGATGAACGTCACAAAATAGTGAAGTTAATTTCCAATTTGATGATTAACCTTAAAGATATCTATTCAATGAGGTAAAAACACTTCATTTAAAAGATAGTAATGGAACGTGAAGCTTTTAAATAATTTAGTTTGGTTATGTTACCGTGCAAGTCCACGTGTAATGAATCTATTGGTCCATTAGAAAATCTGTTAGAGACGAGTAAATGGCGCTAAAGTATTGTTAGAGGTTTTTAAGCTTATGTTGATTCAATAAAATTTTTTACTTGAGTCTCAAAAGCAAAAAAAAAAAAAATATATATATTTATATGTGTGTATATATATATATATATATATATTGTTTGATGATATTTTATTTTTGCGATTTAGCATTGTTTTTTATTAAAAAAATTGGAACAAAAGAAATTAAATCCGCCTTTCAAAAAAATAAATAAAAAAGAAGAAATTAAATCCTATTGATTTTTAGGTGAATAAAGAGTGGGCATTTTTGCTAACACACATCAAGAGTATACAATTACAATCATTAAATTGAATATGACTAGAAACTACCACGGGATCAAGCTTGTGATATCATGTGGACACTTTTGGATGGTTAGCTTTCATAATAGCAATGGCGGGCCTTATCTGAGAAGAGTGGATACATTGTCTCTGTCTTGCACCAACATTAGAATTTAGATGTCTATTTTGCATATAGAAGTAAAGATTATGGTCAACGATTTCAATCACAATAATCAAGATTGACAAGCAGTCAAGTTTGTTAATTTCTAGACCATAAAAAAAATGAAAAATAACCCAATTGTTTAGAATAATGCTAAGAATATAATATTATTTATAATAATTGACAAGGATTGTTGTGAACCTATGGTTAAAGTAACATTACTTTCACTAGATTGTCCACTAATACTACTTTTATTACGTGCCAATTATGACAAGTCAGCTTAGGTTGTTACCTTTTTACTAACTAAAGGAAGTGTGTTGTTGGCAAAGTAGTATTCTCTAGTGTTTAAAAAAAAAAAAAATTCATATTTAGGAAAGATTTATTTATATTTGTTTATATTGTAAATAAATCCTGCTCAAATTTAGGTTTAAGTTCAACTATTAATTATTAAACGAGTTTTGATTTAAGTATATATTACTAGACTCATCACACACATTTTGCGCATGCAATAAAACTATATTTTTTATTTATTTAGTGTTATAATGTTTAAAAGTGATATATAAATAACAGTTTTTTTTTTTTTTTTTTTTTTTTTTAAGAGGTAAGATAACGTAGAATAATATTTAAAAATGAGATAGAGATAGTGTCCTAAATTTTAGGGAAAATTACACTTTACCACCCTAAACTATGTACCAGAGTACACTTTGCACCATAAACTATCACACTTATCACACTTTGCACCCTGGTGTTACTTTTGCTGTTATGTTTGACAGAATTATACTACATGTGACAAGCACATGCTTTTTGCTTAGGTGGAACAAACTTAAAAGACTGAAACATCCTTCTTCAAAATTAATTAAAATAAAAGCCAATTTTTCCACATCTCTCTATCTCGCATGTGTACCTCTCCCCAAATTCAGATTCTTCTCAAAACCTCAGGTCCCACCCACCTCACCCATCGTCCAAAGAGAAGGAAAAAACTAAAATTTTCTCTTAAGTTTACTTTTTAATTTAGTTTTTGTTTTCAGAATTAAGACTACCCCAAATTTTTTATTAAATCCCACCATCAATGTGATTGGATCCACAAAATGAATTTAATTTTAATTTACTCCCATATCAAATATGCACAAAATGCACTGTATATAACTAAACTTGACGAATCTAGTTTGGGCACCAGCAAAGCTTTCAGCACTTGTTGCACATCAGTTTCCGAAAAAGCCTCTCAGATCCCAGTTTCATGAGCAAAGGAAATAGCTCGAATAGCACAAAATGCAGTTGCGTCAGCCATACCTAATAAGAAAGCTCCTCTAGAGCACATAGCAGTTGATGTCTTGATGACATTTCCTTTTTTTTTTTTTTTGGGTAAACGATAACATTTCCTTCGTCATCAAGTATATACACACCCAGCCATATGCATTCCAAAAAATCTTGCATTATAACAGCAGCAACCCAATTTACTTTATACCCCCCATAAGGAAAAGATTTCCATCTCACTTCTACAATAGGATGCTGCTGTTGTAATTCCAACCTTGCGATAGAAGCGTGTTGACATTGATAGCTTAGGTGGGTGGGACTTGAGGTTTTGGGGAGAGGCACACACGCGAGATAGAGAGATATGGAAAAAATTGGTTTTTGTTTTAATTGATTTTGAAGTATATAATATAAGATGTTTTTATGAATACACATTTTAACTTCAAATAAAATCCCTTCTCAAAAAAAAAAAAAAAAAAAAAAAAAATTCAAATAAAATTAAACACTTGCTTGCTGCAAAATATATTCAGTATTTATATACTATTTTTTTTTCAAACATAGCTGTAACAACAAATAATTTCAATAAAATAAATAATTATTTCAGTAAATAGAATAATTATTTCATCCGCAAATAATTTCTTCAAACTTACCTATATGAACATTATTTTGTTTTTTGTTTTTTTTATGGGAACATTATTTTGTTTTTGTTTGTATTATAATTGAATAGTATCTTTTTTTTTAGGGAATGGTAGATAATTGAATTGTATCTCAAGGTGTTTTTTTTTTTTTTAGAGAGTTCCGACTTATGGCGTCCGCTCCTAATGATAGCTCTTTATCATCAGACCAAGATACCAATCAATTTTTGGTGTAGACGGGGATTGAACCCCAAATCTCTTATTCAACCATCAAAGACTTTACCAGTTGAGTTAACTGGAACCCACTCAAGGTGCTTTTTTGGTTGAGCTTATCATGGATTTAAAAAAAAAAAAAATGAAAAGTAGGAAGTTTATCATGGCCTAGTAGTAGGTCAAGTTGGTTAAATTCTTGTTGTGTGACTAGTGTCTGTCTATTATAAGTTGTTGATTAAAAATAGGGGGAAAAAATTATTTCCCTAGTAGTAGGTCAAGTTGGTTAAATCCTTGTCGTGTGACTAGTGTATGTCTATTATAAGTTGTTGATTAAAAATAGGGGAAAAAAATTTATTTCCGCTGCCAGGATTTGACCCTGGAATCTTTAATCCAAAATCACAGACTATTAACAATCTCAATTAATTTAAAAGTTTGTGTTGCAAACAAACCAAATTATTGGTAGCTTTAAATATTTGCATCAACTCATCAGCTTCACAATTCACATTAATTTATTGAGGTGACAAGTCCAAAACCTTTTATAAATATTCAAAATAAGATTTAGATTCTATAAGAATTCAATTGAGCATTTTCTTTTGCATTGCCCCTTTGCTATAGCACTTTGACGAGGTACAGAACTAAACTTTAAGACTGAACGCATTCAAGAACAAGTGAACAACCCTTACAGAGATGGCTAAAAGAGCTCATTGCAAACCCCAAAGAAGAGCTTATAAAACCACCCTCAATTCCTACAAGTCATCCTGATAACCCTTTGATTTGGTTTTTCAGTTTCCATAAAAACCTATGAACAGAGAAATGGAATGCCATTGCAGCATTACTAATTATCAATCCTATGGTTGATAGGTGCTCTACAGCTTATGCACTCACACAGCAATGCCAAACAAAGCCAACCTCTCCAGAAACCGAAAAAGAGAGACGCAAGGATGGCAGCTGATGTTGAACATAAAAGGGGCAAGGACGAAAGACAGTAACTGGTGTAGAATATAGATTTTGTGGGAATAAACTCATTAGGGATCATCCGCAGTAAAAGTTTTAGAACAGCAAGACCTATTGTCCTTCCAAAAAGCACGCATTGGAGCAAAAGAGGCAGGCTATGACAGATTTATATTTCTGCTGCAAAACAAGAGGTCCTGCCTAGAACATCGTTACCAAGCGAAGCCAATGACCCTGGTTATGAGGGCAAGAACTCAGCAACAAAGTATTTGTGGTGCCACCACCTATATTACAGGAGGCCCCCCAATTAGCTTGTTTTGCTACCCAATCTTGTACAAATGTTGTATGGATGTGTAATTTTTGAATACTGCTGTTACCTTCAATTGTGTGTAATATATAGCTAGGAAATTTTCTTTTTAAAGGAGTTTTTTCATTCTCCCAACCAACCACTGAACCTTTGCCCTTTGGATGGCAAGTTGGCAACACCTGCAAACCACCAAGGAACTGAGCTGAGTGCATATTAAAAAGATTTTAAAATTAATTCATTTTACAAGCTGAGTTGAGTTCATTTCTACGACATTAACTATAGCAGTTGGTCTCTAATAGCTCAACAATTCATTGAATATAGTAGCTTAGCAGTAGTGTACACATATATTGAGCATATTAAGCACATGCATATAATTTAGTAAGTCATGTAATTGCTCTAATAATTGTAATGACTGTCAAGAAAATTGTTAGGAGGTTATTAGTTAGTTACTATACAAGAGCAATTAGTTAGATAATGATGCATAAAAGGCTATTTATTGTAATTCAAAATTAAGCAACAAAGAATTAATTGAATTCCTCTCTTAATCTCTCAATTTTCGCTCTTTCTAAACTTTCTGCAGGCCCATAGAAACACCCATTTTTACAATTATCACATTAAGATCTTAACATGGATTCGAGGTTCTCTCTCTCCTAGGGACGTAGCTATGTGTAAGGGTGTGGGGCCATGGCCCCCCCAAAATTTTGAAATTTTTTTAAATATATATAATTATTTTAATGTTTTCAAAATTTATTCTACAAAAATAAGGGTTGGCCCCCCAAATATTTGATTTAGTTCAATGATGCTCTTAAAAAAAATAATTGGTCTAATATTTATAAAGACATAACATTATTTTTTGCAATTCTATTTTTTATTGTAAAATATGCTCTTATATCTGTTAAATATTTGATAAAGTTTGACACCAAACATATTTGAATCTATATATTTTTCAACCAGTTATGTGGCAATTAACAAGTCATTGACTTATTAAAAAAATAATGTCACTAAAACTACACATGAAATGTCTCTTTAATTGCCATATAATGGGTTAGAGTAAAATAACTTCAAATATGTTTGGAGCCTAACTTATTCCTCCAACTTTTGGATTATTCATATTTTTGAAAATTTCATTAGTTCAATTGAAAGATTTTTTACTTACTTTAGTATAAAATTAGATAATTTGTATCGAAAATGAATTTTTTTAAGAATTTCACTATAAAAATGGTAAAAATGAATTTTATTTTATGAAAGATCGTCATCAAACATAATTTTGATTGAAAATACTAAGCTTTTTTTTTTTTTTGTTGGGTGTGTGTATATATATAACTTATCAAATAAAAAAAGTGCGCATATAATAAAAAAGCGTGTGTATATGTGTATGTGGAGGGTTCTCTTGATAAATATATTAGTGCTGCAACTTGGCCCCTTCAAATAAAAATTCCTAGCTCCGCCGCTGCTCTCTCCACTAGATGAATACAAACATAATCACAATAATTTATATTAATAATTACGATAATTATCAATTTTTCAATTTTATTCTTTATACACAAAATAAAAGAGAAAACAAGTAATATTTTGTCAAACTTTCTCGTGCATTATACAAGTTATTAACTATATATAGAGTGTATTCAAATGGAATCATATACTTACAACCTTGTACATGAATACATCATTATATTTGAGTTTGGCTCATTTAATAAACAATGTTATAAATAGACTTAAGCTTGAGTCGTTGCTTAATCTATGCAAGGCAAAGCTTAAAGTACTCTTCATTAGGTGTAATACAAAAATTTTCTAAATAAATTCAAACACATGATTGCATTGACTAATGAAACACAAATAATACTATTTTTCTGAAGGATAATGAAATTCAATGCAACTGTATGTAATGTATTTTACATAAGTTACTCATCTATATAATATAAAAAGTGAAAAGTTTTTACTTACTTTTTTTTTTTTTTTTTTTTTTTTTGGATGGGTTTGACTTTCTATTCTAAGTTTTAACTTCTAAAGTCCACATGTTTTCTAATACTAAATGACAAACTCTTTATATCACGTGTATTTATTCCAAGTATTTTTTTTTTTGGCAGTGTTTATTCCAAATTTTATTGTTGACCTTTCTTATCCATTTAGCACAAACTATTTATATAAACAAATTGGTTATTCATTGCAAAACCCATATCCTCAAACAGTGAAAACAATTGCCAAAACCCATATCCTTCTCTCTGAACAAGAAAATCTTTTGTCAATGGAATCCTCCTCCGCTTCCAATGCTCATATACCGCTAGAGCTAACCCTCAATATACTACACCATTTACCAGTCAAGTCTCTTGTCCGCTTCCTCTGCATTTCTAATCAATGGCGCCATATAATCAGCAGCCAAGATTTCATCAAGAAGCATCTCAAGCTCTCCATCGAGTCCAACAGAGACTGCGGCATCATCCTCCGGCACTACGATGACTCTGATTTCTTACGTTTCCTCTTCGCTCCTTTATCCGACAACAACCAGTTCGGAAACGCCGTTGAAATTCACTCGGCCCTACAGCTCCACATCTTGCACCATTGCGACGGCTTGGTTTGCCTCTCTAACGAGAAAGACGAGGTCGCAATATGGAATCCGTTGATCAGAAAGTACAGGAAATTGCCTCGAGAACCGGTTGAGAAGCCTTCTGGTTTCGAGCATTCCACCAGGGCATTTGCTTTCGGCCATGATCCGCAGAACGATGACTATAAGGTGTTGAGGGTCGTAGAATTTTATAATGCTAAGAGGCGTTTAAAGGAGTTTGAAGTCAAGGTATATAGTCTTAAAGCGCAGTCTTGGAAAAAGGTTGAAGAACAATGGCCTGACAAGAAACTCTCGTTAAATCCGGGTTCCGCGTCTCTGAATGGAGCTGTGCATTGGTTAGTTGATGCTCCTCAATCTAAAATCGAGTCGCTCATTGCTTTCGACCTTGCCACTGAGAAGTTTCGGTTCTATAAGGCGCCGGATCAACCAGACGACGAAGAACGTGTGTTCCCTACTTTGGAAGTGTTGGGAAGATACCTCTGTTATTCTGTTCTTGTGAATCATAACGACACTACTTATCACGAAGTTTGGCTGATGAAAGAATATGGGGTAGAGAGTTCTTGGACACAGATTTATAGAATTGGGCAAGGTGAAGTGCCTGGGATTTTTGTGTATAGGCCGCTAATGTTTTCCAAGAATGGCAAGGAGGTCTTGTTGGAGGAGGCACGAGAACACTATATGAATCTTGTTTGGTATGACATGGAAAACAAAACAGGCCAGAGGGTAGAGAATCGGAGTTTTCCTTGTGGGTTTACAGCGTCAATTTGTACCGGCAGCCTTCTTTTGCTTGATGGTGATAATGTGATTGATTCGAGGTAAAATGATCTGTTTTCCAATCTAATTCTTTGATCTGTTTTCCAATTTAAAATTTGTTATTTATAAAAGAAAATTCAGGGACTTGGTTTCTAACATGTGTTGGTTTGTGTGTTTTTTCCCCTGCCAGAAATGAAATTCCATCAGAGGGTCTTAATTTGTTGGTGGAAGCATTGTATGAATTAATGTTTGAGCTTTGAAGGATAAACAGGTGACTCTGAAATCTACTTTATCATACAGTTTATTAGTTGTCTCATGTAGATTCTTAGTGGATATACTGTGACATATATCAATTGTTGTGGTGGTTCTTAGGCACCTTTAGTGGCTCATGATTACATGCATACAAGAGTTTTCACATTTTAGTGCTGATATTCAATTTGATTAAAGGAGTAAGTACTAATTATATTTAGGAAACAAATTTTAGGCCATCACTTTCTTGGAAACGAGTTTGTAGCTTTTGCCATGAGATTTATGATTGGTTTTGTGTCTTAAAATCCTAGTGTTTTTGTTTTCTAAACTAGGGGATGTGAATGAATTTTACAGGGATTGTAAGACATTGCTGCTGTCAGTTGTGGTGTGTGCAGCAGATGTATGGCTTTGATGTGGCTAATTGATAGCTCAAGATTTTAAAAATGAATTGATAATCATCTTGTTATAGCATCTTGATTATGTATGTACTTATTTTAATTTTTAAGGCTTTTATTTCATAATCTGAATTTGTTTTGAGAAGGATATGGATTTGTTTTGTCTCAATTAAGAGGACTTTTGCCTTATCAATATCAATGGTAATGAGATTGAACTACGTCGGATATCAAAGGAAATTCTAGGTCACAATTAAAATCAATGGGAAACACTTAGCTACGAAACAACTAAGGAAATAAAGCATTCTATGAATCAATGCAAATTAGTAACAGCTACAGTATTGAATTGAAAGATTACAACTACTTACACCGAATCCTAAGCTAGAGATTGACAAATGATCTAACAAGTAACAATTGAAATGTGTTTTGGATGTGTGTACTACTTCTATGAATCTATTTATACTTTTGGTCTTGTTGCTTATTGTTTCCATGTGAAGCTTCATCCTCAACTTTCTATAATACTTGTCAATAACTCTCCTGGAATTATCTTCTTGTTTTAAATCTTTGTAACCATAGCGATCCTCACATTCAAGTTCTGTTTTCGAGTCCTGATGTTGCCACCTCATTTCCACATTTTAAATGTGTCGTGCTAGGTTGTATGCCCTTTATACGTGTCATTTTCCTGCGACGTCACTTGTCTTTATTTGGTGAACTTGTTTTAGAATGAATTATATTACTAACAATTTGCTTGCTTCTCTTGTGCAGGGCTGGAGCAAAAAATTGAGTACGACTCTCTGTTAATGTACCTGACATCTGAACTTTCTAAGTTTTTATTTTTATTTTTTTATAGGTAAACTAGTCTGAACATTGATTTAATGTTATGTGTCACTGACAATTTGTAGTTGAAATTGGAGGTCTAGGTATTATTATTGTTTTTTCTTAAATTTATATTTTATGTTTTAATTCACAAATATAATATATATATATATTTATATATTTATATATATTTATTATGATTCTTAATGGGTGGATGTTCATTAATTTTCTTTTATTTTTTTTAGTTAGTGTTTCTTTCTCTTGATAATCTGTGTCTTATTTTTACAGCATGCTAGATGCAACATATGGTTTTATAAGGAACTTGTCAAGGAGTACTTTGCTGGAGGAATGTCCGTGACTATCAATTGTCCGCTTATAGCATGATATGTATCTACAAGTCTCTACAATCTTTGTTTTCTTTGATAGAGTTTGCAATTCTCATATTTTTACAGTATGCTGGATGGAACATTTGGTTATATAAGGTGTAAGGTTGAATTTAATTAACCATTTTGTTGGCTTTATTCCGTGCCAAATTTGCTTGTATTTTAGCAATTAGTAACCCTGTATTTAGGTGGGAATTATGTAAGGGTAATGTGTGAGAGAGTGTGAAGAAATGCTCAAGATTGTGCAAAAAAGCTTCAAAAGGTTTCAAACTTTGCAAGTTTTAGAGGCTTGGATAGCCATCAAAATCTGTAATTTTTGAGCTTATTTGAACCTTGTATCACGTCTTAGTGAGCACATTGTAACCATAATTAAGAAAAACTAATGAAGTATTTCTTATTAATTTGAGGATCCCTAACCATTACTTTGTACATTTATTGTCTGCTTTGCATTACTTTTACTATTTTGATTGTTGTTCAATACAAATATTCTCGTTTGCTAGTTTATGTGTATTGTAGGAAGCTTGCCTTGTGCACCACTTGGTTCTTAAACAACCCCTTTAGCTGCGGTGAACCAAGCTCAGTCCACAAAACTACAACTATTTGGCCCAGAATCCTTGGGCCTGTGTGCTAAAGAAAAAGGCACTCTCACATTTTGGCGACTCCGCTGGGGACTGGGTAAAGAAAAGGGAAGAAGCAATCCCTTCGCAGAGCATGCCTCCAAGACAAAGGAACAGCAAAGGTACTAATATGCCACCTGCGGCCTCTGAGCTCGTGGGAGAAAACGAGGTAGCTTCCAAACAGAGGGGCGAGGTACCCCTGGTGGAGCAGGAGGCCGTGTCAGAACAAAGACACACAAGGCAGGAACCGAACCCCATGGCTTGGATGACAGCGATGTTGAAGGATTTGGAGCAAGAAGTTCGCCTTCTCAAAGAAGGCAGAACACAGGAAATCAGAGACAATGTTCCCCCTATTGGTAATCAAGACAGAACTCAACCAGAAGGAGGGTCAGCAGTAGGAGGGAAAATTAAACCCCAGTACCTAACACTGGCAGATGTCAGTGCCCTCCTGTAGCAAGAAAGGGAAAAACTTTTGGAGATCCCCAAGCAATTTTCTCAGGATCCCCCATTCCCACCAGAACTCCTTGGCAAGCCATACCCCAAGGGATACGAACCCCCAAAGTTCCATCCTTTCGATAGCGTAAGTGGACGGTACCTCGGGGAATCAGAATGAAGGGGTATAAAAGGGAGTAGCAGCAGAGGACTTTTCGAACCAGCAGAGTGGGATTCTGCCCATTTGAGAAAAAAGATAAAGAGGAAGGACGGCCAAAAGTTAGACTGTGAAGAACGTGACATCAGTGCACACCAAAATAGATAGTCAGCCATGGACTTTCGAAGAAACAACACTAAAAGGAAGAAAAGAATGAAGAACGGGGCAAACTGAACCTTCTAGGCGATGGGCACAAAACAGGCTCTGGTACTCAGGGGGCAAAAACAGGGGAATCAATAGTCCTCCAGGACTCCAGAATAACCCTATAAAAAGGGGGGAAGGATTGTGAAGAAAAGGAAGTAATGGAAAATCACAACAGAATCATTGAGAAAACTCTGTCAAAAACTCAAAGAAAGTAGGGAAATATCTCCCGGTATCCCAGAAATAGCCACTATAACACATACTTGTATATGTGAGTGTTAGACACTCTCTTATTCTCCCTTGAATACATACATATAAATTGATTAAGAGACCACACTTCTTGGGCACAAGTGGAATTGGAGTGAAGATTAAAAGTGTTCTCAAGTACTTCTAATCTTTGGTTTTGAATTTCACTGCACCAAGGTATGTTCACTTGTTCTTGAATTCTGAAATTTTCATAGTACATGCTATCAATTGCGAATGAAGTAGATCCGTTAATTTTCTGCTGTATATGTCTTGTATGCAATACAAACATATGTTTTTCCAACAGTGGGTACATAACATTAAATGTGGAGGTGATGGATGCTTTATCCATCCTCCTTCCTTTCTACCCAGCTTGGCGACAAATCTTCCTCCTCGCCCTCGGTATGCATCCGTCGGCTTTCAGCCTTGGTTCTTGGCTACCCGAGGGCATGTAGGCATCCTCGGCATCCTCGGGCGTTTTAGTCTTTTTGCACTTGCATAAGGTCACTTGTATTTTCCCGTGAACATTTTGTTGGTGCTTTCCGAGGTTCGCACTCCTAGCATTGCCCTTAATCTATCGGTTTATATTCTTGAATCCTCATCCCCCACAGTAGTCAAAGACCCACAATACCTCTAATGGAAAGACAAAAAGTTTTGAGTAAATAACAAATTTGGTCCCTATCATTTACACCATATCTCAATTTAGTTCTTAACCTTTCAATTGACCTATTAAACATGATCTTTACATGTTTGTCTTCTTTGATCGCCATATACCCATAATTTATCCGTTCATGAAGGACTTCTTGTGGGTAACAGTAAATAATCTTTATATCATAACAAGCAGGGTTCAAATTCAATTCTTCCATTATTTTCATCTTCAAATCATATAACGTCTTCAACTTATGACGTATCATCATGTAATAGCATTCAATACTTGGCCCTTTAAATGGGAATTCGTTAATCTCATCACGATTGAGAAGGGGTCCACCGTAGTATACATTTATATCGATATTCTTCAGAGATTGTGAACCTATTAGAGTCAAGTGTAATATGTTAGTGACATATTTTATCTCTTTCATTTAACATCAATTACAAAACCATTTTATATACTCAAAGTACAAAAATTACAACTTCTTACATCATATGCATATACAAACACACCCTACATTTGCATATACTCACCCCACATCACATACAAACACACTCAATCATTACCATTTCATACTCAAACAAATAAAAAAAGTAAAGACAAAACTCACCCCCATTACAAAATTTCAACTCATTCTAACAAAAAAATAAAGAAAAATATTAAACCAAACAACAACAAAAATAGTCATGATAAAAAGCCTAACAATACAAATATATATCTACAATATTTTTTACTTTTTATAAAAGCCTAGCAAATATATACACTAACTTGTTACATCATATGCATATACAAACCCCACATTTGCATACAAACACACAATCATTATCACATACAAACACACTCAATCATTATCATTTGTTTCTAAAATAAAAAAATAAAAAATCATTAATCATACTCAAACAACAAAAAAAACTAAACACACAACTCACCCCATTACAAACCTTCAAATCATTCTATCAAAAATATAAAGAACAATATCAAACCAAAAAAAAAAAAATAGTCATGATATACATACCCATAAAAAAACCTAACAATACATATATATGTAACTAACAACTAGAGAGAGTGAGAAACCTTACCTGACATGAGGATGTAAAAATATGGAGGGTGAGTTTGATTTGAAGTTTTGTAATGGGGGTGAGTTTTGTATGAGAGTGAGAGAGAGAGTGAGAGAGGGAGAGAGAGCTGCTGGGTTATTTGGAGGAAAAAATGGAGAGACCCTAGACCCACATTATGAGGACTAAGGTTAGTAGCTGCCCTAACCACGTGGAAGCTTGTGGACCAAAGATTGAAAATCGAGTCTCTAAGACTCAATTACTCTTTTTAAAAACCGAGTCTCTAAGGCTCGATATCCAGCTGGAATCCACGTGGGATGCAGGTATGAACATAAATCGAGCATTTAAGGGTCGAGATAGAAATCGAGTCTTAGAGACTCGATTTCTAGGTAGACGCCACGTGGAAAAGGGCTAGCTCATATCTGATCAGAACATGAAAACCGAGTCTTTGAGACTTGATTTATAGGCCCTAAATTGAGTCTTATAGACTCGAGATGTTAGTATGAAATATAGTTTGAAAACAGTGCCTACTAATTATATTGTTTGGCAAACAGTGTTAATTCCTAATTTTGGCCCTTAAATGGGTAAATTACATTCAAAAGGCTTGCCCGTATACGGAGAAAGAGAGAGAACAGAGTTGTTCGTCGGACCCCAAGAGAAAGAGAGAAAGATCCAAGGCTGGCCATTGTCCATTCCCTGGCCAGACTTAGACCATCGAACAGCAAGCACAGAAAGAAACTGTTAGGTCATGTATCAACCACCCAAATCGACGGAACCGCATCGCTAAATTTTTTCTTTTTCCATTTTTCAAATTTGGGTATGAAATGTTACTTTTAATTGATTTTTTTTTTGTTAGGTAGGTTTAGATTTGATTCGTTTTTGTTTTGGGTTTTAGGGTTTTCTATCAAAATGTTTGTAGATATTTGCTTTTGTTTTTTTTATTGTCAATTTAGGAATTTGGATTCATAACCCTTTTCCTCTCTATTTGTTAAAATCAGGGAAACCCCTAATGGTTTAAAACAAAAATATCGTTAAATTGAAAGAGACCGAAAGTCTGATAAACAGAGAGAGAGAACGAGTCGATTAGGCGCAGAGAGTTGGGAGAGAGAATCTGAGAAATCAAACATAAATTTATGCCACATTTACATTTTTTTTTTTTTAAAAAAAAAAACTGGAAAAATTGTGCCTTTTCCCTAAAGCCATTAAAGTAACCGTGTACAACGTTTGGTTTTTGGGTAATTAACGTTGCTTTTCCCTTACTGCTTATAAATACCAGCCCTTAACCAATCTGGAAAAGCCTGAACAGCCTTTCCAAATAACAATAAATATAAAAAAATTTAGTTAGTTGTTACGTTTCAAAACAATGCTGAAAACTAGCATCTCGAGTGTCTAAAACTCGAGTTCCAAGATAAAACTCGAGTTTTTAAGTCTCGATTTGTAAGAGGATGGATTTGATTTGGAAAAAAATCCACGTGAAAATTGAGTTTTAAATACTCGAGTTCCATAAATTGCAGAAAAACACCGCTATAGGGCTTTAAAATGTCACTATAGGGCTTAAAAACGCCACTATAGGGCTCCCTAAATCTGGTATGGAGTGATTACTTATAAAAAAAAAATTTGCAGGAAAACGCTGCTATAGGACTTTAAAACGTCACTGTAAGGCTTAAAAATGCCACTATAGGGGAAATTTTTTTTGCATGGAACTCGAGTCTTAAAGACTCGAGATCTATGTGGCATTTTCAGTCCCCAAACACTCGCAAAGCGAGTCTTTGGGACTCGAGTTTTAATATAGATCTCGAGTTTCTAAAACTCAAGATGCTACCGGTCCACCCTCTTCTTATCAGCATACCATTTCATCCTTTCTTGAGCAATAGTGAGGTTGTGTTTGAGCAAGGACAAGAGTTGCTGCCTATCCTTCAACAACAAGTCCACAGCCCCTACCTGAGTGGTGCCAGGCACATAATCCATAACTCTAGGTGAAAGATATCCGTATAGAGCCTTAAATGGAGTTAGTTTAATGGATGTATGCAAGTTGGTGTTAAACCAAAACTCAGCCAATGGAAACCACTCCACCCAAGATTGAGGCTTGTCAGCTGCAAAAGCCCTTAAGTAGTGTTCCAAACTTTTATTTACAACCTCAGTTTGGCCATCATATTAGGGATGGTAGGCAGAAGACATAGCTAATGTAACCCCTTGCAATCTCAACAATTTTGACCAAAATTTAGATGTAAAAACAGGATCCCTATCACTAACAACAAATGAAGGCATGCCATGCAATTTGAAAACATAATGCATATAAAGATTGGCTACCTTGGCAACAATGTAAGGGTGAGAAAGAGGGATAAAATGACTTGGTTAACCCATCTACCACCACAAACACCACAATCTTCATTTGTGACTTAGGCAGCCCTTCCACAAAATCCATACTTACATCTGTCCAAGGCCTTTCTAGGATGGATAAAGGCTGTAGCAACCCAGCAGGATAACAAGTCTCATTCTTAAGTTTCTGGCACATATCACACTCCTTAATGTATTGCTCCAAGTCCCTGCTTATACCAGCCTAATAGAAATCCTTCTTAAGCCTGTGATAGGTCTTCAAATAGCCTGAATGACCCCCCAAAGGCCCATCATGCACTTGCTGCAACACCTTGGTCTTTAGATCACCATTGAATTGACCCAAATACAACCTGCCTTTAAAAAACAGCAAGTCATTACAAAGGGTAAAACCCTTTGGAGCAACCTGACCAGACTGAATAGCTTGTAAAATATTCTGGACGGTAGGATCAAATGCATAACTATACTTAAGATCAGCAAGCCAAGTTGGAGTAGGAAAAGAAATCATGCACAAGGTACCCACAGTAGAAGCAGAAGGTTCTATGAAAGCTCCAGGTAGATTTTCATCCTTTCTAGATAGAGCATCAACCACCACGTTCTCCTTACCATGCTTGTACTCCACAATAAACACATAACCAAGTAGTTTAGTAATCCATTTCTGTTGTGCAGGAGTACCCACTCTCTGTTCAAGCAAGTATTTCAAACTTTGATGATCAGTTTTTATCACAAATGGCCTCCCAAGTAAATAAGGTCTCCACTTCTTCACAGCAACCACCAAAACCAACAACTCCTTTTCATAAGTAGAGAGAGCAAGATTCTTACCCTTCAATGCTTGACTATGGAATGCAATAGGTCTTTGAGATTGCATTAAAACAGCCCCTAACCCCAAACCTGAAGCATCACACTCCACAGTGAAAGGTTTGGTAAAATCTGGTAAAGCCAACACAGGTGGGTTGGACATAGCATCCTTGAGTAGCTGAAATGCTTAAGAAGCTGCTGGAGTCTAAGAAAATGAATCTTTTTTAAGCAAAGCAGTTAAAGGAGCTGCCATTTGACCATACCCTTTTACAAACTTCCTATAATACCCTGTGAGACTCAAGAATCTTCTCAATGCTTTAACATCCTTAGGGATAGGTCACTGCTGCATGGCAGCAGTCTTCCTAGGGTCTGTCTTCACTCCTTCCCCTGAAATAAGATGCCCCAAGTACTCCACCTCTTTACAAGCAAATACACACTTAGACTTCTTGGCATACAGTTGGTGTTTAGCTAAAGCCTCCAATACCAATCTAAGATGACAGACATGATCCTCTAAGGTCTTACTATACACAAGGATGTCATCAAAGAAAACAAGAACAAATTTCCTCAAGAATGGCCTAAAAACAGTATTCATCAAAGATTGAAAGGTGGAAGGAGCATTGGTTAAGCCAAAAGGCATCACCAAAAACTCATAATGACCTTCATGTGTACGAAATGCAGTTTTAGGAATATCTTGCTCCTTCGTCCTAATTTGGTGATATCCAGACCTCAAGTCCAATTTGGAAAATACACAAGCTCCAAACAACTCATCCAACAATTCATCAATTACAGGAATAGGATATTTATCCTTAATGGTTTCTTGATTTAAAGCCCTATAATCTATACACATCCTCCATGAACCATCAGCTTTCCTTACGAAAAGAATAGGAGAAGCAAAAGGACTACAACTATCTCTAATGAAACCAACAGATAATAACTCCTTAACAATCTTTTCAATTTCATTTTTCTGATAGTATGGATACCTGTAAGGTCTCTGACTGATTGCCTGAGCTCCTTCCTTCAAGGTAATTTGATGCTCGTGACCTTTTAAGGGAGGCAGATCCATAGGGGTAGCAAAAACAGACTCAAATTCAACTAGCAGATTAGAAACTTGCTTAGGCAATTGAGTTAAACATTCTGTAGAAGTCAATTCTAACTGAACTGAGATGTGAAAAACCCAACCCTTTCCTTACTGTGTCCTTCAAGAACTGAGTGCCTTCTTGCAGCTGTGATTTTGTACTCCTCAAACCCTGTAAGAGCACCTGCCTTTGAGCATAAGTAAAACTCATGGTCAACAACTTAAAGTCCCATTGAATAACCCCTAATGTAACTAGCCAATGTGTACCCAGCACCAAGTCACATCCTCCCATCTGTAACACATGCAATTGCACCAAGAAATCATGCCCTTGTCACCACACTGGAACTTCTCTACACACTCCCTGAGTTCTTATCACCTCTCCATTAGCTACCTTAACCTCCAAAATCTATGGGGTATCCACTGGAATATGTAAGTGTGAAACTAGAGTTGCATCAATGAAATTGTGTGTGCTGCCCAAATCTATAAGGATTACAAAAAACTTTTGTTTAATCCTACCCATCACCCTCATAGTGCCTGAGGTGGGAGTACCACTTAGAGCATAAAGGGTGATCTCAGCATCTTCTTGATGCTGCATACCAGACTCAGAATTTCTAGTAATCTCCTCCAACTCCGTAATTTGCACACCTGAATTTGGCTCATGCACTTCATCAATAAAATCAAGAAGGAACAGCTTAGCACTTTTACACCTATGACCAGGGATCCACTTCTCATCACAATTATAACACAGCCCTTGCTTCTTCCTTTCCTCTATTTGGGCAGGGGATATTCTCTTAATAGGTAGCCTAGACTTAGGATCTAATAAGGGAGGGACTTTAGGTAGACCCAAAATTGAAGGCTTACCTTGCTCCAATTGTAGTTTGGAATTCTTCTTGCAACTCAGATGATATTCTTCTTGGATCTTGGACAACCCAAAAGTTAGAGACTGAGGATTAAGCATTCTCACAGGGAGTCTGATCTCATCCTTCAATCCACTAAGGAAATAGCTCAATTTATGGGATGAAGACAACCCTTTAATCCTATTGGATAAGACTTCAAATTGAGCTTTATACATGGCTACTGAAGATGTCTATCTTAATCTTGTAAGTGTCTCTATAGGGTCATCGTATGAATTGGAGCCAAACCTTACATGTAAAGCTTGTACCAGAGATTCCCAATTGGAAAAAACCCCTGTTTCCTCACTGTCTTGGAACCAAATCAATGCCTCCCCATCCATGTGAAATGAAGCCAACATTAATTTCTCCTCCACCGAGGTATTGAAGTACTTGAAGTACTGATTAGCCTTGTAAACCCAACTCGTTGGATCTTCACCAAAAAATCTCGAAAATTCCAGCCTCACTGGACGAGACAAAGTGATCGCTGAAGAACCCGAACCATGATTCAGCCCACTGTTTGGAACTCCTCCTTGATCAGAAGCCCACAATCTCTATAGCAGCGAAGCTAATTGCTGGTTCATCTCATTCAAGGTAAGAGTATGGATTTCCTGGATGGTTTGCATCTCTTGAATATCCTTGGCGTTATGATCTGATGTGTGTCGAAGAGAAGCCAAAGCTTCATTGGTTGCATCAGTGGCGTGCGTCTCAGCCATGGCCAAGGAATGGCAAGCTCTGATACCAAATGCTAGAGTTCTGTGTGTGAACATGTAGCAAATGCTAGAGTCTGTGTGTGAACGTGTTTTGTTGTAGCTGAATTGTAGGACAGCTAGGCCTCTAGAAGTTAGAGAGAGAGAAGAGAGGAAGATTCAAGAAAGGGGAATAGGACAAATTGTTATTAAAGTTCTGATTGATACATTGTGTTTCCAATTACACCCCTTTATACAATCTGTAACTAACTCTCTAACTAACCCTTCCATTCTAACTTTACTAATTGACCCTCCCAACCCATGTGTGTTTACTGTTTACACAGTGGGCCACTTACCAACTCACTCTAATACAACAATAGCACATTGGGCCAATTACCAACTCACTCTAATACAACAATAGCTACAGCAGCCCAAACAATTCAATGAATTAACTAATACTCACAATCCTAACACTCAAATAAATAAAAATTCATATCCCTTCAAACACAAAAATAAATAAACTAATGTACAAAGGCAACATGGTTGGAATCAAAGAGTCTTCCCTTGAAACAAGGGATTATAATTAAGAAATGCGTTATCTTGAATCGGCACTACTCACATCAATAAAACCCATATGGCCAAATGCCTATGGGTGAAATTATGTTTGATGGATTATACTGTATAACAATTGTTAAAAAATTATTATTTTCATAATTCAATAGTTGCAATAATGAAGAAGAGGAATTCAAACCTTCACTACAAGAAAGTGAGAAACTTAAGTTCTTTCGGAAAAATATTTATCCGTGATCAGTAAAAACATTGCCATGATAACCTCATTTTTTTTTATGGTTTTAGCGAATTGTGGAGTAAAAGCAAAAAAATTGGTGTAAATATTTAATGGTTAGTGTAATTGTAGAAATGTCCCCCTCATCCGGATGTTTTTCTTTCCTCAAATTTCTTCTTTTCATTATTGTTATTTTTTAACTTCAGTTGAAAAAATGGGATGAAAAAAAATCTTATATAGTGTTAAATATTAGCTATGATATATTCTATGTTGAATATGCTTGAATAGATGCAGAAGAGAGAAGCATAAAATACGAACACAATAACACTAGGGTTACGTGGTTTAGCCTTACGGCCTATATCCATGGAGGAAACCCTCAAGGGATACATCTTCATTATATAAGAGTGTAGTACAAAACCTGTGTTACAATAAACCGTAACATGTGTATATATAGTAAGATAAACCCTAGACTATAAGAATTAGGCTTAGGCCTATTACATTGGGCTAAGATATCTCTAACGGATAAAAATATTTTTTTATCAACGGGCAATGGCTCTTCCCCTATTTGAAGGACAGCATAATATATTTAGTTATTCATAAACACATGGGTCATGCTGACTAGATTTTTTTTCATTAATAATATAGGACTTAAAGTAGTGGGTGGTTTGTGGGTTCAAGTTAGCTCAACTGGTAAAGTCTCTGATGGTTATATAAGAGATCTGAGTTTCAATCCCCACCTACACCAAAAACTGATTGGTGTCCTAATCTGATGATAAAGACCTATCATCAGGAGCGGACACCATAGGTTGAAACTCTCTAAAAAAAAAAAAAGTAGTGGGTGGTTTCATGGATCATGCTTTTATAAAAAGAAATAAATGTGAATAGAAAATTCTGAGGGTTATTTATTTATTTATTTTTTTTATGAGAAGAAAATTTTAATTGAAAGACTGAAGAAACTACACAGATTAGGGGGGACTACTAGCATCCTCCCTTAACACATTGACAAAAAGAGCCTACGAAAGAGTTTAGCAAGGATCAGTTGGACTGCTTCGCACATTGTAAGCATCTTCCTTTGTCCAACAAACTGTTCTTGCAGGACCAGTTGGACTTTAAAATTCAAATTCAATCCTCATCTTTCAGTGCAGAGTGTTTCAGGTTGATAAAATAACAGTTAAATAGTTAATTCATTATTTTTTTTCTTATATGTGTATATATCATATACAATATATTAAAGAGGAAAGAGGAAGAGCTTTTTTTTTTTTTTTTTTTTAATCCAAATTTGATTCTAATTTGAACCCTAATTTTTGTGCCAAGTGTGCTTCTAACTGCCCACTAATTTAATGCCTAGTGTTTTTCGATTTTAAATAGTCCTCAATTTTGTGTCAGGTGTCTTTACTTTTTACATGTAAATTCATGAATCTAAATTCAAAAAAATTTATTAAAAAATTAAAAAAACATGAAAATATGTCGTGAGTTTTGTAGTTTAACTGGTTGACACTTTCAAGTGTTTTTAAGACCGCTAGAGTTGTTAAGTATTGCATAGGATTTTAATCCATATTCATTATTCAACTTAGTTAGGATTTTTTATATGCATATAATTATATTTATTTTTAAACGAATCCATGTGCAAGCATGAGTTGCATTCTAATCAAGATAATAGATAGCTTATTATGACTAGAGAGCAAATGATGTTCAGTTCAAACATGCTTTCTCTCTACTTTAACAGTTTAAATTTATATATTTTGAAATTAATTAGAAATCATTGCCCCTCTACGTTGTCATGAAAGTACCAACTCAACCGGTTCTTTGACCTTTCTTTTTTAATGACCAACGGATTTAATCAAACTAGGGATATGAGGACGTACAGGCACTACAAAATACACAAGCAAGGAAGCACCAAGCAAACATAAAAACACAAAATATTCCGACGTAATTACAACATTTGAGTCCAAAATGAAACCCGATAATACTTGCAATCGATAGACAAAATCTCACTATCCAAAGCATATATAATAAAGAATAGAAATGTTCAGCAAAATGCAGAAAGATCTCCTAAGATTTGGGGTAGTTACAAATTGACCCTTTACTACTAGTTTTGTATTATTGATCCTTGAATGTTAAGAATTTCAAATTGACCACTCAATTTCAGTTATGTTAATTATAACATACTGAAAATGGTCCTGTGTTGTGCACGTATTATTTTAAAATATTTTTATACAATACACGATTATTTGTGTTAATTGGGGTCAATAGAATTGAGATGTGGGGGTTAATTTGGACAATTCTTATACCTTAGGGGTCTAAGATGCAAAATTGATAGTATGGGGGTTAATTTACAACTGGCCAAAACTCAAGGGGGTCTTTTTGCATTCCCCACCCCCCCCCCCCCCAAAAAAAATCCTTATTCTCACAAGTCAAAGATTGATTAATTTTATCTAAAAAAAAGTTGATTAATTTAAAATAGGACAAAGTTTAGCTACAAAAATTAGTTATAGCCTAATGCTACAAATTTACTCAATATCTTTTTATAGGAGGTAAATTTTGACAAATCCATCACTGAATTACATCTTGTTCTTATATCCTTCATGCTTGTAAGATTTCTAGAAAATTAAAGATCAATAGCTATGTCATCAATAAATTGTTTAAATTGTAAATTTTTGTCGTTTAAAATCATGCATAAAATATAAGATTATAGATCATATAGTAAATACTATCTGATTGACACAGAATTTGATATGTATAGTAAGAGTGTAAAGAACATACAATTCAACAGTTAGATTTTCAAAATATGTAATAATATTTATTTTATTGAGTAAGATTGTACCCTTAAGCTACAACCAATTTTGTAACTAAACTTTGTCCTTTAAAATAACACTGGCTCTTCTAATTTCCATTCATACATGGAAAGGACTTATAGAACCAACTTAAAACAACCCTCAAAGCATAGGTAATGACTACTTATATTTCCAAAACAAATAACAATTAAAAAAAAAATTACTTGATCAAAATTTTAAAACACAACAAAGAAGTGTTATTAACAAAAATCAGGAATTGGAAACGATTGAAAAAACACATTGAAAACTAGATAAACATAACTAAAACTAAGAAAATTCAAAATCCTCTATTTGTCTGATACATTCTATCAGCCGAGATAAACAATCATAACTCTACATAGAGACTTTTCTCTGGTGTCAAGCTACCCTTGTTGCAAAAGACTTTTCCTCAAGTCGTCTTGCATTTCTCTTCATGGTATGGTGAATGGTCAGCGACATTAGAAGTTGTTGAAACAACATAACGACTTAGAAGCTCTAGATTGTATGCATAATGCATTTACAGCAATGCATTGATGCAATTTGAAAGGACCATCAACTCTAGACATAAGTTTACCATAGTACCCAACTGGAAACCATTTCTTTCGTAAATGAATATACACCAAATCACCTTCCCTAAAAGTAGTTGCTTTTCAATGTGTGTTGGCTTGCCTTTTGTATATCTCAAACTTACCTGCAAGCTGCAACTCTTTAGTAGACTTCATCCTCTCCTCAGTATCTCCACTAAAGCAGCGAGTAAAAGGGATTGGCACCAAGTCTAAAAGACTAAGATTTTCACCTTTAAAAACTTGAAATGTGGCTATAAGTGATAGTCACTGGTAGACCATTTGCAATCAAATTTGACTTGAGCTAGAAGAAGATCCTTATCGTATATTTTTGCTCATAAAACTTACAAAGAAATGCCCTTCACTTAACAACCATTATTAAATTAGAATAATTTTGTGTTGGGCTTTGTGGAGCCTAGTTATGTTTGATCTGGTTGACGACCTGACCCGACCCGAATAATGTTGCGTAGTTTTTAATGAGAGATTTTCTGAGACTTTGTGATTTTTAATGGGAGATTTTTGGCCCGTTTTGTAGCCCATTGTGAATCCTGTGCACATGATATAGAAAACGCAGTTTTGGTGATTAGGGTTTCGTTGTTGTAGTTTTTTGAAAGAGAGAAAAACTGTACGACCGCACTTTGTATTTTTCCCTGATAATAGTGAAATCCCTGCAACTCCATAGACGTAAGCAAATTGCCGAACCACGTAAATATTGTCTTGTGCGTATGATTGTTTTTATTTGGCGTGTGTTTTCTCTATTTTTTGTTTCTCACAGGTTGGGAATTTCCGGTTAATTCCCTACATTTTGGACCTTGTTTTCCATGGATTTTACATTATATGTTTAATAGAAATTCAACACGTTTCCCAAGGAAAACTACATGTCTTTTCCATGGAATAAATGGTAAATGAGGTAATTATCATATTTTTGAGATATCTTATTGAAGATTCGAATATCTCATCAGTAAACTATATGACTTTTTGTTCAAACAGAGTTGGTTCTCCACACTCTTGGTTTTGTGCTTGTCCTCCACTTTCATCTAAAGCTCTTTAGCATTTGTTTCACTCATAACAAAATACATTTAATTCTTAGACAAAAACAAATGGATGCTGTGACAATTCTGTCTAGTGATAATTTTCCAATCTCTATCCGACGTGTCATTTGGTTTGTCTTCCAAAGCAATATGAAACTTTTGTTAGATCCAAACAACCATAACTTTGCATTGGCACATGCCAAAGTTTGACATTCTATCAAATTTCTTTAATTCAAATATGAAATTAGAAATCATAGTTCTAACTTTTGAAAGTTTAAGAAATGACTCACTTGATATCTTTCTTCCTAATAATCAAATCCATGAACTATTTTGCAAAATCTTCAAAGAGAACAAATCCAAACACTTATATATCAAACTTCAACTCCAATACTAAGACTTTTTTTAGGTGTTGGAAAGGAAAAAGCTTAAATACCAAGATTGATTGTGAAAATTCTATGGGCTTTAGAAAGAACTCCAAAACAAATATTAGGAACGAAGAATAACAACCTGAAAGGAAAATATACACAAATACTAAAAGAGATACTGATTATTTACGTGTGGTTCAATGACAAAGAGAAAAATTTCACTAGAAAATACAGAGATATGTAGGGACGAAAACCCCAATACACCAAAATTGCTTTCTCTCATATATATACAAAGATTAGAGATTACACTAAATACATTTTTTTTTTTTCTTTACATGAAAATTGTTGCAAATTGCTCTCAAAGAAATTTTAAAATTAACCAACAAATAAATATAGTAAAAAAAATTGTCTTCCATATGTAACATGGTCTGCTACAAAAGTTTCCTCCTACTAATTTGTATTCATCCAAATAAATCACATTCCCAGAACCAAGTTTGAACTGGTGACATAAGGATTTTCAGTCATCTATGTCTTGTTCTCAATTTCATTTAAAACTTTATTCTGACCTTAATTTTCATATAAAATTTGGTCATTAGTTCAAATTAGATCATTGATTCTTGCTCCTCATAATTTTGCACTATGTGAAGATCATGGTTGTACTGAATGAAAGTCAACCCTCCACTTGGACCAAATAACAGTCACACATTGTGGTGCTTGTAAAGTTATATATGTTTGTAGTTATATTTATGTTTGACCATAAACATATGTTTAACTCCTAATTAATATTTCTTCTTCTCCATGTAATGTTTAATTTATAATATGAGAAATGGGGAAGTGTGATAATCAAAATTTAGTATAGAAATAGAGTTTACCTAAAACAAATATTGTTACTTATATGATTATAACACAATTATTACATGGTAAATAAAAAATTTTATGTCGAAGTCCTGAGATTGGATTTCATGGCATTTACTCCGCCACTCAAGTATCAGTTCTTGCATTCGCTGGTACAGTGAGTCCTACCTCATCTACTAATTTATGAGCAACTGCGTTAGAGTCGAAGCTTTTGTATTTAAGAAATGGAGAGTTCAAAGAGACATTTTTGTATCAAATGAGCTCATCAAGAATGGGAATAAGAGCATATTAGTATCCAGAGTTGTAAACTCTGGATATCCTATTTTTTTAGCATCAAACCACCAAATACATGCATTACCCGAATGCGTATTTGCTAAATTTTTTACAATCCTGCTACAGTACACTTCTACATTTACACTCTATTGTTCACCAATTGTGAAATTAAATATCATATTTTATTACTCACTCTGACTCTGTCTCTCTCATCTAGGGGCACTCCCCTCTCTTCTCCCTCTTTTGTATCTTCTCTCTCTCTCTCTTTACTGTCAAGTCTCACTCACTCTAATTGAAGGTGGCGGCGGTGGTAGAGATGATGGAGATGGGCATTAATGGCTGGGTTTTGCTGTCGTGGGTCGTTTTTGGTCTTGGGTTTGCCGTCGTGGGTCGGTTTTGGTCATGGGTCTGCCGCCATGGTGGATTTTGTTCATGGGTTCGCCGCAGTGGGTGGGTTTTGTCATGGGTTTACCATCGTGGATGGGTTTTCGTCATGGGTATGCCGATGTGGGTCGTTTTTGGTTGTGGGTTTGCTGCCATGGGTTGGTTTTGGTCATGGGTTACTGGTAGTTATGGGTTGTTTTTGGTCATAGGTAATGGGTTGCTGATCAGCGGTGGTGGTGGGTTTGCTAATTGACAATAGTGATGTGTTTGCTAATCGGTGGTGATGGGTTTGCTAATAGGTGGCGGTGGTGGTGTGAATGTGAATGAAGGGTTTTTTCTAGTTTGGAAATGGGTTTGATGATCGGTGGTAGTGGCTTGATGGTGCTGGTTGGGTGGTTGTGTTGAGTTAATTTGGGTATGGGTGGTGGTTGTGTTGTTGATGGCTTTTTTGCTACGGTGGCGGTAGGTTTTTACTGTAGTGGCAGTGGGTTGTGTTTGGATTGGACAGTTGGGTTTTTTGACTAGTTGTATGAGTTTGAGAGGAAGAGAGAGGTGGGTGGTGGTGGGTGGTGGGTGGTTTTTTTTTTTTTAATGGTGGTGGCTGGTTTTTTTATTATTTATTTTTTAATGGTGGTGGCTGGGCTATTTATTTATTTATGAGGGTGGTGTTCTTTCAAACACAGAAATGGTGAGGAAGAGAGAACACAGAAATGTGTTTTGGGTTTGGTTGCTGGTAGGAAGAGGGAGAAAGAGAGGAAGAGGAAGAGAGGGAAAAATAATAAAGAAAGATTAAAAAATAATATTTAAATAAAATGGTAAAAGAATAGAGTTTGAAAAGTTGAGTGCATTGGAAAATGGAATATCCGAAAATAAAGTTCTCTTTCAAAAATTAAGAAATAAAATTCTTATTTAACTCTTTGCTTTATTTAAAAAGATAATTTTATACTTTAAATTAATGAGGGTAGTTTTGAAAATTTGCATATTTTTACACAATGCATTAAATGATGATTCCTTAAAAAGTTTTAGTTTTTTCATACACAAACCAACAATTTTGGACGGAGGGAGTATAATAGATTGTAGGGACTAGGTTTACCCACTATTCCTAAGGGATGAGTGAGTTCAAGCCCAATAAGCCCAGTTCAATAAATTTGTAGAGAGTGGGTAGAAGAACTAGGATTTAATAAGTGTAACAACAGTTGACGATGATTTAACTAATGAGTAAGTATCATAAATATAATTCTGAGCAAGTAATGCGCTCCTCGGCACTAGTTCAAGAAGTTTCAACTTATGATTTCTCAAGTGATAGTGAAAATGGTTACAAAGTCAATTCAATTTGCTACAATGTTCTTTTTTTTGGTAAAAAACCTGATCCTCCTTCCCAGAGCTCCTTCCTCCTTATATACTAGTTTCCTTCTTTATCTCAACCATACACGTGTAGATTTGATCTGTTGTTTGTCGGTTTTTGTCACATCAACCTCCTTCCAAAACTCGTAGGTGGTAGCTGTGAGTCTGAAAAGCCACTGTTCAGGTCACTTCCACATTAATGTGGCCAGAGTGTTAGGTGGGGGAGCATTTAATGTGGAGGCAGCAGTCTTCCCTAAAATTGCCCTACTGTCATGCTCTAGTGCGCTTTCTAGCTGCCCTTATTTTCCTCATTGGAGTACTTTGGAAGATTGTCTTTGCCGACAAAATCTTCTCTCTTCTACCTCGGCATTAGCTAGCCGAGGACGGAATTGTCCTCGGCATGGTTTCCTGGGTTGCAATAGTCACCACTGCCTTCTTCATATAGGATTATGGGCCTTGGCATGGGCCTTAGGCCTAGTACGAAAGGTGAATTTATATATATATATATATAACTGTGTTTCGCGGCCCCACAATAGCCTCTCAAAATCTTGCTTTTCGACTTCTCAAGAGGAACGAAGGATTTTGATATCCTCGGCCCACTTTGTCCCATAGCTAAACCATTTCTATCTTGAACCGCCCAAACGCCTTTTTATTTTCTCAAGGCACGCTCCTGACGCTTTGGCGTCTAGAGCGCGCCTTCATTAAATTTTGACGGCACTTGTGTCCCCCACGTTCAATGGCCCGATGCAAATCTAACGGTGGGGGATTTTCTGGGGTTACGAGCGGGAATTTTCCTGCTTGCAAATTCTGCGCCCCTATAAATAGCTTTTCAAATCAACCCCTTTCCCTACGTTCAACAACCATACAATCCTAGAGTTCATGCACTAAACCTATCCCTCTCTCTCACCTACTTGTGCATCTACAAATACCAAAACTTGCCCGAGGACTTCCTTTTAAACTTGTAAGTTTCCTCGAATCTTCTTAACTTCGTTTCTTTCCGTATATTCTCTTTTCATCCTACTTTCTCTTTCTCGCCTCTATCTTTCGTTTCAAAATTGTTAGCTTCTTCTCAAATGTTCCTAGAAAATGGGTAGATTCTAATGTTTAGTTGAATCTGAGGAGGATAGAGAGAGGTTCAGGGTTAAGTACAGGATCCCACCAATAGTGGGCATGAGATACGCTGCCCAAGGGGAATGGGTAGACGATAGGAAAGGGGGAGAGGTGGTCATCCCAATGATCGCCTTCATAGAGGAAGGGATGACCATCCCTATGGGTACAATCACAAGGAACTATCTTAGATTCTTTAGATTATCCCCCACACCATGCGCCCCAAATATGTTCAAAGTGTTAGGGAGCGTAGAAGTCCTAAATGAGAGAATGAACTTGGGATTGACATATCATAATGTCAACTGGGTATATAACCTGCATCATTTGAAGGGGCAGAGATACTACCTTAAGTCAAGGTATCCCGAAGTGAGGCTAATTCAATGCCTTAACTATGTCAAACAAGGGGCTAAAGGAAGATTTTTTAATTTTTTCTGGGGAACGGCACGATGGATTACCCTGTTCGGTTAAGGAGGGAACACCAGGTGGGCGTCTAGTTGTAAACTTATGCACTTTGGTTTATATTTCCCTTTTTATTCCACAACATTTCTGTTTCTGACAAATTCTCCTTTTGCATTAACGATTTTACAGACAAACGTTCCACCAAACCTTGGCTTAACTTAGTCAACAGAGAAAGCCTAGACAAAATTCTGCGGTCTGAGGTGTTTGTGAACGAAGCCGACGGTCAATTACGAGCTGCGCACTTAATCCTTGGATACAAGCCGATTTCCCTTGGATTTCAAGCTCCTAAGTGTGTGATAAAAGCCAAAGATCCTCGTCTTCGCTGCATTAGTATGGCCTTCGAAGGGTTCATTGTTCCTGAGGGCGTTCCAATTCCCGAAGGTACACCACTTACACAGCCACTCTTTGTGGGCGTCCCTTCAGTAGGAGCATCTTCATCTCAACCCATTGCTAAGGAAGAAAAGGAGGAAGAAGAAGAAGAAAGAGAAGAAGAACCAGAGGGGATTGTAGACCTGTCAGACTCTCAGGACGAGTTTGAGGTGTTCAACAGACCCTTGTCCCCCGAGAATACATCAGTTGACTTTGACCATCAGCAACAAGTAGACCTTGCCACTTGGGACGAGATGGGTATCCAAAGGAAACCCAAAAGAGGTTTGTTGGACTTAATAGAGTCCCAGCCCGGAAAGGATGTGCCAGAGAAACCTACTCAATCCAAACTTCCTTCTCCTCCTCAGCCATCCTTGCCAACCAAGCCTGACCCTGCTGACCCAAAAAGAAAGAGAGAGCAGAAATGAAAGGAAGCAGTGGAGGCAGGAAGATCTCGGCCTGTGGATAAGGATAATGCCCAACGAGCTGCGAAGCAGCTGAAGATTGGCCAACCAGGGCAAAGGGGCTCAGAGAGGATGGATAATCAGCCACCTGATCTCCAGGCTTGGCTTCTAGCCCCAATGCTTAATGGGAACCCTTGAGGGCTAATGCATCCATCAGGGATTTCCATGGAGGTGTTGGGTGTCAGGTGGCTTCGGCCTTGGAGGAGGCTTTGTTACTCCCTACTAACATGGCCGAACTACGGTCTGTCAGGAAGAATGAGGTTTTTCTTAACCTCAAAAGGTACCTGGGCATGGTATGTTACTATTTTCCCTCCCCCCCCCCCCTTTTTATTGCTAGTGTAAGGTTATTAACCCTTTTCTTTCAGGCTGTTCAAGCCACTTTCAGGGCTGAGGAGATAACCAATTCCTGCTATCGGTAGTTGGACGATGAGAAGAAAAGGCGTGTGGCAACCGTGGAATCATTCAATATCGCCAATCAATTCAATAAAGACTTAAGGAAGAAATTGGCTGATGAGGAAAAGGCTAGGAGAAGTGCTGAGTTGAGTCTAGAGAGCACCTAGAGGCAAGCCGAGGAGTAAAGGCTGCACCTACGCGATGCGAAGGAACAGTTGGCTTCCTCTAAAGAGCAAATAACGGCCCTCCGGAAGAAATTGGAGGAAGCTCAAAAGCTTAAGGATCAAGCCGAGAAGCTAAAAGGGGAGGCCGAAAAGGCAAAAATGGACGCTAAAAAAGCTAGGGACGAGGCTGAGTAGCATGGTTACGATGTTGGAGTAACCGAGACCGAGGAAGCCCTCAGGGCAGAGCTCCCAGCCGTATGCCGAACCTATTGCGCTCAAACTTGGAGTGAAGCCCTCGACTGAGCTGGGGTTGAGGCTTCTTCTAAGCTAAGAGAGCCAGAAAGTATTTACTACCCACCAGCTATACGAACCTCGAATCCTCCTTCCGTCCAAGGTGAGGCAGCCTCCACAGTTGTTGACCCTATTGAGACAGCACAGCCTCAGGATCCTCCTCCTCCCAGTCAACAGAAGCCAACAAAAGACCCTGAAGCTTCTAAGGAAATATCCTCGGTTAAGGCTGCAGGGGTTCCACAAGATGGGGTAGCTTCCCAAGGCTTTCAACAGGCCTTAGCTTCAGTTACCATGCCTATTGAGGAAGTCCCCAAAAAGCAAGAAAAAGTGATCCTTACGGAAGCAGCCAAACAGGCTAGCAAACTTCCAAGGATAAGCTTTAGATAAAACTAAAGCAATGAATCTTCCTTTTTGTACTATAGTCACAATTTATGTAATGAAGTTTCTTTTTCCTGAGACATGTTTTAATGAAATATGAATTTTACTTTCTTGAATTTGTATGGGTTAACTTCTTCGTTTATGTAATTTTCACTTTGAATGTTCTTTGATTGATCATAGACATATATTATAAAAGTGCAACGTTATTTACAAAAGGGAGAACAAAATTTAAATATATTTTCAATTGGTAATTGGGGTGGATCAAAACTGAAATTGAATCTATCAATTCTAACAATTGCAAAGTCCATAACGCCCTGAAATACCTTAAGTGATACTCATGGGCTTACGTCGGTTTACGTTTTTGCTGTGTGATAATAAACCTCGTGATCCGAGAGAGGAAATCAGGAGTTAATTTTTGTTTATTCCTTTAGGGGATATTAATTTCCACTAAGTTTGTAGTCCGAGAAACCTAACATGACTTAGTTTCTGTTTAATATTTCAGTAGATAAAAAAGGGTATTAATTTCCACTAAGTCTGTGGTCCGAGGAACCTATCATGACTTAACTTCTGTTTAATACTTCAATAGATATCTAAAGGCATTAATTTTCACTAAGTCTGTGGTCCGAGGAACTCATCGTGACTTAGCTTCTGTTTAATGCTTCAATAGATGATAAAGGGTATTAATTTCCAATAAGTCTGTGGTCCGAGGAGCCTATCATGACTTAGCTTCTGTTTAATACTTCAATAGATGACAAAGGGTATTAATTTCCACTAAGTCTGTGGTCCGAGGATCCTATCATGACTTAGTTTCTGTTTAATACTTCAATAGATATCTAAGGACATTAATTTTCACTAAGTTTGTGGTCTGAGGAACTCATCATGACTTAGCTTCGGTTTAATGCTTCAATAGATGATAAAGGGTATTAATTTCCACTAAGTCTGTGGTCCAAGGATCATATCATGACTTAGCTTCTGTTTAATACTTCAATAAATATCTAAAGGCATTAATTTTCACTAAGTCTGTGGTCCGAGGAACTCATCATGACTTAGCTTCTATTTAATGCTTCAATAGATGATAAAGGGTATTAATTTCCACTAAGTCTGGCTTTGAGTCTCTGTTTTGGGTTGGATTGGATATGTTATGGCTGGAAAGATTCCACTGCTCTTGAGAGGGTTATGATCAAGGTGTATTGTAGTTAAGGGTTGGAAGTTTTGACTTGTGGAATTGGATAAAAATGGAGAGGTTTTTGGTATATATAAATCTTTGTACAATGATTGTCTGGATTGGTGAGGGGTATAGACAAACATTGGACAAGCCTGTGTTTCTGTCTTTTGGGATTTCTTTATAAACTGGAGTTGTGACAACAACTGTTTTCTTTCTTTTTCTTCTTGTCCCAAAAAGGGGAAGGAAATTGACATATCTTTGACTGTGGATGCAATTGTTGCAAGCTCTTGTTCTACTTTCTTGATTTTCTTCTTCAAATCATTGGTAAGAGATTCGGAAGATGAAAAGGTCTATGTGACTACTTCTGTCAATTTTTGCTGGTTGTCAAGAATCTTTAAAAGAGCTTGGTTTTGGGCTGCAACATTCTCTGCTTGCCAATTTAAAGCTGCCTTTGCTAACGAAACTTGTTTTTGGGTTCCATCTGTATTAGTTCCAACAGGAGTTTTGATCTTCCAAACATGTCTTGTGTTGGCCTGGGGGTGGTCAAAGCTTTCTAGTGGAGGAAAATCTTGATCATAAGAGGATGAAGGTCTGTCAATAGTGTAGCAGGGTAAAGGTTTTGTGTTTGGGTTTATGTGAAAGGAGGAGGATGATATTTATGTAATTGAGGGAGGATATTCTGGTAATATGGAATCAATGGAGGTTTAGGCTCATGGTTAGGATCTTGTTTAGGCTTAGGTTCTTTGCATGGAGGAGGAGAGACCCAAGGCTCTGGTACTTTACCCATTCCCCCATGAAATTTTAAAAATAAAATATAAACTAAAGCTAGAAGCCTAGAAAGGTGAGAAAGGAAAACATTGTTTTGTCCACCAGATCAAAATTGAAGCCCAAGAATAAAGGCTGTGGTTGACAGTTAGGTTGAGTATATAAGAAGGCAAAAACAAGAAATAACAAGAGAAGAGAGGAAGACAGAGGAGGCAAAAACGTAGAAATAACAAGAGAAAAGAGAAAATGAAGAATACTGAGACAAAGAAAGAACAAGAGAGAGCAATATAGAGAAGAAGAATGAGAAGAAACTATGATGTAATCTCAAGTCTCAACGTCTAACAGCATGTTTGAAGCTCAAATAATGGAGATCTACTTCTATAAGCCTGTAGAATGTAGATAATGTTTTTTTTTTTTTTTTTTTTTTTTTTTTTTCAAGCTTAGACTAGAACCGTGAGAACCGTCCATGGTTTTCAAACCCGGAAGGTTCAATCGCGATTCGCACGGTCCACTGGGTTTTTTGTCTAGAACGGGTTTTGGAGTTTAAAGAACCGTTTTAAGAAGTGGTTCTCAGTTAACCTGGTCGGACCATACTGTCCAGTCCGGGTTTCAAAACCGTGCTTGGAAGTAAGGTCTGAGTTTTCTGACTGCTGTCACCAATGAAAATGCTAACTTCTCCATCGGTGGATATCGTCATTCAGCTCCTCTCAGTGCCTTGCTGGTGTAGTAGACAGACTTTTGCACCTTTTCTACTTCTCTAATTAAAGCAAAGCTTATTGCATGAGGGGATACTACTAAGTAGAGGTACAATTCTTCATTTGGCTTAGACGGGCTTAGCAAAGGGGTGGTAGTGAGATACATTTTGAGATCTTCAAATGCTTGCTGACATTCGTCTGTCCATTCGAATGTCTTCCTTAACACTTTAAAAAATGGAAAACACTTATCAGTAGCTTTTGAAAGTGCTACTACTTGTCCAGTCAACTTTGCACATCTTTGATGATCTTTGGTGACTCCTTATTCAATATTGTTTGGATCTTGCCAGGGTTAGCTTCAATCCCTCTCTTTGAGACCATGAACCCAAGGAACTTTCCCAACGAAACTCCAAGGCACATTTGCTTGAATTCAACTTCATGTTGTATCATCTAAGTGTGTCAAAGGTTTCCTGGAGGTCGTCTAGGTGCAATGTCTCATTCGCGCTTTTGACCAGCATGTCATCCACTTACATTTCGATGTTTCGTCCAATTTATGGACAAAACATTTGTTTGACCTGCCTTTGGTAGGTAGCTTCTACATTTTTCAAACCAAAAGGCATTACTTTGCAACAAAACAACCCTTGGCTTGTGATGAAGGTTGTCTTCTCTTGATCCGCCTTGTCCATCTTAATCTGATTGTATCTAGAGAATGCATCCATGCAATTTAGCAACTGGTGCCCAGCTATTGAGTCCACTAGTTGATCAATGCATGCAAGAGGGTAGCTGTCTTTAGGGCATGCCTTGTTCAAATCTATGAAATCCACGCATTTCCTCCATTTGCTATTTGCCTTCTTGACCATCACTACATTTGCCAGCCAATCTAAATAGTAGACTTCTCAAATGAACTCTACTGTAACTAACTTATGGACTTCTTCCTTAATGGCATTGTCTCATTCTGGGGCAAACACTCTTCTTTTCTGACTGACGGGCCTTGATAATAGCCTTAAAGTACAATATTATATTAGTTTTGGTAGACATTATCACATCTATTTTGTGTTTATTCCCACACTTACACGCAAATATGAGAGTTTGCAAGTTTTTCTAAAATATACTCATTACGTGTATTTTTCATTTGTAGGAGATTAAAACTAATGTGTTAAGCGTGCAAACATGAAGCCAAGAGAATCCAAGGGTGAAGATCAATTGAGAAGTGGCTTTTAAAGAATTTAATCAGTCAAAGATGTGTGGAAACATAAAAGGAAAGAGAGAAATTCTTTTGAGCCAAAGATGGAAAAAATCATGGCATGGAAATATTCTGACCAGTTTTGGTATTTTGGTCATATCTTTTTACTCCAATATCGAATTAACTTGATTCTTGCAGTTACAGAAAGAAGACTTAAAGATCTAAACCTTTGTAGTTTACCAAAACTTCAGAATCTGCAGTATTCAAGGCCAAAACCAACCTAGAAGTTGACCCACTGTCAAAAAACAGGAATTGACATTTTATATTTTCCTTTATAGGAGCATGTGTTTTAGGGTTTTGAATGTTTATAAATATTAAAGGGATACAAGGGCAGCCACGTTTTTGGCTATTGGGAAACCTTATTTTTCATCAATTTTTAAGAGTTTTTATTTTCTATAGAAGCTTAAGAACCTAAGCTAGGGTTAGGGTTGAATCCCTAATGTTGTAAGTTGTCCACTATTCAATCCAAGCATGTTTTTTATGTTTTGATTATTGAAATAAATTTTTCTCTTTTTATAATTGTTTTATTAGATTGATATTTGATTTCTAATTCTTTCATAAATCTATTTTTGAATTTTCTTATTGTTAGAATAGGGTTTTATAATTTCTCTAGTAAAACATGTTAATCTTATTAGATATTATTTTTGCCATAGTATTGCCTCTAGGGTATGCGATGTTCTTGAGTTTTTCTAGCAAAATTATTATTTTCTAGGCTAAAGTGTTGGACCAATTGATGAATAATCAACCAAAGAGAGTTTTATTAATAAAGCTTAATTCTAAATCTTCCAATCGGATAATTTATGTGTTTACTTACCCGACTGTGTACAAAATTGGATTGGTAGTGGATGCTTAACAATATTGGTGGACAAACCCTAACGCCCTAGTGATTTTAATTAATGAATTTTACCAAATTTCTTTTTCACCCACACGTATTTTCAAAAAATACAAATAACGTTACTAGAATAACGTTACCAAATGACTCTTTTATTTTTTTGGTAGTGTTCATCTAATATAAATTTCATTATTAATTGAGGGTAGCAATCCATGCATGAGTTGGTAATATTTCTTGAAGCAATTAACGCTTTTATACAATGGCATCACTTGAATTTAGGTATATATAAACTTTTTTTTTTCTCCTATTTTAGGGGGGATGGTCAAGGTCAACTGCTAATTATCTTCATTTTTTTTTATAACATTTTTATTTATTTTTTTTCGGAGGTTGATTTGGGCAACTTAATTCTTAAGAGAGGGTCATATATATACATATTACAATTACATGAGACAATTTAGCTATATATACATATTACATAAAAAAATAATAATAAAACAAAATAAAAGTCTTCGGGGCTCGGGGGACCATGGCCCCCTGTCTCAAGTTACATTTGTCCCCATACTTGGGTCTTCCATCCAAACTACTATTTAGCATTAGTGAGCAACGATTCCATTTGCTAAATGAAATCTTTCAGCAAATGGAATTGTTGCTTATGGGATCATGTAGATTTTTCGCCCCCACACCAATTTCTATGGTAATGATGTTGATGAAGAATATTGCACTGACCTTGTAGGAGAAAACAAGAAGGGTTTTGGAGGAATTTCTATGGAATGAACATTACCTTCCAACATCTCCACCACCTTAGTCATGGATGGCCTATTTGTTGGAATGGTTTGAATGCACCACAAGCCCACTAAAACCATTTTTCGTTTCATTTGTTCGTCCTCCTCTATTATGACCGTGTTGTTTTCGACATTCTCACCCAAATTTAGATTCTGATAAATCCAATCTGGAAAATATCTCTCACTAGTATGTGAGACTTCTGAATCAAAATTCTTATTCACTCCAACCATTTCAAGAATCAACATTCCATAGCTATAAACATCAGACTTGTGAGAAACTCCTCCAAAATTTCGACTAAAAACCTCCGGTGCAATGTATCCTATAGTTCCTCTTGCACCCAACATAGATACAATACTCTCCTTCTTTTGGCATAGTCTAGCAAGGCCAAAATCAGATATTTTTGGACAAAAATCATCATCTAGTAGAATATTTTGAGGTTTTATGTCAAAATGCAAAATCCTCGTGCTACAACCACGATGCAAGTACTCTAATCCTCGAGCAACGCCAACTGCAATTTTAAAAAGTGTTTTCTGTTCTAACTGACAATTTGTGCTAGAAGATTCTGGGTTGCATATGAACTTATCCAAAGATCCATTGGGCATGAATTCATAGACTAGAACTCTTTTAGTTCTCTCATAACAATAACCCAAAAGAGTGACGACGTTAACGTGAGAAGTTCGGCTAATGCTAGCAACTTCGTTAATAAATTCTTCTCCATTGCCTTTCAACTCATTGATGACTTTAACTGCTACTAGACAATCGTTCAATAGCTTTCCTTTGTATACACTTCCAAATCCACCTTGACCTAGTTTGTTTTTGAATGAATGGGTCATTTTCTTAATATTTGAATAACTATATCGCTTAGGAGCAAGTGAGCCTTGATTCATTACAAAAGCCTTGGCATATTGATTGTCTTTGGTTTTCTTCTTGCTAATCACTCCCATATTTGATAATTGTTCTCTTTTGAGGTAGCAAATGATCATAACAAAGATAACTGCTATGGTCCCAGCAATACCAGCCACAACACCTGCGTTTAAAGAGTGTAATTAAGAGCTTTCAATTATAAATAAAACAAAACTTAACTAAAACTTATAAGTGCAATACATTAGCTTCCTCAATTAAATTCAAACACATGGTTACATTGGCCAATATAGCACAAATTGTGTTTTCTTTTCCAACAAAAATTTAGATTCAATTCAATTGTGTTTAAATGTAATTGGAGTACTGTACTTAAGTAAATGTACCTAAATTTTACTCTTGCAAAATATACTCTAATAAAAGATATAAAAAGATATGAAGGGTTCCCTCATTATTACCGTACCTTTAAATGATCGATTCCACCACTTAGAGGAATAGCCTGAAAAACCAACAATATCTTAGCAACAGTTATTGTTAGGAATAGAATCTCAGACAATAAACTTATTGATGATTTAAGCCACAAGACATGACAAAGAAAGCAAAGGGCAGATAAAAATAAACAAAGTTAGATTTAAGTGTAATTTGCCTATATGGAAGGAAAACAAAGTTGAGGTACAATTCATTATAAGATGTAATTCAGCTTGCCTTTATTGAAGCTGTTGACTCATTTAGGTTATATACTTAAAGGTCAAATGAAAGCAGAAAAAGAAGAAGAAGAAATTCCTCTTGTACTTTCGGCTCCTCTCTATTGTTACAAAATTACTGTATCACACATTACATTCCATTTACCTCCAAAAAATTTTCATGTCAGCACCAAAGTACAGATTCAGATCTAAAAAGGAAATAGAAGTTTATTTTGTGGAGACTCAGAGAAATCTGTGTACTAATTTTGGTGTGGGCGACCTTGGGAGTAGAGAACGCTGTCTTTTGCAAGATTTACATAAGAAATTAGGTTTGGAAAAGATGGGGACAAAAGGGTGAAGAACCCTATTTATCGAAGCAAACAGCTTGCATGGATTTTTCTGGCAACAAAAAGCTTTGATATTTCTAAGGTTGTTTGAAGGGTTTATTTGGTGGGTTGCACTATGGAAATTCCAAGATTAAAGGGTTCAAATTATCATGCAAAAAGGTTGAGTATTTAAGATCAAAGGGTTGCTAGGAAGAAGAATCTTTAAAGCTGTGAACAGTTTCATGAATAATAAGGTAAACCAAAATAGTCAATTCCCATTAACAAATCCCTAACTCTTTGGTTACAATAAGACATGTATATACTCTTGACTCTTGACTCTTGAATTTCCAAAGAAGACAAACACCCATTTTGACCAACAAAAAAACTCTAGATTGGGCTCAACCAAACTCTGCAAAATGAAATCCATAAACTCAATGAGAGTCACCCATCAATAAAATAAAACCCAATCCCACAACTTCGTTCTTGGACCATAAAAGCTTTTGCTTGGTTTCACATTACTCATTGACTTGCAAAACAGATAATTCTTCCCTAGCCACACATATTAATATTTTGATTAATACTGCTCTATATGTTCATTCCAAAATTTTTACGACTCTACTCACCTAAGCTCTGCAGGGTACGTTACATGAGTGCTTCACTATACAACTCTACTCAACCAAGCCTTGCAGGGTAAGCTACATGAGTCCTTCAATGCCACTTTACTATTACAGGCTTGGGGCTGGCTAGGAAAAAAAACACACTAAAGGATGACATGCAAAAAGATAAGAAACTATCTTTCATTTCAAATATAAGGATTTTATATATAGAAAAATTCTGCATTATGTGCTAAAATTACAGAGGACACTTTGAAGCAGTTTTATTTGAAACAGGGTAAATGATGCTGGTGAGGTGTCCCTGGCTGGAAAGAAACCAGTTTTAAGAAATCGAGAAGAATAAATGCAAACTGATATTATCTATAGTCTATAGAGGTAATGATGGAAAGTGTGTCCAAAACAGCAGTTCCATATATACCTCGGAACAAAAAATCTCATTAAAATGTAGCACATTATTATTTTAATTCATACCAGGATCAAAAGTAAACTCTGCCAATAATGGTCTGACAAGGATACAATATATGATATCTAATGACAAGATGATAAGCATGACATCCCTCGTGTAACTGGCATCATAACATTTCCTTACCAAAAAACTAGAAACCTAGTGAGAGATGTTCTAGACGTACCAAATTAAATAAAAAAGCTTGTTCCAGCAAATACGATCAGAATCCAAACCAGATGATTGAGTGCAAAGCTTCAGGCATTTTCTGGATTCTAAAGAAAGCAATAAAACTAGTGAAAGGATTACTTATGCACAAAGGGAAGTATACCAGCAGGCTCTAGTTCAAATGGCAACTCTTCCCGTAGAAAAAAACTAGTTGGGGATAAAGCCAATGGATCATGATCTATTATTCAACTAATCAAGAAAACAAAAGAAATGAAAGCTTGATTTTTCAATATATGGAAGTCAGAAAAATATTTTTAAATGCAGAATTTGACCACTCACATGACCAACCCACATAGAGCCCATGAAATTAAGGGAAGTAGGCTATTCAATTAAGTATACTCTCTAAACCACTGTGCACCATTAGACACTTTTTTTTTTTTTAATTGGATAGTTGGAAGAGGGAGATTTGAACCTAAACGACATCATTGGAAAATTAATTGCTTGTTTGGATTGAAGGGAAAAGAAAGGGAAATGGAAGAGAGGAGAGTAGAGTTGGCTGAAAATAAGCTAATTTTAGACCAAGTCTACTCTACTTTACTCTACTCTCTCTTCTTCTCCCTCAATCCAAACGGAGGATAAGAGATGCAAATTGAGCAGTCTTGGCCATCTTTAGACATTGTTGAAATGAAATATTGAGTAAGAAAGAGAAGTGAAAGTGATAGAGAGAGAGAGAGAGAGAGAGAGAGAGAGAGAAAACAAGGGAAACTTGACCGACTACATATATGATATAAATCCTTAGAGGCTACATCTTTACAGTATTCTTAAGTTTGTGTTATGATTTTCAAAAAAAAAAAAAAAAAATGGTTGCGTTACAAAGCACCCTAGCAATATAAGAGCTAGGATTAGCCCTACATGTGCTTACAAGTTACGATATAATCAGGGCTCTTGGGGCTTAATAAACTCAATTTCTTGAACAAGCAACAGTTATGGTCCTCAAAAATAATTAATTTTTAAAAATAAAACAGTTATGGGTTCTAGATTTATCAATAATATCTATAAACAATCTCCTACTTTAAAGGCTATCAAAATTATGCTTCAATAGATGATAAAGGGTATTAATTTCCACTAAGTCTGTGGTTCGAAGAGCCTATCATAACTTAGCTTCTGTTTAATACTTCAATAGATACCAGAGAACCGCATGGTGTGCAATTACAACAAATCAGAGTGCACACAGGACTGCTTTCATTAATAATAATACCTCCTTATATTATTTACATTCCATGGGCGGAGTACAACTTTCTCATCTAAGTCTTCTAGATAATATGCACCTATTCCTATTACTAAAGTGATGCAATATGGTCCCTTCCAGTTGGGCCCCAATTTTCCCCAAGCCGGGTTCTTGGTACTAACTAAAACTTTTCTCAGCACCAAGTCCACTAGTGCTAGTGGCCATAGCCTTACATTGGCATTATACCCTTGCTTGAGTTTCTGATGGTAACAAGCCAGTTGGATTATCGCTTTTTCTCTTCTCTCTTCAACTAAATCCAAATTCTTTGCTAACAGTTGATCGTTGTTGCTTGGAGTGAAGGTACTCGTCCTTAGCGTTGGAAAGCTGGTCTCTAGGGGGATGACAACCTTGGCCCCATAAGTCATGGAAAAGGGGGTCTCCCCGGTTGATCGACGTGGTGTAGTCCGATATGTCCACAAGACATGCGGCAGCTCTTCCACCCATCTTCCCTTCGCATCATCCAACCTCTTTTTCAACCCAGTGACTATGACCTTATTAACAGCCTCAGCCTGTCCATTTCCCTGGGGGTAGGCAGGAGTGAAATACCTATTTGTAATTCCCAGATCACAACAGTATCTTCTGAAGGCCTTGCTATCAAATTGGAGGCCATTATCCGAGATAAGGGTATGGGGGACTCCAAATCGAGTAACGATGTTCTTCCAGATAAACCTCTTAGCATCCACATCCTTGATGTTCGCCAGGGGTTCGGCTTCGACCCATTTGGTGAAATAGTCTTTGCCGACCAACAGGTACTTCTTATTTCCTATTGCTTTAGGGAAAGGGCCTACAATATCCAAGCCCCACTGAGCAAATGGCCAAGGACTAAAGAGAGGATTGAGCACCCCACTCGGTTGGTGGATGTTAGGGGCAAACCTTTGGCATTGATCACACTTCCTGACATACTCTTGGGCTTCCTTCTGCATACCCGGCCACCAATATCCATGAGTGATGGCTCTGTGAGACAGAGATCTTCCTCCTGTATGACTTCCACAAATCCCTTCATGCAACTCCTCGAGCAGCAATTCTGATGCTTCGGGATGTATACACAGCAAAGATGGCCCAGAATAGGAGCGCTTGTACAACTTGTGATCCTCGGACAGCCAGAACCTAGGAGCTTTTCTTCGTATTTTCTCAGCTTCTGACTTCTCCTTAGGTAATGTATCATCCTTAAGAAAACTCACTATAGGATCCATCCAGCTCGGACCCACCCTAATTTGATGGATCTGAACCATGTTTTCATTGACTCTATCTGCTCTGCATAAGTCTTCGACAAGGATAACCCGAGGTATACCATGCACCAAGGAGGTTGCAAGAGTAGCCAATGAGTCTGCATGCGTGTTTCCAGTCCTCGGGACGTGTGACATGTCGAAGAATTCAAAATCCGATTGCAAGCGCCTAACCTGACTCAAGTACTCCTGCATTCTCACATCCCTGGCCTCTAGTTCCCCCTTCACTTGGCCCACAATTAATCTCGAGTCCGAGAACACCTCCAATGCCTTTCCCCCCATCTTTTGTACCATGAGCATTCCCTGCAATAAAACCTCATACTCGGCTTCATTGTTTGTGGTTGCGAACCCCAGTCTTAATGACTTCTCAATGGTAATCTTCTCAGGAGATATTAGAACTAATCCCACCCCGGACCCCCTTTGGTTTGCTGCACCATCCACATACACTTTCCAGCATAAGGGTCCTTGCACGGAGATTGTGCCAACCGATTTTTCATCCATGTTTCGCTCTCTTGCTACTATCTCTATTTGGGGTTCGACAAATTCAACTATCAAATCAGCTAGGACTTGGCCTTTGACAAAGGTCCGAGGCATGTATTTGACATCAAAAGCCCTTAGAACTATGTTCCACTTGGCAATTCTTCCCGTGTACTCGACACTTCGGAGTATTGACTTAAGTGGAAGTTGAGTTAAAACAACAACCGTGTGTGCTTGGAAGTAATGAGGAAGCTTTCGCGTGGCATGTACTACTGCCAAAATTGCCTTCTCCAACGGTAAATAACGCACCTCGGCCTCATGTAATGACTTACTCACATAATAGACTGGTCGTTGTATGCCATTATCGATTCATATCAACACAAAGCTAACAGCATGAGGGGCCACTGCAATGTAGGCGAACAAGACCTCGTCCTTATCAGGGCTGGACATGATAGGTGGCCGAGATAGGTATTCCTTAAGTTGCTGGAAGGCCAAATCACAGTCCTCGGTCCACTCAAATCCTTTCCATTTGTTCATCAGGAGGTAGAAGGGTCGGCACCTGTCCGCAGACCTGGAAATGAACCGATTCAGGGCTGCGATCATCCTAGTGAGTTTCTGGACCTCTTTGGGGTTCTGAGGAGGTTGCAAATTGTGAATTGCTTTGATCTGATTCGGGCTCACCTCAATTCCTCTATGAGTTACCATATAGCCCAAAAATTTTCTAGACCTTACACCAAACGAACATTTGGAAGCATTGAGACGCAGTTTGTGCTTCCTCAAGACGTCAAAAATGGCTCCGAGGTCTCCTATGTGCTTAGGCACCACTTTGCTCTTTACTACCATGTCATCTATGTAAACCTTAATACTCTTGCCCAGGTGTGGCTCAAACATTCTAGTCATCATCCTTTGGTAGGTAGACCCTGCATTCTTCAAACCGAAAGGCATCACTTTGTAGTGGTAATTTCCAAAAGGAGTCACAAATGCTGTTTTTTCTTGATCATCTAGGGCCAGTGGTATATGATGATAGCCCTGAAAAGCATCTAAAAAGCTCATCTGAGGATGGCCTACAGTGGCATCCACTAATTGGTCTATCTGAGGCATGGGGAACGGGTCTTTTGGACATGCTTTGTTAAGGTCCGTGAAGTCCACACAAACCCGCCACTTCCCATTCTTCTTCTTTACAACCACAGTGTTAGCCAACCACTCAGGATAGAACACCTCCCTGATAGCCCCTGCTTGCTTGAGCTTTCTCACCTCGTCCTTGATAGCATCAACGTGCTCCCTACAATTGGCGCCATCTATGGGAAGAACTTGTGTGTTAGTAAGTGCAACAGTTAACCATGGTAGGGTCGAGTCCACACCAACAAACCTCGCGCCAGGCAGGTCCCTAACGAACAGAACCCGCTGGGTCCCAGCAACAAGGTCATTTTCATGGCCTTAAGCATGAACAAAATCAAGAGAGTAAAAGGAATCGAGAGAGGAGCGTGCATACCACCCAGACAAGCAACAGCCACTCCCAGGTGGGTAGTCGTGTGTCTCGGAGACAAAACCATAATCAGACCATGCAGAAGGAGATAGATGGGTTAAAGCGAAAACTGCGCCACACACAGCGGGGGCAGTCTCCCTCCAGTTCTAACACATCCTCTAATGATGACGGCAATTACAGGCGGAGATCAAGAACTCCTCCCAGCGAGACCTTCTCTTACGAAGACGAGTATCACCCTAGATGAAAACACCAGGTCCTATCTAGTAGAAGCCTGGGTAATGATGCCATGAGTAAGGCTCTGGATCAAATTTTTAAGTCACCCTTCACGCGCAAGATAGAGGGGGCTAGGCTACCTCGGCGTTTCCATCAGCCCATGTTCACCGTTTATAATGGTTTAACGGACCCTGTGGAACATGTGGGTCAGTTCAATCAAAGAATGATCATTTACTCCAAAGATGAAGCTTTGATGTACAAAGTTTTCCCGTCTAGCTTGGGACCCGTAGCGATGAGGTGGTTCAATGGCTTAAAAGCAAATTCCATAGATTCCTATAAGCGGCTCACCCAGGCTTTCAGCTCTCGCTTTATTACGAACAGTAAGGTTCCTCAGCCTCTGAGTTCATTGTTGTCACTGTCCATGCGCGAGGGAGAGACCCTAAAAACATATTCGGATAGGTATTGGGAGATGTACAACGAGATGGATGGCAACCATGATGACGTTGCCATTAACACTTTTAAAAGCGAACTCCCAACTGAGCATGGCTTGAGGAAGTCCCTGATTGGCAAACTCGTCACCAGTGTATGTCAACTTATGGATCGGATTGACAAGTATAAAAGAGTGGAAAAGGATCAACTGCAAGGGAAAGGAAATGAGAAGGTTATCCCTCAAGAGAGGAGGGATTTCAGGTCGGATCGATACAACACTAACCGTCTGAGGAGAGATTTTGCGGGGCAATTCGGACCAACCAGCACGCAGGTAGTTAACACTGTATTTAGAGAGCCGGTACATCGGGTTTTGGAAAAAATTAGGAATGAGCCATTCTTTAAGTGGCCGAATAAGATAGCTGGAGACCCCATAAAGCGTAATCAGAGTCTGTATTGTCAATACCATCAGGATCATGGGCACACCACAGAGGACTGCAAGAACCTTTGGAACCACTTGGATTAGCTGGTCTAGGAAGGGAAGCTGAGACACCTTTTACATCCTTCCAGTGGTCATCAAGGTCAGGCAAACCAGGGGCCGCGGAGGGACAATTCCTTAAGACCACCTGTGGGAACGATAAACGTAATTTTTGCTGCTCTAGGGAGGATGGGCTCATCCCCTTCTAGAGTAATGTCTGTAGCCCAAATACTCACTGATGACTCTGGTCCAGAGCCAAAGAGACCCAAAGTGTATCCTCATCTGGTCTTAAGTTTTTCCGAGAATGATAAAGATGGAACCATACAACCCCATGACGATGCGTTGGTGATAACGCTTCGGATTGGAGGTTACGATGTGAAAAGGGTAATGGTAGATGGTGGTAGTGGGGCCGAGATCATGTACCCTAATCTCTATAAGGGGCTGAGATTGGCACCGGGGGATTTGACGCCCTACAACTCCCCTTTAATGACTTTTGATGGGAAAATGGTCATGCCGAAGGGCCAGATTAGATTACCTGTGCAAACTGGCCCAGAGATAGTGGAGGTTGACTTCATTGTGGTGGATACTTACTCCCCTTATACTGCCATCGTGGCAAGAGCTTGGCTTCATACCCTGGGAGCTGATGCATCCACTCTGCATCAAAAGGTGAAGTTCCCTTCCAAGGACCGGGTCTTGGAAATTCTGGGTTGCCAGGCTACGGCAAGGGAATGCCTGGTGGCTGCAATCTCATATCGGCCTAGAGTAGAGTCCTCAGCCAGCATGGAGGGAAGCTCATAGCAATCAAAGACCCCAGCATCGCTTACTAATGCAGCAACCGAGGAGGCAAAATGTGCGGATTTAGAAAAGGTGATCATTGGCGGTGACTCAGAGAGGTTCTTCCAGGTGGGATATCAACTGCCCCCTCAGGAAAAGGAGGGATTGATAGGATTCCTCAGAAAAAATGTTGATGTGTTCGCATGGGACGCCTATGATGCCCCAGGAATTGATCCGAACTTCATGTCACCACTTAAATGTAAATCCATCTGTCACTCCCAAAAAATTTGTGTGGGGGATTTCCCGTACAAGCTATTTGTCCGCTTTGGGGAGCCAAGCCCGCACGGTTTTGTTCTCAAGCCGATGTGAGTTTCCTCCTTGGGTTCGACCCATTTTTGGGAAGCCTTTGGATTCTGTCCCACATCGACAAGAAATGCGCCCCACGCATGCCTTTGCCCAAGAGCTTATAAGGCATGCGTGGGGCGCATTTCTTGTTGATGTGGGACAGAATCCAAAGGCTTCCCAAAAATGGGTCGAACCCGAGGAGGAAACTCACGTCGGCTTGAGAACAAAACCGTGGGGGCTTGGCTCCCCAAAGCGGACAAATAGCTTGTGCGGGAAATCTCCCACACAAAAAGGCACTAATTGTAGGGACTGGGTTTACACACTATTCCTAAGGGATGAGTGAGTTCAAGCCCAATAAGCCCGGTACAATAAATTTGTAGAGAGTGGGTAGAAGAATTAGGATTTAATAAGTGTAACAACAGTTGACGATGATTTAACTAATGAGTAAGTATCATAAATATAACTCTGAGCAAGTAATGCGCTCCTCGGCACTAGTTTAAGAAGTTTCAACTTATGATTTCTCAAGTGATAGTGAAAATGGTTACAAACTCAATTCAATTTGCTACAATGTTCATGTTTTTGGTAAAAATCCCGATCCTCCTTCCCAGAGCTCCTTCCTCCTTATATACTAGTTTCCTTCTTCATCTCAACCATACACGTGTAGGTTTGATCTGTTGTTTGTCGGTTTTTGTCACATCAACCTCCTTCCAAAGCTCTTAGGTGGTAGCTGTGAGTCTGAAGAGCCACTGTTCAGGTCACTTCCACATTAATGCGGCCAGAGTGTTAGGTGGGGGAGCATTTAATGTGGAGGCAGCAGTCTTCCCTGAAATTTCCCTACTGTCATGCTCCAGTGCACTTTCTAGTTGCCCTTATTTTCCTCATTGCAGCAGTCTTCCCTGAAATTTCCCTACTGCCGACAAAATCTTCTCTCTAATACCTTAGCATTAGCTAGCCGAGGACGGAATTGTCTTCGGCATGGTTTCCTGGGTTGCAATAGTCACCACTGCCCTCTTCATATAGGATTATGGGCCTTGGCATGGGCCTTAGGCCTAGTACGAAAGGTGAATATAAATATATATATATATATATATCTGTGTTTCACGGCCCCACATAGATAGTTCATAATAAATATTTTATATTTTATACAAACCAACAAATTGGGTTTTATATATATACAAACACATTCATAATTTTCTCAAAAAGGAAAAAAATTCATAATAAATATTATCAATAATAACCATAATTATATAAATAATTCAATATAGGTTTCAAAAAAAAAAAGCTCTATATAAATTAAAATCATAATAAATCCCTATTAATTTTTTTTAATAAGTTAATAAATACCTATTAATAACTATCATATAAAAAACATTCATAGATACCTATTAAAAAGTATCATTTTCTTCACAAAAAAAGAAAAAAAGTATCATAAGTATTAAATATGACTTCCATATAAAAACATAATCATAATAGATACCTATTAATAAAGTTGTTATTGGATCAAATTTGAATTCACAACTTAAATTACTTTTTTACCTATCCATAACAACCAATAACAACTTACCACTTAAGTTTTTTTGTGAAAATGATGTGGACATAGCATTTTTCTTTAATATTTTATATAAAAAATATTCTAAATAAATTTCTATTCATAACTATCATAAATATCAAATTTCATTTTTATATACAAAATAAAAAAGAAAGAAAACATTTTTTTGTTTTGTATATATATATATATATATACCAGCACTAGTAAACAGGACATTTGGGATTTCAAAATTCCTAAAATTAGTATAACAAAGGAAACCGATACAAACAAATGTAATCAAAATCTCAATGGCCAAGAGTCTTTTGTAGCTTAACTAGCATCTCTTAATATTTTTAACTAGGAAATCTATAGTTCAAATTCCCTCACCTTAATTATCAAATTATCAAAAGGAAAAAATAATCTCAACGTCAATATAAAATGTTTATTTGCTGCAATGAGAAAGTGTTTATTTTTTGTTCAGTACAGTGCCGGCTTCAGGCACCCAGAGCACATACAACTGCCGTGGGAACATAAATTTGACACTATAAAAATGCGAAATGAACTATAATACCTTTCCCTAAATTCCAAATTGACAATACAAATGCACAGGCTGTTATGGGTTCTATTCAAAAAGCTAAAATTCGTGGCATTCTTTATGTTAATACATTTATACAAAAAAAAAAAAGTGATGACCATCAATGAATTTTAGGCATTTCCATCAGCATTCTTCAATAAATTTGATATTGATGCACAAATAAAACAATTTTTTTTAGTTTTTTAATAAATTCATTTTTTAAAAGGAATTTTAGCAAATCACGCTCACCAAATTAAAATTCATTACAAGACCTTACCAAATACTTTTCATTTGGGCCAATCTAAGGCTGTTTGATTATAATTTAATAAAATCAATTTAAAATTTAAATTTAATGACATGTCAAAAAAATTGATCGACAAGGACTTTTTTTTTTTTTTTTTTTTTTTTTTTGCAATATCTTACTTGTTTTAAGTTCGATCTGTGCATGTGAACAATTAGACTAAAAATAATTAAATTATCTATGACATGTGCCATAAATTATCCCCATTAAATTATTTACAGCATGGAGTCAAATAAGGTTTGACCGTAGTCAAACGTGATCAAACTTTTAAATAGTGCTTAAAAATATTAATTTTGAAATAAATGAGAAACTTAGCATTCGGGTGAATTTTTGACTTAGTTTAACGACTAGTCAACTTGATAAAAAATTGTCAACAAGGGCATTTTGGTCATTTTAACTTTTAAAATGAAAAATTGTGTAATCTAACACCCAATCAGGATAAATTCCAATACTTTTGAACTTTTCCTTAATTCCATTACCAAAAAAAAAAAAAAAAAAAAAAAAAACTGTTATTTTGCAATTTTGATAAAAATGACGAGATTTTGACACGTAAAAAGAACCAAACAAAATACTATATCAATAAAATGAATAGATAATTTTTTTCTAAAAATCTGAATTAATATACTCTAGAGCAAATAGTAAGTAGGTTCAACTAAATAGACAAATAACAAACACATGAACAAGTTTACTATATTTCTTTTATTTAGGTAAGATCATTTATTTAGGTTCAACTAAATAATGCTCCATAGACCATTATTTGATACATAATTCGACTATTATTTTCACTACAAAACTTAGTGCTATTGTTGATTTATTCATGATTATTGAAATAATTTTCTTTATTAAATAGTTTATTTTAAATTATGGTATTTATCTCCAAAACATTATATGGCTAATGTTTCCATATTTATATTGCTAAATTTTATAATATAAGCATATTACACTTTGCTGAATTTTTGAAACCTACTTTTCTTAAAAAATGCTAAACTATAGCCATCCGTATACTTACCGTATTGTACAAGTACTACATATTACTATTTGTCTCAATTAAAATCTTTTCAATATTATTTTTTTAAATGATATAATAGATAGCTTTACTTTTACATACATACATATTCATAATAAATACCTATCATTAATAACCATAATTATATATAAATAGTTCAATATAGGTTTTAAAGAAGGACAAAACTTAAGTACGGTACCTTAGGTGTTGTTCCTTAAATTTCCCTCTTAAAATTTAACCATGTGTCTGCTTAATTAAAAATTACACTTTCATTTCATAAGAAAAAATTCATATAGCAGAATTTTTAAAAAGGAACCTAAAAAACAACATCTAAGTACTGTACCTAAGTCTTGTCATTTAAAAAAATAGTTCTATGTAAAGTAAAATCATAATAAATCCCTATTAATTTTTTTAATAAGTTAATAAATCCAATTATTAATTATCATAATTATATATTTAATAGTTCCATATAAAAATACAGTCATAAATACCTATTAATAAATATCATAATTATTAATTTCATATTTAATATTTTATATACAAACATAATCTAAGTAAATGTCTATTAATAAATATCATAAATATCAAATTTCATATAAATAAATAAATATATATATATTATTGAACTTGCTATATATTAAGCATGTTATTGACTTTCCTTATAAAATATCTAAAGTTTTAAATGGAAAAAAGTCAAATACATTGTAAATTGTGATTAATGGAAAATGAATTAGAACATAAAAAGTAGTACAAAAGATTTTTATTCAATTTTACCCATGTGCTTAGTTAATTGAAAAGAATAGAGTGTACGACCAAAAATTAATTTTAAGTTGCTCAATTTCCATATAAATACACTGAATCATTTACAAGTGAGCAATCCAGAGAAGAAAAAAGTGTCCTCAAAAGATGAAGCTTTCAAGCTCTACGCTACTCATAATTTTCTCTGCCCTTGTGCTTTTAGTTTCATGTGCAACCTCAAGTCCAGCTATTGACAATTTCATCCAGTGTCTTTCAAACTATTCGCAGCCTGCCAACCCAATCTTTGAAGCCATTTACACGCCCAAAAATTCCTCTTTTCCATCTGTTTTGTTGTCATATATAAGAAACAAAAGATTTACAACACCTACAACCCCAAAACCTTTGGCAATTGTAACAGCCATGCATGAATCCCATGTCCAAGGAACGGTTCTATGTGCAAAGAATCAAGGCTTGCAGATTAGAATACGAAGTGGTGGCCATGACTATGAGGGCCTTTCATACGTCTCATATGTGCCCTTTGTTATTCTTGACATGTTCAATCTAAGATCCATCAATATAAGTTTGGCAGATGAGACCGCCTGGGTTCAGGCTGGTGCAACGGTTGGCGAAGTTTATTACAGAATCGCTGAGAAAAGCAAGGAACATGGATTCTCTGCTGCGGCATGTCTTAGCGTTGGCACGGGTGGGCACTTTTCCGGAGGTGGGTATGGAAACATGATGAGAAAATATGGTCTTACAGTGGATAATATCATTGATGCACAAATTGTCAATGTCAACGGTATAATCCTTGATAGAAAGTCTATGGGTGAAGATCTGTTTTGGGCCATTAGAGGAGGTGGCGGAGCAAGCTTTGGGGTTATTCTTTCATGGAAGATCAAGTTGCTTCGTGTTCCACCTATCGTGACAGTGTTCCATGCTAATAGGACCCTGGAACAAGGTGCAACGGATATTGCTTATCAGTGGCAACATGTTGGTCACAAACTACCTGAAGACTTATTCATAAGAGTGATGCCCCAAGTGTTCAATGCAAGCCAAGACTCCCAAGAGGGCAAGAAGACCGTAGTAATTGCATTTATTGGCCTCTTCCTAGGGCAAACACAGGGACTACTTTCGTTGTTGAATGAGAGCTTTCCACAACTAGGCCTACAACAAAATGAGTGCAATGAGATGAGTTGGGTTGAATCTACAGTTTTCTGGGCTGACCATCCTATTGGAACATCCATAAATGTTTTACTACAAAGGCCAAAGCAGCCTGTGAAATATTTAAAGAACAGGTCTGACTATGTAAAAGAAGTCATTCCAAAGGAAGTGTTGGAATCCATATGGAAGCTAATGATCCAAGGAGGGATTGGATGGATGCAATGGAATCCCTACGGGGGAAGAATGCAAGAGATTTCTGAATCAGAGACTCCATTCCCACATCGAGCTGGAAATTTATTTTTGATTCAGTACGGTTTCAACTGGCTGGAGGACGGAATTGACGTCACCAACAAAAATTTAAATTTATCAAAAGCCTTACATGATGCGATGACTCCATATGTCTCCAAGTCTCCAAGGGAGGCATTCTTCTGCTACAGGGACCTTGACGTTGGTGCCAATTCAGATAATTATACAAGCTTTGATAAAGCTAAAGTTTATGGAGCTACGTATTTCAAGGGTAATTTCGAGAGATTGGTTCGTATGAAAACCATGGTAGACCCAAATAATTTCTTCAAAAATGAGCAAAGTATTCCACCTCTTCCGAATTACAAGTAGAAAAAGAAGGGATCAAAACTTAATAATGCTCCGATATTTGTTGGTGATTATTGTTAGTTTGCCAAAACAATACCACAACAACAAAAATAAAGCTTATTTAGTTCCAAATCTTTGGGGTCAACTATGGATTCTCAATAAATTAGTTAAGGTCAACTATATTTATTATTTTCCTCTATTCTATTCTATCTAAAATGATATTCTCTATTACTTACTAAATTGAGTTTGCGGAAAAAATATCAATAAAAAATATTTTCTTGATTAACAATCATTATACCACACAATCATGGATCCTGAATCGAACATATTTCGTACCTCTTTAAGCGTGTTCCCTTCCAAGATATTCATGTCTCTCTCTCTCTCTCTCTCTCTCTCTTTGCAAAAGGAAATTTGTGTTCACGTGTTATGTTCGTATCTTGTCGACTCATGAGTATTCAACTATATATGTCAATATAAACATGATGCATTTATTAATTATGTCGGATCTCTCAACCTTTTCACAACATTTTCATCAAGTAGGTGTGCAAGATATGACTTGCATAACATGTTTAATAAACATGTCATGTTAAGGTCGACACAACCCATTCGAGCTTCATCAATATTTTGAGTGCATCTTGATGTTAGAATTTACAAAATCAAAAACTATCTTGCCTTTCTTTGGACCGAAACCTTTAATATCACTCCTCATGTATCAATCTTGGAGTATGCATGACATCATTGAACATATGTGATATGCCCCCAATACAAGCCAATTATCCCCTTTTTATTGCATTGCAAAATATTAGAAAGTAATAATAAAAATTAGGTATCAACTATGGTCAGCATTAGGAAGTGCCTAACACCTTCTCATGCATAACTGGATCCCTAAATCTGTGTTTCTACTTCATGACACGATTTGACATAATCTAGGTTAGAAGATTCTAGGACCATTAGAACCAGAATTTACATTAAATCACAAAACTTAGGTGACCAATCACATTTTAAAAAATTCCAATGATTGGTAGCAACTCCGCACATTACGCCTCCAACACACACATGCTCACAATCCCACTAGTACAAGTAGTTCAAGCGAATCAAGGTAAACACTCTCACATATACATATATAGGGCAAATAAACCCATAAAAAGGGACTTGAGTTGTTCACATGTTTGATTGGGTTGAGCTCAATCTAACTTGGTCAAATTTCATATCTTTTAATAAAATGGTTTTCAATCAATTTGGCAAATTTTCACTATGGCTATTAACCTTGGTTAGTGTGGCCAATCAACTTTTCTGGCTTTTATTTTTTTTTATTTTTTAGTCTAATCAAAGAATCTTGAGGGAAAAGTGGGGTAGCTGTAATATCATTATTTAATCAAAAGAGAAAGTATTACTTTCATAACTTTGTCTATTTGATATATGTAGTTTTCGGTAGCTTATTTACAAAATATGATATAAAAAATATAATTTTTGGTAACTTATGCTCAATATGCGTCAAAAAGATAAAAGTTGACTTATTTTCAAAAACTGTTAGTCATGTTATTTTTTATAATAAATAATAATAAAAAAACCTACAATAAAAAGCAAAAAAATAAAATAAAACTTTTCACCAAACGGACACTATGTAGGATGAAAGAAAGATATATGTATAAATATAAATTATTCTATTTTCCCAAGAAGAATAACTTGTTTGTTTTAAGTATAGCCTTAAAAACTAATGTAGCCTTTGAATTTTCTTTTATGCATATTACAAATCTCACTAGTTGTTTTAATCCACATTTTTTTTTTTTTTTTTTTATGTGCACATAGAATGAAAATAAGATATATATTTTTTAACTTCTTTCATTTGTTACAAGTTTATGTTTAACATGTTTATGTCTAAAAATATGTTTATGAAATGGGTAGTTCATCCCTTGTACAGCCAAGAACAATCCATTCAAAAAATATGAAACTTAACAAATTGCCCTTACTTAACTAAAACCGATCCAAAAATAATTAAAAAAATAAACAAGACTTAATTTAACTTAGACTAGCTAAGAAATGTCCCAATAGCTCCTCCGTATCTGAAACATTCTAAATTAATATTTGAGCACTAGAACCAACCTTCCCTCTGCTCTTATAGATCTTCAAACCGGGCTATCTACAGGACATAGGACTTCCAAGTACTTTTGGGGGTCACTATATATATGATGGTTGATAGATTTTCATCAATCTCACATTTTATTCCACGCATCCTTTCAATTATCTTTTATGCATATTACACCTCTTACTAGTTGTTTAAATCCAATGGATTACGATCCTAGCTAAAACTTGAAAAACTATCTTTATTAAAAAGTCTAACATTAACCTCATTATGAAATTTCATATATTCATAATACTCCAAATTCAATAAATAGTATTGCAATGAACCTATAAAGATAATCTTGCTCAAAATTATAAAATCGGTCGAGTTAGAACAATCCATTTAGGTTGCAGAAAAACTATTGAATTTTATAAGATTTTACCGGTTTAATTGCATAAGTGGTCCAATTCGAATATATTATGAACACCCGGATTATATCTAACCCATTTGAGTTGATTGATACACTACAACTATAAAGTCAAATTTGTAAAAGATACAATTTTTTTTATCATTTCATATAGAAATTATTGCTCTCAAAGTGTAAATAAATTAATTAGTAAATATTATAATTACAGATTATACGCATAAACTAAGGTAGAAATTTATGTTTTTGACATACCGGATAAAGTTATTTAACCAAATCAACAGAGTTTGTAATAAGTACTAAGTTCTTGTGGGGTGTGGGGGGAAAGAGTCGGGATTCAAGTCTCCAAGAAAGATTTTCACACACATATACACTTAGATTAAGTTAGAGTAGAATTTCTATCTTGTATAAAAAATAATAATAAATAAATAAATAAAAACAAGTTTGTAATGGCATAAATTTAATCTTATTCAGAACATTAACGAATTAAACTTGAGCAAAAAGGTTCAGTTCATTAATAACTCAAGTTCGGTAAAGTTTGATAACAAAATAAAAGAACTTAGTTTTCAAATTTGCTTGATTACTTTATAACCCTGCCCTTGATCTTATTCAGCAAATTAACGAATTGAACTACAATTAAAAAGTTGAGTTCAGTACGTAACTCAAGTTCGGTAAAGTCTGATAACAAAATAAATTAATCAAATTCAGTATTATCTTAAATACGTAACATGATAACTTGTATTGTTTGTGAAAGGAATGAACCACGAAAAATTTTCCTGTCCTTGAAATGCTCAATCTCCGATCCATAAACATTGATATGGAAAATGAGACTGCTTGGTTCAAGCAGGAGCAACTCTTGTTTATGTATTTCAAATAATTTTATCACCAATATTATCAATTTAAATAACAATCACATACAAGAATACAAATATTTACATGGAAAACCCTTATTCCTTGAAGAGAAAAATCATGGAACAAACTCCAAATCAATTTCACTATTATCAAATCAATTACAATATCTCTTATATATATCTCACGGTTAAAGAAAAAACTCTTTTTTTTTTTTCTTTGCCCTCACACACACTCTCTTTGTGTCTCACGGCCAAAGAAAAACCTTCTATGCTCTTACGCTAATCATTTATCTAGAAGGCAATAACACTTTGCTATCTCCTCTTTAACTTTTTTTTCTTCTTCTTTCTCTTTTCCACATAGCTCTCATTGGCTATTTTCTTGAAAGGCAATACTTTTTGCTCTCTCCTCTCTAACTTTCTTCTCTATTCAACGTCAAACAAAGCCTCACAAATTCCCCTTGATTTGTGTGCTTGTTGTCTCTCTCCTTGTGTTACCTCTCAAGCGAAATTTTTTTTCTCTCTCTTGGTTTCATGCTCTATTTTCCCTCTCCCCAAACGAAGGACCCTTGGGCTAAAGCCATCAAATTATTTGTAGCATTGTCTATTTATAATACGTTTTTCCTATTCCCTCTAGAACAAGCAATACATTACTTTTTTAATAAGTAATAGACTTTCCTTCCTTACTAAGGAATTGTCTTTCCCTCCACACCAAGGAAACCCAAATTAATTTTCCTTCTTCAACTAAGAAATCTAATTGACTTTCCAAGTTACAATTGGAATTTGAGACAATTTCCCAACAATCTCTATCTTGAATCAAATTCCATTAATTGTCTTCAGATGTCTTCTTTTCTCTTGGTATAGCTCCACATTAATCAAGTAGTTTTCGTTCCACTTGGAATTGCTCCACCTTAATCAAAGCAAACATTTCTCATCCATCTTAATTCACACACAAAATCATCCACTAAATCAACCAAGCTCTGACACCACTATTGGGGTTAGTGTTTCAAAATTCAAAAATTATCAAAGCCAATGAATTACTAATTGTTATATGTATAGTTGGGTGTTATGTGGTTTTATTTATTTATTTATTTTTGGTTGTATTCTTAATATCTGTTTTTAACTAAGTTGTACCAAACCTTGTCATCCTTTCGATAAATGAGAAGTAGATTTTTTTTTTTTTTTTTTTAAAGATGTGTAGATACCAAATTTTTTTCCCTGGATTTTGATAGAAATTCGAGTCTTAAATTAAACGTTTACTGTTTTTAATCGTCAAGCCTTTTTATTTTTATTTTTTTATAATTTTTTAAAATGATTTACCAAATCTGGTTGAGCTTTAAATAAAACGTGACAATTTGACTGTTCATTTGCAAAAATCATGCTTCAAATCGAGTGGAATATAGGGAAATTACCCACTAATCATATGGTAATTGTTAAGCTAAAAATAAAAATAATGCACCCACTAATCATATTGATGTTCTTGTTTCCCCAATGGTCATTCGCTATTGTCCCAAACGTTGCACGAAAAATGATTGTTGCAATTTTTGTGTACATGTTTATCTTCTGTAGCCATATTTGTTTATCAGCTAATTTAAATTTCTTGCATTGTATAGCAATGCTGCAAAAATTACATCTATAACCAAAAAACAAATATGTATTATTAATCATCTAATTTTCATTTAGATTTTTAAACTATATTATGATAAAAATTTTCTTCATGTTAGAAATAAAGTCTGATTGGAATGTGTAAACTTTGGAGAATGAAAAGGTTACCTGGGATGTGTAAAGGGTGAAATGTATTAAGTCTATAGGGGAGATGTATATTCATAAGTGTACTCATTATTATAACCTTATCCCATAAACTCTACAAGCATTCTAAGATCTTATATATATGTGGGATTACTTTACTGTTATTGTACACACATCTAAGAGAGATCAAAAGAATTGTGGATGACCACTTGAATATAAGAGTTTATCAATATATATTTCTTGTTTCTTTTACTTTGTTTTATATATTTCTATTATTTCACAACACGTTATCAGCACGAGTCTCTACCCAATTTCGAAATGAAGTTGTAATCCTATTGTTCTTGAAACATCAAAGGTTATTTGTGTTATCCTCTTAACTTACTGTAAGTTTTCTCTTCTTCCTAAGAATTAGTGTTTATCCTATCTCTTTGTTATTAAATTTTATGCTTATAATTTTATTGATTATTTTAATTGATTAAAAAAAAAAATTATGGGTCTCACGTTATCTCTATATATATATTGTTAAAATGATTAGTAATAAACCAACTCAATTATAGCTATAGATATATGTAACATATATTGTTAAAATGATTAGTAATAAACCAACTCAATTATAGCTATAGATATATGTAACGTATATTGATAAATTTTGAATGTGTAAGTATTGTTTCATTACAATCAAATTTTGAATATGTATGTGTAGTATTGTTTCATTAAAATTGTGTATGAAAAAAAAAATTAGTTATTTAATTTCTTTTGTAATTATATATTTGATATAGATGTCAAACCTTACAAAGCTTAAATTTGTTGCCCTTGGCATCTTAGGCAATAATTTCTTATCATGGATCCTTGATACTAAGATTCATCTGGAAGTAATGAATCTTGATGAGATCTATGTTGATGTAATAAATCCTAAAGATATTATTATGGATGGCAACAGAGTATCCTAGAAGGATCGTTCAAAAGCAATAATTTTTATTTGTTAATATTTACATAAAAACTTAGTACTTTACAATAAAAGACCCCTTAGGAGAATCACAAGTTCTAGAAGAACTTGATCATCCTAAAAGCTCAGTATGACTAAAGTTGTAATAAACTAAAGGTGCAAGTGAATTAATCTGGCAGTTTAAAATCAGCTTACAATTAAAATTATATAATAGAAGACACATTTATCATGTTTCGAATGTGCTCCTGTAGTAGCAATATTGAATGCATATGTTCATAAAGTGTTATGAACTAATGTTTTATCTTCTAATGGCTTAATAAAATAATGAGATATTGCTGAAAACCATCAAAGGGCCATGACATTAAGTTTATAGGTGTGGTATGGAAGGTCATTGGCCACGTACATATCGTACTTCTAAACATTTGGTAGATTTGTACCAAGCCTCCATAAAAGAAAAGGGAAAGAGAATTGAAACAAATTTTATTGATCACAATGATCCTGAAGATCCCATGAATTATCTTGACCTTTCAAATGGAGTAGATATGACTCATCTTGATGTCTCTGATTTCTTTGAAGATGTTGATGAAAAATTTGATAATTTGATTGGTAATGGAAATGTCCATACGAATTAATTATTTATCTTTCATTATATTATGGCATTAAAATAAGTATTTATGTTTTGCATATGTGAAGATGCATGGGTTATACTAGTAAAATCAATTCCAAGATGAATAGAGAAGATTTTTGTCTAGCAGACAGTGCAACAACTCATACGATCCTTAAAGATAAACAATATTTTAAAATTTTAAAATTAGGCAAAGCCAATGTCAATACCATATCAGGTTCATCAAACTTGATTGAAGGCTTTGGAAGAGCGATTATCATGTTACCAAAGAGCACAAAACTTTGTATTGATGATGCTTTGTATTATTCTAAATCAAGCAGAAATTTACTCAGCTTTAAGGATAAACGTTACAATGGTTATCATATTGAAACTAATAACGAAGGCAGTGAAGAATTTCTTTATATTACTTCAATAGTATCGGGCCAGAAGCTCATATTAGAAAAACTGCCTAGTTTCTCTTCTGGGTTATATTATACTACAACGAGAATAGTTGAAACAAATGTTGCAATACACCAGAAGTGTTCGAACCCAGAGGTTTTTACACTTTTGCATGATCGTTTTGGACATCCAGGATCAATAATGATGCGTCGAATTATTGAAAACTCTCACGGACATCCCTTAAAGAACCAGAAGATTCTTTTATCTAGTGATTATCCATGTAGTGAATGTTCTCAAGGTAAATTAATTACCAAACCATCACATTCAAAGATTGTTGTTGAGTGTCTATCTTTCTTAGAAAGAATTCTGGGTGATATATGTGGACCAATACACCTACCTTGTGGTCCATTCAAGTATTTTATGGTTTTAATTGATGCATCAACCAGATGGTCACATGTATGTTTACTTTCTACTAGAAATGTTGCATTTGCTAGGCTTCTTGCTCAAATAATTAGGTTGCGAGCACAATTTCCTGATCATCCAATTAAGAAAATTTGTTTAGATAATGCTGGTGAATTCACATCTCAAGCTTTTAATGACTATTGCATGTCAATTGGAATTGATGTTGAACATCCTGTTGCCCATACACATACTCAAAATGGTTTAGTTGAATCACTTATTAAGAGACTTCAAATTATTGCTCGACCTTTGCTTATAAAATCAAAATTATCAATTTCTGCTTGGGGTCATGCTATTTTACATGCTGCATCATTAGTTCACATTAGGTCAACTGCTTATCATAAATTCTCACCATTGCAACTCGTAATTGGCCAACAACCAAATATTTTTCACTTGCGCATATTTGGTTGTGCTGTATATCTACCTATTGCACCCCCACAACGCACTAAGATGGGTCCTCAACGTAGACTTGGAATTTATACGGGTTTTGATTCTCCATCTATTATTAGATATCTTGAACCTTTAACTGGTGATGTTTTTAAGGCATGTTTTGGGGTTGTCATTTTAATGAAACAATCTTCCCACCATTAGGGGGAGAAAAGTTGTTGCCTGAAGCACGACGTGAGATTACTTGGAATATTTCGATGTTATCTCATCTTGATCCTCGTACAAATCAATGTGAATTGGAAGTTCAAAGGATTATTCATTTGAAAGGAATTGCAAATCAATTACTGGATGTATTCACCGACAATAAGAAAATAGTGAAATCTCACATTCCAGTTGCTAATACTCCAACACGGATTGAAGTCCCTGTAGGAAAATCAGTTAATACAGCAACAAATGAATCAAAGCCACACCTAAAGTGTGGAAGACCTATCGGTGTTAAAGATAAAATTCTCCGGAAGAGAAAAGTACAAAAAAAACAAGTTGCAGCCCATAAAGAGGCTATACCCAGGAAACAAGTTACAGAAATAATTGATCTATCCAAAACTTATGAACAAAAATCTCCTGAAAATAAACCTCTTGAAGAGTTATCCCCTGAAGAGGATCAGGTACCTGAAAATAACGAGATCTCGATACATTATGTACATGCAGGAGAAATATGGGATAGAAATAAAATTGTTGTCGACAACATATTTTCCTATAAAGTTGCCCTTGATATTACCAGAATTAATGATAATGAATATGAACCACAAACCATTGATAAATGTCAACATAGAAATGATTGGCCAATGTGGAAAGAGGCGATTCAAGCAGAATTAAATTCACTAAGTAAACGTGAAGTTTTTGGACCTGTAGTTCGAACACCTAAAGGTGTAATGCCTGTTGGATACAAATGGGTATTTGTACATAAACAAAATGAGAAAAATAAAATTATAAGGTACAAAGCGCGACTTGTAGCACAAGGTTTCTCGCAGAGACCTGGTATTGATTATAAAGAAACATATGCTCTTGTAATGGACGCAATTACATTCAGATTTTTAATTAGTTTGGTAGCAAAAGAAAATTTGGATATGCGATTAATGAATATTGTTACAGCATATCTATATAGGTCATTAGATAATGATATCTATATGAAAATCCTTGAAGGATATAAAATGTCTGAAACATATAACCTACATCCCGAAGTATGTATTCTATCAAGCTATAAAGATCCTTATATGGGTTAAAGCAATCCGGACGCATGTGGTATAATCGCTTCAATGAATATCTTTTGAAAGAAGGATTTGAGAATAATCCAATTTGTCCATGTGTTTTTATCAAAAAATCAGAATCTGGATTTGCTATTGTTACAGTATATGTTGATGATTTAAATCTTGTAAGGACTCCAGAAGAGTTAACAAAAACAGCAAATTGTTTAAAGAATGAATTTGAGATGAAAAATCTTGGTAAGACAAAATTTTGTCTTAGCCTGCAAATTGAACATCTTCCAAATGGAATTCTTGTTCATCAATCAAACGTACATAGAAAAAGTCCTGAAGCAATTTTACATGGATAAAGCTCATCCTTTAAGCACTCCAATGGTGGGTCGGTCACTTGATGTCAAGAAAGATTTGTTTCAACCACTAGAAGATGATGAAGAAACTCTTGGTCCTGAAGTACCACATCTTAGTGCAATTGGTGTTTTGATGTATCTTGCAAATTACACACGACTTGATATAGCATTTGCAGTTAACTTACTAGCAAGGTATAGTTCTGCACCAACTCGAAGACATTGGAATGGAATTAAGCATATTTTACGTTATCTTCGTGGGACTACTGATTTGGGATTATTTTATCCAAATGGATCAAAACCACAGTTAGTTGGATATGCTGATGCAAGTTATCTTTCTAATCCACACAAAGGCTGATTACAAACAAGATATTTATTTACTTATGGAAATACTGCTATTTCATGGAGATCTGTTAAGCAAACAATTTTCTGCTACTTCCTCAAATCATGCAAAGATCATCGCAATTCATGAAGCGAGTCGTGAGTGTGCTTGGTTGAGATCGGTAATTCAACATATTCGTGAAAACTGTGGATTATCATTAATCATAAAAAAGTCCAACGATATTATACGAAGATAATGTCGCTTGTATCACTCAAATTAGGGGAGGATATATCAAGGGTGATAGAAACAAGCATATTGCACCAAAATTCTTTTATACACATGAGCTCCAGAAGAGTGGCGATATTAATGTCAAGCAGATACGATCATGTGATAATTTGGCCGATATGTTTACTAAGCCATTACCAACTGTGAATTTTAAGAAGATGGTGCACCACATTGGTATGCGTCGACTTAAGGATATGAGTACCATGAACAATGGAAATTCTATGTACTCATGAGGGGGAGTAAATTTTCTAAAGGATGAGTGCTGATTGTACTATTTTTCCTTCGCTAAGGTTTTTTCCCACTGGGTTTAACTTTGCAAGGTTTTAATGAGGCAATCCTAAGGCACTAGAAGTTATACAAGAATATTGTACTCTTTTTCCTTAGCCAAAATTTTTTCCCACAGGGTTTTTTTTTTTGCAAGGTTTTAATGAGGCATATTCTTAGAAAGTGGTCATCCAAGGGGGAGTGTTAGAAATAAAGTCTGATTAGAATGTGTAAAATTATCAACTTTTGGGCCTAGGAATATTGGGACATTTGCTTGGTTTTAAAAACTAAACTGGGGGCAAAACCGAATTTGCCTTCGGTTCCCGGTTTTATACAGTTTTTGACCGGTTTTGTCTGGTTTTGACCGGTTATGACCTTTTTTAGTATTTTTTTAGATCGAACTAGTGGCCAGTTTCTAGTTCAACCGGTCAAACCGGCCGGTTTGGTCCGATTTTTAAAACCATGGACATTTATTATTAACTTATTGGCATTTGTTATGGACATTTTTAAAACCATGGACATTCGGTTTTTTTTTTTTTTTTTTGGAACAAGCCATATACTTGTTTAAATTATTCTTTGGATTGAACAACTTTAACATTCAACTTGTGTTCTATCTCATCTACATAAACTTGCAATTTTCATTAAGCTTTCTAGGAGATGCACTTTTTTTATAGTGTTATTACTGCTACAGGTTTGAGATTTTTTAATATTAATAATTAAATCTCTATACTAATTAAAAGATTAAATGATTAATACATTGTCATATCTTAAATTTTATGTGTGCAGTAATACATACATATGCATCTTTGGAACCCGATTCTAGCAAGATTTCTTTTGAATTTTTTATTGAAATTAACCCATTTGCAAGTTAGTGGTAGAAATTGTGCAAAATAAGTATCTATTATCTCATTCATAAGGCTTCATAGATATACTTTTTTTTTTTTTTTTGGAGAAATAATTACAACATGATGCTAACCCCGCAGCTTGAACCCTTTTCCCCCTAGACCCCCAAGCACTTTGTGCAAGGGGAGGTGCCAATTCAGATATACCTTATTTAATTAAATAAAATTTGACAAAAATCCTATATTTGGCATCTCATGCCATATATATACGTATTTTGGTGCATAGTGTTTTATTTCTATTTAAACATAAATATATTGCCAAGTCCAAACATAAACATATTGCTTGTAATTTTTTTATCTATAATATGAGAAAGGTAGAATTTTAAGAATCAAAATTAGTACGAAAATAATATCTATCTTAAACAAATATTGTTACATATATGCTTATTAACATGTTTAGTACATGGTAAGTGAAATTTTTTTATCTAAGTTTAAAAACACATATTATAAATACTTAAGAAAAAAAGAAAACAACAACAACGACAAAAACGTAACTTCATTAGCTTAATTTTTTTTTTTTTTTTGAAACACTAACACCATAAACATGGTTCTTTTCATTTTTTTTTTTTTTTAATTTACATGTAGGAGTTAGAAAATATTTATGCTCTGCCTTTCATTTGGTTTTTCCTTTTATTAGAAATTTTTGTTTTTCACATTTTAGATTTCCAAAAATATTTAATAACTCAAATTTTGGAGGTATCCACATTTTAACTTTAAATGGATAGATCAGTAGGTTACTCACAATTAGGTGGGCTATTATTCCAACCTTGGGCCTAAATGGACCCCATAAAAATGTAAATATTATCTTACCTATTTATATGACGAAAAGGGTGATTCTGACAATTTGTATATTAAAATAATTTGTACAATAATGGGGATTATGTAAACCAGAATCATCCACCTCCAAGAATTTGGAGCCTACAAAATGGTCTCAAATAATTAGTAATCGTCATCGCGTTATTCTCGAAGACCAAGAGTAACGGTTGTTGCCAAATCGAATCGTGACCAATATTTTAAAATCGGGGGTAGTTTTTTTTGAAAACATAGAAGGGATGGTTACTTTTCCAACTTTTAGGTATAAGAATTGGTTATCCATTAATATATGAGAGCAATCAAGAGGGTTGAAAATGATCACTGGAGGTCCAACAAAATTTGTCATTCATTCATTCCCTTTTTTCTGCGGGTCTCATGACTGGATCTCGTGGATTGCTCACGGCTTGCAAGCCGCCAGAAGTTGCACACGTGCCAAGCATGCCAAAAGTTGAAGAGTCACGCCAGCTGTTGCAATGTAGGACAAAAGTCCCAGGCTGGCCAGGCCGTTATCTCGCGACTTGAACTCGCGACTTAGTCAAGTGGCGAGGCCAAGTTGACAAGACACCCTGTTTGGGAAAACTAACTCTTCGCATTCCAACACACCCTACTATATATAGACCCTTATACCCACGAAATGTAGAGAGCTTCCAGAGAGAATTTTGAGAGAGAAACTCTAGAGAAAAACAAGATAGACTCATCCATAATCTTTACATAGAGACTCTTCATATTCCTCTACTCTTTTCCTCTCCATTGTTACATCCTTGAGAGGTTCTTACCCAAATCCTTTTCTCACCATACCCACATCTGTGAGAAGGCTTTTTGGTGCTTTGGGAAGCAGTTAGGAAGGGACCAATGGTTAGATGCTATAGGCTATAGCGGAATCCGGTAAGCTAGAAAAGACAAAGGTTCAGCACAATCTCGTTGAAGCAAGAAGCTTGGAGGGCTTAGGTACACTGGGTAGATTAGGCTTGGAGGGTCTATTGTTGTTCATGTATCCTAACTACATTTTCTAGTGGATTATTGACTGCTTGGAGGGCGGCGGAGAGGTTTTACACTAAGGGCTTCAGTTTCCTCTTTGATAACACATCGTTGTGTTGTCTTTGTGTTTCCATCTCTCTTCCCTTAATCTTTGCCATTTAATTTCTGCTGTGGATGTGATTTTAATTGGTTAAGATTGTTTATCAATTCTGTTATAAGCTTATGTTCATGTTCCGCACATATATTGTTTGATAATAAGCTTGAATTGGTAATTTGTAAATTGGGGGTCTAAACGTTCATAGTGTTTTATACGCTATTTGAACTTTCATAAGGAACTTGTTAGAGAGTACTCTGGTGGAGGAATTTCAATGACTGTCACTTGTTAACTATAGTATGGCATGTATAACTTTGGCTTTGCCATCTAAGTTCATAATTGATTTCAATTCTGCTTGATAAACTGAGTATGATTGTGCCTTGTACTTTTAGAAGTAAAATTGAAAAAAAGTATGTCTTTTGTAGAGGCTCAAGTTGTTGATGTCAAAGCTACCTTTTTTACAACTTCGACAAATCATAACAGTGTTAGCAGGCTTTCACTAATGTTCTAGCGTAGAATTTTTAGTTTTACACATTAGCTAAATTTTTTGTTGAAAAAAGGTAAGCTTCTTATAAATAAACATGGTTAACCCCTCCTTTTTTTGTTTTTTGTTTTTATTTTTTTTCCTGGTTGGATGACCAATTTTGGTTAACCCCTACTAGTTCTTGCACAACAGAAAACCAAGTGATGCATTTAACATCTGTTGCATATGGTATATTTTTCCTGTAAGACAACAAGTTGATTTGATGAATTGTACTTGTTCATATATATGAGTCTCCAAATTACTTTTCGATGGCCGTTTGCAATCACCATATATCAATTATATGACTTTCAACCACAGCAGTCATCAATGGCAAAGCCAGGAATTCAGTTTAGGGGGGCAATGTTGAAATCAAGATTAATCTAAAAAAATTAATTGATTTTAATAGCAAACTAAATACACAAATATATATTAATGTAATTTGGAGATTAATCTAAATAAATAGAGTTTAAAAAATCAATTTTATTTCTTAAGATAAATTATTATAAAAGTGTTAAGAGTATAACAATGTATTAGCAATTTTGTATCCTCACTGCCTTGAATGCTATTAAAAAATAATGTTGAATTCAACTTTTTTCTCTATTCTTTTAAGTAGTTAAAATTTGGATTATAGCAAAAACAAGATTGAAAAAAAAAATTTTAAAACTAAAAAATAAGAAAAAGAGTGGAGGCTATGGTTTTAGTGGTATATATGAATGGGTTGTGTTAACGGGCACCTTAACTTTTGACTTTCTTTTGGTACAATTTTTTGTCTTTTTATGCAGTTTTATGTTATATTTTTCAATGTGAGGTCAACTTTGTAGAGAAAAATAATAATAAAATAACCAAAAGGACTAGTTTTATGTTCTTTTCATTTAATTATTTAATTTTTTTATTGAATGGGACCCACTTTTGTACAACCTTAACAAGCACCTATGCGGTGCTTGTTAACATTTGCCTATATGAATATAAGTAGGCCATTTTTTTTAATAAAAAATAATGATTATGTAGAACCCACCAAGAGGAGAGTTTGTATTTTCATAAGTTGACACTGGGAATTATATAACTGGTAGGCAATAAAGTAGTGTAAGTGGTAGGCCTAAATGAAAATTGAATGTTAAACAATTGCAAAATTTATTGTGAGAAATACTGTATATACTATAAAGTATTGCTCTAACAATTGTGAAATTTGTTGCGAAAAAAATTGTCTAAATTCATTATTTACTGTTAATAGTTTGGAAACTTGTCAAAAGGACAATACTTTTAGTCTTATGTGGGGCCATTGAACTTTGTTTTCATTAGAAAAAGACGAAAATGTGCTATGTACTTATATAGGACATTAGACTGCTTTCTTTTAGAAGCAGAGAAATCTTCTTATTTATGCTAGGGGCAAAGTTGAGATAGAAAAATTTTGTTAGGGGGCAAATTGCTTTATAGGTATATTATATAGGAGTTTTTGGGGAGGTCGGGGGGCACTTGCCCCTTCTCGCCCTCCCCTGGCTCTGCCAGTGGCATCATTATAGTCACAAGATTTATCAATATTTCTTGTTTCAACAATATTAGTTTTACATTTTCTAGATGGTTGAAAGTTGTGATTTCTTGTTGTCTTAAGAAATGGGGATGGCTATAGCTAGTTTTCTAAAATCAATATAGAAGTCTGGTGTTTTCTTTGCCATAAGAGGTTCTATTCATAGAGTTTGAAGTTGCTAGGGTTAAAGCCGCCCTAATAGCTTTCATCCCTGAATAATAATAATAATAATAATAATAATAATAATAATAATAAAAAGCCAACCTAGTACCAGTTTATGACTAAAAGCTTTTCAGCAGGCCACTAGTGTAGTGAGTACTGAATTTTCCTCCCTTCTAAAGAGCTACAAGTGTTTTTAAAGGTGTGAGTCACTCACACTGGGATTGGTTAATTATGTTCTTGTTCAGTTTTTGTTTAATAAGGAGCGTGAAACTTCTGTTAGATTCAAGGCAATTTGTTTCCCCTAATCTACAACAATAAGAAAAAAAGAAAAAAAGAAAAAAAAAAGGAAGTGAATGAGAAGCTGTCCATTTTCTATTTTCAAAAAGGGAATAAAGTAGTTTTCGTTTTGTAATCCTCTTTAATTTCTAATAAATAGATCGAAATGAAACCGTTATATAATAATAGAGACAAATCCAAAATTTTAAACTTTAAGAGGCAAAATAAAAACATCCTCAAACTTAATGCAATTTGTGATTTAGTATTTTTTTTCAATCATTTTCGAGAATTATTTAATTTTATAGTTTATTTGTTGTTAATTTTTTTTTTAAAGAAACAAACAAAATTACAAACACAAGGGATGGAGAATGAGGTTCTAATACAAATACACACCGCACTATACTAAAAACCTCATAGTAACTTTTAAGAGATGATGAGACAAGTTATATTTATACTACACTCAACACTCTTTTAAGTAATGTGGGACAATTAACAAATTTATTCTAAACAAACACACATCTATATAATAATAATAATAATAATAATAATAATAATAATAATAATAGGTGAAGCTGAGAGAAAGTCAAATTAGAATTTCAAATTAGAGTTCTAATTTTATGCCACGTGTCTAATATAAGTTTTTGAATTTTTATGCTAAGTAAGATATTATATCAATTAAGTTTTCTTAATTTTGCTACTAAACGCGAAATCCAAAGAGATTACAATAAGAACTTGGTTAGGGTACAATGCATTTAACCATTAGGATGGCAACATGTGACTATATTTATAGGGATGAAATGCACTGAGTTTACTATTCAGTAAAAAAAAAAAAAAAAAAAAAAAATAGAACGAGAGATAGAGAGAGAGAGAAGGTCCATAAGGCAGAGAGAAAGAAAGAAATCTGAATTGCACTACCTTCAAGATAGCCTTTTTGCGTGTTTACTATGTACAAGGATTTTATGTTGTTTCCTATGGTTTGGGGATCTATGTCTTGAATCTCTTAATCGGGTTTTTGTCGCCAAAGGAAGATCCAGAGCTTGAAGTCTTGAATGGGGCTTCTTTGCCAATGAATGGTTCTGATGAATTTAAGCCTTTCATTCGCCATGTCCCTAAATTTAGAGTCTGGTAATTTAGCATTTCTCATTTTTATCAGTCTTCTTTGTTAAGCAAATTCATTTCTGGAGTGCATACTTATATTTTTAAATACTTCCTGTGGTGTAGCTTTTTTTTATGAGTTTTTTTTTTTTTTTTTTTGGTAACTGCACTATCTCCTATTTAATGAGTTTAAGGCTGGATAATCATTAATCACCCCTAGTTTGAGGAAATGCATTGGGAGAAGCATTTTAAGGGCCTACTTTTTTTTTTTTGAGAAAGTTTTAAGGGCCTACTTGAGCTTAAATATTGTTTGAATTATTGGTTTGGTTGTTGTTGCCATTGCAACTCATATTGGAGGGATAATCTTGTGTATTATGTAAAGCAGAATATTTAACTACTTTGTTCTATTCCTTATCTTTCCATGTACCATTTTATGTTAGATGGAGAAGTGTATAGAGTGGTTGAATCTGAATGTTATAACATTCATGACAAGCTTACATGGTAGCTTTTGTGTCATTTTAAACTTCGATTCTAATTTTAATAGTATAATTGTTTACATGGTAGCCTTTTCATTTTAAAAGCTAAATGATTCAAGCACATTACTAGCTTTTCCATTTCTTTTAGTAGCACTGTTATTGCCAAGTCTCCATTTAGAATGTGCTTTGCTTATTTTCTCAAATTGTGAACTATATTGTATCTTTACAACATGAGATTCTTGAGGATTTGAATAATTGAATCTATTAAGTTAGCTGGCTAATCAATGTTCCACTACAAAAGGATCGCTATTTCTCAAACAAAACTGCAGTTTGGCAGAGATTAAACTATGGTGGGCAGGCCTGGTTGGATTTTTTCCAAATGAATGAGTCTCTAAGCCTCGGGCTTTACCATGCTTGGGCTATCCTGATGGAGGCACATTTTGAGTTTCTTTTGAAATGGCCTATATATTTTACCCTTATACAATACAGTGGCCAACTTTAATGAACATCAATTAAATGGTAATAGGCTCATTCTTTTGGTGCTTCATAGATTTTTTGAACACATCATGTATAGAAATTATGTTTGGCTTAGGACACTGCTCATGATCTTTGGTTTTATAGTGTACCTTTTCATCTTTTTTGGAATGAAGATTTACCTATAAAAAAGAAGTTCTGTTTGGCTTGTACTACCTTGTATATATATAATGAGAAACTATTACATATTTTAGAAATGTATGGTTTAAAAAAAAAAGTGTAACCTAATATCATGTATAATTTGAACATCTTCTTAAAAAAAAGTGTAATTTAAACTGTATAATTGTGATTATTTTTAATTGTACCCGTGCATGTGCACGGAGCTACACACTAGTACATATAAAGGAGAGGGAATGAAATTCTAATACAAAGGCACATATATCAATTGCTATTTAATTGAGATGACATTTTTTTTTTTATAATTTGATAATTATATATTTTAATTGACATAGTATATGTGTTATGTTTTAATTGGACCTATTAGCACGTCACAAGATTAGATAGCATTTGGAGATGGCAATTTTTTCTGGCCTCGCTTAACCCGCCCCTCCCCGCTTCGCCCCGCAAAGGTGGTGGGGCGGGGATGGGGCAAGATTTAAGCCCCGCACCACAAGGCGGGGCGGGGATGGGTTTAGACTTTTTAGACCCATCCCGCCCTGCCCCTCCCCGTCCCCGCCCCGCGTTACTAAGGATTATAATTGTAAATTTTTCATACCCTAAAACCCTACTATTTAAACAAACATATTAATATTAGCATATTTTATTTTACCTAATATGGTTCTCTACCTTTATTTTATTATGTGTTATACCATGAGATTTTTTTTTATTTTTATGATTGTCTTGTTAAACACTTGGATATATTATTCAATTTTTTTTTTCTAAAAATTGATTTGATTTGATGGGATAAATTTAGTTGTAATTTCAAGTATATTTTTTTTTAATGAAATATGTTTCATTAAAAAAATTGTACTAGTTGTAGGGCAAATTAACAAAAAGTAGATTTTACAGGGTGGGACAAGACTTCGTGGGGCCCCAAGAGGCGGGGATGGGGTGAGAAAGTTTTCCCCGTCATGTAGGGCGGGGCGGGGCGGGGATGTGGTAAGACAAAAACCATGCGAGGCGGGGACGAAAACCCCATCCTTCGGCCCCGCCTCGCCCCGCCCCGCCCCATTGCCATCCCTAATAGCATTTATTAATAGTCATGTCATTAATAAACATGGATGGAAGAATGATATTAAAAATGGATTCACAAGTAATGAACAAAAATCCAAGATTTTTAAGTATAAAGGGCAAAATCAAAATGATCCCAAACTTAGAGATACAATTCGCAAATATATATAAATATATATATATATTATTTTAGACATGTATACATATGACCAGATAATATTATTATTTATATATTTTTTTCATAATTGCTAACATAATTTGTCATGCCAATTATTGACATATATAATTTTTTTGAGAGGCATATATATATATATATATATATATATATATATATTAATAGTCATGATTGATGCATAATAATATTGGTGTCAATGGTGGAATTAATTGAATATAATGTTACTCTAATACTATAAATAATGTAACAGATATGAAAAAAGTTGTCAAAATTTTTATATCCCTAAGATTACTTGGTCAATATATACATACATACATACATATATATATATATATAAATATATTTATATGGCCACAATATAACACATCCTCTTGAGGGTAATGTAAAATCCACTTATGCTAGCTGTATTCCAAACCTCATCTTACACTGTATTTGGAAAGGGGGAAGGGGAGAAAAAAAAAAAAGGAAGGTTGGTCATTTTCTCCGTTGCTTAAGGAGAAAAGAAAAGGTGGGATAAAAGTTCAATTAGGCCCACTTTTTCCAATTCGCCCATTTGTGCAGAATTGAAGAGAAACAGGCAATTAAAAATTAAAACCTGACACTTTGACTTTTTATGATATGAAATTTACATTTTTTTTTTCAAGATTTTATATTCATCTCTCTCAAATTTAGGAGTATAAAAGTAAAAAGACATTTTTATTTCCATCGCATTTTCCTTTACAAACCAAACAAAGGAAAGCAGAACAATTTTTCACTTCTCTTTTCTTCTTCTCTTTTCTTTTTCGAACATACATGAGAGAAATATTTTCTTTTCCTTTCTTTTTCATTATTTTTTTTTTTTTTTCCTTTCTCTTCGCTCAGTTGCAGCCAAACAAAACCTTAGTCCTCTAACATGGATGTCTTCCAGTTTTTGCATATAAAGAATAATCGTGTAGAGTGGGAGATTAAGTTGTCTTCACATTGAAAGAAAAAATGTGTAGAAAAAAGAGATCCCATGTGATTCAAGATTCAAAGAAGGAGATGTAATTGTAATACAATTAAATTTTAGATTGTAATAATTATTAACACATGGCACCATGCTGTTAGCTAAAGCATTCAATAATTCCTTCGTTGAGTATGCAATCACAGCAATAAGACTTGCACCATCGACCCCTAAATCTTTCACAACAAACTCACAGAAAATCTCACATAATTAAGCTCTCCCTCTTTTGCAAGCTTTCTCTCAAATCAAAACTTTTCTTTGTTTAATTAGAGCTTCTGAGCACATAAACAATAATTCCATGTGGTATACATCAAATCTACTGCCAAATTGTTCCTAATTCTTTGCCTCAAATTAATTTTAAATCAAATTTTTGCTTTTTTTTTTTCCTAATCACTTGCTGACTTGCACATTAGTTCCATGCAATAACAATTTTCATTTACAAGAATTACTTGCCATGTGAAAATTTTTAATTGAATTTGAATGTATGTTATGTACAACTTATCAATGAATCAAAACTTAGAAAATGTTACAGTTCTCTTAGCATCAAGTGAGTTTGTTTATTATGAATATTCTTTATTTGAGTGCAGAGAACCGAGTTACCAATTAAAAAAGAATAGACATTTTATACACTTGAGTGCTTGGAACTGAACATTTTTTTTTGCTTTATTTAAATGGTAGGTATCTAAGTATAATCCTTTTGAGTTTAATAATACTTTATGAACACCATATGTTGCAATAATATAGAAAGTAGAAACCTCCCACTACAATGTTTTTACAGAGGTTTTTGAAAGCACATATACATAACAAGAAGCCATCTCTCTCTCTCTCTCTCTCTCTCTCTCTCTCTCTCTCTCTCTCAAGATTCTTGAAAGAAACTTTCTCTTGCTTTTGACTGAAGATTGCAGAACCCATAAATGGCGACTTGCACTTTTAGATTACAATCTCAACTTGGAGGGGTTCAGGCATGAAGATCCATTATATAAATTAATGGGAGTCATTGAACTCAATGTTATTAATTCTGTTTCGGACCCCGTTTCAATTTGTCCAGTGCAATAGAATATTTTGGTACTAATCTATTTCAGTATACCATTTCAGGGTGTTTAGGAATTCCTAATATATATATTGGATCCCAAATAATATATATAATTCTGTACCACAGAAATTTATCTCATAATAAATAGTTTATAGTTAATATTATTAATAATATTATTATTGTTTATTCAAACTAGGATCAAATTTCAACTTATTCAATAAGTAAACACCAAGCCCAAGATATTACTCTATTCGTAATTTAGTTCAGCCTAGGAACTATTAGGCCTTGTTTGATTGCTGGGTGATAGTTAACTCATCACTCATTACTCAAATTCCATCACTCATCACCCTATTACTCATTTCTCGTAACTTAAAAATCCTCAAAACACTCCCATCCTTGTTTGGCAACTAAGCCCAGTTCTGATTTTTGCCTAAAAACTCACAAAAACTCATCTTTTTGTGGGACCCACGGGCTGACCACTGTAGTGCACACGGTTAGGTTACCCATAGATTGAACAAAATTATTTTGGCCAAGCACTTTCCTCTTTCACTGTGCAGTGCAAACTCATTTCCCCTTTCACTTTCCCCTCCCAAACACCTCAAACCCATTCACACCGCTGCTCTCAAACCTCGTCCCCGCCGACCACCGTTGACCTGAGTGATAGCATTGTCGCCCAACTGCGCCACCGCCATGGGACCCACGTCCGTTAGCTTCCCCGTTCGTCGTCCTTGACAGCGAACCCACGTGAGGTGGAACCTAGCGAAACCCGCAAATACCCAAATCAAAATTTCATTTTATAAATCCTCAAATCTAAATCAACCAAACCCACAAACAACCAACAATAGGGAGAGGGATTTTCGGCCATAGGTAAAGAAAAAACAAGAAAAAAAGAAAAGAAATAGAGATAGTGGAGAGAGGAACTTGAAGGCTTCAACCTTGAGGTTTTGATCTAGAGAGGATGAGGAGAGAGGACAAGTTAGAGGAAGTTAGGAGAGGATGAAAGAGCAAAGAAAGAAAGAAAAGAAGAAAGAGAGCAGTTGGCGTGAAGAGAAGAAGAAAGAAAGAAAAAATGAAAGAAAGAGTGAACCAGGCTTGAAGAGATGAAGAAAGAAAGAAAAAAGAAAGAAAAGAAGAAACAAAGAAGCAGACGTGAAGAGAAGAAGAAAGAAAGAAAAAATAGAAAAGAAAAAAAGAAAAAAAAAAAGAGCTGGTGATTAGACAAGACACTGAGCAGTGGGTCCCATTTAGAGAATGAAATTACAATATTGCCACAAAACTCATATTTCATAACTTGAAAACAAGTTTTTCTTGTTTCCGAATTTGTTTACTCATATCCCAAAAAACAGAGATATTTTAATTGAGTTAAGTGTTTGATAAATCATCCAAACAAGCTTTGTACTCGTGGGGTCCACCGATTTTGGGTTATGAGTTAACAAAACTGAGATATGTTAACTCAGTTTACCAAAATCCAAACAAGGCCTTAGTGTCAGTAAATTTTAGAAGATTCTCTCAATCTTGAGGGAGGAGTGGAGGAGAGTAGAATAGAGTTGGCTGAAAATAGGCTAATTTTAAGCCAAATCTACTTTACTTTACTCTACTCCCCCTCCTTCCTCCTCAATTCAAACGGACTAAGTCTTTTACTTTACCTTCCAAACTTAAAACTTTAGTTTAAGTTTATGACATAAGACTTCTACACGGTGTTTCTTAGACGAGTGTTGTGGAGGTGAAGCTACAGTGTAGACTGGTAACAAATCTATGTCAACATTCTTGCTGTTTGCGGGCTTCCTTGCTGCAACATCGGCTTGCTACTTGTCTTGGCTGATGCAGCAAATCCCTACCCAGTCGAACAAATTCAGGTAAACATCCCAAAACTCATACCGGCCGAATCTTGAATTTCGGCCAGAATTACCCGAAATGGCCAAAACGACTCGAAACAGCCCAAAATTTTCTCCGAGGGGGAACAGAAGGGGTTGCCATTCTGATTTATGATCCGGTACCAGATTTTAACAATGATTGAAATCCAAATGAAACAAAGGTACCAACTTCAACATAGACCAGCAATGCTAATGTTAATGGCGCAACAACATTGGCTTTGGTGGAAGACATTGTCTCTCTAGATTTTGTCTAAGTTTTTTTATTTTTCTCCACATGTCTAGGCCTCTAGGAATGAAACCAAGATCCGAACTTAGGGGGCCCAAAGTGATTTTCAGAAATTAGGGGCCTGTTTGGTAATGTTGTTCTAGTAACGTTGTTTAAGTGTTATGGAAATACGTGTGAGTGAAAAAGTATTGTGAAAATACGTGTTGTGTTGTTTAAACAACGAAACTGTTGTTTAAACAAAACTAACAAACAGGCCCTAGGATGTCAATATTGAAGGTTGTCGATGCTGCATCATTGCATTGGTTTCTAAATTAATTGTATTTTTCTTCTTTTGGAAAAAAAAAATCAAATAGTGTAGTTGACTTTCTCATAATCCACACATCAAATAAAAGTTATATTATTAATAGAGATCTACATCTTTGTAGCTCAATTTGTATTTTCTAGTGTTTTAAGCGACGAAGTCTTTGATTCAAATCTCTCCTAACCTTGTTGTAATTATTAAATTATCAAAAACATATAATAAAGACTTACATTGATTTATCATGGTTTTAGAAATATGACCAGACAAAGAATTGAAAAAATAAGTGGTTCTAAGTTCTTTGATCCCACTAGGTTAGATTGATTATTTATTTTTTCCACATTACGATTTTTCATATAAAAAAAAAATTCAATTATTGATTTTTTTTTCACATTATTCTATACCTAACACCTTTATAATACTTTCATATAAAAAAAAAAGAAAAAAAGAAAACACCTTTATAATGTTACATTAAAAACTATACTTCAAAGTTAAAACTCATGTTAACCACTAAATTCGTTAAAAAAATAATGTTGACCACTAAATTATTAAGAGCAATTATCAATTAGCAAGAGACATTAACATTCTAGTTAAAATAAGACATTAATATTTTTTTTCTCAAAGAAGATAAAAAGTGACTAACATTTATTGTGAACTAGAAAAAAGAGGTGAGAATAGATAACATATGGCTTGGATTCTCCACGTTGTACTTTCTTTGTTTGAGAGGTTGTACAAACATTGCAAATCAATAAATTCTATCCTTTTTATTTATTTATCTATATAGAAAGCAAGAACCACAGCCTGGGTGGAGTTAAAGAGTGTTGATGCCCATTTTTGGCAAAAGGACCCAATGGCAGAAGAAGCCCAACAATATGAAAAAGGTGGAGAAAGAAAACAGCGAAATAAAGACCATTAGGCCAGAACGGCAGGAATAATGGTCCACAGGCCTACAAAATAATAAAGTAGCCCCAAAGAAAGCAAACGGGCCAAGGAAGCCCCAAAGAATGAAGTAGTAAGCCTATGGGAATAGTAAAAAATAGAAAGAAAGCAAAAACCGGCTGGAGGAGCCCAAAGAAAGGAATTAGTAAATGGGATTGGTTTAAAGGCCAATAAACCCAAAGGTAAAGGATGTGGCAATTGGGCCAAGGAAGCCCAGAGGATTTAGTAAAAGCCTATGGGAATGTAAGAAATAGGAAAGAATGAAATGGGCCAAGGATGCCCAAAGAATGAAACGGGCCGAGGATGCCTAAGGAATAAAATAGGTCGAGGAAGCCCGAGATGTTGTATGAACTTGCCTGCCAGGAATGCTGGGCAATAGAAACTGAAGGAAGGAATAATATATGAAACTGGCATGGTAGGCACTTCAGCCCGCAAGCCCAGAAGTAATAAGATAAACAAGGGTAAATGATATCATAGCAGGGACAACGCAGTGGCATGGCAGGAGCACCAGCCAGCCCACGGACAAGGGATGAAAGGAGACATGGGCCGAATTAAAGAAGAGAAAGCCCACGCCCAAGCAATACTCAGCCCGAAGAAGAAATGAGATGCAAAGAATGAAAACCCACCCAAGAACTCATCCACGCCACAAAAGTTAAACAAGCACCAGAGCGTGCAATAGAGTCAGACAAACCTGTAGGCAATGGCAAATGCATGAACGCCAGAAAAGCAATGGACTTATATGGAAGTGGAGCACGCACACAAGGCTCAGGCACCACCTGCTTGTACCCAGCCAATACAGGGGAGGTAGGCCACCGGTCAGAGGTAAAAGAAAATGTGGTCTGGCGATGGGGAGAAGGGGGAGCCTATTTTGGGGTTCCCACTCAAACTCTTTTAGGGGAAATGTCCTGTTGAGATAACATCCACCCCAAAAGAGGTAAACATGAGCTGGGATCACTAGGTGCATGTTATAGAGGTTGATAAGGGATAAGCCCAGCCCTTATCCGGATAGGAGTGCCAAAGGAAGTAAAAAACAAAACAAAACCACTTTTGTCTGGGAATGAGGCATGGCACGGCCAACACAGTGTAATGGTGGTGGCTAGGCAACCAGCAGACCAGTGGGCAATCCTAAAAGGACACCCATAACAGGTTAAAAATGGTTAAGGGGTAAAAATGGCAAATCTTGTTACAACAGGCAGTATAAATGGCCATAGATGTGCACAGTAAACAATAGAACAACAACACAAAAAAAAGGGAAAGGAAACAACAACGAAAAAGAAAGAAAGCAAGGAAAACAAGTGAGAAAAGAAAAACGAAAAACCAAGAGTAAGGAAGAAAATATGAGTGATAGGAGTAAAAGCATGCACCAATAGGTTACCCACTTCTCTCCCTTTCAATAGCCCACTCTCTAATAAGTCAAGAATCTAAGATTAAGTCATCTAGGTCCGTTCTCCAAAGTGAGTAACTTCTACGGCAAGATTCCTGTTTGAGGTTACCTACATTGGGGATTGGTCTCCTTTCGGACTTGAATTTGCCAAAGGGGTCAAGTCCATTCCTTAGCAGACTATGCCTCTTTTCCTTTGTCATGGTTGACTAATGATTAGCACGACATCTCATTATTAATCTATTCCTGTTATAATTATGTATTAATACCACTTCCTTTTGTGGAACTGTTCACATATTATTGTTATCAGTCCAGGAAAATATCTTGATTAAAGTATTTTAGTTGTGTCGTGTTGCTTTTTTTTTTTTTTTCTTACTATAACACTCGTAACAACTATTGCTGCCATGGGCACGTGAGCACACTAAAGATTCCTGCCAGAACATGTCAACACAAGAAGGGCCCAACTTGTGCACAAGCTGGCCTAAGGTGTGTTTCAGTTAGGTCAGTCCCAGCTCTCCTACCCCAGAATCATAGGGCCATGACACAGTAGGAGTAATCCAGCCTAAGACGCAAAAAAGGCCCACCACATTTAAATTGGCGACTCCACTGGGGAGTTGGAAAAAAGACAAGGAAAACAAATAAAGCCCTCGCAAGCTATGCCCCCAAGATCAAAGACGACGCGAAACATGAGTGCCATGCCCTCGTAGGCAGAGTTAAGGCCAGCCACGACCCATCAGCACCAGCCCAATCAGGCGGAAGGTATTAACGGAGCAGGGGCTGGGCTACAGTAGCAACAAAGAGTTCCCGCTGATAATACCAACTTTTTTATTGAGGTGTTGCAATCTGTGCAGTATTCCCAATAGCAATTGATGGAAGATATTTGCCAGATGAAGGCAGACAAGACAAAAGAGAAAGAAAGCTAGCATGACCCGGAGCATGCGACAGACAAAGAAGAAACCCCTCTAGGAGCTGGCCCACAGAATGCGAAGTAGCGTTTCATTACCATGGCCGAAGTTGTAGCACTTCTAGAGTAGGAAAGGGCCAAAGTGCCTAAGGAGAGATTCTATGCACGAAGGCCTCCTTATCCGCTGAGAATACTTAGCAAGGCATATCCTGAGAGATATGAACCGTGGACTTTTGCATAATACGATGGCAGAAGGGGAAGTGTTATCGAACACGTGAGTAAGTTTATTGACACCCTCGGTCCTTACGCAGCAGACGAGGACTTGTGTCTTTGAGAGTTTTCTAAATCCCTATGTGACCGGGTGTACACCTAGTACACTGGTTTGAAGCTAGGGTCAATCCTGACATTGGATGACATGGTGGATGTATTTTGCACCAAGTACTTTCTTAGAGAAGAAACAATAACACTTGCAACTTTGTAAGCAACTAAGCAAAGGAACAACGAAGTCTTGATAGAGTACATTAAGAGATTCAGGGACATAGCCCTTGATTGCTATGACCACTGTGAAGAGAAGACATTGGTGGAAATGTGTATGGGCAACATGATTATGGAATACAGAGTTGTTTTGTAGAACTTGGAAATCTCCCAATTTGCATAGCTATTGTAGAAAGCTAGGAAGATTGTCCAATCAGTAAGGCCAAGCTCTGATAGACCCAAAGAACGGAGATCCACTCCACAAGTTACGGCGGTATCTACTGGCGAAAAGAAGAGGAAATCGGATTGGAGGGAGTACGAGACCCCCCTGCCACTACCATGTACACCAAAGGAGCTAGATGTGCTCCTAGATAAATGGATTGCAGACGGGGTCTTCAAGCCCAACCAAGTTTCTAGGGAACCCACTAAGGAAGAGTGGAGAGACCCATGCTTCTGTTGTTCACACAATTGTGTGCAACACCCTACCGCAAAATGCTTGGCGCTTCGCAGACTAGTGCACCGCAGAATCAGAGAAGGAACTCTTGAGTTGTCCTAACCAGAAGTACAAAGAAACCCACCCTTGAACCACAAGGGAAAGGGGGTAGCAGCAGTCGTTATTTGCGCGGATTCAGGAGAAAAAACGTGTAAAAAAAAAAAAGAGATCCCATGTGATTCAAGATTCAAAGAAGGAGATGTAAATTATGTAATTCAATTAAATTTTAGATTGTAATAATTATTAACACGTGGCACCATGCTGTTAGCTAAAGCATTCAATAATTCCTTCGTTGAGTAGGCAATCACAGCAATAAAACTTGCACCATCGACCCCGAAATCTTTCACAACAAACTCACAGAAAATCTCACATAATTAAGCTCTCCCTCTTTTGCAAGCTTTCTCTCAAATCAAAACTTTTCTTTGTTTAATTAGAGCTTCTGAGCACATAAACAATAATTCCATGTGGTATACATCACATCTACTGCCACATTGTTCCTAATTCTTTGCCTCAAATTAATTTTAAATCAAATTTTTGCTTTTTTTTTTTCCTAATCACTTGTTGACTTGCACATTAGTTCCATGCAATAACAATTTTCATTTACAAGAATTACTTGCCATATGAAAAATTTTAATTGAATGTATGTTATGTACAACTTATCAATGAATCAAAACTTAAAAAAATGTTACAGTAATTTTTTTACCTCTTAGCATCAAGGGAGTTTGTTCATCATGAATATTCTTTATTTGAGTGCAGAGAACCTAGGTACCAATTAAAAAAGAATAGACATTTTATACACTAAAGTGATGAGAGCTGAACATTTTCTTTGCTTTATTTAAATGGTAGGTATCTAAGTATAATCCTTTTGAGTTTAATAATACTCTATGAACACCATATGTTGCAATAATATAGAAAGTAGAAACCTCCCACTACAATGTTTTTACAGAGGTTTTTGAAAGCACATATACATAATAAGAAGCCATCTCTCTCTCTCTCTCTCTCTCTCTCTCTCTCAAGATTCTTGAAAGAAACTTTCTCTTGCTTTTGACTGAAGATTGCAGAACCCATCAATGGCGACTTGCACTTTTAGATTACAATCTCAACTTGGAGGGGTTCAGGCATGAAGATCTATTATATAAATTAATGGGAGTCATTGAAATCAATGTTATTAATTCCGTTTTGGACACTGTTTCAATTTGTTTAGTGGAACAGAATATTTTGGTACCAATCTATTTCAGTATATCATTTCAGGGTGTTTGGGAATTCCTAATATATAAATATATATATATTTATTGGATCCCAAATAATATATATAATTTTGTACCACATAAATTTATCTCATAATAAATAGTTTACAGTTAATATTATTAATAATATTATTATTGTTTATTCAAACTAGGATCAGATTTCAACTTATTCAATAACTAAACACCAAGCCCAAGATATTACTCTATTCGTAATTTAGTTCAGCCTAGGAACTATTAGTGTCAATAAATTTTAGAAGATTCTCTCAATCTTGTGGTCCTCATTTACCCAATAAACTCATTTTCTGTCCTCATTGCCTGTTTTGATTGAGGGAGGAAGGAGGGGAGTAGAGTTGAGTTGACTGAAAATAAGTTAATTTTGGGCCAAATCTACTCTACTCTACTCCCCCTCCCTCCTCCTCAATCCAAACAAACTAAGTCTTTTACTTTACCTTCCAAACTTAAAACTTCAGTTTAAGTGTATAATGCAATGTAAAGTACTATGAGGAATATAAATATTACATTGTGTATACATTTGTTAAGTTTATAATGTAAAGTACTCTTATAGCATTTTTTATTGATTTTTGTATAAGAATGGAGTTTGTGGACTTTTCTAATAAGAAGTTTTATGAAATATGTCAAGTTCAAATGGTATTTGTTTTTTTATAAATTTTTTGAAAGCTCCTATTTTAGACCATCTAAATTTGGAGACGTTTTAAATTAGCTCGCACGTTTTAAAATTTAATTTATAATTTATATCACGACTATTACAACATGGTTATATGCCATTTTTGTTTTGGTTCATAATATTCTTTCTATTAATCCATTTATAAAATGATTTGTGCGTGTGTTGGGTGGGGGTAACAGCAAGATTCTAATTGGATTTGATGTAACAACTACATTGATATACTTCTAATACTCATACTTTTTTTTTTTTTTTTTTGAGAGGGAAAACATGGAAACTTCTTTTATTCATAAAAGTCTAATAAGTCGGCTTGAAATACATTGTGTAGTTGTGGTGGAACATTGCTGATGCCCATTTTTGAATTTGTACCCAAAAGCCCATGAGGAAAAAAGCCCAATGAAAAGCAAGGCCTAAAGACCCACCAAGAAGACCGAAGAGCAAGAAAGGTCCAAAGAAAGAAGTGCAAGGGAAAGCAATCTACAGCAAAACGCAAATCTGCAGCAAAATACAGATCTGTCGCAGAATACAACTCTTCAGCAGAATGGCTTCGGCAGATAATGACAAATTGGGCCCAAGACCCTTTTGATCCAGTCAACATTATTTGGCCCATAAAGGCCCAAATCCTTTTATATAAAAGATAGGCATGAAAACTAAAATGAAAAAGCACGATGAAAAGAAATAAGGAACAGCAGGAAGTGTCAACAACAGGAAACGCGTGAGGGAAAGCAATCTACAGCAAAATGCAAATCTGCAACAGAATACAGACCTATCGCAGAATATAGTTCTTCAGCAGAATGGCTTCGGCAGATAATGACAAATTGGGCCCAAGACCCTTTTGATTTAGTTAACATTATTTGGCCCACAAAGGCCCAAATCCTTTTGTATAAAAGATAAGCGTGAAAACTAAAATGAAAAAGCACGATGAAAAGAAATAAGGAACAGCAGGAAGTGTCAACAGCAAGAAACGCGTGAAGGAAAGAAAAGCCAAACTAAAGGAAATGACAAACACAGTGGGAAACGCATGAAGAAATAAGACAGAGACACGCAGCAAAATGAAACAGAACTAATCTGCTATGGTAGAAACTGCGTGGGAGACAAACACAGAAGATAGTGGAGCAAGCACAGAAGAGTCGGAGCACCACCAACCTTGTTAAGGACATATTTTATGTAATTGGCTAATCCTTTGACAAAACGCACTTTACTTGTATTTGGGTAGATCTAGGATGTGTTCAATACTTCAAGAAACCTTGTTTCAAGTTCAAGTGTTGAAGCCATGCAAGTCTGTCCAAGATTCAAGTGAAGAAGTGCTGAGTTTTTAAAGCTCGATAGCTTCTCGACACCTCCTCGACACCTGGCTATCTGTCGAGCTTTTAAGGTGTTTCTTATCGCAATCTCGACACCTTCTCAATAGCTGATCGATCGATCGAGAAATCTTCTTTCTCCTTGATAGCTTCTCGACACCTAGTGGATCGATCGAGATGTTCCTTGACACCTTCTTGACACCTCCTCGATCGATCGAGAATTACTGAGCTTTACGAAATTCAGTTTTTCAGATCTGATTTTCGGCCCATGCTGACATGTATGTGTAGGGTTTCTTTTCTCACAACCCTAGACCTATATAAGGCTTGTTTTAGAGGCTGTCACATAAGAGAATACAAGGAGAACATATGCAAAAGGTGATCAATGCCTTATTCTCTCTGAAAGAAGCTACTGCGTCTTTTGCGCCTTAGGGTTTTGTAACCAAGTGCTTCTTGATCTTCAATGTTGATGAAGTGAAGAACTTTGTAGCCAACATCTTCTTATAGTTGGTGATTGAAGTCACGTACTGGGATCTGCGCAATTGGTTAGTCATGTATTGGGATTCGTGCATCATCAAAGGGTGGCATTCATATATTGAAGAGTTCAGAGGTTATGAAGCGGTAGAAGGTTTCTGCTATGAGTACATCTACGGGGATTGTAGAGTCTAGGGACAAAGGTTTTGTACTAGATCTGAAACTCCTTTTCATTATAGTGGATTGCTTTTCGGGAAGGTTTCCCCCCAGGTTTTTTACTGTGAAACTAGTTTGTTTCATTGGTTTTCCTGGGTTATCATATCTTGTCTTATTTATTTTTCCACTGCATGATTTTGACATGATATTGATGTTTGTTTGTTTTAAAAAGTTTTGTTCATAATTAATCTAATTAACAACTTGGGTTTAAAACTTGTTAATTCTATCAACCGGGGTCTAAATTTCCCAACAAGTGGTATCAGAGCGGGTACACTTTGATTGGATTAATTTCCTGAGTGTGATCCTTGATCCCTGTTGTCATGGAAACTTTTGATTGCTTTGATTTGCTTGATCTTGTGTTGAATGATGATGATGATGTTCAAGATACCAATTGCAAGCTTTATAATTTTTGTATGAAATCTCTTGAATGTTCTACAAAATAAAAAGCTAAATTTAAAAAGGTCAAACTTGAAAAGGATGATTTGATTGCAAAATTGGATGAAGCCAATAATTTGAATGAGAAATTTAAAAATCAAATTTCATCTCAGGTGGACAAAATTAAGAGTTTGGAAGAGCAACTAGTTGATTTTAAAACTGAAATTGAAAAATTAACTAGTGTCAAACTTGTTGTTGAGCCTAACTCAAAAGAAAAAAGATTTTTATATTCCTCTATGTAAAAGGAATAATGAAGAGTTGAAGGCTAATATTGCTAGGAAAGACAAAGGTAAACAATCTGATGTTAACGCTGATGTTTCTAAACCTATGTCTAAAACTCCTCCTAGGTTGAATGAAAAATTTGAATTTGTCCCCACTTGTCATCATTGTCAGATTGTTGGTCATATTAGGCCAAACTGTCCTAAGTTGAGGTCTCTGTCAACTTTTAAGATTAGACCTCCTTCTGGGAAGTATAGTAGTTCTAAAACTACTCATGTTTGTCACCACTATGGTGTTTTTGGACACATTCGTCCTAATTGCTTTAAGTTGTATCCTTATAAGCAATTGTCCAAACAGTCACAGGTTTCCTCTCAAGGACCTACACCTTTGTTTGGAGAGTTATTAAAAGTTTTGAGCTTTTTAACTCAATTTCAGAAGAATTTTAATTCTTCTATGTCCTTTAGTAGACATACTAGGACACGTGCCTTTTCATCTTCACGGCTAAAGACTCGTGCTGTGTGGGTGAGAAAGGAGCCTAAGACTTAATTGTCTTTTCTATTTGTCCTCTGCTTTAATTCTTTCTATCTAAAGTAGGACTCTCTTTGCTTGATTTCTTATCTGCTTTTGGAATCATGCTTTCATCCATCTACATCTTTCTATCATGCCTTCATGCATATGCATCTTTCTTTCATGCTTTCATGTTGTTTGTCTGTTTTTGTTTGGTTGTTTGGTTTTTATTTTGTTTTGTTTTCAAAATAAAAATAAAAAGGAAAATCAGAAAAATACAAAAATAGTGTGTGTTTTGTGTACATTGGTACTTATGTACCTTGGATGGCCATTGAAATAAAGTTTTCTAAACTTTGTATCTCTTGTAGCTTAGATGAGTATCTCTATGCAAAACTAAGCAAGTGAGCTTTGTGGCTCTTGTTTGTGATGAGTAAGATTAAGTTGTCTCTTGTACTTACCACTCATATCACTCTTATTTAACGGGAAGGACTAGAAAATCCTAAGAGAAAGGCATAAATAACCATCTCACCACTGTTGCTCGCCAATCATGAATGACATTTGTGTGCTTCGGCATAGCAAAATTGGAATGTCAAATGCTTAACATAATTGAGTATTTCTTTTCTATCTATTATATGCCCATGCATGATTTGCTTAAAAAGAAAAATATGCAAAGAAAATGAAAAGCAAAAAGATTAAAAATGCTTTTAAATATGATTGCAAACATGTTTTCTAGGAGATTTGAGAGTTATAGGATGTACCTTGAAGGTAATAATCCCCATCAAACAGTTATGATTGTGTGTGAGTTAAAGTGATTTACTCATATCTCAAATTGTCATAACATGTTGACACATTTGCAATCTTGCGATGTTTTTCACACAACACGCAATAATCTTTGCTACTCTTGATACATGTGCAGGTACAATGTGATTTGGCCATCACAAGGTTTTACATGTGTTAATGTATGCTCACTAAACTGTAATAACTTATTTTTGAAATATAAAATTGGTTAGACTTGTTTAGTATGTGTATGTGTTTTGGGCTCTATGTGCATGACATTTTTCTTGTTGAAAGATTTGTTTTTCACATGTTTTGCATCCTTTTATTTTCTTGTCATCCATAGCATCTTGTTTCTTACATTCATGCATTTTTATGGATTCTTTGTACCCCCTTGATCATCCTTGATCATTTTTATGTTTCTCGGGTGAAACTTTCTAGCTTCTTGTACCTTTTGTCAATCATGACAAAAAGGGGGAGAAATTGTGATGTGGTTTCTTTTTTTAAGATTCTACATGTTATGGGGAGAAATACATGCCTCTGTAAGGGGGAGATGTGTTTCATTTTGCTAGGGGGAGTGCTTACTTCCTTGTTCTTGTACACCGGTCTTGTGACCATGTTTGCATACATTGAACTTATCTTCTTTATATGTTGATGTATGTCTTCTTCACCTACCCTTACATGTGTTGTTTTTTTTTCTCTCTTTATACATATGTTTCTTATTACTTGTATGCAATCTATTATTTCTGTTTCACATAAAGATGTCTTGATGAGTTTTGTTTAAAGTGTTTCAGAAATATAGGTTGTCAAAGTCTACTTGCCATAAACTCTCTTCTTGCAAAGTTTTTCAAGAGTTGGTGTTAAGATAGATTTTATTGTATTCAACAATTGATTATGAGTTGAGTGATTTATGACTTCTCTCATATGTTCATTTGTTTGTTATAGTATTGTCACGGATTGCCAAAAAGGGAGATTGTTAAGGACATATTTTATGTAATTGGCTAATCTTTTGACAAAACGCACTTTACTTTTATTTGGGTAGATCTAGGATGTGCTCAATACTTCAAGAAACCTTGTTTCAAGTTCAAGTGTTGAAGCCATGCAAGTCTATCCAAGATTCAAGTGAAGAAATGCTAAGTTTTTAAAGCTCGATAGCTCCTCGACACCTGGCTATCTGTTGAGCTCTTAAGGTGTTTCTTATCGCAATCTCGACACCTTCTCGATAGCTGGCCGATCAATCGAGAAATCTTCTATCTCCTCGATAACTTCTCGACACCTGGTGGATCGATCGAGATGTTCCTCGACACCTTCTTGACACCTCCTCAATCGATTGAGAATTACTGAGTTTTACGAAATTCAGTTTTTCAGATCTGATTTTCGGCCCATGCTGACATGTATGTGTAGGGTTTCTTTTCTCACAACCCTAGACCTATATAAGGCTTGTTTTAGAGGCCGTCACATAAGAGAATACAAGGAGAACATATGCAAAAGGTGACCGATGCCTTATTCTCTCTGAAAGAAGCTACTGCGTCTTTTGCGCCTTAGGGTTTTGTAACCAAGTGCTTCTTGATCTTCAATGTTAATGAAGTGAAGAACTTTGCAACCAACATCTTCTTCTAGTTGGTGATTGAAGTCGCGTACTGGGATCCGCGCAATTGGTTAGTCACGTACTGGGATTCGTGCATCATCAAAGGGTGGCATTTATATATTGAAGAGTTCAGAAATTCTGAAGCAGTAGAAGGTTTCTGCTGTGAGTTCATCTACGGGGATTGTAGAGTCTAGGGATAAAGGTTTTGTACTAGATCTGAAACTCCTTTTCATTATAGTGGATTGCTTTTCGGGAAGGTTTCCCTCCAGGTTTTTTACTGTGAAACTAGTTTGTTTCATTGGTTTTCCTGGGTTATCATATCTTGTCTTATTTATTTTTCCGCTGCATGATTTTGACATGATATTAATGTTTGTTTGTTTTAACAACTTGGGTTTAAAACTTGTTAATTCTATCAACCGGGGTCTAAATTTCCCAACAAGTGGTATCAGAGCACTTGTCCTAACAAACCTGTACCCAACCAATACAAGGGAGGTGGGCCCACGATCAAGGGGATTTAGAGGGTGTGGTTTGGTGGTAGGGGGAAAATGGGGTCTATATTTGGTTTCCAGCCATGACTTCTTTTGGGAATATACCTTACTTGGATGGTATCTTACCCAGAAGAAGTAATAGATGGTTGAGAGCATCTGATGCATGCCATAGAGCTAGGTAGTGAGGTAGCCCAATCTTTATTGGTTAGTCACCTAGAGGTAGAGGTATACAGCAAGAACAAACAAAAGGGAATTTTGTCATGAAATGAGTAATGGTGCAACTGACGTATTCTGAGTAGTGGTCGGGCAACCAATGGGTTGGTGGGTAGTCTTGAAGGGATGCCCACAACAAGCCAAAAACAGTTGGTGAAGCCCTAGGGGTAAAAGGGAGAAATCCCATTGAATTAGTTCACTATAAAAGGAAGAGGTAACTATGGCAGAAAGGAAGCTCTGGAGGGGGGAAGCACCTAAGGGGAGGAACCCATGGTAAGAGAGTAGTAAGTACCTAGGAGAGGCACTCATGGAGAAGGGGATCCAAAAGGGAAAAGACCCAAGTGAGAAAAACAACCCACGACAAGATAGTAGTTAGAAACTAAGAGTAAAAAAGTAACGGAGAGAAAGAAAGAAAGTTGTAAAAAGAAGAGAGAAAACACGGTAGAATAAGGGGCATGCATCAATAGACCATCTTTTTCCTCCCTCTTAGCAAACCCACTCTTTGAAGTCTCCAAAAGTAATAGCTAGTAGCCATTTAGGCCTATTCTCCAAAATGCACAACTTTCTTTTCCCTCCCTCTTAGCAAACCCACTCTTTGAAGTCTTTAAAAGTAATAGCTAGTAGCCATTTAGGCCTATTCTCCAAAATGCACAACTTTGATGGCAGAAGCCTATGACAAGGTTGTTCAAGTTAGGGTATGGGTTCTTTCTTGGTTTACTTACTCTATGGGAAGATTCAATACTTGATTCCGATTGCAAATATATTTGATTTCTCTCATTATAACTTATATCTGTTGTATTTAGTTATTCTGCTGTAGCACATTTTTATCACGTTTGCTGCATCAGTTGTCTTGCTGTGGTATATTTACTTGTTGTACTAGTTATTCTGCTGTAGTACCTTTTCATTATATTTACCGTGTTAGCTATTATACTAGCTAAACCTTTTTTGCTGAAGCTTTCTTCTTTATTTGTTATTACGTGTTTTACTTCTAACACAAACTAATCATTATCCTGCCATAAGTATATACATACATATATCTTGTTTCTCATGTTCTGCAAAATATATTTTATAGATGTATATGTGAATATGTATAAGTATATTTACGAATATGTGTATGCATATATTTGAGAATATGTTAACCCATGTAAGCTAACATTTGCTTGATTGGTATTTTCTTTGGGTTTTAGATTTGTTTATGTGCAGGAAGTAGAAAAGTATTTTTGCAGTAAAAAATGAAGAGTAGTCATTCACATTGCAAAAGGCTTTACTGCACGGCAGAAGGGTTTAATGCACAGCAGACAGCTTTAATGCACAAAAGACAGCTTTATAGCACAGCAGAAGGCTTTACTGCATGGCAGAAGGCTTTACTGCATGGCAGAAGGCTTTAATGCACAGCAGACAGCTTTACAGCACAACAGAAGGCTTTAATGCATAACAGACAGCTTTAATGCACAACAGAAAACTTTACTGCACAGCAGGAAGCTTTATTGCACAGCAGAAAGTTTTACTGCACAGCAGACGGTTTTACTGCACAGCAGAAAGTTTTGCTGCATAGCAAAAAAGTCAATACTGTGGCAGAAACTGGAGAAAAGTTACTTCTACAGCAGGAACAGCGAATAAGCCCATGTTGCAGCTTCATCCCTTGGACTTGGACTCAGTGTTTGCGCACAAACTAGCAGCGGCAGAGTGGCACTTTGGAGCCCATTCCGCGGAGTGCCAGAACCAACTTCCTTCTTAGAAAAAGCCTAGACTGAGCGTTGTCCAATGACATTAAAACACGTGTCTAAGGTACAAGAAACGTAAAAAGAACCTTCGACATTTTTTGTGACTTCATTAGGGAGTTGGGATCAAGATGGGAAGAATGAGATATTTCTCCTCCACAAACGTGTTCCCAAGTCCTTACCAAAGAAAGTATCCAAAATGTCACAGCGGTACTATAGCAAAATTCTATGGCAGAATATCACGACAACATTACAGCAGAACAGTGTTGTGGAATTCTATGGCAGAATATTGCAGCAACGTTACAGCAGGACAGTACCGTAGCAGAATTCTGTGGCAGTACACAGCAACGTTAAAACAGAGCAGTATCGTGAGCAAAGTGCTATGGCAAAATATTGCAACATAATATTGTGGTAGAATACCACAATACCATAGCAGAGTTCAATGGCATTGCATCAAAATGCAATAGCAAAATATCACTACAACACCATAGAGTTCTACAATGCAATAGAAGGCCTTTACAATACTTGGTCATATCCTTTAAATGACACTTGTTCTCCTTGCCATGCATGTGAGACATGTGGCAAGCCACTTATTCAAATATGCAAAACCAAAACTTCCACCACTTTTTGCTCTCATTTCTTTTAAGGAAGCACTAGAAGCTTTCTAAACTCTCTCCATCTCCACCTTCGGGTCCAACATTTAGAAGAGAAAAATCCCTTCATTCCCTCACAAGGTTTCAGTCATTTTTTTCAAGCTAGTGATTCTAGCTCTACTTCCCCTCAAGAACTAAAAGCTAGAAGCAAAAAAATGAAGCTATAGCAGCCAAAGGAAAACTGTCATCATTACTATACTGCTGCAAATCGTAGTTTCCTTTGCGAAGTATTTTTCAGCAGACTTCTCTAGAAGTACAAAATGTCCCTTTACAGAAATTTCGTAGCAGAAAGTGCAGATCCTTCGGTAGACTGTTCACAGCAGAATCTGCTGAATTTTAGAAGTGCAGAATGTTTGTCTGCAGAATATTTTATAGCAGAAAATTTCAGCCTGCCAGGATATTCCACGCTGAGATAGAAGGGCAAATAGTTAAGGAGGTCCAGAAATTGCTGGCCGCAGGATTTATTAAGCCTATTCAACACCCGCACTAGCTATCCAACATAGTGCCAGTGAAGAAGAAGAACGGGCAGATAAGGTGTTGCGTGGATTTCAGAAATCTCAACAAAGTCTGCCCAAAGGACGAATTCCCGCTGCCAAACATGGATTTGCTGATAGATTTTGCGGCAGGGAGCACCATGTTTTCATTCATGGATGGATTCAGTGGGTACATTCATATCAAAATGGCACCAAAGGATGCGGAGAAAACTGCTTTCAAGACACCCATAGGCAACTTCTACTACACTGTGATGCCTTTTGGGTTGAAAAATGCAGGTGCAACTTATCAACAGACAATGACAGCTATATTCCATGACATGATACATCAAGAACTGGAGGACTATGTGGATGACATAGTGGTAAAATCAAAGGAGTGAGAAGAGTGCGCCTAAGTTTTGAGAAGGGTATTTGAGAGGTGTAGAGCTTTCAAGCTAAGAATGAACCCGCTTAAGTGTGCGTTTGGAGTGTCATCTGGGAAAATCCTGGGTTTCTTGGTTCACAACAGATGAATAGATGTGGACCCGGCCAAAGCTACAGCCATAGCAACCATGAAACAACCAGCCACAATGAAAGAGTTAAAAAGTTTCTTGGGGAAGGTGTCATACATCCGGAGATTCATCCCCGGATTGGCATTAATTACTTTTGCTTTCACCAGATTACTCAAGAAGGGGAAAAACTTTGAGTGGGGAGAAGTACAGCAAACAACCTTCAAAAGGCTACAGCAGATTATGATGAACCTTCCTACTATGCAACCCCCAACCCGCAAGAAGCCATTGTTGCTCTACCTAGCCACCAACTCGTATGCCATAGGTGCGTTGATTACCTAAGAAGATGAAGGTGGCATTGAGCAACCAATTTACTACATCAGTCGCACCCCAAAGGATGCAAAGACTCGTTACCCAAGGGCAGAAAGGGCATGCCTGGCCATAGTATATGCCTCACAGAGACTATGCCATTATTTCCTGGCCTATGAAGTGTGGCTGATTACTAAGTCTCACGCAATCAAAACCTTGTTGCGGCAGCCAATCCTCTCCGGTAGAATATCCCAGTGGTTGCTATAATTGCCACAATACAACTTGAAAGTGGGAATGCCCAAAGTAGTAAAGAGCCAAGTTATAGCAGACTTGCTGGCACAATTCCCAGGAGAAGAAGAATTCCTGCTGGATGATGAGGACCCAGGAGAGGTGACTATGACAGAAGAAGTCAGAGAGCAATGAGTGATGAAATTTGATGGGTCTTCTACTACCTAAGTAGGAGGAGTGGGAGTATTTTTATATCATGAAGAAGACAAAGCTGTGGCACTTTCATTCAAATTAGAATTCCTTTGTTCAAACAACACGGTATAATATGAGGCCTATCTAACTGGGTTAGCCACAACCCTTGAAATAGGGATCAAGCACTTAAAGGTGATGGGTGATTCAAACCTGGTGGTTTGCCAGACCAAGGGGAGCTTTTCCCTGAAGGAACCTAGCCTAGCCCCGTATAGAACAATGGCCCAGAAGATGGAGGAAAAGTTTTCAACTTTTGAAATAGAACATGTCCCAAGGAATGAGAACTGGTATGCGGATGCGTTGGCCGCATTAGGCTCACAGATAATTTTCGAAGGAAATAGCACTAGGATAGAAGTTAGCAAGAGGAAGGAGTCCATTGTGGAGATGTTAAAGGAAAGGTTTCGAGAGGAGCAATGTGAAGAAGATTAGAGGATTCCTATAAAGGAAGCTTTGATGATAGAAGAAGACATGACAGAATTGAAGGCGCTGAAGGACTACGCCTTGGTAAAAGGGGAATTGTACCGTAGGATGCTAGGTGGGGTCCTGTCAAGATGTGTGGGGTGAGAAGAGGCCCAGAGAAAGTTGAAGGAAGTGCATGATAAGACTTGCGGATCCTACGGAGAAGTCAATCTTTACTGTAGGTTTCAAAGGGTAGGTTTCTATTGGCTAAGTATGGGTAAAGACGCAGATCAAGTCCAAACCCAATGCGAAACCTGCCAGCTTGCAGCAGACAGAGAGGAAAGTTACGCTGTGTTTGTCAGCGAAGACTGGAGAAGTCCATTCATACAGTACTTGATAGAAGGTATTCTGCCGCAAAAGCATAGTGAAATATACAAGCATAGGAGGCTGGCAACACGTTACTTTTTGCATAATGGAGTCCTTTTCAAAAAGGGGTATGATAGGGACCCATTACGATGTTTGGGTCCCGAGGAAGCAAGAGAGATGATAAAAGAAGTACACGCAGGAGAGTGTGGGGAACACCAAGGGAAGAAAAAATTGTACAGATGCCTGCTACAAATAGGTTACTACTTGCCTACCACGAAGAAAGATACAACAGAATGTTCTGTAGCAGAATTTTGTATTGAATTCCAGCAGGTCTTTCGCAGAATATCCTACCACAAAATTCAGTATTGAATTCTTGAACTTTCTAAGTGCAATCACAAATCCAACATGATTTTCTTCTACAACAAAAGTGATCATTGCCCCATTGAGAATTCATGGGAACACCAACAGTGTGAAAATCGAGTCTAGTTCTTATTCAACAAATTTGAGACTTGTTCTCAAAGTAAGAGAGGTGCATACAAAGCCTTTCATGTTCACTTTTGCTGAATCAATCTCTTGCTACTACATCAGCAAATATATTAGTATCAATGAAGGGAGGAGGGAGAAGTAATCAATGCGGCAATATCGAAACATCTGCTTTCAACCAAAGAATACATTGAAGGCATGTGACAGGGTGGTGAAGTGTCCAAATTAAATCCAGTCCTTGGAATGAATCCAATCATTTAGTTATTGCGTACTCTCCATAAAGAAGCCCAAATCTACAAGCTGTTTGCAATCTACTCTTTGTCCATTATCGGGTCTAGCAAACCGATTCAACAACCTTGAAGAGTTGAAAAGTTTTCTTTGAAGCACCTTAGAAGATTTATGCCTAGAGTGGCATTAATGATCATGATTTTTATGATATTTCTAAGAAAGAATGTATCAAATCACTTGTACTGCACAACTCCACCATCAATTTTCAAGTTATGAAGCTCATTGATGCCCATGTCTCATCCAAGATGAACTCTGCAATAGTGACAAAATCAAAGCTCCTTCTTTCGACTTGTGTACAAGAGGGAAATAGCAAGAACAATTGTTGACACACATTCTGTCGTGAATAGATTTGCTTATCTTATTGCTGCAGAAAACTATTACATGGTTTTTATTGAAGGCGTTCTGCTGCAAGGGCATTCTACCACAGGAACAAAGAAGCATGATGTCCCGGGAAGATGTTGGTACGTCATGGGAAAATTCTACATTAGAAGCCGCTGACTCTTGGCTATTACTAGCCAACCATGAAGCAAGAGACGTAGCAAGCTCCATCTAAATATGCCCATACTCAAAGCAAACGAAGAAGAAATCCAAGGAATATGGGTCTTAGTAGCAAAAGCCAGCAAAAGGGTCGTGGTCATGAATTCTTGGCTAGAAGCCAGCAAAGGAACCATGGTTGTGAGTTCTTGGCAAAAGCCCATAATGGGGGCTACACTCAATTAAACCCGCAAAGGAGCCATGATCGCAAGTCTTTGGAAATAATTTGCAGAAAAGCTATAGCCACAATCGTATGTAGTAGAAAATACATGGGAAGCAATTGTGCTTGCAGTGGAACGAAGCCAAAGCATGCTTGGGAAGTAACTCTTTTCCAAATTCTCTAGCAACGAAGAATTTCTACAATATGGCAACTTGTAGATCCATGGCATCTAATTTTTTTACTGAAGAATGCATGAACCACATGATGGAGCATCAACACCAAGAAAAGGTGATATAAAGCTCATCTAGTTGTCTCACATGCTAGGGGCTAAAGCTCATTCTGTAGCAAATACGGGAAGCCTTCTGCTGAAAGCTAAGAGCTTATTCTTACATACTGGGGGCTGTCTCGTTCTACAGAAAATATGAAAAGCCTTCTTCAACATGCTAAAGACTCATCCAGTTGTCTCACATGTTGGGGGGCTAAGGCTCATTCTGCAACAAATTTGGAAAGGCTTCCACAAAGCGCTTAGAGTATCAATATGTAGCAGCAACATTACCCACTAAAAAATAAGTATTGATTGTGGCATTTCAACAAGTATACATTCATTTGCCATTTGATCTGCAGCAGCTTCAAACTTCATGATATGACATAGTGCAACACCCATGCAATTTGTTGCAACCTACCATGGTCAAGTAACATTCTAGTTTGTGATAAAGCAGCAACATCATCTATCTTTTGCAGAAGCACTAACTAGCAATTGGAGAGTAAAGTTCTCACACAATGCAAAGTCTATGCAGCAGTGAATCCATAAGAAGAAATTTTACCACCCTTGTTGCGGCAAATGTAAATGAAGCAAAGAAAGGAAGCAAGAAGATAAGGCTTACAAGTACTCCGGCAGAAACATATGTAAAGGTGAACCAACAAGCACTACAGGAGAAAACAAATGCTCTTTGCGAGACTTTAAGGCTTCAAGAGTGCTCCGCAAAAAAGCTGAGTGACAAAGGAACTCACAGCAGAAACAAAAGGTGGAAATCAATGATGAAGTCCAAACATCTCTCTAGCAACGCATTCAGTGGCGGACCACCTTCCACAAGAATTAGAAAGACACTGCCAAGCTTAGCAACATGAGAAAGAAGAAATGGGAGAAATAAGATCTGCGGAAGACTACAACAAAGTTAAGAGATCTAGTTCACAACAACATCTATGCCCTTTCATCAAAAAGGCAGTGATATACTCACCAACAGCGGTTGTGGCAGAATGACAAGAAGAATATGTTAAAGAAGAAAAAAAAGCAAACACGAAGGAATCAATAGTTGCTGTGGCAGAATGACAAAGAAAATATTTAGAATGAAAAGAAAGTGAAGATTTCTTGTGAAAGCATCCTCATTGCCCCTTGAAAAAAGAACACCTATAATGGCACCACTTGTAGGCGCCTTAAAATGAGTGGCAGACTCAGTCACTTCTGTAGAAAGGTCATTTTTGCAACAAAACCAGAATTTATGGCAGAATTAGAAACAACCCGCAATGCAAACAGCAAAGGTACAAGATTATTGATGATCTTGGGGGCTAAAAGGGTCCTTTACTATTGCAACAGTACATTTTCCCATGCTAGTAATAGCTCCGAATAAGGAGGCCCTCCATAAATACATCATCACTGAAAGAAACTTGCCTTTCTACAAGGCCCAACATCCTTCTCCGCAAAAACTTCATCCTAGCAAAGAATACATGTGTTCTTCAACACAGCAGAAAGTATAATCAGCAAATGAAAGAGTACTCTACTATGATGAGGGCTTGCAATGTCAGCTCTATGCTTTGTTTTGAGCAAAAGAAATGAAGATACGTGAATGCAAAGAGAAGAAGAAAGCACAAGAAAAGGGAGCGAAGCCACCCTTTGATCTACACACTTAGAGGAAGCTTTCCTCTTGTGAAAGAACTCTACTTGAAGAAAGTAATGTGGCAGAACTATTTTGATGAAACTCTTTTCAGTCGTCGGCTTAGATGCGAAGGTAGTAGAAGACAACACTTTCTCTATTCTTAGAGAATGAATGAAGCCCGAAGTGAAGCAACCTTAAGTGGCTAAAAGAAAAGAAAAATGAAGACCGTAAGAAGGATCCTTGCTTCGTAACAGTGCTGTTTGCGAAATTGGCAGAAAAAAGAATTAAAGAATCCAAAGAGCCAATTTTGAGCATTCTGCAGAGATGAGAAAATGTAAAACATCATAATGAAGAAGAACCCAACAAGGAAGGATTCCATGACATTTGTGTCTTCTGACCATTCTTAGAGAGCAACTACACTTATGGAAGAATAAAGAGATGATACTAAGGAATACGTGGGGAAAGTAAGTTAGCTGAAGCAGTCAAGCCTGATTTTTCTGCCTCAGAATCTGCCACAACTTTCACTTCCTACAGTATAGATGCTACTCTAGCAGAAGTAGAGTAAGAGGTGCATTAATGCAGAGAAATAAATGCATGTATTGCAGCAAAAAGTGTCTACATATTCTGCGGAAGCAGAGAAATGAGTATTTATCCCAAAGAAATGAGTATATGCTACTGTAGAAACGTAAAGAAATAAGTATACAAATTGCCGCAGACATAAAGAAATGGGCACCATTGTAGAAGTCCAAGATCACAAGGAATTTTCAAGAAGCAGACCAAGAAACAAGCAAAGGAACGATGAAGAAGAGAAGGATGCACACATCATCATCATCGACAGTCCCTTTGAATGAGGGTAGTGTTGATGCCCACTTTGACAAGGAGGCCCAATAGCAAGAAGAAGCCCAACAATATGGGAAGAAAAGAGTTAGTAAATTGAGAAGAAAACCATTAAGCTCGAATGGTAGGAATAATGGATCACAGGCTTAGAAAATAGCAAATGGGCCTTAAAGAAAGGAAGCGGGCCTAAAGGAGCCTAGAGAAAGAAGTAGTAAACCTATGGGCATTATGAGAAATAGTAAGCAAGCAAGAATGGGCCAAAGAGGCCCGAAGTATTGAATTAAGTGAGTAAGGGGTTGATGGAAAGCCCATAAACCCCAAAAGTAAAGGATGTGGTAATTTGGGCTGGGGAAGCCCAAAAGACTTAGCAAAGGCCCATAGGAGTAAAGAATTGGAATGGGCCGAGGATGCCCAAAAGGATAAAATGGGACAAAGGAGCCCGAAAGCGATGAAACAGGCCGAGGATGCCTAAAAGAATAAAATGGGACAAAGGAGCCCGAATGGGACAAAGGAGCCCAAAAGTGATGAAACAGGCTGAGGATGCCCAAAAGAATAAAATGGGACAAAGGAGCCCGAAAGCAATGAAATGAGCCAAGGAAGCCTAAAACATCATAGTACAAGCCCAATGATAGTACTGAGCTACTGGAATTTAGCAAAAGGAAAGCATACAGCAGGCCCAAAAGAGGCCCAGCAGACACAAGTCAAATAATAACATGCATGCAGTTAGCAGAAACAATCGAGCTAAAGAGAGGCAAAGTTTTCAACAAACTCGCTTTGGGGTGACAGTAACAAAACCACCACTCTCATGAACAGCAACTTTTTGGCTACCCTTGAAGGGTCATAAATTTGTAGAAAGAAAGAGAACGACTTGCCTAAGGAGAGTAAAGATTGAAACAACAGGCCCGCAAAGAAAAGAAGAGAAGCATTCGCATGTGAGTTGTGAAACAACCCACGAAAGCAGACTGCATAAGTTTTCGCATATGAATCGCAGGAGCAATCCATATGCTTAGGGGGCTGAATGTTGATGCCCATTTTTGAATCCGTACCCAAAAGCCCATGAGGCAAAAGCCCAATGAAAAGCAAGGCCTAAAGACCCACCATGAAGACCGAAGAGCAAGAAAGGTCCAAAGAAAGAAGTGCAAGGGAAAGCAATCTACAGCAAAACACAAATATACAGCAGAATACAGATCTGTCGCAGAATACAGTTCTTCAGCAGAATGACTTCGGCAGATAAAGACAAATTAGGCCCAAGACCCTTTTGATCCAGTCAACATTATTTGGCCCACAAAAGCCCAAATCCTTTTGTATAAAAGATAGGCATGAAAACTAAAATGAAAAAGCACGATGAAAAGAAACAAGGAACAGCAGGAAGTGTCAACAGCAGGAAACACGTGAAGGAAAGAAAAGCCAAACTAAAGGAAATGACAAACACAGCAGGAAACGCGTGAAGAAATAAGACAGAGACACGCAGCAGAACGAAATAGAACTAATCTGCTACGGCAGAAACGGTGTGGGAGACAAACACAGAAAATAGTGGAGCAAGCACAGAAGGGCCGGAGCACCACCAACCTGTACCCAGCCAATACAAGGGAGGTAGGCCCACGGTCAAGGGGATTTAGAGGGTGTGGTTTGGTGGTGGGGGGAAAATGGGGTCTATATTTGGTTCCCAGCCATGACTTCTTTTGGGAATATACCTTGCTTGGATGGTATCTTACCCAGAAGAAGTAATAGATGGTTGGGACCATTTGATGCATGCCATAGAGCTAGGTAGTGAGGTAGCCCAATCCTTATTGGTTAGTCACCTAGAGGTAGAGGTATACAGCAAGAACAAACAAAAGGAAATTTTGTCATGAAATGAGTAATGGTGCAACTGACGTATTCTGAGTAGTGGCCGGGCAACTAATGGGTTGGTGGGTAGTCCTGAAGGGATGCCCACAACAAGCCAAAAACAGTTGGTGAGGCCCTAGGGGTAAAAGGGAGAAATCCCATTGAATTAGCTCACTATAAAAGGAAGAGGTAACCATGGCAGAAAGAAAGCTCCGGAGGGGGGAAGCACCTAAAGGGAGGAACCCATGGTAAGAGAGTAGTAAGCACCTAGGAGATGCACCCATGGAGAGGGGGATCCAAAAGGGAAAAGACCCAAGTGAGGAAAACAACCCACGGCAAGATAGTAGTTAGAAACTAAAAGTAAAAAGGGAACGGAGAGAAAGAAAGAAAGTGGTAAAAAGAAGAGAGAAAACACGGCAGAATTAGGGGCATGCATCAATAGACCATCTTTTCCTTCCCTCTTAGCAAACCCATTCTTTGAAGTCTCCAAAAGTAATAACTAGTAGCCATTTAGGCCTATTCTCCAAAATGCACAACTTTGATGGCAGAAGCCTATGATAAGGTTGTTCAACTTGGGGTTTGGGTTCTTTCTTGGTTTACTTACTCTATGGGAAGATTCAATACTTGATTCCGATTGCAAATATATTTGATTTCTCTCATTATAACTTATATCTGCTGTATTTAGTTATTCTGCTGTAGCACGTTTTTATCACGTTTGCCACATCAATTGTCCTGCTATGGTATATTTACTTATTGTACTAGTTATTCTGCTGTAGCACCTTCTCATTATATTTACTATGTTAGCTATTATACTAGCTAAACCTTTTCTGCTGAAGCTTTCTTCTTTATTTGTTATTACGTGTTTTACTTCTGACACTAACTAATCATTATCCTGCCATAAGCATATATATACATATATCTTGTTTCTCATGTTCTGCAAAATATATTTTATAAATGTATTTGTGAATATGTATAAGTATATTTACGAATATGTGTATGCATATATTTGAGAATATGCTAACCCATGTAAGCTAACATTTGCTTGATTGGTATTTTCTTTAGGTTTTAGATTTGTTTATGTACAGGAAGTAGAAAAATATTTCTGTAGTAAAAAATGAAGAATAGTCATTCACATTGCAAAAGGCTTTACTGCACGGCAGAAGGCTTTAATGCACAGTAGACAGCTTTACTACATAGCAGAAGGCTTTACTGCACGACAGAAGGCTTTAATGCACAACAAACAGCTTTAATGCACAGCAGACAGCTTTACAGCACAACAAAAGGCTTTACTGCATGGCAGAAAGCTTTAATGCACAACAGAAAGTTTTATTGCATAGCAGAAAGCTTTACTGCACAGCAGACAGTTTTACTGCAGAGCAGAAAGTTTTGCTGCATAGCAAAAAAGTCAATACTGTGGCAGAAACTGGAGAAAAGTTCCTTCTGCGGCAGGAACAGCGAATAAGCCCACTTTGCAACTTCTTCCCTTGGACTTGGACTCAGTGTTTGCGCATAAACTGGCAGCGGCAGAGTGGTACTTTGGAGCCCATTCCGCGGAGCGCCAGACCCAACTTCCTTCTTAGAAAAAGCCTAGACTAAGCGTTGTCCAATGACATTAAAACGCGTGTCTAAGGTACAAGAAACGTAAAAATATCCCTCGACAAACATCCTCCATCCATACTAAAGAATCTGGTATGCCAACAGCATATCTAGCCAGACTATGAGTTAAAGCATTACATTCCCTCTTTGTGTGAGAGTAAAGTAATTCATCAAAACAGTGAGACGAATCTTTTTGCATCCTCAATTAGCAAACCCATTGGTACCAGCAGCCTCTCTTCGTCCATTAAATCTTTGATAACATTCAAAGAATCTACCTGCAATACAGCCCTCTTCACTCCTATCTCCAAGGCAAAAGCTAGAGCCCACCCCGCAGCTGTGGCTTCACTATCAGCACTGCATAATTCTTAACGTACCAATTTTGAACATGACGCTATCACTAAGCCTCTATGGTCTCTAATAACAATGCCAATGCCAGATTTTTTCTCATGAGGGAAAACTGCACCGTCAAAGTTGATTTTGAAGAGCTCCGAAGGTGGTGGTTCCCAATGCTTTCTGGGGCACTGATTTTGCTGCACTGGTATATCTGAATTCACCTGCCTGGCGTGGTAGTCAGCTAGCCAAACTTTTGAGATGTGAGCTATTTGGTGCAGTGAGTCCGCGGGTTGATTAAGGCGCACCCGGTTCCGCTAGTTCCAGATTTTTCAGACCGTTACTGCAAAGAGCTCAAGATGATGGTTGTTTCGGATTAGCCAAGATAAGAGCTCTTTGAAGTTCACGAACTGAACTGCACCTCGGACACTCCATAGCTCTAAATCTGACCACACTGGATCCAACTTCGGGCAAGACCACAAGGCATGCAAGGAATTCTCCGAGGAGGCGTGGCACCTAACGCAGTGTACGTCTGTCGATATGGTGCGTCAGAACAGAGCACTCTTTGTAGGCATAGCTTCACGGCAAGCACGCCACAGCAGCGTTTTCACCTTCGGTGGAGCACGCATGGACCACACAGCTTTCCACACTTGAGTATGATCATTTGTAGTCACCTGTGGCTCTTCATTCAGCTCCTCCTCCATCTTTAAGAACCTGTATCCAGTCTTGCAGCTATACCTCCCATCACTTGAGTGTGGCCAAAACAAAACATCCTCTTTTGCTTCACGGCTTAAGGGGATTGTCTTAATCAGCTCTGACTCCTCAGTGTTTAACAGACCATCAATCATTTCTAAATTCCATTGCCTCCTACTTGGGTCTATAAGGACATCCATTGTTGAGCTCTCAAGCTCTACCAATGGATAGGATGACACATATGGAGGATGCTTCCTTGGCAGCCAATGATCCTACCAAATTCTTATTTTTTTTCCATCACCAACTCTCCACCTAGCCCCCCTTTGAATAACATCCCTCCCTATAAGTATACTCCTCCAAGCATAAGAGCCCATTCTTGAATCCTTGGCCTCCATGATGGTTGTATTTGGAAAAAACCGAGCCTTGAAAACTTTATAGAAAAGGGAGTTTTTATTATGCAAAAGGCGCCACACTTGCTTTGCTAGTAGTGAATCATTGAACTTGGCTAAATCTCTAAAGCCCATGCCACCCACTCCTTTGGACTTTGTCAAGTCATCCCATTTAACCCAATGGATTTTCCTTCGATCACCTCTTTGTCCCCACCAAAATCTTTTAATCAATGCCTCAATCTCATTACATAAACCCAATGGAAGTTTGAAACATCCCATTGTAAATGTGGGAATGGCTTGTATGACAGATTTTATTAACACCTCCCTTCCTGCTTGTGAGAGTAACTTCCCTTCCCATCCTTGAAGCTTTCGCCACACCCTCTCCTTAATGTAGTTGAAGCTTGCTTTTTTTCCCTTTCCCCACAAATGATGGTAGACCTAAGTATTTCTCATATTGCATAATTTTTGGTACACCCTAAGCTTCTTTAATTTGGTCCTTTATACTCCCTTCAGCTGCTTTGCTGAAGAAAAGAGCCGTCTTGCTCCTGTTTATTTTTTGGCCTGAAGCATCTTCATAACCCTTCAAAATATTCAACACTTTGCCACACTCCTCCAAAGTTGCCTTGCAAATTATGTAAATTATAATACTTCATCATTAAGGGACTAATTTAGAAGTAGCCTAAATTTAGAGAATGCAAATAATATTTTAACCTAAATATCATCACTATTGATAATGGTTATTTTATTGTTATTTATCTCTATTATTTCTACTAGCATGTAACCCATGCAAACGCATGGATAGATTTAAAATTAAACACAATTTTTATTATAAAATTATATATAATTAGACAAAAAAAATTTTAAAGGCATGTAACACATGCATACATATAGATACTGATGGGGTTTAAGTTAAAGTTCGTTCATCCATAGCGGTCGTTCATGACCAGACCATGTCCAGAAGGTTTTGCGAGGAAAGAAACCCAATAGAAGCATCACGAGCATAAATAGGATCTGTCCATGGGTAATGAGATCATCCAATTTCAAGATAGTCATCCATGACCTAAGGGCATGGACGACCAGATGACACTTAGTGAATTTTAAAAGAACTTTACAAAGGTTCAATATAATCAGACCATGATGCTCCATTCCTAAAATGTGGAGAGGATTCCCCATAATCCACTCCACGTTCTCCATTTTCTCCATTAACTCCACACATCTCCCATGATGGTAATGGATCCAAACAAGTAGACCCACTCCTAACTCTCTATAAAAGGATCAAGTCACATTCACCCAAGGTAAGTTATACTATTAACAATTTCCCATCTTTGTGTTCTAGAGAGAAAACTGACTTAACCGTTGGAGGGTCCTTGGCCGGGTTACACCAGTCACCTTTAATAGTCTTTTCTTTCCTGTCAGGTCATAAATCCATCACCATAGCCCAAGGCATTCTAGCCTACTGATTTTCATGCATCATCAAATACATTTAAAGCTAAACACAATTTTTATCATAAAAATATAAATAATTAGTCAAATTATTTATATAAAAAAAAGTAAACGTAATTAGTCACATATTAAAATTCTTACCTAAATTTAATACTACTTATGATAATTTTTTCCTAATTTTTAATAAGATAGAACGTGTGGTGATTTTTATTGAGTATATGTGATTAGTTTTTATTTTTATTTTTTATTTATTTTTAAATTTTATAGTTTATTTATATTAGATTCTTAGTATTTTGCACTCATTAACTCACTTGACACAAAGATTAAAAAAATTAAGTGAACACATGGCACAAACTTAAGTAGATAATTATGGTGTGATCCCCACATAAATTTAGATACATGACGCAAAATTAGGTTCTAACTTCAAATTCTAAAAATCCTTTCTCAAAAAAAAAAAAAAAAAAAAAAAAAAAAAAACTTCAAATTCTAATTGAACTTTCTCTAAGTTTTGCCTAACTATATATATATATATATATATATATATATATATATTTATATACTAGCATGTAACCCATGCAAACTCATGGATACATTTAAAATTAAACATAATTTTTATTATAAAAATATTAATAATTAGTCTTTTTTTTTAAAGCATGAAACACATTCATACGTATATATACATTTAAAGTTAAACACAATTTTTATCATAAAAATATAAATAATTAGTCAAATTATTTTTTTTTTTTTAAAGTAAACGTAATTAGTTACATATTAAAATTCTTACCTAAATTTAATACTACTAATGATCATTTTTTCCTAATTTTTAATAAGATAGAACGTGTGATGATTTTTATTAAGTATATGCGATTAGTTTTTTTACAAAAAATTATAGTTTATTAATATTAGATTCTTAGTATTTTGCACTCATTAACTCACTTGGCTCAAAGATTAAAAAATTTAAGTGAACACATGGCACAAACTTAAGTGGATAATTGTGATGTGGTCCTCACATAAATTTAGACACATGGTGCAAATTAGATTCTAATTTCAAATTTTAATTGAACTCTCTCTCTCTATATATATATAGATTTCATTACACTCATTGAATTAGTACTTCGAAATTTTATAAGAATAGAGTTTATAAACAATTTATAAGAAATTTATTAAACTATCTTCACTTGGAGAATGACCTTTTTTCCCCTTTAGCACAGAAAATGATTGTTTCTTTTACAAATGTACTCTCCTAATTTATTTACCAACCTCCATCTCTTCTATTTCTATTAACTAATTGAGACAGTTGTACTTGCATTTTGAAAATCAAAGGTATGATTTGTGAGTACAAATAGCATTATAATAATAATAGTAGTAATATAAATAAAGGGGCGAAAATAAAGATTCGAAGTATAGATATATTAGGTGTAAACAAAGGGGCGAAAATAAATAAATTTAATAAAAGCTTGAATAGTTTTGTTATTGTTATATGGAGACTATGGCGATAATAAGTTGGTTGATAAATCTTTAATTTGCAAATAATTTGGAGGCCATGCTTAGCAAGTTGTTATATTTAAAGTTTTTTTAATATGTGGTTAAATGGTTTCCTTTATTTTGAAGCAAAATGGCTGTGTTAGATAGTGATTATTTATAGTTTTGCTGTTACATTTGAATTATGCATCAATTCATCATTTTTGTGTTACTATTTAAACCCCTACTTTAAACTTGGATAAATTTCATAGTGTTACATGTGCACAAATAGTTTGATAAAATTCTTAAGTGATGTTTCATTGGCCTTTTTAAAAAAAGGCATTTTTCATACAATATAACAAAAGTTGCCAACAATTTTTTTTTTTTATTTGGATTATGTTTCTCCAACTTAAAATGAATTACTGCCTTCTATGGATGGCACCTATTCTTTGAACTTGATTTTAGGTTTCTTTTTTTCTTTTCTTTTTTTTTTTGAGAATTTTTTAGGTTTCTTTTGATTCTATTCTTTTAGAAAACATATACATTCTCCAATTGTAAGTTTTGGTTTGGTTGACAGATCTTGAATTGGCAAGCAAGCAAAAGCTACCTTTAATAGTTTTAAGGTTGGTAATTAAAGTCATTCATTAACCTAGCAGATGTTCAGGATTGTGTTTGGTTCTAAAGGGGTGGTTTTTCTCTCTACTATTCGATGAAATTTTTTTTTTTTTTTAATTTAAATTTAAGGCGAAAATGCACTTTTAATCCCTACATTTTGACTTTTTTCCATTTTGGTCCCTACATTTTAATTTTACCACTTTTAGTCCCTAAACCAATTAACGTGTGTTATTTTCGTCATTTCCGTCAATCAACCGACGGAAATAGCTGAGGTGGCTGCCGGAGGAATTAAAATATTATAAAAAATGCCACATCAGCATCTAATTAAAAAAAAGTATCAATTTTAAATAAATAAATAAAATTAAAAACAGAATTAAAAACAATAAGAACACAAAAACAAACCCAGAACCAACCCAAAACCAAACACAAACTAAAATTTAAAAACACAAACCCAGCTCAACCACAAACCCAGAACCAACCCAGAACCAAACACAAACCCAGAATATTGTAATATTATAATCGATTGCTCAACCACAAACCCAGCTCAACCATACCAACACAAACCCAGCTCAATCCCTCTGTTTTTCCCTTTAACCTCCACATCTCATTTTTGTGGATCAAGCGTCGTTCAAGATCTGCATACCCAAAAATTTGAACCCACAAACCCACTGATCTCCAACTCAAACACCCACTGATCTCCACCATCCTCTAGATCCCACCATTTCACCACAAACCCATAAACCCACTGATCTCCAACTCAAAAACCCACTCATCGAAATCACAACCCACAAACCCACCAATCTTCCACAAATCCACAAACCCAGATCTCCAACTCGAAAACCCACTCATCGAAATCACAACCCACAAGCCCAGATCAGCAAAACTCACAACCCACAAACCCACCATTGGAATACACGGCCATCTATCTCAACCTCAACCGTGATCTCCACCACTGAGCAAAGAGATAGAGAGATGAAAGAGAAAACACCCACTGATTTCACAGAGACCCACTGATCTGAGAGAGAAAAACACCGATTTAAGAAAGAAAGACACCGATCTGTGAGATAGAATCTAGAGAGGAAGAGCTTGAGCCATTTGGGTACGAGTTTGAGCGAATCGAGAGATATAGAGAAGAGGGTCGGTCAGAGAAAGAAAAGAAAAAACCACCGCCGACTATGGTGGTGGCGGTGGTGATGAGTGAAGGAGGCCAGCCATGGAGTTTGAAAGAAATTTGTGAGAGTTTTGGAAGAGAGAGAGAGAGAGAGGAAGGTTTAAGAATGTTTTGGAAGGGTTGGCTCTGGGTTTGTGGTTGAGCTGGGTTTGTGCTCTTGTGTGTTCTGCCATTTTGGGATTTTGAATTCCTTCTTTTTTTGTTTGTTTTTGTGTTCTTTGTGTTTTTAAATTTGAGTTTGTGTTTGGTTCTAGGTTGGTTCTGGGTTTGTTTTTGTATTCTTTGTGTTCTTATTGTTTTTAATTCTGTTTTTAATTTTTTTATTTAGTTAAAATTGATAAATTATTTTTAAAAAAATTAGATGCTGATGTGGCATGTTGATGTGGCATTTTTTATAATATTTTAATTCCTCCGGTAGCCACCTCAACTATTTCCGTCGGTTGACTGGCGGAAAGGACGAAAATGACACGCGTTAATTGATTTAGGGACTAAAAGTGGTAAAATTAAAATGTAGGAACCAAAATGGAAAAAAGACAAAATGTAGGGACTAAAAGTGCATTTACGCCTAAATTTAAATTTAAATTTTATTTTATTTTATTTATCTTGGGTCTCATACTATTTTTCTCATTGTTTAATCAAAATGCAGAAATTTAGTTTAATTCAAGGTCATCAAAGCTGTTGACCAATATCCTGTACTCATAGGCCTATCTGTTAGGAACTTAATTGCTTGATGAGATGAAATGGTAAGTGTTTTTTCTTGAATTGTCTTTTTGGGTTGCTTTAAATTAATCTATTCTATAGGTTTTCTTTTGGTGTTGCATAACATTTGCTCGATGAAATCTCTTTTAAATTTGATGTGAAATCTTTCCATTCAAAGTTTTTTCCCCTCCTCATGTTGTGATAAATCTAAGTAGCTATACTATGGTTGTAAAAAATTATTTTTTCTATGCAAATGATTAATTTGGTTATAATAGAAATTTCCCAAATATATTTATTTAAATAAAAAATTAATTTGATTGTAGACAACTTAACTACTTTTATGACTCCATGAATTGACTAATATGTCATTTACTATGATATACAACAAATTTTGTGCATATTGTTTATAGGTTTAATTTTCTTTCTTGCTTGCTTTGCACTTCCTACGAATGGTTTAAATTTTTTTTTCATTGCTTGCTTTGACTAATTTTGCTTATTGTTGATTTCATCAAAGAGCAGTATTACTAACAAAATAAAGAAAAAAAGAGAAATGGAGAATTGAGGCTGTGGGTCATAATAGGCAGGCTTTTTATTTTTATTTTTATATTTTTAAATGTACTGTTATGATTTTATGAGATTGTTATGCCCCTTTGTAAATTATTAGCCATTTGCTCTAATCTCTAAATTTGGAATGATGTCCTAGGACTATATAATGGTTGTTGTAGCATCAAAGCCAACTGCGGTGGCTGATGCTGATAGGTTTTCCAGTATGAAAAGGTAGAATGTTGGAGAGTTTTATTTAGTTTCAATTTATTTATAATGTACAAATTGTGTTTCACATCTCCGACCTTATGAAGTTTGATGAGTCCAAACAAGTTCCTCTAAGTACACTTTGGTGAGATTTTTTATCTTCAAAGAATTGGCATAACAATTATCATGGAATTTATTGTAGCATAGGAACTATAAAGCAATCTGCTATACATAGATTTTGATTGGGTAAAATACTATTTTGGTCCCTAAACTTTGACAAAAATTTATTTTTCGTCCCTAAACTTAAAAAAGTTTTTTTTTTCATCCCTAAACTTTGAAATGAGTTTTTTTAATGGTTTATAGACAAAAATAGGGATGAAAAAGGAACTGATTTCAATAATTTAGGGATGAAAAGTAAAGTTTAAGGACATAAATAAAACATTTTCAATAGTTTAGGAATGAAAAACGAACTTTTCAATAGTTTAGGGACAAAAAATGAACTCTTTAAAGTTCAGGGATGAAAAACAAACTTTTGATAAAGTTTAGGGACCAAAATAGTATTTTACCCATTTTGATTCTATATATCTATTATACCAAGCAATGATTGATGCTTTTGAATGCTTCAGATTCTATCCACAATTTGTTCAGTTTTCATGGATAATCTATTGTTTCAGGTTTAGGTTATTCATGATACTCAGATTCAGAGTTTGAACTTTTGGATTAAGTTTACTATAAATGATTGCATCATTGTGGTGTCCTTCATTGCTTTGAGAAGTAAATTTTGACTTGAACAAATAAGATGAACTAAAGTATATATGAATGAAGTAAGATGCATGTGGCTGTGTTGTCAATTGCCATTACTCGTATTCTATACCATATATATGTTGGTGTGGGTGTGTGTTCCAAACACTTTTATTCTTATTTATTTTCTGGCCGTTGGAAATTTATGAGTAAAATAGCCGTTGGGCAATTATGAGAAAAATAGCCGTTAGGCAATAATTGATAATATAGCCGTTGGGCTATTAAGGGTTATTAGTAACCAATAACTATAGACTATTATCTTCATAAGTAGCCTATATAATACTCATCATAACACATTTTCTAAAGGGTCTTTTTACTACTCTATATTTTAGATATACACAAGTCTATTATATTTCTCCCACATATTTTTTCTACAAGAATATTTGTTCTAAGGAAAGGCAATAGAGGGTTGTTCTTAAACCTTTTGTGAGTGGAAGTGCGTACATCACAAAGGTCCACGCTATAGTCTAATCCTGGGGGGTTGTTTGGTCAAGAGAACTAATCGCACCAAGTTTTACTTTGGGTGGCACGAATCAACCTTTAAGGACAACGCTCTTTGCGTGATTCTATAGCATTGTGAGATTGTTCCTAATTTTACTTAAATTTATATTATTATTGCTTATTTACATTCTTGCTAATTATTTGGGATATTGTTTGTTGTATCAAACTTGTTTATTCACTATTATTTCCAACAATATAAACTCTTCAATGATGTAGCTCTTCATTATAACGAATGGTCTTGGTTGATGAAAGTGAAAAATCACTGCAGACAAATATTGAAACTGCTATCTTTATTTTGAACTCATATGTGCCCAATTAGGATTGATATGTATTGGTCATGGTGAGCAAAGAAAACAAAACTTATTTTTTATTTTGCACACATGCATGCAATGAATATATGAACATGATGGCTTCAGTCAGTTTGCCAGATAATGTCTTCCAACTCTTTTTCACATTGCTTCAATATTAACATCTCATGCTGATGGTGTTTGATGATGTGTAAGGCTATAAGATGTTGAAACATAAGAAACTCTAGGATCTTTTGTTTTTGGTTTTGCATAGTAAGAGCATGCAATTACAAAAGGAAAAACCCACCCACACTCCAAAAGGAGAAAAAAATGGCACTTAGATTTGGGCAAAAGTGACTTTTATTTACTCGAAATCATTGGCTGAAACTATTTCACTTAAAATTGTTCAAATGCAGGTTTAAAGAAAAGAGATGGGACTCTAGAAGGAGGATGTTTGGGTGAAGATTGTTAGGTGAATGATCTCCAAAATCATATAAGTGTAGAATATATTTATGTAATGAGGTTTACTTATATGTAATAATTTATAATAGAAAATAACGTTAATTTATATGTAATATGAAGTTGTATAGATTTGTTGGTGCAAAAATGAATGTAGATTTTGCATAAAATTCTCTCATTGCCTTGATTTTTTTTTTTTAATAAAAAAAATTACCATCTATATTTTTATGTTGTATTCTCTTTTTTCTTTTAGTTTATTTTTGCTGGGCTAATTAGGCTCTTATTGATATTTGATTTCCTTTAAGCTAATATTCCATGTTAATTAGAATTTAGAGGTGCATGTTTAAGAAGAATAAAAAGAGTAGATGGGATTCTAGAATGGAATTTATGTTAAAATTTGAAAATCCTTTATTTTTTATGATGGCATAATAGTGTTTTAGGTCTGACTATAGTAGATAGCATGCTTGATCCTAAGAAGTCACAATTATTATTTTTTAGACCTTAACAGTATCAAATTGGTCTCTTCAATTTTTGGGAAATTATTCTAAAAGCCTTTATAAGCATTTAGATTCATTTATATTAATTTATCTTTAATGCAGTCACACATTTGTTTTATCTTTGTTATTATAAATATAAGTGATTTTAAATTTAACTATCTCGTGCATCGCACGGATTAGCGACTAGTAAGTTATAAAAGTGGAAAACTAAAAGATTACACAAATATATGCAATTCATCTTTTGCAACAATGAAAAGAAATGATGAGTTACTGTTATCCACAAACAGGATTATAAAATGAATAATAATCCTGTTTGTGGATAATGAACAATGAAGATGGTTGTGTTATCCACAAACAGGATTATACTTGTTGGGGGTGCCAAGAATCAGTTTATGGTCCTATCTACTATTGTGGAGAATGTCGGGATAAAAATTACCACAAATAGTCCTTAATTTTCAAATGCACCAGGACTATCTACTATGGTCCTCCTCTTGTTGGCACCCACCCATTATAACAAGTTTGTGTCTACTAATGTCCAGAGTAGTGACCCACCCTTCTTGTAAGTGCCAACATCTTCACTAGAAATAAACAGTCTATGAACCATCCCTGTTATCCACAAACAGGGTTATAAAATGAATTCTGGAGTTGCTCTACTATTTCAACTTTAACCAGCTTTTGCATCTTCAGAGCTCACTAATCAGTTATAGAGTGGAACACTAAAAGATTACACAAACATATGCAATTCATTATTTGCAACAATAAATGAAATGTTGAGTTACATATGTAACAAACCATCAAGGGTTATACAGAAATTAAACCATGATAATGAATAAATAGTACATACCATTTCCCCCTTTCAGGTTAAAGAAATCTGTCGCCTTCACATGCTTGTCAGAAAATTTGCATGCAATTCAAATGAATAAATAGTGCATACTTTTAATTCCTTTGTAAATGTCTGACACTCAGTAGAATACTTTCACAAAATACATAACTTTAATAAACCCTAATCTTGTCAGACATATACACCATATTCTGAAAGTATAGTGGTTTAAAGGATATATAAGATTGAAACTCTTACAATATTTATCAGGTCAACAAATGAGTGAAGGAACAATTTCTACATGGATGGTGACATCATATCTCCGATGCTCCAGTGGGTCCACTGCCAAAAGAACATTAATAGCACATAAGAGAAGTAAACAAAAATAAAATGACTTAATTGATTACAAAATCATAGGAAAACCAACATTTCTTGGTTTGGCTACCTGCTTCTGTGGATTCTTATCTTCTCTAAGACTGCATAGTTGCCCTGACAGACTATTTTGAAGGCCACAGCTTTCCCCTCCATCTAAGACGCTTTCTCCATACTTGGAATGCAGCAAAGTTAATAGTTTTGGCATATCAGGTATTATTTAAGCAAAATAGTAGACATCTTTTAGAAGAAAAGTCCAGCCTCACATTTTACTAACAATAACTTCTGGGAAATTCTATATACCTTCAGAGAATTTGTATTTAGGAGTAACAATTAATTATGTTTGCTACAAAATAACAAGCAAATTTTCCAAGCATTTTAAATTTGATTCTTAACTACTTATATACTTTTAATTTATGCAATTTAAGATGAGGTATCTAAGGTTTTTTTCTTCAAAAAGGTAGGATACACCCCAAACACCATTCATAGCCCCAAAATGGTCACATCATCAGCAATTGACCAATGTCCCAACAACTAAACATACATAAACACCAACAGCCAGCTCAAATGTTGTTCAAGACACCCAAACATACTAAAACAAATAGAGAAAAAACTCACCTCAAGGTTACTGCCAGCATCCAGATTGGTTGGTTCAATGAAGAATTTAGTAAGTTGCTTGTAGAATTAAAAATTAAATTTAGTAAATGTGACAATATGATTAATTGTTTTGGCCATTAGGGAGGTACGAAACAATAATCCTAATAAGCTAAGCTTAAACTCAAAAGTAAATAAAATATGTAAAAGTCTAGTACAAAATAAAAATTACCAATTTCATGAACCAAAAATTCTGTGGACTAAGTCTAGTATAGCATAAAAATTAAAACAACAATTTTCTTTTCTATAAACAATAATAGTGCATCTGGAAATTACATTGGGCACATTGATAGATCAACTCTTCGCAAGAACTATTGCCTCTATTACATTGACGGAGGCCTTTGATTTTCTCAATGAAATTAAAGGCATGTGGGTGACAGACAAATGTGTAAGCACCTTTAGACAGGTGGCTATTATATGTGTAACTTGATATTTGGGTCTTACCCAAGAATACATTTGGTATGTGCAGGATAGTCACAACTTGCACAATAGTAGAACCAATGCTTTGGGTCGCGTTCTTCTTCACAAATATCACAATAATATTCACCGGAGTCATCTTTAGTAGTATAATAGAGAGTGAAGGGATGCTCATGTTGATTGTACCTTACGGTTAGTGGTAGTGTAGCACATCTGAAGTCCAAAGCAAATTCACAAGTGGTACAGCGGAATATTGGGTAAATTTCAGAATCACAACAACTACAATTCTATTTAGATTCTATGCTTGAGAGAAGGAGTCGATGCTCATGACCATGGTGGGTAAGGATGTCTGAGATCAAACTACATGGAACATCAAGTATAAAATAGCATGTCTCACAATTATAGGTGAAGCCATTGCAATAACGCTCACAAGCATAACAGCTATAGCAATAAGGATAACTTAAGGAGAGGGTGAGTAAGTGCTAATGAAGCGGGTGTCGTTTTTTTCTAGGTAATTTAGCACAAGATTCAAGAAGAAAGAATCTATAATTTACACAACTGTAAAAGGGAGGGAAAATCGTTCTTACGCACCCGACGCATTTTTCATTATTTAGAAGCTCATCATTCGAAAGCTTTAAGTCATGCTCATGACTGAAGTGTTGGATTTCTGTGGCTATTTCAGTTCCATCCTCCCCCACTTTGATATTTTTGACTTTGTAAGCTGCTGAGTCAACAGATTGATCGAGCTTTGGTTCTTCAATCCCCTCCTCTTTAAGTTCCAAAAAATTTACGCTCTCCCTATTACTGTGGTCCGTAGCACAATAGAGGTGGGCAATGTAATCTCATTTGGAGCAATAGTAAAACCCATAATTTGTGTTCACATTTTGAGCACAGAGCTGACAAAACCGGGAGTCGAATTGATGGAGTTCAACTTCAAGAGAAGAATGGGTGAGGTGAAGGGGGTGCTTGTGACGCACAACTTTGAGTATGCGCAGCAAAGAAGCACATCTTCCATGAATCCAAAAAATGCATGGAGCACACAGAATAGGGGCGCCCTTGCCTTCTTTGCCACAAAGGTCACAAGTGAACGAAATCCACTTCAAAAAGGGGGTTAATGGGTGGTGGTGGACTTCAGATTCCATGGTGGGCGGTAAGGAAGCATATGTGGCATGAAGGTTGAAGTTGCGGCGGTAACACCGATAAGTGTATTCTCGGTGAGATTCTTTGCAGAGTTGGCATTTGTTCTTTTCTTTGTCTTCTTCTTTAGGATAATCTGTCTTTTCATCAAAGAGAACGAGAGGATGAATTGGGTGCAAGGGATGGTGCAACCCAAAGGGTACTTCCGCACATGATTTATGAACGTGAAAGAAGTATCTTTCTCCTCCAGGTGATTCCCATTTCCAACTGTAGCTAGGACCATAAACTGATTCTTGGCACCCCCAACAAAGTCTTCCACTTTTGTCGTCTGGATTGAAGACCAAGGGATGCTTTGAATCGCAAAATTGTGGAAGCTGCTGCGGCGGCGGCCTCTTGATTTATGATATGCACAGTCACAGTAACAATCACAGACATAATCATCAAATTAGTTAAGAGAAAAAGAAAGAAAAGGGCATGAGATGAGACACAAAGGGGGGTGGGTGGGTGACATTCACATTCACATACGAAAAGAAACAGAGAGAGAGAAAGAGAGAGAGAGAGAGAGAGTGAGTGGCAGGCAGTGATTAGTGATAGTGATGCGTGACAATTGGTTTCGAATCTATCTAACAACACACCATTTTCTTAAATTTCGACGTAAAATGACCGATTTGAAGTTTGGCAGGGAGACATAGAGATATTGAGGTGATTATATATATATATATATATATATATATATAGGATTTTAATAACAAAAAGACTCAAAGCTTTTGGTTTGGGTTCATACCGTTACTTACACAGTATACGGAGGAGGATTTTGGGCGTGACTAATAATAAGCAGCACATCAGGTGTTCCACTTTGTTTTAAAAAATGGGTTTGCACGGCTGGGTTTTTTGGGGATTGAGTGGGTCTAATAAAAGTAAGTAAAGAAATTGGATTTACAATGAAATTAGGAAATTTTGAAAGCATGGGTTGGGCCGGGTGGGTATTTTCAATTCTATAATGTTAAAACGGTGGGTGGCAATGTTAAAAAGTGAAAAACTTGACACTATTGTATTCACATATATAGGAAGTCTTTTAACTAACTTCTTAAAATTTCAAATAAATAAAATAAAATGATAATTTTTTTAATTAAAAGCAATGCACCTTAAAAATAAATATTATGTCAATTGTCATTTTTTACTTTATTCTTCCCATTTTAATTTTATGTCAATTGTCATCATTCATGAAAATGTCTAACCCAGTTTTAAGTTTATCTTTATTCAATATATCAAGTAAAAAGTGAAGCTAAGTTTGCCTTTATATTTGATATAATTTATTTTTTAGGCAAGTTTTTACTTAATCCAGATCAATTAATATAACTCAAAACAACAAAGCTAATCCAACAAAACCTTCGGGTGAAATTTTAGCTAGAAATTTTATTTGGATATACAAAAATGAAAGAGTGAAATTGTATAGAATTTCACATAAAGCTTACACGAACATGGTTCAATGTTACTCTAATTTTACCATTAGAAATGCAACAAGGTAATTTTTTTTTTTTTGTAATTGTATAGTTTTTACTTGAGTAATAGCTATGCCTTTTTTCCATTAGATCATTCTCTTAATCTTAAAAAAAAAAAAAAAATTTGGTTGTTCAATCTATCACTCCCTTAATCTTTATGTCTTTTAATATTTTGGCAAGAGTTTTAAAGCCGAATAATATTGCCGGATGTTCTTGATGAAGAAAATTTAGGTTCAAAAACTCTCTTCCCAACAAATGATAAATAGAGGGAAAAAAAGAGAGTTGTTAATGTTTGCGAAGGAATGTAAACTATCTTACTATCAATATGAGACAAAATGAATATTTGATAAGAAATGGATTCAAGTTAGACTTTGGGTAACTTTTACAAAAATTTTACTCCTCAAAACTTTTTTTTTTTAATAACAATAGTTTGCTAAACCCACTGTGGAATAAATTTATTTTCTACCACCATCTTGCTAAGGTGATTTATTATTATTATTATTATTTTCAAAAATAAAGATAATTAGGCATATAAAACTTGCTGATCTATGAAGAGTTCTTAAGGTTTTTTTTTTTTTTGGGTGTGTATTCTAATAACATTTAATTACATGTAATTAACCTATAATAGATATTAAATAAAAATTTAGATTCAAGAAATGCGTCTAAATCTTCTGTCTCACTCTTTCTGCTCCACTATATACTCTACAAATAAAAACATGCCACATGTCCATTTTTTTTATTAAATGCTAAATTTATACCTTCTATTATTTCAATTTCCTATAATAAATAAATAAATAACCCATCATATTTAGGTAATTGAAATAATAGAAGACATAAATTTAGCATTTAATAATATAGATGGACATGTGGTATGTTTTTATTTGTGGAGTATATAGTGGAGCAGGAAGAGAGTGATAGAAGATTTGGACTCGAAAGAAATAAGTTATTTAAGTGATATACATTTTACCAAACGTATATTAAATGTAACATAAACTAAACCATTTAGCAATAATATGTCTCACACAAATAGTGTCAATTTCAAGTGCAATGAAATTTTACCACATTTGACATCTGTATGACAAATTTTAAGGCAAGCAAAGCACTCTATCATTTCTGAATAACAATAGAAAAAAAAAAAAAAAAAACACACACACACATATATGAACAAATTTGTAAAAGCAAATATCAATACTTACAGAGGGTGCAATACCCATATTTTGGCTTCAAAACACCCTAAGAAAGGTTCCAAGTTTGCCTCAATTGTAGTTTTGTGAAAGCCAAATTTGTAAAACTCATTTAGACTTCTACTATATATAGAGAATTATTATGTCATTGTGCCAAAAAGAGAGAAGTAGGCAAAGCAAAGCATTTATGCTTGCTTGCCACTTTAGACTTGTATGACTCGTGTGGAACAAGAGAGATAAGGTCAGGCATTTATGATTTGCTTGCCAAGTTAGATTTGTATATTCTCTTTTATTTAATCTTTTTTTGATCCATGTCCGGAATTCTTACTGCCAATTACATTTTCTTTCTTTTTGCTTGCTTGTCCATACTAACACTTTCCACTATTACATAATTGCAGCCAGGAAGACCTGTTCAGTCACCACCACCTCTACAGCTAAAATTAACTTGATCTTCCACCAAAAGAGAAAAACTATTTGCAAGTGCAAAAAATATCAAAATTGTTGGTGGCTTACCAGTAAACTAATGAATCAACACACTTAATCCCAACCAAAATTGCTTAATTGTAGAAGAAAGGCGCTTACATTTACACATTTTGAATGTGAATTTTGACAATTCTACCATTGGCTTATTTTTTTTTCTTATATCTTTTATACTTGCAAAATTTCCAAAAGATCAAAGATCAATAGTTATGTCATTAACCAAACGTTTAAATTTCAAGTTTTTATAATCTAATTATGTATAAAAAATAAGTTTAAAGAATAGAATAGTAAATAACAGCCAATTGACACAAATTGAATATGTGTGTTAAAAAAATAAAGAACATGCAATTCAATAGTTAGATTTTTAAAATATGTAATCATATTAATTTTTTTAGTGAGAGTTGTAGCCATCATGTAGCCACACTTTTCCTTTTTTTTTTTTAAAGTCAAAAGATATATTTTTACCCTATTAGATTAAATCACAAATAAAAAGTAAAAAAGAAGTAAGGTATATATAATGATAATGAAGTTCCATAATGTTTTTTTCTTTCTTAATATTCGTTCTCTTTACATTTAACATCCAAGAAAAGAAAGAGATCATTTGATTCCTTTCTTTTCTTTTTCATTACACATTAATTCATTCATTCCTTCCTACTCTTTTAAGCTATCTAGATTCTACTTTAGTAGTTTATATAGGAGTTATAGGGTCTTGGGTTACTCCTAGACAAGCTTTACATAAAGTTATGTCTCTTAGTTGTAGCCCAATGCTACACTTTCTTAAAAGAAAAAAAAAAAAAAAAAAAATTTCAACATTGCTACATATTTTGAAAATCTAACCATTGGATTGCATGCTCTTTAAGCTCTTACCAAACATGTCAAATTTTGTGTCAATCAGATATTATATACAATATAATCTATAAACTTTTTTTTATATATAATTTTAGACTACAAAAACTTTCAATTTAAATAAGTGATTGATGACATAGCTATTGATCTTTGATCTCCTGAAAATTTTGTAAGCATGAAGAATATAAAAAGATAATATAATCCAATGGCAAATTTGTCAAAATTCACATTTAATAAAAAGATATTTAGTGAAGTTGTAACCTTATGCTACAACCAAATTTATAACTAAACCTTGCCTTATCTTTAATTGTCTAATAATTCGAAATATGTAGCCAACTAATTGTCTAATTGTCTAATAATTCCACAAAAGAAGAAAAAATAAATGTGTATACGTTTCATACATGGAATTCGCCTTCTAAAACCTAACATCTTAGGATTAGCTTATAATCTTTATTCACAGATGTATGCATGGATAGAGCCAGAACTTGGAGTTAAAGTAGACGAAATTATATATATAAAAAAATAAAAAAAATAAAAAAAAAATAAAATAAAAACATTATGAAATTCTAAATAATCATCCATTTAGTATCAACAAACTGTCAATAAAGACAAAAATACAAAATTGTTGTTTCTTAATACTTTACAATGCAATCATTTATGAAAATGAATCTCGACATACTTCTTTGATGCTTGTGTCAGCTCTCTGATTAAAGGCAAAAATAACATTTTTTAAAAGGCCGAGTTGTTTGTGTTTGGTAAAATTAGTTGATTAAGCTTAATTTTTTTAGTTTTTCTATTGATAATTTTAGTTGTTGGGCTAATTTTTTTGGGCTTGTTATTTTTGTTTTAAATTTTAGATCAATTAATTTTTTTATAACCTTTAAAAGTATCAATAATATTGTTAAAGGGGGAAGGAGGGGCAAGTATAATTTTATTGAACAAAATTAAAAATTGTTAATTTTTTTTTTTTTGAGAAAATAAAAATTGCTAAAATTAGTAGCTATATATATACTAGTATTTTTTTATATTAAAATACAAAAATTGAAAGGGGCCATTGCTCCCAAAATCCAAGAATAGCTCCCTCCCTAGACATATGCCAATGTCAATAAACATGCACTTATTCATTGTTTTAGAAGGTGGATTACACAGAAGTGAATTATGCAAAGATTTGCCAACTTATATATAAAATAAAATTAAAAAAAACTCTGTAAGATACCAATATGTTTAGTATGCAAGTTGCTCATTACGGGTTATTCCATTTTGGAAAGAAAAAGTGGAATGGTTGTTGAGCTATTTATAATTCATATACTTACTTAGTTTTACTTAGCGTAATTTGTGTTATTGGGGTTAAATGAATTTTGTAAACATTTACATTTCTTTTCGAAGAAAATCTATTGCAATGGTACAACTATGTTTTTTTGCAACATGGTATTATCAAAATAAATTTTTCAATGAATTTTGTATTTGAATTAATGATAAGGAATTGTAAAAGACTTTGGATTAGTTTTTATTTATTTTTTTAAGAGGAAAAGTGCTTGCAACTTATTACTAATGGTATTACTCATTCACGGCTAAAGTTGGATAATTTAGGGTAGATTTTTCCACAAAATATAAAATCTAATGATTCAAATAGAACCCTAATAGTTTCTTTTTAGTCCAAAGACTTCAAACTACAGGGCTGTAAATGTAGAAAATGAAACTTTGTGGATTAAATTGTGACATGGCCAAACCACAAGGGGTAAATTGTAATTTACCCAAGAAATTATTCTGAATTTCTGTGAAAGCATCCTATGTTTTTTGTTCTCAATTGTGCTTCAAGGAATGAGACACCACCACTATGAAGTATGAACATAAAGGGCCACTAATATAATGGCTATTGAGCTGCCAATTGAGTCCAACTAAGTTTTTGACTTTTAACTGTGTTCAATCAATAATAAGGCTGCCAATTTCTTAAACACCATTCTTGGTGACAATTTCGTACCTCCTAATGCAGCTTTTAAAACACAAAGGTGTAATATAATTCAATGACACAGTTGCAACTTGGAACATATATATATTTATACTTCTAGTATACATTTGTTTATATCGTATATTGGCACTTCAATATGGAATATATTCAGAAAGTACAAAAGAACCATAAGAGAAAAGAGGAGCAACTGAATGCAATCTATGGAACTGATGTGCTTGCAGAATATTTGATGAGTGAAATAAGTTCAGATGGAGATTTAATTGCAAGTGACTACCAAGATATAGAGGAAACAGTTAAACCAACAAATGATGTTCTATGACACAAGTCTTAGGTATGGCAACCTAGGCTCTCACTACCAAACCCATATCAAATATCTCTGTTGGGGATCTAGGCTTGTGGCACCCCCTATCATTTAAAGACTGTTCAAAGTAAATATATCTTTCCTTCTTCTAGAATCTAGTCAGTGTGTGACAATTAGGTAATTATGGCTATTCCATCCTCAACATGATAATTTGTGAAAGCAAACATATCTTGTGATATTTTATATTTGGAGCTATAAATCCAAATGGATTGGACATAGTCTTAGTTAACTTTTTGATAGATATTAATAGAAGCAACCTCATTCAAGCTTGAGATGATGATCAGCCTTTGAATATCAAAGCATGTAAGAAGTCCCAGTAGAAACAATGTCCAATATAGATGGGATGAGGGTAAAGTCTAGCTAAAATCACATAAAAAATTGAACTATTAATCAAGCTAAAAATTTTTGTAAATCACTTGAGGCATCTAATGAAGACCAGCATTGGTAAGAACTCTAAAAATACACGACCAACAATGTCTCTAGACTCAAACAGAAATAATAGAAAACACGTTCTATTCCCATGAGTTAGTTGTACTCTATTACACAACTAATTTCTAAATGCTTTTGCTAGCTGAGAAGATGCAGGAAAAGAGAAAAGAAAGAAATAAAACCAACAAATCTTTTCGATTGATAAACTACACATCAACAGTAATAATCCTAGAAACAATTCCTTGATTTAACCTAGTCTCATCATCCTTAGTTATCTCAGCAAAAAAATAAAAGGAAATAAAATTCCAGTGCACGTGGCATTAAGTAATCCATCAAAATCCTCAAAACCACCCAACCATCAATCGCTAGTTCACACTCCAGTTCTGTTTTTATTTTTATTTTCATTCTTAGTTTAGGACTTTTGCTCAAGCTTACAAGTGCAGCCCATGAAAACAACATCCAAACACAAATTCTCAAAAAGCAATCAAATTTGCATTGATCACACCATAAAAGGATCAACATATAACATCAATAAAAATTGATGCGGGAGGCAATAAGAAGACAGATTTATTATATTTTATTTTATTTTAATTATCAAGGGCAATTTTGTAATTTCATAAATATTCTGGAATGGGCTATGCTAACAGTTCATCCAGTCTACAACTACAATGGTTAGGTTATTTTGTAGTTGTACTCTGGTTATGTAATATATTATAAACCCGGTTTAAAACATTATTTTTATTATTTTCGTGTGTGTTCTAATAAGTATTACTGTTTACTCAAAAAAATAGGGATGTTTATCCCACATTGGTTGTGTGTGTCTAATATTCGTTGTTTATAACCCCAGTCTACAACTACAATAGTTAGACCCTTTTGTAGTTGTACTCTAGTTATGTAATGTATTATAAACCCGATTTAAAATATTATTATTATTTTCGTGTGTATTTTAACAAGTATTACTGTTTACTCAAGTTATGATAGTTAAGAGCATTGTAATTCAGTGATTTTTTTTTTTACTTTTTTTTATGAGAAAAATTAAGGTTTAAATTCTCACTTCTCTGTTGTAAATTGTAACTGTTGAATTAAAAAAAAAAAAAAAAATGGGTACAATGAACGTCACAAAATAGTGAAGTAAATTTCCAATTTGATGATTAACGTTAAAGATATCTATTAAATAAGGTGAAAACACTTCATTTAAAAGATAGTAATGGGACATGAAGCTTTTAAATAATTTAGTTTGGTTATGTTACAGTGCAAGTCCACGTGTAAGGAAACTATTGGTCCATTAGAAAATCTGTTACAGACGGCGCTAAATTTGTTAGAGGTTTTTAGCTTATTTTAGTTGTATAAATAGCTAAACTCTCTTTGTAATCTCTCTAGAATTTTCTCTCAAAAAAATATCACTAGAATTACTTTTCCTTTCACGTATAAAAGATGAGGGGAATAAGTAAATTACATCTTCATGTTGATTCAATAAAAATTTTTACTTGATTCTCTAAAAAGAAAAAAAAAAAAAAAATTAAAATTGTTTGATGATATTTCATTTTTGCGAAATAACCCATTGTTAAAGTAACATTACTTTCACTAGATTGTCCACTAATACTACTTTTATTACGTGCCAATTATGACAAGTCAGCTTAGGTTGTTACCTTTTTACTAACTAAAGGAAGTGTGTTGTTGGCAAAGTAGTATTCTCTAGTGTTTAAAAAAAAAAAAATTCATATTTAGGAAAGATTTATTTATATTTGTTTATTTAGTAAATAAATCCTGCTCAAATTGAGGTTTAAGTTCAACTATTAATTATTAAACGAGTTTTGATTTAAATATATAATACTAGACTCATCACACACATTTTGCGCATGCAATAAAACTATTTATTTATTTATTTAGTGTTATAATGTTTAAAAGTGATATATAAATAACTGTTTTTTTTTTTTTTTTTTTAAGAGGTAAGATAACGTAGAATCATATTTAAAAATGAGATAGAGATAGTGTCTTAAATTTTAGGAGAAATTACACTTTACCACCCTAAACTATGTACCAGAGTACACTTTGCATCCTAAACTATCACACTTATCACACTTTGCACCCTGGTGTTACTTTTGCTGTTATGTTTGACAGAATTATACTGCATGTGACAAGCACATGCTTCTTGCTTAGGTGGAACAAACTTAAAAGACTGAAACATCCTTCTTCAAATTAATTAAAATAAAAGCCAATTTTTCCACATCTCTCTATCTCGCATGTGTACCTCTCCCCAAATTCAGATTCTTCTCAAAACCTCAGGTCCCACCCACCTCACCCATCGTCCAAAGAGAAGGAAAAAACTAAAATTTTCTCTTAAGTTTACTTTTTAATTTAGTTTTTTTTTTCAGAATTAAGACTACCCAAAATTTTTTATTAAATCCCACCATCAATGTGATTGGATCCACAAAATGAATTTAATTTTAATTTACTCCCATATCAAATATGCACAAAATGCACTGTATATAACTAAACTTGACGAATCTAGTTTGGGCATTAGCAAAGCTTTCAACACTTGTTGCACATCAGTTTCCGAAAAAGCCTCTCAGATCCCAGTTTCATGAGCAAAGGAAATAGCTCGAATAGCACAAAATGCAGTTGCGTCAGCCATACCTAATAAGAAAGCTCCTCTAGAGCACATAGCAGTTGATGTCTTGATGACATTTCCTTTTTTTTTTTTTTTTGGGTTAACGATAACATTTCCTTCGTCATCAAGTATATACACACCCAGCCATATGCATTCCAAAAAATCTTGCATTATAACAGCAGCAACCCAATTTACTTTATACCCCCCATAAGGAAAAGATTTCCATCTCACTTCTACAATAGGATGCTACTGTTGTAATTCCAACCTTGTGATAGAAGCGTGTTGACATTGATAGCTTAGGTGGGTGGGACTTGAGGTTTTGTGGGGAGGCACACACGCGAGATAGAGAGAGATGGAAAAAATTGGCTTTTGTTTTAATTGATTTTGAAGTATATAATATAAGATGTTTTTATGAATACACATTTTAATTTCAAATAAAATCCCTTCTCAAAAAAAAAAAAACTTCAAATAAAATTAAACACTTGCTTGCTGCAAAATATATTCAGTATTTATATACTAATTTTTTTTTTCAAACATAGCTATAACAACAAATAATTTCAATAAAATAAATAATTATTTCAGTAAATAGAATAATTATTTCATCCGCAAATAATTTCTTCAAACTTACCTATATGAACATTATTTTGTTTTTTGTTTTTTTTATGGGAACATTATTTTGTTTTTGTTTGTATTATAATTGAATAGTATCTTTTTTTTTTTAGGGAATGGTAGATAATTGAATTGTATCTCAAGGTGTTTTATTTTTTTTAGAGAGTTCCGACTTATGGCGTCTACTCCTAATGATAGCTCTTTATTATCAGACCAAGATACCAATCAATTTTTGGTGTAGGCGGGGATTGAACCCCAGATCTCTTATTCAACCATCAGAGACTTTACCAGTTGAGTTAACTGGAACCCACTCAAGGTGCTTTTTTGGTTGAGCTTATCATGGATTTAAAAAAAAAAAAAATGAAAAGTAGGAAGTTTATCATGGCCTAGTAGTAGGTCAAGTTGGTTAAATTCTTGTTGTGTGACTAGTGTTTGTCTATTATAAGTTGTTGATTAAAAATAGGGGGAAAAAAAATTATTTCCCTAGTAGTAGGTCAAGTTGGTTAAATCCTTGTCGTGTGACTAGTGTATGTCTATTATAAGTTGTTGATTAAAAATAGGGGAAAAAAATTTGTTTCCGCTGCCAGGATTTGACCCTGGAATCTTTAATCCAAAATCACAGACTATTAACAATCTCAATTAATTTAAAAGTTTGTGTTGCAAACAAACCAAATTATTGGTAGCTTTAAATATTTGCATCAACTCATCAGCTTCACAATTCACATTAGTTTATTGAGGTGACAAGTCCAAAACCTTTTATAAATATTCAAAATAAGATTTAGATTCTATAAGAATTCAATTGAGCATTTTCTTTTGCATTGCCCCTTTGCTATAGCACTTTGACGAGGTACAGAACTAAACTTTAAGACTGAACGCATTCAAGAACAAGTGAACAACCCTTACAGAGATGGCTAAAAGAGCTCATTGCAAACCCCAAAGAAGAGCTTATAAAACCACCCTCAATTCCTACAAGTCATCCTGATAACCCTTTGATTTGGTTTTTCAGTTTCCATAAAAACCTATGAACAGAGAAATGGAATGCCATTGCAGCATTACTAATTATCAATCCTATGGTTGATAGGTGCTCTACAGCTTATGCACTCACACAGCAATGCCAAACAAAGCCAACCTCTCCAGAAACCGAAAAAGAGAGACACAAGGATGGCAGCTGATGTTGAACATAAAAGGGGCAAGGACGAAAGACAGTAACTGGTGTAGAATATAGATTTTGTGGGAATAAACTCATTAGGGATCATCCGCAGTAAAAGTTTTAGAACAGCAAGACCTATTGTCCTTCCAAAATGCACGCATTGGAGCAAAAGAGGCAGGCTATGACAGATTTATATTTCTGCTGCAAAACAAGAGGTCCTGCCTAGAACATCGTTACCAAGCGAAGCCAATGACCCTGGTTATGAGGGCAAGAACTCAGCAACAAAGTATTTGTGGTGCCACCACCTATATTACAGGAGGTCCCCCAATTAGCTTGTTTTGCTACCCAATCTTGTACAAATGTTGTATGGATGTGTAATTTTTGAATACTGCTGTTACCTTCAATTGTGTGTAATATATAGCTAGGAAATTTTCTTTTTAAAGGAGTTTTTTCATTCTCCCAACCAACCACTGAGCCTTTGCCCTTTGGATGGCAAGTTGGCAACACCTGCAAACCACCAAGGAACTGAGCTGAGTGCATATTAAAAAGATTTTAAAATTAATTCATTTTACAAGCTGAGTTGAGTTCATTTCTACGACATTAACTATAGCAGTTGGTCTCTAATAGCTCAACAATTCATTGAATATAGTAGCTTAGCAGTAGTGTACACATATATTGAGCATATTAAGCACATGCATATAATTTAGTAAGTCATGTAATTGCTCTAATAATTGTAATAACTGTCAAGAAAATTGTTAGGAGGTTATTAGTTAGTTACTATACAAGAGCAATTAGTTAGATAATGATGCATAAAAGGCTATTTATTGTAATTCAAAATTAAGCAACAAAGAATTAATTGAATTCCTCTCTTAATCTATCAATTTTCGCTCTTTCTAAACTTTCTGCAGGCCCATAGAAACACCCTTTTTTACAATTATCACATTAAGATCTTAACATGGATTCGAGGTTCTCTCTCTCCCAGGGACGTAGCTATGTGTAAGGGTGGGGGGCCATGGCCCCCTCAAAATTTTGAAATTTTTTTAAATATATATAATTATTTTAATGTTTTCAAAATTTAGTCTACAAAAATAAGAGTTGGCCCCCCAAATATTTGATTTAGTTCAATGATGCTCTTAAAAAAAAAAATTGGTTTAATAGTTATAAAGACATAACATTATTTTTCGCAATTTTATTTTTTATTGTAAAATATGCTCTTATATCTATTAAATATTTGATAAAGTTTGGCACCAAACATGTTTAAATCTATATATTTTTCAACCAGTTATGTGGCAATTAACAAGTCATTGACTTATTAAAAAAATAATGTCACTAAAACTACACATGAAATATCTCTTTAATTGCCATATAATGGGTTAGTGTAAGATAACTTCAAATATGTTTGGAGCCTAACTTATTCCTCCAACTTTTGGATTATTCATATTTTTGAAAATTTCATTAGTTCAATTGAAAATTTTTTTACTTACTTTAGTATAAAATTAGATAATTTGTATCGAAAATGAAATTTTTTAAGAATTTCACTATAAAAATGGTAAAAATGAATTTTATTTTATGAAAGATCGCTATCAAACATAATTTTGATTGAAGATACTAAGCTCTTTTTTTTTGTTGGGTGTGTGTATATATATAACTTATCAAATAAAAAAGTGCGCATATAATAAAAAAGCGTGTGTATATGTGTATGTGGGGGGTTCTCTTGATAAATATATTATATTAGTGCTGCAACTTGACCCCCCCAAACAAAAATTCCTAGCTCTGTCGCTGCTCTCTCCACTAGATGAATACAAACATAATCACAATAATTTCTATTAATAATTACCATAATTTTCAATTTTTCAATTTTATTCTTTATACACAAAATAAAAGAGAAAACAAGTAATATTTTGTCAAACTTTCTCGTGCATTATACAAGTTATTAACTATATATAGAGTGTGTATTCAAATGGAATCATATACTTACAACCTTGTACATGAATACATCATTATATTTGAGTTTGGCTCATTTAATAAACAATGTTATAAATAGGCTTAAGCTTGAGTGGTTGCTTAATTTATGCAAGGCAAAGCTTAAGTACTCTTCATTAGGTGTAATACAAAAGTTCTCTAAATAAATTCAAACACATGATTGCATTGACTAATGAAGCACAAATATTACTATTTTTATGAAGGATAATGAAATTCAATGCAACTGTATGTAATGTATTTTACATAAGTTACTCATCTATATAATATAAAAAATGAAAAGTTTTTACTTACTTTTTATTTTATTTTTTATTTTGGATGGGTTTGACTTTCTATTCTAAGTTCTAACTTCTAAAGTCCACATGTTTTCTAATACTAAATGACAAACTCTTTATATCACGTGTATTTATTCCAAGTATTCTTTTTAGGCAGTGTTTATTCCAAATTTTATTGTTGACCTTTCTTATCCATTTAGCACAAACTATTTATATAAACAAATTGGTTATTCATTGCAAAACCCATATCCTCAAACAGTGAAAACAATTGCCAAAACCCATATCCTTCTCTCTGAACAAGAAAATCTTTTGTCAATGGAATCCTCCTCCGCTTCCAATTCTCATATACCGCTAGAGCTAACCCTCAATATACTACACCATTTACCAGTCAAGTCTCTTGTCCGCTTCCTCTGCATTTCTAATCAATGGCGCCATATAATCAGCAGCCAAGATTTCATCAAGAAGCATCTCAAGCTCTCCATCGAGTCCAACAGAGACTGCGGCATCATCCTCCGGCACTACGATGACTCTGATTTCTTACGTTTCCTCTTCGCTCCTTTATCCGACAACAACCAGTTCGGAAACGCCGTTGAAATTCACTCGGCCCTACAGCTCCACATCTTGCACCATTGCGACGGCTTGGTTTGCCTCTCTAACGAGAAAGACGAGGTCGCAATATGGAACCCGTTGATCAGAAAGTACAGGAAATTGCCTCGAGAACCGGTTGAGAAGCCTTCTGGTTTCGAGCATTCCACCAGGGCATTTGCTTTCGGCCATGATCCGCAGAACGATGACTATAAGGTGTTGAGGGTCGTAGAATTTTATAATGCTAAGAGGCGTTTAAAGGAGTTTGAAGTCAAGGTATATAGTCTTAAAGCGCAGTCTTGGAAAAAGGTTGAAGAACAATGGCCTGACAAGAAACTCTCGTTAAATCCGGGTTCCGCGTCTCTGAATGGAGCTGTGCATTGGTTAGTTGATGCTCCTCAATCTAAAATCGAGTCGCTTATTGCTTTCGACCTTGCCACTGAGAAGTTTCGGTTCTATAAGGCGCCGGATCAACCAGACGACGAAGAACGTGTGTTCCCTACTTTGGAAGTGTTGGGAAGATACCTCTGTTATTCTGTTCTTGTGAATCATAACGACACTACTTATCACGAAGTTTGGCTGATGAAAGAATATGGGGTAGAGAGTTCTTGGACACAGATTTATAGAATTGGGCAAGGTGAAGTGCCTGGGATTTTTGTGTATAGGCCGCTAATGTTTTCCAAGAATGGCAAGGAGGTCTTGTTGGAGGAGGCACGAGAACACTATATGAATCTTGTTTGGTATGACATGGAAAACAAAACAGGCCAGAGGGTAGAGAATCGGAGTTTTCCTTGTGGGTTTACAGCGTCAATTTGTACCGGCAGCCTTCTTTTGCTTGATGGTGATAATGTGATTGATCCGCGGTAAAATGATCTGTTTTCCAATCTAATTCTTTGATCTGTTTTCCAATTTAAATTTTCCTGCGTCGTCACTTGTCTTTATTTGGTGAACTTGTTTTAGAATGAATTATATTACTAACAATTTGCTTGCTTCTCTTGTGCAGGGCTGGAGCAAAAAATTGAGTACGACTCTCTGTTAATGTACCTGACATCTGAACTTTCTAAGGGTTTTTTTTTTTTTTTTTTTTTTTTTTTGTGTATGTAAACTAGTCTGAATATTGATTTAATGTTATGTATCACTGGCAGTTTGTAGTTGAAATTGGAGGTCTAGGTATTATTATTGTTTTTTCTTAAATTTATATTTTATGTTTTACTACTCACAAATATTATATATATATATATATATATATATATATATATGTATTATGATTCTCAATGGGTGGATGTTCATTAATTTTCTTTTAATTTTTTTAGTCAGTGTTTCTTTCTCTTGATAATCTGTGTCTTATTTTTACAGCATGCTGTATGCAACATTTGGTTTTATAAGGAACTTGTCAAGGAGTACTTTGCTGGAGGAATGTCCGTAACTATCAATTGTCCGCTTATAGCATGACATGTATCTACAAGTCTCTACGATCTTTGTTTTCTTTGATAGAGTTTGCAATTCTCATATTTTTATAGTATGCTGGATGGAACATTTGGTTATATAAGGAACTTGTTAGAGAGTACTCTGGTGGAGGAATTTCAATGACTGTCACTTGTTAACTTATAGTATGGCATGTATAACTTTGGCTTTGCCATCATCGTTCATAATTGATTTCAATTCTGCTTGATAAACTGAGTATGATTGTGCCTTGTACTTTTAGAAGTAAAATTGAAAAAAAGTATGTCTTTTTGTAGAGGCTCAAGTTGTTGATGTCAAAGCTACCTTTTTTACAACTTCGACAAATCATAACAGTGTTAGTAGGCTTTCACTAATGTTCCAGCGTAGATTTTTTTAGTTTTACACATGAGCTAAATTTTTTGTTGAAAAAAAGTAAGCTTCTTATAAATAAACATCGTTAACCCCTCCTTCTTTTCTTTTTTTTTTTTTTTTTTTTTTTTTTTCCTGGTTGGATGACCAAGTTTGGTTAACCCCTCCTAGATCTTGCACAACAGAAAACCAAGTGATGCATTTAACATCTGTTGCATATGGTATATTTTTCCTATAAGACAACAAGTTGATTTGATGAATTGTAGTTGTTCATATATATGAGTATCTGAATTACTTTTCGATGGCAGTTTGCAATCACCATATATCAATTATATAACTTTCAACCACAGCAGTCATCATTGGCGGAGCCAGGAATTCAGTTTAGGGGGGCAATGTTGAAAGCAAAATTAATCTAAAAAAATTAATTGATATTAATAGCAAACTAAATACACAAATATATATTAATGTAATTTGGAGATTAATTTAAATAAATAGAGTTTAAACAATCAATTTTATTTCTTAAAATAAATTATTATAAAAATGTTAAGAGTATAACAATATACTAGCAATTTTGTATCCTCACTGCCTTGAATGCTATTAAAAAATAATGTTGAATTCAACATTTTTTCTCTATTCTTTTAAGCAATTAAAATTTGGATTATAGCAAAAACAAGATTGAAAAAAAAAAATTAAAAACTAAAAAATAAGAAAAAGAGTGGAGGCTATGGTTTTAGTGGTATATATGAATGAGTTGCATTAAGGGACACCTTAACTTTTGACTTTCTTTTGGTACAATTTTTTGTCTTTTTCTACAGCTTGATGTTATATTTTTCAATGTGGGGTCAACTTTGTAGAGAAAAAAATATTAAAATAACCAAAAGGACTAGTTTTATGTCCTTTTCATTTATTTATTTAATTTTTTTATTAAATGGGATCTACTTTTGTACAACCTTAACAAACACCTATGCGGTGCTTGTTAACATTTGCCTATATGAATATAAGTAGGCCATTTTATTTAATAAAAAATAATGATTATGTAGAACCTACCAAGAGGAGAGTTTGTATTTTCACAAGTTGACACTGGGAATTATATAACTGGTAGACAATAAAGTAGTGTAAGTAGTGGGCCTAAATGAAAATTGAATGTTCAACAATTGTGAAATTTGTTGTGAAAAAAATTGTCTATAGTCATTGTTTAATGTTAGTAGTTTGGAAACTTGTCAAAAGGACGATACTTTTAGTCTTATGTGGGGCCATTGAACTTTGTTTTCATTAGAAAAAGACGAAAATGTGCTATGTACTTATATAGGACATTAGACTGCTTTCTTTTAGAAGTAGAGGAATCTTCTTATTTATGCTAGGGGTAAAGTTGAGATAGAAAAATTTTGTCAAGGGGCAAATTGCTTTATAGGTATATTATATAGGAGTTTTTGGGGAGGTCGGGGGGGGGGGGGGGGGGGGCACTTGCCCCCTCTCACCATCCCTTGGCTCCACCAGTGGCAGTCATTACAGTCACAAGATTCATCAATATTTCTTGTTTCAACAATATTAGTTTTACATATTCTGGATGGTTGAAAGTTGTGATTTCTTGTTGTCTTAAGAAATGGGGATGGCTATAGCTAGTTTTCGAAAGTCAATATAGGAGTTTGGTGTTTTCTTTGCCATAAGAGGTTCTATTCATAGAGTTTGAAGTTGCTAGGGTTAAAGCCAAGGACGGAGCTAAGATTATGAATGAGGGGGGGCGAGATACACTCAAACCCAAAGACAACCTTCATATTGTAGCTCTAGCCTCTAGATTAACCCAAAGATAACCATGTTTTTTTATCCAAGCAACTTATAAAAGAATATATATATATATATATATTTATATCTGTGTGTGTTTGTGTTTTTTTTATCCCAAGCTTCTTTGGGGAAGTTAATCAAACATTTAAGTCGCAATTATCCTATACTAATGCATTAAGATAAATTTCATAAATCATTTAAAACCTAGATAGAAACCCACAAAAAGAATCAAAATTTATTTAAAATTTGAATAAAGAAAATGTACTTTTTGTGAAAGCATGGAAGTATTGAACAAAAATGGAGCATGAAAGTTTAAAAACAAGCTTCATATATTATATAGTTCCGTCCCTAGTTAAAGCCGCCCTAATAGCATCCAAGCATTGTAGCTCAATTGGTTGGTACTAGCGTTTTGAAGACATCCAAGTTCAAATTCTTCATCTCCGACTAACAATTAAAAAAAGAAAGAGAAAGAAAAAAGAAAAAAAAGAAGCCAACCTAGTACCAGTTTTGTTACAACAATTTTGTTTTATGACTAAAAGCTTTTCAGCAGGCCACTAGTGTAGTGAGTACTGAATTTTCCTCCCTTCTGAAGAGCTACAAGTGTTTTTAAAGGTGTGAGTCACTCACAATGGGATTGGTTAATTATGTTCTTGTTCAGTTTTTGTTTTTGATAGTTTACATTTTTACCCTGGTAAAGGAATAGAAATAAGGAGCGTGAAACTTCTGTTAGATTCAAGGTAATTTGTTTCCCCTTAATCTACAACAATAAGAAAGAGACAGAAAATAAAAAGGAAGTGAATAAGAAGCTGTCCATTTTCTATTTTCAAAAAGGGAATAGAGTAGCTTTCGTTTTGTAATCCTCTTTAATTTCTAATAAATAGATCAAAATGAAACCGTTATATAATAATAGAGACAAATCCAAAATTTTAAACTTTAAGAGGCAAAATAAAAACATCCTCAAACTTAATGCAATTTGTGATTTAGTATTTTTTTCAATCATTTTAGAGAATTATTTAATTTTATAGTTTATTTGTTGTTTTTTTTTTTTTTTTTTTTGAAGAAACAAATAAAAATACAAACATTAGGGAGAGAGAATGAGGTTCTAATACAAATACACACCGCACTCTACTAAAAACCTCATAGTAACTTTTAAGAGATAGTGAGACAAGTTATATTTATACTACACTTAACACTCTTTTAAGTAATGTGGGACAATTAACAAATTTTTTTCTAAACAAACACATACATACATATAAAGGAGAGGGAATGAAATTCTAACACAAAGGCACATATATCAATTGCTATTAAATTGAGATGATATTTTTTTATAATTTGATAATTATATATTTTAATTGACATAGTATATATGTTACTAAGTTCTAATTGGACCTATTAACACGTCACAAGATTAGATAGCATTTATTAATAGCCATGTCATTAATAAACATGGATGGAAGAATGCTATTAACAATGGATTCACATGTAATGAACAAAAATCCAAGATTTTTAAGTATAAACGGCAAAATCAAAATGATCCCAAACTTAGAGATGCAATTCGCAAATATATATATATATAAATTATTTTAGACATGTATACATATGACCAAATAATATTATTATTTATATAATTTTTTCATAATTGCTAACATAATTTGTCATGCCAATTATTGACATATATAATTTTTTTGATATATATATATATAGTCGTGATTGATGCATAATAATATTGGTGTCAATGGTAGAATTAATTGAATATAATGTTACTCTAATACTATAAATAATGTAACAAATATGAAAAAAGTTGTCAAAATTTTTATATCCCTAAGATTACTTGGTCAATGTATACATATACATATATATATATATATATATATATATATATGTGTGTGTGTGTGTGGGGCCACAATATAACACATCCTCTTGAGGGTAATGTAAAATCCACTTATGCTAGCTGTATTTTAAACCTCATCTTACACTGTATTTGGAAAGGGGGGAAGTGGAGAGAAAAGAAGAGAAAAAAAGAAAAGAAAAAAAGAAAAAAGGAAGGTAGGTCATTTTCTCTGTTGCTTAAGGAGAAAAGAAAAGGTGGGATAAAAGTTCAATTAGGCCCACTTTTTCCAATTCGCCCATTTGTGCAGAATTGAAGAGAAACGGGCAATTAAAAATTAAAACCTGACACTTGGACTTTTTATGATATGAAATTTACATTTTTTTTCCAAGATTTTATATTCATCTCTCTCAAATTTAGGGGTATAAAAGTAAAAAGACATTTTTATTTACATCGCATTTTCCTTTTCAAACCAAACAAAGGAAAGCAAAACAATTTTTCACTTCTCTTTTCTTCTTCTCAGATTTAAGAGAGAAATATTTTCTTTTCCTTTCTTTTTCATTATTCTTTTTTTTTTTTCCTTTCTCTTCCCTCAGTTGCAGCTAAACAAAACCTTAGTCCTCTAACATGGATGTCTTCCAGTTTTTACGTATAAAGAATAATCGTGTAGAGTGGGAGATTAAGGGTCCGTTTAGATACAACTTATTTTGCTGAAAACTGAAAACACTGTAATAAAATAATTTTTAAATATATGAAAAAGTACTGTTCACTTTTTTTTTACTGTTCATATGCCTTGGTGCACTGTTCATGTCCCATGAATAGTGCACCAGGCACTGGTCTTCAAAAGAAAAAAAAAGAAAAAAAGGCAAACGCTGAGTGGGAAACGCGGATCCAAATAGATACTAAGTTGTCTTCACATTGAAAGAAAAAATGTGTAGAAAAAAGAGATCCCATGTGATTCAAGATTCAAAGAAGGAGATGTAATTCAATTAAATTTTAGATTGTAATAATTATTAACACATGGCACCATGCTGTTAGCTAAAGCATTCAATAATTCCTTCGTTGAGTAGGCAATCACAGCAATAAAACTTGCACCATCGACCCCTAAATCTTTCACAACAAACTCACAGAAAATCTCACATAATTAAGCTCTCCCTCTTTTGCAAGCTTTCTCTCAAATCAAAACTTTTCTTTGTTTAATTAGAGCTTCTGAGCACATAAACAATAATTCCATGTGGTATACATCACATCTACTGCCACATTGGTTGTAATTCTTTGCCTCAAATTAATTTTAAATCAAATTTTTGCTTTTTTTTTTCCCTAATCACTTTCTGACTTGCACATTAGTTCCATGCAATAACAATTTTCATTTACAAGAATTACTTGCCATGTGAAAATTTTTAATTGAATGTATGTTATGTACAACTTATCAATGAATCAAAACTTAAAAAATTTTACAGTAATTTTTTACCTCCTAGCATCAAGTGAGTTTGTTTATCATGAATATTCTTTATTTGAGTGCAAAGAACCAAGGTACCAATTAAAAAAGAATAGACATTTTATACACTAGAGTGCTGGGAACTGAACATTTTTTTTGCTTTATTTAAATGGTAGGTATCTAAGTATAATCCTTTTGAGTTTAATAATACTCTATGAACACCATAAGCACATATACATAACAAGAAGCCATCTCTCTCTCTCTCTCTCTCTCAAAATTCTTGAAAGAAACTTTCTCTTGCTTTTGACTGAAGATTGCAAAACCCATAAATGGCGACTTGCACTTTTAGATAACAATCTCAACTTGGAGGGGTTCAGGCATGAAGATCCATTATATAAATTAATGGGATTGAAATCAATGTTATTAATTCTATTTCGGACCCCGTTTCAATTTGTCCAGTAGAACGGAATATTTTGGTACCAATCTATTTCAGTTTACCATTTCAGGGTGTTTGGGAATTCCTAATTTATATATTGGATCCCAAATAATATATATAATTTTGTACCACAGAAATTTATCTCATAATAAATAGTTTATAGTTAATATTATTAATAATATTATTATTGTTTATTCAAACTAGGATCAGATTTCAGCTTATTCAATAAGTAAACACCAAGCCCAAGATATTACTCTATTCGTAATTTAGTTCAGCCTAGGAACTATTAATGTCAGTAAATTTCAGAAGATTCTCTCAATCTTGAGGGGGGAGTGGAGGGAAGTAGAGTAGAGTTGGCTGAAAATAGGCTAATTTTGGGCTAAATCTACTCTACTCTACTCCCCCTCCCTCCTCCTCAATCCAAACGGACTAAGTCTTTTACTTTACCTTCCAAACTTAAAACTTTAGTTTAAGTTTAAGACATAAGACTTCTACACGGTGTTTCTTAGACGAGTGTTGTGGAGGTAAAGCTGCAGTGTAGACTAGTAACAAATCTATGTCAACATTCTTGCTGCTTGCGGGCTTCCTTGCTGCAACATTGGCTTGCTACTTGTCTTGGCTAATGCAGCAAATCCCTACCCAGTCGAACAAATTTAGGTAAACATCCCAAAACTCATACCGGCTGAATCTTGAATTTTGGCCAGAATTACCCGAAATGGCCGAAACGACTTGAAACAGCCTAAAATTTTCTCTGAGGTGGAACAGAAGGGGTTGCCATTCTGATTTATGATCCGGTACGATATTTTAACAATGATTGAAATCCAAATGAGGCAAAGGTACCAACTTTAACATAGACCAGCAGTGCTAATGTTAATGGCACAACAACATTGGCTTTGGTGGAAGACATTGTCTCTTCGGATTTTGTTTAAGTTTTTTTTTTATTTTTCTCCACATGTCTAGGCCTCCAGGGATGAAACTAGGATTCGAACTTAGGGGGCCCAAAGTGATTTTCAGAAATTAGGGGCCCGTTTGGTAATGTTGTTCTAGGAACGTTGTTTAAGTGTTGTGGAAATACGTGTGAGTGAAAAAATATTGTGAAAATACGTGTTGTGTTGTGTTGTTTAAACAACGAAACTGTTGTTTAAACAGAACTAACAAACAGGCCCTAGGATGTCAATATTGAAGGTTGTCGATGTTGCATCATTGCATTGGTTTCTAAATTAACTGTATTTTTCTTCTTTTGGAAAAAAAAAAAAATATCAAATAGTGTAGTTGGCTTTCTCATAATCCACATATCAAATAAAAGTTATATTTGTAATAGAGATCTACATCTTTCTAGCTCAATTTGTATTTTCTAGTGTTTTAAGCAAAGAAGTCTTTGATTCAAATCTCTCCTAACCTTGTGGTAATTATTAAATTATCAAAAACATATAATAAAGACTTACATTGATTTATCATGGTTTTAGAAATATGACCAAACAAAGAATTGAAAAAATAAGTGGTTCTAAGTTCTTTGATCCCACTAGGTTAGATTGATTATTTATTTTTTCCACATTACAATTTTTCATATATAAAAAAATTCAATTATTGATTTTTTTTTTCACATTATTCTATACCTAACACCATTATAATGCTTTCATTTATATATATATATATATATATATATATAAAACACCTTTATAATGCTACATTAAAAACTATACTTCAAAGTTAAAACTCATGTTAACCACTAAATTCTTAAAAAAAAAAAAATGTTGACCACTAAATTATTAAGAGCAATTATCAATTAGCAAGAGACATTAACATTCTAGTTAAAATGAAGACATTAATTTTCTTTTTTTCAAAGAAGATAAAAAGTGACTAACATTTATTGTGAACTAGAAAAAAGAGGTGAGAATAGATAACATATGGCTTGGATTCTCCACGTTGTACTTTCTTTGTTTGAGAGGTTGTACAAACATTGCAAATCAATAAATTCTAGCTTATATATATATATATATATATATATTTATTTATTTATTTATCTATATAGAAAGCAAAAACCATAGCCTGAGTGGAGTTAAAGAGTGTTGATGCCAATTTTTGGCAAAAGGGCCCAATGGCAGAAGAAGCCCAACAATATGAAAAAGGTGGAGAAAGAAAATAGCGAAATAAAGACCATTGGGCCAGAATGACAGGAATAATGGTTCACAGGCCCACAAAATAATAAAGTGGCCCCAAAGAAAGAAAACGGGCCAAGGAAGCCCCAAAAAATGAAGTAGTAAGCCTATGGGAATCATAAGAAATAGAAAGAAAGCAAAAACGGGTTGGAGAAGCCCAAAGAAAGGAATTAGTAAATGGGATTGGTTCAAAGGCCAATAAACCCAAAGGTAAAGGATGTGGCAATTGGGCCAGGGAAACCTAGAGGATTTAGCAAAAGACCATGGGAATGTAAGAAGTAGGAAAGAATGAAATGGGCCAAGGATGCCCAAAAAATGTTACGGGCCAAGGATGACCAAGGAATAAAAGGGGCCGCGGAAGCCCGAGATGTTGTATGAACTTGCCCAGAAGGAATACTGGGCAGTAGAAACTGAAGGAAGGAATAATATATGAAACTGGCATGGCAGGCATTTCAGCCCGCAAGCCTAGAAGTAATAAGATAAACAAGGGTAAATGATATCATAGTAGGGACAATGCAGTGGCGTGGCAAGAGCACTAGCCAGCCCACGGACAAGGGAAGAAAGGAGACATGGGCCGAATTAAAGAAGAGAAGGCCCACGCTCAAGCAATACTCAGCCCGAAGAAGAAATGAGATGCAAAGAATGAAGACCCAACAACTCATCCACACTACAAGAGTTAAACAAGCGCCAGAGCACACAGCAAAGTCAGACAAACCTATAGGCAATGGTAAACGCATGAACGCTAGAAAAGCAATGGACTCATATGAGAGTGGAGCATGCACACAAGGCTCAAGCACCACCTGCCTGTACCCAGCCAATACAGGGAAGGTGGGCCACGGGTTAGAGGTAAGAGAGGGTGTGGTCTGGTGGTGGGGAGAAGGGGGAGACTATTTTGGGGTTCCCACTCAAGCTCTTTTGGGAGAAATGTCCTGTTAGGATGACATCCACTCCAAAAGAGTTAAACATGAGTTGAAATCACTAGGTGCATGCTACAGAGGTTGGTAAGGGATAAGCCTAGCCCTTATTCGGATAGGAGTGCCAAGGGAAGTAAAAAACAAAACAAAACCACTTTTGTCTGGGAATGAGGCATGGCACGGCCAACACAGTGTAGTGATGGTGGCTGGGCAACTAGCAGACCAGTGGGTAATCTTGGAAGGACACCCTCAACAGGTCAAAAACGGTTAAAGGGTAAATATGGCAAATCCTATCATGGCAGGTAGTATAAAAGGCCATAGACGTGCACAGTTTACAACAGAACAACAACACAAAAAAGGGAAATGATACAACAACAAAAAAGAAAGAAAGCAAGGAGAACAAGTGAGAAAAGAAAAACGGAAAACCAAGAGTGAGGAAGAAAATACGAGTGATAGGAGTAAAAGCATGCACCAATAGGTTACCCACTTCTCTCCTTCTCAATAGCCCACTCTCTAATAAGTCAAGAATCTAAGATTAAGTCATATAGGTTCGTTCTCCAAAGAGAGTAACTTCTACGGCAGGATCCTTGTTTGAGGTTACCCACATTGGGGATTGGTTTCCTTTCGGACTTGAATCTGCCAAAAGGGTCAAGTCCATTCCTTAGCAGAATATGTCTTTTTTCCTTTGTCATGGTTGACTAATGATTAGCATGACATCTCGTTATTAATCTATTCTTTCTATAATTATGTATTAATACCGCTTCCTTTTGTGGAACTGTTCACATATTATTGTTGTCAGCAAAGGAAAATATCTTGATTAAAGTATTTTAGTTGTTCTGTTGTGTTGCTTTTTTTTTTTTTTTTTTTTTTTTCCTCTTGCTTTAACACTCGTAACAGCTATTCCTGCCATGGGCACGTGAGCACACTAAAGATTCTTGCTAGAACACGTCGACACAAGAAGGGCCCAACTTGTGCATAAGCTGGCCTAAGGTGTGTTTCAGTTAGGCCAGTCCCGACTCTCCTACCCTAGAATCATAGGGCCGTGACACAGCAGGAGTAATCCAGCCCAAGACACAAAAAAGGCCCACCACATTTAAATTGGTGACTCCATTAGGGAGTCAGGAAAAAGACAGGGAAAGTAGATAAAGCCCTCGTAAGTTATGCCCCTAAGATCAAAGACAACGCGAAACATGAGTGTCGTGCCCTCACAGGCAGAGTCAAGGCTAGCCATGCCCTACTAGCACTAGCCCAATCAGGCTGAAGGTGTTAATGGAGCGGGGGCTGGACCACAACAGCAACAAAGAGTTCTTACTGATGATACCAAATTTTTTATTGAGGTGCTACAATCTATGTAGCATTCCTAATAGCAACTGATGGAAGAGATTCGCCAGATGAAGGTAGACAAGATGAAAGAGAAAGGAAGCCAGCATGACCAGGAGCATGCGGCAGATAAAGAAGAAACCCTTGTAGGGGGTGGCCCACAGAATGCGGAGTAGCGTTTCATTATCATGGCTAAAGTTGTAGCACTTCTAGAGCAGGAAAGGGCCAAAGCGCCCAAGGAGAGATTCTATGCACGAAGGCCTCCTTATCCGCTGAGAATACTCAGAAATCCATATCTTGAGAGATATGAACCGCGGACTTTTGTACAATACGATGGAAGAAGGGGAAGTGCTATCGAACACGTGAGTAAGTTTATTGACACCCTCGATCCTTAGGTAGTAGACGAGGACTTGTGTCTTTGGGAGTTTTCTAAGTCCCTATGTGACCAGCCGTACATGTAGTACACTGGTTTGAAGCCAGGGTCAATCCCGACATGGGACGACATGGTGGATGTATTTTGCAACAAGTACTTTCATGGAAAAGAAACAATAACACTTGCAACTTTGTAAGTGACTAAACAAAGGAGCGGCGAAGACTTGATAGAGTACATTAAGAGATTCAGGGACATAACCCTTGATTGCTATGACCACTATGAAGAGAAGACATTGGTGGAAATGTGTATGGGCAACATGATTATGGAATACAGAGCTGTTTTGGAGAACTTGGAAATCTCCTAGTTCGTACAGCTACTGCAGAAAGCTAAGAAGACTGCCCAATCAGTAAGGCCAAGCTTTGACAGACCCAAAGAACAGAGATCCACTCCACAGGCTATGGCGGTATCTACTGGCGAAAAGAAGAGAAAATCGGATCAGAGGAAGTACGAGACCCCTTCGCCACTACCATGTACACCAAAGGAGCTAGATGTGCTCCTAGATAAATGGATTGCAGACGGGGTCTTCAAGCCCAACCAAGTTTCTAGGGAACCCACTGAGGAAGAGTGGAGAGACCCATGCTTCTGTCGTTCACACAATTACGTGCAACGCCCTATCGTAGAATGCTGGGCGCTTCGCAGACTAGTGCACCGCAGAATCAGAGAAGGAACTCTCGAGTTGTCCTAGCCAAAAGTACAAAGAAACCCACTCCCGAACCACAAGAGAAAGGGGGTAGCAGTAGTCGTTATCTGCGCGGATTTAAGAGAAGACGAAGAGGAAAGGCCAGCCCTGCCTACCGCGGCCATTACCACCTTGCAAAGAAGTTCCATGTTCAAGAACTTGTTTAATCAGTTGGAACTCATAACCAACGAGTGGAGAATTGCCACAGAGGCTTTGGTGAGCATCGCCTTAGGGGCAGGAGTAGAATGCTTGTCGGCAGAAACTAGAGTTGACAAAGCCTTCCTACAGGACACTAACGAGATCACTTTCAGTAATGAAGACATGAAAGTAGGGTATTCAGACCATAGGAGACCTTCTTACTTGGTTGCCTTTATACACCAAATCCCCAACAAAAGGGCCTTAGTCGATATAGGCGCTTCAATGAATCTCATTCCGCTTAGCACGCTACAAGCAATAGGAATTTCAGAGGGAAAAATACAGGGATGCCTAATGGAAGTAACAGGATTCGGGGGAAAAGGTGAGTACACCGTAGGCAACATTCAGTTGTAGCTGAAAGTGGGGCTGATAGCATCCTTGGCCCGGTTTCATGTAGTGAAGATAGAGGTTTCATATCATATATTATTGGGAAGATTGTGGTTGTACAAACACCGGCTGGTCCCATCTATCTATCATCATTGCGTGAAAGGAAGGATGAACGGCAAGATGATACGGATAGCGGCAAACTCGTCATCGTTTAAGCAAGCAAAAGCCCACTTAGTAGAAACCATGTTCTATGATGAATGGGCACCATCTGGTGAAAGTTCGGTGTCCAAACCGCAAGGCACCTTTGTCCCTAGGTGGGAGGACATCCAGGATGACCTAGAGCCTGATTGGAGAGAGTTGTTAACGCAGAGGAAAAAGAGGAAAGAAATTCCCATTTCAGAGTCAAGTGGTATGCCACGATGCGTCAGGGTTCGAACACCTGACAACAGGATAGTCTGCAAGTTATTAAGGTGCGCGTGGCCCACCTATCATCAGTGCGTGAAGGAAAGGTTGAACGGCAGGATGATACGGATAGTGGCAAACCTGTCACCGTTTGAGCAAGCAAAAGCCCACTTAGTAGAAACCATGTTTTATGATGATGGGCACCGTCTGGTGAAAGTTTAGTGTCCAAACCACAAGGCACCTTTGTCCCTAGGTGGGAGGACATCCAGGATGACCTAGAGCTTGATCGGAGAGAGCTGTTAACGTGGAGGAAAAAGAGGAAAGAAGTGCCCATTTCAGAGTCAGGTGGTACGCCACGATGTGTTAGGGTTCGAACACTTAACGGTAGGATAGTCTACAAGTGATGAAGGTGCGCGGGGCCCACTTGCAGCATGCAAGGGGGCCCCGGACGAGAGTCATGGCATAAAAGTTTAGTGTGCTGTGTGGCCTAAGAAAATTCGGAAGAAGAAAGCGGCACGGAAAGTGAAAAGGAGGTTACAGTAGAAAATGACACACAAGTAACGACAGAAGAGAAGTTGGAAGAAGTTGACTTGGGTATAGACCCATAAAAGCCAAGACCCATTTCAGTATGTTCAAAGTGTGTTAGAGGATGAAAAGGAAAAGTTGATCCTGTTGTTGAAGAGTTCAGAGACGTTTTTGCATAGGACTACAACGAGATGCCTAGGCTAGACCGAGGATTGGTAGTGCATATGTTCAACGTAGATCCCAAGGCTCATCTTGCTAGAGTGAAGGAAGTGCAAAAGTTGTTGGTAGTTGGTTTCATCAAACCCAACTAGCACCCGCAATGGCTGTCCAATATCATGCTGGTAAAGAAGAAAAATGGGCAGATAAGATGCTATGTGGACTTCAGAAACCTCAACTGAGTTTGCCTAAAGGATGAATTCCCGCTACCCAAAATGGACCTGTTGATAGACTCTGTAGTAGGAAATGCCATGTTTTCCTTTATGGACGGGTTCAATGGGTATAACCAGATTCAAATAGCGCCAAAAGATGCGGAGAAAACTTCCTTCAAAACACCCCTATGTAATTTCTACTACATTGTGATGCCCTTTGGATTGAAAAATGTAGGTGTAACTTACCAATGCACGATGACCGCCATATTCCATGACATGATGCATCGCCAGCTGGAAGACTATGTGAATGACATAGTCATGAAGTCGAGAAGGTGAGAAGACCATGTTAAAGTGTTAAGAAAGGTATTTGAAAGATGCAGACTTTTCAAACTGAGAATGAATTCGCTCAAATGTGCTTTCAGAGTGTCTGTCGGAAAATTCCTGGGATTTTTGGTCCACAGCAGGGGAATAGATGTGGACCCAGCCAAAGCCACAGCCATAGGAACCATGAAGCCACTAGCCACAGTAAAGAAATTGAAGAGTTTTCTAGGGAAGGTTTTATACATCCGAAGGTTCATCCTGAGTTTAGCATCAATTAATCCAGCCTTCACCAAATTACTCAAGAAGGGACAAAGCTTTGAGTAGGGAGAAGTGCAGCAAGCAGCCTTTCAAAGGCTACATCAGATCATGACAAACCTCCCCATGGTGCAAGCCATAATTCGCAAAAAGCCATTGTTACTTTATTTGGCCTCAAGCCCATCTACCATAGGTGCATTGATAGCCCAAGAGGGTGGGGGTGGCATCGAACAGCTAGTTTATTACATAAGTCGCGCCCTAAAAGATATGGAAACTTGCTACCCTAGAGCTGAGAGGGCGTGCCTAGCAATAGAATATGCATCACAAAGATTGCGCCATTACTTCTTGGCCTACGAGATACACTTGATGACAAAGTCTCACACAATCAAAGCCCTTCTCCGACAGCCAATTCTCTCTGGAAGGATATCTCAGTGGTTGTTACAATTATCGCAATATGACTTGAAGGTAGGAACACCTAAGCGGTAAAAAGTCAGGCCATAGCAGACCTGTTAGCTCAATTTCTAGGAGAAGATGAATTTTCGTTGGACAATGAAGTTCCAGGAGAAGTGGCCACAGTAGAAGTAACCGGAGAGTAATTGGTCATGAAATTTGACGATTCTTCTACAGCAAACTCGGGGAGCCCGAGAGTGGTCCTCTACCATGAAGGAGAAGAGAGTGTGGCACTTTCGTTCAAGTTGGAGTTTCCATATTCCAACAACATTGCAAAATACGAGGCCTATCTCACTGGGTTAGCCACAGCCCTCGAGATAGGGATTAAACATTTGAAAGTAATAGGTGACTCCAACCTGGTAGTTTGCCAAACCAAGGGGAGCTTCTCGTTAAAGGAACCAAGTTTGGCTCCGTATAGGAGGTTGGCCCAAAAAATGGAAGAAATGTTTTCCACATTTGAGATAGAGCACGCTCAAAGAAGTGAGAATCGATAAGCAGACGCGCTAGCTGCGTTGGGCTTACAGATAGCCTTTGAAGGAAACAATACCAGAGTTGAAGTCAACAAATGAAGAGAGTCTATTGTTGAAATATTGCAGGAAATATTTTAGGAAAAGCAAGGGTGTGAGGAGGACTGGAGAATTCCCATTGAGGAAGCCGTATTGAAAGAAGGAGATCTGGCAGATTTGAAAACATTGAAAGACTACGTCCTGATGAAAGGGGAACTATAGCGTAGAATGCCAGGAGAAATTTTGTCCAGATGTGTGGGGCATGAAGAGGCCCAAAGAAAACTAAAGGAGGTGCATGGCAGAACCTATGGAATCTGCGGCGAGATCAGCCTTTACCGTAGACTCCAGAGAGATGGTTTTTATTGGCCAATAGTGGGTAAGGATGCAAACCTAGTCCAAACCCAGTTCGAAGCCTACCATTTGACTGCGGATAGGGAAGAGAGTTATGCCGTGTTCACTAGTGAAGATTGGAGAAGCCCATTTGTGCAGTACCTAGCAGAAGGTGCTCTACCGCAGAAGCACAGTGAAAGATATAAGCTTAAGAAGCTGGTGGCCCACTACATTTTACATGAGGGAATCCTTTTCAAAAAGGGGTATGACGGGAACCTATTACGATGTCTGGGTCCCGAAGAAGTTGGAAGAATGATAAGAGAGGTACACGCAGGGGAATGTGGAGAGCACCAAGGAAAGAAAAAGTTAAATCGGTGTATGTTGTAGATGGGCTATTATTGTCCTACGATGAAGAAAAACATGGCAGAATTCGTGAAGAAATGCCATAGCTGCCAAGTATAGGCCAACATGATCCATACCCACCCACAAAGCCTACACAACATGGTCACCCCATGACCCTTCCATACTTGAGGGCTCGATTTAGTGGGACCAGTCAATTCACCTTTTCATGGGTACATATGGATCCTCGTGGCTACAAAATACTTCATCAAGTGAGCAGAGGCCATACCACTCCGAAAAGCCAAGGGAGGAGCTGTGGCAAACTTTATCAAGGAAAACATAATTGTCTGATTTGGGGTATCTCTTAGGATCAAAAGTGACAATGGCATTCCATTTGTCAATAGTGAGGTATGAAAGATGCTGGAGTTTTATTAGATCAAACACCATCGGTCATCGCCTTACTACCCCTAAGGGAATGGGCAGGCGGAGGCAACAAACAAAACCCTCATCAAGATTATCAGCAAAATGAGCCAGGAGTACGCCGGAGGGTGGGTAATGTTGGAAAAATACATGTTTGTAACGCATACAAAACATACGCAACGGAAAATTAACGGATCTACTTCATTTGCAATTGATAACATGTACTATGTAAGTTTCAGAATTTAAGAACAAAAAAGCGTACATTGGTGTGGTGAAATTCAAAAACAAGATCTAGAAGTACTTGGGAATACTTTTAATCTTCACTCTAATTCCACTTAATGCCCAAGAAGTGTGGTCTCTCAATCAGTTTCCAATGAGAGAACATGAGAGTGTCCAACACTCACATACAAACTATTTCATTTTTTATGTGATCTTAATGAAAACCACTATGAAAGTCTTATGAAAACCTTCATCTTAACCTTATGAAAAGCACTTATGAAAAAGCTCCTATGAAATTCTATATGTTTCTCTCCTTATATACAACTGATTATCTAATTGGGCTAGCCTTTTGGGTCATTCCAATTAGGCTCTAGTATGTGACTTGGAGTGGGACCAAAAGGGAACAAATAAGACTCTAGCTCCAATGGGCCTTGGGCTTTTCCAGTCAACTCTTGACAAGTCCAAAGTTACCATTAATTATATTCAATACCACTATAAGAATATAATTATACTCTAGGCCTTATTAATAAATTATATCCCAAAACTTTATTATACATGCAACCCCTTCATTAAAATATTCGTAGTAATACAAAGTCATGAATGTAGACTGCCACTTTAAAGATTACTACATCTTAATTCTTGAGTACCCGGTTTAATCATTTACGTTATTCATCATATATTTATGAAATACAATTTCATAAATATATACTTTAGTAACTCCTTACTAAAGTGGTTGGGCCTAACACTCTGAATAACCAAACCCATTAAACTTATCTCAAGGGAATATTTTATATCTCCGTTAAGAGATTATGAATTACATCTAGAGAATATATGTTCCATCAACATTAAATGCGGCTGCCCAACATACTGAGGTTTTGATCGTAACTTATAGATCTCACTCCTGATATATCAAAGCAACTTACACCTCATGATCAAATCCATTATTCTCTCAGAATTTAGAGTTGATGTAAATAGAAGTCGTGAGATTTATTATTCATTTGACAGTCGTTAGGAGAATAATAAATCTTACAGCGGTCCAGTTCAATATGTCTTAACTCTTAAAACATATCAACATATCAACTAGAAGTCTCCACTTCCATGATCAAGACAAATCATCTTAGTTGATATGTTATAGTCTTCGCAGATGAAACGTCCAATTTTATCACCGACTACAAATTAAAATTCTGAGTTTACAAAGAACTTGTGATTTATATGTTCTGTGACTTTTCACATAAATCACATACTATGCATCTCATGGACTAAGATAATGTCCCATTAGTTCATTTATAGATAGTCTCATATAATTAAACAATTTAATTATTTATGACATGCTAATTATTGGATTGTAGGGCATAAACCCCAACAATCTCCCACTTGCCCTCAAAGACAATTTACCATATATCCGACACTTATCTCCCTTTAGAGTAATTCATAGTCACTCTAAGGCAAGGTTTGGAAACAAGTTTCAGCCAGATTTATTGCATAAATTATCTTTTCTACTACTACTTCTCACGTACTTATATCTCTTTAATGAGATGATACTTACGCTTAATGTGTATCTTCACCACCTAGGATGAACATATATCTTGAAGTCCAACTTCATGAATCACAATCAAACTACAAGTCAGTATTTGTATTTCCAATAACCATCAAAACCTCACTTTTGTGGACAAGCATATAATCCCCATTCTCCTAAGATATTTGAGTATATGCTTTACTTCCACTAAATTAAGTGATCTTTAATTCAATTGATATTTGCTTACTATGCCCACTGTAAAATAGATATTTAGCCTAGTATATAGCATAGCATAAAGACTTCCTATTGATTTGGTATAAGGAACCGTGTTAATATGCTCCTCCTTTTATATGTCTTTGGACTATAGTCCTTTATAAAAGAACTTCATACTTAAAAGGAAAGAATCCTTTCTTGAAGTATTAAATGCTATACTTGGCTAGACCCAACATCCTAATTTTTGAATTTTAACAAAGTTTAATTCTTAGAATGTGATCAGTCTTTCCCAAGTACTTTATATCAAACTGAATTAGACAACAAAAACTCTATTGATGACAATAACTCTACATCATTCTAAATTATTAGAATGTCATCAACATACATTAAGAGATTTATTATTCTATATAGTTTTTACACACATAAGGCATTTTAATACTTGATCAAAATCAAACAATTTGATTGCTTGATCAAAGATGATATTTTATAATTCATATGCTTGCTTTAGTCCATAAATGGAATTTAAGCAACTTGCATACTAAACACTACCGATTCTTTGCTATGTACAAGTCTAGTCACATCATATAGATGTCTTCTCCAAGATTGCTACTTAAAGAAGTTTTCTTGATATCCATTGTCATATTTCATCCAAATGAAATATAATGGATAAGAGAATCTAGATAGAGTTAAACTTGACTATTGGTGAAAAAATCTTTTCATAATCGAACCATTTCTTTCTAAATAAATCTTTTCGCCACTAGTCTTGACTTTGAAGGTCAAATCTATCATTCTCATTTTTCTTGTAGACCTATTTGAGAATAATAGGCTTAATGCCACTAGGCGTCTCTACAAGTTCTAGACTTTAAATAGAATCTAATTCTATTTACATAACTTTGATTCAGTAATCCATATTCATATCATCTATTGCCTCTACATAGGGCCGAGGATCAAATTCATATCCTTGTGAAATAACTTCAAAAGTTTATTCCAAAAGTATAAATTTATTTGGTAATTGACAATCCTCCTACTACGATATTGTACCGGTGTACTAGCTATATATCTAGAATAATGTCTTGTGGTATATCTAATACAACCATCTCATTTCTAAATGTATTTTATAGTTGTCTTATAACAAATTCTAACATTTTGCTTCTAGAACAATTCTATGTTTTGCTTTAAGATTATTCACATAGTCATAATCTAGAAACTTTGTATTTGTACTTTATAAACACCTTGTCATTTTTATGACTACCAAAATAATCTTTTGCAATTCCTTTTGGATACCCATCATAAATACACATTTTTCTCCCTTTTGATTTCAATTTGTCAAACTTACTTTCTAGCACAAGTGTTGGACATTTCCAAAAGTGGAAGTATCTATACTAGGTTTTCACCCATTCCACAATTTGACAAACTGTTAGGAACAAACTTTTGAAATCAATTTTAGAAAATGTATAGCAATACATAGAGTATATCTCTAAAAGAAATAAGCAAATGGAAATACTTATCATGTACTTTACTATTTCTAAAAGAGTCTTATTCCTCCTTCTTGTATGCACTAACTTAAAGAAGTCATTGAAACTATATTCCTTAACAATAAAGGAGCCCTAGATTGTATTATCCTCTAAATAGAATTCATAGACTGGGATTATAACAAAATAATGGTTCTAAAAGCCCATCTTTCACCAATCTTGAATACCATTTAGATTAATAAGATCTAGACATAAATTCTAAAACATACAAAACCAAAGGATGGAAACTTTCTCTTTAAAAGGTAAAACATGTAAATTTTCATCTAGAAAACAATCATTGACAATGCTTAGCTTTACCAAAATGGAAACACTTTCCTTTTTGTTATACTTTTGAGTCTAATTTCCTTTTTGGCAACTACTAGGACAACTAGCTTGTCCAACTGTTTGGTATTATAATTACTTTTCTTATCACCCTTACCTTTCGGTCTAGGCTAAGAATTTGAATTAAATCATATTGATTCTAGCTTTAGCTTTTAGGATGTCTTCTGTTGCGTAGAACTCACTCATCAATTCAGATAATATAAAAAAAAAAATTACTTATTTTCAAAAACAATCTGAATTGATCAAATGATTCTAACAAGGACTTGTGGATCATATCCATATGAGATTAACATTTAATCTCTGCATCCAAGAATTCCAACTCATTTTAAAAATAAAATATTTTCATAAAATGATATAAAATTGGAACTTCTTAAGCCTTTCTTGGCACTCATTATGATTTATATTGAATATCGTCTAGTAGCACGATATTTCATACCAAACATCTCATTTAGACTTAATATAAAGTCTAAGTCTAGCACTAACTCTTGCATCTCATGCTGTAGCACAACTGAGATAAAAGCCAACGTAACATATTAGCATTTCAATGGAGACTATGATCACATCATAAGCTATCTTCCATAAATGCATCATGTATAGGAAATTATGACAATGCTGAATCGAAACATATTTATGTACTTCAGCTCCTTTAAGCACCATGTCCAAAATTATTTCTTAGTTAATGTGATTCAATTAAAATAGTAGTTAGAGAATAAAATTTATGACAAGTTTATTTTGAGACTATGAACATAATTACAGGGACATTATATTTTGCATCCATAACCATATAATATGGAACCCGAAACCATACTATACTAGGTGCAACGACAACCTAATCCTGCAATTAATATTCCTTGAAAGCGAGGTCATACCAGTCACTATGATCAGGTGAGAATTATTCTCATTATTAATGCTATCATGGTAACTCTTATCAAACAAAAATAATTTGCCGCTTTTCCTTTAGCCTCTAATTAATAATGACATAGCTCCGTAGGGAGGTTAACATTAAACTTAGTCTAGTGTACACCATTGCCTAGACCTATGTGTAGCCACATAACTCTACCCTTGTAAGGTTTAATCTTGTAGTACTATGATGCAATACACCCTATGCATGGAATGCAAGGCTCGAGGCCAAGATGAGGTGCTTGCCCACACCACTATAAACCGGGAAGTTCAATCTTGTAGTACCATGAAATAAACACCCTCCGGAACGCAAGGCTCGAGGCCAAGACGAGGTGCCTACCCCACACCACTATGAACAGACAATGGAGGCCGTGAGATCCAACCCTTGTATCTCTCTCCCACTAGAAATTTAAAAACAAGTGGATTGTCTTAAAATCATTGTGATCTAATCACAATTTTAACCCTACACATCAAATGTGTTTAATTGTTTAAATTTAATGTGATGTTACTAAGTCACGTCACAATAGCGTAACGAACATTCGCGCAATCACAAAGATGTTTAACCTTGTAATCCGTGAAGCAAATACCCTCCGGATGGAATGCAAGACTCGAAGTCAAGACAAGGTATTTATTCACATTACAATAAACTTAACAAAAGGGTTATTTCAGCACTCCCACTCGTTATTTGGGGTTTTCTTAAATAATTGTGATCCCATCACAACTAATAACCTTGCATTTGTTGAAGACTTTAATCTCATTAGAATCACTAACTAAAATGGAAGTCCTAAACTATTTAGGATTCCTTAAACTCTAATGAATCAAAAAATTAGTTATATAGAACTGTATCCTTAACTTACTAAATAAAAAGTTCTAATCTCATTAGAAACTATATACCTTTTAATTAAGCTTTAATCTCATTAAAACTTCTAATTAAAATAAATTAAGAGCTTTCAATCATACAACAATTCTAATCTCATTAGAATGTTTCTTAAAAGACAAGTTCCAAACTATTTAGGACTTAGAGTTCTATTCAACTAATATCTTTGATCTCATTAGGTCTTTTAATTATAACCATGTGTAATCTCATCTCGTTGCTCTTTCTTATACATAAAAAACACTTAGAAAAATTCTGAATTCACGGTTCTTGATCGATGCTCGATCGCTTCTCGATCGATCGAGCCTCTGAATTTCCAGTTTCGATCGATCGAACGTGTATCTCAATCGATTGAGAAAAGTTCTGATTGCTTGATCGATACTCGATTGCTGCTTGATCGATCAAGCCTCGTGAATTTTGATTTTCAGAAATTTTTCAAAGGCAGTTTTTAACCTTTTTTCATGAACAAACAATCATCATATGAATATGATAGCCTTAAATTTCAATTTAGCATACTTAAATTCAAATTTGAACAAAATCATAACATTAATATCAATTTTCATCAAATCATAGTTTCAACAACAATGCAGAAAATTAAATATGTATAATCTTCTAACATCATGAAACTATTATCTCTAATTCTAAAACTCACAAAACATGTTATACAGATTCGAAATTGAAGACCGCTCTGATACCATTTGTTGGAAAAATACATGTTTGTAACGCATACAAAACATACGCAGTGGAAAATTAACGGATCTACTTCATTCGCAATTGATAACATGTACTATGTAAGTTTCAGAATTTAAGAACAAGAAAGCGTACCTTGGTGCGGTGAAATTCAAAAACAAGATCTAGAAGTACTTGAGAATACTTTTAATCTTCACTCCAATTCCACTTAATACCCAAGAAGTGTGGTCTCTCAATCAGTTTCCAAGGAGAGAACATGAGAGTGTCCAACACTCACATACAAACCATTTCATTTTTTATGTGATCTTAAGGAAAACCAATATGAAAGTCTTATGAAAACCTTTATCTTAACCTTATGAAAAGCACTTATGAAAAAGCTCCTATGAAATTCTGTATGTTTCTCTCCTTATATACAATTGATTATCTAATTGGGCTAGCCTTTTGGGCCATTCTAATTGGGCTCTAGTATGTGGCTTGGAGTGGGACCAAAAGGGAACAAATAAGACTCTAGCTCCAATGGGCCTTGGACTTTTCTATCAACTCTTGACAAGTCCAAAGTTACTATTAATTATATTCAATACCACTATAAGAATATAATTGCACTCTAGGCCTTATTAATAATTTATATCCCAAGACTTTATTATACATACAACCCTTTCATTAAAATATTCGTAGTAATACAAAGTTATGAATGTAGACTGCCACTTTGAAGATTACTACATCTTAATCCTTGAGTACCCGGTTTAATCCTTTACGTTATTCATCATATATTTATGAAATCCAATTTCATAAATGTTAGGTTCTAAAGACTTAGAATTAATGTATTTAGAATTCTAATTTTATTGTTGGCAAACCATGATCAAAACAGGTTGTTTAGTCTTGTTTAGACTTGCTCAAAGTTGTGTCTTTTATGTAAAGTTGGAATAAGCTGTTGCAGGATTCATTTATGCTTCTCGGCCTGGTTCAATCGATCGAAACTTAGGCTCGATCAATCGAAAATTGGGTCAGAGGCGTTTTCTGCAGAATTCCAACTCAGCCCTAACTCATTAAAACGTTTTAGGGTTTTATGTTTTGTCCTAGGTATATAAGGAAAACCTTAGCCATGTTTTTGTGTTGCTCAGATTGTTGTTTTGTGTAAATCTCTTGTGAGATCTAGAGGAGCTTTCCTTTACACAAAGCTTAGGGTTTTCAAAGAGGAGATGTTATTTACACCTTGATGATCAATTTAGTTGCTGCTATTGAAGCCTAAAGAAAAACAAGCGTGGGTGCTTGTATCTAGTGGTGAATCCAAGAAAGAAGGAGTCCGTGGTCTCGGAGCTTGAACGTGGTCGTGTCAGTAAGTTCTACTGGTGGGTAGCAATAAGAAGTCGAGCGTGGGGGCTTGTAAGTCTTATTGTATGAACTTCGATTATTTCAAGATAGTGGATTCAAGTTTACCTTGAGGATAGCTAGGTTAAATCCTCCCCAGGTTTTTATCGGTTTGGTTTCCTAGGTGATCATATCTTTGTGTTATTTATCTTTCCGCTGCTTTACACGATATGATTAGTTGATTGTGTTAACCTAGATTTGAATAATTTGACTAAGTAAAAACTTAGCTAATTACCTATGTTAATTCAATTGTGTTTTAAGGGGTCTAAAAACCATCAATAAATATATACTTTAGTAACTCCTTACTAAAGTGGTTGGGCCCAACACTCTAAATAACCAAACCTATTAAACTTATCTCAAAGGAATATTTTATATCTCCGTTAAGAGATTATGAATTCCATCTTGAAAATATATGTTCCATCAACATTAAATGTGGCTGCCCAACATATTGAAGTTTTGATCGTAACTTATAGATCTCACTCCTGATATATCAAAGCAACTTACACCTCATGATCATGTCCATTATTCTCTCAGGATTTAGAGTTGATGTAAATAGAAGTCGTGGGATTTATTATTCATTTGACAGTCGTTAGGAGAATAACAAATCTCACAACGGTCCAGTTCAATATGTCTTAACTCTTAAAACATATTAACATATCAACTAGAAGTCTCCACTTCCATGATCAAGACAAATCATCTTAGTTGAATGTTATAGTTTCACAAATGAAATGCCTAATTTCATCACCGACTACGAACTAAAATTTTGAGTTTTCAAAGAACTTGTGATTTATATCTTCTATGACTTTTCACATAAATCATATACTATGCATCTCATGGACTAAGATAATGTCTCATTAGTTCATTTATAGACAGTCTCATATAATTAAACAATTTAATTATTTATGACATGCCAATTATTGGATTTTAGGGCATAAACCCCAACAGGTAACGCATCTGCTAAACTCCCTTTGGGCCTACCGAAGTTCACCCAAGTTTGCCATAGGATTCTCCCTCTTCTCTTTTGGCTAAGGAATGGAGTGTTGGGATTTATGCCCTAAAAATCCAATTTATTGGCATGTCATAAATAATTAAATTGTTTAATTATATGAGACTATTCATGAACTAATGGGACATTATCTTAGTCCATGAGATGCATAGTATGTGATTTAGTCACAGAAGATATAAATCACAAGTTCTTTGTAAACATAGAATTTTAGTTCATAGTCGGTGATGAAATTGGGCATTTCATCTGCGAAGACTATAACATATCAACTAAGATGATTTGTCTTGATCATGGAAGTGAAGACTTCTAGTTGATATGTTGATATGTTTTAAGAGTTAAGACATATTGAACTGGACCGCTGTGAGATTTATTATTCTTCTAACGACTGTCAAATGAATAATAAATCTCATGACTTTTATTTACATCAACTCTAAATCTTGAGAGAATAATGGACCTGATCATGAGGTGTACGTTGCTTTGATATATCAGGAGTGAGATCTATAAGTTACGGTCAAAACCTCAGTATGTTGGGCAGCCGCATTTAATATTGATGGAACATATATTCTCAAGATGGAATTCATAATTTCTTAACGGAGATATAAAATATTTCCTTGAAATAAGTTTAATGGGTTTTGTTAGTCAGAGTGTTGGGCCCAACCACTTTAGTAAGGAGTTACTAAAGTATATATTTATGAAATTGGATTTCATAAATATATGATGAATAACGTAAAGGATTAAACTGGGTACTCAAGGATTAAGATGTAGTAATCTTCAAAGTGGCAGTCTACATTCATGACTTTGTATTAGTACGAATATTTTAATGAATGGGTTGCATGTATAATAAAGTCTTGGGATATAATTTATTAACAAGGCCTAGAGTGCAATTATATTCTTATAGTGGTATTGAATATAATTAATGGTAACTTTGGACTTGTCAAGAGTTGACAGAAAAGCCCAAGGCCCATTGGAGCTAGAGTCTTATTTGTTCCCTTTGGTCCCATCTCAAGCCACAAACTAAAGCCCAATTGGGTAGGCCCAAAAGGCTAACCCAATTAGATAATCAATTTTTATTTAATAAGAGTTATTAAATAAAGTAACTACCAAGGTAGTTAGGAAGTACAATGATGAAAAGAAAAGAAAAGAGTTTTTCTCTACAAGGAGAAGAAAAATGATTTTTCTTTGAGAATCTATGTACAAAAAGACTCATTGAGAGACCACACAGCTTGGGCACCATGTGGAATTGAGATGAAGATTAAAGGTATTCTCATATGAAGATTACATAGTACATGTTATCAATTGCGAATAAAGTAGATCCGTTAATTTTCCGTTGCGTATGTTTTGTATGCATTACAAATATGCATTTTTTCAACAAATGGTATCAGAGCGGTCTTCAATTTCAAATATGTATAACATGTTTTGTGATTTTTGGAATTAGAGATATTAGTTTCATAATGTTAGAAAATTTTATATTTAATTTTCTGCATGGTTGTTGAAACTATGATTTGATGAAAACTGATATTGATGTTATGATGTTGTTTAAATTTGAATTTAAGTATGTTAAATTTGAATTTAGTTTTGACATCAATCTCTGTTTATCATGTTCATATGATAGTTGTTTGTTCATGAAAAACGGTAAAAAAACTGCCTTTGAAAAATTATGAAAATTCAAAATTGACGAAGCTCGATCGATTGAGGAGCTGTCGAGTATCGATCAAGCATCCAGACTATTTCTCGATCGATCGAGATACACGTTCGATCGATCGAGACTGGAAATTCTAAGGCTTGATCAATCGAGGAGCTATCGAGCATCAATCGAGAACCTTGAATTCAGAATTTTTCTAAGTTTTTTTTTCACATAAAGAAAGAGTAATGCTATGTGTGATTAGTTTACACATTGTTCTAACTAAAAGACCTAATGAGATCAAAGATATTAGTTAAATAGAACTCTTAGTCCTAAATAGTTTGGGACTTGTCTTTTAAGAAACATTCTAATGAGATTAGAATTGTTGTATGATTGAAAGCTCTTAATTTATTTTAATTAGAAGTTTTAATGAGATTAAAACTTAATTAAAAAAGGCATATATGTTTTCTAATAAGATTAGAATTCTTTATTTAATAAGTTAAGGATAGAGTTCTATATAACTAATTTTTGATCCATTAGAGTTTAAGGAATCCTAAATAGTTTAGGACTTCCATTTTAGTTAGTGATTCTAATAAGATTAGAGTCTTCAACAAGTGCAAGGTTATTAGTTGTGATGGGATCACAATTATTTAAGAAAAACCCAAATAATGAGTGGGAGTGTTGAAATAACCCTTTTGTTAAGTTTATTGTAATGTGAATAGATACCTTGTCTTGACTTCGAGTTTTGCATTCCATGCGGAGGGTATTTGCTTCACGGATTACAAGGTTAAACTTCTTTGTGATTGTGCGAATGTTCGTTATGCTATAGTGACACGACTGAGTTACATCACATTGAATTTAAACAATTAAACACATTTGACGTGTAGGGTTAAAATTGTGATTGAATCACAATGATTTCAAGACAATCCAATTGTTTTAAAATTTCTAGTGGGAGAGAGATACAAGGGTTGGATCTCACGGCCTTCATTGTCGGTTCATAGTGGTGTAGGGTAAACATCTCGTCTTGGCCTCGAGCCTTGCGTTCCATGCGGAGCATGTTTATTTCATGGTACTACAAGATTGAACTTCCCGGTTTATAGTAGTGTGGGCAAGCACCTCGTCTTGGCCTCGAGCCTTGCGTTCCATGCGGAGGGTGTTTTGCATCATGGTACTACAAGATTAAACCTTACAAGGGTAGAGTTATGTGGCTACACATGGTTCTAGGCAATGGTGTACACTAAACTAAGTTTGATAGTATCTTCTATACTGAGTTCTTGCTATTATTACTTAGAGGCTAAAGGAAGAATGGCAAATTATTTTTGTTTGGTAAGAGTTACCATGATAGCATTAATAATAAGAAAAATTCTCGCCTAATCATAGTGGTTGGTATTCACTCTATGCTGAGGAATATTAATTGTGGGATTAGGTTGTTGTTGCTCCTAGTATAGTATGTTTTTCGGGTTTCATATTATATGGTTATGGATGCAAAATATAATGTCCCTGTAATTATGTTCATAGTCTCAAAATAAAGTTGTCATAAATTTTGTTCTCTAGCTACTATTTTAAATGAATCACATTAACTAAGAAATAATTTTGGACATGATGCTTAAAGGAGCTGAAATACATAAATATGATTCAATTCAGCATTGTCATAATTTCCTATGCATGATGCATTGATGGAAGATAACTTATGATATGATCATAGTCTCCATTGGAATGCTAAAATGTTTCTTTGGCTTCTATCTCAATTGTGCTACAGCATGAGATGCAAGAGTTAGTATTAGACTTAGACTTTATATTAAGTCTAAATGAGATGTTTTGGTATGAATCATATTGAGTGCTAAGAAAAGCTTAAGGAGTTCCAATTCTATGTCATTTTATGAAAATATTTTATTTTTAAAATGAATTAGTATTCTTGGATGTAGAGATTAAATGTTAATCTCATATGGATATGATCCATAAGTTCTTGTTAGAATCATTTGATCAATTCAGATTGTTTTGAAAATAAATAAATTCTTTTTATATTATCTGAATTGATAAGTGAGTTCTACGCAACGGAAGACATCCTAAAAGCTAAAGCTAGAATCAATATAATTTATTTCAAATTCTTAGCCTAGACCGAAAGGTAAGGGTGATAAGAAGAAGAATTATAATACCAAACAGTTGGACTAGCAAGTTGCCCTAGTAGTTGCCAAAAGGAAATTAGACTCAATAGTATGACCAAAAGGAAAGTGTTTTAGTTTTGGTAAAGCTAAGCATTGTCCATGATTGTTTTCTAGATGGAAATTTACATGTTTTACTTTTAAAGAGAAAGTTTCCATCTTTTGGTTTTGCATGTTTTGGAACTTATGTCTAGATCTTATTAATCTAAATGGTATTCAAGATTGGTGAAAGATGATATTTTAGAACCATTATTTTGTTATAATCCCAGTCTATGAATTCTATTTAGAGTATAATACGATCTAGGGCTCCTTTATTGTAAAGGAATACAGTTTCAATGACTTCTTTAAGATAGTGCATACAAGAAGGAGGACTCTTTTATAAATAGTAAAGTACATGATATGTATTTCCATTTGCTTATTTCTTTTAGAGATATACTCTATGTATTACTATACATTTTCTAAAATTGATTTCAAAAGTTTGTTTCTAGAACATTTGTCAAATTGTAGAATAGGTGAAAACTTAGTTTATGATACTTCCACTTTTGGAGATGTCCAACACTTGTGCTAGAAAAGAAGTCTAACAAATTGAAATCAAAAGGTAGAAAAATATGTGTTTATGATAGGTATTCAAAAGGAATTGCAGAAGATTATTTTGGTAGTCATAAAGAAAACAAGGTGTTTGTAAAGTACAAATACAAAGTTTCTTGATGATGACTATGTGAATGATCTTAAAGCTAAACGTAGAAATATTCTAGAAGCAAAATGTTAGAATTTGTTGTAAGACAACTATAAAATTCATTTAAAAATGAGATGGTTGTATTAGATACACCACAAGGCATTATTCTAGATATATAGCTAGTACACCGGTACAATATCGTAGTGGGAGGATTGTCAATTACCAAATAAATTCATACTTTTAGAATAAGCTTTTGAAGTCATTCTACAAGGATATGAATTTGATCCTCGGTCCTACGTAGAGGTAATAGATGATATGAATATGGATTACTGAATCAAAGTTATGTAAATAGAATTAGATTCTATTTAAAGTCTAGAACTTGTAGAGGCGCCTAAAGGCCTTAAGCGTATTGTTCTCAAATAGGTCTACAAGAAAAATGAGAATGATAGATTTGAAGGTGCAAACTTTCAAAGTCAAGACTAGTGGCGAAAAGATTTATTCAGAAAGAAATAGTTCGATTATGAAAATATTTTTTCACCAATAGTCAAGTTTGACTCTATCTAGATTCTCTTATCCATTATATTTCATTTAGATGAAATATGACAATAGATATCAAGAAAGCTTCTTTTAGAAGCAATTTTGAGAAAGACATCTATATGTTGTAACTAGACTTATGCATAGCAAAGAACCAGTAGTGTTAAGTGTGCAAGTTGCTTAAATTTCATTTATGGATTAAAGCAAGCATATGAATCATAAAATATCATTTTTGATCAAGAAATCAAATTTTTTGATTTTGATCAAGCATTAAAAGGCCTTATGTGTGTAAAGCTATATAGAATAATAAATCTCTTAATGTATGTTGATGACATTCTAATCATTTTGAATGATGTAGAGTTATTGTCATCAATAGAGTTTTTGTTGTCTAGTCCAGTTTGATATAAAGTACTTGGGAAAGACTGGTCACATCCTAAGAATTAAATTTTGGTTAAAATTCAGAAATTAGGATGTTGGGTCTATCTCAAACTGCTTAAGTAGATTAGATTCTAGCCAAGTATAGCATGTAATACTTCAAGAAAGGATTCTTCCTTTTTAAGTTTGAAGTTCCTTTATATAGGACTATGGTCCTAAGACATATAAAAGGAAGAGCATATTAAGACGGTTCTTAATACCATATCAATAGGAAGTCTTTATGCTATGCTATATACTAGGCTAAATATCTATTTTGAGGTGTGCATGATAAGTAAATATCAATTGAATCAAAGATCACTTAATTTAGTGGGAGTAAAGCATATACTCAAATATCTTAGGAGAATGAGAGATTATATGTTAGTCCACAAAAGTGAGGTTTTGATAGTTACTGGATGTACAAATATTGACTTATAATTTGATTATGATTCGTGAAATTAGACTTCAAGATATGTGTTCATCCTAGGTGGTGAAGATACACATTAAGCGTAAGTATCTTCTCATTAGAGAGATATGAGTACGTGAGATATAGTAGTAGAAAAGATAATTTATGCAATAAATCTAGCTGAAACTTATTTCCAAGCCTTGCCTTAGGGTGATTGTGAATTACTCTAAAGGGAGATAAGTGTCGGATATATGGTAAATTGTCTTTGAGGGCAAGTGGGAGATTGTTGGGGTTTATGCCCTAAAAATCTAATTTATTGGCATGTCATAAATAATTAAATGGTTTAATTATATGAGACTATTCATGAACTAATGAGACATTATCTTAGTCCATGAGATGCATAGTATGTGATTTATGTGATTTAGTCACAGAAGATATAAATCACAAGTTCTTTGTAAACTCAGAATTTTAGTTCGTAGTCGGTGATGAAATTGGGCATTTCATCTGCGAAGACTATAACATATCAACTAAGATGATTTGTCTTGATCATGGAAGTGGAGGCTTCTAGTTTATATGTTGATATGTTTTAAGAGTTAAGACATATTGAACTGGACCGCTGTGAGATTTATTATTCTCCTAACAACTGTCAAATGAATAATAAATCTCACGACTTCTATTTATATCAACTCTAAATCCTGAGAGAATAATGGACCTGATCATGAGGTGTAGGTTGCTTTAATATATCAGGTGTGAGATCTATAAGTTACGGTCAAAACCTCAATATGTTGGGCAGCCGCATTTAATGTTGATGGAACATATATTCTCAAGATGAAATTCATAATTTCTTAACGGAGATATAAAATATTCCCTTGAGATAAGTTTAATGGGTTTGGTTATTCAGAGTGTTGGGTCCAATCACTTTAGTAAGGAGTTACTAAAGTATATTTTCATGAAATTGGATTTCATAAATATATGATGAATAACGTAAAGGATTAAATCGGGTACTCTAGAATTAAGATGTAGTAATCTTCAAAGTGGCAGTCTACATTCATGACTTTGTATTACTACGAATATTTTAATGAAGGGGTTGCATGTATAATAAAGTCTTGGGATATAATTTATTAATAAGGCTTAGAGTGCAATTATATTCTTATAGTGGTATTGAATATAATTAATGGTAACTTTGGACTTGTCAAGAGTTGACAGAAAAGCCCAAAGCCCATTGGAGTTAGAGTTTTATTTGTTCCCTTTGGTCCTATCTCAAGCCACAAACTAAAACCCAATTGGGTAAGCCTAAAAGGCTAACCCAATTAGATAATCAATTTTTATTTAATAAGAGTTATTAAATAAAGTAACTAACAAGGTAGTGAGGAAGTACAATGATGAAAAGAAAAGAAAAGAGTTTTTCTCTACAAGGAGAAGAAGAAGGATTTTTCTTTGAGAATCTATGTACAAAAAGACTAATTGAGAGACCACACATCTTGGGCACTATGTGGAATTGAGATGAAGATTAAAGGTATTCTCAAGTCTTGGTTTTGAATTTCACTGCATCAAGGTACGCTTTCTGTTCTTAAATTCTGAAATTTACATAGTACATGTTATCAATTGCGAATGAAGTAGATCCGTTAATTTTTCGCTGCGTATGTTTTGTATGTGTCACAAACATGCATTTTTTCAACATGGAGGTGATGAGCCCAGCAGAAGTAATGATACCTTCTTTGAGTGTTATGCAGGTACGGAAGAAAGAAAGGGAGAAGGAAGTCTTTGCGGCAGAAAGATGTGAGAACCTAGAAGGGTTAGACAAGAAAAGGAAAGAGGCCCAAGAGTGCAGCAGGAGATTCTGGCAAAAGATGACCAAAGCTTATGGCAGGACAACAAAAGAAAGGGTGTTCGCAGAAGGACAACTTGTGTTAAAGACAGCAGACCATGTTAGGTGAGGTATGGCAGAACCGTCTAAATTTTCACCAAAATAGGAGGGACCCTTCGTAGTAAAGGAAGCACATGCAAGTGGGTATTACCATTTGGCCTAGATGAATGTAAGAGATTTAATGGACCCTATTAATGGCAAATGGTTAAAGTGTTATTATGCCTAAGAAACATTATGTAGTTGTTCCTTTCTCTTGTTTAGTTTTTCTTTCTTTCCTCCAAGTGACCACCCTTGCAAGGGATAATGTCACAAGAAAGTATTGTAGTGTGTTTTCATTTGTAAAAAAGTAATGAAGACTATGGAGTATTAGCAAAACATATTGTATCATAATTGTAGTAATAGTTGTAGCAAATGTAGCATAATAAATTACAAACCCAAAATATATAAGTCATGTCAGACTTATCAAATGAGTGTTAGAGAAATAAAGAAGTGTACTAGGTAGGATGAAAAGGGAAAGAAAATAAACATAGGAGAAGGAAACAAAAAAAAAAAACTACATTATGTAATAGTTTAATAAAAGGCCTAAAACAAGGGTCTAATCTACAAAGTGGCTAGGGCCAGCAACACCAGAAAGGAGATGCTCATGACGTGCTTTTAGGTCTGCCACCTCCTTCTTCAAAGTCTCGATGCGAACATCTATGGCGTCCACAGCAGGCTGAACCTTCTTCGTAAAGAAGGCTCGAGCAATCTCTCATAAGTGATCCAGTAGATACTCCATAGCAAATCCAATTCTGATAAACTCCTGAACCGTGGCTCTTCACTGTAGAATCGTCTTAGCAGAAACAGTGTCGATGAAGTTATGATCAATATCGTTTATCACGCTCCCCAACAGCTTGAGGAAGTGCTCCCTTGTTGATCGGCCAAAGAGAAACCCCTGCATAAAGTCCCCACGGCTGTTATAGACTGACTCTAAGTGGGTAATGCACTCCCTAAGAACCCAAAAACCGTGAAAGTCAATATAAGGAGCCCCAACACCCCAGAAGTCCGCAGGATTAAGGTCATTAGTCTTGGGCTGGTCAAATAGGATGAAGAAGGCAGTGGCCTCACTTTCTGGATCAGGAACAGTGGCAGAACTGCTACCAACCTCAAATCGAGAGAGTAGAGCCACCTTAGCAAGAGTCGGACCTGGGAAGAGCGTACGAGGGAGTGTAAGTCCATAAGAAATAGATGAAGTGAAAGGATGAATCTAACAATGAAGAATGAAGAAAATGCAAGAGAAGGGAAATTACCAGGGCCCATGGGAGTGGGGGCTATACGTGTGGCAGAAGTAAGAGCCGTAGGCATCGTGATGCCTGCTACAGCCTTGGGATCCTCAGGAATGTCTGTGGCTACGAAGAATAATATGCCAAGTTATCAGGGAGTTAAATCAAGAAATGATAGGATGAAAAGAAAAAGAAGAATTGCCAAGGACAAGAGATACGTACCCATAGCCTCAGCTTCTTGCTAACCACTATCATCATTCGCATCGGAATCAGAAACCCTCGTCTTCATAACAGGCTCATCCTCGGAATCCTCAAGGACCTCCTCAGATCCCTCATCAGAAGACAAGTCTGCATCAGGCCCTTGGGTGGTGGAGCTAGGGATGGATGAAGGAGCGACCACCAAGGGCTTAAAAGAGGGCAACGAAGGGATCGCTAGCGGAGATGACAGGAGAAGTAGCATGGGAAGTGCTCCCAGTCTGAGATGCACCTATAGGAGTGACTTCTTTCTGGGAAGTAGGAATCTCCACAGGAATAGGAATAGAATCACCAACCCTCTCAGTCTAGGTACTCTCCTTAACAGGAACTAGCTTGGGTAAAGGAATTGGAGCCTCAGCAGGAGCTCCTTATGCAGCAGTGGAAGCAGAGGCCATGGCTTCAGCCACGATATTTGCCCCATCGAAGAAGCCCTCTATGGGCATGCCCCTAGCAGCAGGAACTTCCCCACTTGTGGGGTGATAAGCAGAAAGGGTCTCGGGATTAACCTAAAAAAAAAGGAGAAGAGAAAGAATGAAGGTGGGTGTTAAGGTAGGAAGAAGGAATAAATAAACATGAAAAAAAAAAGGAAGAGAGAAAACACATGGCAACACGTGGCAAAAAAAATGCATGTGAAGGGAAGGAATGTACCTCCAACTCGGGCTCATCAAGTAATATGGGGAAGGAAGCAAAAGTGTCCTCCTTGTGCTTAGACTGCCAAGGAAGGAAAAAAGAGATGAATGAGTATACATGTGGAGTTAGCCGCTGGAAAGCCCCATAAATGAGTAAAATAAAGAAAAGGTAAAGTTTAGAGATAACATACTCTCCTCTCAGTAGTGGCGGATGGGGGTAGTGGAGATGTCTTCCTCTTTCTGCCACGGGTCCTGCTGGAAGGAGGAGCGTCCATAGTGGGCCTTCAAGCTGAGGGCTTGGGCTTGCTTACAGTAGAGCTTCTACTGGAATAGGTGCTAGTAGAAGGAGGAGGAGAGCTCTCAAGAACTATGTTGCCAATGGGAGGAAGGCCACCCTTATAAGGAACGATGTCAGAATAGGTCTCAGAAGAATCACCCCCTCTCTTGACAAATTTGGGCTTAACGGTTCGAGACACCAAGCCCTTTTTCCCGGGTGTAGGAAGGTTCACCACCTTCACCTTCTTCTCCCAACCAATAGGATACTTACCACCATACAAATACCACATCTTCTCCTTCGCCTACCACTCAAATATGGCAGACCTGCTCTATTTCCTAGCATATGCCACCACGGACTTGGTGGGAAGCAACAACTGTGGGTTGGCAGAAATAATGGCATGAAGACCCTCAAGAGAAATGAGAGAAAACTGGCGGCCACCTAACAACTCTTGCCTAAAAGAAGTCATCATAGCTTGCCAATACTCATGCATCACAGCAGTGCAAAGGCCCTCTCTCTCTATGAACCTAGAATGGTGACTATCATGAAGTGCTTATTCTAAAACTTAAAAGCACTAGGGCGCAGAAATGGCTGAACGGAAGTAGTGGACTCCAAAATAGCAGTGAAATCATTAGGTATGTCCTGATCCAACCTAAATTGTCTCCTTACCCTGTTGGAAGAATAATGAATGAAACGGATGCCCACATTAGTAAGGTAAGGCAACCACCTAGCATTAGTGGCTGCCAAATACGTAATCCCCCTTTCATCAAAGGCAGTCAACGGGGTGGTGATCCCAGCAGTGTCTGTAAAAGGGCCTATAATCGAATTAGCGATGTCTGATACTTCTCTTTGGCAAAACGGACAGACTTGCACTTAGCCAAGTGCCTAGCACAACGCTCCCACAATAGATGCTGCAAAATGGTACTATGGGCAAAAGTAGTAACTATGTGGCAGGAGCCTGCCTACCTCTCATCATTCTGCAGAATATCCAACTGCACATACAAGTAACCCAGAAACATAGGGCCAATGGCAGACTCACCCCAGCAGAAATCTTTATGGCTAAGCAAAAGTAAAGAGGTTTCACAGCATAATGAGGGTGAGAGCCAAAGATGAACTTACATAGCCAAAACGCAACGAAGGCTGCACAACAGACAACATCGGAAGCCTTGGAGAAAGCCTCAACCCAATGTGACAACTTCGTGTTGCCACTCATTCCTTTTGGCAACTTGGCCTCCACGGCCTCCTCTTTAGTGGAAAGCTTAATATTGCCAGGGTCCACATCACCAAGAATGGGAAACAACAATTGGTTCGCCACATCCTCCATAGTCACGGTGATCTCGTCGCAAGAAAGGAAGAAGGTATGCGTGGCGCTACACCATCGGTGGACAAGCAACGGGATGAAACGATGGCCTTTAACACGCCGGCCTGCCGTAATGCCACCATGAAACCCATATCAGACAACTCTTCATCTACCCACTCCTTCCAACCCAAAGAGGTACCCGACCCAAATTCGAAAAGGATGGGCACGGGAAGCGACGTCTCATGGTGTATATCAAGATCGGTAATGGAGGAAGCCAATGGGGCCCAAGACACCTCCGTATCACGGCAACAAATAGAGAGCCATACACGGCTTGGTGGCGGAGGCAAGTAGTCACTAGGCACCACGGGAAAATGAATGTGGGTGTCGTACCACAGATCGATGAGGGGAGGGCACTCCCTGTTTGGGTCGCGACCTTCTTCCTCCTATTTAAAGCGGTCCGATTCGGAGAGGGGAGCCTCTTCGCCCATGGTTTTCGCAGGAGGATCATCGGCGGAAATTTCTTTTCCCTTACGGCGGGAAGAACCCTTGTCTTTCGCCAACATCATGATGTGTTATTTGATTGGGGAAGATTGGTAGAGGGGTTTTGATAAGAGAAGGGAATGAAAAAGGAGTTCTGAGCGAATGATGGGAAAGGGAATAGTTTAAGTACTAATGACAATAAAGGTGACGTGAAAGGATGTAATGGGTCAGCTGTCAAAAGAAGCATCGTATTAATGAAACAGAAGCTGTGTTTTAAAATAACTGTTAAACTGGAAAATTCGAAGAGACAACACTATTCATGGTAAGAAAGAAAATAAGGCAGGGCCCACTGTTCAAAAAACCCGCGAAAAGAGAGAGAGAGAGAGAGAGGGAGAGAGAGAGAGAGAGAGAGAGAGAGAGAGAGAGAGAGAGAGAGACTTTTTATTCGCATATGAATTATAAAAGCAATTCATATGCTCAAGGGCTGAATGTTGATGCCCATTTTTGGCAAAAGGGCCTAATGGCAAAAGAAGCCTAACAATATGAAAAAAGGTGTAGAAAGAAAACATCGAAATAAAGACCATTGGGTTAGAATGGCAGGAATAATGGTTGGAATAATGGTTCACAGGCCCACAGAATAATAAAGTGGCCTCAAAGAAAGCAAATGGGTCAAGGAAGCCCCAAAGAATGAAGTAGTAAGTCCATGGGAATTGTAAGAAATAGAAAGAAAGCAAAAAAAAGTCGGAGGAGCCCAAAGAAAGGAATTAGTAAATGGGATTGGTTTGAAGGCCAATAAACCCAAAGGTAAAGGATGTGGCAATTGGGCTAGGGAAGCCCAGAGGATTTAGCAAAAGTCCATGGGAATGTAAGAAGTATAAAAGAATGAAATGGGCCAAGGATGCCCAAAGAATGAAATGGGCCGAGGATGCCCAAGGAATAAAATGGGCCGGGGAAGCCCGAAATGTTGTATGAACTTGCCCAGCAGGAATGTTGGGCAGTAGAAACTAAAGGAAGGAATAATATATGAAATTGGCATGGTAGGCACTTCAGTCCGCAAGCCCAAAAGTAATAAGGTAAACAAGGGTAAATGATATCATAGCAAGGACAACACAATGGCGTGGCAGGAGCACTAGCCAGCCCACGGACAAGGGATGAAAGGAGACATGGGCCGAATTAAAGAAGAAAAGGCCCACGCCCAAGCAATACTCAACCCGAAGAAGAAATGAGATGCAAAGAATGAAGACCCAAGAACTCAACCATGCCATAAGAGTTAAACAAGCACTAGAGCGTGCAGCAATGTCAGACAAACCTGTAGGCAATGGCAAATGTGTGAACGCCAAAACAGTAATGGACTCATACGGAAGTGGAGCACGCACACAAGGCTCAGGCATCACCTGCCTGTACCCAGCCAATACGAGGGAGGTGGGCCACAGGTCAAAGGTAAGAGAGGGTGTGGTCTGGTGGTGGGGAGAAGGGGGGCCTATTTTGGGGTTTCCACTCATGCTTTTTTGGGGAAAATGTCCTGCTGGGATGACATCCACCCCAAAAGAGGTAAACATGAGCTGGAATCATTAGGTACATGCTATAGAGGTTGGTAAGGGATAAGCCCTACGCTTATCCATATGGGAGTGTCAAGGGAAGTAAAAACAAAAAACAAAACCACTTTTGTTTGGGAATGAGGCATGGCACGGCCAACACAGTGTAGTGGTGGTGGCTGGGCAACCGGCAGACCAGTGGGTAGTCCTCGAAGGACACCTACAATAGCTTAAAAATGGTTAAGGGGTAAAAATGACAAATCCTGTCATGGCAAGCAGTATAGAAGGCCATAGACCTGCACAGTAAACAACAGAACAACAACACAAAAAAAAGGGGAAAGGAAACAACAACGAAAAAGAAAGCAAGGAAAACAAGTGAGAAAAGAAAAACAGAAAGCCAAGAGTGAGGAAGAAAATACGAGTGATAGGAGTAAAAGCATGCACCAATAGGTTATCCACTTCTCTCTCTCTTAATAGCCCACTCTCTAATAAGTCAAGAATCTAAGATTAAGTCATCTAGGTCCATTCACCAAAGTGAGTAACTTCTATGGCGTGATCCTTGTTTGAGGTTACCTACATTGGGGATTGGTTTCCTTTCGGACTTGAATCTGCCAAAGGGGTAAAGTCCATTCCTTAGCTGACTATGCCTCTTTTCCTTTGTCATGATTGACTAATGATTAGCATGACATCTCATTATTAATCTATTCCTGCTATAATTACGTATTAATACCGCTTCCTTTTGTGGAACTGTTCACATATTATTGTTGTCAGTAAAAGAAAATATATTTATTAAAGTTTTTTAGTTGTTCTGTTGTGTTGCATTTTTTTTTCCTGCTATAACACTTGTAACAGCTATTCCTGCCATGGGCATGTGAGCACACTGAAGATTCCTGCTAGAATGCATCAACATAGAAAGGGCCCAACTTGTGCACAAGTTGGCCTAAGGTGTGTTTCAGTTAGGCTAGTCCCGACTCTCCTACCCCAGAATCATAGGGCCATGACACAACAGGAGTAATCCAGCCCAAGACGCAAAAAAGGCCCACCATAAAGAGCAACGTGTTTTCTCACACACCACAACACATCGCATGGTAAAGTGAAAGAGATCCTTGAGATGAGAGACGATAAAAAAAATGGTTTGATAATAAATTTTTTTGGAGTTTCAGAGTTCAATTTGTCAATTTCTTGAAGGAAGGGGGGCTAAGTATAGATATTCTAGAACCAAATGTTAAAATTGTTGTACAAATATATAAACTAACAGGTTTTTTTTTTTTTTTTTTTTTTCATAAATTGGTGGGGGGCTCAGTCTACATATAGGTCTAGGTCCATCTTTATTGGACTCACTAGAGTTTTGGAAACTCATCATCTTGGATATGCTGGAGAGTTTCTATTTGGACCCTTATCTTTGTCAATGTTTGAGGCCAAGCATTGAGTCCTTTGCCATTGATGTCTTAAGATTTTGGGGTCAACAAATTTATGGTGGTAGCCGACGTGGAAATCACAAAGATTTAGGTGGTTGATCAAGAGAATGCTATTTGTTTGGTTTTGGGTCATACGGCTTGAAAAAGAAAGGTTCTGTGAAAAAAAAAGTTGATGCTAATCAATATGATTATTCAACAAGGAAACCAAGTTTCAGGGTTTTATTTATTTATTTATTTATATTTATTTTTGGTAGATTCATTTGAATGAGTTTCTTTTTATTTTTCATTTTTTGGTTTCTTATTGTAATTTGTTTAGATGAATGAGGGTGATTGTTGTCTGATGATGCCAAAAAATCGTCAGTAAGCCACACGGTCCTTACGTGCTCCTGACAAGAACCTGTAACGCAAAAGCTGAAGACCTTAAGAGGAGTACCGGTATGGTACCGGCCAAATACCCTCCGATGGTCAAGTTAGAGATATCTCTTGTTTACAACTCTAAAGTACTAGAGTGGGGTTAATTATGCGTATCTTGGTTGGTGAGGGTATTGGGGTTTTTATAGTAGTAGAGTGTTGACATCTCCTTGTTGGATTAGAAGTCTTTTCCTTTTAGGAGTCTCTTTGGAGCGTATTTTACGGGATCCTTTCCTTATAGGAATCCCTTTGGATCTTAATAATCATGGAGAGCAAGTTATTTCCTTATATACGCGATACGTGGGTGGCAAGCAACTCTTTATCAGGGTCGTCAGCTTACACTACCCCTTCAGCCTTAATGTTGTCAGCTTCATAGAGGCGTCAGCCTTTGAGTGCCTTGTAAGGTGTTTCCTAACTTCCTCTTTGTCGATGAGTATTATAAAAGCTGACGGATTCAAAAGATACCGTCAGCCCAAGTCGTCGCTATAAACCGTCGGCTTTCCTCACGCCTTCAACATCAACTATTTTTCTTCCACATCATCAGCTTACCCTATTCACCCCAACTCTAGTGGTGTCAGTTTAATGCCGTCAGCTTATTAACGGCGTCAGTCATTAAGCATGCCTCGCGGACTCCCTTCAGCATTCTTATTAGATCTTCGTTTGCTGACCTCTGCCAATGGAAGCTGATGGTATTGCTTGTAACCGTCAGCCTATGCCTGATGACGCTAAGTACTATTTTTATCCTTATCAGAGGTAAGCGTGGGGCGCAAGATATTTCCTTATACGCGCATGAGTGGAGACCAAGCAAGGCCACATCAGGGTCGTCAGCTTCGCCTACTACCCCGTCAGGGTCGTTAGCTTTGCCTACTCCCTCATCAGGGTCGTCAGAGATTCATATATCCCCTTCAGCTTATTCTCTTCATCTTACTGTCTTCAGCTTACTGTCTTCAGCTTACTATCTTCAGCTTATTGTGCCCAAGATGCAGCCGTCAGGTATGGGGTGGAGCTGTAGACTTTACAACAAGGTTGTCTCTCATAAGTGAAGTTTTCAACCTTGTTATGTCCGTCGCCTTTTGTTTCCTCATGGGTTTATTGCAAAATTACCCTTATCAGCTACCCCCCACTCCATAGCCTCGTCAGCTTTAGCTGACGGGTTATGGAGTTAACGTTGTGGAAGGGTCATTTATGTGTGATGCCTCAAGATATGTTTTCGCAAGTTTAGAGATCCATTTGTTTGTGGTGGATCCGTCCACTATCTTGTGGACTTTGTAATGAGGTCGTTGATTTTGTGGATTTAGTAATAATCTCGTCCACTTTTGTGGGGTCGTCCACTTTGTGGACTTAGGCTCGTCTACTTCGTAGACTTGGTAATGTGCCCATCCACTTTGTGAACATAGGCTGGTTTGCTTTGTAAGCTTGGTAATGGTTTTTGTCCAACTTTTGGACTTATATTTAACTCGTCTACTTTGTAGGCTTTGGTGATAGGCCCATCCACTTCGTGGTCTTAGGCTCATCCACTTTGTTGGTCGTCACCTCTCGGTGGTGCTTAGGAGCAAGTCTTCATACTTGTCAACTTTGCTGATCGTCACCTTTTAAGGGTGCTTAGGAGTAAGTCCTCTTACTCTTCAGCTTTGCTGGTCGTCACCTCTAAGTGGTGTTTAGGAGTAAGTCTTTTTACTCTTCAGCTTTGCTGGTCGTCACCTTTCGGTGGTCTGTCCACCCGTAGGTGACTTAATATTTAGACTATCCACCCGTAGGCGACTTTGGTCATCTGTCCACCCGTAGGCGACTTAATGTTTAGACCGTCTACCGGTAGGCGACTTAATGTTTAAACCGTCCACCCGTAGGTGACATTGGTCGTCTGTCCACCCGTAGGCGACTTAGCGGTTAGACCGTCCACCCATGGGCAACTTCGGTCACGCGTCTACCCGTAGGTGACTTTACGTAGTGATCGTCCACCCGTAGGCGACTTTGGCCATGCGTCTACCCATAGGTAACTTAGCGTAGTGACCGTCCACCTGTAGGCGGCTTTGGCCATGTCTGAATAAACTCCTCTTATTATAATAAACCATGCATTCATAGAAAAAGTATTTCTTAAAAAGAAAACAAAGACCTGCCCTTTGGGCCGTAAAAGAGTTATTGTAGCAAAAACTAAAGTAAATAGAAAAACTGAAGAGTATAACTAAAATTCACTAAGGTAAACTAGAAATAAAGAGGTGCCGCTCTTCATGCCATCCTTTTTACTGGTAGTACTTCCGTAGGTGCTTGGTGTTCCATGGGTGGTGTAGCTTCTGTCTGTCCAGCGTCTCCAGTTCTTGCCATCTTCCGCCCTCTGTCCTGTCGCGTATCCTCCTGCCTTTCTCTCTTCTCTCAAGTCAAAAGCGCGTCTTCAGCATTCATGTACTTGGTTGCCCTGTAAAGCACGTCCGACATAGTCTTCAGGTTGCTCTTATATAGTGAAAATAGGAATTTACCCTTCCGCAGCCCATTTATGAAAGCAGCTACAAGTATCTTGTCATTAGCTTCATCAATTGAAAGCGCCTCTTTGTTAAAGCGTGCTATGTAAGACCTTAGCGTCTCATCTTCTCGCTGCTTGATGCTTATCAAGCATGCTGTAGACTTCTTATACCTGTGTCCCCCGATGAAGTGCGAAGCAAATTGGGCGCTTAGCTCCTTGAAAGTACTGATGGAGTTAGGCGTCAGTCTGCTAAACCATATCCTTGCGAGACCCTTTAGCGTGGTGGGGAAAGCTCTGCACATGATCTCATCGGGTACCCCTTGAAGGTGCATCAGGGTCTTGAAGGACTCCAAATGATCTAGAGGGTCTTTGTTTCCATCGTAGTTTTCCACCTGCGGCATCCGGAACTTTGGTGGAAGGTGGAAGGAATTGATGGATACGGTGAACGCCGAGTCGGTTTGGTGGACCAGATCATCAAGGTCACTGGACACCCGTCCTTTGAAGGCGTTCATCATGACGTCCATCTGTTCCTTCATCGCCTTCATCTCCGCGACAATGTGGAGTGGAGCCATATCAATGACGGATGAATGGCTCATATCTTGTCGCTCTGGTCTGCTTGGGGCATTACTATCTTCTGGCCCCTCTTGGTCTCTTTGCTCGGCACTAGTACCTTCTTGATTTTCCTCTTGGGTATCCATAGTGGCGTTCTTCTGCCGTAGCTGTTCTTCAAGGTCCTGATTCTGTTTGGTGAGACATTCCATTGCTGCCATGAGGGTTTGGACCTGCCTCTCTAGGGCAGTGGGTCGTGGCTCGTCTCCCTGAACGTTGTTGGTAGTTGCCATCGAGCGAGTAAGTACCATGCAAATCTTTGTCCAGGAAGCGATAGGCTAAAGTGCACTTCGTTCCCACAGACGGCACCAACTGATGATGCCGAAAAATCGTCAGTAAGCCACACGGTCCTTATGTACTCCTGACAAGAACTTGCACGACGTAAAAGCTGAAGACCTTAAGAGGAGTACCGGTATGGTACCGGCCAAATACCCTCCGATGATTAAGTTAGAGAAATCTCTTGTTTACAACTCTAAGTACTAGAGTGGGGTCAATTATGCGTACCTTGGTTGGTGAGGGTATTGGGGTTTTTATAGTAGTAGAGTGTTGACATCTCCTTGTTGGATTAGAAGTCTTTTCCTTTTAGGAGTCTCTTTGGAGCGTATTTTACGGGATCTTTTCCTTATAGGAATCCCTTTGGATCTTAATAATCGTGGAGAGCAAGTTATTTCCTTATATACGCGATACGTAGGTGGCAAGCAACTCTTTATCAGGGTCGTCAGCTTACACTGCCCCTTCAGCCTTAACGCCGTCAACTTCATAGAGGCATCAGCCTTTGAGTGGCTTGTAAGGTGTTTCCTAACTTCCTCTTCGTCGATGAGTATCATCAGCTTACCCTATTCACCCCAGCTCTAGTGGTGTTAGCTTAATGTCGTCAGCTTATTAACGGCGTCAGTCATTAAGCATGCCTCGCAGACTCCCTTCAGCGTTCCTATTAGATCTTCATTTGCTGACCTCTGCCAATAGAAGCTGATGGTATTGCTTGTAACTGTCAGCCTATGCCTGACGGCTCTAAGTACTATTTTTATCCTTATTAGAGGTGTTGGGCACAAGATATTTCCTTATACGCGCATGAGTGGAGACCAAGCAAGGCCACATCAGGGTCGTCAGCTTCGCCTACTACCCCGTCAGGGTCGTCAGCTTTGCCTACTCCCTCGTCGGGGTCGTCAGAGATTCATATATCCCCTTCAGCTTATTCTCTTTAGCTTACTGTCTTCAGCTTACTATCTTCAGCTTATTGTGCCCAAGATGCAGCCGTCAGGTATGGGGTGGAGCTGTAGACTTTACAACAAGGTTGTCTCTCATGAGTGAAGTTGTCAACCTTGTTATGTCCGTCGCCTTTTGTTTCCTCATGGGTTTATTGCAAAATTACCCTTATCATTGTCGAATTCTAAATTAGATTAGGATAAAGTTGTATAAAGTTTTGTATATTGAGGCGGTGCAACTATGTTGACCCTTTTTTTTGTCTATTAGTGAAATTTTATCAATTTCTTTTTTTAATTCATTCAAATATTTTGGTCTTTTGAGAGTTTCCTTTGCTTCATTAGTTAGTGACATAATTATGGATCACATTTTACTAATTTGTAAATTTTCTTGGACTATAAATGCTGTACAATATCAATTTATAATAAATTAGACGCATAAAATTAGAAGTGTAGCCCAATCAGATTGTTAAATGTTAACAAGTAGAAAAGTACCATAAGAACTTTAAATTCATTGCAAATTCACGTTCTAAAATTATATTCTATAATTATTCCAAATATATATATATAGGGGTAATTATACATAACCCACCTGTGGTTTGGGCGAAAATCACTTTGCCTACCCATGGTTTGAAAAGTATCACTTAACCCACTTGAGGTATGTTTCCGTCAATCTTCATAACCCACTTCAGCCCCAGCCGTTACAAAAACACCTCTTAACCCCAAAACAGAACATAATGCTAATCAAAACACCCAAAACTCAGAAACTTTTTGAGAGAGAGACCTGTGGTGAGATCAACGTGTTCTTCGTGGTTTGGAGTGTCTGGAGGCCGAGAAAACACAACTTTCGCAACATCGAAGCTAGGGGAGGTAGTTTCGTTAAAGAAAATCAAGGTATTTTTGTCTGTTCTCGATTTAGGGTTTCAGATTTTGTTCAAGTGCCAATTTACTATGTGAAACTCTAAATTTTGGCTTCCCAGGAATCGTGTTTTGTTGATATGTCCTCATCAAGTGGTAATTTCTCGAGTTCATGTGGGCATATATGCAATGAGTAGACTTGTGTTTTGAGAACAAGTTTGAGTTTGTACAATTTTGGGAGGAGGTTCTTGGGTTGTAGTCGTTATAAGGTTGGTCCTAAGTGTCCTTTCTTTGTTTGGCTTGATAACCCAACCTGTCCTCGTGGGAATGAAACTGCACCTTTGGCTCTAGAGAGGATGTCTAGGCTTCAGAGTGCTCTCCAACTTGCCAATGAGAGGGAAAGGATAGCTCTGGAAACAGCAGAAGAAGCTAGGCAAATGGCAGAAAAGGCCATGTTTGCTGAAAAGAAGCAGAGAATGTGGAAGTTTGCATACATTTTGTTGTGGATCTTTTTTGTTATTGTTATGTTATTGTTGTTGTGTTTTGGCTCAATTGAGTTCTCTAGAGTGAAGAGACCTAGGTTGTTGCCCTGAAGTAGTTAATTGGTTAGTAGAGATAGTTATGGCAATGGTGTTAATGAATTTGCATTGTAATAGCACTAGCCTACTGATGTAATGTTTTGATGTGTCAATGAACAAAGAATTGGTCAATTATTGAGTATTGTTTTGTGCATACCATAACAACCATTCAATGAAAGAAGTATTGGTCATGCCACTAGTCTCTGTCAATATAATGAAAGAAGTATTGGTCAATTATCAATGACTTGCGCATACCATAACAACCATTCCACAATCTATAGTAGCAATAAATAAACTTCCATATAATCTGGTTTGGACAAATAATGTTCCATACAGTTACCTGCACATACCATAACAACCATTTCACAATAACAACTTCCATACACTCTGTATTGGAAAAATCTACTTGGACACAATCTGCAGCAGCAATAATAAAACTTCCATATAATCTAGTTTGGACAAATTATGTTCCATACAAACTGAATTGAATAAATACCACAACTTCCATACCATAATACCACAAAATTTCATACCATAATAACAACCTAGAGTGTATTGTACCTTAACTTCTAGTAAATTACAAAAAAGCACATTCCAAGGTCAGCTACATATACATATACATATAGTAATTACAAAAAGGTGATTGTTTTTTACACTAATTGATAATTACAAAAAGCCAACAGTGGTCTTCACAAAAAACACTAGCTGCAGGCCCACATGTTCCCACTAGCTTTACTCCCAATGCTAGCATGCGTACCCACTAGCTTCATTCCTTGCCTTTACTCTTTCCACCCATTGAATTCATTTTTGGTGGCCTTTGTGCAGCAAGTTGTCCTCTAGTCCTCACACCACCGGTGCTCCTATTTGCAGGTGAAGGCTACAAAATAAAAAAATAGATCCACTTGTTAAAAAATATCCCAGTATACATAACCATCTAGGAAAGACGTAACTCAACTATGTTACCTGTGAAGAACTTGGTAGGGTATCCCAAGTCTCCCTAAGTGTGTGAAACTCTGGCTGTAAGGAAGAGAACCATCCTGCTCTCATGTGAGATGGCCTAGCTTGATTTCCTTACTATGAAGCTTGATTTCCTTACTGTGAGGATGAAGGCTGAGTGGCAGACCTCATGTTGTAAGTCTGGGTAGGCTGCTGGAATGGTGGCTGGGGTGCAGCTTGAGGTGCAAATCTAGATCTGGTACTAGGTGTAGGCACCCCTCCCTTTGCCTGCAACAAAACCCAGTTTCAATACATTAATACCTTTGTAAGTTTAAAAACAAGTTTTTTTTTCTTTTTTTGCCATTTAAATCTCAATTACTTACAGTTTTTTCTCTTTCAAGCCTCTGTCTCCTCTGCCATGGTGTCTCCCCAGTGATGCCAGCCTTGCACCCTCTTGAGTTATGCCCTTCCTTTTTGTATTTCCCACACCTTACAGGTTTGTTCAATCTACTTGCTTTGTAAGGGTTCCTAGGCTCATTTGGAGCCCTCTTTCTTTATTTGGGTGGCCTGCCTGGTGGTTTGTATGTGTGAGGTGCTAGGGGAGCAGGCTGTCCAGTCTCAGCCCATTCTAACTGACCAGGCATGGGAGGAAGTACCTCCTTGTATATCTCCATGTAAGTTTCTTTGTGATAGCATGGGTGGGTGTAGGTATCTGGTGTCGCAATGTTTGTATAAATGGTTGTTATGGCATATTTGCATGGAATGCCATTTAAATCCCAATACCTACAGTTGCATGTCTTCTTGACAAGATCAACTACATGCCTCTCATACTGACTAGCTACCTCATAAAGGAAACTGCCAGCTAGGGTAGCACTAAATGGCTTGCTTTCAACCTTCAATTTCTCCAACTTATCTTGTATGCTTGGACACAACTTTCTAGCATACTTCTGTATCCCTTCCCTTTTTGTGAAAAGCCTAGTCATAAGTCTAACCATAATCCACTCCAACATTGCCAAGATAGGCTTGTCCCTAGACTTCAATATCATTGAGTTAAAATACTCACTTAAGTTATTTACTAAACAATATGTTAAGGCCCTAGGAGTGAAGTGTGACCTTGTCCACTGTGTAGGTGCAACGTTTGCAAGATACTCATATGCCTTTTCATCCAAATCCTTTATGTACTGCATGCATCTTTCAAACTCCCTTATTGTTGTGGTAGCAACACACCTCCACAATGCATCCTTTAGCTCCAATCCTTTGTGATCTACTTTGAAATTGTTGTAGATGTGTTTTACATAGTATCTATACTCCACAGTAGGGAATAGTGTCTCTATTGCAAGTATAAGCCCCTGCAAATAACCAAACAAACAAACAAAACATGTTAGTTCAGCAAAAAAACAAAACATGTTAGTTCAAGTGTAATTGAACAAAACTTGCATACCTTTTGCCTATCAAAAATGAAGACCAACTGAAGCTCCTCTGGCCTCCCTACATCATCAACAAAAATTTCCAAAAACCACATCCAAGACTCCTTGTTTTCTTGTTCCACAACAGCCATGGCTACTGGAAAAATGTTGTCATTTGCATCCTTGGCAGTGGCAGATAAGATTTTCCCTCCAAATCTATGCTTTATGTGACAACCATCTAAACCTATAAATGGCCTGCATCCACCTAAAAGTCCTACCTTTTGAGCATTGAACCTAACATACATCCTCTTAAATTTTGGCTGGGAAGTCTCATTAGTCATTTCTATCTATAGTATAACCCTACTCCCCTTGTCTACAGTGTTTATCATTTGTGCAGAGTCCCTAAGGACACCATACTGTAGTTGCTCATCTCCATTGATCAAATCCTTTGCCTTTCTCTTTGACCTATACACTTAGTTTACACTTAGGTCAACAGATAAATTTTGCATCACATGGTTGTGTACATGTTGGAAAACCTAGTTTTGTATCTCATACAAAACACACAGCGAAAGCAACAAATATAGATCTATTTCATTCATGATTGATAACATGCACTATATAAATTTCAGAATTTAAGAATAAGATAGTGTACCTTGGTGGGGTGAAATTCAAAACAAAAGATTAGAAGTACTTGGAAACACTTTTAATCTTCACTCCAATTCCACTTTACTCCCAAGAAGTGTGATCTCTCAATCAGTTTCCAAGGGAGAATAATCGAGTGGCTTCACTAACACATACACACCATTTCACAATGATGTCTCTCTTAAAATAAAATTCTGTATATTTCTCCCTTTATAACTAACTGATTATCTAATTGGGCTGGCCTATTGGGCCTTTCCAATTGGGCTTTAGTGTGTGGCTTGGAATGGGACCAATAAGACACTAGCTCCAATGGGCGTTGGGCTTTTCTTTCAACTCTTGACAAGTCCAAAGTTACCATTAATTATATTTAATACCACTATATAAATATAATTGCACTCTAGGCCTTATTAATAAATTATATCTCAAGACTTTATTATACATGCAACCCTTTCATAAAATATTTGTAGTAATACAAAGTCATGTATGTAGACTGCCACTTTGAAGATTACTGCATCTTAATCCTTGAGTACCCGGTTTAATCCTTTAAGTTATTCATCATATATTTATGAAATCCAATTTCATAAATATATACTTTAGTAATTTCTTACTAAAGTGGTTAGGCCTAACTCTCTGAATAACTGAACCCATTAAACTTATCTCAATGAAATATTTTATATCTCCATTAAGAGACTATGAATTCCATATTGAGAATATATGTTCTATCAACACTAAATGTGGCTACCCAACATACTGAGATTTTGACCGTTACTTTAGATCTCACTCCTGATATATCAAAGCAACCTACACTCCATGATCAGGTCCATTATTCTCTCAGGATTAAGAGTTCATGCAAATAGAAGTCGTGAGATTTATTATTCATTTGACAATCGTTAGGAGAATAATAAATCTCATAGCGGTCCAGTTCAATATGTCTTAACTCTTAAAACATATCAACTTATCAACTAGAAGTCTTCACTTCCATAATCAAGATAAATCATCTTAGTTGATATGTTATAGTTTTCATAGATGAAATGCCCAATTTCATCACCGAGTACAAACCAAAATTTTGAGTTTACAAAGAACTTGTGATCTATATTTTCTGTGATTAAATCACATAAATCACATACTATGCATCTCATGGACTATATGATAATGTCCGAATATTCATGTTACCATTATTTTAGATAATAATAAAGAAACTTTATTAATCACAATATTAAGTCATACATAATGTCATACATAATAACATGCATAGCATCTTACAATAGGATTTAAGAGCACTAATCCTAACAATCTCCCACTTTCCCTAAAGACTATTGTGCACTAATCTAACTCCCATTCACTCCAAATGTGAGTCAAAAGTCCTTTGAGGCAAGGTTTTGGTAAAAGGATCTGCTAGATTATTTGCACTTTCAATCTTTGCAACCACTACATCTCCACGAGCAACAATGTCTTGAATGATGTGGTACTTTCTCTCAATGTGCTTTCATTTCTTATGATTTCTTGGATCTTTGGATTATGCAACTACTCCACTATTGTCACAAAACAATGTGATGGGAACTTGCTCCATTCTCATTACACCAAGATCATAAAGGAATTTCTTGAGCCATACAGCTTCTTTTGCCGCTTCATAAGCAGCAACATATTCAGCTTCCATGGTGGAGTCCACAATACAAGATTGCTTAGTACTCCTCCAACTTATGGCTCCACCTCCCAAGGTGAATACACATCCTAAAGTGGATTTTATGAAATCTAGATCTGACTAAAAGTCTGAATCTGTATAGCGAATGGGAATCAAATCCTTACATCAGTAAACAAGCATATAATCTCCCGTTCTCCGTAGATACTTGAGAATATGCTTTACAGCTTGCCAATGTTTTGGTCCTGGATTTGATTGATATCGGCTGACCATGCCAACTGAATAGCAGATATCTGGTTTAGTACAAAACATTGCATATATGAGACTTCCCATTGCAAAAGCATAAGAAACTTGTCTCATCATATTTTTTTCCTACTGAGTCTTAGGCCTTTGGTCATCAGACAGAGGAACTCCATGTCTAAAAGGAAGTAATCCTTTCTTGGAGTTTTGCATGCTAAATCGTTCTAGAACCTTATCTATATACCCAGTTTGTGATAAACCTAACATCTTATTCTTGCAATCTCGCCAAAGCTTGATCCTTAGAATAAAGTAGGCTTCACCTAAGTTCTTCATATCAAATTGGCTTGACAACCAAACCTTTACTGATGACATTACCCCTACATCATTTCCAATGAGTAGAATATCATCAACATAAAGCACTAGGAACATTACTACTTTATCTCGATGTCTTTTGTACACACATGGTTCATCAAGATTTTGTTCAAAACCAAATGACTTGATTTCTTGATCAAATCTGATGTTCCATGACCTAGATGCTTGCTTAAGTCCATAAATGGACCTTTTCAACTTGCATACCATATGCTCTTGGTTCTTTGCTATGAAACCTTCCGGTTGCATCATATAGATTTCTTCTTCAAGATTGCCATTAAGAAATGCAGTCTTGACATCCATTTGTCAAATCTCAAGATCATAATGAGTAGCAATGGATAAGAGAATTCTGATAGATTTAAGCATGGCTACTGGCGAAAAATTTTCATCATAGTCAATACCTTCTTTTTGTGTATACCCTTTCGCCACTAGTCTTGCTTTAAAGGTTTCAACCTTTCCATCTATCCCTCTCTTCCTCTTGTAAACCCATTTGCAACCAATAGGTTTAATGCCATTAGGCGCCTTTACAAGATCCCATACTTGATTGGAATACATAGAATCCAATTCAGATTTCGTAGCTTGGACCTAATGATGTGCATCTATATCATTCATTGCCTCTTCATAAGCATAGGGATCCGATTCAACCTCTTCTGGGATAGCTTCATAACTTTCTCCCAAACCTATAAATCTTACAGGAGGCCAAACAATACTCCCACTACGCCGAGGCACTTGTGTACTAGTCATCTCATTAGTAATGTCTGGTGGTGTATCTAATACATCCACATCATCCCTAGTTTCATGCATTGGTTGTTCAATTACAGGTTCATCTATTTCAGCCAAGACAACTTTACTTCTAGGACTAAAATTATTCACATAATCATCCTCCAAAAACTTATGATTAAAGAATAAATAACCCTTAGTTTCTTTTGAATACCTTAAAAACATGCATACTTCTGTTTTTACTTCCAACTTATAAGACTTCCCTTTCAACACATGTGCCGAATATCCCCAAATGTGGAGGTATCTCATACTAGGCTTACGCCCACTCCACAATTCCTTAGGTGTGTTGGGAACAGATTTTGATGGAACTAAATTCAAAATATGCATTGTAGTTTTTAGTGCATATCCCAAAAAGAAATTGGTAAAGTTGAGTAACTCATCATGGACCTAACCATTTCTAAAAGAGTCTTATTCCTTCTTTCTGCTACACCATTTTGTTGGGGAGTTCTAGGTGCAGTTAATTGGGATACAATCCCATTTCTAATTAAGTAGTCCTTGAAATCCCCAAGAAGGTATTCGCCACCTCAATCAAATCAAATGGCCTTTATGTGTTTACCTAATTGATTCTCAACTTCAGCTCTAAACTCTTTGAACTTTTCAAAAGCTTCCGACTTCTGTCTCATTAGGTACACATAATTATATCTCAAGTAATCATCAGTAAAAGTGATGAAGTACTCATAACCTCCTTTTACTTGGGTTGACATAAGACCACATACATCCGTATGAACTAATTCAAGCAATTCTTGGGCTCTTCTACCTTTTGCATTAAAAGGTCGTTTGGTCATTTTACCTTCCAAATAAGATTCACAAATTGGAAATCCATCAAAGTCCATGGGCTCCAAGAGTCCATCTTTGATCAGTCTTTGAATTCTGTTTGAATTAATATGACCCAAACGCAAGTGCCAAAGATATGCATCATTAGTAGAAGGAAACTTTGTCTTTAATGATTTTACATGAGAGTTATTATCTAATTCAGAATTGTATAATTCATGTTTATCCGGAGTTAAAATATAAAGACCATTTACAATATTGCCAGAACAGATAAACATTTTATCCTTCTTTATCACAACATTGTCTTTCAGGATAACATAATATCCATGTTTACCTAAATAAGTTGCAGAAATTAAATTTCTACGAACATTAGGTACATACAAACAGTCTTCCAATATTAAAACTCTAGATTCAAAACATAAATTAAACACTCCAATAGCTACAATTGGAATCCTGCTCCCATCAGCCAAGGTAAGAAACATTTCCCTTTCATTTAGCTTTTTGGTCTCCTAAAACCCCTGCAAAGATTTGCAGATATGATTAGTACAACCTGAATCCACATACCAAGAATCTGTGGGATTCTGTACCAAACATGTTTCAAGAAGGAATGTACTTTTCATACCTTTATTCGTGGCAACCTTAAATATTGGACAATTCCTCTTCCAATGTCCTTTCTCACCACAATGGAAACTGTTAGGTTCTAAGGTCTTAGGAACTAATGTATTAGAACTCTATTTTGTAATGTTGGCAAACCATGATCAAAACAGATGTTAGTCTTGTTTAGACTTGCTTAAAGTATAGGTCTTCTATGTAAAGTTGAAATCGAGTTAACTGCAGAATTAAGTGTGCAATTCTGACTGGCTTGATCGATCGAGAATTAGACTCGATCGACCAACAGTCGGGCATAATGTTTTTTCTACAGAATTTCCAACTCAGCCCTAAGCCCATATGATGTATAGGGTTAAGTGTTTTACTCGTAGTATATAAAGGAAACCCTAAGCACGTTTTTATAAGTTTTTTAGAGAGAGAAGAGTGTGCCTCTTATATATTTAGGTTTTTGTACCCAAAAACTCTTTGAGGACTTGGTCGCTCTATTTGCTGTATGTGTGAATCTCTTGTGAGATCTGAGAGGTGGTTGCCTTCACACATGCTTAGGATTATCAAGAAGGAGATTTCATTGAGAGTTTGATGATCATTCAGTTGCTGCAATAAAAGCTTAAAGATACACAAGCGAGAGTGCTTGTACTTGCTGAAGAATCCAAGAAAGAAGAAGTCCGTGGTCTCGAAGCTTGCACGTGGTCGTGTCAGTAAGTTTTCTACTAGTGGGTAGCAATAGGATGTTAGTGGTCTAAGTCGCTATCGTAAAACTTCAATTCTTTCATAGTGGATTCAGGTTTACCTTGAGGATAGTTAGGTTAAATCCTCCCCAGGTTTTTACCAGTTTGGTTTCCTGTGTCATCATATCTTTGTGTTCTTTATATTCCACACTTTACATTGATATGATTATATGTTTGTGTTAACCTAGATTTGAAATATGGACTAAGTAATAACTTGGCTTGTTAACTAGGTTAATCCAATTGTGTTTTAAGGGGTCTAAAAATGTACAAGTGGTATCAGAGCAAGTAGCTCTTTTGTTTTAGATCTTTTGATCTAAGAGCTGATCCTTGACCCCTGTTGTCATGGATAATTTGAAGTGTCTTTCTGATCATGTTTCTGCTCATGCTTCTGTTGATTTTATTGATGCCTATGAAACTCTTCGTAAGGAATTATTGAAATCTATGAAAATTTCTAAGAAATTCAAGAAAGAGTTAAAATTGGCTAATCTTAAAAAAGAGGAATTGATTGTTAGATTAGATGAATCTAATAAAAAGAATGAATTTTTGAGAAATCAATTTTCCTTTCAAGATGAGAAGATGAAAAGCTTGGAACAAGAGTTAGTTGAGTCTAAAACTAAACTTGAAAATTTGACTAGTGCCAAGCCTACTGTTGATAACAGAAGTGTTTATGTTTCTCTTAAGCCTAAAACTGAGAAAGTTTATATTTCTCATTTCAAGAGGAATAATAAAGAAAATGCTTATTTTGCTAGGTTAGACAAAGGTAAAAAAAGTTCTGATGTAGACGCTGAAGTTTCTAAACCTATGTCTAAACTTACTGTTAGAGAGCATAATAAATCTGTTTTTGTGCCTACCTGTCACTTTTGTGGTGTTGTTGGTCATATTAGACCAAATTGTTCTTTGTTGAGACAAAAACCAAAATCTAAGACTAGATTTGCTGTTAGGAATACTGATTTTCTAAATTTGTTCCTATTTGTCACTTTTGTGGTGTCTCCGGTCACATTCGTCCTAATTATCATAAATTGAAATTTAAGTATTCTGTGTTTCAATTTAGGATATGTGATGATATTTCTCCTGCCATAAGGTCATATAAATTGTTTCATATTCTTTTGAAAAATTTAAGCTTGTTGGCTTCTGAAAGGAATTTGTAGGATTTCAGACTTTCTTAGAAGATTGGTGTAATCCCTCAAATACACTCTGCTTCTCATGGATTTTCACCTACAAAGCCGAAGACTCGTGCTATATGGGTGAGAAAATATTCTCTAAGGTGAGTGTTGCTGACTTGTCCCTGATTTAATTCTTACAATTGTTTGTGGACATGTTTTCGTTTTTGTTTTTGAGTCTTGTTTTATTTTTCTTTGTTGGAAAATTTAGACCCCGGTTGATAGAAATAACAAGTTTTAAACCAAAGTTGTTAATTAGATTTATTATGAATAAAACTTGTTAAAACAAACAAACATTAATATCATGTCAAAATCATGTAGTGGAATAAAATAAATAAGATAAGATATGATGACTCAGGAAAACCAATGAAACAAACTAGTTTCACAGTAAAAAACCTGGGGGGAAACCTTTCCGAAAAGAAATCCACTATAGTAAAGAGAAGTTTCAGATCTAGTACAAAACCTTTGTCCCTAGACTCTACAATCCCCGTAGATGAACTCACAGCAGAAACCTTCTACCACTTCAGAACCTTTGAACTCTTCAATATATGAACGCCTCTTTCTTATTGTACACCGGTCTTGTGACCATGTTTACATATATTGTGCTTATTTTTGATGATGTACGAATCCCAGTACGTAACTAACCAATTACGCGGATCCCAGTACGCGACTTAATCACCAACTAGAAGAAGATTGTTGGCTGCAAAGTTCTTCACTTCATCAACAATGAAGATCAAGAAGCACTTAGTTACAAAACTCTAAGGCGCAAAGACGCAGTAGCTTCTTTCAGAGAGAATAAGGCATCGGTCACCTTTTGCATATGTTCTCCTTGTATTCTTTTATGTGACGGCCTCTAAAATAAGTCTTATATAGGTCTAAGGTTGTGAGAAAAGAAACCCTACACATACATGTCAACATGAGCCGAAAATCAGATCTGAAAATTTGAATTCCCTTAACCTCAATCGATCGGGAAGTGTCAAGCTTTAAACTTCGACAGATATAGCTATCGAGAAGCTATCGAGGAGCTGTTGAGGAGACAGAAGCTTTCTCGATCGATCCACCTAGCTATTGAGAGGTGTCGAGATTGCGATAACAATCAACTGAAGAGCTCGATAGATAGCCTAGCTGTCGAGAGGTGTCGAGCAGCTGTCGAGCTATTTATCCGCAGGTGTCGAGCTATCTGTCCAGCATTAATGACAGCTTTTCTTCACTTGTTTCTTGGTCTAATCTTCATGGATTTAATACTAGACTTGAACAACATGTTTCTTAAAGTATTAAACACATCCTAGATCTACCCAATTACAAGTAAAGTGTGTTTAGTCAAAAGATTAGCCAATTACACAAAATATGTCTTTAACAATCTCCCCCTTTGGCAATCCGTGACAAAACCACAACAAACAAATGAGCATTTGAGAGAAATCATAAATCACTCAACTCATATTCACTTGTTGAATACAATAAAATCTATCCTAACACAAACTCTTGCAAAACTTTGCAAGAAGAGAGTTTATGGCAAGTAAACTTTGACAACCTGTATTTCTGAAACACTTTAAACAAAACTCATCAAGGCATCTTTGTGTGAAACAGAAATAGTAGATTGCATACAAGTAGAAACATGTGTATAAAGATAGAAAAGAAACAACACATGTAAGGATAGGTGAAGAAAACATACATCATCCAAGATAAGCACAATATATGTAAACATGGTCACAAGACTGGTGTACAAGAAAAAAGAGGTAAGCACTCCCCCTAACAAGATGAAACACAACTTCCCCTTATAAAGGCATGTATTTCTCCCCCTAACATGTAGAATCTTAAAAAGAAACCACATATTCCACAAATTCTCCCTCTTTTTGTCATGATTGACAAAGGGTACAAGAAGCTAGAAAGCTTCACCCGAGAGACATAAAAAAATGATCAAGGATGATTAAGGGGGCACAAGAAATCCATATAAATGTACGAATGTAATGAAACAAGATGCTATGGATGACAAGATAATAGAAAGATGCAAAACATATGAAAAACAAATCTCTTAACAAGAAAAAATGTTAAGCACATAGATCCCAAAACACACACACACACACACACAACAAGTCTAACCAATTTTATATTTCAAAAACAAGTCAAGACAATTTAGTGAGCATACATTAACACATGTAAACCTTGTGATGGCCAAATCACATTGTACCTGCACATGTATCAAGAGTAGCAAAGAATATTGCGTGTTGTGTGTGAAAAACATTGCAAGATTGCAAATGTGTCAACATGTTATGACAATTTGAGATATGAGAAAATCACTTTAACTCACACACAATCATAACTGTTTGATAGAAATTATCACCTTCGAGGTACATCCTATAACTCCCACATCTCCTAGAATATATGCTTGCAATCATATTTAAAACATTTTGATCTTTTTGCTTTTTATTTTTCTTTGCATATTTTTATTTTAGCAAATCATGCATGGGCATATAAGAGATAAAAAATAAATACCCAATTATGTTAAGCATTTGACATTCCAATTTTGCTATGCCGAAACACACAAATGTCATTGACACTACACTTTTGTTATGCCGAAGCATACAGGTGTCATATATATGATTGGCGGGCAATAATGATGAGATGGTTATTTATGCGTTTCTCTTAGGATTTTCTAATCATTCCCGTCAAAAAGAGTGATACGAGTGTTAAGTACAAGAGAAAACTTAATCTTACTCATCACAAACAAGAGCTACAAAGCTCACTTGCTTAGTTGTGCATAGAGATGCTCATCTAAGCTACAAGAGATACAAAGTTTAGAAAACTTTGTTTCAATGGCCATCTAAGGTACACAAGTTCCAATGTACACAAAACACATACTATTTTGGTATTTTTCTGATTTTTCCTTTTTATTTATTTTTTTTATTTTGAAAACAAAACAAAATAAAAACTAAACAACCAAACAAAAACAGACAAACAACATGAAAGTATGAAAGAAAGATGCATATGCATGAAGGCATGATAGAAGGGTGCAGATGCATGAAAGCATGATTTCAAAAACAGATAAGAAATCAAGTAAAGAGAGTCCTACTTTAGATAGAAAGAATTAAAGCAGAGGACACAAAGAAAAGACAATTAAGTTTTAGGCTCCTTTCTCACCCACACAGCACGAGTCTTTGTCCGTGAAGATGAAAAGGCACGTGTCCTAGTATGTCTACTAAAGGACATAGAAGAATTAAAATTCTCTTGAAATTGAGTTAAAAAGCTCAAAACTTTTAATAACTCTCCAAACAAAGGTATAGGTCATTGAGAGGAAACCTATGACTGTTTAGACACTTGCTTTTGAGGATACAACTTAAAGCAATTAGGACGAATGCGTCTAGAAACACCACAATGGTGACAAACATGAGCAGTTTTAGAACTACTAGGCTTCCTGGAAGGAGGTCTAACTTTAGAGGTTGACAGAAACCTCAACTTAAGACAATTTGGCCTAATATGACCAACAATATGACAAATGGGGACAAATTTAGATTTTACATTCATCCTAAGAGGAGTTTTAGACATAGGTTTAGAAACTTCAGAGTTAACATCAGAATTTTTACCTTTGTCTATCCTAGCAATATTAGCTTTCAACTCTTCATTATTCCTTTTAAATGGAGGAATATAAAAAAAAAAAAAAAAAATTTCTTTTGAGTTAAGCTCAACAACAAGTTTGGCACTAGTTAATTTTTTAACTTTAGTTTTAAATTAAACTAGTTGCTCTTCCAAACTCTTAATTTTGTCCACCTGAGATGAAATTTGATTTTTAAAATTCTCATTCAAATTATTGGCTACATCCAATTTTGCAATCAAATCATCTTTTTCAAGATTGACCTTTTTAAATTTAGCTTTTAATTTTCTAGAACATTTAAGAGATTTCATACAAATATTATAAAGCTTGCAATAGGCATCTTGAATATCATCATCATCATTCAACACAAGATCATGCAAATTAAAACAATCAAGAGTTTCCATGACAACGGAGTCAAGGATCACACTCAAAAAATTAATCCAATCAGAGTGTACCCGCTCTAATACCACTTGTTAGGAAATTTAGACCCCGGTTGATAGAATTAACAAGTTTTAAACCCAAGTTGTTAATTAGATTTATTATGAATAAAACTTGTTAAAACAAACAAACATCAATATCATGTCAAAATCATGCAGCGGAATAAAATAAATAAGACAAGATATGATGACCCAGGAAAACCAATTAAACAAACTAGTTTCACAATAAAAAACCTGGGGGGAAACTTTCCCGAAAAGCAATCCACTATAGTAAAGAGAAGTTTCAGATCTAGTACAAAACTTTTGTCCCTAGACTCTACAATCCCCTTAGATGAACTCACAGTAGAAACCTTCTACTGCTTCAGAACCTCTGAACTCTTCAATATATGAACACCACCCTTTTGATGATGCACGAATCCCAGTACGTGACTAACCAATTGTGCGGATCTCAATACGCGACTTAATCACCAACTAGAAGAAGACTGTTGGCTGCAAAGTTCTTTACTTCATCAACAATGAAGATCAAGAAGCACTTGGTTACAAAACCCTAAGGCGCAAAGACGTAGTAGCTTTTTTCAGAGAGAATAACGCATCGGTCACCTTTTGCATATGTTCTCCTTGTATTCTCTTATGTGACGGCCTCTAAAATGAGCCTTATATAAGTCTAGGGTTATGAGAAAAGAAACCCTATATATACATGTCAGCATGGGTCAAAGATCAAATCTGAAAATATGGATTCCCGTAACCTCGATCTTTCGGGAGGTGTCGAGTTTTAAACTTCAACAGATATAGCTATCAAGAAGCTATCGAGGAGCTGTCGAGGAGATAGAAGCTTTTTCAATCGATCCACCTAGCTATCGAGAGGTGTCAAGATTGCAATAACAATAAACTAAAGAGCTCGATAGATAGCCTAGCTGTCGAGAGGTGTCGAGCAGGTGTCGAGCTATCTGTACTGCTTTAATGACAGCTTTTCTTCACTTGTTTCTTGGTCCAATCTTCATGGCTTTAATACTAGACTTGAATAACATATTTCTTGAAGTATTAAACACATCCTAGATCTACCCAATTACAAGTAAAGTGCGTTTTGTCAAAAGATTAGCCAATTACACAAAATATGTCCTTAACATTCTTGAGGATTACATGAATTATGATTTCTCTCTCTTGTTTTAGAACATGCTTGACATTGTGGAGAAACTTGAATAATATGTGTTATATAAGTGCTAAGCTATTTCTGATTTTGTGTGAGTATGTACTAGTTTGTACATGTACTCAAGGGTTAATTAAGAAATTGATATTTCATGTTTGTGTACCCTCTATAGCTTAGTTAAGCACTGTCATGCATTGCATTTGCATTGTTCATTTAGCATAATGTGTGCTTTTGTTTTTGGTCATAAATTTTTTAAAACCAAAAAGATTTTTGTGTTTTGTATTTCACATCTAGGATTTTTAATCAAGGATTGGCCATATTATCTTTACATAACATGTTTATGTACCTTGTTTAGCTTGGATGAGCTTATTTATTGCACTTTACTAGTTGAAACTTTGTAGTGCATGTTGTGTGGGAAGATGTTTATAGTTCTTGATCACATTGTCTTGATCTTGAAGTTACATGCCTTTAATTGTCAGACTTGATCTTATTGAAAAAGGCATAAATAACCATCTCACCACTGTTTACTAGCCAATCATGAACACCTTAGTGCATATCGTAAGATTTTGTGCTCGAGAAAGTGTAGCACATGCACAAAAAGAACATAAGGTGTAGCCTCGGTTTAAATACTAAAATTGGTGTGTACATTATTGGGCTATAATTAATTCAATCAATTAAAATTTGTGTGTACATTATTTTGGCTATCTCAATAAGTTTCTAATCAAATAAAATTGGTGTGTATATTATGAGGCAAATTAAGAAACTTATATGATTGCAAGCTTTTATTCTAGGAGATGTGAGAGTTATATGATGCAATTCTTTAGGTGATAGTCTCTTTCAAATTCTATGTGATGAATTTTGTAGAATTTGTGTTTGATTACTATTCACATATCACCTCACATGTATCTCAAGTTTTTGCTAGTTGCACACACTATACAAGTTACTCTTTGCTAAACTTGGTACATTATATTGTGTGTGATATTGTTGTGACCATCCAAGATTATATGTTCCTTGATTTTAATGCAAATTGTGTTTTTGATGATTAAAAACCTTATTTTTGGAAGATCTGAGTTGAATTCAAATATTTTTGAAAAACTTTTAATCTCATACTCATGCATTTCATTCATGAAATATTGTGCTTTGAGGAGTTTCTACATAAAATTGCTCTGTTTTTGAAAAAATTTGAGTTTTCTAGATTTTCGATTGATCGAGGGTATTTTTCGACCGATCGAAATTGCGATAAAAATTTTGGTTTGAATCTGCCTGACTCGATTGGTATTCGATTGATTCTCGATTGATCGAAACTGAAAAATTTTCAGTTTTTAAGTATTTGACCAATCTATTTTTTTTTTGCATCATTTATGTTTAGGATTCACATGCATTGCATTGTTTTTTGTATCCATCTTGCAGTTTTGCAGTCATATCTCTCATTGTTTTCACACATAACATGCATACACTTTGCTAAATTGGGTACTCAACTTGATTTAAAATTTGATTGATTAATTTTTGAATTATGTACTTTTTAGTATATGTTATTTTTATGTGTGAACTGTAGAAAGTATTTTTCTTAAAAGATATGATGGATAATCAATGTGCATATATTTTTTCTACTCATGCAACTGTTTATGGGTCACATAGTGTCATGTTTGCATTTATTGAAAGAGAGAATATTTTTTCATGTGTATTCTCAACTAAGTTTTTAAGTTTGGTTTGTGTCTTTTTACTTTTCTCCACCTCCTCAATTTTCCCTAAAACTGTTTTTCCCAATACTTGTTTTGTGTTTCCTATTTTTATAGGGGGAGAAGTTTGTTTTTACCCTTTGTTGTTCATAGGGGGAGTTATTGCTCTTCATAGGGGGAGTTGTCTCTATTTTCTATAGAGTTGAATTGTTTTGTGTTCCCCTAATTCTTTATTTTCTCTTATTCTCTATTGCATATGTTTTCTGTCAACCTTCTGATTGGGTTGTCTTTGTCAATACGTGACAAAAATGAGGAGAAATAGATGAAATGTGGGAATCCTGTTTATTTTGTTTAGGGGGAGTTAAAATTGTTTTTGAAAGGGGGAGAAATTTTTTTTTTATGTATCCAACTTAGGGGGAGATATATTGTTGATATATGTTTCTTGTTTCACTGCTTATTGATTTATATTTATGAGTTATTCATGATATATGTCTTTGTTTTGTGCTCTGTGAAGTCAAGAATTTATTTTTGTTTGCTTGTATTTTCCACACATGCGTTTATGCGTTTGTTGAGTGTTTCAGGAAATATACAAGTTGATTCAGTCGTACTGCTGTCTACACTTACAACTGATGGATAGTAGTTAGGGTGAATTTTTTTGTAATGGGCATTATTTTTGTAAAGGGCTTTTACTTATAACTTTGAGCATTGTGTTTGTGTTTTTTCATGGATTGCCAAATGGGGAGTTTGTTAGGTTCTAAAGTCTTAGGAGCTAATGTATTAGATCTCTATTTTGTAATGTTGGCAAACTATGATCAAAACAGATGTTAGTCTTGTTTAGACTTGCTCAAAGTATAGGTCTTCTATGTAAAGTTGGAATCGAGTTAACTGCAGAATTGAGTGTGCAATTCTGACTGGCTCGATCGATCGACAGTCGGGCAGAATGTTTTTTCTACAAAATTTCCAACTCAGCCATAAACCCATATGATGTGTAGGGTTAAGTGTTTTACTCCTAGTATATAAAGGAAACCCTAAGCATGTTTTTATAAGTTTTTTAGAGAGAGAAGAGTGTGCCTCTTATATATTTAGGGTTTTGTACCCAAAAGCTCTCTAAGGACTTGGTCGCTCTATTTGCTGTATGTGTGAATCTCTTGTGAGATCTGAGAGGTGATTGCATTCACACATACTTAGGATTATCAAGAAGGAGATTTCATTGAGAGCTTGATGATCATTCAGTTGCTGCAATAAAAGCTTAAAGATACACAAGCGAGAGTGCTTGTACTTGCTGAAGAATCCAAGAAAGAAGGAGTCCGTGGTCTCGGAGCTTGCACGTGGTTGTGTAAGTAAGTTTTCTACTAGTGGGTAGCAATAGGATGTTAGTGGTCTAAGTCGCTATTGTAAAACTTCGATTATTTCATAGTGGATTCAGGTTTACCTTGAGGATAGCTAGGTTAAATCCTTCCTAGGTTTTTCCCGGTTTGGTTTCCTGGGTCATCATATCTTTGTGTTCTTTATATTCCGCACTTTACATTGATATGATTATATGTTTGTGTTAACCTAGATTTGAAATATGGACTAAGTAATAACTTGGCTTGTTAACTAGGTTAATCCAATTGTGTTTTAAGGGGTCTAAAAATGTACAAAAACACTTTCTTTTGGTTTTCTTTCCTTTGTTGGCAACTCCTAAGGTAATTTGTTTACCATCTTGCTTGGCGAAGTCCTTCTTCTTCTTCTTCTTTTTACCCTTGCCTTTCGACTTAGGTTGAGAAGTAGAAGCTTCAGCCATATTGGCATCAACACTAGAAGTACCAAGGATGCCTTCCGCTGCTACCAACTCATTCATTAATTCAGACAATGAATAAATCTTTTTGTTCATATTATAGTTAAGTCTGAATTCCTTGAATGATTCTAGTAGTGACTGGAGTATCATATCCACTTGGAATTCTCCATCAATATCGGCACCTAAAACTTCCAATGTATTCAGATTAGAGATCATCCTAAGATAATGCTCCCTCATTGAAGTATCTTCAGCCATTTTGGTATTATAAATCTGCCTCATAGTTTCTTGCCTTGCAGAACGGCCTTGCTCACCAAACATCTCCTTCAAACTTAACATTATGTTCGAATCTAGTTTTGCATCCTGCATTTGATGCTGTAGAACATTTGAAATAGATGCTAGGATATAGCACTTGGCCATCTCATTAGATTTCTGCCAACGATCGTATTGCTGTTTTTCCTCAAGAGAAGCATCTAATGATGGAAAGCTAGGACATGGTTGAGTAAGCACATATTTGTGCTCTTCAGCAGTAAAAACAATATCCAAATTTCTTTTCTAGTCAACATAGTTGGATCAAGTCAGTTTGTTTTGATTAAGAATAGCAACAAGTGGGCTAAACGATGCCATGATTTTAAATATGAAAATAACAAACATGAATATAATAAGTAAACTAGACATTATCAATTTAGCATATAAACATATAGTACGGAACCTTAATAAAACCATAATATAAAATATGCAACGACAACCCAATCTCATGTCTATAATTCCTTGGTAGCAAGTATATTATAAACACTATGATTGATTGAGAACTATTCTTATTATTAGTGTTATCATGATAACTCTTATTAAACACTAATAATATGCCGTATTACCTTTAGCCTCTAAGTAATAATGACATAGCTCCTTTTGGAGGTTAACATTACACTTAGTCTAGTGTATACTATTATCTAGAATCATGTGTAGCCACATTTCATCTCCTTTGATAGTGTTTAAACTTGTAGTACCATGGAACAAAACACCCTCCTTTGGGATCGCGAGACATACACGCCAAGACGAGGTGCTTGTCCACACTACTTTAAATGGGTAAGTTCAATCTTGTAGTACTATGAAGTAAACACCCTCCTTTGGGATCGCGAGGCATATACGCCAAGACGAGGTGCTTACCCCACACTACTATGAACCGATAATGGAGGTCGTGAGATCCAACCCTTGTATCTCTCTCCCACTAAATATTTTAAATTAAAGGTTTTTTAAGATCAAGAACCATAATAATGCTAGACACCTTGAAAACATAATCCTAATCTCATTAGGAATAAATTTCATAATCCTTGCATTAACATGATAGCATGTATATCAGCAACCTTGATGCAATACCGAAAAAGATCATTTCTAATTTAACTTTCTCAAAGTCAGATCATGCATATTTTATCACACAAAGGATACAATCTAATTCATGTGTAATCAGGCCATAAATCATATATAATCATTGACGATGTACAATACTAATTCAAAACTAGTAAATCGACATTGTCACATATATATGTCATTTGATGAACACGTAAAGTTGAATTGCTTAGATATAGTTATTGAATGCTTGAAACCCTGTATCACTAATTCAAATGTATATGAAATAATAATATACGGATTGAATGAATCCTTTATATTAACACATGCAAGATGGTCATCAAGACAATTAACATTAAATTGTCTTATTATACATCCAAGCGGTGCAATAACATCATTCACGCACTTGACGGTTATTACAATAACTATATCCAAAATATATATCCTTGGCATAAAATCTTTTGAAGACGAAATTCCATATTAAAAGGAATTCACTTCACACTATCAAAAAAAAAAAAAAAGGAATTCACTTCACATCAATGCAAAGTCAATCTCCAAAACTAAATTATGAAATCAAAAATCCTTCAAACGTGATTATATAGAACAATCACTGCAGATTCAAGAATCCCATAACACCAAGAAAATGATTTTCTTTGATTCTAAAACCCAAACACATGTTATACAAAAATGAGATGAAAACTTGGCTCTGATACCAATTGTTGGAAAACTTGGTTTTGTATCTCATACAAAACACACAGTGGAAGCAACAAATATGGATCTATTTCATTCATGATTGATAACATGCACTATGTAAATTTCAGAATTTAAGAACAAGATAGCGTACCTTGGTGGGGTGAAATTCAAAACAAAAGATTAGAAGTAATTGGGAACACTTTTAATCATCACTCCAATTCCACTTTACGACCAAGAAGTGTGGTCTCTCAATCAATTTCTAAGGGAGAATAATCGAGTGGCTTCACTCACACATACACACCATTTCACAATGATGTCTCTCTTAAAATAAAATTATGTATGTTTCTCCCTTTATAACTAACTGATTATCTAATTGGCCTGGCCTATTGGGCCTTTCCAATTAAGCTTTAGTGTGTGGCTTAGAGTGGGACCAAAAATGGACCAATAAGACACTAGCTCCAATGGGCGTTGGGCTTTTCTTTCAACTCTTGACAAGTCCAAAGTTACTATTAATTATATTTAATATCATTATATAAATATAATTGCACTCTAGGTCTTATTAAAAAATTATATCCCAAGACTTTATTATACATGCAACCCTTTCATAAAATATTCGTAGTAATACAAAGTCATGAATGTAGACTACCACTTTAAAGATTACTATATCTTAATCCTTGAGTACCTGGTTTAATCTTTTAAGTTATTCATCATAAATTTATGAAATCCAATTTCATAAATATATACTTTAGTAATTTCTTACTAAAGTGGTTAGGCCTAACTCTCTGAATAACTGAACCCATTAAATTTATCTCAATGGAATATTTTATATCTCCGTTAAGAGACCATGAATTCCATCTTGAGAATATATGTTCCATCAACACTAAATGTGGCTGCCTAACATACTGAAGTTTTGACTGTTACTTTAGATCTCACTCCTGATATATCAAAGCAACCTACACTCCATGATCCGGTCTATTATTCTCTCAGGTTTAAGAGTTCATGCAAATAGAAGTCGTGAGATTTATTATTCATTTGACAGTTGTTAAGAGAATAATAAATCTCACAGCGGTCCAGTTCAATATGTCTTAACTTAAAACATATCAACATATTAACTAGAAGTCTCCACTTCCATGATCAAGACAAATCATCTTAGTCGATATGTTATAGTCTTCGTAGATGAAATGCCCAATTTCATCACTGAGTACAAACCAAAATTCTGAGTTTACAAAGAATTTGTGATCTATATTTTCTGTGACTAAATCACATAAATCACATACTATGCATCTCATGAACTATATGATAATGTCCGAATATTCATGTTACCATTATTTTAGATAATAATAAAGAAACTTTATTAATCACAATGTTAAGTCATACATAATGTCATACATAATAACATATATAGCATTTTATAACAGGATTTAAGGGCACTAATCCTAACAGTACACCATTCACCTCCCAATTTGGATTTTTGCTAAAATTCTCAATGAACCTCTTAGCAACATAAGCTGATGTTGCTTGGCTATTTTTAAAAGACTTGGAGCAAGTACAGTCATCAGTCAAGGTCTTAATCTGAAATGTTAGCTCTCCACTAATTTGAGATGCATAACATCTCCACCCACACTCATTCTTACAGTGAATTGATATTTTGGTCCTCTCATTAAGCTTGAATTTGATGTCAATAGGTTTTTTAATTGCATACTCCCTCAAAGCAGCTCTGAACACCTTTGCATTAGGAAACTTCATCTCCTTCTTTAGTACAACATTTCTCTTGTCACTCTTAGCATTAAATCCTGGCTGCTCAGGTACCTGCTCATCATCAGACCCATCCATGCTTACTAGGTCATCCTCAAGAGCTGGCTCAACCCACTCAGGGTTTGCATGGGGTGCATTACTTGATTCTGGGGCTACATGGGGTGAATTGCTTGATTCTGGGGCTGTATTGGGAGCATCACTTGATTTTGGAGCAAAACCTTGTGGAGCTAAGTTTGGAGCAGCAAATATGTCATCACCAAAGTCATCCCCCTTTAGGCCTTCATACAGCCAATCATCATCATCTCCCTCAGCATCCTGTTCTTCAACTCTATTACCAACCTCAACATTCTCATCATCTTCTTCTTCCTCCAATACAACTTCATCATAATCACTCTCCACATCTATTTCATCCCTCCCTCCATCACCACCTACACCACCACCTACACTACCTTCTACACCACCTACACCACCTCCATCATGATGCTCAACTGCCAGTGGCTCCACATCTATGTCAGTATAGATTATGATTTTGCTAGCTGGCCATGCCTTATGAAGGGTAGTCATGTTCATCACATTTGCATCTATTTCTATGTCCCTTATATCATCCTCTACATTACCTTCAAGAAGTAAATACCTATATTTATTGTGTTCTTTAGGAGCACCAATTAGATGACATAAATCTCGAATTTCAAAGAAACTCAACTTATCAGGGTCAATCTCTGTCAATGTATGTACAGACCCACCCACATATTTAGGGGTTGGGTCCTCCACAAAACATCCCCCAACATGAATTTCAATGTCAAATGTGAAGTCAACCATTTGCAATTAAAATTAGTTTGTTTAAAATAAGTAGTTTGTTTAAATTTAGTAGTTTGTTTAAAATAAGTAGTTTGTTTACATGCTGACATGCTGAAAACAACAACAAGCCAAAAGAGACAACACACGGCCAAAAGACCACATATAGCACATGCAAAACTAGATTCCTAACAAATTCATAGGGACCACACTACCCACAATTCACAAACAAGTGTAATCACTGACAAATAAACTTGATTCTTTCAGGTATACGCATTATATAAACAACCATAGCAGTACATTAGCTACATCCTAAGCGATTCTACATATAAATAGCAAAATGCACATTTAACATACACCAATTTTGAGAAAATTTTACAAACCCTAACTACGTGGGTGGGTCACAGTAAAAAACTCATCAAGAACCCAAATCCAGATCAACAGCAGTCACACATACCTTCCCCTAGCTTCGATGTTGCGAAAGTTGTGTTTTCTTGGCTTCTAGACACTCCAAACCACGAAGAACACGTTGATCTCACCACAGGTCTCTCTCTTGAAAAGTTTCTGAGTTTTGGGTGTTTTGATTTGCGTTATGTTCTGTTTTGGGGTTAAGAGGTGTTTTTGTAACGGCTGGGGTTGAGGTGGGTTACGGAGATTGACGGAAACATACCTTAGGTGGGTTAAGTGATACTTTTCAAACCACGGGTAGGCAAAGTGATTTTCATCCAAACCACAGGTGGGTTATGTGTACTTACCCCACATATATATATATATATATATATATTTATATGTATATAGATAAACATACATATATTAGAAAAGGTTTCTTAGTCGTAGGGGGGATTTTGCAGTAGGCTCATTATCAAATGAGACAACCATATAATTTATTTTCAAGAACTTTGGGTTTGGGGCCATACAGGATTATGAGCAACTCTTTATTTATCAACCTAATTTGTGTAAATAAAAATCTAGGCATAAGCCCAAATTGTGCAGTTAAGCATAGATAAAGTAGTCTTTAAGAATTTTACCCTTAATCTTAGCTTGGCTAAAGAATTGAAAGTATGACATTGACTTGATAATTTGTATATAATTGCTTATACAATTGACTTTTTTTTTGGTGAGAATTGACTTGATAATTATAGAATTGCTCATATAATTGACTTGATAATTATATGACTAATGTAGCTTTAAGTCAAAAAATAAATTAGCATCTAGTAAATATAATTTCAGTTGCTTATGAGCCAACATTTGAATTTTTTTTTTTTAAATCAAAACTAAAAGTTGGGTAGTTTTTGGCTGAACGTCTTTTTAACTTGTAAATGTTATGGCCTTTGAGTACTTTTCTTTGTATTAGCTCATTTTGAATAAATAATGGTGTATTGATTATGAAGATTGATCCATATAAAGAAGGAAAATGAGCTATGAAGCCTAATTCATAGTGAAGCCTAATTCATAGTGAAGCCTATTTCATGAAGTGAAGTAATCTGCTGGACCAGTGTTAAGTTGATAAGTGAATGGACCAAGGCCTACTTGATCAAGGTGGACTATTTGGGCTTTTCTGATAGCCCAATGAAGGCCTCCCCAATGAAGGCCTCTTGAGATGAAATAAAATCCTATTCATTTTGGTTGAAATGGGTTGAGTCCAATTTACAGTTTAAATTTATTTTTTGAATTTAATAATGTATAAAATATCGTTTCAATTTAAAATTTGAATAAAATGGTATTAGAAACATCTTTAAATTTTTAATATTAATCTAAAACATTTTCTTTGATAATTATCAAATATGCATTGAAACAAGTTTTCACTAATACAACGGTTGCATATTCATATTATATTTGACAAAACTACAAATATTTTTAAGGGAAGTTATGAAAACTTTTAGAATTGATATTTAATAACTTTTATATATATATATATATATACATATATATATAGCTAAAACTTAGAGAAAATCCAATTAGATTTTACAATTAAAGTCCAATTTTGCGTCATATGTTATAAATTATTTATTTTAGAGAGTTTTATTTCTTAATTTTGGAGTTAAATGTGGAACTACATCATAAATATTTATTTAAGTGAGTTATTGAGTACAAAATGCATAGAGTCTAGAATTAATGAACTGTAAAAAAAAAAAAAAAAAAAAAAAAAAAAAAAAAAAAAAAAAAAAAAATTTATTCACTAAAACAAAAATTAAGAAGTAATAAAAAATAAATAAATAAACAAATATGGACAATTTACATTTTCTACCTAATAATATTCTTACAAGATTTTTTTAAAGAATTAACAAAATATAAGAATGATTATCAATAGTATTTAAGTTATATACATAGGAATTATACTATACATCTTAATGTATGACACGGTGATTTGTTTACGAATGGGGAAAACCAACACGACAAAAACCCCACCGGGTGATTTTAAGGTCACCACTCTCGAGAATCCACTATTATCAAAACAAGCAATTACAAGTAAAGGAATTCAATACCTTATACCAACTTACAGTTGAACCCTTACCCCAATACCCAATTGAACTTGTTCTGTAGTGACAATCTCTCCTTTTGATGCACGGCTCCTAGTACGTGACTAATCAATTGCGCGGATCCCAGTACTCGACTTCAATCACCAACTAGTGAAGGTTGTTGGATGCAAAGTTCTTCAGTTCATCCAAACGATGAAGATCGAGAAGATGCTTGGTTACAAAACCCTACGGTGTACAAACACAACAACTTCTTCACAAGAAAGATGAACTGGAGCAAATTCTGTTTTCGGTCACAATTTGCTTGAACAAACTTTGCTCAACACTTGCGCAACTTGTGTCACCTTTGACGGCCCTTAAAATAATCCTTTTATATGTCTAGGTTTGTGAGAAAAGAAAACCCAAACACATAATCACAGATTAGAGTCAAAACAGATTTGAAACTCTATTTTTCATAAACCTCAACAGATAGCTATTTGTCGAGCTGCTGTCGAGCCACGAGGCTAGAACAGCTCTTAAAGTTCGATAGATGCTAGTTGTCGAGCTTTAATAACAGGCACTTTCTCAGCTTGAATCTTGAACAGACTTGCATGGTTTTAATAATTGGTCTTGAAACGAGGTTTCTTGAAGTATTAAACACATCCTAGATCTACCCAAATACAAGTAAAGTGCGTTTTGTTAAAAGATTAGCCAATTACATAAAATAGTGACATATGTTCCTAACATGTGAAACACACATGTCCTAACAATGTATATCTAAAGTATATTCATGCATATGCATGAGGTTACAAGCTAGTTTGAATAATAATTCATGTTTGACCTTTCATGTTTTATTGACAAGGCAATAAAAGTTACAAATTAATTGATATATATTGAGTCAATATGCAAGTTCACTATCACATTTATTAACAAGGGAATAAAAGTTTCAAATAATTAAATAAATATTGAGTTTTTTTTTTTTTTTTTTTTTTTTTTTTTTTTGAGAAACAAACACACACAAAAGAAAAAGGGAAAGGGGTTTTACAACAAAAACACATCACAAACTCCACTCAAAAGCCATGGTAACTTTTAAAAGAGGGTGTAGCAAGTTATACTACACACAACACATTCTCTTAAGTAATGTGGGACAATCCCCATTTTTTATTAAGAAGCAAACAAACACATACACACGGGTGAGAGAAAGAGGTTTTAACACAAAAGCAGACCACAAACTCTACTTCAAAGTCATGGTAACTTTTAAAAGATGGTAGAGTAAATATTGAGTTAACATGCGTAGTTCACTATAGCGATAGACTATCAAGTTACATGAAATATAAGCAATAACTTCATCAATTTACAAAATTTTAAGAAAATTTTAGTTTTGCTTAGGTGATAAAGAGGATTTTTAAAGGTACTTGAACACAATGTTTGTAACTATAGCATTATAATTAAGTGATTTAATATTTCTAGTTTTTTTTTTTAAATAGTTTCAACCTAAGGTGTCTGCTCCTGATGATAACTTTTTATCATTATCATCAGACCAAGACACTAATCGATTTTTTGTTTAGGTGGGGATTGAACCTTAGATCTCTTATTTAACCATAAAAAACTTTACCAGTTGAGTTAATTGAAGCCCACTTATATTTGTAAATTGATAAGTCATGTGTTACACATATAATCTATACTATCTATAAAAGGATTCCCCTCTTTGAACTATATTTTTATGTGATTCAAAAATACCCTTATTAATGAAGGATAACTTCTCTTAAAAATAGGGTCATAAATGTCAAATAACAAATTTCATTTTGAATTTAAAAAGAGAATTCCTAAAATTTAGGATTTTTCCCTTCACTTTCGTCTTCTTTTTTTTCCCCTTAATCATAGCATTTTTTTATTCATTTTTCATCTTTTTACTGCTTATCTCTAAAGTTTATCATTTTTATTTGTTTGAAAAAACAAATTCTAAATTATAATTAATGCAAATTATTAACCTTTACTTAAAAAAATAGAAGAGGTTAGTAACATAATATGAATTTATAATCTCAAGCGAAAATGGCTTCGCTACTAGTTATTCTTTTACAACTTAAAATAGAGGAAAATGTAAAAAGAAAAAGTGGTATTAAAATTGAAAATACCAATACAAAATATGAGATATTGAAACAAAAATATAAAACAATTTTCTTTGCCTCAATTATATTTTAGATTAAAATTTTTCTTTGTGCCTGTTTGTTTGTTTGTTTGTTTATTTTTTTTTTTTTTTTTTATTTATTTTTTTTTTTTTTTGGTCTTAATCACATGCTGACTTGCACATGAGTTCCATGAAATAACAATTTCACTTACAAGAATTACTAATTGAACATATATTATTTACAACTTATAAATGAATCAAAGCTTAAATTTAGCATTAAGTGAGTTTGTTCATTAGGAATATTCTTTATTTGAAATGAGTTAATTTCGTGATTCAAATTGAAGAATAATGCTAGAGATACAAACTATTTTACAAAATTTTTTACAAACTGTTGATGTGGTGAGTAAGGTCCGTTTGGTAGCAGTGTTTAAGTATTGTTGTTCAGTTTTCAGTGTTGTGGAAATACGTGTTTGAGTGTTATAGAAATATGTGTTAGAATTGTTGTTGTTTAGACACTGAAAATTGTTATTTAAAAGCGGGTATCAAACAGCCCCTAATTATTGGTAAATGAAAAAGTGATATTAATGGTGGATCTAGATGAAAACTAATAAGAGGTTGGCTAGCATTACTCCAGTTTGAATATTATAAATTTAAATATTTATTCAATTAAAAAGAAGGTAGTATTAAAATTTAAGATATCAATACAAAATATGAGATATTGAGACATAAAAATAAAACAATATTTTTTCTTTTTTTGGGCTAAATAATAATGATGATCACAAGGAAATCAGTAAGGCTGAATGTCCCGAACGTTGATGATCTGTGTTACTTGGAATATCCTGAAAAGATGAACACAAAGTCAGAGGAGACCGGTGGAGGCCGGCGAAAGGTCCTCCGATGATAAAGTTAGTAGATCCCGTAATTCCAAGTAAAAAGGAAGTATATATCTTTTTTGTGGAAGTGTCTGAATGCCTTACCCTCTTGTTGGCGAGCGCTTATATAGCATGCGGGGAACGGTTACTTGTTTGGTAACCGTTCCTATTGTTGAGGAGTTCGAAAGATTCGGAGGTAACTTCCATAACCGCTATGGAAGTTACATTATTTGGATCTGTATTCCACGATGGTTTGTTGGATTTGACTTATTATGGTTCGACTCTCTCACGCCTGATGGAAATTTGAGTTGTCTAAGGCTCAATGTGTTTAGGGTGCAATAACCTCATCCGTCCTTTAAGGATGGACGGACGAGGTTGTCATGGACGAGCATGCTCCTTCTGCTCCCTTTCTTTGGACGACTGATATGGACGAGATACGACTGGTAGATTTTTATTACACCATTAGTTACCCCCTCGTCCATATGGGTAGTCTAAAGGGAAGGGGTAACCTAACGTCACTTCCTTGAATGTGTGTAACTGGTGTTAGTGAGTTGACGTGCCACGTGTCACCATTTCATTGGCGATAAGTCCCATCGATTCATTTTTTCGAGGTGAACGCCATGTGTCACCTTCTGATTGGTTGTGTCGTATTAAATGCCCAGGTCAGCTGCCTATAAATAGGGGAATTCCTCCACTACCCTTCACATTTCCGAGATTTTCCTTCTTTGACATTCCTCGTTTAGAGCTTCATCTAGGAGTTTTCTCGCGTCCATAGCCTTCGTTCGTCTTAGAGCCAGGTATTCCTTCTTCTCTCGTCTTTTTGGTTTCTCTTTGATCTTTTTCGAAAATGTCGTTTAGTGATAGTTTAGAGAAAGCTATAGACGAGTATCAAGACAAAAGTAGTCAGAGTAAAAGTTCTAGTGGCTCCAGTAATAGTAGTCAAAGGAATATGTTTCTGGCGTCCCTGGGTTTCCCTTGGAGGCCATACAAGAAGAGCTTAGAAAGGCCTCGGGGTCCCAAGCAGGCACCTCGTCCAACGTCCCTTCGTCTGGCTCTTTGGACGAGGAGGAGGTTACTGTGTATAGTTGTGCAGTAGAGATCCCTTCCAAAACAAACGAGCAAAGACTTAATAATCTTAGGACATGATACCAGATCCCAGACGAGTTTAACCCTAGGTTACCCGTCCGTGGAGAATGGTGCTGTGATTCTCATTTTGGGATAGGCGTCTATGAAGCTTATCTTTTGGGGGGTCTAAGGTTTCCTTTGAATGCTTTTACTAGGGAGTTATTAATTAGGTTAGGTTTAGGAATATGTCAGTTCAACCCTAATGCATGGAGATTGATCATCTCTATGCAAGTTTTGTGGAAGGAGGTATTCGGAGGGGACCGTCCTCTTACTGTAGACGAGTTCCTTTACTATTATAAACCCTTAGAAATTCATCAGTCCCTTGGCTTTTACCAGTTTACAACCAGGGGCAAAGATTGTAGACTGATTAGGTCCCTGCCCTCGTCTGACAGAAAATAGAAAACAAAGTTTTTTTTTCTTCTCTGGCTTCTGGGCTGGGAATCCTATGGACGTTGGCTGGGACTCATTTGGTCGTTATACTGAGGACCTAGGGAACCTTCGTCCTAAGGGTAAGTCCCTCCCTCCTCCTTTTTTTATTATTTTATTATATATATATATTTATATATATATATATATCCTCTTCATTCGCGCCTAACTTTTACTTGTTCCTTTACAGCTGTTGGACGACCTTCGCTTAGCAAGTTTCATCGTGACCGTGTCCACAGAGCTCGTCTGCACGTAGATAGGAATTTCCATTCTTTGGTGACGCTTAGACGACTTGCTAAGTGGGGATTAGGCCCTAATCCTTCTGAAGAGGAGCTTGCACACGAGATTACAGTAGGAAGAAGTAAGTTTCAAACTCAAAACTTACTTTACACATTTTTTGTTTTAGTTCTAAAAAGTTCTCCCTCTTTTCTTTTTTTTTTTTTTTTTTTTTTTAGGAATGGCAACAGTGAAAGAAAACAAAGGAAAAGAGGTTGTAAGTGAGGGGGATCATCCTGAGGCCCAAACTCAGATTCATCCAGAAGCTGGGGATAATCGTCCTGAGATCCCATCCCAGGCTCGTCCGTCTGCTGGGGACAAAAGGAAGTCCCTACCAAAAAACTTGGATCTAGGAAGTCTCCCCAGCCGTCGTGACAAAAGAGTTAAGCATGGGTCATCCAAAGTAGCTAAGCCTAACCTTCCTCAGTCCCAACCTTCCATCCAAATAGTTGATGTGGATGTGTCCACGCCAATTGAGACTACCCCGTCCAAGACCCTCCTAGGACGACTGCATCTGTCTCGTCCCAGCCTCCTCCAAAGGTTCCTTCGAACATTATTGAAAATGAGGACTTGGCTTGGGAACGCTTCAGGGAAGCCGTGAAGGACGAAGACATAAATGTCTGTTACGACATGTCTCTGAAGGATTTTGAACACTCAGGTGTTCATGATCTTTTTAAGGTATGTAACCTTACTCTCGTCTCGTCTTTATTACTTCGTGATTTTTTGCCGTCTAACCCAGCATTTTTGTCTATCCCTTGTAGGCTATGTCCAAGTTCATCGCAACGTCAAGGCAGGCCACTGAGTTGGACAAGACGAGAGTCTTATTGGAGACGACAATCCAAAATGTTAGGGACGAGAATAAGAAATGGGCTGGGATAGCTGCCAAGGCTAAGGAGAAGGCAACGGAGCGTCAAAATTTAATCGAGGAGTTGAGAGCTGATGCAGTGGAGAAAGATACTCGTCTTAATCATATGCAAAAGAAGAACGATGAGCTGAGTACTCTTTTCTCCAAGATGAAAGAAGATGTGGTTGCTGAGTTTAAGGCGTCCAAAGAATTTACAGACATATTGGATCGTAACTACGCAGCAGATTTTGAGGATTTTAGGTTGGACGCTGTTGAGAACTTCCTTGAAGTGGACTTCAGCTCCATCAAGCTTAATTTGAATGCTGCTACTAGTTCTCTTCTTCAAACCAGCTCTGAGGACGTTAATGTGGAGGACGATGCTTCTACCAAGCCGTCCAAAGAAGATCCTAAGGTGAATGCCCCCCCTGCTTGAGGACGAGTTTTTACTAAACTTTGTATTTTTCCTTTTTGTTTTTGTTTGGTCCTTAGTTCTGGGACCTTTTAATGTAACTCAAACACATTAGGCTCGTCCATGGTTTTTAGGACGAGTTATTAAACTAGTACTTTCGTAAGGGTGTTTGGACGTTGGTCATCCGCCCTTAAAACAATTGAATGAATGTTGTTACTTTTCTTTTATATATGAATGGACGAAACTTTCTATTTCCATATACAAGACTTCATGCTTAACTCGTCCATATTTCATATATACTTCTACCATTTTCATTGGAATTTCACAAGTGTAATTCGTCTATATGAAATAGTAATTATTAGCATTACCCGTCCTTAGACTTGAATGAATGTCATGTTTAGCGAGGATAAGACCCTGCATTTTGCTCGTCCATGTACTGGATTGTTTTAGTAGGTGCCTTAAACAAGTTCAAAACACTCATCTATGCATTTCCTTGTCCATGGTTTGGATATGCATTATGCTTTATCTCGTCCATTATATGGAAGAGTATGCCTTGGGCTTACTGTGATTTGCTCAAGGTATAGGTTTTACCTCGCCCTTTGCTTTGGACGAGCGTGCCTTGATTTTGCTTTACCCTTAGGGAAGCTTATTGACGTTACATCTCCGCGTTCAGAGAATTTTCTCGTCTCGAGCTTTTTAGCCTTCTCGTTGGTTGATTTGAACAGAAGTAGTATGGAAATCAAGAATTTACACAACATTATGTACATTCCACAAACATTGTTCACGGATGAGGCATGTGCTAAGAAGCCAATGCCTATTATGAAAATAAATACAAACCATAATTTCGTCCATAATCACACCATAATAACAATGAGGCATGTGCTAAGAAGCCAATGCCTATTGTGAAAACAAATACAAACCATAACTTCGTCCATAATCATACCATAATAACAATGAAATACTATTAAAAACATGCAGACAAATAAATAGAAGAGCGGGCTTCAGTCCTTGTCCAGAACTACGCTCATTCAGGCTGGCACTTTACTGGTAGTATCTCCTCAGGTGTTCAACATTCCAAGGATGTTCCAATTTTCTCCCGTCCAAGGCCTTCAAGTAGTAGGATCCTTGTCTTTTATAATTGACAACTCTGTAGGGTCCTTCCCAGTTAGGTCCCAATTTCCCATGAGATGGGTTCTTGGTTGCCAAAGAAACCATTTTCAGGACGAGGTCTCCTATGTTGAATCGTCTTGGCTTCACCATTGCATCATATCACCTAGCCATGAGGTTTTTGTACCTTGCCGTCCTTTGTTCTGCATCCGTCCTTACCTCGTCTACCAAATCAAGGTTCAAGCGGAGCTGCTCCTCATTATCCTTGTCCTGAAATGACATCACCCTATGGTTAGCCATGTGCACTTCCACAGGTATGACCGCTTCGCTCCCATAGGCTAGCTTAAAAGGTGTTTCCCCTGTAGGGGTTCTCACTGTCGTCCTATATGCCCATAGGACGCCAGGTAGCTCATCTGGCCATACTCCCTTTGCCCCCTCAAGCCGAGTCTTGATTATTTTCAACAAGGATCGGTTTGCAACTTCGGCCTGACCGTTTGCTTGAGGGTGGACTGGGGAGGAATAATGATTTTGGATTCCAAAGTGTTCACAGAAATCCCTGAAAAGGTCATTGTCGAATTGTCGTTCGTTATCGGATACTAGTACTTTGGGTACCCCAAACCTGCATACTATGTTCTTCCAGATGAAGTTCTTTATGTTCTACTGCGTGATACTTGCTAAGGGTTCTGCTTCCACCCACTTGGTAAAATAGTCTATCCCCACTACTAAAAATTTCATTTGTCTGGTTCTGAGGGGAAAAGGACCCAGGATGTCTAGGCCCCATTGAGTAAAGGGCCACGGGGCCATCATTGGGGTGAGATATTCTGATGGTTGTCTGGAAACATTACTAAATCGTTGGCATTGGTCACATACCTTGACATAAGTTTTTGCATCTGCTTGGATAGTTGGCCAATAATACCCTGCACGGACGACCTTATGGATGAGTGATCTGGCTCCCGAATGATTTCCACAAGCTCCTTCATGAACTTTCCTCAACATATAGTTCGCCTCGTCCGGAGCCAGACACCTAAGATAAGGTTGAGAAAAGCCTCTCTTGTACAGAACTTCGTCCATAAGGACATACCTGGCTGCTCTAACCTTAAGTTTTCTGGCTTTATCCTTCCCTTCTAGAAGCCTTCCGTCCTTCAAGTATGATACTATTGGGGTCATCCAATTTTCTTCATTCTCTATTTGTTGTACTTCTGGGAGATCTATACTTGGGACGTATTGAACTTCATCGAATTCGTCCATGGCTCCAGTCACTGAGGCTTCCTTCACTAAAGTGTTTGCTTCCACGTTCTCCTCCCTTGGGATTTGAACAAAGTTAGCTTCCTTGAATTTCCTCACAAGCCGCAACACTTTTTCTAATATTTTTTCATTCGTCTTTCCTTTGCCTCATATGTTCCATTTATTTGGCCCATGACCAATTGAGAATCTCCTTGGACGAGTATTGACTTCGCTTCCACAGACTTAGCCAGTTCCAACCCTTTAAGGAGGGCTTCATACTCAACTTCATTGTTGGTTGCTTGGTATTGCAGACGGATCTTATGCTTCAACTTATCTCCTTCAGGGGATTGCAAAACCACTCCAATTCCTCCTGTATGTTGTGTGGACGAGCCATCGACATGGACGACCCATTTCTTACTGTCTTCCATTCCTTCTACGTCATCGCAGCTTGGTGTGAACTCCGCAATAAAGTCTGCCAGGGCCTGAGCCTTTATAGCATGCCTTGGTTGTTATCGGATGTCAAACTCACTGAGTTCGACGGCCCACTGGATCAATCGTCCTGCGGCTTCCAGCTTGTTCATGGCTTTCTTGAGCGGGTGGTTTGTCATAACATTGATTACATGGGCTTGGAAGTAGTGTCTCAGCTTCCTGGAAGCCATGATAAGTGCGAAAGCTAGCTTTTCTATTAGCGGATATCGTCCTTCCGCTCCTCTCAATGCCCAGCTAGTATAGTACACTGGTTTTTGTACTTTTCCTTCCTCTCTTATCAATACTGAGCTCTCGGCATGCGGGGTCACTGCCAAGTATAAAAATAACTCTTCTCCCATCACGGACGGACTTAGCAACGGAGCCGTAACGAGATACGTCTTCAAGTCTTGGAAGGCTCTTTGGCACTCGTCCGTCCACTCAAATGCTTTCTTTAGAACCTTGAAAAATGGTAAACATTTGTCAGTAGCTTTAGAAACAAACCTGTTGAGGGCAGCAACTCGCCCGGTAAGAGACTGGACTTCTTTGATATTTTGCGGAGGCTTCATATCTAGAATGGCTTTAATCTTTTCAGGGTTTGCCTCGATCCCTCTGTGTGAAACCATGAATCCAAGAAATTTTCCTGACACTACTCCGAAAGCGCACTTACTGGGATTTAACTTCATACTGTACCGCCTAAGTGTATTGAAGGTCTCTTACAGGTTGTCCAGATGTTTTCCCTCGTCCAGGCTTTTCACCAACATGTCATCCACATAGACTTCTACGTTTCGTCCAATCTGAGGACGGAACATGTGGTTGACCAATCGTCGGTATGTTGCTCCAGTGTTTTTCAAGCCAAAGGGCATTACTTTATAACAGAATAAGCCTTGACTAGTAACAAAGGATGTCTTCTCCTGGTCAGCCTCATCCATCCTTATTTGGTTGTATCTTGAGAAAGCATCCATAAAACTAAGTAATTTGTGGCCTGCGGTAGAATTCACCAGTTGATCAATGCGCGGCAATGGATAGCTGTCCTTGGGGCAAGCTTTGTTTAGATTAGTAAAATCTACACATATCCTCCACTTGCCGTTTGCCTTTTTGACCATTACTACATTGGCCAACCAATCTGGATAGTACACTTCTCGTATAAACTTCACTGCCAACAACTTCTGAACTTCGTTTTTAATAGCATTATCTCTTTCAGGGGCAAACACCATTTTCTTTTGTCGAACTGGCTTGGAGGAAGGACATACATTTAGACGATGGGTGATCACACTAGGATCTATACCCGGCATATCCTCATGATTCCAAGCAAATACATTAGTGTTTCTCTTCAAAAACTGGATGAGGTCCTTCTTAATCTTTTCTTCTAGATCTGCTCCAATCCTGGTGCACCTCTCAGGGTTGTTCTCATCTAAGGAAATATCTTCTAACACTTCGGTGGGTTCTGCCACAACTCTCTTTTCTTCAATATTCATGGTCTGAACTTGCTCGTCCGTGGCCAATATGACCATGTAACATTCTCTTGCTGCTAATTGGTCACCTTGTACTTGTCCTACTCCATAATCTGTTGGAAACTTGACCGACAGGTGGTAAGTAGATGTAACAGCCTTCCAACTGTTTAAAGTTAGCCTTCCAATTATGGTGTTGTAGGAGGATGAACAGTCTACCACAAGAAAATTCACGTCTTTGGTAATTTGCTGTGGAAATGCCCCCACTACCATTGGTAATGTAATAGTACCCACAGGCTGCACCTTCATTCCACCGAAACCTACTAGGGGGAATTCATTGGACGAAGCTGGTCTCGTCCTAGTCTCATCTGCTGGAAAGCTGGAAAGTACAAAATGTCCGCCGAGCTTCCATTATCCACCAGCACCATTCTGGTCATGTAGTCAGCAACAAGCAAGGTAATGACGATAGCATCGTCGTGAGGATGGTGAATTCTTTCAGCGTCCTTCTCTGTGAATGTGATTGCTTGCTCGTCCGTGGTCCTTGCTTTGGGCACTCGTCCAGAGAGTTGGACGCTCTGCACTACCTTCAGGTATGCCTTCTTGGACTTGGACGACTGGCCTGTTGAACTTCCCCCTATGATAACTCTGATTTCTCAGAGCGGTGGTCGTGATGACTCTTCTACTTTACCTTTCAATTTCTCGTCCTTGTGGTCTCGTCCAAGGAAACTCCTTAACTTTCCCTGCCTTATAAGATTCTCAATCTGCTGCTTTAGATCAAAACACTCGTCCTTATCATGCCTATGGTCTCTATGGAAGTGACAATACTTATTTCTATTGTGTTTATTGGGGCCTCCCTTCATTTTCTCCGAACATTTCAAGGAAGGATCATCCTTAATGTGCATAAAGACTTGCTTGAGCGGCATGTTCAGTGGTGTGTATTGTTGACTTCGTGCTGGTGGACCAGCCTTTTTACCATCTCGGTCTTTTTTATCTTCTGTCCATCCCTTCTTTGGACGAGGGCCCTGCTCGGAGTGACGCATGGTATTCACTTCCATTCTCTCAGCTCTCTTCCTCTTCTTAGCTATGATTGCGTCTTCTGCATTCATAAAGTTCTGGGCTGAATGGACGAGTTCAGCCATGGACTGAGGCTCCTTCTCATAAAGCTTGTGGATGAACAAATCAGAATTTACCCCATTGTGAAAGGCCACCAAGAGTAGCTTGTCATCCACTTCATCCACTATCAGGGCTTCCCTGTTGAAATGAGTGATAAAGGACCGCAGACTTTCATTCTCCCCCTGTTCTATAGTTAACAGGCTAGACGAGGAACGCTTGTATCTCTGTCCCCCAATGAAATTATTGACAAATAACGTACTCAATTCTTCAAACAAACCCACTGTAGTCGGGGGTATTTTGTTGAACCATACCCGTGTCGGTCTTTTGAGAGTGGTAGGGAAAGCTCTGCACATAATCTCATCAGGGACCCCTTGAAGGTGCATCGTAGTCTTAAAAGTGGCAATGTGATCAAATGGGTCACGCGTTCCATCATACGAATCTAAGGAAGGCATCTTGAATTTTGGAGGCAAGGGGTGACCATTGATGGTAGCCGTGAAGGGGGAGTCTGTCCGGTGAACTAGATCCTCTACGGGGTTTGCACTTCTCATGTTCTCCCGCATCTCATCCATAACCTTCCTCATCTGGTCGATCTCTCTTTCCAAATGTGGCACCCTTCTTGATGCGGTGCCCTTTGATTGGCTTTCAGGCTCAGCGTTTGTTCCATCTCCCTGGCTCTGGCCTTGTTCTTCTCCATATGCCTCATGCCGCTACCTCCTGAGATTAATCTCCCTTTTCAGTTCTTGGTTCTAGTGAGTTAACTCTGCCATAGCGGCTACCATGGATTGCACATGTTGAACAGAGGATGGTGGGACTACAGGCGCAGATTGATGATCGCGATGGGGATTGCTAGAGGCATCCCTACTTTCTTGATGGCCTGGACTAGTAGCCCTTGATCTTGTCCGAACCATTGCAGCCTTTTTGTTAAAGAAAGGAATTGTAGAACTCGAAGATGAAATCTAACAAAACGAATTCCCCACAGACGGCGCCAACTAATGATCACAAGGAAATCAGTAAGGCTAAATGTCCCGAACGTTGATGATCTATGTTACTTGGAATATCCTGAAAAGATGAACACAAAGTCAGAAGAGACCGATGAAGGCCGGCCAAAGGTCCTCCGATGATAAAGTCAGTAGATCCCATAATTCCAAGTAAAAAGGAAATATATATATTTTTTGTGGAAGTGTCTGAATGCCTTACCCTCTTGTTGGCGAGCACTTATATAGCATACGGGGAACGGTTACTTGTTTGGTAACCGTTCCTATTGTTGAGGAGTTCGAAAGATTCGGAGGTAACTTCCATAACTGCCATGGAAGTTACATTATTTGGATCTGCATTCCACAACGGTTTGTTGGATTTGACTTATTATGGTTCGACTCTCTCACGCCTGGTGGAAATTTGAGTCGTCTAAGGCTCAACGTGTTCAGGGTGCAATAACCTCGTCCGTCCTTTAAGGATGGACGGACGAGGTTGTCATGGACGAGCATGCTCCTTCTACTCCCTTTCTTTGGACAACTGATATGGACGAGATACGACTGGTAGATTTTTATTACACCATCAAATAATATCATTGGAAGGAAAACCACACAAACAAATAAAATAACCCTTTTAATTTTTTAAAACACAAGAACTGAGATGTTTTAATGAATTATTTTCATTACTTTCCAAAAGAAATTTTAAATGGTTCCTCCATCCATTGGCATTTTGAAAGCACAAAGAAAAAGGGGTTGAAAAAAAAATAACACTGATTTCACCCAAAATTTTTTTGAAAATTAGTATTTATTTTTTGAAAATCATTTTATATAGCACATGCAAAGGCTAGCAATTCTAATTTTTATAAAAGGGGCTGCTAGTCATTTTATTTCAATTTCTCTCTCACTTTCCTTTCTCCATTTTTCTCTCTAAACTTTTAACCCAACCACCCATCTTGATCTTCAACCCATCTTCAAAAGCAGAAAATTTTCCCTGGTTTTCCTTTTCCTTACCACAAAAACAATTTAAGAAAACGGGTTCAAAGATTTTCCCTAGAAAATAAAATTTTGATCCTCTCTCTCTCTCTGTCTCTCTCTCTTCAAACGGGTTCAAATTCATCTTCTACGTTTCTCTGGAGTGAAGCGAGGAGAGGAAGTTATCATTATGGCTAACGGCGAGGAGAGGAAACTCTACTACTCTCTAACGACGCCGTTGCCAATGGAGATGTCCTCTAACCCTAACCCTAGCCCCACCAAGAAGTCTCGCGATACCGAACAACGTCGTCGTCGCTGCTGTAAGAAGAGGAAGAACTCCAATGCCTCCCAAGCACCCTCTAGCGAAGCTGATGATGATGATTCCAAGGATCCTCAACAGGTTTTCTTTTCCTTTTTTTTTGGTGTGATTTTGTTTGTATGGGATATTGGAATCTGTTATAGCAAAAATGAATTGGTTGCTTAATGTTTAGTGGATTTTGGTTTTTGATAGTTGCAGTTAGGGTTTATATGTGTTGAGCATGGAGTTTTTCTTTGTGATGTTGTTGAGGTAGGGATATTTGCTTGTGCTTTGTTGTTTCTTATTATTCTTCTCGTTATTGTTCTGTGATTATAGTACATTTTGTTCATTTCCAGGTGTGGGATTCAACTTAAACAAAAGGCAACCCGCACACAAAACATATTCAATTTGATGAAAAAAAATAATAAAGAAGGGAATTTTATGAAAAAACGAACAGAAGAAGGCAAATACTTACATGCAAGTTTCATAGGTAAGGTAAGTATGAGAAGGAAAGAATACATCAAGAAACTGTACAGTAGGAAAAGGGAAAAATAAAATAAACCATATATATACCCGCACTTTTATATTAGATAATTTTCAGTTGTGAAGAAGTTGATAACTTGAAGTGAACAAACAAAAAAATGAGTTTAAGTAATTAAGAAGTTTACATTAATTACATATTATTATTTTTTTTAAACTTTATCCCAAAAAAATAGTTAATGTTATTAGATTGTTATTAGATTTTTTTTTAAGTTTACGTTAAAGCTAATACATATTAGCTTCTTTTTTTTTTGTTACTGCAATTTGGTGCAGCCACTTGTCACAACAATTATATATATATAAATATATATATATAACCTAACAAAATTTTTGGAATTTGGTGAAGCCACTTGGTGCAACTACAGCTTCTAAGCCCAACTTTTATTATATAGTATACTAATCGCTAACCCGTGCGATGCACAGAATAGTTTAATAAAATTACATATATGATTAGAAAATGAATAAAATAAAATAAAAATGCCTAATCTATTTAAATTCAACTGCATATTAAAGGGATATTATTCTCAGTAATACCTGTAGAAACTTGATTTTGCACCCATGATTTAATAAAGGAGAATGACTGGAATGACCATTCTTGTACCCCAAAAAATCATGACTGCATTACATGTATTAATTTGTTCATTGCATATCATAAAAATAATCTTGAGATTCTAACGGTCGTGGTGGTATGCCCAGTTTCCAAATCGGACTGTCGGATCGAAATATATTGCATGATCAAGTTTGCATGATCAGCATAAATTGCGTCTAGGTAGAGTCGACCACGCATGATTAATTTAAACTAATTCTAATTGGTTAAACAATTAAAATTAATTAAATAATTTTGTGATTGGTTGATAATTAGTGTCTAAAATAGGATTGCTTGCATAGGAATAAAGGGGATAATTGTATAACAATAAAATTATACATAATCTGAACTTTATCAAGATTTATTTTGGAGTATTTATCTACAAGATAATTATTGCTGAAAAGACTTGAATTATCCATAAAAGAGATAAAAATCTTAGAATACGGATTGAAAACACGTCTAAGTGCAAGGCCCGACTCAAGAAAACCTAAAAATGGAGTCGAAAACGCACTTGAAGACGAAAGTGCGATTGGCATCCAAGAGTACCATTCGGCGCTTTTGGAGTGCCGATCGGCACTTTCAAAGTGCCGAATAATACCCTTAAGGCTTTGGCCCAACACTCTTCGGGTGAAGATAAGGCACATCATTTTCTACTTTTTCGCAGAAAGACGCGTCCTGATTCGCATTCTACTCGTCGTTGCTTATTTTTTAAGCATTCCAGCCTCTATAAATAGAGACTGGATCTTAAAATTCAGCACACTCTTTTACACTCTCAAAGAGACACTTTCTCACACTCTCAAATTTCTCATATTTTTTATCCCCATTTTGATATTCTCTCAAGCTAGGGGGATGAGGGACCTTTCTCCTGAATGATTTCCACACGCACCTTTATAGACATCCCTCATGATATAGTTTGACTCATCTAGAGTTAAACATCTCAGGTAGGGTTGAGAGAAACTCCTCTTGTATAGCACTTCGACCATAAGGACAAACTTAGCTGCTATAGCCCTTAGCTTTTGAGCTTCTTCTTTATCCTTAGGAAGTATGTCGTCCTTGAGATAAGATACAATTGGTGTAATCCAGTTGGCTTCTCCGTTTATCTATTGTACTTTAGGGATGTCAATGCTTGGAATGTACTGGATTCTAACTTGCTCATCCATGATGCCGTCCGTAGAGGTGGCTTTGGCCAGGCTATCCACTTCCATGTTCTCCTCTCTTGGGATCTGATAAAACTTGGTCGATATGAAACTTTTGATGCAATGCTTGACTTTGCTCAAATACCTTTCCATTCATTCTTCCTTGGCCTCACATGTTCCATTCACCTAACCTATAATCAGCTATGAATCTCCCTGGATGATTACTAATTCTACTCCTAGTGACTTAGCCAACTCCAAGCCTTGAAAGAGGGCTTCATACTCAGCTTCGTTGTTGGTCGTCTGAAACTGTAGACGTATCGCATATTTTAGACGATCTCCTTCGGGTGATTGTAGAATTACACCAACTCCTCCTACATACTGAGTAGACAAACCATCCACATGGTCGATCCACTGTTTTGCCATTTCTCCTTCGTTCTACTGGTATGGGTTAGAGTAAATTCTACGATAAAGTTTACAAGTGCTTAGGCTCTTATTGCTTCTCTTGGGCGATATCTTATATCAAACTCACTGAGCTCCACTGCCTACTGAATCTGTCATCCAACTGCCTCTAGTTTGTTCATAGCTTTCTTAAGTGGATGATCTGTCAAGACGTTGATAACATGAGTTTGAAAATAAAGCCTAAGCTTCCTTGCTACTGTCACCAATGAAAAAGCTAACTTTTCTGTCGGTGGATACCGTCCTTCAGCTCCCCTCAATGCTTTGCTGGTGTAATAGACGGGCTTCTGCACCTTCCTTTCTTCCCTGATTAAGGCTAAGCTCACTGCATAAGGAGATATCGCTAGATACAGATACAACTTTTCACCCGGCTTGGACGAGTTCAACAGGGGGGTTGTGGTAAGATAAGTCTTAAGATTTTCAAATTCTCGTTGAAATTCATCCATCCACTCGAATGCTTTGCTTAACACCTTGAAAAATGGCAAACACTTGTCGGTAGCTTTTGTGACAAACCTGTTAAGGGAAGCTACTCGTCTAGTTAGGCTCTGCACTTCTTTGACATTCTTTGGGGGCTCTATACTTAGTATTGCTTGGATCTTGTTAGGATTTGCTTCAATTCCCCTCTGTAAGACCATGAATCCCTAAAATTTTCCCGATGAAACTTCGAAGGAACATTTTCTCAGGTTTAGCTTTATGTTGTATCATCTAAGCGTATCCAAAGTCTCTTGAAGGTCGTCCAAGTGAAGTACCTCCTTTGTGCTTTTGACCAACATGTCGTCTACATATACCTCAATGTTTCGCCCTATTTGTGGACGAAACTTATGATTGACCAACCTCTGGTAAGTTGCCCCCGCATTTTTCAAACCAAATGGCATCACGTTGTATCAAAACAAACCTTGGCTGGTGATGAAGGATGTTTTCTCCTGATCTGCCTCGTCCATCTTGATCTGGTTATACCCTTAAAATGAGTCCATGAAGCTTAGTAATTGGTGGCTCGCTGTTGAATCCACCAATTGGTCAATACGTGGCAAGGGATAGCTATCCTTAGGGCATGCTTTGTTCAAATATATGAAGTGCACGCATATCCTCCATTTTCCATTCGCTTTCTTAACCATCACTACGTCTGCTAGCCAATCAAGGTAATAAACCTCTCGAACGAACTCTGCTGTCACTTCGGAGTGAATACTCTTCTCTTTTGACGGACGAGCTTGTGGGATGAGGATACATTTAAATGATGGGTAATAACACTTGGATTAATCCCAGGCATATCTTCATAGCTCCAGGAAAAAACATCGATACTCATCTTAAGGAACTGGCCAAGATTCTTCTTCGTCTCCTCCTCCATACTTGTTCTAATCCTAGTAAACTTTTCTGGATTGGACTCGTCTAAGAAAACATCCTCTAATACTTCCATCAGCTCTGTAATTGTTCTCCTTTCCACAATATTCATCGTCTGCATTTGCTTGTCCATTGCCAACATAGCTAAATAACACTCTTTGATCGCAAGCTGATCACCTTGTACTTATCCTATACCATACTCCGTCGGGAACTTAACAGATAGATGATAAGTGGACGTTGCAGCTTTCCAACTGTTTAGGGTTGGTCACCCTATGATGGCATTGTATGAGGACGAGCAATCAACGACGAGGAAGTTCACATCTTGGTTACCTGTCGTGGGTAAGAGCCAACCACAAATGGCAAGGAAACTGTAACCACTGGTAGAACTTTCATTCCTCCAAATCTGATCAAAGGCACTTTCACTGGATGAAGCAATTCCTTACTAATTCTCATCTACTAAAAGGCCGGATAGTAAAGGATATTTGCAGAACTCCTGTTATCAACTAACACCCTTCTCATTATGTAATTCGCAATCGTCAAAGTGATAACAATTGCATCGTCATGAGGATGATGCAATCTTCTTACATCCTCGTTAGTGAAGGAAATGGCTAGTTCGTTTATACCCAGCACCCTTGGTGGACGTTCTGTACTACTTGTAAGTAGGTCTTCTTAGCTTTTGACGAACTTCCAGTTGAGGTTCCTCCCACAATAACTCTTATCACACCAAGCAGTGGACATAGTGGTTCTTCTGCTTTGCCCTTCAGTGGTAACCTTTCGTCCTTATGATCTTGTCCAAGAAAATTCTTTAACTTTCCCTATTTTATAAGAACTTCAATTTACTACTTCAAGTCATAACACTCGTCCATATCATGCCCATGATCTCGTTGAAAATGACAATGCTTACTCTTGTTCCATTTGCTAGGATCCCTCTTAATTTTCCCCGGCCATTTCAAGGATGAGTCGTCCTTGATCTTCATCAATACTTGGTCAAGCGGGGCATTCAAAGGTGTATAGTTTGAATTTCGTCCTGAAGACGATCTTGCCTTCTTGCCATATCTGTCTCTCTTTTCTCCCTTTTTGGCTTTCTTTGGATTAGGGCCTTGTTCTAGATGACGCGAATATTCAGCATCTGCTCGTTCAGCCTTTTTCTTCTGTTTAGCAATAATCGTGTCTTCTACATTCATGAAACTTTGAGCTGAGTGAATTAACTCGGCCATCGTCTGTGGCTCTTAGTCATATAGCTTGTGAATGAACAGATCTGAAGCGACTCCAATATGGAAAGCTGCAAACAGGTTTTATCGTCCATATCATCTACCAACAAAGCTTCTCTGTTAAAACGACTAATGAAAGACCGCAAACTTTCATTCTCCCCTTGTTCTATGTTCAACAGACTTGACGAAGAGCGCTTATGTCTTTGACCTCCGACAAAATTGTTGACGAACAGCTAACTCAACTCCTGGAAAGAAGTTATAGTATTTGGTGGTATCTTGCCAAACCATACCCGAGCTGGACCTTTAAGCATGGTAGGGAAGGCCTTACACATTATCTCGTCTAGAACCCCTTGAAGGTGCATAGTAGTCTTGAATGTGTCAATGTGATCGCACGGATCTCGCATTCCATCATATCAATCCAAGGTAGGCATCTTGAACTTGGATGACAAGGGGTGACTGGTGATGGACATAGTAAAAGGAGAGTCAGTTCTATGGACGAGATCATCAACGTGGTTTGTCCTTCTCATGGAGTCCTTTATCTCTTCCGTGGCCTTTTTCATTTGATCCATCTCCTTCTCCAGATGTGGCACCCTACATGTGACAGTGCCTCTTGACTGCTCTCCACCCCCAGCATTGTTCTTCGCTTCTCCTGCCCCTGAATTTTGCCTAGGACCCTCTGTATGCCATTAGCGATGTTGCTTATGCATGTTAACTTCTCAGGTTAACTCCTGGTTTTGGTGCGTTAGGTCTGCCATGACGGCTGCCATAGACTGCACTTACTGCTAGACAAACGCTAGTAGTGGAGCAGTCTTTAGCAGTGGGGCACGATTAGGATGGCTAGAAGCATTTCCATTGTCGTGGTGGTCTGGACTCGTAGCCATTGACCTAGTCTGGACCATGCAGCCTTTTTTGTCTTAGAAAGCAAGGTGATTAAAATACAAAGCTTCCCTACAGACAGCGCCAACTGATGATGCACAAAAATCAGCAGGCTGAATGCTCCAGCTTTAATGGCGGTTGGATGAACCTGAAAAGGAAGAAGTGAACTATCGAAGGAGACTGGGGTGAACCGGCCAAGAACCCTTCGATGGTTAAGTCAGTTTTCTCTCTAGAACATAAGGATAGCAGGTAAATGAATAGTAAAACGTATCGGGTTGGATGAGGCTCGGCCCTTTTTATAGAGAGTTTGGAGTGGGTCTACTTGATAGGAACTACTGACATCATGGGAGATGTGTGGACTTAGTGGGGAGAGCGAAGCGAATTTCGGAGAATTCACCCCATGTTCCGAGGTGAAGGTTAGTGACCTAACCATTTGAGATTGTAGAAAACACTCAGAAAGTTTCTAAGTGTTTATTAGTCGTCCATACTCTACTATGGTATGGATGACCACGTTCTCTATAGACGACCAAATACTAGTTGGACGACTGATGGCCTGCTTGTGAGTCTTTATTGTGTGTTGTGATGCGTACTCCTTCTTTTACCTTTTTGAGGGCTGTTCTGGGTGTTGTTAATGTTGGACGACCACTATGGATGAAGAACACTTGTTGTTGATCATCATCACTATTAATAGTGGACTTATTGAGAAGAGAAATGCAAAACCTCAAAAGAAGTTTGGGGTAAGGTATTCAAGTAATAGTAGTAACAATGGTGGTAAGACAAGTGAAGTTAATGCTATTAATGTTCGAAGAAAGTTCACTCCATTGGGAATGACTTTATCCCAAGCACTTAAAAAATTGTCAACCAAAGGACTCATCAAGCCATTGGATCTTGGAAGGTATACTCTAAACACCTCTGCTCCAAACTACAATGCAAGTAAGTACTGCAAGTACCATCAGAGCCATGGTCATTCTACTAATATGTGCAATCGTCTCTATCATGACATTGAAGACCTCATTCAATATGGCAAGGTCCCTTTGCCACCTATCAACCTCCCAAACATCAAGACTAATCCTCTCCCCAACTACCATGGTGTGCCTCCTCCTAATTGGGGTTGACTGATTGAGAATTTTAGTCTTTATTATTGCATTCCACAAGAGTCTTTCATTTCAATGTGTTTTTCAATTCAGAAGTGTTGTTATTTTAATTCAGTGTGTCTTTGTTATTTCAATTCAAAAATGTATTTTAATTCAGTGAGTCTTTCAATTCATGTACTCTATTTTAATTATTCAATAAAGTGGTTTGCAATGGTTTGAGTTTTATGATAAGTTCTCAAAGTTTCAAGATTTGATTCTCAATATGTGATGTTGCATGTTTGCCCATAATTGAACAATGGAAATTGGGATGAAGAGAGGCCATTATTCTACTATCCTAAACACATTTCCCTTCGCTCACCCCTTTTGAGCCTTCAAAGTTATTTTCTTTCAAAGTAACCCTTGTCAAGGATTACCCCCTACACTAGGGGCAAGAAGTGGAATAAAGTGGTGAAAGTAAAAGAAAAAATGAAAGGTGAAGAGAAGTGAATCAAAAGTAAACAAAAAAAAAGAAAGATGAAAAGTGAAGTGAAAAAAAAAAGTGAAAGTGAAGAAACTTCAAAAGTGATGAAAAGTAATTCTTCACCAAGTTGTAACCCTCAAGAAAGTAAGTTTGAGCCTTTGTTATCCATTCCTTTATGAGCCAAGAAGCAAAGCCTTCATTAGAAGCCAAGTAAAAGTCCTCTCTGATCAATTGAAGTTGTTCGTGTGAACTACGTTAGGCTTGATCCCTTTTGAATATGTAGGCAACCTTGTGAGTTGCAACCACATCACACCACGTAAATTATGCAACTCATGTTTTTGAGGATAAGTCGTGGCACTTGTTCATTGCATCCCATTTGTTTACTTCTGTAAGAGTGAAAGAGCCCGTTAGGCTTAAAACCCGCAAGGGCGGTCTAGGCAAAAGTTAGGGCCTTGAAAAAGAGTAAAAAAAAAGGTAAAAAATGCCTGCTAGGTTGAAAACCCATAAGGGCTATTAGGATAAGTGCACTTAAATCCTATTGTATGATGCTATGTATAAATTAAGTATGACATTATGTATGACATTATGTGTGACTTAATATTGTGTTTAATAAAGTTGTTTTATTATTATCTGAAATAATGGTAACATGAATATTCGGACATTATCATATAGTCTATGAGATGCATAGTATGTGATTTATGTGAAAAGTCACAGAAGATATAAATCACAGATTCTTTGTAAACTCAGAATTGTAGTTCGTAGTCGGTGATGAAATTAGGCATTTCATCTGCGAAGACTATAACATATCAATTACGATGATTTCTCTTGATCATGGAAGTGGAGACTTCTAGTTGATATGTTGATATGTTTTAAGAGTTAAGACATATTGAACTAGACCGCTGTGAGATTTATTATTCTCCTAACGACTGTCAAATGAATAATAAAACTCACGACTTATATTTGCATGAACTCTTAATCTTGAAAGAATAATGGACCTGATCATGAGGTGTAGGCTTCTTTGATATATCAGGAGTGAGATCTAAAGTAACGGTCAAAACCTCAATATGTTGGGCAGCCACATTTAGTGTTGATGAAACATATATTCTCAAGATGGAATTCATAGTCTTTTAACGGAGATACAAAATATTCCCTTGAGATAAGTTTAATGGGTTTGTTATTCAGAGAGTTAGGTCTAACCACTTTAGTAAGACTAAAGTACATATTTATGAAATTGGATTTCATAAATATATGGTGAATAACTTAAAAGGATTAAACCGGGTACTCAAGGATTAAGATGTAGTAATTTACAAAGTGGCAGTCTACATTCATGACTTTGTATTACTACGAATATTTTATAAAGGGGTTGCATGTACAATAAAATTTTGAGATATAATTTATAGATAAGGTCTAGAGTGCAACTATATTTATATAGTGGTATTAAATATAGTTAATGGTAACTTTGGACTTGTCAAGAGTTGACAGAAAAGCCCAAGGCCCATTAGAGCTAGTGTCTTATTGGTCCCTTTTGGTCCCACTTCAAACCACATACTAGAGCTCAATTGGAAAGGTCCAAAAGGCTAGCTCAATTAGATAATCAGTTATAAGGAGAGAAACTTACTGAATTTCAGATAGAACCTTTTACATAAAATGGTGTATGTGAGTGTTGGACACTCTTGAATTCTCTCTTGAACATTTCATATAACTGATTGAGAGACCACACATCTTGGGCGTTAGTGGAATTAGAGTGAAGATTAGAAGTATTCCCTAGTGCTTACAATCTTTGTTTTGAAATTCACCACACCAAGGTACACTCTCTTATTCTTGAATTCTGAAATTTACATAGTGCATGTTATCAATTGCGAATGAAGTAGATCCATTAATTTTTCTGCTGCGCACTATCATATTTCCATCAATTGGTATCAGTGCGGTCTTCAATTTTGAATTGTATAACATGTTTTGTGAATTCTGGAATTAGAAGTTATAGTTTCATGTTGTTAGAAGATTACACATTTAATTTTCTGCATAGTTGTTGAAACTATGATATGATAAAAACTGATATTGATGTTATGATGTTGTTTAAATTTGAATTTAAGTATGTTAAATTGATCTTTAAGGCTATAGCATCAATGAATTTCAGTTTTGATATCATTCTCTTACTATCATGTTCGTATGTAAGTTGTTTGTTCAAGAAAAACCGTAGAAAACTGCCTTGGAAAATTTCTGGAAATTCAAGTTTCACAATTTTCGATCGATCAAAAATCACCTTCGATCGATCGAATGAAACAGTGATAAGACTTCGAATTTCTTAATTTTTTCGATCGATCGAAGGGCACATTCGATCAATCGAAATAAAGAAAACCAGAAATTTTTCTAAGTGTTTTCACATGTAAAAGGAGTAAGACAATGTGTAATTAGATTATGCATGTTTTAGAATTAAAAAACCTTTCCTTTAAAACATCTAGTGGGAGAGAGATACAAGGGTTGGATCTCACGGCCTCTATTGTTGGTTCATAGTAGTGTGGAATATATACTTTGTCTTTGCCTCGAGCTTAGCATTCCATGCAGAGAGTATTTATTTCATGGTCCTATAAGATTGAATATCTTGGTTTATAGTGGTTTGATCAAACACCTTGTCTTAGCCTCGAGCTTTGCATTCCATGCGGAAGGTGTTTTGTATCATGGTACTACAAAATAAGCTTATTAAGGGGATGAAATGTGGCTACACATGATTCTAGACAATGGTATACACTAGACTAAATATTATAGTATCCTCTATGCTGAGTTCTTACTATCATTATTTAGAGGCCAAATGTAAAACGACATATTATTAGTATTTGATAAGAGTTATCATGATAGCACTAATAATGAGAATAGTTCTCAATCAATCATAGTATTTTATATTCACTCTATGCTGAGGGATATTGAATATGGGATTGGGTTGTCGTTGCATATATTATATTATGGTTTTATTAAGGTTCCATACTATATGTTTATATGCTAAATTGATAATGTCCAGTTTACTTATTATATTCATGTTTATTGTTTTCAGATTTGAACATGGCATCATTTAGCCCACTTGTAACTATTCTTAATCAAAACAAATTGACTGGATCCAACTTTGTTGACTAGAAAAGAAATTTGAACATTGTTCTTACTGCTGAAGAGCACAAATATGTGCTTACTAAACCGTGTCCTAGCTTTCCTTCATTAGATGCTCCTCTTGAGGAAAAACAACAATATGATCGTTGGCAGAAATCTAATGAGATGGCCAAGTGCTACATCCTAGCATCTATCTCAAATGTTCTACAGCATCAAATGCAGGATGTAGAACTAGCTTCAGACATTAGGCTAAGTCTGAAGGAGATGTTTGGTGAGCAAGGCCGTTCTGCAAGGCAAGAGACCATGAGGCAAATTTATAATACCAAAATGGCTGAAGGTAGTTCAGTAAGGGAGCATTGTCTTACAATGATCTCTAATCTGAATACATTGGAAGTTTTAGGTGTCGATATTGATGGAGAATCCCAAGTGGATATGATACTCCAGTCACTACCAGAATCATTTAAGGAATTCAAACTTAACTATAATATGAACAAAAAGATTTATACTTTGTCTGAATTAATGAATGAGTTGGCAGCGGTGGAAGGCATCCTTGGTACTTCTAATGTTGAAGCCAATATTGGTGAAGTTTCTACTTCTCAACCTAAGTCGAAAGGCAAGGGTAAGAACAAGAAGAAGAAGGACTTCACCAAGCAAGAGAGTAAACAAATTGCCTTAGGGGTTGCTGACAAAGGAAAGAAGCTCAAAGGAAAATGTTTCCATTGTGGTGAGAAAGGACATTGGAAGAGGAATTGTCCAAAATTCAGGGCTGCCAATAAAGGTATGAAAAGTTCATTCCTTCTTGAAATATGTTTGGTACAGAATCCCACGGATTCCTGGTGTGTGGATTCAGGTTGTACTAATCATATTTGCAATTCCTTGCAGGGGTTCCAAGAGACCCAAAAGCTTAAAGAAGGGGAGTTATTTCTTACTTTGGCTGATGGGAGCAGGATTCCGGTTGTAGCTGTTGGTGTTTATAATTTATGTTTTGAATCTAGGGTTTTAATATTGGAAGACTGTTTGTATGTACCTAATGTTCATAGGAATTTAATTTCTGCTACTTAGGTAAAAATGGATATTGTGTTATCCTAAAAGACAATGTTGTAATAAAGAAGGATAAAGTGTTTATCTGTTCTGGCAATATTGTAGATGGTCTTTATATTTTAACTCCTGATAAGCATGAATTATATAATTCTGAATCAGATAATAACTCTCATGTAAAATCATTAAAGAGAAATTTTCCTTCTACTAGTGATGCATATGTTTGGCACTTGTGTTTAGGTCATATTAATTCAAACAGAATTCAAAGACTGATCAAAGATGGACTCTTAGAGCCCATGGACTTTGATGAATTTCCAGTTTGTGAATCTTGTTTGGAAGGTAAAATGACCAAACGATCTTTTAATGCAAAAGGTAGAAGAGCCCAAGATTTGCTAGAACTAGTGCATACTGATGTGTGTGGTCCTATATCAATCCAGGCAAGAGGTGGCTATGAGTATTTCATTACTTTCACTGATGATTACTCTAGATTTGGTTATGTATACCTAATGAAACGGAAGTCCGAAACCTTTGAAAAGTTCAAAGAGTTTAGGGCTGAAGTTGAGAAGCAATTAGGTAAACACATAAAGGCCATTTGATTTGATCGAGGTGGCAAATACCTTCTTGGGGATTTCAAGGATTACTTAACTAAAAATGGGATTGTATCCCAATTGACTGCACTTGGAACTCCACAACAAAATGGTGTAGCGGAAAGAAGGAATAAAACTCTTTTAGATATGGTTAGGTCCATGATGAGTTATTCAACTCTACCCATTTCCTTTTGGGGATATGCCTTGAGTACTGCAATGTATCTTCTAAATTTAGTACCTTCGAAGTCTTTTCCTAAAACACCTGTTGAGTTGTGGAATGGGCGTAAGCCTAGTATGAGACATCTCCATATTTGGGGTTGTCCAGCACATGTGTTAAAAGGAAAGTCTGACAAGTTACAGCCTAAAACAGAAGTGGTTTTATTTGTAGGGTATCTAAAAGGAACTATTGGAAGTTTATTCTATAGTCATAAAGATAATAAAGTTTTTGTTAGCACAAATGCCAAATTCTTGGAAAATGACTATATGAATGATTATACTCCTAGAAGTAGAGTTGTGTTGGTTGAAATAAATGAACCTGTAAATGAACAACCAATGGATGAAACTAGGGATGATGTGGCTGTATTAGATACACCACAAGATACTACTTATAAGATGTCTAGTACACAGGTGTCTCGTCGTAGTGGGAGAATTGTTCGGCCTCCTATAAGATTCATAGGTTTAGGAGAAACTTATGAAGCTATCTCAGAAGAGGCTGAATCGGATCCCTACACTTATGATGAAGCAATGAATGATATAGATGCACATCATTGGGTCTAAGCTATGAAATCTGAATTAGATTCCGTGTATTCCAATCAAGTTTGGGATCTTGTAAAGGCACCTAACGGCATTAAACCTGTTGGTTGCAAATGGGTTTACAAGAGGAATAGAGGGATAGATGGAAAGGTTGAAACCTTTAAAGCAAGGCTAGTGGTGAAAGGGTATACTTAAAAGGAAGGTATTGATTATGATGAAACCTTTTCTCCAGTAGCAATGCTTAAATCTATTAGAATTCTCTTATCCATTGCTGCTCATTATGATTATGAGATTTGGCAAATGGATGCCAAGACTGCATTTCTCAATGGCAATCTTGAAGAGGAAATCTATATGATGCAACCGGAAGGTTTCGTAACTAAGAACCAAGAGCATATGGTATGCAAGTTGAAAATGTCCATTTATGGATTTAAGCAAGCATCTAGGTCATGGAACATCAGATTTGATCAAGCAATCAAGCCATTTGGTTTTAAACAAAATTTTGACGAACCATGTGTGTACAAAAGACATCAAGACAAAGTAGTAATGTTCCTAGTGCTTTATGTTGATGATATTCTACTCATTGGAAATGATGTAGGAGTGATGTCATCAGTAAAGGTTTGGTTGTCAAGCCAATTTGATATGAAGGACTTGGGTGAGGCTAACTTTATTCTAGGGATCAAGCTTTGGCGAGATCGAAAGAATAAGATGTTAGGCTTATCACAAGCTGGATATATAGATAAGGTTCTATAACGGTTTAGCATGCAAAACTCCAAGAAAGGATTACTTCCTTTCAGACATGGAGTTCCTCTGTCTGATGACCAAAGGCCTAAGACTCAAGAGGAAGTAGATATAATGAGACAAGTTCCTTATGCTTCAGCAGTAAAAAGTCTCATGTATGCCATGCTTTATACTACACCAGATATCTATTATTCAGTTGGCATGGTCAGCCGATATCAATCAAATCCAGGACCAAAACATTGGCAAGCTGTAAAGCACATTCTCAAGTATCTACGAAGAACGAGAGATTATATGCTTGTTTATCGTTGTGAGGATTTAATACCTATTGGCTATACAGATTCAGACTTTCAATCGGATCTAGATTTCAAAAAGTCCACATTAGGATGTGTATTCACCTTAGGAGGTGGAGTCATAACATGGAGGAGTGTCAAGCAATCTTGTATTGCGGACTCCACTATGGAAGCAGAATATGTTGCTGCTTGTGAAGCAGCAAAAGAAGCTGTATGACTCAAGAAATTCCTTTCTGACCTTGGTGTAGTAAGAATGGAGCAAGCTCCCATTACTTTGTTTTGTGACAATAGTGGAGCAATTGCACAATCAAAAGATCTAAGGAATCATAAGAAAGGAAAGCACATTGAGAGGAAGTACCATATCATTCGAGATATCATTGCTCGTGGAGATGTGGTGGTAGCAAAGATTGAAAGTGCAAATAATCTAGCAGATCCATTTACCAAAGCTTAGCCTCAAAGGACTTTCGAGTCGCATTTAGAAGGAATGGGAGTTAGATTAGAGCACAATAGTCTTTAGGGCAAGTGGGAGATTGTTAGGATAAGTGCCCTTAAATCCTATTGTATGATGCTATGTATAATATTAAGTATGACATTATGTGTGACTTAATATTGTGTTTAATAAAGTTGTTTTATTATTATTTGAAATAATGGTAACATTAATATTCGGACATTATCATATAGTCCATGAGATGCATAGTATGTGATTTATGTGAAAAGTCACAGAAAATATAAATCACTGGTTCTTTGTAAACTCAGAATTGTAGTTCGTAGTCGGTGATGAAATTGGGCGTTTCATCTGCGAAGACTCTAACATATCAATTATGATGATTTGTCTCGATCATGGAAGTGGGGACTTCTAGTTGATATGTTGATATGTTTTAAGAGTTAAGACATATTGAATTGGATCGCTGTGAGATTTATTATTCTCCTAATGACTGTCAAATGAATAATAAATCTCACGACTTATATTTGCATGAACTCTTAATCTTGAGAGAATAATGGACCTGATCATAAGGTATAGGCTGCTTTGATATATCAGGAGTGAGATTTAAAGTAATGGTCAAAACCTCAGTATGTTGGGCAGCCACATTTAGTGTTGATGGAACATATATTCTCAAGATGGAATTCATAGTCTCTTAACAGAGATACAAAATATTCCCTTGAGATAAGTTTAATGGGTTTGTTATTCAGAGAGTTAGGCCTAACCAATTTAGTAAGACTAAAGTATATATTTATGAAATTGGATTTCATAAATATATGGTGAATAACTTAAAAGGATTAAACCGGGTACTCAAGGATTAAGATGTAGTAATTTACAAAGTGGCAGTCTACATTCATGACTTTATATTACTACGAATATTTTATGAAGGGGTTGCATGTACAATAAAGTTTTGGGATATAATTTATAGATAAGGCCTAGAGTGCAACTATATTTATATAGTGGTATTAAATATAGTTAATGGTAACTTTGGACTTGTCAAGAGTTGACAGAAAAGCCCAAGGCCCATTGGAGCTAGTTTCTTATTGGTCCATTTTCTTCCCACTCCAAGCCACATACTAGAGCCCAATTGGAAAGGCCCAAAAGGCTAGCCCAATTAGATAATCAGTTATAAGGAGAGAAACTTACTGAATTTTAGATAGAACCTTTTACATGAAATGGTGTATGTGAGTGTTGGACACTCTTGAATTCTCTCTTGAACATTTCATATAACTGATTGAGAGACCACACATCTTGGGCGTTAGTGGAATTGGAGTGAAGATTAGAAGTATTCCCAAGTGCTTACAATCTTTGTTTTGAAATTCACCACACCAAGGTACACTCTCTTATTCTTGAATTCTGAAATTTATATAGTGCATGTTATCAATTGCGAATGAAGTAGATCCGTTAATTTTTCTACTGCGCACTCTCATATTTCCATCAATGGCGGCCTAGGAAAAAGGTAATAAATAAATAAATAAATAAAAGAAAGTGAATCAGTCAATTTAGGGGCAAGGTGGAACCCACAAGGAGGATGCGTTCTAATGATTGAACATCTTAAAAGTTATCTATAAACCAAGGAGGATGCGTTCTAATGCATTCTAATGATTGAACATCTCAAAAGTTTGACATTATGTTTTGTGTCCTTGTCATCTTTGTTACCCTTTGTTTTGTGCGTTTATCGCTTTTTTAGAAGTTGTCTTGTCTGTCCTTATCTTTGGTGTCTTCATGTTTGTTTGCAATCCTTGCAGTTTGATCTTTGCTATTTGTTTTTATGTCATATGTGTTTGTTTGCTTGTTTGTGTCCTTGTTCCATCTTGGGCCTTAGGCCTATCTCATACTCCGTTTGGGCCTTAGGCCTGTCCTTGCATTGTGTCGAGCTTTAGGCCCTTCCTTGTTTTATCTTAGGCCCTAAGCCCATCTTGTTTAGCATCTTGTGTGTTTGCATGCTTTGTTATGTTTGTGTGCCTCCTACGTTGTTGAGTTCATCCTTTTTGTTATATTTTGTGATCACGTGTTTGTTTGGTGTTTTATGTGAGTCTTTTGTGTTTGTTTATTCTTTTTCTTATGTGAGTCATGTGTGGTTATGGTTTGTATTCTTGCATGTTTGCATGAATCTTGTGTGTTTGCTTTTGCAAACCTTGTGCAATTGTGTGTTTGTGTGAGTCATGTATGACTATTTGTGTCTTTGGCATAAATTTCTCATTTTTGAGTGCCCTATTTGTGTTTGGACGTAAATTGCTCGGTCGAGTGGTCCCATTGGTATAAATTTCTCATTTTTGAGTGGTCTATTTGTGTTTGGACGTAAATTGCTTAGTCGAGTGGTCCCCTTGGCATAAATTTCTCATTTTTGAGTGGCTTATTTGTGTTTAGACGTAAATTGCTCGGTCAAGTGGTCCCCTTTGGAATAAATTTCTCATTCTTGAGTGGCCTATTTGTGTTTGGAAGTAAATTACTAGGTCAAGTGGTCCCTTTGGCATAAATTTCTCATTTTTTAGTGGCCTGCTTGTGTTTGGATGTAAATTGCTCGGTCGAGTGGTCCCCTTTGGCGTAAATTTCTCATTCTTGAGTGGCCTATTTGTGTTTGGACGTAAATTTCTCACTTCGAGTGGTCCTCCCAACTTTAGGTAGAGTCCTTAAAACTCAAAAACATCTCAAATTTTCTTTTATGTCTCTTATGATGCATTTCTTGTTTGCATGATTGCTTGCATGTATGTCTATCATGAAGGTAGAGTCCTTAAAACTCGAAAACATCTCAGTTTTTTTTTTTTTCTTTTATGTGGTTTTTCACACTTACTGTTGGAAGTGCACCAATCACCTTTTTTAGCACACCCCCATGTTTGCATGTTTGTGTGTTTGTGTGTTTGTGTGTAGTATGTGTGTGTGGACTCAAAGTTTATTAACTTGCAAAATGTTTGTTTCTTCAGGCTTTTAACTGAACTTGTAGTGCAAGTAAAGTTAAAAGAGGGACATCTATAGATACCGCATTTTGTACCCGTTAATAAATTTTGGTCCCCGGCCCCAATGATGTGCTTGAAATATGTTAACCAAGAGTAATTAAAGAGTTCACAATAGTTTGGAAGTAATCACAACATAAAAGTGCTCAAATCGCTTTGAAATCGATACTAAAAAATGACCTTTGCTCATTGTTTTGACCATAACTTTTGATCCACGAAGATATTTTGAGTGAGATTTATTTCATTGGAAAGTAGGCATCCTAGGCTTCAATTGGAATACAAAATTTTCCTAATTTGGACTTATATTGAGTAAGTTATGACCATTTGAAGTTGGGCCAACTGGGCAGTTAGATTTTCAAGGTTTTAAAACTTCATTTTAAGAGCCTAAAACATCATGCTTTGATGTGGGCCGACCCATAGACTCTTGAGAACATCCAAAGATCATTAAAAAGCCCCTCCCCAAAATCCTAATTTTAACTTATAAATACTCATCTTATGTCTCTAATCAAAACCCTAGCTAGAGAGAGTTATTTTTTAGCCTCCATCTTCTCTAAAACCCTAATCATCTTTTCTAAAAGCCCCACACAACACCTTAGCACGTTTTTTAAAAATTAAAAACCTCTCTTTATTTAGTTCTAAGGAAGAAACTATTTTTCTAAATTGATTTCTCAAAACCTTTTTCAAAATCTTTTGTTTTTAAGTTGTGATTACGAACTATTGTTGTGTTCTTTTGATTATTCTTGTCCTTAATCTAATCTTTGTGTTGTAAGCACAGAGGGGTCGGATAAACAATCTCAAATCTATGATTCTAAAGCAAGGTGAGCCTTTTTTCCCATGATTTCTCACTTTGCTACATAGGATTCACATGATTCTTAACTTGTTTTATTTGTTATACATGCTTAGAAATATGTTTTGCTTTGTTTGATTTTGTTTTGTTTTGTCTTACCATGCTTTGAGTGTACAGTTGAATTGGATATTAGAAGCATGCTAGGTTATGTTTGATTGTTGTTTTGTTGCTTCTTTAAAATTATGTTTCTAGGCACGTATGCATGCACATGATTTATGTATGCGTACGCATACTCGAGGCATGAGTACGCATACTTTATGTATGCACACACATACTTGTGCCTAGAAATGCAGATTTAAGGTTCTTGCTATTTTGTGTGTTTTGATTAGTTTTAATCTTCTATTTAGGTCTTGTTGAGTTTTGTTTTCACATGTTTAGGTGTAGGGTTAGTAGAATAACACGTTTCACATGCTTGAATTGATAGATTGATGATTAGGGTTTATACTTTGATGAATCACATGAACATTCATAAGAATTTGAACATGCATTGATGAACCCCTAATTCAACCTTCCCAAGCTAGGTGGTCTCGGGTGCCTAACACCTTCCCAAGCCGTACCTAAACTGCAGACCTATAATCTGGTATATGGATCCATGTATGTAAGTGATTGGCCTAAAAGGCCTAATATGGTTCCTAGACCTAATCTAGGTGGCGACTCTACTTTTCTCTGCCACAGTTCAGCCGAGGTGTACTCTCCTTTGCACCCACAGACATACAAATCCCACGTAACTTTTCGGAGTTGCACCCCGCCCCATGTATGTGTGTTGTTTGCCATGTGCGTGGGTTGGGCCCAAGCTGTACTTCGAAACAAAATGTTTTGTCTCTTATTCTTTTGATTCTGTTAGCGGAGCTCACGAATCAAAAAAAGGCATATGTAGACATCGCATTGCCCAATGATGGTAAAATTCTAAAGCCTAAGGTTGGTTTAGAGCCCAATCAGATTGAAATTGACTTAAGGAAAGTATTTTAGAAAATATAACACTTTTATGAATAAAATAAATCTATGTTTGGAAAACAACGGCCGCGAAAACCCTAGGGCATGCGTACGCAAACACGCGTATGCATACTCATGCTCCAAACCTGCATACACAAGCTTCATGCATGCGTACACATATACAGGCATGCGTTCGCATGCTAAGGTTCTAGAAACTATGAAAGACAAGTTTTTTGCATTAAAGCTGAGGTTTGGAGCGAATCCCACATCGTCTAGGAGCTGTACCAAACCCCATTTTCTCAATATGAAAAGCCATACATGGTACCTTTTTGAAATACACAGAAAATCCTAAGGAAAAACCTAAAATTCACTAGAAATAGTAAATCAAAGGGAGAGTTTTTCACAAAACATCCTCAAGTCAATTTTCTTTTGATTAAGACCTTTTTTGGTCTTGATCTTGAAGTTTTCTAATCAATTTTGTTTGGTTGTGAATAGATTTGACTGAGTGAAACGGTCAAAATCAAGCCAAAGAGCTTTTGTTTTGGAGGTATAAGTTCTAAACCTTCTCTTTCATTTCCTTGCTTTTTCTTGTTTTAATCCTTCTCTTTATTTTTCTTATTTATTTATGTTATAATATGTCTGCTTAACTTAGGTTTTCTTGGTTTTATCGTTTAAAGCATGTTAGATTGTTAGATTCTTTGTTTTAAGTTTCTGCTATGCTTTTTTTCTTGCTGTTTCTAGGTTAGGATTTTGGGTGTGTGTGCGTACGCATGCTTCTGCATGCGTACACATACTCGAAGTATGCATACACATACAACTAGGCTGCATACGTAGGCCCTATGTATGCGTACGCGTACTCAAGCCTAGAAATCCTAATTCGACCTTTTCTGCTTCTGTTCCTTTACTTTATTTAACCAATATGTCTCTATTCTAGCTTTTTTTCACATGTATATGTTCCTACTTCTCTGTTTATTTTTTGTTTTCCTTTAATATGTTAGATTAAGGTTTCCCTCTTTATGTTTTCATTGTTTTGCCATGAACATGCATATGATATGACCGTGCATTTGATGCATAGGTACTGTGGTACAATATGGTAAGTGAGGTAAGTCATGCATTCACACGAACATGCATTCGCTTGAAATATGATCTTGATCTTGCTTTGATGAACATGAATGATATTTATGAATGCTTTGCCATGGATGTGATAACTTTTTTAACATGCCTATGTTTTTCTTTGATATGACAACATGTTTGTTTGATTGCCGCCTTGACGATGTTTCTGCCCTTAGGAGTATGTATCATCTTAATAGGAATATGCTAGGATTTGTGATGTGATGATATGCATGATAGATGTATGCTAGGCTTGATGTGAGTTGCCATGATAGATGTATATTAGGGTTTTTGGGATGATTGATGCCATGTTGTATGCTTAGATGTATGCTAGTGTGTGTGTGTGTGTGAGTTTAAATGCAATATTGAACATGCCTTTAATGAGATTAAGACATAAGATACAATGAGTGGAAGCTAACCCAGGGGTCGGGTGGGGTTGGATGCCTAACACCTTCCAATCCCCATACCTAATAGCTTGTTTGGGTGGAGGGGGAGTATATGGGGACTAGAGTAGAGGGAGGGAAAGTAAGTTAAATTACCTTGTTTTGATGTTTTTTAAAGGAGGGGGAGGGATTTGGAGGGGTTCTAACTACTTCTAACCTCTTATTTTTAATTCTCCCAAATTGGAGAGATTTGGAGGGAGAGTAGAGCATAGAAATGCCTGACCAAATGAATTACCAAATTTACCCATACCATATTACCAAAATTATGAATTATGAAAAAGCTAATTATTCCTCTCTCCCTTACTTAATTTTAAAAACATCCAAACAATGTGAAGGATAACCATTCCCCTTTACTCTCTCTACTCTCCTCCCCACTACTCTCCTCCCCTCTACTCTTCTCTCCCTCTAAACTTCCAAACATAGCATAAACTTTGAACCCATACTTTGGTAGTAAGATCAGTTCTTCCACGTAAAGGCGCTATATATATGGTTCCTACACTTAAACTAGGTGGTGACTCTGTTTTCTTTTCTCTGCCCTAGTCCACTCAGCCGAGGCGTACTCCCCAAAGCCCGAAAAGCACATTGCGCCCACAGCACCCTTAAGAAATTGAGAGGTCTCAGAAGAGACGATGGCAGCCGCCTCTAGATTTGGATCACCAATCGGAGGAACACCTGCCCAAGGTCCCCAAACAATCTGCAAAGACACTTATGATTAGAAAGAAACCTTTGATGCATATGATGATAACTGAACAAGAGGAATTTTGCTCACTGAGTCAAATGTAAGGTTGTTGAGATGAGCTTGCATCGAGAGGAAGACCTTTAGATTCACGTTTGCACCACGAGAGATGAGACCATACGATAAGGCCCAATGCTGCAAGAAGAAGAACACAGATACAGTTTGTAAAATGATAATTTACAAGAAAAGGAACATGAATACAGTTTGCAAGATGATAGTTTGCATGAAAAGGAACACAGATACAATTTGCAACATGTTAGTTTGTAAGAAAATGAACACAGATATAGTTTTCAAGATGATAGTTTGCAAGAAAAGGAACATGGATACAGTTTGCAAGATGATAGTTTGTAAGAAAAGGAACCCAGATACAATTTGCAAGATGATATTTTGCAAGAAAAGGAACCCAAATATAGTTTGCAAGAAAAAGGACATAGGTACAGTTTGCAAGAAGACAGTTTGCAAGGAAGTAAGATACAATTTGCCAAAGCATGAAATGCAGTTTATAAACCTAGATGACATCTTAGGGATATGAAATGTATATAGTTTACAAAAGTACGAAGTACAATTTGTAAAATTACATGGGTAAGGGAAAAGAGTCTAACCTCAAGGAGCTTACAAGGCCCCGCTAACTAGCGTAGAGTCCCTTGACTCACTATATTCATGACCAAGTAGAGGTAGGCAAGGCAAGCATGGCCCCAGTTGACCTCCCAAGCTTGCTCAAAGTCGTAGAAGAGAGCAAGCCACCTTAGGGACACTGTCTGACCCCCATTGGCAAAGAGATATGCCCCTACCACATATAGCAAAACTGCCCTGGCCATCTAGGCACGATCATACGAAGTTGCTTAAGAAAGAGGCTTGTAGTCCCTCTCTAGATCAAAGTAGAGAATACACTCACTAGGGTAGGCACACCCTAGCAAGTCCATGCCCAGCTGAATGCCCGACTCACCCTCCAAGTTGATGACAGGCCCATGTGATCTCAAACCAGTCATCCGGTGGAAATCGTGAGGAGTCACAGTAATCTCCCTCTCAACGATGTGGAAAGTGTGGGTAGTGTCCCACCACCTCTCAGCAAGGGCCTGAACTAGTATGTCGCTAGTTGCATCCTCTAGAAGAAGATGTATAAGTGGCCCGAAGCTGGCCGCGTTCACCAATGCCCTCATCTTGACCATCAAGGTCTGATACCATGTGGATATATGGCTAGCACTACCCTTACTCGAGTAAGGCTGCAAACCTTGTAGGAGATAAAAATAGGAGCATAAGAATCATTTTGGACAAAAATAAGTGAAAAAGGAAAAATCAAACTAGGCATAAAACCGTGATTCTAAGTCTCATTATACATGCGCGTACTAAGTGTATACGTATGCATACCCTGTGTACGCCTGCGCATGCTGAGGCGTACGTCCATGTGATTTTATGAACATCTATGCGTATGTATACCAAGTGTACACGCACGCATACGACTTGACTACGCACGCATGCATATGCATGGGTGCAACCAAAACGGGTCCTTCGACATTTTCAGCCTACCATGGATCAATACTCATCCTAAACATGTTCCTACCCCTCCTAGGACATTATGTTTTCATCTAAACCCACCCTATAGCAAAACCCAAGCATTTACAAGTCTAAAAACAGATTAAAACAGAGGATCAGAGCAAAACTCGAAAATGAGAAAAGTTTGGAAAAACTTACCAATATAACCCGTGCATTGTTGGAAAGATGGTCATTTGATCTGTAGAGCAATGGAGGAGGTTCGTTTAGCCTCATGGCTCTAATCCAGTGGGTAAGGTTGAACACATCACCGGTGATCAAGTAGGAGGATTTCTTGGCCTTAGGTGCCATTGGAGAGATTGAGAGAGTTTGGGAGAAAGATATTCTCAGATTGTGAAAGGGTGAAGAAGTGAGGGGGAGGCAACATTTTTGTAGGGAGAGCGGTAGTTGAAGAGTTAGAGAGTAAAAGAAAAGAAGAAGAAGATGAAGAGAATAAGGAGAAAAAGAAGCGGTTCATAACCGTTGAGAAAATGAAGAGGCGGGAAAGGCACCCAGTGGCTAAACTACATGTAGTTTAGGCCCCCACTAAACTACGTGTATTTTAGTAAAAAAAAAAAATTTTTTAGGGCATCCCCAATAGACTCTAGAAGGTAGGAAATGAAAAGAAAAAATTCAAAATCATCCCCTGTGGGTCATGAAGCATCAGAAGTTACAAAGACACACTGAAATGAAAGAAATACCCTTTAGTGGGTCAAATGGCATGAAAATTTAAAGAAAACTCTCTCATGAGTTAGAATCACCAAGGAAACTCTCTCGTGAGTCAAAACCACCAACACAACTCCCAAATGAGTCACAAAAAGAAGATTTTCCCCAGTGGATCATTGTAGACACTGCATTTTGTACCCGTTAATAAATTTTGGTCCCCAGCCCCAATGATGAGCTTGACATATGTCAACTAAGGGTAATTAAAGAGTTCACAATAGTTTGGAAGTAATCACAACTCAAAAGTGCTCAAATCTCTTTGAAATCGATACTGAAAAATGACCATTGCTCATTGTTTGGACCATAATTTTTGATCCACAAAGGATTCTTGAGTGAAGTTTATCTCATTGGAAAGTAGACATCCTGGGCTTCAGTTTGAACACAAATTGAGCCTAATTTGGACTTATATTGCTTGTTTTATCACTGTTTGAAGTTGGGCCAACTGGGTAGTCCGATTTTCTAGGTTTTAAAACATCATTTTAAGGGCCCAAATCATAATGCTTTAATGTGGGCCGGGCCATGGACCCTTGAGAGCGTCTGAAGATCATTAAAAAGTCTAAAAACCCTAATTTTAACTTATAAATACTCATCTTATGCCTCTAATCAAAACCCTAGCTAGGGAGAGTGATCCTTTGGCCTCCATCTTCTCTAAAACCCTAATTCACTTTTCCAAAACTCCCAGACAGCACCTTTGCATGTTTTTTACAAATTAAAAACCTCTCTTTAGTTAGTTCTAAGGCAAAAACTATTTTCCCAATTTGATTTCTCAAAACCTTTTTCAAAACTAATCTTGTTCTTGAGTTGTGATTATCAAAAACTATTGTATTCTTTAATTCTCTTGTTCTCTCAACTTAATCTTTGTGTTGTAAGAATTGAGGGGCCGGTTAAATATCAATCAAGTGTGTTTCCATAAAGCAAGGTGAGTCTCCCTTTATGGCTTTTCCCTGAATTGGATCTTTTATTATAACTTGTTCTTGTTGTTCTTAATTGATTTATATGTTGTATATTCTATAGAAATATGATTTGATTCTATTTTTTTTTGATTTGTTGTGTCTCACCATATTTTGATTAGAGAGTTGAATGTTTGGATATTTCGATGAACATATTTTGATGTGTTAAGTGTGTTCGTGTTTTTTTTTAGATCCAATACATGTTTAGGAATAGTTTCCTTAGTTTGTTAGTTTCCTTAGTTTTTGTTTCTGCTTTGTATCTGTGTTTCTAAGTTTCTAAGTTAGGGTTTCTGGGGGCGTGTCTGCGCACAAATAATTTTGTATACGCATGTAGGCTTGAAGTATGTGTACGCATACAACTAGTTTGCATTCGCAAGCTTATGTATGTGCATGCATACTTCAACCCAAAAACCCTAATTCGAGTTTTTCTGCTTCTTTTTCATTATTTCCTTGTGTCATATGCCTTTGTTTTGGCTCATTTTTATGTTTTTGAGTCTTTGTTCCTCTATTTGTTTGTCTTTAACATGCTAGATTATGGTTTTCTTTACTTTTCTTGCTTTAATACCATGAACATGCATTCACATGTCCATTCATTGATGCATAGGTGCTAAGATGCAGTAAGGTAAGTCATGTGTACACATGAACATGCACTGGATATATATTTAATGATGAGTTGAACATGCTGATGTGTTCTTGATGTCTATAATGCAATCACATGTTCCTTTGATATTGCCATGTCTATGTTTCTGCCCTCGTGATATCTTGTTGTTTGCTACCTTGGATGAGATGATATGATATGCATGATGTGAGTTGCCATGATAGATGTATGTTAGGGTTTTCAGGATGATTGATGCCATGTTGATTTCTAGATGTATGCTATGTTAGGATTAGTGCTCTAAAATCCTATTATATGATGCTATGTATGATATTATGTATGACTTAATATTGTGTTTAATGAAGTTATTATATTATTATCTAAAATAATGGTAATATGAATATTCAAACATTATCATATAGTCCATGAGATTCATTGTATGTGATTTATGTGATTTAGTCATAGAAGATATAAGTCACAAGTCCCTTGTAAACTCAGAATTGTAGTTCGTAGTCGATGATGAAATTGGGCATTTCATTTGCGAAGACTATAACATATCGACTATAACATATCAACTAAGATAATTTGTCTTGATCATGGAAGTGGAGACTTCTAGTTGGTATGTTGATATGTTTTAAGAGTTAAGACATATTGAACTGAACCGCTGTGAGATTTATTATTCTCCTAATAACTGTCAAATGAATAATAAATCTCACGACTTCTATTTACATGAATTCTTAATCCTGAGAGAATAATGGACCTGATCATGAAGTGTAGGTTGCTTTGATATATCAAGAGTGAGATCTAAAGATATGGTCAAAATCTCAGTATGTTGGGAAGCCACATTTAGTGTTGATGGAACATATATTTTCAAGATGGAATTCATAGTCTCTTAACGGAGATATAAAATATTCCCTTGAGATAAGTTTAATGGGTACGGTTATTCAGAGTGTTAGGCAATCACTTTAGTAAGAAATTACTAAAGTATATATTTATGGAATTGGATTTCATAAATATATGATGAATAACATAAAGGGTTAAACCGGTTATTCAGAGTGTTAGGCAATCACTTTAGTAAGAAAGTACTAAAGTATGTTTTAAGAGTTATTATTTTCCGCTGTGTATGTTTAGTATGCGATACAAATATATATTTTTCCATCAAATGGTATCAGAACGGTCTTCAATTTCGAGTCTGTGTAACATGTTTTATGAGTTTTAGAATTAGAGATAATAGTTTCATGATGTTAGAAGATTATACCTATTTAATTTTCTACATGGTTGATAAAACTATGATTTGATAAAAACTGATATTGATGTTATGATGTTGTTTAAATTTGAATTTAAGTATGCTAAATTGAACTTTAAGGCTATAGCATCAATAGAATTCGGTTTTGATATCCATCTTTGTCAATCATGTTCATATGATGGTTGTTTGTTCATGAAAAAACGTTAAAAACTGCTTTTGAAAATTTCTGGAAATTCGAATTTCATGACGCTCGATCGATCGAGTATCGATCGAGCATCCAGATTGTTTCTCGATCGATCGAGATACACGTTCAATCGATCAAGACTGGAAATTCAGAGGCTCGATCGATCAAGAAGCGATCAAGCATTGATCGAGAACCGGGAATTTAGAATTTTTCTAAGAGTTTTCTATGTATAAGGAGCAAGGCAATGTGTAATTAGATTATGCATGTTTTATAATTAAAAACCTTTATTCTAAAACATCTAGTGGGAGAGAGATACAAGGGTTGGATCTCACGGCCTCCATTATTAGTTCATAGTAGTGTGGGTAAGCACCTCATCTTGGCGTATATGCCTCGCAATCCCAAAGGAGGGTGTTTTCTTCATAGTACTACAAGATTGAACTTACCTGTTTAAAGTAGTGTGGACAAGCACCTCGTCTTGGCGTATATGCTTTGCGATCCCAAAGGAGGGTGTTTTGTTCCATGGTACTATAAGTTTAAACACTATAAGGGAGATGAAATGTGACTACACATGATTCTAGATAATGGTGTACACTAGACTAAGTGTAATGTTAACCTCCCAAAGGAGCTATGTCATTATTACTTAGAGGCTAAAGTTAATACGGCATATTATTAGTGTTTGATAAGAGTTATCATGATAGCACTAATAATAAGAATAGTTCTCAATCAATTAATGTGTTTATAATAAACTTGCTACCAAGGAATTATAGATATGGATTGGGTTGTTGTTGCATATTTTATATTATGGTTTTATTAAGGTTCCATACTATATGTTTATATGCTAAATTGATAATGTCTAGTTTACTTATTATATTCATGTTTATTATTTTCAGATTTGAACATGGCATCATTTAGCCCACTTTTTACTATTCTTAATCAAAACAAACTGACTGGATCCAACTATGTTGACTGGAAAAGAAATTTGGACATTGTTCTTACTGCTGAAGAGCACAAATATGTGCTTACTAAACCATGTCCTAGCTTTCCTTCATTAGATGCTCCTCTTGAGGAAAAACAGCAATATGATCGTTGGTAGAAATCCAATGAGATGGCCAAGTGCTACATCCTAGCATCTATCTCAAATGTTCTACAACATCAAATGCAGGATGTAAAACTAGCTTCGGACATTATGCTAAGTCTGAAGAAGATGTTTGGTGAGCAAGGCCGTTCTGCAAGGCAAGAAACCATGAGGCAAATTTATAATACCAAAATTACTGATGGAAGTTCAGTGAGGGAGCATTGTCTTACAATGATCTCTAATCTGAATACACTAGAAGTTTTAGGTGCCGATATTGATGGAGAATCCCAAGTGGATATGATACTCCAGTCACTACCGGAATCATTCAAGGAATTCAGACTCAATTACAATATGAACAAAAAGATTTATTCATTGTCTGAATTAATGAATGAGTTGGTAGCGGCGGAAGGCATTCTTGGTACTTCTAGTGTTGATGCTAATATGGCTGAAGCTTCTACTTCTCAACCTAAGTCGAAAGGCAAGGGTAAGAAGAAGAAGAAGAAGGACTTCACCAAACAAGATGGTAAACAAATTGCCTTAGGGGTTGCCGACAAAGGAAAGAAGATCAAAGGAAAGTGTTTCCATTGTGGTGAGAAAGGACATTGGAAGAGGAATTGTCCAAAATTCAGAGCTGCCAATAATAAGGGTATGAATAATTCATTCCTCCTTGAAATATGTTTAGTACAAAATCCCACAGATTCTTGGTGTGTGGATTCAGGTTGTACTAATCATATCTGCAATTCTTTGCAGGGGTTCCAGGAAACCAAAAAACTTAATGAATGTGAATTGTTTCTTACTTTGGCTGATGGGAGCAGGATTCCGGTTGTAGCTGTTGGTGTTTTTAATTTATGTTTTGAGTCAAGGGTTTTAATATTAGAAGACTGTCTATATGTACCTAATGTTCATAGGAATTTAATTTCTGCAATTTATTTAGGTAAACATGGATATTGTGTTATCCTTAAAGACAATGTTGTAATAAAGAAGGGTAAAATGTTTATCTGTTCTGGCAATATCGTGGATGGTCTTTATATTTTAACTCCTGATAAGCATGAATTATATAATTCTGAATTAGATAATAACTCTAATGTAAAATCATTAAAGAGAAATTTTCCTTCTACTAACGATGCATATCTTTGGCACTTGCGTTTGGGTCATTTTAATTCAAACAGGATTCAAAGACTTATCAAAGATGGTCTCTTAAAGCCATTGGACTTTGATGAATTTCCAGTTTGTGAATCTTGTTTAGAAGGCAAAATGACCAAATGACCTTTTAATGCAAAAGGTATAAGAGTCCAAGAGTTGCTTGAATTAGTTCATACTGATGTATGTGGTCCTATGTCAACCCAAGCAAAAGGAGGTTATGAGTGCTTCATCACTTTTACCGATGATTATTCAAGATATGGTTATGTGTACGTAATGAGACGGAAGTCCGAAGCCTTTGAAAAGTTCAAAGAGTTTAGGGCTGAGGTTGAGAATCAATTGGGTAAACACATAAAGGCCATTCGATCTGATCGTGGTGGCGAATACCTTCTTGGGAATTTCAAGGATTACTTAACTCAAAATGAGATTGTATCGCAATTGACTGCACCTGGAACTCCCCAACAAAATGGTGTAGCAGAAAGAAGGAATATGACTCTTTTGGAAATGGTTAGGTCCATGATGAGTTATTCAACTTTACCAGTTTCTTTTTGGGGATATGCACTAAAAACTGCAATGTATATTTTTAATTTAGTTCCATCAAAATCTGTTCCCAACACACCTAAGGAATTGTGGAGTGGGCGCAAGCCTAGCATGAAATATCTCCACATTTAGGGATGTCCAGCACATGTGTTGAAAGGGAAGTCTGATAAGTTGGAAGCTAAAACAGAAGTATGCATGTTTTTAGGGTATTCAAAGGAAACAAATGGTTATTTATTCTATAATCATAAGGATAACAAAGTGTTTATTAGTACCCATGCCAAATTTTTGGAAGATGATTATGTGAATAATTTTAATCCTAGAACTAAGTTGTCTTGGCTGAATTAGATGAACCTGTAATTGAACAACCTATAGATGAAACTAGGGATGATGTGGTTGTATTAGATACACCACAAGATACTACTCATGAGATGTCTAGTACACAGGTGCCTCGTCGTAGTGGGAGGATTGTTAGGCCACCTATAAGATTTATAGGTCTAGGAGAAACTTATGAAGCTATCTCAGAAAAGGCCGAAACTAATCCTTACACTTATGATGAAGCAGTGAATGATATAAATGCACATCATTGGGTTAAAGCTATGAAATCTGAATTAGATTCAATGTATTCCAATCAAGTTTGGGATCTTGTAAAGACACCTAACGACATTAAACCTGTTGGTTGCAAACGGGTTTACAAGAGGAAGAGAGAGATAGATGGAAAGGTTGAAACCTTTGAAGTAAGGCTAGTGGCGAAAGGGTATACTAAAAAATAAGGTATTGATTATGAGGAAACCTTTTCATCAGTAGCAATGCTTAAATCTATCAAAATTCTCTTATCCATTGCTGCTCATTATGATTATGAGATTTGGAAAATGGATGTCAAGATTGCATTTCTTAATGGCAATCTTGAAGAAGAAATATATATGATACAACCAGAAGGTTTCATAGCAAAGGACCAAGAGCATATGGTATGCAAATTGAAGTTGTCCATTTATGGACTTAAGCAAGCATCTAGGTCATGGAACATCAGATTTGATCAAGCAATCAAGTCATTTGGTTTTGAACAAAATCTTGATGAACCATGTGTGTACAAAAGACATCAAGACAAAGTAGTAATGTTTCTAGTGCTTTATGTTGATGATATTCTACTCATTGGAAATGATGTAAGGGGTAATGTCATCAGTAAAGATTTGGTTGTCCAACCAATTTGATATGAAGGATTTGGGTGAAGCTAACTTTATTCTAGGGATCAAGCTTTGGCAAGATCGCAAGAATAAAATGTTAGGCTTATCACCAGCTGGATATATAGATAAGATTCTAGAACGGTTTAGCATGCAAAACTCCAAGAAAGGATTACTTCCTTTCAGACATGGAGTTCCTCTGTCTGATGACCAAAGGCCTAAGACTCTAGAGGAAGTAGATATTATGAGACAAGTTCCTTATGCTTCTGCAGTGGGAAGTCTCATGTATGCCATGCTTTGTATTAGACCAGATATCTGCTATTCATTTGGCATGGTCAGCCGATATCAATCAAATCCAGGACCAAAACATTGGCAAGCTGTAAAGCATATTCTCAAGTATCTACGGAGAACGAGAATCGTATGCTTGTTTATCATTGTGAGGATTTGATTCCCATTGGCTATACAGATTCAGACTTTCAATCGGATCTAGATTTCAGAAAATCCACTTCAGGATGTGTATTCACCTTGGGAGATGGAGCCATAAGTTGGAGGAGTGTTAAGCAATCTTGTATTGCGGACTCCACCATGGAAGCTGAGTATGTTGCTTCTTGTGAAGCGGCAAAGGAAGCTGTATGGCTCAAGAAATTCCTTTCTGATCTTGGTGTTATTAGAATGGATCATGTTCCAATCACATTGTTTTGCGATAATAGTGGAGCAGTTGCACAATCCAAAGATCCAAGGAATTATAAGAAAGGAAAGCACATTGAGAGAAAGTACTACATCATTCGTTACATAAATTTCTCGTGGAGATGTAGTAGTAGCAAAGATTGAAAGTGCAAATAATCTAGCAGATCCCTTTACCAAAACCTTGCCTCAAAGGACTTTCGAGTCGCATTTGGAGGAAATGGGAGTTAGATTAGTGCACAATAGTTTTTAGAGCAAGTGGGAGATTGTTAGGATTAGTGCCCTAAAATCCTATTGTATGATTCTATGTATGATATTATGTATGACATTATGTATGACTTAATATTGTGTTTAATGAAATTATTTTATTATTATCTAAAATAATGGTAACATGAATATTCGGACATTATCATATAGTCCATGAGATGCATTGTATGTGATTTATGTGATTTAGTCACAAAAGATATAAGTCATAAGTTCCTTGTAAACTCAGAATTGTAGTTCGTAGTCGGTGATGAAATTGGGCATTTCATCTGCGAAGACTATAACATATCAACTAAGATGATTTGTCTTGATCATGGAATTGGAGACTTCTAGTTGATATGTTGATATGTTTTAAGAGTTAAGACATATTGAACTGAACCGCTGTGAGATTTATTATTCTCCTAACGACTGTTAAATGAATAATAAATCTCACGACTTCTATTTACATGAATTCTTAATCCTGAGAGAATAATGGACCTGATCATGAAGTGTAGGTTGCTTTGATATATCAGGAGTGAGATTTAAAAATACGGTCAAAACCTCAGTATGTTGGGCAGCCACATTTAGTGTTGATGGAACATATATTTTCAAGATAGAATTCATAGTCTCTTAACGGAGATATAAACTATTCCTTTGAAATAAGTTTAATGGGTACGGTTATTCAAAGTGTTAGGCCTAACCACTTTAGTAAGAAATTACTAAAGTATATATTTATGGAATTGGATTTCATAAAAATATGATGAATAACATAAAGGGTTAAATTGGGTACTCAAGGATTAAGATATAGTAGTCTACAAAGTGGCAGTCTACCTTAAGGATTTTATATTATTACGAATATTTTATGAATGGGTTGCAATGTACAATAAAGTCTTGGGATATAATTTATTAATAAAGCCTAGAGTGAAATTATATTTATATAGTGGTATCAAATATAATTAATGGTAACTTTGGACTTGTCAAGAGTTGATAGAAAAGCCCAAGGCCCATTAGAGCTAGTGTCTTATTTGTTCCCTTTTGGTCCCACTCCAAGCCACATACTAAAGCCCAATTGGAAATGCCCAAAAAGCTAGCCCAATTAGATAATCAGTTATAAGGAGAGGAACATACAGAATTTTGGAAGTACATGAAATGTTTTGTATGTGAGTGTTGGACACTCTCTAATTCTCCCTTGAATAACATTCATAGAAACTGATTGAGAGACCACACTTCTTGGGCATAATTGGAATTGGAGTGAAGATTAAAAGTGTTCTTAAGAACTTCTGATCTTTGGTTTTGATTTTCACCGCACCAAGGTACACTCTCTTATTCTTAAATTCTGAAACTTACATAGTACATGTTATCGATTGTGAATGAAGTAGATCCGTTAATTTTTCCGCTGTGTATGTTTAGTATGGGATACAAACATGTATTTTTCCATCATGCTAGTGTGTGTGTGAGTATAGATAACAATATTAAATGAGCCTTTAATGAGATTAAGACATAAGACACAATGGATGGAAGCCGACCTACAGGTCGGGTGGGGTTGGGTGCCTAACACCTTCCCATCCCCATACCTAAACTCTGAACCCATACTCTGGTAGTAAGACTAGTCCTTCCACATAAGGATGCTATATTTATGGTTCTTAGACCTAATCTAGGTGGCGACTCCATTAGTCCACAATCATGCATCATCAAGGACTTCCTCGTAAGTAAAAAATTACCGAGAAAACCCCCATGCATGTTTGGAAAGCCCCTAGAGTGAGCTTTCCGCCCAAGAGCATAACCACCACCATACTTGTGCACATATCCTTCAAAAATTGAATATGCAAGCACAAACTCCTAAGATAAGTCAAAAAAGAAGAATACAGAAATTGAGAAAATATCCTTCTTAGAATTGAACATGTACACCAAAACTGAGGCGCAAGCCACTTGGAATAGAAGAGTTTAAGACAAAGGCAAGAGCCATCTAGAAGTGAAGAGATTGGGATAGAGACAAAAATCATCTAGAGGCAAGAGCCACCTAGAGAAGTTTGAGGCAAGAGCCCCAGAAAAAACATCACAGATATATATCCCTTTAGCTCGTAAGAGCACTTTGTTTATTTGGTTGATGGTTGAGGTTGTTGGCCATGTTTGTTTTTCTTTTTAAGTGACTCTAGGATAGTGAGTCACTCACCTTTTGCTTGCAATTGGCAAACCAGGTTCTGGGATAGTGAACCTGTCATTACTCGTTTCCCGAGTAACACCCATAGGACTTCGGACATACAAATCCCACGTAACTCTGCGAAGTTGCATCCTATCCCATGTATGTGTGTTGTTTGCCGTGTGCATGGGTTGGGCCTGAGCCGCACGTTGAAACAAAATATTTTGTCTCTTTTTCTTTTGATTTCGTTAGTGGAGCTCACAAATCAAAAAGGGGCATTTGTAGAAACCTCATTTTGTACCGCTTACAACTCAGACCCCCGTTCCCCAATGATGGTAGTACTCTAAGGCCCAAGGTTGGTTTTGGGCCCAATCCGATGAAAATTGACTTGAGGAAGTACTTATAAAAAATATAAAATTATTTTTGGAAGAATAAACCTATTTTTGAAAAAGAAAGGCTGCTTGAAACCCTAAGTGTGTGTATGCATACACGCGTATGTGTACGCATGCTCAAGCCATGTGTACGCATGCTTAGGGCACACGCATGTATGCCCCAGCATGCGTACGCAGCTAGGGTTCCTGAAAACTATGTAGGGGAAGCTTTTTTCACTTAAATTTGTGTGGAATGAATCCCACATTGTTGGGGAGCCGCCCCACACCCCCATTTTACAATTATATAAATCCATAAGAGGCACTTTTCTAAATATACAGAGAAAAGGAGGAAAATATACGCAAGATTCACTAGAAAAATAGTGAATTAAAGAGGGAATAGAGTTCTAGTGTTGTGAATAGATTAACTGAGGGGGAATGGTCAAAATCAAGTTTTAAAGAGTTCTAGTGTTGAGGTAAAGGTTCTAACTTTGGCTCTTAAATTTTCTTTGTTTTTGTGCTTATATATATATTTTTGTGTTTATAACATATCTGTTTAGTTTAGGTTTACTTTGTGTTTGTGTTATAAGCATGTTTGGTTATTAGTTTCGTGGTTTTGTATAGTTTCCTTTCTGTTTGCTGGGTTTTGTGTTTTAGGTGTGTATGCGTGTTGTATGCATGCGTACGCATACTCGTGGTGTGCGTACACAAATAGTTAGACTGCGCACACATGCCCTATGTATGCGCACACACACCTATGCCCAGAAACCCTAATTCTTTTCTGTTTGTTTTCCTTTGCTTTCTTTTACCCGTTTAGCCTCTATTTAACTTCTTTTTTCATGTCTTTGAGTATCTGCCTCTTTGTTTTGTTTTGTTTTATTTTTGTTTTATCTTCTTAGTGCTTATTAGGATTTTAGATTGTTTGAATACCATGAATATGCATATGGATATGAACATGCATTGATGCATAGGTGTTGTGATGCAGTGAAGCAAGTGAGATAAGTCATGCATAAATCACGTGAACATGCATTTGAATGTTTGATAGTTAAATTGTTTAATATGTTTATTTGAAAACCATGAGCTTTGATGCTTGGATGTTTAGGTGGCAACTCCATTTACACCCTCTGCCGTAGCCCACCCTAGGCCAAGGCATACTTCGCACGAACCTTCTTGAGGGGAAATCCCAAAACAAGCAAAAGGGGTTGTCGCAGGCACAAGCGCCCGTGACGTGGGTCATCCTCTCCTTCGTGGGAAGTACGCCTTGGCTTAGGGTGGACCATGGCAGAGGGTGTAAATGGAGTCACCACCTAGTTTAGGTCTAGGAACCATAAATATAGTGCCCTTTCAAGGAAAGAGTGATCTTTTACCAGAGCATGTGTCTAGAGTTTAGGTATGGGGATTGAAAGGTGTTGGTACCCAACCCCACTCGATCCATAGGTCGGCTTCCACTCATTGTGTTCCAAATCTTAATCTCATTAAAGACAAATTTAACGTGTTATTCTAACTCACACACACTCTAGCATGCATCTAAAGCAATCAACATGACATAATCATCCCCAAACCTAGCATTCATCTATCGTGGCATATAAGCATATATCTCCAAGGGCAAAAACATCACTAGGCAGATTAGGATCAACATGTTATAGCATTCAAGCCTCAAGATCAAGGGATTCAACCAAACATATCAACCATATCATATCCATCAACCAAATCAAATGCATGTTCAAAGCATTATGCATGACTTACCTCACTGCATCATAGCACCTATGCATCAATGCATGGTCATATTCATATGCATGTTCATGGCATTAAAACAAAATAAAACCCTGATAAGCATAACAGGAATAAAATAAAGCAAAAAAAAAAAAAAAAACAGAAAGACAGAGACTCAAGGATATGACAAAATAGGTTAAATAGAAGGTGAAAAATGTAAATAAGACAAAGAAAAAGCAAACAAAAAGTGAATTAGGGTTTCTTGGCCAGCGTATGCATACGCATACTATGAGTATGCGTACGCATGCAAGCAGTATGCGCACGCATACATGCCTAAGAACCCTAATCCAGAAACCTGCAACAGAAACACGGAAACTAAGAATCTAGCAGCCTAACATGCTTTAGATACAAACATAAAGTAAACCTAGAATAAATAAACATATTATGAACACTTAAACTCATATAAAAACATAAAGAAACAAAGAAAAACAAAGAAATGCGAAGAGCAAAATTTAGAAACTTTACCTCAACACTAGAACTCTTTAGATCTTGATTTTGACCGTTCCCCTCAATCAATCTAGTTACAACCAATTCAAAATAAGTTAGTAAACTTTAGAACTCAAAGATCAAGACTAGAAAAGGTCATAATCAAACAAAATTTAACTTGAGGATGTTTTGTGAAAAACTCCCTCTTTGATTCACTATTTTCTAGTGAATCTTATGTGTTTTACCACTGGAATCCGTCCTTCTCAAAAAAAAAAAAAAAAACCTTTTTATAGCTTTATATAGTAAAAAATAAGGGTTTGGGGCAGCTTCTAGACGATGTGGGATTCATTCCAAACCAAGTTTTAAATGCAGAAAACTTGTTTTACATAGTTTCTAGAATCCTAGCATGCGTATGCAGAGCTTGAGCATGCATATGCATACGCCTGTATGCATATGTACGCCCTAGGGTTTCCGTGACCTTTCTTTTTCAAAAATAGTTTATTTGTTCCAAAAATAAGTTATATTTTTCATAAAAACTTTACTCAAGTCAATTTTCATCTAATTGGGACCTAAACCAACCTTGGGCTTTAAAATTCTAACATCATTCGGGAATGGAGGCTCGAGTCATAAGGGGTATAAAATGCGGTGTCTACAGCGCCCACAACAAGACACAAATAAAAGCAACCTAGAGTAACTTTTACAAGACTTTATGAAAGCTATATTTTTGTACACATATCTAGGATATTTCCAAGCTCTCTTGAAGCCTCAATTGGAGTTCTACTTCTATATTGAAGATCCTTTTTTACCAGTCTATATTGAAGCATCAATTATATTCTAGTGGATTTTTACCTTGGATTGTAAGGTAAAAGGCCTCTTGATTTTTATTGTGAAACGGTCTGTTTCATTGATTTTCCTGAATTGTCATGTGTGATCAATGTTTATGTGATATTTACAAATTTAGATTTGGATCATAATATAACTAATTAACGATCTAGATTAAATCGGTTAACCTAATCACAACCAGAGCTTAAAATCCTAACATTAAATTTTATATATATATATTTATTTTAATTATAGATTTAGGGGGGGGGGGTGTTAAGGCCCTTCTTTCCCTAAAGGTTGTGCACCATAGTTCATTAAGGTAGAATTTAATAATATGTGGTCAAGCCTCTTTTTTTTTCTTTTTTTTTCTTTTTTTTTTTTTTTTTTTTATAGAGAAATTGTCATACCAGTTTCAATTTAAAAGTACAATTTTTTAATTAATTTTCCTATTTTCGAAGTGAAACGCTTCATTCATAACAATTTTATATTAAATCTTAGGTATTAATTTGTTATGAGTGTTATTGATGAGTAATAAAGTAATTTCAGTAATGAATTTACATTAGAACTAACTAGTATCTAACTCGTGCTTAAGCACGAGAATGATGAATTGTAGTGGTGCTATTGATGTTAGCTTGGGTTATTAAACATATAGGATATAGTCTGAATTTGGAGGTACTAAAATAGTTATTTCTTACAATTTTCATGATATTGGTTATCCCAAGTTTCTCATTACATTGCTATTATGTATATAATTTTAAAAATTACTATTGGATACTACATATACAATATCAATTCACAATTATTGTTTGTGAAATTCTAATAAATACAACAGAAAATAAAAATAATAAATTGGTCAAATAGTATCTTCTAAATTGAATGAGGATGGGTGCATGGGATCGTTCAGCTAAATTACAATTTGTTATGTTCAATATCTTCGCATAAAAAAATATCTAAATAGAACCTGTATAAAAAATATGTTCATTATTTCAGAGAAAAAATAACGGCAAACTTTGGTTTTAATTTAATTTTCTCTAACAAAAACAATATGTTCATTATTTGTATGGAAAGCTAACAAAAACAAAATCCAATTTTGATTTTAATTTAATTTTCTCTAAACTTTGGTTTAATATATATAACCTAGTTAGTAATGGACTATATATAGTCATGGACCTCATGGTATATTACATAAATGGTTTATAAATTTGAATTGTTTTTAGTTATATAATTAGGTTTTTTTTTTTTGTTTATTTATATTGAACTCCTCGTTTTCTACACTAAATTACTCATTTGGCACAAAAATTTAAAAAATTAGATTAGATGGGACACGTGACACAAAATTAAACTATAATTAAAATCCAATTTTTACACTGAATTAACTTACTTGTCACAAAAATTTAAAATTTAGATTAGATGAGACACGTGGCATAAAATTAGACTCTAATTGAATTCCAATTTGAAATCTAATTGGATTTTCTTTCAGCTTTGGCTATTAATATATAACTAGTCACTAACCCGTGCTATGCATGGGAACTGTCCTATTTGTAAAGTAGACTAAAATAATTTTATAAAATCTGAAAGCTCTAAATTGTGTGAAAATACAAGAGCTTGTTTAGACCCCCAATTAAAAATAACGGCTAGATTGCTTTTACTCTAACTTATCTAAGTGCGGAACAAGAGTAAAGGAAGCGCAATCAACATCATACTACTCTAGTGCATAAACAGGAACAACAAACAATAAAAGTAAAGCACAAGAGTAAGGGAAGAGAGAATGCAAACACAAGATAACACGTCGATGTGTTATCGAAGAGGAAACCGAAGAACTCAGCGAAAAACCTCTCCGCCGCCCTCCAAGCGATAATCGATCCACTAGACAATCAGTTGGGATACATGGGTTAGCAAGAGACCCTCCAAGCCTAATCTACCCGATGTACCTAAGCCCTCCAAGCTCCTACTCCAACAAGGCTTCTCAGAACCGTGTCTTGTCTAGCTTTCCAGATCCCGCAACAAACTCCATGTTGCATCCGCCATCCTTAACATCTTCCAATGCTTCCCAACAACACTAAAAACACTCACTACACTCTGAAAATGTGTGGGTTGTGTTTGGGTACAAATCTCCTCTCAAAGTATGATAATGGGAGAGGGAAGAAGAAGAGGCTACAATGATTTCTCACTAAGGATGAGTAGCTCTCTCTCTAAAAGATGGGTGTGTGTGTTGTAGAAAACCTATCTAGGGTTTTTCTCTCTGAATGGCCTCTCATACATTTGTGGGTAATGAGGGTATATATAGTATGGGTGAAGGGTATGAAAATCTCACTTAAAAATCATACAGGCAGAATGTTTCGCGAGTACCTTGCGGGAAGGCCTTACCCGCAAGTACCTCGCGAAAACGACAGCCTAGCACGACTATTCAACTTCCAGTCATGTGCTCCTCACGTGGCTCTTTCGCGGGTTAGCTTCTCGCGAGCTTCTCACGAAATCCACTGATTCTTCAATTAAGCTTAAGTCTTCACCAACTTAATACAAAACCCAATACAATAAAATCCCACAAAATACAAGAAACAAAATTAAAGCAATTACAACACTTTTTGTCATGGAATAAAGCCAACATAAAACATAGTTGTAAATCACAACTTTACAAAATCTTAAATTGATTAAAAAACTACACCGTTGCATGATTTGCTCTTGTATGACTTCAATTTATGTTACAATTTGATGAAGAAACCATTGCTTGAACATGCAATGGCTTATAAAAAATTGAAAAAATAATATAGAGATTTTAATATATTGCATGGATTTACATTATCTACTCAGAAATACCATATAAAAATGCACATTTAAATATTAAGAGAAAAAATATCCTAAATTTTACTCACATAAAGTAAATTCGTATTCAGGAATACTATTCTAATTTGTAAATTTTTAATATTATATAATATTAACTTTTATTTTAATGTTTGCATGGATTTTGTTATTTTCAAGGACGAAATTTCAGATATTAAAATTTTTGAAAGACCAAAAAATATTAAAGAATCAGATGATTCACTGCTTAGAAATTATTGAAACAAAACAAAATATATATGACTAAACAATAGAGAAATATAAGAGAAAGATGAGTTACATTCAAAAGAATAATCCATGGTTATAACTATTGAAAGGAATCCAAAGATTCAGAGTCTACAAATTATAGATAATATATATATATATATATTTATATATAAACATATGTGTGTGTGTGTGTGTGTGTGTGTGTGTGTGTGTGTGTGACTACACAACAAAGAAATATAAGAGAAAGATGTGTTACCATCAAAAGAATAATTCAGATGTTAAAATTTTTGAAAGGCTGAAAAATATTAAAGAATCATAAGATTTACTTCCTATAAATTTTTGAAAATTTTGAAACAGAACAAAATGTATATAATTACACAATAGAGAAATATAAAAGAAAAATTGATTAGCTTCAAATATTCCAAAAACTAACATAAATTCAGATGTTAAAACTTCCAAAATGCCAAAAAAGATATATAATTAAAGAATAAGTTATTGAAATAATTCAAAAAATATATGACTATTCAAAAAAGAAATATAAGAAAAAGAAAAAAAAGTACACGAACCCATAAAGCAATAAGTTTTAAATTTTAACGAGTCTAAACTTTAAACGATGAAAAAAAATCATATACAGTCACAGGCGTAGGGTTTAGTGGTTCATGTACGAAAATCACTTTTTTAAAAATACATGAAAAACCATAAAATAATTTTTTTTAATTTTTTTTACAAAATTGAAAGCTCGAAAATGTGTTAAAAAACACAAAAGCTATTTAGACCCCCAATTAAAAATTACGGCTAGATTGCTTTTACTCTAACTTATCTAAGTGCGGAAACAAGAGTAAATGAAACGCAATCAACTGATACTACTCTAGTGCATAAACATGAACAACAAACAATAAAAGTAAAGCATAAGAGTAAGGGAAGATAGATGCAAACACAAGATAACACGGCGATGTGTTATCGAAGAGGAAACCGAAGAACTCGGTGAAAAACCTCTCCACCGCCCTCCAAGCGGTAAATCGATCCACTAGACAATAAGTTAGGATACACGAATAGCAAGAGACCCTCCAAGCCTAATCTACCCAATGTACCTAAGCCCTCCAAGCCTCCAACAAGACTTCTCGAAACCGTATCTTGTCTAGCTCTCCGGATCCTGCAATACGCCCGATTGCATCCGTCAATGATCCACTAAAGAATGTAGTTGGGATACACGAATAGCAGAAGACCCTCCAAGTCTAATCCACCCAGTGCACCTAAGCCCTCCAAGCTTCTTGCTCCAATGAGGTTACGCCGAACCTTTGTCTTCTCTAGCTTACCGGATCCCGCTATAGCCCATAGCATCAACCAAGCCTCACTGACTTCTTTTGGTAATTCCCCAAAACTTCCCAAGCTCCAAAACACTCTCTACACACTGAAAAAGTGTGGGTTGTGTTTGGGTACAAATCTACTCTCAAGGTATGACAATAGGAGAGGGATGGAGAAGAGGCTACAATGATTTCTCACTAAGGATGAGTAGCTCTCTCTCTAAAAGATGGGTGTGTGTTGTAGAAAACCTATCTAGGGTTTTTCTCTCTAAATGGCCTCAATTACATTTGTGGGTAATGAGGGTATATATAGTATGGGTGAAGGGTATGAAAGTCTCACTTAAAAATCCTCTAGGTAGAATGTTTCGCGACTATCTCGCAAGAAGGCCTTACCCGCGAGACACTCGCGAAAATGACAGCGTGGCATTACTCTTCAGCTTCCAACATGTGCTTCTCACATGGCTCTTTTGCGGGTTAGCTTCTAGCGAGACACTCGCGAAATCCACTGATTCTTCATTTTAAACTTGAGTCTTCACCAACTTAATATTAAACCTAATACAATAAAATCTCATAAAATACAAGGAAATAACTTAAAACAATTACAACACTTTTTGTCATGGAATAAAACTAACATAAAACATAGTTGTAAATCACAACTTTACAATCTCCCACTTTGGCTATTCCGTGACAAAACACCCTATAACAAACTCCAGACTAAAACATGAGTTTGAGAACAATGGCAAAACTCACTCACACCTAAATCTAGAAGCTGTGTAACACTTGGAACATATATACTTGTAGCCTGAAACACTTGCACAAAATACATTAGACCCTCAAGGTAAATTAAGTGATAAAAAGGACAAGTATAATATAACAAGTAAATAGCGATCAAGTAAACATGTTGTGAAACATATGAGCAACTTGATCAAACACATGACAGTCATATGGAAATGACCACAATGATCATATAGCAAATGACCACAATGATCATATAGCAAAGCAAATGATCATCCAAACATGCAACCAATAAAGCACAATGGTATAAAGATAAAAGCATGTCCAACACACAACCAATGCAAAATACATGAAGTATATGCATCTAGGAACAAGATCCTACTAGGGCACAAGTGCATGATGCGATGAGAGCAGTAAAGCATAGATGATACTAAATATAACTCAAAGCACCATAAAGCAACGAGAAAACAAGTATAAAGTAAAACAAGGTTTTCTAAAAAAAGAATGTCTTCTCCTTCTTGGTATATACATCTCCCCTATGACTTTCTCCCCCTACGAATGTGCACGAGGTAGAATTACTCCTCCTAAGAGTGTGCACATGAGTCATATAGAAATGACGATACAAATCGGTATACTCTCCGGTATACACTCCCCCTTTTTGTCACGAATAGACAAATCAATCAAGAGGAAGGAGGGAAAGAAAAGAAGATGTGAGCAAGGGTATGATGCATGAAGGGTGCAAGATGAATGAGAAAATGAAGCTCAAACAAAAGATAAAACATCTTAAAGACACAATGCTACAAAGCATAAAGTAAACATGACATGCTAAGAATGATAGAACATGATATGGACCTAGGCATGACATATACACAAGACCATGTTATATGTGCTAAAAAGTCTAAAAAGACTTAATCTTACATGAGTAAATGTAAAAACATGTCAAGTGATCAAGTGTGTGCAGCAAAGGTGCATCTAGTGTGCATGTGAGATGCATGACCAATGCATGAATAAGCACTCACGGGGCAAAGTGTATAAAACACACTACCAATGATCAAAACATGATAAACATTAATAATTATGGTGATCCCCAAAGTTTGGTACTCATCGGAGTCCAAAACAATGAGAAAATGCCATTTGGGCATTTTATCAAACACTTAGAGTGCACACACTACACATGTATGTTAAACAATGCAAGAATTTATGAAAATCTTGCCTAAATACATGTTATTTTTGCCACAAGGGGCCAACAACCAAAGCAAATCATCATTTAAAACAAAGCCCAATCAAAAAGATTGACAAAAATTAAGTTTTCCAACTCCCATTTGAGAAAATCTCAACTATGAACATAAAACCCTCAAAAACATAATCTAAGGATCAAAATCAATGAAAAGTGTTAAAAATTACCTTAGAGATGTTAATGAAATGAAAAACACTTGAATTTAGTTGGGTTTTGATGTAGAAACATTAAAACAGGGGTTTGAAAAAAGATGGTAGACGTTTAGAACAAATGTCCCATGAAATGCCCTTTAAAAGCTGATCTGGAAATTTTCGTGGGAAGTTTTGCTGGTTACATACCCACGAAATCTCGCTGGTAAGATTTACTCGCGAAACAGTCGCAAAACTTTCTGTCCAAAACTAAAAAAACTTGAGAATTGGACCCTGTAACTCGTGACTGAACTTACACATGAAATAAGTCACGAAAACACTCAGAAAACATGTTTTTTCACACAAAAACAACTTGAAAAACTTTGAAAAACATGGGTAGTACAAATCACATCCAAAAGCAAACAAAAAGAACAAAAATCTTTTTGATTTGATCCACATATGGTTGAGCACACACACATCACATTTGATCATGTACAATCACACAAATGAAATAAGTATTCATTGAACAATAAACTTGTGTGTTGTGTGTGAGTATCAAATATAGAATAGTCCTTAGTCTAGAGTGAAGTTTTAATGATCAATTCAACCAAGTCATACACAACTAGTACTAAGTCAAGTGGACAATCTCAATTATAGAAATGAGCATATATGACCTCCCACATGAAAAATGATTACAAATCTTAGAAGCTTTTCATTTGGCTTCTGCACAAATCATAACATTTGATCCTTTTTGGATACAACATCTCTTTTTGAGATCGGTGCTTGAAATTTTGATATTTCAACATGTAGAGTTAGCCTTTGGCTTTTTGAGTACCATACAATTTCAATACAAGAGTCGCTTTCTTTTTTTCCTAGTCAAATACTAGTAAGTGCGACAGGCTTTTGCAGCTCATTATCTCTTTTCATTTTGAGATTTACATTAGGTGAGCTCTATTGCAAAAACATAAAAATAAAGTGGGAAGAGATATAGGCACAAGTCTATGCAAGTATCAAGACCATCAAGACTATTGACCAATCATTCATGACAAGCTTGAAGATCTATTTACAACAATCACATATAGATTTCAAGATTTCTCCCATAAATATTTATATGCATACAGAACAAGCTAGGCTCGTAAATGCACTACGCCATTAGTACGAAGGTACTAGGCCAAACTCACATGAGATATGTGCTCAAACATATACGATCAAACTTTTTGAATTTTTCACTTTTTATGTGGTTTTGGATTTTTTTTTTTTTTTTTACTCACACAAAACTAAAATATAAAAGTAAAATAAAAAACAAAAGCAATGCATACAAATAAATGCAAGATGCACAAATGCATGACAATGAAGCATCTAATGCATGAAGGGTCCTACAAAAATCGAAAGAATTAGATCAAGGACCAAAAGAGTAAAAGCTCAACCATAAGAACCCTTCCTCATCCAAACGGAATGATTGTTTGGAATGAGTGTCTCATGAGAAGTGAGACGAGGGTTGAAAGAATGAGAACCAGAGATGCACATAGACAAGGAGGTAAGAACATTAAAAACTTTCTTCAACAACTTACCATTTTCCATCAAATCTGGTTTAGCTTGCAAAGCACAACTTCCAAGAAGCTCAAGTTTCTCTTTTCTTTTTATTCTTTTAAGAGCTTGAAACTTAGAGCAATGAGGTCTAAGATGACCAAGGGCACCACAATGGTGACAAACAATGTGTTTAGGTCCACTAGGCCTTTTAGGAAGGGATTTAGCAACATGGGTTTGTTCTCTCTTTAACTTGGGGTATTGGGGTCTTATGTGACCGATCACACCACAATGGTGGCAAGTAGGAACAAACTTAGATCCACTCAATTCCCTAGGATGGGACCTAAACAGAGGCTTAGGCTTAAGAGCATTTCTCTCCACTTTTTGGTTTCTTTTATATGGAGGAATGTACACCGATATGTCTTTTGAGGTAGAACTCACAATAGGGACAAAATCAGGTACCACAACATGATTGCAACATATATTATCTTTCTTTTTAGCAACAGGTTCAGCAATCAAACACTTGACATGCATCTTAAGAGATTCATTTTCACATTTAAGATCATCAACAAGTTTGTTAGACAAAACAAGTTTAGCATCTAAGTCCATATTCAAACATTCAAACTCTTTCAGTTTTTCAAGAGAAATTTCAGCAAGTTTTTTTATATTTTTCAACCAATTTGTTGGATTCATTGAGTTTAGCAATCAAATCATCATTTTCACCAAATAACTTGCTCAAATCCTTATGAAACTTCTTAGCATTTTTCTTCAAGAGTTTAATGTTAGGAATATCAACAACACCCAAGGATTCATGTAACATAGCATCACAATCATGAGGATTATCACTCATAGAGGCATTTTCACAAACACGTAATATGTTACATTCATCAACATCCAAAACATGCATAGAGGCATACAAAGCACTATCCATGGCAAAACACACACGGGGTCAAGGATCACACTTAGGTATTTAAACCACAACAAGTGTACCCAATCTGATACCAATTGAAAGCTCGAAAATGTGTTAAAAAACACAAGAGCTATTTAGACCCCCAATTAAAAATTACGGCTAGATTGCTTTTACTCTAACTTATCTAAGTGCGGAAATAAGAGTAAATGAAACGCAATCAACCGATACTACTCTAGTGCATAAATATGAACAACAAACAATAAAAGTAAAGCACAAGAGTAAGGAAAGAGAGATGCAAACATAAGATAACACAGTGATGTGTTATCGAAGAGGAAACCGAAGAATTCGGTGAAAAACCTCTCCACCGCTCTCCAAGCGGTAAATCGATCCACTAGACAATAAGTTGGGATACACGAATAGCAAGAGACCCTCCAAGCCTAATCTACTCAATGTACCTAAGCCCTCCAAGCTCCTACTCCAACAAGACTTCTCGGAACCGTGTCTTGTCTATCTCTTCAGATCCCGCAATACGCCCGATTGCATCCGTCAATGATCCACTAGAGAATGTAGTTAGGATACACGAATAGCAGAAGATCCTCCAAGCCTAATCCACCCAGTGCACCTAAGCCCTCCAAGCTTCTTGCTCCAACAAGGTTACGCCAAACTTTTGTCTTCTCTAACTTACCGGATCCCACTATAGCCCATAGCATCAACCAAGCCTCACCGGTTTTTTTTGGTAATTCCCCAAAACTTCCCAAGTTCCAAAACACTCTCTACACACTGAAAATGTGTGGGTTGTGTTTGAGTACAAATCTCATCTCAAGGGATAATAGGAGAGGGATGGAGAAGAGATTACAATGATTTCTCACTAAGGATGAGTAGCTCTCTCTCTAAAAGATGGATGTGTGTTGTAGAAAACCTATCTAGAGTTTTTCTCTCTAAATGGCCTCAATTACATTTGTGGGTAATGAGGGTATATATAGTATGGGTGAAGAGTATGAAAGTCTTACTTAAAAAGCCTTTAGGCAGAATGTTTCGCGACTATCTCGCGGGAAGGCCTTACCCGCGAGATACTCGCGAAAACGACAGCCTGGCATGACTCTTCAACTTCCAGCATGTACTTCTCACATGACTCTTTCGCGGGTTATCTTCAAGCGAGACACTCGCGAAATCCACTGATTCTTCATTTTAAACTTAAGTCTTCACCAACTTAATACTAAACCCAATATAATAAAATCCCATAAAATACAAGGAAATAAATTAAAGCAATTACAACACTTTTTGTCATGGAATAAAGTTAACATAAAACATAGTTGTAAATCACAATTTTACAAAAATAGAGGAGAAAAAAATAATGGGGTGACAAAGAAGGGGATACCAAATTATTCATACATGAAAAAGAAATAAAAAAATAATAATTAATTAATTAAAGATTTGCTAAAAAGTAGACAAATCTCAATATATGAAAAATCTAATCAAATAATCAATTAGTTTTTTAAAATAATAATGATCAATTGTTTTGCTTAGCCCAAAAAATCATGTTATATTTCTATTATATATATATATATATATTATATGATGTATAATAGTTTTATATATATTATAATGTTATGTAGTATAATATATATTATTTTAATAAGAAATAAAGAAGAAAGAGGAGTCATACTTGGCCATCACTTCAATTGATGAAAACATCAAATTTTAACCACACGCATGGTGCACGTTCTCTTGGAAATTGGAGCAATGCAGACCAGTTGTCTACTTCAAAAACGGCTAATGAGTAAAGAAAAGGGAGAAAAAGAATAGTAAATCAAACTTAACTTTAACATAGTGATTAGTGAGTTTGAAGTTGGAACGCAGAAAGAGGAAGAAATTGAGAATAGAGTCACAGATGGGTAGAACTGATTGCAGATGCGTGATATAAAAGGAAAAGTTACGTTACTTTGAAGATTGCTGCAGATGCGTGATTTTGCGTTGATTTTAGATTTGGGTTTAAAAAAAATATTGGGGTTTGCATTGCTTTTATAGTGTTCATGATTAACTTCACAAATTTAAAGAAAAGTTTGAGTTTAAGTTGGACTTGTTAGAAAGATAGAGTTTCACTCCTTATTAAGTTTGGACTTTGACTGTTAATGTCAAAGATTAGTCCTCCTCGAGTTGACATTGATATTGTTAATTAAAAAAAAGTTAAATAATTTTGTTTTAAAATAAATAATTTTGTTTAAAATAAATAATGATGATGTGGCAAGCTCTAAAGAGGTCAACAAAAAGTCAAGACTTCGATTATATATATATATATATAGAGAGAGAGAGAGAGAGAGAGAGAGTAGTCGCTAACCCATGCGATGCACGGGGATATTTTAATTTAAATCACATATATTTATAGTAATAGAGATAAAACAAATGTGTGATTGCATTAAAGATGAATCAATATAAATGAATCCAAATGCTTAGAAAGGCCATTAAAAAAATGACCCAAAAGTTGAATAGACCAATTTGATACTGGTAAGGTCTAATAATAGTGACTCCTTAGGATCAAACATGCTATCTACTATAGTTAGACCCAAAACATTATTATGCTATAAGGGTCATCCACCTAGCAAACTTTACCTAAGCATCCTCCTTCTAGAGCTCATCTCTTTTCTTTAAAACTTGCATGTGAACAATTTTAATTGAAAAAGTTTCAACCAATTATTTTGAGTAAATGAAAATAACATTTGCCCAAAATCTAAACACCCTTGTTTTTTTTTTTTTTTTTGGAGAAGAAAAATCTAAGCAACCTAAATCGCCCTACATCTGATAGTTAAGGTAGTCCTTTTGGAGTGTATGTATAGGTTAGGCCTTTGTAATTGTGTGCTCTTACTATGCAAAACCAAAAACAAATAGGTTATACAAATGAGACTAACATTATTCAAATAACATGTCTTACTAATTTGCATAATGCATGCCACACTTCCACATAGTTACTAATAGTTGATAGATCTTTTTTTTTTGTTGTTGATAGGTAGGTAAACTAATAGCTCATTCCCACGGTAGGAAAACATCAAACGAATTGTGCATAGCATAACTATTAATTAATATGTGTCTTTCATGCTCACAAACCTAATACATGCAATGGAGCATTCGTTTACTTGACATGGCATTATCATCTAACTATCAAGTCTCAACCTAATGCAATATTGAATTGAATATCAATAACCATTCAAACATTGAAATGTTCACATCAATCACTTTCAAGTCGCAATTTCTTAACATTTTCACATTTAAATTTTACATGTTAAGTTGACCAATCAATACTCAAAACCTTATAAATTATATTAGAAGTACAAATAAAGTAAATTAAGAATAGGGTAGAACTAACCTTAGTAAGTCACTACATCCTTTCAAAAAAAAAAAAGTAAGTCACTACATGGACATATCCATGTAGGAAATATGGAATGAGACAAATAATCAGCTTGTGAGGGTGGTTCTCTAATAAGTTGCTAAATAAGAAATTTTTACACTGATGCCCATCGATAATCAAGTGAAGATTATGAAAAAAATGAGTGAAAAATTAAAGTATATAAATGCAAAACTGAAATAGGAAGGAAACATTTCTAACCTGATAATATGTGTGGCACTCAGCATCATATACAACAACTAACTTTCTTTTATCAAGGCCACTTCAAAGAAAAATATGGCATTTGTGAGATATAGAAAAAGATGACTGTAAGTCCGAAATTCTCCATAGTAAAAAATTAAGTGCCAACTCTATTTCACTTGGTTGAATTAGGCAATGATCATTGCAAATCAAAAGGCACATAACTAATGTCTTATGAGTCTGATTTATGGATTTAACAACACATAAAACCATAACAAAACCAAATTACAACAAAACTCAAATCCTACCATGGAACCGTAACAGAACCAACCAAAAAAACCAAAAATTAAACATGCATAATAGAATGAACAACACATTCATTACAGAACAAAAGACATCAAAATTAAAATTCTAAAAACCATAACAAAATAAAAGGGCTTGAAACAAAATTAGAACAGAAAATTATTAATTCTGTTGATTTACAGTGAAGACCCAAAAAATGTAACCAATCTTTTTTTGTAATTTTGTGATCTATTAAATATAACAAATGTCAAAAGTGAATATATTAATTGATAAGGCTTACTATACATTAAATTGAGAAATCAAACAACATCCTAATGAGTAATGACAACCAACGTAATCACCTAATCTCTTCTACAAAATAGAATGTGTTTAATTCAAATCAAACTACTGCTACTTGACCCTATCAAAAAAACTACTGCTACTTGATAAGGATAAATTGCTACAATTATTCGAAAATAACTTGGCTGCAGCCTGCATCTTTATCTACCATGTGGCTTCAGGGCCCATATATATCACTAGAAATTCTAAAATAACAATCTACATCAAACCGATCAAATTCAATTAAAAAAGTAGAAGAAGAAATCAGAGAGAGACAAAATAGAGGATAGACTCTTATAGGAGTGGCAGTCTTTGATATTCAGAGGAGACAATAATCCTAAACGTGAAGTTATGTGATTCAATTGGGACTCGAATTTAAGAAATTTAATAACAGAATTCCAAATTAACCAAAAAAAAATACCAGCGGTTAGAAAAAATTCAGATCATGATAAACTTAGTTGACATGGCCACAACCGTGCTTGTTGTGTCCACCATTCCTGCACTTGGTTCTACAAATGAATTAGGAAAATTAGGACAGCAACAACAAAAAGAAACCTTTATTTAATTTTTATTTTTCTTGTTTTTCACCAAAAGGAAAAGTGAAACATGCAACTTACATTATTCCAATTCTGTAGATAGTCGTCAGATCCCATTGGAGAGTCTTGAGTATTTTCAGCAAATAGAGGAAAACTTGTATGTAGAAATTGTATCATAGTGCAAAAAAATAAATTATCAGAGAGAGGGAGAGAGAGAAGTGTATAGGAAAAAAAAGAGAAAAGAAAGAAGTGTATTTTTTTGGGGAAGGAATATGAAAGGTGCAAAAATTTTAACTACCAGGAGCCAAAAATAAGTGTTTGTTTGATATTTTGTAACTACTACCCGAGAGACAAAACATTTCATCTTTTTATTTATTGTAGGCGACAAAACAAAACGGTACTAAAAAGTGAAAATATTGAAACGTTTCTCTTATTATACCAAATGAAAAGACACAAGGTTTTAGTGTTTTTAAAAGTAAACGTGTCATTAATTTTTGTAACCACGTGGCGCATTGAAACACAGTCAACAAGAAGTCAAACATTTCAACTATTAGTTATTATTAGTCGCTAATCCGTGCGATACATGAGATTGTTTTAGATCAAATGTTTACATGTTCAAGTTTAAAAGTTTCTCTAAATTCAACTATTGAAAGCTAAATCATCTCCAATATAAGATGAAAAATGTAGTTTGAACATTTCTTATGATGAAATTGTCAAAATTTTACACACAAGATCATTAAAAATGAGATACATATAAATATTATGAAGTAATATATTACAATAATCATAATGTGTTCTTACATTTGGTTTAATAAGTATTACAAAAGAATCAATAAATAGATTATATATATATATATAAATACAATTGTGTTTATAGAACATTACAAAAGCCCCATTTTTTCAGTTTGGCTCGGGCATTTTTTCAAAAATTTTGAGGGTGAAGGGTTGGCCTTTCTTCTCTTCTCATGCATGAAGAACTATCAAAGACTACTGGTTTCCATTATTTATTATGAATTAATATATTACAATAAGTAAATAAAAACCAACAATAATAAAGATGCAAGTTAGAATGGCACAAACCATAACATTTAGGTCTTAGCGGCTTTGTCTATTTGATCCAACCCCTACACCAGATCCAACACCCATTCCACTAAATCATATAAAATTGACAATTTTGTCGCCATCTCAAATTCTTAGCAAAACTAAAACTGCATTTGATAAAGCAAAATCATAAAAAATCAAATGCATATTATATAAACACAATCAAATGAAAATAGAGTAAAAAAAAAAATCATATTACGTGACTTGTAAATAGACCCACAATGTATGCACAATAATACAAACGTCATGAATAACGATGTTGATTCACCGAAATAATAACCACATGGGCAAACAAATCAAAACTAGTAGAACTATCACAACCGTAAAACCCAAATATGCACAATTAACGCAACCCACAATATGTTGACAATTTTTGCTAATTACAAAATAGATTGAAACCCAGACTTTTAAAACAAACGATCAAAACACGTTCATTAAACGCAAACGCAAATACAATGTAATTGCAAAATGAAATCACAAAATGCAGAAACTCTACGCAAAAACATAAAATCTCTTTGATTACAACTTGATAGACCCATTGCAAAGTTCTCTTCATAAATTAAGAAGTAATAATAATTTCAAAGGACAAAAACCTCTTTCTATGCTTGCACCCCCTGGCTTCGCTCAATGATCTTAAAAAAGTTAGTCTAGTAAGAGAGAATTAGAGAGAATCAAAATTTGCTTCAAAGAATAAAATATGACTCAATAACTTGAATTGAAACACTAAGATGAAAAATTGCGTTAAAACCCAAAACTTTCCTGTATAGAGAAGGGGGTGAAAAATGAACTGAAGTTGTTGTTGTTGTTGTTTTTTTGTTGTTTTGTTTTGTTTTGTTTTGTTTTGTTTGTTTGTTTTTTTTTTTTTTGTTTGTTTTTTTTGTTTGTTTTTTTTTTTGTTTTTTGTTTTTGTTTTTGTTTTTTTTTTTTTTTTTCTAAAGAAATATAACGTGAAATGTATCAGTAACTGTGCAAAATTAATAGCTACCAAGTGGAACAGTGCAGTTGAACACCAATAGTTGCAAAAATAGTTCTTAAACAGTTTGCTTGAACAGACGCATTTTTTTGTGTTTTTAAACGTAGATGTGGCATTAATTTATATAGCCATATAGCGCAATGAGGACTAGTCAACAAAAAGTACTATTAGTTATTACTAGTCACTAAACCCATGCAATGCACGGGAAAAATATAGAATGAGTTTAGAAGAGAATATCATTATATTTAAGTTGAAATAGTTAGCATAATAATAACTAAAAAAAAGGAATATTTAGCATAAATGTATGAAATTCTTGTAAATAGGGAGTAATTCTTAGGTACTCCCGGAGCATGGAGAATAGTGCTCCCTCCTCTCACATTCATGGTAGGGTCCGCTCATTAAATTAATGGTGGGGTCCACCATGAATGTAAGAGGAGGGAGCATCATTTCACTATACTCCGGGACTACCTAAGAATTTTCCGTAAATAGGAGATGACATTAATAATACAATGTAAGATGCCATTTGAAAATTATTGATAAACTATCCAATAGACATTGCATTCATTCTAAAATAAGTTATAGCCATAAATAACATTTTTCTAGAAACAAATCAGAATAGCATTGTATAACTAAAAGAAAAAAAAGAAAAAAAATTGACATAATAAAATGACTTACAAATTAAAACATATATTCATAGATAATTGCATTTTTTATAGTATATTTTCTTTATAATTTATAATCGTGGGACAATAAATATAATAAGTAGGCTTAAAAAGAAAACATAATACATAAACCTTTGAATTATTATTTTTAATTTTTTGTGAGTAATGATTTATTAGCAAAATCTAGTTGCCTTAGCATTAATTTTTGTTCTTTATTGTCTGTTCCATAGCAATTTTTGTTTTAGAAACAAATTCATACCAATTATTTTAATAAGGCTAATGGCAGATAGTTAGAAACCAACGGAAAATACATGTGAAAGATGAAATAATAATAATATTAATACTAAATGTAACACATTTTCCTCTCCAAAAAAAAAAAAAAAATGTAACACAATTAGTATTTTTTTTTCTTTTTAAATAAGTAAGTCATTTATATAACATGTACCTTTTAAGAAGTTTCATTTTAAAGTTATAAATGCCGTTTTGATGCACATTTCGGTTTTCTATTAGAATAGAATATGGGCAATGCTAAGGATACTAAAAATCCCACAACGCCACAACACTAAAAAATTGTGTCCTCAACATTTTCTATAGAATATTACAGTGTCGACTTATTTTGGGTTATTGTTAATATATATAAATTAGTTCTATAATAATAATAATAATAATAATTATCTATATATATATATAAAACCGAAACTTTTGAAACTCCCACAATTTTTCACGTCAGCAATACTTATATAAATAATAATAAATATTTTTTTTTCCATCAAATACAAATTACAAACCCAAAATGATAATAAATCTTTTTTTCCCCCCATCAAATACAAATTACAAACCCGATTTTTATTAAAACCCAACTACAAGAGAAGCCTAAACGCAGAAATCAGCCACAGGTATTTCAAAACTCTCTCTCAAACGCAAACTCAGCCCTAACAAAACCCTCGATCAAACTCTCTCTATTTCAAACTCACTCCCATCTCCTTCTTCTTCTTTAACTCTCTCATTCAATGCAGCTCCCTCCTTCTTTTCTCAACCACAACTCCTTTGGCTAATGTCAATTTTGATTCATGGTTATTTTGTTCTTGAGTTTTTATCATCTGGGCATTGATTATTTTTTGGCCCCCTTTCTGGGCATTTGATTTTCAGGACTAACTTGAAGAATTTGGATCCTTTTCCGTTTCTGATGTTGGACGATTTTTCAGGTATGAAGAATTCTAATCTGATCTTTTTCAAGTTTCAATTTTATTTGATTGATATGGGTTAAAATTTAGATTGAAACTAGTTTAAATGGAATAGAGCCTCAAAGTTATGTTTTAATTATATGTCTTCAATTAGGTTTTCTATCGATTTAGGGATTTCAAATTGTACAGGTTTTGTAAGAAAATATTGTAAATATCGATGGATTTCATAGTGGAGATAGTATCGATTTAATAGTTTTTTTTTTTTTTTTTTTTTTGTGTGTTTTTGAAAGACCTAAGAGTCGGCCTGATGATTAATTTATTTTGGCTGAAAAATTAATTCAGTGATATGTATGGGCTGTGTGTTACAGATAGTTATGGGGTTTTATAATAATTTTAGGCAAGGTTGATTTGTTACCTCTTGATTTCATTTTTTTCCTATTATGAATGTGTTGTGTAGAAAGAATTGGAGAGAGAGATCTACGGGAGGCCCTTCACTATTGTCCGGTCCCCTTTGATATTGATGAAGAGATTGCTGCATTAATTGCTGATCTGACATAACTGGATGAAACATGGAGCCGAATGTTTTGTCTATGAGATTGTTCTGGTATTGGACAGATTCTTTTTCTTCTCTTTTATACTCTTCCATAGATTGTTTGTTCTTCTCTTTTCTGTTTTATTTATTTATTTATTTGAATCATTGATGCAACTAAATGACCAATCTTTGGAACTTTGGCATATTTCTCAAGGAGTCAATAGTTTATAGTTAGCATGTCTATTTGCTGGGCTTGGTTCCTGCGGTTGTTGGGGGTTTTTTTAGTTTTGCGTTGCTGCTGGGGTTTGTTTCAATTTCGGGTTGCTGGAGTTTTTAATATCGTTCTTTATCTGAATTTGTTTTAATTTAGGCTTATTTTTGGATTTATCAAAAATTTAGGCTTATGTTTGGGCATGTGATTTTTTGAAAGAAAAATTCATTTTGTTAACAGAGAATGTTCATAATATATGATTGTTTAAGGTCCTCAGATATTGTTAAGAACTATTTTTTTCTTTTTTGTTTCTCTGTTGATATGACTTTTGATTTTAGTTCTAATATCACATTAGCTACTGAGCATGTGAATCTCTTTCCAACTACTAAAGTTTAGAATGACCTGTTTTCGATGTTGTCTTCCAGATCTTGCACATTTGTTTGCTGCCTCCTAAAGATTGCAATCTTTGTAGTTCTGTACCTCTATAATCATAATGCACCTGAGCATGTGAATCAGTTTCTGACTATTAAAGATTGCAAAGCCAGTAATTCTTTTCTCTGAGAAACTGAACATTTTGGTACTACACACAGACAGACATACATTGATCCATGTCTAGGTTTAGAAATATATATTATGTTACTTTCTTTTTGCGTGCTTGGAGTTGCAAAGGATGTAGGAGTTAATTCTCTCGCTGTTGTTTTTGTGAGTAGGTATTAACTTGATTTAGGTGGTCATTTACTGCACTATTATTGATCTTCGTTATTCTGTTTTTTACAAATTATTTTAATTAAAAAAAAAACTAAAAAAATACTTATTTTGCAGGTTCTACTTTCATTTTTGGATAAAGAGCTGCATACTTAACTGCATCGACTCAAGGTTTGTTAACAATTTCTGTAAAAAAAATTTTAAAAAAGTTCATGTTGCATAAAGTTATATATAAATAGTCAATATAAAACCATTAATCAGATCATTTACTGCTTTGCTACTAATACACGTATTGCACTATTTGTCTACTGTTGATAGTTTTGTTTATGGAATCTATATTTGTTCATTATTCTGTTTACTTGCTAAATAAAAGAAAAAAGAGAAACAAAAAAAAAATGACTCTTTTGTTTTTAGACTATTTTCATTTTAAATTTTTTAAAAAAGTATATATAACTCAGCTAAGTTGTTATACAAAATAAAAGAAATATTTCTTTTAAACGGTTGGAACATATTGTTTATTGCGATTGTTATACTCATTATAATTGTTTTTAGTTGTTTTTCCAATAATTCATTGTGAGAAGATAAAATATTTCTTTTAAATGGTTGGAAGGTAAAATATGGAAGGTAAAATATTTGTTTTCATCATACAACCTGCCCTTGAATATTTTGTATCTATAAAAATTCTTCTCTTGGCTTCAACTCAAACTTTTCTCATAAACAATACTACTTTTGTTAGTGGGAAAGAAAGGAAAAACAGCTACCGTACATCATCTGTAAAGGAAAAACCAAACAGCTCGGCAACCCAATCTGTTCTGTGTTAATCAGCACCTTTAAGATAATATACCCGACTGTTTTGTTCTTATTACAGAATCTGAATCTAAATTCCCAAATTTTTGAATGTTTACATAAATGTATGATCTTTTTCACTCATTTTTATTGTGTCCATGCTTTAAGTTAAAAGATATTGCATTAAACGACGTCGTTGGGTTATTTTGGAATTTTAAAAGGTGTAGGAGTGGTGGAGAAAGTAGAGGTAGAGGTGGAGATAAAGGAATATAAGTATGAGGAATTAGTTAAAGCCCTTGAAAACTTTGAAAACAGGTATTATATCTTTCTATTCTTTTTGTTTGTTTATCTAATTCTTTGATTGGATTGAAAGGAATTAGGTTCCCATAGGTGTATAAAATTTGTTAACCCTGACAAACTTTAGTAGTTTTGGAAATCCTTAAAAAATTTTGGCAGTTATAAATAAACATTTAAGTTCTTTCTCAATCTAACATTTTAATCTATTTAGATTTTTATCATTTTGGGTGTGTTATTGATGGTTGATAGTTTTGCAAGGTAGGAAGCTTATGGGGGGGGGGGGGGGGGCCTTTAGTTATAGAGCAGAGAGAAGAATGAAGCAATCCAAGAGAGACTCTTTCTAATACAGTGTAGAGTCAACAACAATATGCTTGCACCTGTTTTCTCATATTTAATATGATAACTTAAACAAGTTTTATGAAGAAGGTTATTTTTTTTGATAAATTATAGTTAGTGAAGCTGCCCCCAGCAATTTAATAAGATTTTGTTGTTGATTTACAAAACTCTTTGAATATTATGATCATTTGTTATTAGTGCATGTCATATATTTTACTTTTTGTTAGTGTTTCTTTTAAATGTGATATGTAATCTTTTGATTTGAAATTTTACCCCTTTTGTTGTGAAGGCAATAACCAGTGATAGAACATCATATTATTTTTCATCTACTCAAATTGTAAATCACAACAACAAAAAGTATGTAAGCTTCTGCCTAGAATGAACATTGTAAATTGTTTCAAATGGGCAATAATTTGCTTTATTGGTAGATTAAGAAATATATATATATACCTTGGTTGACCAACTCAAATCCTAATGAAATTTGTATATTCCTTTTTGTGTGAGTTATTCCTTGAAATCCAAAGCGAAAAGGTTCATTTAAGTTAACTAAATTTCTCTCAACCCGACTAAAAATGCATTTAATTTGATTAAAAAAAATATTTAGCATTTCTAAGAACTTTCCCGTGCGTCGCACGGATTAGCGACTAGTTATTATTATTATTATTATTATGCATAGTAAAAAGGAAATCTTAGAGGTGATGTAAATTGGAACTTTTAAAGGCAAAAAAATCAAATTGGTATTTTTGTAATTTAGTAAATATAGAAGGGTGTTTATATATCACACACCTTCTAAGAAGCTTCCTTTTTCACTTTTGCAAAAATCTACCCCTCCCCACGTGACTATCTTCTCCCACTATAACTCTTTTTTCATCTCTTTCTTCTTCTTCTCTCTCGTTTTTCTTTTCTTCACTGTCAAATCCTTTGTTTTCCTTCTCTTATGCTATGTTTGGAAGTTTTGAGAGAGAGGAGAGTAGAGGGGAGTAGAGGGAAGAAGAGTAGTGGAGATGAGAGTAGAGGGGAATGATTATCCTCCACCTTGTTTGGATGTTTTTAAAATTAAGTAAGGGGGAGGGGAATAATTAGTCTTTTCATTTGTAATTTTGTTACTATGGTAAGGGTAAATTTGATAATTCACTTGGTCAAACATTTTAATGCTCTACTCTCCCTCCAAATCTCTCCAATTTGGGGGAATTAAAAATGAGGGGTTGGAAGGAGTTCAAACCCCTCCAAACCCCTCTCCCTCATTCCTTAAAAAAAATCCAAACAAGGTAATTAAATTACTCTCCCTCCCTCTACTCTACTCCCCCTCCTTCCCTTAACATCCAAACATAGCATTATAGTTATAGTACTAGTCTTTTTTTTTTTCCTTTCTTAATTATCATCGTTCCCTTCTCTTCTTTGACATTCTCCATCAAATTTTTTTTTTTTTTGGTTCTCTCTCATAGTGCCCTCCGTAACTCTCTGTCATCCCTTTCATCTTCTCTTTATTTTTATTTTCTTTTGCCCACAATAAGATCCACTGCCTTTCTTCTCTTCTTCTTCTATCAAATGCTTTCAAAGTTGAAAAATGGGAAACGAATTTGGTGGAGTTGGGACCGAAAAGTTAAGAACATAAAACTTCAATTGAGAGAGAGATTTGAGGCTTGAGGTTGAGGGAGAAAAAATTAAGAAGATGAAAAAAGATGAAAAAAAGCGTACCTTAAAGCAACGATTGGGTTTTTTGGATCATTGGAGATAGAGACCAGAGTGGGAGAGAAGGAGGTTTCTTATGCTGGTTTTCAATTAGCATCGGGTTTTTGTTTTTTGTTTTGGAGGAAGGAGAAGGGGTCTGCGGGTTTGGCCGTGGGTCTTTGTTTTGGAAGAAGGAGAAGGGAAACAATGAAGGAAGGAGAAATGGTCTGCATTTTGTTTGTCAAATGTGGAGATCGGGGATTTGGGGAGCTGGCTTGGCCTTTGGCCATAGGTCTTTACTTTGGAGGAAGGAGAATGGGCCTGCGTTTATGTATCGGGTTTTACAAATATAAAATCAGATTTTGTGTTGGGTTTTAGAAATATAAAATTATAATTTTTTTTATTTAAATAATGTTGATGTGAAAAAATTTGGGAGCTTTAAAAAAAAAGGTAAAGCTAAGCAACGGTTAACAAAAAGTCAAAAGGTGTATATTGGCTGAAAAGGTGCCTATTAAATGAAAATATACCTATTAACCGAAAAGGTGCCTATTGAAAAATGAAAAGTCACAACTATTTGGTGTTTTTAAATGTATAGGTGACATTAATTTATGTAGTCATGTGGCGCAATGAGGAATGGTCAACAAAAAGTCAAACGTTTCGGCTATTAATTATTACTAGCAAAGCACCCGCGCGATGCACGGATAATGCTTTAAAATGTAATGTGAAAAGATTATATAGAATGTTCAAAATATGTTAAAATAATAACATAAAGTAATGTCACAATAACATAAACATGTTTTTTATTGAATTAAAATAATACAAAATTAAAGGGATAAAGAAAGTTTTAATTTATTTTATTTTAATTTCAAGAGGACAAAGAATTTGACTATAGCATAATAGTCATAGAAATTGGTTGAAATAACAAATTCATCATTGAAAAGCGAAAGTTTAAAATTGCACACACATGTACATTACATTTTTTCACTTTAAGTAAAGAGCCATTAAAGTATAAAAGAACAATGTAGGAATATTGTATTTTAAATAATGATAAAAGCATTTAATCCATTCCATATATTGACGTTTATTATGCAGTGTAATAAGTTATTTTGTTCGCTTAATCATAGTTTTTGTTTCTTTAATACATTAGAGTTAGCATAAGTTATTTATGATATCATATTAATGTTTAAGGCTTATGTAAATATTATATCATGTTTATGTTAGTATATTATTGTGGACACAAGGGTTTGGAGTTGCCACCTAGTTTTTGCAATGGTCTAGGAACCATATATATAGCATCCCTTTGAGGAATGACCTTTTTGATCTTATTACTAGAGTATGGGTTTGAAGTTTAGGTACGCTCTTGGGAAGGTGTTAGGCACCCAAGACTGCCCAACCCTAAGGTTGGCCTCCCATCATTGTGTCCTATGTCTTAACCCTATTAAAAACTATTTAAATACTTGCATTCTAAACTCACACACATACTAACATGCATCTAACAAACAACATGACATCTTTAACCCTAAACAAGCATACTTATCTATCCACAAAGCAAAAGAGAGTCAAACACACAAAAGAAACCCTAGAATACATCTAAATAAGGCAGCAACCCCAAACATGGTAGCAAGCATATCATCAAACAATACATATCAAAAGCAAAGCATTAACACATAAGAAACCCTAATCATACATCTAAGCATGCTTCATCGTATCAATCAAAATAAAACCAAAACACAAATGCATGGACATTTCTAATGTATGACTTACCCTTTACTTACCTTGCAGCAACACAACACCTATGGCATCAATGCATGGACATGTGAATGAATGGCATGGCATCAAAGCAAGGAAACAAAACAAACCCTAATCTAAACATGTGATAACAAACAAACATGTGAAAGAGGTAATTAGGAACCTATAGAGCCTAAAACATGTGAAAAATAGGCTAAACAGAACAAACATGTGAAGGCAAAAACAAAATAAACAAAAGTTTAGGGTTTCTAGGCAACGGCATCACGCACGCTAGACAGGCCTACGTGTGCATAATCAAGCCTGCGTGCGTAGGCAAGATTATGCGTACGTAAGTCCTTGCTCAGAAAACCTAAAAACGCAGAAAATAGAGCACAAGTAAGAAAAACCTAATTCTAACAACCTAGCATGCTCAGTACCTAGACAAAACTATATATTGATCTAGGCAAACATGCATAAACATAAACCAAACTAAAAACAAGATTAAAACAAGAAAAGAAAGACAAAAAATAAAAGAAAGCTAGAAAGAATACCTTAAAGCAAAAAGCTCCTAGGCTTGGTTTTTGACCATTCCCCTTAGTCAAATCTATTCACAAACCAATAAGAAAGTGATTAGCAATGTTAAACTAAAAGGATTGGGGTCAAAAAAGGTCCTAATCAAATTAAATTGACTTGAGGGTGTTTTGTGAAAAACTCCTTTTTGATTTACTATTTTCTAGTGAATCTTAGGTTTTTCCCGTGGGATTTCTGTATGTTTTGAAAATGTACCATGTAAGGCTTTTTTATAGTTGAGAAAATGGGGTTTGAAATGGCTCCTAGAAAATGTGGGATTCATTCCAAACCTCAGCCATTATTGCAGAAAACTTGTCTTTCTTATGCTTTTGAAACCTTAGCTGTGGACGCAAAAACGTGCCTACGTACGCATGCTTTGGCCCATGTACGTAGGTAGCGACCCACGTACACAGGCCGAGGGCCACTTTGGTTATTTTATTTCCAAAAATAAATTTTTGCTTATTTAAAAGGTTATATTTTTCATTTTAACACTCCTTAAGTCAATTTGATATCTGATTAGGCCCTAAACCGGCCTTGGGCCTTAGAGTTCGAGAATCATTGGGGAACGAGGGCCCGAGTCGTAAGGAGTACAAAATATGGTGTCTACAGATGCCCCTCTTTTGATTCGTGAGCTTCACTAATAGAATCAAAAGAATAAAAGACAAAACATTTTGTTTTGACGTACGGTTCGGGCTCAACCCACGCACACGACACACATCACGCATACATGGGGCGGGGTGCAACTCCGAAGAGCTGCGTGGGATTCGTATGTCCGAAGTCCCACATTTGTTGCTTGGGAAATGAGCAATGATAGGTTCACTATCTCAAAACCTTTTTTGCCACTTACAAGCAAATGGCGAGTGACTCACTATCCTAGAGTTACTTAAAAAGAAAAAAAAAAAAACAAACAAACAAGGGTGCTCTTATGAGCTAACCCAAAAAACAAAGGTGCTCTTACGAGCTAACCCAACAAACAACAAAAGGATATAGTTTCTGTGGTGTCTATCCGGGGCTCTTACCTCAAACTTCTCCTGATGACTTGTTCCTCTTATCTGATGGAAATATGCATGTATGTAGCGGAAAATTAACGGATATACTTCATTCGCAATTGATAACATGTACTATGTAAATTTCAGAATATATGAACAAGAGAGTGTACCGTAATGCGGTGAAATTTAAAACCAAAGATGAAGAGTACTTGTGAATACTTTTAATCTTCACTCCAATTCCACTTGAAGCCCAAGAAGTGTGGTCTCTCAATCAGTTATATGTATGTGTTCTAGAGAGAATGAAAAAGTGTTCAACACTCACATACATACTAATTCATGTTCATACCAAAATTTTGTATGTTTTTCTCCATATAACTGATTATCTAATTGGGCTAGCCTTTTGGGCCTTTCCAATTGGGCTTTAGTATGTGGTTTGGAGTGGGACCAAAAGGGAACAAATAAGACACTAGCTCCAATGGGAAGGGCTTTTCTGTCAACTTTTGACAAGTCCAAAGTTACCATTAATTATATTTAATACCACTATATAAATATAATTGCACTCTATGTCTTATTAATAAATTATATCCCAAGACTTTATTGTGCATGCAACCCTTTCATAAAATATTTGTAGTAACACAAAGTCATGAATGAAGACTGCCACTTTGTGAACTACTACATCTTAATCCTTGAGTACCCGGTTTAATCCTTTGAAGTTATTCACCATATACTTATGAAATCCAATTTCCATAAATATATACTTTAGTCTTACTAAAGTGGTTATGCCTAACTCTCTGAATAACAAACCCATTAAACTTATCTCAAGTGAATATTTTGTATCTCCGTTAAGAGACTATGAATTCCATCTTGAGAATATATGTTCCATCAACACTAAATGTGGCTACCCAACATACTGAGGTTTTGATTGTAACATTAGATCTTACTCCTGATATATCAAAGCAACCTACACTTTATGATCAGGTCTATTATTCTCTCAGGATTAAGAGTTCATGTAAATAGAAGTCGTGAGATTTATTATTCATTTGACAGTCGTTAGGAGAATAATAAATCTCATAGCAGTCCAGATCAACATGTTTTAACTCTTAAAATATATCAACACATCAACTAGAAGTCTCCACTTCCATGATCAAGACAAATCATCTTAGTTGATATGTTATAGTCTTCGCAGATGAAATGTCCAATTTCATCACCAACTACGAACTACAATTCTGAGTTTATAAAGAACTTGTGACTTATATCTTCTGTGACTAAATCACATACTATGCATCTCATGGACTATATGATAATGTCCGAATATTCATGTTACCATTATTTTAGATAATAATAAAACAACTTTATTAAACACAATATTAAGTCATACATCATTTCACAAATAATGTCATACATATTATCATACATGGCATCTTACAATAGGATTTAAGGGCACTAATCCTAACATTATCTTCTTCACTTCTTTCTCTACCTTTTTTGGTAAGGCTCTTGCCTCAGGTTGACCTTGGTCTCTTTCTCTATCACTATCTCTACCCTTTTCTACTGTGCCTGCATGTTCAACTCCCAGAGGATATGTGCACGAGTAGTCTTGATTGTTGGATCCATCGGAGATAGTGAAAACTCGCTGAAGAGTAGATGCGTATGGGAAGGAATCTTCTACCTCTTATGACTTGCTTGGGGATGGGAAACTAGTTGAGGAGTAGGACTCGCTAAAGAATAGTGTAGATGTGTGATCCACTAGGGAAGAATCTTCTACTTCTTTCATGGTTCGTTGAGGACTTTGAGGAAGAATCTTCTACTTCCTCGCTGGGGATTTTTTTTTTTTTTTGTATTGGACTCACTAGGGAAGAATCTTCTACTTCCTTACTAGGGATACTTTGGGTAAGAATCTTCTGCCTCCTCCATGGGCATGATGCTCGATATGCTTGAACTATTGAGGAAGAGTCTTCTGCTTCCTCTATAGGGATGATGGTTGATAGGTTTGATCCATTTGAGGAAGAATCTTCTGCTTCCTTACTGAGGATAGTGTTTTTTGAGATGCTTGAAATATTGAGGAAGAGTCTTCTGCTTCTTTACTAAGGGTAGTGTTTTTTATGTGCTTGATCCGCTGGGGAAGAGTCTTCTGCTTCCTTCATAGGGATGATGTTTTCGATGTGCTTGAATCACTGAGGATGGTTCTTAATGTATTTGATCCACTAGGGATGGTTTTTGATGTGCCTGATCGGGGGAAGAGTCTTCTACTTCCTTTACCGTTCACTGATGAGTCATTTGATAATTTTGTGCCTTAATTGGGGTAATCATAAGATGTCCCTCTTTTTTGAAAGATATATATATATATATATATTTTTTACTGTTCATGACTAAACTACACATAGTTTAATGGTGAGGCCTAAACTACACATAGTTTAGCCATCAGGTGTGTTCCTGCCTTTTCATTTTTCCCAATGGATACCAACCGTTTCTTCTTTTTTTTCTTCATTCTCTTCATCTTCCTCACCTCTTCATATTCTCCATAACTCTCTTTGTTTCTCTCTACAAAAACCTCCTTCTCCTCTTTCTTTCTCTCACTTTCTAACTCTTTCATTTTCTCAAGCCCTCTCACTTTCTCATTTTCTCTCATTCTCTCATCATCTTCTCCAATGGCACCCAAGGCCAAGAAGTCCTCCTACGTCCTATATTCTGATGCATTTCACCTTGCCCGGTGGAGTGGAGCAACAAGGTTGGTAGGGTCTCCACCATTGACATACCAACCAGAGAATCACATTCCCACGACCGAATCTGTAAGTTTTGAAATTTTTTCTCATTTTCAAGTTCCTCTCTGATCTTCTGTTTCAATGTGTTTTTGGCCATGTAGATGATTGAGTTTTGCTATAGGATGGGTTTAGATGAAAACTTGACACCTTAAGAGGGGTAGGAACATGTCTAGGATTGATTTTGGATTATGTATCTTTCAAAATGTCGAAGAACTGCTTCTTCTTGTGTTCTTGCATGCATGGGCTCGGGCCTACATACGTAGCTTTCATTCATGTGTACGCAGCTCTATTCTCGCATTCGCAAGTGTGTTCTTGAGGCTCTGCGTACATGGGAATGGCCCTGCGTATGCGGAGTCTTGTCTGCATATGTAGGCTTTGACCCGCGTACGTGAGACGTCTGGCAGAAGTTCTACTCGGCCCATTTTCACTTATTTTTCATTTGTTTCACCTCTATATGCACTCCTAACACACCTTTTTGTCATTTTTGTACCTAAATATCACTATATCTTTTTTTTTTCTTCGTTCTTGCATCAAAACATCATATTTCCCAAATTCTACTTGAATCAAGAATCTAATGTCATCTTATTTTTTGTTTGCAGTCATCATCCCCTTATGTTGGTAGGGGAAGCACTAATAAAGTGGTGGAGTGGTACAATCTTCTTATCCTCGAAACCAGGGGCTATATTTGGGAGGCGGGCTTTGAACCCATCATTAGACTTCTTTCGGAGAAGTCTGCGAGCACTACCTTGGTGCAATGCCTCATTGAGAAGTGGTGGGATACTACCCACACCTTTCATATTGCTGAGCAGGAGATGACGGTAACTCCATACAACTTTTAATGCATGACTGGCCTTAGCTACGAAGGTACTATCATTAGTTTAGACGATGCATCGGGCATCCATCTGGGTCTCGACATGTTGGGGAGGAAGTACTCCACTAAGACCATCCGCTACTTTGATTTGTTGTCGGATTACATGTTCCTCCCACATAGGACCAGGGAGGAGTGTGTCTGTATGGCTAGGGCTTTCCTTCTTCACTTGTTGAGGGCTTATCTCTTTGCCAATGGTGGGCAAACGGTGTCGTTGAGGTGGTTGACCCTCTTCCAGGACTTTGGAGAGGCACAAAGGGCCAACTGGCGGCAAGCATGTCTTGCCTATCTCTACTCCACTCTTGATACTCTCAGTCGGGGCACCTTGCAACAGCTTGTAGGGCCTTGGAAGCTCCTTGAGGTTAGTATCTTTCCATTCTTTGCATTTCTACTCTAGCTTGTAGTCTTGCAAACTATGTCATCTTGAAAAATGTCATCTTGCAAACTGCCATCTTGCATCTAACCTGTGGCTTGTGCTTCTTTTTGCAGCGGTGGGTTGTTAGGTATGGTCTCATAACTCCAAGCACCGACCTGGTTCTAAGGGAGTTTTCTCAAGTGAGGGCCTATCTTGCTAGGTTAACTTCGGATGAGGTAAGTTTAGGAGTTCTAGTTGTTCATGCCTTTTCATGCATTTCCTTTAGAATACTCTTCTTCTAACCTTGTGTCATTATAGGTTAACTGGACTCCATGGGCCGGCCAACCCCTTCCTGCTTCTCGAGACTTGGAGCTTGCCACTCTTATTGCTTTAGAGATCACTTGGCCCTTTGAAAAAGGGGGTTTGAGGGTGCTAAACTTGGTGGAGAGAGTGCAATGCCAGCTGGTGGGTAAAGATGAACCACAGATTCCGATGAACTCTCCTAAGTTCATTCTTGCCCCACACTCCATGACTGATGCTAAATATAACTCATGGGGGAGCGGCATTTCCTATGCCGAGCGGCTTCTTAAGGGGTTGAACTATGAGGAGTTCAACATTACTCGCCTCATGCTTTCCCTTATTATTCAGGTTCATGTTCAATCTCTTTTCTTCTCTTTTTTCTTTTTTGTTTGTCATGACTTTTAATGTGGGAAATTGTAACAGTAGGGACCTGTTGCTGGTGAGCCCATTGATCCTCTACATCTCCCTTGGACGGTCTATGCTTATGGCCCTGATGGCTTTACTCGGGAGCATGCCGTGCCCCGTAATCCTAATGTCATGGGCTATCCTTTCCCTCCCAACACTTGGGCGATGAGTTCTTTCTCCTTTTGTCCTTCTTTTTTTTTGCCAAATTTCTCTATTTGTTTTAGTCACTAACCCTTCCTTTTTTGAACTGCAACTCACTATCCAAGAGCATGAGAAGTTGGTGTGGCTAGCTGGGAATCTCAAATTAGAGGAGACCAACTACTCAAGGGAGCTATATGGTCCTAGAGAAGTGGCCCATCCAGGTGGTGGTGATGATGATGATGATGATGATGGTGAGGAGGAGGACTCGGAGGCAACTCCTAGCTATCGATCAAGGAAGAGGCGGCACCATTGATTACCTGCAGTTCAAGACACATATAGGCATATAACACACATCTTTTTTCTTTCTTTCTTTTTTATGGATTTTTATTCCCTTTAGCAGAGATTTTGGATTAAGATTTAGACGAAAGATTGTATTTAAGAACATTTTTTTTTACATTTATGCCTTTGATTGGGAACTTAGCACTTAATCATAAATTGTATATTTCTATACAACTTTGCTTCTTTAATGCTTGCAATCTTGTGCTTGGAATGTGTTTTGGATGATCCTTTAGGCTATAGGAACCCTTAGGAATGGCTTGGAGTGAAAAAATCTGCTCAAAATAGGGGAACATGGGCTTCTGCCAAACGCCATGCATACGTGGGGATGGGCCTGCGTACGCAAATTTGACTTTGCGTACGCAGGGTTGACCTTGCGTACGTGGGCCGCGAATCAAAAAAACCTTAATTGGATTCCAAAACCCTCACCTACGTAGTCATTTGAGTCCAAAACCCTCACCTACGTATTTCCAACCTAGAGAACACTTTTTTGAGGTCTCCTAATAGTAGAAAACTTTCCTCTTGATGTCTCCACTTGGATTAGAAAGCTTGTTCCCGATTTCAAGGATTCCATTACTCCCTATGGTCTTTATTGCATCTTCCCCTATCATCAAATTAGAGTGGATGAACCTTTTTTTCGTGCTGCTGCCAACTATTAGGTTCCTTCTTGGCATGTATTCCGCTTCAATGGAATAGAACTATGCCCCACTATTGAGGAATTTGCTGCTATCATGGGTGAACCGAAAATTGATGACCGCATCTTCCCTACCATAGGTGGGGATCTTCCTTCCTTGTTGGGAGTCATGTTGGGCATCCCTTCCACCACATAAAATAGGTGGTGTGTCTTTGGGGAGCTCAACTTTAAGTTGGTTTTTGAGTATTTTTCTGGTTCAACCCTTCCCGAGGGTAAGAGGACACACTCGTACTTTCTTCATGCCTTTTGCTTGTGTGCTCTTGGAAGGTATTTCTTGGTTCAAAACTCGTATTGTGTGGACTTTTGGATGTGCATAATAGCTTATGAGCTAAAGAGAGGTAATCCGGTGGGCTTGATCTTGGTGGAGACCCTCAATAGCTTGGATGCCTTTCATAGGAAGGAAGTAAACTTCTTGGCGGAAAGTCCTCTTCTTCTTCAGGTATAATCCCTAATTTTTTCCTAGGTTCTCAACCTAGCGGGATCCCTCTAATTTGCATGGATTGCCTCTCGGTTTTCAACCCATCAAGGCACCTTATATCGTCTTTCATCATTATTTTATTTTTTTCTCATGCTCTCTCCCTCTTTTTGCTTTTTTTTTTCTTTTCTTTTTATTCCCTCCCCTCTATCCTTCTCCTTCTTTGGTTGCTTCAACCTCCCACTGTTCCTCTCATCACCTACCTCCCTAGGCACCTTAGGGACTGCCGACTTCATCAGAATGACACGGGCTTTGAGGATGGAGCTTACGGGTCACCTCAATGAGACCGACATTCAATAGGTCGTAGAATGGTGGCATATCTCAAGCATGGTCCATAGTTGTTGCAAGGACCACTGTGTGACTTTAGTTAGGCTTCGATGCTACTCTTACTACTCCACTTGTCGTATCTCAAGGCAATTTGGAGAGCGTCAAGGAGCTCCTGATGATGAGAGGGCCTACCACACTGCAGTGTTCACCAATAGGATCTTAGGCAGGATCAGTGAGGCTTAGCCATGTCATAGGGTGACGATAGACATCGTTCCTCCCAAATACATCTACCCCACTACAAGGTACAAGCAATGGTTGGAGGATGACATGAAGTGGATTCTGAAGGATGAGAAGGCTTACATAAAGACTAGCAAGAAAATAAGGAGGATTGAGTGACCACCTTGATATATCCCATGTTTTACTTTTCTGCACTTTTATGATTCTCATGTTTTGTTTTTGAATTTAATAAAGGATTGGAATGTTCCAAATCCCCAATGAAAACAATCTTATTATCCTTTAATTTGAGCAATGAGAGAATTTCCTTTTATTATCTTTGTTTATTGTCATCATTATTCTTTTTCTTTTTCTTTTCTTTTTCCTTTGCCATGTAATTTTTGCCCATGACATCCCTTTGGGAATTTTCACCATGCCCATGGATTTTTCCCCTAATTTTTTCCTAGACCGCCTTTATGGGTTTTCAATCTAACAAGGTTCTTTTGCCTAAATTTTTGCCTAGGCCGCCCTTTTAGGTTTTCAACCTAGCAGGTTTTTTCTTCTTTTTTCTTTTTAAATGTGGTATTTCCGAAGTCTATCATGTTAATTGGGCAAAACATCTCTTCTCCATCCAAATCTGTGGTTTTTGTAGCACCTCTAGACATGATTTTCTTAATGATAAAAGGCCCAGACCAACTTGGCTTCATCTTCCCTCTTAGATCAAAAGTCTCATCTCTAAGCACTTTTAGGACCAAGTCTCCTTCCTTAAGGTTTCTTGGTTTCACTTTCTTGTTAAATGCCCTAGCAATCCTTTTTTGGTACCCTTGTGCATGATATTATGCCCTAGCTTTCTTCTTATTTATCAAAGTCAATTGTTCATATCTCGCCTTAACCCAATCCTCTTCTAGGACCTTGGTTTCCACCAATACCCTTAAAGATTTTATCTCCACCTTAATAGGAAGCACCGCCTCACTACCATAAACCAAAGAGTAAGGTGTTGCCCTAGTCGACGCACAGATAGAAGTTTTATAACCCCATAAGGCAAATGGAAGTTTCTCCGCCCAATCTTTGTATGTCACTACCATCTTGGCTAGGATGTTCTTCACATTCTTATTGGTTGCTTCTACGGCCCCATTAGCTTGTGGTCTATATAGTGAAGACTTGTGATGCTCGATGTTGTATAATTCCATGACCCTTCAAACTTCTCCCTCAAAGTGGGAACCATTATCAGAAATGATCTTTTGGGGCACCTCAAACTGATATATGATGTTGTTTTCTAAGAACCGAGCCATATGCTTAGCCTTCAATACAGAGTAAGAGGCTGCTTCTACCTATTTGCTGAGATAGTCAATTGCTACCAAAATGTATTCATGCCCATTTGAAGCCTCAGGGGCTATCCTTCCAATCACGTCTATACCTTAAACCGAGAATGGCCACGGAGAAGTCGTGCTATACAACTCACTAGGCGGTACATGGTTCAAGTTGGCGTGTGTCTGACAATCATGGAAACTCTTCACATAGTCCACACAATCAGTCTCCATTTATTCCAGTAGTACCTTATTCTTAGGATCTTTTTGGTTAATATTCTTCCATTTATATGAGGACCACAAACCCCTTAATGAAATTCTTCCATTACTCTCTCGGCTTCTTCTCTCTTCAAACAACGAAGGTGTATTCCATCATGGGGTCTTCTATAGAGTTGTCCCCCACATAGGATGTATTGTGTTACCATCATCCTAATGGAACGATGCTCTCTCTTGTCGGCACCATCTGAATATGCCTCTAATTCCAAGAACTTCATGATGTCATAGTACCACGAAACTTCCTCTTCCTCTATGGTCATTACTAAAGCTTCAGTCTTCCTTTTGTGCACTTCTTCATAACTTCGCTCAATCTCCAAGGGTCGTGTCCATACTCCCTCGGGTATTTCAACCATGGAGGCCAAGGTAGCTAAGGCATCCGCAAATTGATTTTGAGCTTTTGGAATGATTGTGTATTCAATTCTGTCAAAGGTCTTGGTCAAGTCCTCCAAGTATCAGCTTCAAATGTTCCTCCTTCACTTTCCACAATTTTTGCGCTTGGGCTATAACCAAAGTTGAATCTCCAAAGACTTCAGCCTCCTTTACCCCCAATTCTCGAAAAGCTTCCATTCCGGCAATACAAGCCTTATATTCAGCCATGTTATTAGTTGCATTGAAGTTTAGCTTGATTACCAAAGGTATGTGAGATCCCTCGGGACTGATCAAGAGTATTCCAATCCCATTCCCATCCCATTCCCATATTGGTTTACGGCTCCGTCAAAGTACATCTTTCATGCTCCTAACTCAACACCCTAAATGTCTTCATCTGGAAAGTCTTCTTTACCATCTTCCCCCTTTATAGGATTCTCGGCACAAAAATCTGACACGACGCTTCCTTTGATAGTTTTCCTAGCCACATACTTCAAATTAAATTTTGCTAACAAGATCAACCATCTTGACAATCTTCCACTCAAAGCGGGTTTCTCAAAGAGATACTTCAATGGGTCCATTCTTGCTACCACCCATATTTGGAAAGGTAAGACGATATATCTCAATTTATGCACGGCCCAAAGAAGTGCAAGGCATGACCTTTCTATGGGAGTATATGGCCCTTTCATCCTTGTCATCGTCTTCTTGTGCAAGCATACTTTCAACTGCATCCCCTATGATGGAGAGGTATAGGAGTAATGGTTTTCCATGTTGTGGAGGCACTAGGATAGGTGGGTGGAGGAGATATTCCTTGATAAGTTCAAAGGCCTCTTGGCACTCATCATTCCATGTATATGGTTCATTCTTCCTTAAGAGTTTGAAGATGGGCTCACAAGTAAAGGTAAGCTTGGCAATAAATCGACTAATGTATTGCAACCGACCTAAGAAACCCCTTATTTCTTTCTCACTTTTGGGAGGAGGCATCTCTAATATGGCTTTAATCTTGGATGGGTCAACTTCTATCCCTCTATCACTCACTAGGAAGCCTAGCAATTTTCCATGGTTACGCCGAAGGTGCACTTTTGTGGATTCAACCTCAATCTATATTCTTTAATCCTCTCGAAGAACTTCCTCAAGTTTATGGTGTGGCTACCTCCATCCTTGGATTTCACTATCATATTATCAACAGACACCTCTACCTCATTATGCATCATATCATGTAATAAGGTCGTAGCCATCCCTTGGTAGGTTGCCCCAGCATTCTTGAGGCCAAACGGCATCACCGTGTAACAATAGATTCCCCATTCGGTAGTGAAAGTGGTTTTGGTCATATCTTTGGGAGCCATCTTAATTTGGTTGTATCCCAAAAAGCCATTCATGAAAGACATCAAAGCACTTCCCATCGTGTTATCCACTAAGACATCAATGTGAAGGAGAGGAAAGTCATCCTTAGGGCATGCCTTGTTCAAGTCCCTAAAATCCACACACATCCTCACCTTCTCATCCTTCTTAGGTACGGGCACAACATTGGCTATCCATTTGGCTTGGTGCACGGGTTTGATGAACCCTACCTTTGATTGCTTAGTGACTTCCTCTTTGATTTTTAAGAGTCATTCGGTCCTCATTCTTCTCAATTTTTGCTTGACGGATACCATGTGATCATGAGTATCAATGTGCCACTTGGCAGAACCTCATGCACTCTCGTATAAGGTCTTTGCTTTTATATATATAGTATATAATCCATGCTTACGCACGGGAATAGTGAATTGTAGTGGCACTATTGATATTAACTTGAGTTATTAAACATATAGAATATTATTTCGTCCAAGACATTTAGAGGTATTAAAATGGTTTTTCCTTGCAATTTTCATGATATTGGTTATACCAAGTTTCTCATTACAATGCTATTACTTATATAATTTAAAAAATCACTATTAGATACCACATATACAATATCAATTCACAATCATTGTCCATGAAATTCTACTAAATACAATACAAAATAAAGGAATAAATTGGTCCAATAGTATCTCCTAAATTGAATGGAGATAGGTGCATGAGATCATTCAGCTTAATTACAATTTGTTATGTCCAAGATCTTCGCATACAAAATATCTAAATAAAAACAACATAAAAAATATGCTCATTAGTTCAAAGAAAAAATAACAGCAAAAATCTAATTTGTATGTAAAGCTAACTAAAGAAAAGGCTAAAAGAAAACTATCTAAGATGTCAAGATTTAGGCTTGAATTTGTTGTATTTACCACCCGCTCATCATCATAAGCTTGACATCATCTTAAGCTTGACATCAATGCCACCAATTGAAAAATCATACCAAATAATAATGCCAAAATTAAAAGATTAAAAAAAAAAGAAAAAAAAAAAAGACGATGAATATATATTTACCACAATTAACATCTTGAATAGATGACATATGAAGTCACTTAAGTCCATTGGTCTTTATAAATCCACTAAAAGAATATTCATGAACATTTTATAAGAAATATAAGAAAAGAATTTTGTATTAACGAAACTATTCCATAACAAAGACAAAAACATTTTTGCTAGTAATTATTCCAAAATTACCTGCATCACTATGTTTCAAAAAAATTTGGAAAAGAAACTGCAAAAATTTCTTTGGCCATCCCTATTCAATCAAACCAAACACAAAGATCATCATTATTAAAAGAACTAAAAGGTCAGCAACCATTTCCAATAGCTACACTTCAAACATCCATCTGTATATACAACATTTGATATGGCTTTAAAAATATATTCACCACAAACATGACATGCCCCAGGAAATCATTCATGCTTAAAGCACATACTTATTGTTATTGTAAACAAATATATATATATATATATATATATCTCTCTCTCTCTCTCATAAGCATGTTATATATATATATATATATATATTTATCTCTCATAAGCATGTTTTAGGCTGAATTGAAATCATGAAAACAAACCAGATATTGATGTGAACCATTTGGTGTTATTCAAAGTATGTCTACCAAACCACTTATAGAAATGCAGGTTTATAAAGCTAATCCTATTTTTTGTTACATGGTGCATATTTAGATGATCACATTCTTCAATCATATTTAGTCTCTTAGTTCTAAAAAACAATTTGAGCTATTTTCTTGATCCTACTCCTGAATGAGAAATAAATACTGTCAATCTAAATTTATGGGTTTATATAATGACATACCAAATCAGTCAAAGTATCCATCACGCCTCCTGCTGTGACTTAAATAATGCTCCCAGGTGCAGGATTGTCATGAAGTAATAACTCGGTAAGTCTGAGGTCGAATCCACAGGGAAAAGGGAATTGATTAGCAAACCACAAAAGAATAAAACTGTGGGTTCCAGTTAACTCAACTAGTAAAGTCTCTGATGGTTGTATAAGAGATTTGGGGTTCAATTCTCGCCTACACGAAAAACTGATTGGTGTCTTGATCTGGTGATAAAGAGCTATCATTAGGAGCAGACGCCATAGGTTGAAACTCTCTTAAAAAAAAAAAAAAAAAAACTAAAATAATAAAGTTTAATTGAAGAGATGGTTTAGTAAAGTTAATTTAAATTGAGAGAAAATAACAATATATTAAGGCACTAAGGTTTAGAGATCCACACACAACACATCTATTGCTAGTCTTAACAATATTTATTTTATAACTCAACTAAAATTCATACGAATGGTGATCTTAGTTGGATGATTTAACAATAAAAACTCAAGAATTAATTGTCTAAGGTAGTTTCATGAAATTGATTGATTTTAGGCAAAACAAAACTAGTGAATTAGTTCGCAGGGAATACTAAGCATTTAACATGCCCGGAGTCTACGATAAATCAAAGAATTATACAGAACTAAATATTTTTCTAGATGAGTAAATCAATCAAAAACATAATAACATTAGCATTAAAACCATAAAATAATTGTTAAGAACATACCAATAAACGGTTGTGTTTCACCCCTTACCTTATCAAGGCTTCTAGCAAACCATAACACAAACAAAACTCTAAAAACTGTAAAGAAACTTTAAGAAAACCTAAATTACGTTCTACGGCAGCTCCCTCCTTAATTTTGCCCTAAAGAGCCTTTAAATAGGTCAAGGTCCTATTACAAGTTGAATTCTCATTTGGAGAAAATCTCAGGTTTTTAGGCTTCACTTAATCGACGTTTTCAGCCCATTTAACTTCAAAATTCAGACTTTGGGTAAACTAAAAAGTTGTATCCCTTTAAGTTAACTTTCCAGCCCAACTTGAATCATTTCGATTAGACATCTGAGCCAAAATTTATGCTCCAAATACTAATTGGTGCGCAGGCTGGAATCCTAATCCGAATTGGACTTGAATTTGGTGCAAATTTCCTTTGATTCCTTACTCCAATTGGACTCGAATTTAATTGGGTTGACCTTCTTTGACTTCATCATGGCCCTTGTAAAAGTAAAGTCCATTAGCTTTCTTCTTTGCACAAATCCACTTATTTAATTTCATTATCCTACAAAAGACAAATTCACACATTAAAATTCAATTAAGCACAAAATTGATTATTCAGCGTTATTCCAAAACCAACTATAAAATGCATGAATTAACTCAAAATAAGTATGATAATGCTTTCTAATAATGATATAAATATGCAAAATTAAGCTATTATCACACTCCCCAACCAGCTCATTGCTAGTCCCTAGCAATTTAAGCGACTCGAGACAAAGACACAAAATAATAAAAAATTATTACTTTAGTAGAAATAGTTAATCAAAGATCAAAACACTAACAACCACCAAAGATATTCCACATGCCATCAATACTTAGTGTGTGAATAGTTTAGCCAACACAAACACAACCTTAGTCTTTAGATAAAATATGGCTTGAATTTCTATCCAGAGTTATGCTTCAACTCAAATCTCACAGTTATTAACACTCAACAAATAAAATCACTCTAAAAAAGGTGTAACACTCTCAAACATATGTGAGCAGAATAATGTAGAACAAAGACTAATATCTCACATATAAATAAGATAAATAACGGTGAAGCAAAATAAAAGACATTTATAGTCTCATGAAAGGATGCCAAACACTAAGAATATTACACCACACACATTGATTAGTCGTGTCAAGATCCAAACTATACCTTCCTTAAGATCAAATAGGACTTTCATTAGGATGTAATGTAGGGTAAAGAGGAGGAATTTTGAACAAAGGGTATAGGTAAAAATAAAGTGTTCCCAAGATTAATTAGAGAGATAACTTCTTTTGAGTATATGACAATTGATTTATCCTCTCAAGTTTCTTGAATATTGCACTTTCACTTTCTTTCTTTTTTTCTTCAAAATTTCTTCAACAAATTCATTCTCTATTTCTTCCTCTTTCACATTCCTTTTTTGGTTTTTCAACATTTTTCCTTTTCTGTTCATGACTCTTTTTTTTTTTTTTTTTTTTTTTTTTTGAGTGAGTCCTCCTTTTCTTCCAACTATTTCACCACAAATTTACCGCAACAAGACAATTTGATTGCATTCATTCTTGGAACACTTTAGGAAAGGGTTTGAGAAAGAATGGCTAAAATAATAGGCTCAAATGGGTGACTAGCGGTAATGTATCAAGAAAGAAAATAATAAAAGCTCAAAATTAACAAAGATGGCCTAAAATCATCTCTTAAGGATTGTGACAATTCTTCAAAATCCATGACTTTAACATATTCAAGTGTGGCATAAAATTATTGACTTCTTAGCATTCGACCAAATCAAAGAATAATGAGACTAAGCAACAACAAAGTTATGTGCTTCCAAATGAAAAATGAGATCAAAAGAAAATAACTCTCTAAAAAAAATGAATGGCTCAAGAACTCACTTGGGCTATAGTCTCTACATTTTATTTTCAATATTTTCAAAGTCATCTCTATCTTTCAACTAAGAAACATGTTCATGTGTCTAAAGTGCATGTGCATAATAGTTGAGCACGAAAAACAGTGGAATTCTTTAGATAGAAGTTTGACTTAAAACTCTTGCTTAAGCAATACTACTTTTTTTTTTTTTTTTTTTTTTTTTTTTTTTGAAAATTGGACTAAAAACAAAATTTAATATAAAATAAAACCAAATGCAAATCATCTCAAGTTCCTCCCCCTAACCTAAAATTTACATTGTCCTCAATGATAACAAGGAAAAACAATAAAGAGTAGAGACTATAGAGAGTACCTTGAAGAGATGAACATAAATGAACAAAAAAAACTTTTAACACCTGTAAAAGGGGTTAGAAAACAAAATAAAAATAATAATAAAAAGAAAAAAAAATCTACAATACAACACAAATACTAATGCAAATTGCTTGGCAAGTCTTGATAAATGGGATCCTCCAAATTAATGGATTCCTCCTCTTGTGAAAAATTCTCAAGAAATGGCTTAAGACATTGACCATTCACCTTAAATACCCATTCTTAGGATTTTCAATTTCTATGGCACTATGGGGGAAAACATTTTTAACAATGAAAGGTCCAGTCCATCTATATCTCAATTTTTCGGGGAACAAATGTAACCTAGAATTATACAAAAGAACTTTTTAAGATGGTTCAAAAGATTTCCTTAAAATTTGTTTGTCATGAAAAACCTTCATTCTTTCTTTAGAAATCCTAGAATTCTCATATGCATCATGCCAAATTTCTTCCAACTCATTCAATTGCAATTTTCTCAATGAACTAGCCTTGTCTAAGTTAAAGTTAAACATCTTTATTACCCAATATGATTTATGTTCCAATTCCACAGGCAAGTGACAAGCTTTACCATAAACAAGTCTATAGGGAAACATACCAAGAATATTTTTATAGGCAGTGCGATACACCCAAAGTGCATCATTCAACTTCAAAGACCAATCTTTACGATTTGGGTTAACTGTCTTTTCCAAAATTTGTTTAGTCTCCCTCGATGGTTTGTCATTGTCCTTTAAATAAATCTTATGAGTAAAAACCAATGGACTAAGTCCTTTTATGTTAGCCATGTTCCTTCCTATGACACCCTTATGTTTACTCAAAACATTTAATAATCCGCTTTTAGGCTTCACTTAATTGACGTTTTCGGCCCATTTAACTTCAGAATTCGAACTTTTGGTAAACTACAAAGTTTTAGCCCTTTAAGTTAACTTTTCAGCCCAACTTGAATCATCTAGAGTGGACATCGGAGCCGAAAGTTATGTTCCAAATACTAACTGGTGCGCCGGTTGGAATCCTAATCTGAATTGGACTTGGATTTGGTGCAAATTTCATTTTATTCATTTCTCCAATTGGACTCGAATTTAATTGGTTTGGCCTTCTTTGACTTCATCATGACCCTTGTAAAAGTAAAGTCCATTAGCTTTCTTCTTTGCACAAATCCACTTATTTAATTTCATTATCCTACAAAAGACAAATTCACGCATTAAAATTCAATTAAGCACAAAATTGATTATTCAGCATTATTCTAAAACCAACTATAAAATTCATGAATTGACTTAAAATAAGTATAATAATGCTTTCTAATAATTATATAAATATGCAAAATTAAGCTATTATCACCTCCAACAACAACACCAGCAATTATGCAGCTACTTAAGCCTCTAGCAGCAACACCAACATCAGTTATGCAGCTACTTAAGCCTCTAGCAGCAACACCAACAATGAGCATTGGTTTAGCCATCATAAATCCTGAAAATCAGTCTCATTCTGGTAAAAACCCGAACATAGAAAACCATTGCATCAAATCAAATCATTGCCAAACTCAAGGAGAATATTATGCAATAATAAATCATGACAGATCATATTTAACCCATGCATCAAAACTTTCCTTGTTACTTGTACAATCCTACTTGTACAACTATATGTAAATATCAATGATAGTCATTCCAATCTGGAGAATTATTTCCAAAAACCTTGTACTTTGATTTTTTATATTACATATAGTTGAGAAACATTTAAAAATCTAGAATTTTATCTTAGCTTATTTTCCTTCATTTTCTCAATTACTAAACAATAGGTTAAAAAAAAAAGGAGTAATGCATTATATTAAAATATAGTAAGCTATTTTATTACTTAACAATATAGAATATGTTAAGAGTCATCAAGCAACACCTGTGATGTTGCTGCTGAAGTTGACTTGTGCCATAGCTGTTATTGTTGATGTTGCCTAACATACAACCGTCCTAAGCCGCTGCATTAGAGTTAGGGAATTGTTAGTCATTTACCATAGAAGCTGTTAACTTTTGTTAGTTGTTGTCAGTTAGTTAGTTAGATAGGTTGTTAGAATGCAACATATATGGCTTTGCTTGGAATAGCTTTGAATACTCAAGAAAACTGGATATATTGGTTTGCTAGAGTGGTGATTGCAAGGACCATTGAATGAAATAAGCAACAGTTTCTCTCCTAATCTTCTCTATTCTCTATAAATCTTATTTATCATTCTTGGAGACCAATTGCCTCAAATTAGGTATTTCTCATAGAATCTACTCACTCTTGGGTAGATTTTTATCAAAATAGCTTATATTTTGGCCATGTTGTGTGTTTAAAGTTAATGGAATTCTTAAAATAATCATATATAAATTACATATTATGTTAAAGCTCTAAGCATAAAAGTTTGTGGAAAGTAAAAGAGACAATAATAATGAATTGTTATAAAGTTAGTCCAAATGGTTTGGCAATGTGTAGTAGCTAATATTTATTTGCACATAGGCTATTAGATTTTCTATCAGACATTTCAACAAACATTTGACATTCAAACATGCTTCAAAACACAGTTCTTATACATGGATAGGAGATGTTAGTTAAGAACTCAACCATGGATACCATTATTTTATTTTTTATGAACACGTGGAGGAAGAACAATTGAATATATGAGGAGAGGACACTATTTTCTGTGATACTGATTTACAATAATGCTTAATGCTCACTGTGAAGCAGGTTACTCAGTACATATCTGATGAGCCACGAGAGAGGTACCAATCTCCAAAGTTGTGAGAATGTCCCTGCAATATCAAACCAAAGTATTTTAAAGATGTTAACAGTACTATAGAAAGTGAAATAGATTATAGCAAAAAAAGTGATTATTGCAAAAAATCACAAAATTTTCAATTCCAAAGTCTAAAGGCAACCAAAGGAAAAACACCCACAAATACAAACCCACCAAAATTTATGCACTTAAAAGCATATAGAGTAGAAAGCCACAACGTAAAAGATTTAAAAAAAAGTAAAATATATAAAATTACAATCAAGGCAATGGTCGTGGAGGAGGAAGACATAACGTGTGGGGGCTGAAGTGCATCTAATCAATTATTGGGCAGAGGGCAAGAAAAAAGGGTTTGAAGGAGGGGTAGAGGGAGGCCAAGAGATTCAAATATAAGAAAATAGAATTTTAAAAAAAAAAAAAAGAGAGAAAGGAACAAGATTGTAAATAAAAAGAAAAGAACCCAAATTGATTGAAACAAAACAACGTAGGTGTGGCATGTGTCATGTGTTGCTAAAGAAAACCCACCCTTTCAATTCTTTTCCTATAATTCTCTGTCTTTTTCACATCTTCTCCTACTAGAATTTGATCATGCCCTTCTTTTCCTCATCTCTCTCTCACAAGCCAATTTAATGAACTCCCTTTCCAAATAACAATAAATATAAAAAAATTTAGTTAATTGTCACGGATCAAAACAATATTGAAAACTAGCATCTCGAGTGTCTAAAACTCGAGTTCCAAGATAAAAATCGAGTTTTTAAGTCTCGATTTGCAAGAGAATGGGTTGATTTGGAAAAAAATCCACATGAAAATCGAGTTTTAAAGACTCGAGTTCCATAAATTGCAGAAAAACGCTGCTATAGGGTTTTAAAACGTCACTATAGGGCTTAAAAACGCCACTATAGGGCTCCTTAAACCTGGTATGGGGTAATCACTTATAAAATTTTTTTTTTGCAGAAAAACGCTGCTATAGGGCTTTAAAACGTCACTGTAAGGCTTAAAAACGCCACTATAGAGGAAATTTTTTTTGCATGGAACTCGAGTCTTAAAGACTCGAGATTTATGTGGTATTTTCAGTAATATGGATCTCGAGTTTCTAAAACTCGAGATGCTATTTTCCATAATTGTTTCAAACGTTGCCTAACTAACCATATACATCCCTTTTACTTGCCTATTTTGCACATTCCCCCCAATTTAATTTAAAACCTTAATTAAAAAAAAAAAAAAAAAAAAAAAAAAAAAAAAAACCCTTACTGAATGGTGACCAGATGGTAGCGGCAGCTTTCATATAGAACTCTCTCTCTCGCGGTAGCCTTAAATAAGTCCAAACATCAGTAGTTTATAGACTCTCGGTGATCTCTCAATTTCTCATTCTTTGGACACCCTTTCCAAATAACATTAATATTCTAAGAATTTCGTTAGTTGGCCGGTTGCGGAAGATATAGGGAAACTAGCATCTCGAGTTTCTAAAACTCGAGATTCAACTAAAACTCGAGTTTTTAAAACTCGAGATTTAACTCGTTTTTGGGGTTTTTTACTATGACATGGACAGAGTATTCCACGTGGATATCGAGTTTATAAAACTCGATTTATGTTTAACGTTTTTTTAAAAAAACTCCCTTCTAAAACCGAGTTTCAGAAACTAGTTTTTGACCGCATAAAACCTATTTGCACTCAGACACTCCACACTCTCACGCTCACGCTCAGACACTCCGCGCTTTCAAACTCACTCACTCACTCACTCTAAATTTTGAAAAATGGTGCATGTTTATATATTTCTTTCAGTTTAGTTGTTTCAAATATTCATATCATGAATTGTTGATTTATTTTTTTGAAACATGTTCTTGATTCTTTTTATTATTATTATGATCTCTTTCTTAGTTTCAAAAATCTGCATGTTATCACTTTTCTTTCTCAAACAAAAACGGATTTGCATATTCATTAGATGTAGATCTAATTTTTTCTCAAAATAATAATGGATTTGCATCTTCCTTTGATGCAGATCTAAATTTTTCTCAAACCAAAAAGGGATTTGCATCTTCCTTAGATGCAGATCTGATTTTTTCTCAAATTAAAAACGGATCTGCATCTTCATTAGATGCAAATCTGAATTTTTCTCAAATCAAAACGGATTTGCATCTTCATTAGATGTAGATCTGAATTTTTCTCAAAATAAAAACGGATTTGCATCTTCATTAGATGTAGATCTGAATTTTTCTCAAACCAAAACGGATTTGCATCTTCTTTAGATACAGATCTGAATTTTTCTCAATTTAAAAATGGATCTGCATCTTCATTAGATGCAGATTTGAATTTTTTTTTAAATAAAAACTGATTTGTATCTTCCTTAGATACAGATCTGATTTTTTTAACATAGCAGATTTTGAAATAAAGAAAAAAGATCGTGAATTGTTGTGTTTGTTTATTTAATACATGTAGTATAAATTTATTTCATGAATGAAATCCTCTTCTCAAGAAATCTTTTTTACTTTTTTGCACGTATAAAAACAGATCTGATTTTTTTTTTTTTTTTAAATATGCAATTCTAATTTCTTTTATTATCACAAAACAGATCTGATCTTTACAAATCAAAAACCACTTTTTTAGTTTTTTAAAAATAGATCTGATTCTTTTAAGTCTCTACAAAACTAAATTTTCCCATCACAAAACAGATCTGATTTTTCTGTCACCAAAAAAGCCAATTTTTTTTTTAGGTTCTCAAAAATAGATCTGATTTTTCTAAACCAAAATCATTTTTTTTACTCACAACAACACATATCTGAATTTTTAACAAAGAAGAGGATGCATTCATAAATAAACTTGTGTGATTTATTTTTTTTCATATGTGCAACATGTCATTCATAGCATGCATATAGGAGTACATTGGTCACAAGAGTATAGAAGACCAGACCTTGTCTGGGCAGAATGGGTGCTTAACACCTTCCCATTCCATAACCTAGCCTCTGAATTTAGTGTCTTTGGATAGGTAGACCTAGGTCTTATCTTTGCTTTATTTTGGGTAGTTTGTAATTAGGACAAAAAGCCTAGTAATTATTTGGTAGTTTATAACTATGACCCAAAGCCATGTAATTCTTTTTTTGCCAAAAACAATATATGTCATGTTCATGACATGAATAATGAAATATATTAATTTTGTGCTATTGTGTAGACTTAAAGAAGTAATCAAATTTAATAGAGCAAATAACAATTAATATGTATATTCATAATCAGCTGTGAGAAAGTATAGATAAGTAGTCAAAGAAATTGTGAGAAGGACAATTTTAAGAAGATGATTTCTTTAGTTTTTCTTCTGATTGAAATAGCTGACTTGTAGGCTCTTTTGATTACTATAACCAAAAAAAAAAAAAAAAAAAAAAAGAAAAGAAAAGAAGAAGAAGCTATACCTTCTGCCAAGAGTTTAAAGTAAAAATTGTGTGCTTTGTTATAAGTAACATTTGTGTTCTTTTACTTATCTAATCAAAAGTTTCAAATGTGTGTACTTTAATATACCTATTACAAGCATCCTCAGATAATCACGTTGCTAAGGATGAAGACTTGCATGGCCACGTTGATAAGAAGATTTCCGTAGCCAGCCAATTTGCTAAATAAATATAGATGACGTTTCCTGATATCACTTCTTGTTTAGATTGGTTTGGTTTAAATTTTTTAGGTTCGGTTGTTTAGATTGGTATTGTTTAGATTGGGTTGTTTAGATTAGTTTGATTTCAAGTTCCAATAAGCTAAGCATTATCTTAGCAAGGGTTTCAAATAAAGGATGAGCTATAGATAATAGCTATCCTATAGAGGTTGGTAGCAAGTTTATCATTATCTTGTAATGCGTATTTATTTTTAGAAGTATGAAATTGAAGGGCAGATCAGTTTATTCCAATTAAATTCTAAAGGAGGCCCGGTTTCCCTCGAAGAAAACCACTTAAAGCGCACTCAACCACTTTCTAATATCTATTTCATCAAAATAGGTAAGAGAGGAAGAGGTAGAGGACGTGGAATCTAAGTTGAACATAACAACTTGGTATCAGAACCAGTGATGGAGGAGCAACGTATCAGCCACATTGAAGCCGAGCTTGGAGCATTAAACTCTAAGCATGATAACGTGATGAAGCAAATGCAAGAAATGTTTTCTTCTCTAAACTCTCGGTTGGACCAGCTTATACCGAACCAAAATTCTGACCATGGTGAAGGTTCCTCAAATCGAAGTGGGTTCAGGCGAAACTATTTCAGTACTGGAGAAGGAATGAGTCATACTTCATCAACCGTCACCAAGCTTGCCAAGTTGGACTTCCCACGCTTCAACGGCAATGAAGATCCCATTAGCTGGATATGCCGAGTTAAGCAGTTCTTTGAGTTTCAGTAAACCCCAGAAGAAGAACGTGTCCCACTCACAGTATACCACTTAGAGGGTGAAGCCCAGTTGTGGTATCAATTGTTGAAGGAGGAAGAGCAGGCAATCACGTGGAATTGCCTTAAGAAAGGCTTAAAACGGTATAGTCCCGCCCAATATGAAGACTTCTTTGGCGATCTCACAAAGTTAAAGCAAACTAACTCAGTTCGAGAGTACCAAGGTCAATTTGAGAGGTTACTTAGTTGCACAGAAAGATTGACCCCCTCACAGCAAGTCAGTTATTTTGTGAGTGGGCTCAAGGAAGGCATTCGAGTTGAAGTGCAAGCATCACGCCCAACAACGCTCTCTGCAGCCATTGGCCTAGCACGTCTTTATGAAGCTCGACTGCAGTCTCAACGTCAAACATTCACACCAGATGCAAAGAAGACACCCATGTCATCACCCTTGAATGTGCAACGCCCCACAAATCATGCCATTAGAAGACTCACTCCAGCCGAACTTAAAGATAGAAGGGACAAAGGGTTGTGTTTCAACTGTGATGAAAAGTTTGGGCCTGGTCACCGTTGCAACAAGCTCTTTTTAATTGAAGGGAGTTGGTCTGATGATGAAGAGGATGATAGGAAGGAGGTTGAAGAGATTGAAGAAAAAGGAGAGGAGGAAAATGAAACCCTCGGCATCTCCTTGCATGCCATTGCTGGGATTCAAGCCCCTCAAACTATGCGGGCGCGAGGTCATATGGGTAGAAAGATGATAACAATCCTGGTGGACTCAGGCAGTACCCATAATTTCTTAAGTGAAAGGGTGGCAAGAAGGTTGAGGTTGCAACCTAAGAATAATGGGCGACTCCAAGTCACAGTGGCTAGTGGAGAGAGATTAACCAGCCTGGGGAAATGTTTAGGGGTACGAGTTGTTCTTCAAGGGATCACTATCACCGTGGATTTCTACATCATACCCCTAGAAGGTTATGATGCGGTCTTAGGTGCACAATGGTTGATAACTTTAGGCCCAATCTTATGGGATTTCTTGAAGATGCAAATGAAGTTTAGCATGGAGGGCAAGGAAGTGATGCTACAAAGGATGTCCACTCCCTCTAGCAAATTCGTGGATGAAGAGGACATGAGGTGTGAGCTCAAGAAAAGGAAGCAAGGTGTCTTATTGCAATTATATTCTCTTACACCTGTGGATCAACCGCCCCAAGATCTAACACATGGGACCAAGAAGGACGAGCAGCTACAAAAGATTTTGGCCTTATTCGGGGACTTATTTGCAGAACCCAAGAAATTGCCACCAACTAGGTCGCATGACCACAAGATTCCCTTGATCCCTGGTAAGGGACTAGTGTGTGTGAGGCCTTATCGCTATCCACACATCTAGAAGACAGAGATTGAACGTATGGTTTCAAATATGCTAGCATCTGGGGTGATACGGCCAAGCAATAGTCCCTACTCGTCACCATTTATACTAGTAAAGAAGAGTGATGGTTCCTGGAGGTTTTACGTTGATTATCGGGCTTTGAATCAAATTACTGTGAAAGACAAGTTCCCAATTCCAGTAATTGATGAATTGTTGGATGAATTACAAGGGGCATGTTATTTTTTTAAGCTAGACTTATGATCAAATCTGCATGCATCCAAGTGACATTTCAAAAACGGCATTTAGAACCCATTAAGGCCACTATAAGTTTCGGGTAATGCCCTTTGGACTTACTAATGCCCCATCTACCTTCTAATCCCTTATGAATGAAGTTTTCAAAGAATACTTGCGCCAAGTTTGTTTTGGTATTCTTTGATGACATCTTAATCTACAACAAAAGTTGGGAAGAGCATTTGTGACATGTCAAGACGGTGCTATCGACTCTTAGAAACCACAAGCTATTTGTGAAAAGGGAGAAGTGTCAATTTAGCCAAGTGCAGGTTAAATACCTTGGTCATGTATTTTCCAAGGAGGAAGTAGCAGTGGACCCGGACAAGGTAGCATCAATGGTAGATTCGCCCAAGCCAACTTCACTTAAAGCTCTTCGAGGTTTTTTGGGATTGACCGGCTACTATCGTAAATTTGTCCAAGATTATGGGAAAATAGCACGACATCTCACAAATATGTTAAAGAAAGATTCATTCCTTTGGAATCCAGAAGCCGAAAAGGCGTTTGAGGAATTAAAGGTAGCAATGACTCAATCTCCAGTGTTGACACTTCCAGACTTCACTAAACCATTTGTAGTAGAGTGTGATGCCTCAAGCACTGGTATTGGTGGAGTCCTCATGCAAGAACAAAGACCGGTTGCATTCTTTAGTCAAGCCCTTGATGGAAGGAAGTTGGCCCTCTCAGCTTACGATAAAGAGATGCTCGCCTTGGTGCTAGCGGTGCGGAAATGGAGACCATACCTCATGGGATGGAAGTTTATTATCAGAACAGATCAAAGAAGCTCAAAATATCTTTGGGAGCAAAAGATCACTAGAGAGGCCCAACAAAAGTGGCTAACCAAACTAATGGGTTACGAATTTGTCATTGAATATAAACGAGAGAGTGAGAATTTGGTAGCTGATGCGTTGTCAAGACGTGAAGAGAAAGGAGAACTTGTTGCTATCTCCCAACCGGTACCAAGGTAGCTAGAACCAACAAGAGAGGAGGTCCAAACTCAACCATAACTCTAAAAGCTTGCCAAGTTAGGCCTAGAAGATGAAGCTGTGGGCCTGTAGCAATTTCGTGAAGGAATACTTTTCTTTTAAGGAAAAAATTTACCTAAGGGAAGAATCTCCGCTTATTGCAACCATCATCAATGAAGTTCACTCCAGTACTCGTGAAGGGTATCATAAGACTCTACAACGAGTTCGTTCCATTTTTTATTGGAAGGGCATGAGGCAACAAGTTAAGGAGTTCATCAAGCAATGTGACACCTGCCAACGACACAAGACAGAGAACTTAGCTCCAGCTGGTCTACTCCAACCTCTCCCAATTCCTACTCAGGTTTGGTCTGACATATTTGTGGACTTTGTAGAAGGTCTTCCAATCTCAAAAGGAAAGTCCACTATCTTAGTAGTTGTTGATAGACTATCTAAATATGCTCATTTTATTCCAATCTCTCACCCGTACACTGCCACTAGTGTCGCCCAAGTATTTTTTGATCATGTGTTTAGGTTGCATGGAATGCCACAATCCATAGTTTGTGACAGGGACCCTACATTTACTAGTTTGTTTTGGAAGGAGTTGTTCAGATTGAATGGCACAACCTTCAACTTCAGTTCATCATACCACCCACAAACGGATGGCCAAACTGAAGTGGTCAACCGCACTGTGGAAATGTACTTGAGGTGTTTCACAAGTTCCAAGCCAAAAGAATGGGTTCGTTGGGTTTCATGGGCAGAATTTTGTTACAACACAGGTCTCCACTCTTCTACAAAGAAAACACCTTTTGAGATTGTGTATGGTAGATCTCCCCCTACACTATTGTCTTATGTCCCAGGAACCACTAAAGTAGAGGCAGTTGATCAGGAGTTAAGAGCAAGAGACCAAGTCATCGAAGAACTACGAGACCAACTGAAAGAGTCCCAAGCCCGTATGAAAAAAGTTTGTGATAAGCACCACACTGAAAGATCTTTTGAGGAAGGCGATTGGGTATACCTACGGCTTCAACCGTATCGGCAAATGTCCCTATCTGTGCGAAGAAATCTCAAATTATCACCAAGATACTACGGCCCATACAAGGTGTTACAAAGGGTTGGACCCGTTGCCTACAAGCTCGAACTACCCAAAGAGTCTCGCATTCATCCAACTTTTCACGTATCATTCCTTAAGAAGAAACTTGGACAGGGAGTAGAAGTGCAGACTGAGTTGCCATCAACACAAAAGGAAGATGATTCTCTCATTTTGAGGCCACAAGCAGTATTAGAACGAAGGAAGAAGAAAGGAAGCATAGAAGTTCTCATTCATTAGCAAGGGCCAGCACCGAGTGAAGCCACGTGGGAAAATCTTGAAGACTTGTGTCAGCAGTTTCCTACAATGACCCTTGAGGACAAGGATGAGTTTAAGGGGGCGGAATTGTTACAAGCATCCTCAGATAACCACGTTGCTAAGGATGAAGACTTGCATGGCCATATTGACAAGAAGATTTCTGTAGCCAGCCATGTTGCTAAAGAGATATAGATGATGTTTCTTGATATCACTTCTTGTTTAGATTGGTTTGGTTGTTTAGATTGGTATTGTTTAGATTGGGTTGTTTAGATTAAAAATTTTGTGAAATCCCACTTGCATTATCTTAGCAAGGGTTTCAAATAAAGGATGAGCTATAGATAATAGCTATCCTATAGAGGTTGGTAGCAAGTTTATCATTATCTTGTAATGCATATTTATATTTAGAAGTATGAAATGGAAGGGCAGATCAGTTTATTCCAAAATAGGTAAGAGAGGAAGAGGTAGAGGACGTGAAATCCAAGTTGAACATAACAACACCATTGAACTTAAAGTGACTAACAATAATGCTAGTAGTGTGGATCCTAATTTGGCTAAATTTTGTTTCAAAGTTGGCAAAAAACAGAGAATTCCACAAATACCGAAAACTTGAATGATAGACAGCACAAACCAAATTTTAAAAACAGGTATAGGGAAACAAAACACAATTAGTGAAAATAAAAAATGCTCTAAACCACAAACTATATTTTTGAAACCGGTTTGAATTTCAAATGAGTAATTATGAAAGCATTAGTATGTAGATTTTTAATTTTCCTTTGTTTCTATATGTCTTTAGTACCAACCTGCATCAGTATGTAGCTTTTCAATTTTCCTTTATTTCAATATGTCTTTAGTACCAACCTTCATGATTCTTTTACAATTGTTTGCTATATATATAACCAAACTTAGTCATTGATAACATATCATTGATATACGGTTTACTTGTTGCATTATTTAGAAATAAAAATAAAAATTTAAAAACAGTGACTATAATAAAACTAATGAAACTACTAAATACTTTTCTTAATAGGAATTGTTAGTCATGTCATCTAGCTAACACTTCCATTTAAATTATCATCTCCAATCACCCTTTGAAATCTCATGGTTGCCTTGGCTTCTTGCCTAGTAGGATTACACAAATTTATTATCCCACTTGCATCCATATTAAGACACACGGTAAACAAAAGCAAACATACAAAACACGTAATCTTCCATGTAGTTGTTTAATTTCTTTAAACAAATGCCAAGTTAATGTTAGAGTCTCTAATTCAATTAGTAAACACTATGATACACACCTATTCCAAACTTAAACACGCAACCAATTCTACCAATACATGTAACCCCTCCATAACTCATATTTGTGTCCATAACTCACAACTTTCCTGGCCCTAAAACCCATCCCAACAATTTGCATTAAACAATCACTGCCCAGAAAAATTATCTATTATTAGCAAAATTTTCCCATAATTTCTATCTAAAAGATGCTTCCACCATTACCATGTATTTCCAAATAAGTTCTCACGCAACTTGTAGGCTTACTAATCAGCAATTAGCATGTAAGTATTGGAAATAACAAAATTTGCATATATCATTGAATACTTTCAACCTAGCAACTATGATAACACATAAATTGTAAGAAATCCTACCTAATTATGCTGCTATTTGAGGAAGTACAAATAGACATAGATCTTGTGTGACTTCCATGGAGAACTTCTCTGCTAGAGTGCTAGCATTCTTCAAAATGCGCTTCCAAATTCTTAGATGTGTTTGTAACATGAACATTACTCTAAATAGGTGAGTAAACAAAGCATCATAAACAATAAACTATACGCAAAGTACATACGATATAGAAAACTAACCATGGCATCGAGATTGACCTCAATCTTGAATTCGAATCTGCCACAAACATCACTACCAGTTATTTTTCACAGCAAAAGTTTCAAATTGAAAGCTTTAAAGATCCAATGGAAGAACAAATTTTTTCAATTTTTTTATTTATTATAAAAAAGAAGAAAGTGATACCAATTTAACAGGATATATCGCTACTTGTAATTTGGAAAGCAAAAAATAACAAATTATAGTTCACTAACTCATTTATCCTAAAATTTTCAAACACATGCTAACAAATAGATATTGATATAAAATATTCACCTTGTAACATAATAAGTCTCAAACACACAGCTTTAATAGCTTTAAATGAATTTGTCATAGTTGTATTTAAGCTATGGCTCAAGCAATAAGAGGCAACAAATATTATTCCAGAAAAAACTATTCTCTTCTTGTCTAATAATTTTTAGGAGGGTTGTCACCTTGAATTCAACTAAATTCTCTCAATTCCATCAATCATAGCACAAACCATGTTGGCATGAAAAGAAACAAAAAATAATCCAAACAACAATAGAGGACTTTCACAGAATAAACATAAAATTTTTACCAAGCATAAATCAACTGCACTCAATTTTCATAGAGTATGAAACGTAAATATTTTGTACTCTAAATGACACAATGGATTCTGCACAGTGACCTTGCCTAATCATATCAAAATATGCCCAAAGGATCTAAAAGCCAGGATAGTATTTAAATTTAAAACTTTCACCCTTGACCATAACACTGCTTGCCTTATAAATCAATTTGCTTTATTCAAATGAAAATCCCAAGTTAACATAAAGCACAATCTTATAGTCGTTTGATTTAGCTTTAGAAAGCATTTATTCTATTGCAATGATCATTATAACTTATTCAACAGATTTTAACACTTTTAAATTTAAAGCAACACAATTAAACAACAATTAATTTGCATTTGTCAAAATGACTACACTACAACATTCAAGCTTTAACTACAGATTTTAACGGTGATCAAGGATAAACCATCTAAATATAAGAAACAAAGAAAAAACCATTAAAATAAAAAAATAAAAAATAAAAAAACTAAAACACATAGGTCTGCTACCATACCCTAACCCAAATTCCTTTGTCAACACAAAATCCTCCAATCTAAGCATGCTCACCATCAAAGACTCCCACACATTTGAGGGAGACTATCAAACCAACACCAAAAAACCCTTTCAATTATATCTCCACCTTTTCTGCTTCTTGGTGTTGTAGATGTCTTCTATCATGCTCTGCTTTTCTCATCATTCAACCTTAATTAAAACCAATAACCCAAATAACTAAATAAAAAAAATTAACCCAAAATAACAAAACCTAAATAATATTTAACACAAATTTTTGTTGTTAACATCTTCTGTTAGTAGGTTTCCATGACAATATAAAATCTGTCAATATTAATATGTTGATAAACTATGCAAAATATATTGAAACCATTATCAATAGTAGTTGTTTCACTTTGTAAACAATTGACATACACTCTTGATCAAATTTAAAAGTGTTTTATGTTAGGACATATGTGAAACTTGTTAGAGACATATGTTATGTAAATTGGCTAATCTTTTGACAAAACGCACTTTATTTGTAATTGGGTTAGATTTAGGATGGGTTTAGTACTTCAAGGAACAAGAGTTCAAGTTTAGTATTGAAGTCATGCAAATTTGTCCAAGAAACAAGTGAAGAAGTGTTGTTCATTAAAGCTCGACAGATTCATATCCATCGAGGTTTAATGATAGATCTCGACAGCATCTCAACAGAAGCTGTATCTATCGAGAATTACGAAATTCAGATTTCTAGATTTGATTTCACGCATATCCATGTGTATTTTTGTAGGGTTTCTTTTCTCACAACTCTAGACATATATAAGAATTATTTTAAGGGCCGTCTCAAGTGATGCAAGGTTATGCAACTTGATGCAAAGTCATGATGCATGCAAATTGTGATTGAAGACAGAATTTGCCCTAGTTCATCATATTCTCTTTAGAAGTTACTGCATCTTTGTGCCAAGGGTTTTGTAATTAAGAAGGTTCCTGATCTTTATTGTTGGATGAGCTGAAGAACTTTGCAACTAACATCTTCCTCAAGTTGGTGCGTTAGTCACGTACTTGGATCCATGCATCATTGGTTAGTCACGTACTAGGAGCCGTGCATTGAAAGGAGAGGTTGTCATTATATCACAAGTCCAATTGAGTATTGGGGTATGAGTTCAACTGTAGGTCGGTATTAGGTACCGTGATTCCTTTTACTTGTAATCACTTGTTTTGATAATAGTGGATTCTCGGGAGTGGTGACCTTAAATTCAACCGGTGGGGTTTTGCCTTGGTGGTTTTCCCCATTCGTAAACAAATCACCTGTGTCAAATTTATTTTCCGCTGCATTTAACTTAGTTGGTGATTTGTTTGTGCTACCACGCTTATTGCATGAAATTGAATCTAATTAATTCACTTGGCTAATTAATTGATTAATTTACCGAAATGGTCAATACATTCTTGGCCTATCATTTTATGAACTTGTTTTTGAGTAACTCAAGTTAGCTTGATCTCATGGCTTCCATCATAAACTATAATAACCACTACTTGCTGGGAAAAAAAACCCATGGCTTAAAGCCCCTTATTTATTTTTTATTTTTAAATATCACTTAAAGCTTTTTAAATTTAAAAAGTGGTGTTTCCCCAACTACCCAACACTATCATTGCATCCCACGGGAAATTCCATTAAGTTAAAGACATATTTTTGCAATCCTGCCAAGAAAATCAAAATGCTCCCTGTCAGCAGAACAATTAAGAACAATAAGAATCTAAGTTTCAACCAACATAAACTTTAGGAAACTTGCATCAAATACCAATAGGTGTATTATTCTAACAAAAAGTCACATATCCAAGTCCAAAAATTTATTATAGCTGTCAGTAGCAACCCAAAGATAAGAAAAGAGACACACCTATTAAATTGGGTTAAAAAAAAAAAAAACCAAAAAAAAAAACCAAACAACACCCAATTTGAACAGCCACGTGGAGAAAAAAACATTTGATGATTGCTACAAAAAATCATGAGCTAAAGTTGAAAGTGCAATCCAAAAGTCCTCCATAAAACAGGAATAGAGTATGGAAAAAACAAATAGATGAAGTTTGACTTATCTCTAATTCCAACAATGCCATACAAACATATTTTGCAGCAACTTTAAATGAGAATGAATTTCATTGTTATGATGCATGGGCTAGTTAAATAAAAAGATAATTAACTAACCACATAGTAAAAAAAAAAAAAAAAGATTTCAATTTCATTGAGACATTTTATCAAACATTTAGAGTGATGAGGAGGATTTTAACAAAACAGACAAAATTTTTACCGAACCTTTAATTTTCATTGATTCTAATTTTTCTGGGACATTTTGTCAAACACTTAGGGTTGGCCTATTTTCACAAAGAATCATGATTTTGAAACCCGAACCGTTCAAAGAACCGAAAGAGTGAGAGGTTCAAAGTTTTTAAGGTTAGACCGAGGTTAAACTGAGGTCGAACCGTAATAATTTCATAATTAAATTATTAATTATTTTAAATATAAATAAACGTATAAAATTATTACAAATAGAATATTTTACTAAAATAGTACAAATAAATATAGAAATTCAGCACTTTCAAGTTTAAAATATTACTTTAAAGTTTATCTTAATATATTAAATTAAAAAGTTTAACGTTTAAAAAGTTTAACATTTAAAATTAATTATAAAAATAAAGGCATTAAAGAAAATGTCCACTCATGCATTTAATTTACCCTTTCCCCAAACAAACTCTCTTCCCCATGCATCAATATTCCTCATCCTCATAAAACCATCAGACCCCTGCCCACTAGTACACTACCACTAGGCTAGTCTTTTCTTTCTTTTCCTCACGCTTCTTGTTTTCTCTCTCTCTCGCCCCTCTCTCTTCCAGAACAAATCTGAGCAAACTCCTCTCCCTCTCTTCCAAAACAGATATGAGCAAAATCTTCCCAAAAACATCAATTTAGCGAACAAGATCTGCCACTTTCGACTTCTAGCGAACAAGATGACCCTTTCGATGATGAAAGATTCAAAACTTCCAGCAAGTTTTCAGTGAATATTTTCAAACAAAAAGCCCAGGTCTGACTGGAAAACCCGTGCACGTTCTATCAAACTCGACGGTTTGACCGTGGTTCGAGCGGTTTCCTACAAAAGTTAAATTTCTTTTTTTTTTTTGTGTTTAAAAAACCGGATCAATAACCGGTTTCCGGTTAACCCGGTTTGACCGTTCGGTCTGGTCCGGATTTCAAAACCATGCAAAGGATACTAATTCTTATATCATTCTCTCAACCATTATACCAGCAAAAACATGAGAAATAGAAAGAATTACAGAGAGAAAAAGCAAGAAAGCTGTTGAATTTGTCAAACAAAATTGGATTTTGAATAACATATGAAAGACTTCGTATGTTTTGAATAAAAGGAAGATCGTCTATATATAAAATAAAATAAAAAAGAGAATACTCAAATAAGATAGCCAAATTGGATTGCAAACATATATTATTAAATAGAATAATATAATTAAGAAATAAAAACTCACCTAGAGAGGATACAAATTTTGAACGAAGGGTATCGATTTATGGTGATGGGCTGGCCTTTCTTTACAAAGGATATTGGTTTGAACAACAAAAGAAAGCTTGGAATGAAGGTAGAGAAGGGAAAAAGACCGGAGGTAGGGGAACGCGTATGTAGAGAGAGGCATGGAGGAAATTGTGTGTTTGAAGAAGGAGATGGGACTGTGTGAAGAAGAAGAGAGGGAGTTTGATGAGTATGTGTTACTGTGTTTGCGTTTAAGGGGGAGAGTGTTTTTTTAATCGGGTTTTGGTTTTGGGGAGAAGGAAATTTTCGGGTTTTAGGCTTTTAGCTTTTTTTTAGTTGAAATTTTTGGGTGTTTTTCTTTCTTTTTAATAATTATGGGTTTTAGAAAAGTTTTATTTTGCGTTTATGTTTTATTTTTTTAGTTTTAGAAAAGTTTTTTTTTGTGTTTTTATTTTTATTTTAATATTGTGCTGACGTGGAAAATTATGGGAGCTTCAGAGGGTTCGGTTTTATATAGATATATATAATAAAAGTTAGGCTTAGAAGCCATGGTTGTGCCAAGTGTTTTCACTAAATTGCAGAATTTTTTTTTTTTTTAGATTTTTAAAATAATAGATATAATTTTTTTATTCTTATCTTCTTCTCCTATACTTTCTAAGATGATAAAAATATTAATTTGATTACAATACAAATTCTAAACCATGATATTGCCAAAACCAGTGTCCCTGGACCCCTGAATAAGGATATGAGTTATTATTTATAATAATAAAAAATAAATAAAAAACAGTTATTATAGTAGTTTTGGCGTGTGCAGATTAGAGTAAGAGAATATATATATAAGTTGAGTTTAGTTGAGTCCAATATGTACCATCCCAAGTAGGCCATGGCATAAGGCAGGCTGAGTACTCCTGCACCTATCATAGCTGTGACAGTGTGAAAAGTTGAGTACCACCATTTGGCACGGCGTGAGGTGTCCTCCTCTATCCATTTGCCGTCTGAATTAGCAACTTCCTGCTAGAGTTCAAAATTTACAAACAGTGAGCTAAGGAATCTACAATTAATATAGTGAAGAAAATAGTCAGTATGAATATGTAACAAGGGTGGTCACCTTAGTAGGAGAAGTTGAAACCATTTTTGCAGCCAAAGCAAGGACTCAGACAGACCCCTCCCTCCAATATGAGTAATTCCTTGATGGTCGTCATGTATATGTAGTGGCTGTGGTTGGTGACTCAAAGTGTGCGAGTGAATAAAGTGAAAAATGGGTATTTTGCATTGATTAGTCCCACTTTAATTTTTAGTATTTGTTTTTGCTGCTTCCTCAGGTGGAACGTGCTCTTTAAGGCTATAATCAAATGAGAGAGCCATAATGATGGATAAAGTAATAGTTTTGGTTGAAAATAGTTTTGGCTGTTTAGGGCATAGCTCAATTGGCAATTTTTTTTTTGGTAGTTTTTGCAGCAACAATCCTATGAACACAACCAATTTCACACTCAATTTTAAATCTAGTGGAGTTGTAAACTTATGATGTTTTTTTTTCTTTGGATTTCCTCTTCACATGCCACTTATTTTTAAGATTTAGATTTCAGCTTCACAATTCGACAAATTTATAGATAAAAACAACTTCTTATTTGCTCTTATCAACTATTGCTTTATCACTAATTTTTAGATAAAAATAACAAAATTTTAATATACGTGCTAATGCTATCTCACCAAATTTTAAAGTTAAAAAATTAAAATGAAAAAAAAAAAGAAAAAAAAAAAGAAAAACCAACATGCGTAGTTAGGAAGAGTTAGACATGTGCATGAGTTGGAGAGTTATAACCTATACCTATTTGATTATTGAGATAAAACCAATCTTTATTGTGATTTTTTACTCTTCACACACAGTTACTTTTTTTTCTTTTCCTTTTTACGTGAATAGAAGGAGTTACGTACGCATTGGAATATACATACACATCCAAGTCTACTTGGTAACCCCATAAAGTCATTTATTTATTTATTTTAAAAAAACATTAATTTATTACCCGATTTTTTTTTTCCTAATAACTCAAGTCTTTTTCCTATAGAGACAGACCAATTAGAGAGAAACATTCACGGCTAGGCCCCTCTGAAATTATCAAGTTAGGATTATGGGTGTCATTTACGTGAATTGAAAATTTTTTATGATTATTATTATTTGAGATTATCTATTAGATAAAATTATTATGATTACTTTTTTTTTTGAGATTATCTATTAGATTAAGACTTTTGAATCCTAATTTAGTTTGGGTTTCTAATATATATATATAGAGTGAGAATTTTTTTAGTGTATTCTTATATATTCCTACCATGGCTGCTTGTTCTTTTTACGGCTTCTTCTTCTTCTTCTTCTTCTTCTTTTTGGTTTTTTTTTTTTTTTTTTTTTTTGATAGAAAGTAGAAACACTACTTATTATTCTAATTAGTACTCTCCCCCATTATCAATAATTCTCATTCTCTCATAATTTCTATGTTGATTAGAAATCTAACTCTCTTTTTGTTTTGTTTTGTTTTTTCTTATTACTTAGGCAATTTGATATTTGTGAAATCCATGGTAGAATGCTTTATCAAACCTACTATCCACACTATTGCAAGTATGTATTTCTCTTCTTCGTTTCTGTGTGTGTGTGTGTGTTTTTTTTTTTTAGATTTTTCTTTTGAGTCATAAAGGTAATTTTAAATCCATGAAATCCATTATATAAACCATTATAAATACTTACATTTTATCTATTTATTATTTAATAATTATCAAATTTTGTATTCTCTCCTACAAGGGTTTGTATTTGTGTTATGTTTAATTTAAATATACTTTTCTATTAAATTGTTTAATTTACATATACTTTTCTATTAAGCCATGCATCGCACGGGCATAAGAGCATTAGCAGCAGTGAAGCTAAATAGCTATATAGCTATTTTAGCTTTACCTAAACACAAAAATGCATATTACAATAGTGGTGCCATAGCTAAAATTTTTTAGCTTCTTACTACAGTGCACAGCTATAAATAACTGTGCACTATAGCAAAAAAAAAAAAAATTTATTAAATTTATCTCTCTTCTCTCATTAAAAATATTTTCTCTTTCTCTTTCTTTCTCTCTCTCTCTCTCCGGCATCCCTCATCTCCTCTTTGCTTCGCCGGCCAGCTCGTTGGCGGTGGTGCTCATAAAATTCATATAAAAACCCACCGAATCGGACACCCAGTCACCAGAAAAAAACCAGATCGGACCACTGCCACCAAAGCAACGCCAATCCACCAAACCCACGGATCATTAAACCTATCCCAACGACCCACCACCGCCACCAACAACAGAACGCCCACTACCACCACCACTGCTTGCAATAAGCGACCCACCACAAACCCGCGCATCCATAACCACCACAAAACACAAACCCACATCACAAATCACAAACCCATGGCAGATCGGTTAGAGTAGAGAGAAAGATCACAAACCTATGGCACAACCCACAAACCCGAACCGGCGAGGAAGGCGAGAGCTTCGACGAGTTCGTCTCTAGCCACGACACAACCCACAAACCCGCGCCGAGATAGAGAAAAGTGAGAGTGGAGAGTAGAGAGGAGAGAAATGAGAAGTGAGAAGTGAGAGTGAGGCACGACACGCACAGAGATAAGAGAGAAAGAAAGAATTTTTTTTATTTTTTGGAGAAAGAGAAAGAAAGAAATTAATAAAATAATATAGTAAATATATTATTTTATTGTGTTGAAAGCTAAAATAGATCCACTGCTGTTGGATGTTTTGTAAAATGAGTAGGTAAAATAGATAAAGTAGCTTTTTGTGGTGCAAAATAGCTAAAAAAATAGTTCCACTGCTTTGGATGCTCTAACACTAATGTTATGCCTGTGCTATGCACGGCTTAATAAAAAAATTATATATAAATTTTTAAAAATATATTTTTTGATAATGTAATTAAATTTAATTACAAATAAAATAGTACTAATAATTTAAAAATTATGGCAAGTTTTAAATTTCTAAAAACTCTTAGTAGTAATATATATATGTATATATATGTGTGTGTGTGTGTGTGTGTGTGTGTGTGTGTGGCACTTAAAAATCTTTCTATTATACTTGCTAACATGTAGAGTAGTGGTACACTCATTTTTAGGCCAAAGGCTTATAAGGCATGAGTGGGAGGCGTCTCTCCCCGATGTGGGATTGAACAAATCCTTGAAGATAGGCTCAACACTATTTTCAGAGAAGACAATACCTGATTGGGGGCTGAGACGAAAGTCCTCCCATAAATAAATTAAAAAAAAAGTTTATATCAAAATATTAAAAAGTAAAAATAAAACCGTGTAGAAAAAAGAGTTGATATTAACTAAGCTTTGTGTTTATCCAGAAAAAAAAAAAGAAAAAAAAAAGTGAAGGGAATTTAGTGTTTTATTAAAACACTAAAAGTAGTTGAATAGAATTTTAAAATAGATCTTTAGAACAAAATCATATACTATGTTGCTGTTTTTCACGTTGCATTTATTTTTTTATTATTATTATTATTATTTTTTGGATTTATAAGAGAAGAAGATTAAAAAAAAAAATTATATATTTTAAAAAATCTAAAAAAATTTCTGCAATTTGGTGAAGCCATTTGGCACAACCACTACTTATAGGCCCAACTTTTATTATATAGTATATGATATAAATGATATGATATATATATATTTATATAAATCAAGTACAACTGTATAAAATTGACTTGTGTAATTGATTAATTATGTCATTATATATTGTTATCTAACTAGTATAATGATTACTTGGTCAATTTGGTTGGATTTTTGAAATTGGGTATTTTCAAATTTGGGGGATTTGTACTAAAACTCTATGATCAAGTCAATTGTTGGTTTCTAAAGTGTAATTGAACTGTTCTCAATGCATTAGTGCATGCATCATCTGTTCATTCTGCTCATGCATCATATAGATTGTTATTTTCTATATTTTTGTGCTCTAACTCTTTCTGATGCAATCTACCCTTGGTTTTCTTTGTTTTCTTTCCTTGGTCTCTGTTTTTGTTTTTCTTTTAACCTTTTAGCATCATGGTTAAGAAAACTAGAGCCAACAGGAAAACCTCCTCTTCCTCTACTTCTACCTTTGAGAGTGATAGGTTTAGAACCGAGAAACACCAAGAGAATTATGAGAAACTTTATATCTTTAGATCGGTGTTGGCTGAGCGTAAAGTGATCCTTGATGAGTTAGATCCTGAGATACGTAGGAACTTTGAGAGTTGGGGTTGGTTACCTCTTTTGGACATTTCTCATCCCCCTCCGGCTGTTTTGATTAGAGAGTTCTACTCGAACCTCTCTGTCCACTCCACTTCATCCAACATTCAATTTGTGAAGAGTTGGATAAGGGGAGAAAAGTATGTCATTACTCCTCAGGTAGTGGCCTCTGCTCTTGGTGTACCTTTGGTACAACAGCCTGTCTATCCTTATGATAAGGACCCTCCCCTTGATGAGATCATGTCTTACATTACCTGTACTTCCATTCGATGGGGTTCCAATCCTCGTATCACTACTTATGAGCTTATAGAGCTCAACTATCTATTTTTGTGGATTGCTTGTCATTCTCTTTGGCCTATCTCTCACTTGCACACCATTCCTATTGAATGATGTGCATTTTTGTATGCCCTTGTGACTGATGCTCCTATGAGTTTTCCTACCCCCTTCATCTGTTCTTTGGTTAATGTTCATAGGAGTAGTTCTAAATCACATGGTCTTTTCTTTCCTGTTTTTATTCATAGGATTTTGTTACATCTAGGTTTAGAGGATTTTCCTGCATTCGAGCCTCTCCATATTATTGCTCCCATAGGTGCCACCTTTCTTAGGCAGAGAGCTGCTCAGTTGAAAGCTATCTCTAAACGCCCTCGAGTCAAGTCTTCTACAGCTGCTGCATCTCAGCCTCTTACTTCTAGCGACCCTACAGCTGAGGAGTATGTCGATCCCACAGCCGTTGTTGATCCTCCACCGACTTCTTCTTCGAGCGATGCTTCTTTGCGGAGTATGCTGGAGACCGTCATGACCGTTCAGGCGGCTCAGGGAAAGATTTTGGTGGATGTGCTCATGAAGCTTCAGGCTTTGCGTGCTGATTTGGCGAGTTCTAGACGTTCTCCACCTCCTCCTTTTGATGATGAGTAATGATTGCCCTTTGGAAATTTGTCAGAAAAAAGGGGGAGTACATATTGATGGAGGTAAGGGGAGTTTTGATGTTTTTGGAGCTTTAGATTGTATCTAGGAGCTTTTTGTATATGTTTTTGGCTTGTGATGTATTATTTTCTCTTCTAATGTATTTATTTTCTTATGGGTTGTATATGTTAGGGGGAGCCATTATGTTTTTTTATTTCTGTTTCTTGTTTCACATGTGCTACATTGGCTATTGATTTATGTTATGAGGTTATTCATGATATATGTCTTTTATTTTATGTTTTTGTGAAATCAAGAAGTTATTTTGTTTTACTTGTATTTTCCACACATGTGTTTATGTGTTTGTTGAGTGTTTCAGGAATATACATGTTGATTCAGTCGAGTTGCTGTCCACACTAGCAACAGATAGATAGTAGTTAGGTTGAATTGTTTATTAGGCATTTTATTGTAATGGGTTGTTTTGTAACTTTGAGCATTTTTGTTTTGGTATGTGTTTTGTCACGGATTGCCAAATGGGGAGTTTGTTAGGTTCTAAGGAATTAGGAACTAATGTATTAGAACTACATTGTATATATGTTGGCAAACCATGATCAAAACATTCAATCTAGATTTAGGCTGCTCAAAGTGTGTTTATGTGTAAAGTTGGAATCGAGTGTACTGCAAGATTTAATGTGTAAATCTGCAAAGCTCGATCGATTGAAAATTAGACTCGATCAATTGAAGCTCGTGCAGATTATTTTTCTGTAGAATTTTTCAACTCAAGCCCAAGCCCATATAATGTGTAGGGTTTTATGTTTTACTTCTAGTATAAAAAGAAAAACCCTAGCCACATTTTAAAGGTTGCTGATATGTTGTGTGTATGAATCTCTTGTGAGATCTAGAGGTGTTTGCTTTCATACATACTTAGGGTTATCAAGATAAAAATTGATGTCGAGAGCTTAGTGATCGCTTCAGTTGCTGTATAAAAAGCTTAAAGAAAACACAAGTGGGAGTGCTTGTGGTTGCTGTGAATCCAAGAAAGAAGTAGTCTATAGACTCGGAGCTGTCACGTGGTCGTGGTAGTAAGTTTTCTACTCAAGGTAGCAATAGGATGTTAGTGGTCTAAGTCTCTATTGTAAAACTTCAATTCTTTCATAGTGGATTTGTTTTACCTTGAGGATGGCTAGGTGAAATCCTCCCCAGGTTTTTTACCGGTTTGGTTTTCCTGAGTTATCAGATTGTTGTGTTATTTATTTTCTGCATTATTTACTTGGTATGATTTACTTGTGTTAACCTATACTTGAATAATTTATCTAAGTAATCACTTGGCTAAATGACTAGGTTAATCAACTTATGTTTTAAGGGGTCTAAAAATGTACAAGAATTTTTCGGGTTCTCCTCTAGGATAGCAGGGTTGATATATCCTTTCCCATTGGTTAAATGCTCAAGGAAACGCCTGGGCTGGCCGAACTCGTTGCCAATAAGGTCGAGCGGTCGGGGCTGTATATGCAGAAGTGATACCCCGGGGCCTTTCAGGTGCTTTGTCGACCATGTGGACGTCAACTTCCTTTCCTTTATGGCCGGTTACCTTTTTCACTTGCTGTTCTATCATGGAGCTTAAGGCTTTAGGATCAATGATTTTCTTGCTTCTAATACCCACATCGATACACTCCCTAATAGGAATCAGGCTAGAGAAATAAGTGACTTGGGCACTAATCATCTTCTCATAATAAGGAGGCTTAAGGTTATTAATGAACCACTTGATCATTTCGTCTTCTATCATGGAAGGAAGCACTTGGGCGACTAGCTCGAGCCACCTTTCGGCATATTCACGGAAAGATTCCCCATTCTTCTTTTCAGTCCTTTGAAGAACTGTGCAGTCGAGAGCTATCTCAATTTTGAACTAGTAATACTCCAAGAATGCAATGGCCATCTCTCTCCGGCTGGAGGTCTTTTCCAATCTCAAATACCACGTGGCTGCAAGGCCAGTCAAGCTATTAGGGAAAATCTGGCAGAGCAAAGGATGATTGCCTCCATAGGGTGCCATCTTCCTACATAACATGCACAAATGGGTGCAGGGATCTCTAGTGCCATCATACTTGACAAACTTGAGTGCCTTGAACTTAGGAGGCACAATGACCTGAAGAAAATCGATCAGGATGTCCAGATCAACACTTCCTTAGGCGCTAGAGCCCTCTATGATACAAATTTTCTCCGTAAGGGTCTCCACTTGACTTTTAACCTGACCGTAACCAAAATCTGAGGTCTTATCCTTAATAGGATTCAATTCTTGGTCACCCCCTTGTGGGTCGAATGGCGGTGTGTTTTGGCCTTGGATTTGGATCCGATGGTGGCCGAGTCTCATTTTCAAACTGGGTTATAGAGCCCTCTGGAGTGGGACCAGATGAATCTCGGTTCCTTCCTACAACCAGTTATTACATCATGCGCATTATTTCTGCCACCTGCTCTTTTCAGGATAGTGATCTCATGAATGTTTTCCTCGATGGGGGAAGGACCACTAGTAGACATCTCTTTAGCACGAGACCTAGTGATGATAGGATCACGGTGTGATGGTAACTTGGACTGTTTCCTTTAAGCAATATTTTCTCTTGATAATCCTGAAAGAATGGGATTAAAGAGAAGTGGGATACATTTGAAAATTTAACAATGTGGAAACACCAAACAAACACAAAGTTAGTTTAGGTTCTTGCTTATTTAAAATTCACCTATCATTTTCGAAATATTGGCTTGGACCCTTGATCGAGTATTTATCATGGTGAGTTTCTATAGTGATGCGGATTAATGCACAAGCTTGGCAAGTAACCGGAACTTTCATATCATGCTCAAATTTACAAGATGGACCCTTTTCTTTTGATTACTGGAAAATTAGCGCTTTTACAAAGTTTGGCTTTTACAATGCCCCTAAATCATGGGCTATAGACAATGGCTCCAACAGTAGGCCTTTTACAATACAAGGAAATTCAAATTTACAACGAAGAGCTTCATTCTTGATAGCTTGATCTTTTCGGCGAAGAACTTGGATTCCCGGCAATGTCCTCCTTGGCGTGGAGTTTCGGCTACTTGCCATAAATTTTATTTATACACATTTACATGACAGGGCCATTAATGCATGCATGCATGCCCTTGTAGAGTTGGAAACCCTTAAGGACCGGGTATGATTTAATGTTCAAGTAATGGAGCTGCTTTTCCCTATGGGTTTAATCACAGATGCTGTGAAAAAAGGATGGGTAGAACCTAGAGTAGAGCATGACTCTTTGATGCAAGAAAAAATGGCAAACTTGCAAATGGAAATGGACATTTTCCTCTTGACTCATTTTGAAAAAAATCCTATAAGGATATCCTACCCTAGGCTTGGACATTCACTTGGTTTTGGCTCTTCCTAGTTCTCACAGGTTTGGCGTAGTCTAGGCCAACTATATGAGACACGAATTAACTGGTAAGGTGGTCCTATTCTTAGGGGGGACCTCGATCATCTAATCCTTCCCTTCATAGAAGTTGTGGGATAGAGTGGATCAAAGGGATCTTTTCAGCATAATCCTATCTACCCATGGACCCAGGAAAAGCCTACAATTCGACATCCAGTAACTATCTGAGATATATGCATCTAGCATTAGCCTTCAACACTGAGTCTGGGTTCAACTCAATATGAGGGGTGATGTCATGCATTTTGAAATGAAAGGGGAAAGACTTTCCAAGCATAACAGATATATAAACAGATAAAGGTGTAGCAGAAATTAAATCTTACTACCCTAGGTCTACACATGTGAAGGAAAGCTATAAAGCATGCTTAAGAAAGCAGGATAGCTTCACACATACGAAAATACCTCAAAGTTGGTTTTTGGAAAACCATTTGAAAAAAAATTTTGGAAAATATTTTTGAGTTTTTGAAAATAGTTTACTAGGATATAGTAAAAGAATTTTTCAAAATGAAAGTCCCGGAGGCTAATGCCAATTTCAATGTTTTTGAAAGCTAATGTCTAAAGATTATGGTTTTATCAAAAGCTCTAAAGGCTAAACTCTCTAAGTATCCCCAATGGATTCGCCAGTCAGTTGACGCCTCGTGGCTGCTCGACCACCTATTGCGGCAACGCTCGCGCACTTCTTGGTTTGAGAATATGGAGGTGTATCATACCTCCAGTGTGTGACTAGAATATGAGTCAATTTTAAGGAAATTACCAAGGGTAAGTGAAGTCACCACCACTCATTTGGTTTTTCTAAGGTGTGATTGGTCACCTGACTCTATTTGATTTTATTACTGATCCTAGGCTAAGAAAAATGTCGTTTTTCCTAATCTAATATGGATGGATAAAAAAATCTTGATTCTTGAGTTCGAAAGTCTGGTTACGTGTGGGAAAGGTGTTAGGCACCCCACTGTACCTATCCAAGGACAGTCCTTTGTTTTGGTAAAATTGTAATTTTTAGACGTTGGCAATTGAAAACAAGCTATTGGCATTAGCTTACGGGCTTTAAACGTGTTGGGCTTTAAGGTTTGATTTTGGAATGGTTATGGTCCCAGTCGATGCTTTCCCATTGCAGTTGGAATCGATGCCAAATTTCAACAGCGAAAATCTGGCAGCATTTCGCCTTATTTTCGTGGCGAAAATCTGGTAGCGCTTCATCTCAAGTGCATCATAGCACATAAAATGCTATTCTTACCAAGCTTTCGTTGTGAGAATACGGCAACAGGCTGCCTCATTTTCACGATGAAAATTCGAAAGAGTTTCGCATTTGGTGCACTATGGCGCATCTGCAGGGTTTCGTATCTGTGTATACAGGTGTATCGACATGCTTATACTGAGACAAGCTGAAGCCCTTCAAAATATCATGATTGTTGATGTCAAAATATCATGATTGTTGATGCGTGTCGCATACATAGGGAAACCAGTGTCACTGGGTGAGATAGATTGGGATAATCACACTGCGATGATTGTGCACACAATATAGCATGAATATACACCTACGGCAATCATCTTGAGCGCATACCCACACTACAAGGTCAAGAGCTCTCATGACTAGAGAGGGTCACTCTCATAGTCACAAGAGTCCATCATACAAAGTGTACAATCACCCATATACAAGTAGATATAGATATACATACATCATGCGCTATGAAATCACACAGAGCGGGAAAGTAAATCAGACATTGCCAACGTTCTAAGGGTATGGCCCAGCAAGGTACAAGAAATATAAAACAGATATTGCCATACCTAGGAAGCGTGGCCCAAGCAAAGAGTGGGAAAGTAAAACGGGTATATGGAGGGGGATCATAATACATGATCTAGAAAAGACGCTAAAGGAGGGAGATAGAAGGATATAACCACTCGGGAAGGCTACACCTCCAATCTACTAAACATAGCCCTTTTTGGGCTTGCATCTTTGGCCTTTTTGCTCCCACCTAGGAGGTCATGCCCTCACTACAAGTGTCCTTGCTCCACGCATGTACATGCAACAAAGAAGGAAGCAAGCCAGCAAACAAACAAAGAAAGAAACAAAGGAGATAGGGAGAGCATGTAAAGAACATGCTAACAAAAAGAGCCGAACGGGGACAAACAAAGCATGCTAAGCATATGAAAGGGCAAACAAGCATGTTATCAAACAAAATAGAGTGTCGTAGGAGGACAAATGTAGGTTTGGATCGAGTATCCATAGTTCCATTAGATAGGAGTATGGACGACACACGTGCCGTCAAGCAAAATTCCTAAAAAGGACTCGGGGTCTCGTGTATCAAAGACGGGGGTGGACCCGCATGAGATAGTAAGAATTATGCTTGATGACACAAGCAAGCAAAGACTCATGCATGAACATGTAGGCAAGTGTGCAAAAGGAATGCATAGAAGCAAAGAAAGCCAAACGGGTGGCACAAAGTAAGCATGACAAGCAACATCGCACGGGGCGGAGAAAGAGTATATATTGAGCAAACCTGCATCACGGGGATGCGTCTCACAAGTGGTTACACCCTAATAGGCCTTGAGGGGGATGGATATAACCACACAAGAACAAGCCCACGGGGGGCGCAAAGCATGACAAAGCCTAGATCTAGAGAGGCAAGCATATACATAAAGCATAGAAGCAAGCAAACATACACATGCATATAGGGAAATGATCCAAACCCTTTGATATAGGCCTAGGTGTGTGGATGTAGGCCTAGTGTAACACCTTAAGTTAGTTACTTCTAGAATGGAGTTGATGAATTATTTAATTTATTTTGAAGGTGATATTATTTTATATTATGATCACTACAAAGAAAATAAATAAAAGAAGATGTAACGTAAGCGTTATTTTTTGGATTATTCATATGAAACTTTTAGTCTCCTTATCAGTTAAGGAAAATGATAAGAGATTAAAACTTATTTAGATTAGGAGTTTAAGTGTTATTGGAATCCTTTAGAGTTCTAGCCTATCTAAACAACCTTAATTTGAGTTTAATTGGGAATTAAAGTCTTGGAAGCTTATTTAAGTTTTAGTGGGTCTTAAACTCTAGCTCAAGTAGGAGTGTTATTTAAGAGTACTAATTGGAGTGAGATTGGTCTTCCTAGACTGAATTGGAGTGTTATTTTAGAGGTATATATATACATACTAGATCTTTTTAAGACAACCATGTGAAAGGAATCTTTCTTTTATTTATTTTGAGAGCAACAACTTGCTATTTCTCTAATTGCTAAGCTTCACGAGGATGAAACTGTAGAAATAATCCTTTATACCTTGAAGAAGATCATTCAGTCTATTATAGCATGTTAATATAGATAGATAATATACTTAATCGGCTAAGGTGGATGATTGTTAGGGAATATCATAATGGGTCCACGTCCCATAGAATTAATTCGATTGAATAGTACATTGAACTTTTCTTGGGTTTCTATATACATGTTTAGCATGTACTGAGGGCTATATTATATTGGTTACCTGTTGGATTTGAAGACCTTTGGTCTAACAAAGGTTGATATATATATATATTAGATTAAATTTCTAATAGTCAGTACATGCTATAGGTTGCTATGTCATACGGGTAGAGATTTCTATGGATGCTATACATATATTTGATCTTATAGAGTATTTCATGGTGCCGTTGAAGTGTTATATGAAATCTTAAAGAAAATATGAATCTGACACTTAACTAGACAATGGTTGTATTGATATTAACCTATTAGGAATTGATGAAAATCTTGGTGAACCGCCAGCATGCATATTCTCATTAGATGATATACTTACGGGTGGTAATACCTCTATTAGCCCCAAAGACATAATAATAGTAAGGAGAAGTAATATATTATGGAGGGTTGTAGAGATGTTTAAAGACTAGTAAATTATTAGGAAGTGTCCCTTACATCCTTATGGTATACGTCAAGGTGGATTAATTATATAATTGTGTTACTCCTTTACTTTTAGGTGTGGAGGAAGAGCTCATTTGATTTTGGATCTAGACTACGAGTATTAGCAACTAGAGGTGAGTGGATTTCAGAACATGACAACTCTCAAGACATGTATATTTATATATATTTTTGGTAAAAATATATTTATATATACATAATCGCAAAAGTGAAGTTTCAAAAAACTTATATCATTGTCAATGCTTTATACGTACCTAAATTTTATTATTTCTTGTATATTATTTTGAAACTGTATATGTTAAGAATGACTCAAAACTATATTTTTGAGAAAGTATTTTTTATATGATATATGATTGGTATTAACAATATTGTAATAAAGTAAGAATGTTTTCCAACAGTCAGTTAGACAGTCTACAACCTTTGCCAACATAGGGTTAAGTGTTGGCCTTCGGCCGATGTAGTGTTATTGTGGTGTGGTGCAGTGTTATCGTTTGCTATTCGAAGCCAGTGTTGCCTCTCTGAGGTTAGTGTTATTGTTCCCCATGGGAATCACCAACCGAGTGTTTACCAATTTATGTCTTTGTCTGGCTAATGTTTAATGTTTTCCATATCAAACTATTGTTTTATTGTTATTGACCTTTATAAGTGGAAAAATTGTTTATTACTATAATATATTTTTTCTACCTATTTAGTATATTTTGGCTAACTAAAGTGGTTACTATTTTATCTACTGATTACAGTGTTATAGTAAATGTTTTCTTTCAGATAGTTTTATAAAATATATTATATTACTGTTAAAACTATTTGTATATGTTTTGTAAAGCCTTTATTTTGTCCATGATACTATTGTTTTGTTTTGAAAGACATCATCATGTTATGTAGTTTCTTATTGAGCTTCTAGCTCACCCTCCATTCTCCACTCTTTCAGATTAGAGTAGTGGAATGTCTTTTGATGGTAGATCATTGGAGACATAGATTTAAGACTTCATTTGGAGCTATGTTAGTATATGGACTATTTTAGTATATTTTATTAGGATAGTGAGTTTGGCATTCGTGAAATTATTTGAGATTGTATTTGGAGACTTTATTGTTAAAGTTTTTGTTTTTATGGATTTTATAGGAAAGAGCTTGATGGTTTGAAGTTTATTTGTGGATATTTAATTACACTCTGTTCCATTATACTACTATTGATTATTTATAAGACAGGTTTTGCATCTAAATCCTTGGTATGGGTTTGGGGTGTTACACCTAGACCACGGGATCTAGATCTACACCCGACCAATAAGGGTCAAAACACAAGAAAGAGAGATATCAAGAGACAAAGGGGCTATAGAAGCACATGGCATTAGCAACCAACATATAGATCTAAGTACACAAACATGGCATGGAGCACATAAACACGTAAATCTAAACATAGGCATGACACGAGGCCCAAAGAGACATAGATCTAAACATAGGCTCATAGATCTAAGCATAAACATGTAGATCTAAGAAAAAACATGGCAAAGAACACACAAGCATATAGATCTAAGCACAAGCATGACATAGAAAGTATAGGCATGTAGATCTAAGCATAAACATGTAGATCTAGACATATCCTAGCCCAAGAAGGCTAGGCCACCAACATCAAAGTGATAAATCATAGTAAAAAGCAAAGAAAAATGCTAGAAAAACCATTTTAAAAAAAACATGCTAGGAAGCAGAATAAAGCAAGAACATGCTAGGAAAAGCAATAAAGCATACTATTAAGCAAGAAAAAGCTAGAAAAAAGCTATGAAAAGAAAAGGGTGTGGATTGTAGCTAAAAAGCTACATCCATACCCCTAAACCTCAAATCCAAGGTATGGAACCAAGGAGAGGAAGATTGGGTGCAAGAACACTACTTTGTGATTGTGGAGAAAAGACAAGAATCAAAGGTGATTGGATGTGTTTGGATGGTTTGGGAGAGAAATTAGAGAGAAAAGAGAGAGAAACTGCCCAGAAAGATGCTCCAAGACAACTCAAAATCTTCTTTATTTTTGTAAAATGAGGGGTATAGGGGTATTTATAGCCTTTGGCATGCTTCCTGATGCTCGGCACACCTTGTATGTGCGCCGGGTCAGCCCAGCTGACGTTAGCAATTTTGTCCTTTTCACGCTTTTCAGTTCTGACTTCAATTGCATATTTAAATGCCTTTCCATACTCCGATTGAACACTAAGTAAATTGGAAAGCTCTGGTTGCCTTTGTGTCCTTGGAAATTTCTAGACGTATAGTTTCTAGAACACTAAGTAAATTGAAAATCCAACGGTTAGATCAAAAGTTATGGCCTCAGGAAGTGTGCTAACGCACTTTATACGGCTTTCAAGATACCCATGAATAGTCATTGGAAAGGGAATTTGATAATCTTTGTAATGGATCTAGTCTCAACCTGTTCTTTTGATCAAATCAAAATTAGGATTTCTGGTGCCCTCGGGAGTCAATGTCAAGTCAAACTCGGTCAAACTTGGTCAAAGTTGACAAAAATCTCAGAGTGGCTCAGGTTTGATGTAAAAGCAAGAAAAATGTTGTTTTAAGAAAAGGACTTTGACCGAGTTTGACTTTCAGTCAACTTAGGGTTGACAGGGGCATTTTGGTCAATTTGACTGAAAAATGCACTTGGACTGCTCTGATGCCTAAACGGGTTGCACCACATCAATCTAGATGTTTCCATGGCCCCATGAGGGAAAATATATTATTTTTGAATTTTTGAATTTTTGAGGTCCAGCATGCAAATCGAAGAGGGACAAAATACGGTATTTACAGCCATGATGGAAGAAAAATGAAGTGAAAAGACAAGCACTTTCCAATACCCAAAAAAACCATTCAAGTCAACCAAAGTTTAAAAGTTGAAAGCACTAATCACAAAATCACATTGCTTTATATTAAAGGAAAAATAAATAAAGAAAATAGAAGTGAACACCGAAAGATGTTCTTTACGCTAGAAAAGCCTCTTGACTAGGTCTATACTTACTGTTCGTTTGTGTGCCAACGTCAATTTCTAAGGACTTGCTGAGTTTAAAGGTCAGTTAGTGCAATAATTATACTCGTTTTTCAAAGCATTCCATTTTGATACAGGGATAGCTTTAGACTTTTTTGAGAAACTGGATAGCATAGACTTTGATCTATCAAAGTTAGATAAAAAAGTATGGAGGCATGTTATGGCCAATTTGAAAAAGAAATTATTCTTTCACACTAGTTCACATAGATTATATCACACACATATTTTGGTAATAATTAATGTACACACGTTATTGCACATAAAGTATATATAATTATTTTTTTACACTAAGATTGTGACTTAAAGTTACAACTCCCACTTTTCTCCATAAAAAAAGTCATGACTTTGAAAATCATGACTTCAAGTCACGAGTTTAATGCAAAAAAATTATTATGTATACTTTGTGTCCAATATTATGTGTGATATAAATATCACTCTTTAAAAAATGCCAACATTTAGGCTCTATATAAGTAGCATTTCTTTTGCGCATGAAAATCACACAGTTGAAACCCTTTGTCTTCTTCCTTGCTCGTGTGATAGAAAATATGCAAACCCAAGAAAGGTCTTCGAGCTGTCGAGGCATGGCTTTTGAGATCAAACCTCGTGCAGATCCCTTTGCCATCAAAATACCTTGGCTTGGCTCTCCTAAAGAGTTCCCTTCTTTTATTCAAAGGTCTATAAGCAAAAGTAGTAACCACTTTTGTGATCTTGACCTGGACGATGAAGATCATGAAGATATTGGTTAGGAGGTTTGGAACAAAGGAACGACATAGAGAAACAGATTAAGCAAAGCCCACTTCCACTTTTTACTGCTAGTATACATAAACAAGCATCAAAGCCATCTTGAAAGAAAAATTCGAGGCTACTAGTTATACTACTCGACCAAGGGTTTTTTCACAATGTACAAGGGACTCTTTTCAATTTGCTTGATTCTAACCATTACTGGCTTGGTCCTTGCAACCACGGGGCATTCCTCGTATGGGAAGAATAGATCAGAGACAACATTTCACATGAGATCCTAGGTGTAGCCTCCCCCATTCTTGGCCTTCTTTGCTTCTCTTCTTTGACTGCTTTCCCTCTAGTTCGCCATCTTCATCACAATGTATTTGAAAGAACTCATCGTGTTAGGGTTATATTTTCTATGTAATTGGCTAATCCTTCAACAAAACATACTTTACTTGTAATTTGGGTAGATCTAAGTTGGGTTTGATATATATCAAGTGGTTGTATTAAAGAAGGCATCTACCGAGATTTACTAGGCAACCTCGACACTAGCACAATTTATCGAGCTTTACGAATTCAGAATTCCAAATCTGAATTTCGGCCCATGCTGATGTATCTATTTAGGATTTCTTTTCTCACAACCCTAAACATATATAAGGCTTATTTTAAGAGCTGTCACATTACGGAAACAGTGATTAAGAGCTTAATTTTCTCTGTGAGAAGCTACTGCATTGTTACGCCATAGAGTTTTGTAACCAAGTGCTTCTTGATCTTCATTTTCTATGAACTGAGGAACTTTGTAGCCAACAACAATCATTCAAGTTGCTGGAGTTAGTCACGTACTGAGATACATTCGAAGGGTTAGTCACAGATTGGAGATTTGTGCATCAAAGGAAAGAAGGCAACTACAAGATCAAGTCCAATTGGGTATTGGAGCGAAGGTTTAACTGTATGTTAGTATTTTGGGATAGGCCAGGGTAGTGGTAAGATTTCTCATACTTGTAACCGTTTGATTATTGATTAGTAGATTCTTGGGAGTAGTGACCTTAAATTCACCCGGTGGGGGTTTTTGCCTTGTAAAGGGTTTTCCCCATTTGTTAACAAATCACCGTGTCAATTTAAAATCTGCTGTATTTAGTTTATTTGGTGATTTGTTGGTACCTCCACAATTTGCATGTAATTTGACCTAATTAATCAACTTGGGTAATTGAATTAATTAACCGGGGTCAAGCTATCTTAACCCAACACATCGCTTTGCTAGATGGATTGCTCTTGCTCTTCTCTGGGTCTCTATTATTCTTACAATCTCTTATGATCCAAAAACCAAATCCTACAAGAAAGACATTAGCTCCAGCTTGATCAAATGGCAAGAGTTTTGGTTCACCATGACCATCACTTTCTTAATCATCTTGCCATGGGTGACAGTAAGACGTGTTCCCATTAAGGTCTTTGGTCCTTCAGGCCACACCACAATTGTCAAGTTTGATGGCGGAGTAAAAGCTGGTATATTGGGTAGGATTAGTCCATCCCCTTTATCGGAATGGCACACATTTGGCATAATTTCTGATGGGAGGAAAGAGCACACGATGTTAGCTAGTGCTGTTGGTGACTTCACAAAGTCCTTGGGGTCAAATCCACCATGCCATTTGTGGGTTCGAAAAGTGCACTTTGTGGGCTTGCCTTATCTTGTTAATATGTATGATAGGGTTTTGTTGGTGGCAACAGGCAAGATTTTCAGACCCGGACCATTTATTGAACCGTAAAAAAGAGAGGTTCAAGGTTTTGAGGTCGAACTGAGGTCGAACTGGAGTCGAACCGTGATGACGTCATAATTAATTTAATAATTATTTTAATATAAATAAATATATTAAATTAGTATAAATAGAAAATTTAACTAAAATAATCCAATTAAATATAAATATCTATATTTCAAATATATATTTTCATATCATAACTTTTACAAGACAAATAAGAAATATCAAATCCTAAGCAAATTTAAATATAATATCTATTTATTTATTTATATATTGATTAGTTAAACTTGTAATAATAATAATTATTATTATTATTATTATTATTATTATTATTATTATTATTATTATTATATAAGAATTAGAAAGACACTCAAATAAAATAAAAATAAATTATTTGATAATTTTAAATTGAAATAATTTTTTAATAATATTTTTTTGAGAATGAATTATTTAATAATTATAATATGCTTAACTGTAAATATTAATTAAAATTAGAGCAATAATAGGAATATAACATTTTATACAAATTTTGTCACAATTTGCCATGTGATGAGATGTGAGCGGTAGAGATGTAAACCCATAAATTTTTTTTTTCATTACTCACACTTTGCCTTGTGTCAAATTATAGCAAAAAATTGTGTAAAATATTAAAGAAATGATATGCACACAACATTTTTACGTTAAATCATAAGTGGTAGGTTGTTATTAGTTGTTATCGTTGGGGCAAAAGAGTAATCTTAGTGTTAGTTTCAAATTTGAACCAATAACAACTAACCACTTGTGATTTGTTGTAAAAATATTCTAAAAATATTGTGAACGTAGCATCTCTCAAAATACTACATTACTCTTAAAAATACTTAAAATATTTAATGCACCTATCAATCATGTTACATCACGTTGGGCAGCCGAAAAAATATCTAAATCTAATAGCTGAAAATTTTTTGCTTTTATTAAAAAAATTAAGGGTCCGGCTCCTCTCCAGTTTAGCGTCTCATGTTTTCTCCTATTTTTAAACAGATGATGACACGTGGCGTCTATAAAATCTAATGGTAAAAACAAAGCCACAAACACACCAAACCCCACTACACCGAATCTGAGAAGCTATCACAAACAGAGCTGCAAGATAGGGGGAAAGAATGGGCTGAGAAATTGCGGAAGAGCAACAAAGGCTTCTTGTGTATTTGTATGTATGAGCTAACTGCTAAATGCTAATTGCTAGTTGTGGTTGTGTGTTTTTAACTGGTTCGGATCTGCACTTGTTGGTTTGTTCATCTCTCTTGCCATTCCTACAGTGGGTTTTTGTCATGGGTTTGGTTTGAGTTGAAATGAAATGGATTTTCTCCCTTTTGTTTCTTTATTTTTGGAAACAATAGAATTTTTTCTTTGTTTGTGCTTATGGGCTCTCTCTCTCTCTTGAGGCTATGTTTATGCTTATGGATTCTCAGATCTGGTGATATTTCCGGCATGATTTCTGACGGGTCCTTATCATCCACTGCCAAATGCAGTGGGGTGTGAAAAGTAAATTTATTGCTGAGTAGTGTTGGCAAAATAGAAATAAATGATTTTGTGATGGGGCCTTATATCTTACCATTACATTTTGTAGATGCCACGTGGTCATTTACCTGTTTAAAAACAGGAGAAAACATGAGACACCAAAACGGGAGAGGAGCCGGCCCCAAAAATTAAAACCTTTCATCATTTCCAAGTTAGCCACGTGAGGGACAGGGACTTAGGAATTCAAAGGAGTAAGAAAGTAACAAAAGTCTAAAGAAAGAAAGAGAAACACATACCTCAGAGAAAAAGAGGAAATTACAGAGCTCCATCAACGGAAAAAAGAAAGAGAAGAAAAAAAAGAAGAAAGAAGAAGAAGAAGCAGCAGTAGAAGACGAAGCGTGATCGACGACTGTGTTGGCAGAAGACGAAGATACGTGTTATTGTAATTTGTGTTTTTTTTTTTTTTTTTTTTTTTTTTTTTATCTAATGTAGTTTGTGTTTACTGTTTATTTGCTAAGCAAGTGTGGAGTTTATTTTGGCACAGACTGTTTATTTGCTGAGCAAGCGTGATCGGCGACTGTTTTTTATTTTTTGATCTAATGTAGTTTGTGTTTTTTTTATCTCTGGTTCTTTTCTTTTTTTTTTCCTTACAAATCCCTTTGTTCAAGATCTGAAATTATCAGATCTCCTTCCGATCTTTGTTCTTCTTCATGTTCTTTCATTTCTTCTAGATCTGATCATAAATTCATACCGCCAAAATTCACCGAAAGAGCTGAAACAAAAAGAAACCGTCCGAACCTCAAAAACCGGTCACAGTTCACAGAACCGGGCGGTCGGATCGCGGTCCGTGCGGGTCCTTGCTTTTTTTGCATGGAACGGTTCTTCATCCTATATAGACCGTAAAGCTGAACGGTTCGAGGTTTTCCCGGTCGAACCGTACGGTCCGGTCCGGGTTTCAAAACCTTGGCAACAGGTTCAGGAATTTGTGTATTCTATCATTCCTTTTGTAACCATGTTCTGTTGATGTGCGGTTAATTTGGATAGCCAAGGGAATTGAACAAAACTTTGGAAAAGAAATCAAAGAAATGGTAAGTGGGTGGCCAAAAGATAAGGTGATTGTCCATGATACTGCTGTGTTTGGTCGTCCCAATGTGTCTCAACTGAGCATTGATGCTGCTAGAAATTGGAGCACTGAAGTTGTTATTGTTACCAGCAATCCAGAAGGAAGCAGAGATGTTGTCAACGCATGCAAGGCTGCAGGAATTTCTGCCTTTGGTCAAATATGGGACTCGTAAATTAATCGCTTATGACCGTACACTAAATTTTATTTTGATTTTTTTCTTTTCCATAAACATTTTGCAATTTTTAATTTTTGTTCTTTTTCTCACCTCCAGTTGCCATATCTAAAAATATCATCACCATTTTACTTCTGTGAATCTACTTGTTGAATATTACCTAAAATTCTTAATTAGTTTTTGTTTAACTTTTCTGAAGATAGAAGAAAATGTCTTCTTTTTTTTCTCTTTTTTTTTTCTTTTTTTTTTTTAATATAGAAGACAAGAATTCTCCTTAAAATAAAAAGGAAAAAAAGTTTTCTTGATGAAGAGTAGTTGGGTATTTCTGGTCCATCAAGAAATAGGATTGGAACCTTATAAAAATGTATTGTTGCAATATGAGAGGATTTTTCACATTGCTTATGCCAATAGGGATGGCCATGGACCAGGTATGGATAGGGTATATCTATTCCTGACCCAATTAGTTTATCCATGAATACCCAATTACCTTACCCAATTAATATCCATACCCAATTGTTACTCGGTTTGTTTAAACATGGATATCTATACACAATCCAAACCTAATTTCTATAAAATCACAAAATATGCTCAAAAACCACTAAAATGAATAAAATATCCCCAAAATCTTTAAAATGAGAAAAAATACTCATGAAACTTCTAAAATGACCAAAATACCCCCAATATCTCTAAAATCACCAAATATGCTCAAAAACCACAAAAATGACCAAAATATTCCCAAAATATCTAAACTGAGCAAAATACCCATTAAACTCTAAAATGACCAAAATACCCTTGATATTTCTAGAATCACCAAATATGATTAAAAACCACTAAAATGACCAAAATATCCCTAAAATCTTTAAAATAAGCAAAATATCAATGAAATATCCCAACTAATTGCAATTACTACAAACTTACTGGTAAAGGTAAGATCTTTGACATGTAACCATCAGTGACAAATTCCTTTATAGCCTTACTTAAATTCTTGTAAAGTGACCGTAACTATAAAATATCTACATGCATAAATAGAAAAATATATAAGAAAATAGCATATCCCATAAAAATGTAACAGAATTCAATTTCGTGCAATACCCCAATCCCCGAATTGGCTCCCAAGTGTCTTCATTAGCTCCATGACTTTTCCAGCAAACCTAAATACAAGAGATGATGAGACCCAATTGTCATAAAAAGAAAAACAATTTGCACATTCTAAAAAACTTCGAATTTTAAACTTTTGTACTACCTTTAAAATTTTACAATATTACATTCATTGGAAAATTCAAACACAAATGAGATATCAAACAATATAGCTTAAAACTTATTGAGTAATAATTATAGTCATAGACCACAACCACTCAATAAAACATACAACCCTTTCTCATGCTTACAAGAACCAAAAAACAGCATTTCATTGAATTTAACAATTTCTTACCATTTTAGGCCAATAATAATACCAGAACTAATCATTATACGACCCCTTTCATAACATAACATTTACCAAAATTCAAAATTATGATATATTCACAATTTTAATAGATGGGTAATTTTGGAAAGTATATATTTATAAAGGATAAATTACAACTTACCCAAATGTAGTTTGGTTGAAATTTAAGTTACCTAGTTAATGTATTGGGTATCTTGTGTCTTGGGTAGAGCTTGAGGCTTGGCATTTACTAGTCTTCTTTATGAGGAAAAGTCTCTTATTGCTGAATATAAAGCCTAAATTTGTATCCTGTCTACATCAAAAAAAAATAATTAATGCATTAGCCTGATGGTAAAAATCAATTATCATAAATCAAGTGTCACAAGTTTATTATAGTATCTATCAAAAAATATATATATATATATATCAAGATCAAATGATGAAACATAAAACATGTAAATTCTTCTTTGAGAGAGAGAGAGAGAGAGTCATGCAAGTTAAAAAAAAAAAAAAAAACAATTTGAAGGACCTATAGTGGCATTTGAAAGCACCACATAGGTCCTAGTCTTATAAGGGACCTATAGCAGTGCTTTCAAACACTACTATAGGTCCAGCACAAAAAAGAAAAAGGGTCCCAAACAAAATATAAATAAAAATTTGAAGGACTTATAGTGGCATTTTTAAACACGACTATAGGTCTAGCACAAAAATAAAAATAAAAATAAAATAAATAAGGGACTTATAGCAGCATTTTCAAACGCCACTATAGGTCCAAACAAAAAAAATAGTCCAAAATGCAAAACTGACCCTCTAAATTTCACTACTTTTCATTTCAGTCCTCTAAGTTTAGGTTTTGTCATTTCAGTCCTTTAAGTTTCATTCATCCTCAACTAAGTCTTCTGTTAACAATCCGTTAGTTACTGCCGTTATCACACCCAAACAACTCTATTTTTTCCCTTTATTTAATTTTGATTTATTTATTATAAAAATGTTATTTAAATTTTTTTTTTAAAACCAAAAATTAATCGACGTTGTCCTTCCCATCTAAAAGAACACAAAATTGCAATCCCACCCACCCAATACCCTAGCCTAGCCCTATAGTGAGAGGGAGAAAGAGGGAGAAAGAGAGAGATTGAGAGGGAGAAGGAGAGAGAAAGAGAGATCGAGAGGGAGAAGAGGGAATTGGAGCCACCAAATCTGTACATTCTGATCGGAGCGAAGCCATCCAAAGTCTTCCCTCTCAATCTTATGGTTCCTAAAAAATTTAAACATGACAATGCCTTGGGCACATAGGCTTCCTAGGGCATTAAGTAATCTCCCACTTGAGTTGCTAAATGAGTTGACATGATAGGTGGCAAGACTGCAAGAAACCTTACCATTGTTTCTGTACATTCTAACACGTAAGGGACACTCCTCATTCTCTTCACCTTAGTGTAGATATCGTATTTTGTCTGCCCTCGATTTGCACGTCGGACCCCGAAAATTCCAAAAATATTATCTTTTCTCCATGGGGCTGTGAAAACATCTAAATTGACATGACGCAACCCGTTCGGGCATCGGAGCACTGAAAGTGCCATTTCAAGTCAAATTGACTAAAATGCCCCTAGTCAACCTTAGGTTGACTGAAAGTCAAACACTATCACCGAGCCTTGTGCTCATTTTCTTTTCTCTTTATTGGAAGGTTTCTTTATAGACTTTCCTTTACAGATGATAGTATCTATGATAGATATCTATCAAGATACTGCTACACGTGATCAACTTATCTTCCCTTCAACTATCACATGCATTCTCACACATATGAACGTTCCTATTCCTTCTACCCATCTCTTCTCTATCATTGGTGCTATTAGTCAGGTATCTATGCGATGGAGTGCTGCTTAGCTGGCCTTTAAGGCTAAGCGGCCTTGTCAGAAGTCTACTCTCGACCCTCATCTTTGTTTTCTCCATCTTCCTCTTCCGGGCTAAAGGCAGCTCTCGCTGCCATCTTGGATTAGCTTCAGCACATGCGAGCTGATTTTGGTAGTCGTTTGGACCATCTTTCTTATGAGATGTGTCATCTTTCTAATGAGAAGCATCATCACATCTCATCTTTCTGATGTGATGTGGTGATGCTTCTGGTTTTGCACATGATGATGAGATGACTGTTTCTTAGTGATTCACCCTTTGTCACTCGTGACAAAAAATGGGGTAGTAGTTTTGGCTATGAGAGAGTAGTCATGTTGTTAGGGGGAGAGCTAGACTAGTGATAGGGGGAGAGTGCTTTTGAGATATGTAGTGAGGTTTTTGTTGTATAGTTCTCATTACATGTACCTTGGTCTTATGACCACTTTAAATACATTATATTCTTTTGATATATATGATAATGATGTATGTGTTTCACCTTTATCTCACATGTGTTGTTTCTTTTCTCTCTTTATGCACATGTTTCTTAGTTTATATAACTTGTCTATATTTCACACTTGATGCCTTGATGGATCTTGTTTGAGTGTTTCACCTAAAACAAGTTGGAAGCCCTTCATGCCATGATCCCTCTTCTTGCAAAGTTTTTCAATAGTTCATTGTATTAGTTAGACTTATGTACTTTTTGTGTAATAGTTATGGAGATTGTTGTTTTATACTTCTCTTATAATTATGCTTGTGGTTTTCTCACAGATTGCCAAAGGGGGAGATTGTTAGGGTCATATTTTCTATGTAATTGGCTAATCCTTTGACAAAATGCACTTTACTTGTAATTTGGTAGATCTAAGTTGGGTTTAATATATCAAGGAGTATGTTGTTCAAACATAGCAAGTGATATCTTTAAAGACATGAAGGTTGATCCAAGAAACAAGTAAAGAAAAGCTATTTCAATAAATCTTGACACAAGCTTGATAGATGTTGTTATCAAAGTTAATGAAGCTCGACACAAGCTCTATCCATCGAGATCTACAATTTCAGAAATCTCAGATCTAAAATTCGATCCATGATGACTTGAATAATTAAGGTTTCTCTTATTATAACCCTAGTCATAAATAAGGCTTATTTTAAAGTCATTATACACAAAAACAAAGACCTAGAACTCATATACTTTGTGAGAAGCTACTAAATTTATGCGGCTTAGGGTTTTGTAAACAAGTGCTTCCTGATCTTCATTATTTATGAAGTGAAAAACTTTGCAGCCAACAACAATTAATCAAGTTGCTGGAGTTAGTCATGTTAGTCACGTACTGGGATCCGTGCAAAGGATTTAGTCACAAATTGGAGATTTGTGCAACATAGGGAAAAAGGATGCTACAAGATCAAGTCCAATTGGGTATTGTGGTCGCAAAGGAGTACGCCTCGGCTAAGTGGACTGTAACAGAGAAAAAAATGGAGTTGCCACCTAGATTAGGTCTAGGAATCATATTGGGCCTTTTGGGCCAATCACTTACATACATGGGTCCACATTCCAAATTATGGATCCGAAGTTTTGGTACGACTTAGGAAGGTATTAGGCACTCAAGACGAGTTTTAATTTGTAAAAAACATGCTTAGATGCTGCCCTAGGATTTTGATAAGAGAAAATATGGTTTTAGAGAAGATAAAGGCCTAAAAAAATAACTCTCTTTAGTTCGGGTTTTAATTTGGAGGCATAAGGTTGTATTTATATGTTACACTAGAGTTTTCAGACTTATTTAGAGGATTTTGGACGTTCCAAAGGGTTTAAAAGCTGGGGCCCATCAAAGAGGAAGGCTTTAGGCCCTAAAAACAAAAGTTCTAGACTTCTGGAAATTGGCCTGCGTATGCAGGTACATGCATGCGTATGCATATGTCCCTAGAAACCCTAATTTTGACTACTAGGATTTGCTCGACTTTAAATGATCATAACTCACTCAATATAAGTCTACATTAGGCAAAATGTGTGTTCAAATTGAAGCTCAGGATGTATACTTTCCAATAAAACAAACAGCACTAAAAGATTCTTTTTGGATCAAAAGTTATGGTCAAAATAATGAGCAAATGTCATTTTTCAACATTGATTTCAAAGCGATTTAAGCATTTTGAATTGTGATTACATCCAAACTATTGTGAACTTTTTAATTACCCTTAGTTGACATATGTCAAGCTCATCATTAAGACTGGGGACCAAAATTTATTAAGGGGTTCAAAATGAGATTTCTACAAATGCCCCTCATTTAACTTTGAGTCCACACACACACTATATAGAAACACACAAACATGCAAGCATTTGGGTATGCTCAAAAAGGTGATTGGTGCACTTCCAACAAGAAGTGTGAGAAACCACATAAAAGAGAAAAGAAAAAAAAAACTGAGATGTTTTCGAGTTTTAAGGACTCTACCTTCGAGTTTTAAAGACTCTACCTTCGTGACACACATACATGCAAGTAATCATGCAAATAAGAAATGTATTATAGAAAATCTGGAATGTTTGAGTTTTAAGGACTCTACCTAAAGTTGGGGGACCACTCGAAGTGAGAATTTACACCCAAACACAAATAGTCCACTCAAGAATGAGAAATTTACACCAAAGGGACCACTCAAAGTGAGCAATTTACGTCTAAACAAAAACAGGCCACTCAAGAATGAAAAATTTACACCAAGGGGACAACTCGACCGAGCAATTAACGTCCAAACACAAACAAGCCACTAAAGAATGAGAAATTTACGCCGAGAGGACCACTCGAAAAGAGAAATTTACATCCAAACATAAACAGGCCACTCAAGAATGAGAAATTTACGCTAAAGGGGCCACTCGAAGCGAGAAATTTACGTTTAAACATAAATAGGCCACTCAAGAATAAGAAATTTATGCCAATGGGACAAATAGTCATACATGACTCACATAAACACACAATCACACAAGGTTTGCAAAAACAAACACGCAAGATTTATGCAAACATGCTAGAATACAAAACATAAACACACATGACTCACATAAGAAAAAAGAACACACAAACACATAAGACACACAAAAAACATCAAACAAACATGTGATCACAAAAGATAACAAAAGGATAAACACAACAACGAAGGGGCCACACAAACATAACAAAACATGCAAACACACAATATGCTAAACAAGATGGACCTAGGGACCAAGACAAAAACAAGAATGGGCCTAAGGCCCAACATATATCAAAGAGAAGCCTAAGGCCCAAATGGAGTATGAAATGGGTCTAAGGTCCAAGATGGAATAACGACATAAATAAGCAAACAAACACACATGAAAAACCACACAAAGCATGGCGCACGCCAATGTGCTCATGCTAGAACAAGCCGGAGCCCCTCAAAGCATTAAGCACATTGATACGTGTTGCATACACTGGGAAACCAAGGTCACTTGGTGACATAGATCAGGACAATCACACCGCGATGACTACGCACATAGTATGACATGAATATGCACCTACAGCAATTGCCTTGAGTAGATGCCCATATCACAAGGTAAAGAGCACTCATGATCAAAGAGGGTCACTCATGTAACCATGAGAGTCCATCATACAAGGTGCACAATCACCCACACACGTGTAGACATATATATATATATATATATATATATATATATATATAAACTAGTCACTAATAAATGTCACTATTAACGTTTTTGGAGGGTTAAGAGAAATTTAGTTAAGATAAATGGACCTTTTCACTATGGATTTTAAGGAATAAGTCACACAAATGGTTAATTACAACACTAATATTCAAAGGAATACATATAATTCATTATAATGTAAAGGATTTAAGTTCGTCAACCAAAGTGTGTGTGTGTGTATATATATATATATATATATATATATATATATAGTGATCTCGTCTCATATTTCTTAGTCTACCGACAAAATTTTGAAAAATAATACAATGTTTAAACATTGGTTATTGCCTACACAACAAAAAAGGTAAAATTTCAAATCAAAATATTACATATCACATCTAAAAGAAACACTAACAAAAAGTAAAAATACATGACATGCACTAATAACAAAAATTTAAAATATTTGAAAATGTTTTGCAAATCAACTCAACAAAATCTTATTAAATTGGTTAGAGACAGCTTCACCAACTATATTTTATCAATATAAATAACCTTCTTCATAAGACTTTTGCTTAAATTATCATACTAAGGGTCTGTTTGAGATCCGCTTATTTTGCTGAAACTGAAATTTTTTTGTTAAAAGTACTGTAAATAAAAGTAAAAATTAGCTGAAATAGTACAGTGAGACCCATGAATAGTATCAAAAAATACAGTGAGACCCATGAATAGTAACAAAAATAAGCTGAATAGTAAAATAAGTTGGCAAAAAATAAGCTATCCAAACGGACAATGAATATGAGAAAACAAGTGCAAGCATATTCTTGTTGACTTTACACTGTATCCCAAAGAGTTTCTCTTGGATTGCTTTGTTCTTCTCTCTGGCTTTATAGCTAAAGCTCCTCCATCATAACATTGTTGGCTCTACACTGTATCCCAAAGAGTTTCTCTTAGATTGCTTCGTTCTTCTCTCTAGCTACAACTAAAGCTCCCCCATCATAACATTCCTGCCTTGCAAAACTTTGCAGACAAAAGTAGAATCATTCCACCTTTGTTTCTCTCAATAATTAAGATAGATAGCTAGCTAACTTACACATTTCCAAAATTTTCATTTTCTACTTTTGCAGCCCCTAAAAAAAGTTGTCCTGATTTTATCAAAAGCTTGCCTGCCATTAGTATTAAAATTCTTAGTATATACACCATTAGCATAGATACAAATTAATTCAAAAGTAGCCTTGTTTTAAAAAGGCCATAAAGCTCAAATATCACCAGCAACCAAATAAATGAAATCATTGCTCAGTACTAAGAGTAAAATTCTCATTAATCTAGTGCTATATAGAACAAATGTAGATTTTATAAAAATATCCTATAATACATATACAATATATCTTACTCCCGTATTCATGTGCTAAATGGTTTTGCTTTAATATATAACATAATAAGGATTTGTGTTAATACTAATATGCTACAAACCTAATGTAGATTTTGCTCTCATATATTTTGTGCCTTTAGTGACAAAATTCACAAAAGTCCCATCCAATAGTTTAGACTATTATTTCCATGTTTTGAAAAAACAGAACTTGATATTTATTGAAAAATGAATGAAATAAAAAAATTAATTAAAAATCACAAAATGAAGAACCAAAAATCAAGAACACAGAGGGAGATTGTTGGAAGCAGAATTAATGAACCTAGCATGAATTGTGAAGAGTCAATTGGTGTGATTTTAGACTCGATTAGAAAGGAAGCAACTTTAAAAGTTGAAGCTCGCCAAGCTCTCTTGCATTGTTTTTGTACCTCCTGAAATAGGGATACCAAGGGTTTTACTAGATGAGCTGCTAATAGACCAAACAAATAGGCCCGTATATCAACCATCAATTACACACCCAAAATGACAAAAATCTAAATAGATTAAAATGGAAGATGGCAAAAGAACTTAACAATTTATTTATAACTATCGAAAATGTTATAGGATTTCCAAAACTGCTAAAGTTTGTCAGAGTTAACAAATTTTATATACATAATGGAAACCCCTTACTTGGTTCTTCATATCAAACACTAATAAAATTAATCTATTCAGTTTAGGCAAAGAAATGTTAATGAACAACCCACATTGAATTATGTATTTGTTTGATTCTAATTCATAGAGTCTGTAACTTATCTAAAATTTTTCAATCCAGTCAAAGAATTAGACAAAGATGTAAAAACTCAGGGAGAGATTTAGGCACTGTTTGGGCACATCCTCAAAAGCATAGACAGTTGAGAGAGAAATCATCACTTCTGAATCAAGCACAATCCTTAACAATGAAAATATCATGAGACCTAAGATGTAAACCCTTTTTTTATTCCTTTAGTCCCAATGTCAACAAATCTATATTAAATATTTAAAAAACAAACAAAAAGAAAAGAAAACAAAGATATAAAACTTGTTTCCAAACTTTTCAAGGAATTTAGGTAATTGCTCATACTTATACTCCTCCGTCTTCACCCCTACCCCTACTTTCTCCACCACTCCTGCGCCTAAAATACCAAAATAACCTAACTCAGATTCTTACTCACCAGGGGCAACAATAGTAGTAGCAAGAGACACAATCAAATTGTTATGTTTTGGTTCAATGTGTAATGCCATCACTGAGATCTATCTTTGTGAAAAATTCCAATCATGAATCTGAGTTCGAGGATAATCCAATAATAGCCTAAACGAATAGTTTTGTGTACCTAAAAACAATAAGCAAAAATATTCAACCATTATTAGAACAATTAAAAACCAAAAAAGACATTTCTTTCGAACTAAATAATCAGCCTTTTGGAATTGCAGTAGACAAAGAAGTAACAGGAAAAGCCTTCTAGAAACTAATTATAAATCAAAACCTTAATTAAAACCAAATCTATCCCATAAAAAAATAGTAATTAACTGCCACTAACACCCAGAAATCTATAAAATACTTAGAACCTTATTGTTAAGCTTTGGTTAAATGAACACAATTTGAAAACCAATGTGCCAAATTGGATCCAAAAACCACAAATTCAAATTTTAACTTATATGACCTTAAATTGTAGAGACATTTTGTGCAATCCAGGCATGTAATTGTTCATTAAAAATAGCTGCATCTTATGTAGTCCAGGCATCATAAAAGTACACAACTCACATCTTATGCTGTTTGCAAAGACATGAGAAATACAAAAGAAGTTGATCAAGAACACTTAACCCCCAAATATCAAAAGAATGAAAATTAGACAATCTTAAGCTAAACTATGGTTTTTCAATCAAATGAATGCAATAGTAATAATTATAAAGAAAGAGAGGTAAGCATTGGGTTATTGTCAGAACAGAACCTTGTCTTGTAGGTAAACCTATCAAATGTATGTGATAGCAATATGCACATGAACTATTCACCTGATATTCCTAATAAATGAAAAATAAATTCTAAACTTAAACTGCCCCTATGACAATTCTTAAATCATGCAATCAAAAAATATTGTTGGCACCGTAAGTAATCAACAAATTTCTTTCATTCTATTAACATAAACGAATTTTGAGCCTCCTTTAAAGCTACATCTTTTCTTCTAAATGAAAATCCAAATCAAAAAGTTTGTATTCCCCTAGAACATGAAATTTGTTCCTCCATTGAGTCATTTAATATTCCTCAAAATGGAAAGTCGTATTTCTCATATATATTCATAGAAGGAGTTGATAAAAACTCTCTAAACCTAGCATATTATATAGTCTATTGTCAACTGGACAGAGATATATTCTCCTAGAGATCAAGGATATGATGAAAAGGGCAAACTAAAATGAACATTTTTTTTCTTAATGAAAATATAGTGGTGTGAGCCTAAGAAGGGACAGTCATGCATAATTTACATGATAAGCTACAACTTGAAAATGCAGAAAATAACCCTATTACTAATTAGCCAAAAAGGTCATATCACCAAGTTTTAAGGTACTAAGGTGGTACTACATATGCATAAAGATGAAAAGCGTTGTCAATAAAATCATTTGGAGTACAAATATAATAGCAATACTATTAACCACTATTCAATTGGCAAAACTATAAGTTGTTTTTGGGATTTTAATCAAACAATCTGGACTTAGGGAGAATCTACCAATTAGGAACAGCTACCACATCAAATTCAGATCCAAATCCCATTGATGTAAAGTTGTTTTGTTTCATCAAGCTAATTTCTTCTTCATCAACTGCTTTCGTTATATATTTTTTGTAACAGACTTTTATCTATAATGAAAACATACAAACTTTTAAAATACCAAGACAAAGAAAAAGGTACAATGGAATAAAAAAGTGAAGTTACAAACTTTAGATAAAATAAGACAGACATTAGTTATCTTATGATTGGCACACCCTGGAGGATCATTGTGATTAAAAATGAAATAAATGTTTTTGTTTAAGATGTTTTCCTTAGAACTCATTGCTAGACCCTTTCTTTGGTGGATATTGGTGATATCATGGTGCAATTTGTATTATGCTTATATTGAGCCTGCTGTGGGTAGTAATTAATTTGTTATCCAAAATATCTTTTCATTTCTTTATTGTTACTACTATTATTCTAGAAAGTATGCTTCAAACATGGATGGAACTCTTTCCCACAAGAATTCGATATATTTTGAAGAAAAATAGCCTTTTACCTTCCACAACCTTACGGTGTTATCTTTAGAAGCAGCCACCACAATGATACCTTCAACACCTATATATAGAGAACAACTTTAACATTGATAGTGTAAAGAAGTAGAGTCACTGAAACATTTACTATTTGAAAGAAATAGATATTGGCGAACAAAGAATAGATGAAAAAAAATATCTTCAGAAACTAAGTAGAATTAAAAAATGAAAATTATTTCTAAATTGCTTCAAACATACAAAGTTCTTAAACAATTCAAGCCATATAGGTCCCAAGTTCAAGTGAAACAGTTATTTTTGGCATTTCTGGGAAGTAACAATGGGGAAAGAAATACCCTTTCTTTATCTCAGATTTAGGCTTCTTATAAACTTCCTTTTCCTCTTTTTCTAACAAAGACAGCACCACCTTAACAAAAAACAGTTCCCATGAATCAAAATTCCTAAGCAAATCTAAATATCCCCATAAGTAGAGCACTCAACAATAGGAGTATAGGACTGCTTAATAGGAAATATTTTCCTCAAAGTGAAAGCTTATCTGAAAAAATTCAGTGAACCCTTCACATTGAAGTTAAGATTCAAAATAAGTTTTAGTAAGGATGGAAAGTTTTCTATTAGATTTTTTACCTCGTACTTCCTAAGTGATGGAAAGTTTGGTTTAGGCATTTTTACAAACACTTTGGGGAGCAAATAACACAGTCACCAACCAAAATCTTCAACTTGTAGTACACCTTTAAACAAAATACAAATGTATAAATAGTTACTAAGTATTTAACATCTAACCACTGTAATTTATCACACACACACAATGAAGTATACAAAACATTTCCAATAGCAAGAGCAATATAAACAAAGAGAAAGTAAGAAAAACACAGAAAGGACACTAATAATGTGGTTCATGTGAGCGTGAGAGATGCAAAGGAAGTCTTGCTGTATAGCCTGCTAGGGACAATGACCAATATTGAAAGCCAAATTGAGAGTATGCAAACTTATGCAGGTTTTGTGGCCTGCGATTGACAGATCCTTCACCAGTAACTTTGTTTTATATTCATAACACTCTCAGCTTTGCGACTCAATCGACGAGAACAAACCACCATCTAAAAAATACACATAATTTAGTAAACTGACATAAAATTAAAACAGAAAGGAAGGAAAAATCCACATTAAACAGAGGCCCAAGAAGGCCAGTAAATAAATAAAATTTACTAAAATTAACAACAATTTAAATAATAATATCATATTACCAATAAATTTTATTTATTTCAATCAACCTAAACAAATAAAGAGCAATAAAATTATGGTATATAACACCAATAACCTAGAGGTCAGAGGTCAGTTCGTGTTTTGGGATTTTTAGGGAAAAGATGGAGAGGCTGAGAGAGAGTTGAAGAAGAAGTAGATATCTTCAATTTTGCATGGGTTCAACCTTAATCAAAACCAATTATCTAAATACCTAAATCAAAGAAAATCAAACCAATAATCCAAATACCTAAATCTAAGATAACAAAAATAAAATCATATACAACACCAATTTTCTTGTTTAAAAATACCTGCACTGGTAGCGGCTTGTACCTGGACTAGAAATTTATCATTAAATGTACGAGTCGAGATCCACTCCTCTAGTAATGCCTGCACATATAGCTTTATTTTATATTTATGCATTTCTTAATTTAAAGAATCCTAGCTGAAGTTACATTATAGTATAATGAAAACCATAAAAGTGCATAAAAACATTCCCATACCTTATGATCAAATTCAGACATTTTCAGAACTATAGGTACAATTATTGGTTCAGCACCAGACTTCTCCTTCCTAACAGAAGCATTTCCGTTTATCTCTGGATCCTTAAGACTTTCACCTGCATAAGCAAAAACAATTGGAAAAATTTGAAAATTCCTATTAATACTTTTCTCATTCATTATATAAGGATACAAATAGTCATGTCAGCAATCTCAGAAGGGATCTAAAATTTTTTAACAAGATAGCAGAATCCAGAGTGTAAATTGACCTTTGCTACCAGGGACACTTCCTGCTAGGCTGATAGATTCAAGAGTATCTGAGACTTTATTCATGTTATCAGCCAATATCCCTTCTTCTGAGCTCACATGCCCAGGACAGTTGCTCTTTTTACTGTCACTTCCACAAACATTAGTAGAATTATTTTCCATTTCTGTTTCTGTACCATCACCGCATGTCACAGCTACCTGATTAGCCTCTTTTGATTTTTCCGGCACATTAGCTGGTGTTTTACTTTCGTCATCCATCAAATAAATGCTAGGATCTATATGTATGCCCTACCATTGTGATAATAAATAAATAGATGTAAAAAGTGAATCATAAAATGAATACACCATGCGCAGGAAAAATACGATTTTTTATCATATCCCTCATGTGAAATCATTAAAAGAAATAATAAACAATTTCTAAGCTGATGAAGAACCTTAAGCATAACAATAATCAATACACTGATACAGTTTAGCATCTTCTGATTCTTCTCTAAGAAACTTACAACAACTTGCCCTTCTTGGTCACTTAGCAGATTATCCTTAAGATTTTATTTCCATTTTCATTGATTTTGGAAGAGATCATCTGTTTTGCAAAAACTGACGAAGAGCCTTCCCTAATAAATGCTAGGATCAAAATTTCCTACACAGAAATGGGTCCTAGTCACCTTGTCAAATCTTTTATCAATTGTATAAATAAATAAATTGATTTTATGTTAAGAATTCAGCAGAACCTTTACATGTACATGAAACAATGAGTAGAAGCAGGAGACTTTGAAGGTGTTAATGAATTGGCAGATTGACTGGGATGCAGGGTAGGTCATTTAAAAATGAGGCATTTGGGCCTCCCAGCATGGAGGGCACAAGTAATACGGAATGTGGTAACTGAAAATATAGAGAAGATTAGCAAGCTGAGGAAAAAAAAAACTTTAGGGGGTTGGGGGGAGGGGGGTGGAGTTACACTGATCAAAATTACTTTGTCTACAGTGGGAAATGCACAGTTGCACTGAGGAAGTGCAATCATTTTACAAAGCACTACATTAATTATTAGTGGATGGCTTTAAACATACTATAGTGGCATTCTTTAGATGGACAACAGCTTTGGGCAAAATATTGACAATTAATAACTTGAGGAGAGGAATTGTTATTGTGAATAGATGTTTTATGTGTATGAGGCATGGTGAAGCAGCATATCATCTGCTCTTAACATTGTGGGTGGCACATGAATTGTGGTCCTTGGCCTTAAACCTATTTTGAGTGCAATGTAGGAGGCCTCATAGAGAGGTAGATTTGGTCATCATGATATGGTTGAAGAGAGGGGGGGGGGGAGGGGGCATTCTTTTATGCATTACGAGGACAGTATGGCAAGAAAGAATAATCTCGCCTTCAATAATACAGTACCATACGAGAAACTTTTTTGAAATGGAATATTTTTCTTTCTCTATATGATTTATTGTTTGTATGAATCTTCAATTGTAATTTGTTTTAAGAATGCATTATAATCATCCTCTTTTTCAATGAAAGTTATTACTCATCAGAAGCATATGTGCAAGAAGTATAGACTATAGAGAAACAGTTAAAATTTTCAAATTGCTTGACAACACAAGAACTTTGGTCTCCAGTCTCAATTTCTGGATCTCTCAGGTAACAATTAGGCCAGTGATAGAGTCTGGATGAAGAGGTAGGATAGGAAATAGAGAGAATCAGGTGAGTTCAGAGTGGTAATTTGTGCCTAAATTTGAGTATTTGAGGGGATGGAGTAACGAACTCATGAATGGATTTCCGAAGAGGCTTTGGACACTTTTTTTTTTACTATCTATCTCACCTTTGTTTTCCAATACTACTACTCATATACTCCTATTAATATTGTTTGTCTGTTAAGCAACCCATGGTATCATTTTCTTTCCTTTTCCTTCACACCTTTTCATTCTACTATACCACGTTGTGCCAACAAATCCTAGAACAAACTGTTAATGCTAAACAAAAAGAATTTAATAAATGGATTCTTTTTGAGTACATGAAAGACATTACTATTTAAAAAATTATAGCAACAGTGCAAGTGGGGATGAATGAAGGAAGAAGAGGATGAACAACCGAAGGGTAAATGTAATCTACAATCCACATAATTAAAACGGTAAACATACCTCAATTATAATTGGTTTTCCATCTTTCATAGCTTTCTTCAAATCACCAGCCAAACCTAGCCAGCAAATGCTATATGAATCAATAATCAAGACACTCGCTAGTACAATGATGTAATTCCCTATATAGTAGAAACTCTATAGGAGGCTCTCAAATAATCATAAAATCCAGATTATATAGTGGTAATTAAAAAACTATGAAAGGCAAATCTCAACAGCTAAATTATTTATCCAAAAAATGATCACATTAATTTAAACCAAAAGACTACCTTTACGAACAACTCTACACTCTCTACAAAATTCAGTGATTAATTCCTCAGAAGAGCTGAAGTCCCGGGCCCATACTGGAGTAGATGCCAATGGCGCACTAAATCAGATATAAAAAGAGAATAAGCATTCTGATTTGGTCCACCAAAAGAAAATAAATAAATAAATAAATAATTCCCTTGCTTTAGTGCTCAGTACTTCAAATTAAAAAAAAAAAAAGAGGTTATTAAAGGGAGAAATATTTGTGCCAATAGCCTGCATATTCAAATGCACAACTGAATTCTAAAATATTGCATCCTCTATTCTTCTCAATGACTTGGAAATTTAAAAATTAAAAATTAAAAAAAAAAATTAAAAAAAATTGTCAACAGCAGAAAACTGATAATATAGTCAATATGTGTAACATGTAATTCCAAGAAGGCATCTGCCTGTGATGACACCCTGCTTTATGCACCAGGGGAAATCAAAACCCATTATCAACCCAGAACCAGACAACTTCCAACCTACACCCATTAAAACAGGTGAAGAAACTACGAGATTTTGGGTCTTGGGAGGATCAATCCTCTTCTATATAAGTATCTTCCTTTTATAAGTATCCCAAAACCCATTTTTATTGTCAGAAGCTGCTAACAAAGAATAGTCCCAGTAAAATGCATATGGTTTATCGCCAATATGTAGGCACAATCAGTAAACATCACCCTAGGATAGGAGCATCTTTTACTTCCATTTCATCCTCCAACTGCAAATGACTACATATGTACTAAAAAAAACTGTCTTAATAAGCATCAGCCCACACAGATATCACTTAGTGCTTCCTCAGCCATGGAATTCCAGTAGAAACACTTTTAAAAAGTTCATTTTTATATAACTTCAGTAAGAGCAATGCTAGAGACACAAAATTTTACAACCTCTTCCACAACTTTCTAGCATGGCAAGTTGTAATTGGAACTTCACTTCCCATGGGCCCACCACTGGCCACCAATTTCATTATGCACCAATCATATGGTTTAGGGGTTTTGAGAATTGAGAGAGGCAAAGAGAACGGCAAAGAAGAAGAAAGGGAAACTTAAGGGGAAAAAAAATTAATTTATATGTAAACTGTGAAGGAGAAAAGACATAACTGCTCAATATCTGTATATATTAAGAAAATTCATAAATTTAGTTATTACTTTTTTTTCTGTCAAAAATACTCCTAAATTAATTAACCAATAACTTAAAAATAAGGTTAAAATAGTAAATTGGAAAAAGAAAATTAGTTATTACTTTTTTTATTGTCAAAAACACCCCTACCTAAAACTTAAAAATGAGGTTAAAATAGTAAATTGACAAAAATAATAAATTCCTACTACGTTGAAATGCCTTCTTTCTTATAATAAACTCCTACTTTTACGTTGATTTAAATTCCTACTTCTACTCACTAAGTCCTTACAAAATAGGATTACTCTTTTGTTAATTTTAAAACTCTTCCAATCTACAAAACTCAGCCCACATATTCATTTTTTACTTCATCACGATATATTTGTTTCTTCTGTCCTCATTTTTTTTTTCAATTTTTTTTATAAAAAATTTTATTACACCCTTAGGTTTTTTTTTTTTTTTTTTTTTGGTGATTAGAAAAAGTAGAAATCCCAAATTATAATAAATGCAAATTATTAATCTTTACCCAAAAAATAGAAGAACCTCTCATGCGCGTGCTCAGAGGCTAGTAGCAAGAAAGATATAAAAAAGAAGTGATGTTTTATTTATAACTACACTGCTGCCCCAAGAGTAGTGTCTCTAGTTTGTAATAATAGGCAGTTTTTTTTAAAAAAAAGATGAATGTTTAATTAAAAAGATACAATCGTTTGTGTTTTTAATCATATACGTGTCAGTAATTTATGTAGCCACATGGTGTAATGAGGAGCGATAAACAAAAAGTCAATGATTTCGACTATTAGTTATTACACACACACACACACACACACACACACACACACACACACACATACATACATACATACATCATGCACAATGCTATCACACAAAGCAGCAACGTAAAACAGACACTGTCATACTTAGGGAATGCGGCCCAAGCAAAGAGCAGGAAAAGGAAAGGGTACAAGGAGAGAGATAAACCCTAATACATGCTCTAGAGCTGAACATTGCCTTTTGTGGGCGTGTGTCTTTTTGCTCGCATCTTTGTCCTTTTTTGCTCGGGCCTAGGAGGTCGCACCTTTGCTCCAAGTGTTCATGCTCCATGCGTGTATATGCAAAGACAAAAGAAACAAGCCAGCAGACAAGCAAAGAAAGAAACTAGGGAAAGAGAGAGCAAGCAAAGAACATAGAGAGCCAAATGGGAGCAAACAAAGCATGTTGAGCATATGAAAGGGCAAACAAGCATGTTATTAAGCAAAAGAGAGTGTCCTGGGAGGAAAAATGTAGGTTTGGATCGAGTGTCCATAGTTCCATTAGATTGGAGTATGGACGACACAAGCAAGCAAAGACTTAAGCATGAACATGTAGGCAGGTGTGCAAAAAAAGAAAGCATAGAAGCAAAGAAAGCCGAATGGGTGGCACAAAGCAAGCATGGCAAGCTACATCGCACGGGGCAAAGAAAGGGTATGCATCAAGCAAACCGGAATCACGAGAATGCATCTCACAAGTGGTTACACCTCATTAGGCCATGAGGGGGATGGATGTAAACACGCAAGAACAAGCCCATGGGGGGGGGGGGGGCGCACAAAGCATGGCAAAGCCTAGATCTAGAGAGGCAAACATTGACATAAAGTATAGAAGCAAGCAAGTAAACATAGACATGCATAAAGGAAATGATCCAAACTCTTTGATATAGGCCTAGGTGTACGAGTGTAGGCCTAGACCACTGGATCTAGATTGACACCCCACCAATGAGGGCCAAAACATAAGAAAGAGAGACATCAAGGAATAAGAGGGCTATAGAAGCACATGGCATAGCAACCAACATATAGATCTAAGAACACAAACATGGTACGGAGCACATAAACACAAAGATCTAAGCATAGGCATGTAGATCTAAGCACAAGCATGGCAAGAGTCCTAAAAGCATGTGGATCTAAGCACAAGCATGGAATTTAGACATATCCCAGCCCAAGAAGGCTAGGCCAACAAACATCAAAGTGATAAATCATGGTAAAAAGCAAAGAAACATGTTAGAAAAACCATAAAACATGCTAGGAAGCAAAATAAAGCAAGAACATGCTAGGAAAAGCAATAAAGCATATTATTGAACAAGGAAAAGAAAGAAAAAGTTATGAAAAGTAAAGGGTGTTGGTTGTAGCTAAAGAGCTACATCTACACCCCTAGACCTCAAATCCAAAGTATGGAACCAAGGAGAGGAAGATTGGGTGCAAGAACACTACCTTGTGATTATGGAGAAAAGAGAAGAATCAAAGGTGTTTAGATGTGTTTGGAAGAGAAATTAGAGTGAAAAGAGAGAGAATCTGCTTAGAAAACTACCCAAAATCTTCTATTTTTTGCCAAATGAGGGGTCTGGGGGCATTTATAGCCATTGGCATGCTTCCTAAGGCTCGACGCACCTTGTATGTGTGCCAGGTCTGGCTAGTGGTCACACAAGGTACGCTGGGTCAGCCCGACTAACATCAACAATTTTGTTTTTTTCCCACTTTTTGGTTTTGACTTCGATTGCATATTTGAAAGCTATGGTGTCCTTGGAAAGCTCTGGATGTCTAGTTTCCAGAACACTAAAGAAATTAAAAATCCAATGGTTGGATCAAAAGTTATGGCCTTAGTAAGCAAATTGATGTGCCTTGCACGGTTTTTTGGTTATCCAACCGTTTTAACTCCAATTTCAACCCACGAATAGTTGTTGGAAAGGGAATTTGATAATCTTCACAATGGCACTGGTCCTAACATGTTCTAACGATCAGATCAAAATTAGGGTTTCTAGTGCCCTCGGGAGTCAATATCGGGTCAAACTTGGTCAAAGTTGACAAAAATCTCTGAATGGGTCAAGTTTGATGTAAAAGCATGAAAAAAGTTGTTTTGGGTGGACTTTGACCTTGTTTGAATTTTGGTCAACCCAAGGTTGACTAGGGGCATTTTGGTCAATTTGATTGAAAAAGGCATTTCGAGTACTCCAACGCCTGAATGGGTTGTGCCACGTCAATCTAGATGTTTCCGTGGCCCCATAGAGAAAAGATAATATTTTTGGAATTTTTGGGGTCTAGCATGCAAATCAACGCGGATAAAATATAGTATCTACAGCTGCCCTTTCTTTATTTGATATCTCGAGTGTGATGAGAGGTGTTGGATAAAGAACGTAATTCCACATTTTGTTGCCCTAAAATTGCATGCAAAAACTGCGCCGTTTATGGATTAAGACTAGTTTTACTTGACAAGGTTGATCTGCTGCAACTGGTACAGAGAAATTTTCTAACTTGGTCTTCGGAACTGAGCAAGAAACTCTGGTTTTTTTTTTTTTTTTTTTTTTTGGTCAAAGGTCAACACTAACCGGCGGCCATACAATGTGCGCCGAGTAGACCCGACGGCCACACAAGGTGCGCCGAGCTGCCCAGGCCATACAAAGGCCTATAATTGGGTCCTGAGGCTTCGTTTTAACCATTTCAACTCCAATTCTCTAATTTCTTACTTCTAAACATTTCTCTAGAGCAAGTGGCAGTCTAATAGGCCTAGCTTTTAGCTTCAGTTCACAACTTTAGTCTCCAGTTCTGTAGTTAAGGTTAATGTCAATTTTTTTCAACAAATATGTTAGTGGCAATGCAACTAGGAAAGCATGCTAGCATGTATTTCATTTTGGGTATTTTGGCATATATGTTTTTTTTGTTTTTATCATTTATGCTATGATGATGTTGGAAAATATATATGTTCACATGTTCAAGTAGCATAGGCCGACTTTCGTATGTTGGATGCTATGAAAACACATGAAACACTATGAAAACTAAAAGAAAAGCTAGGTAAATATGAGAGACTAGGAATGATAAAGATGGAAAATTTTGAGAGAATTGAAAATGTAAAAGCAATGCAATTTTGAGTGTGGGTAGTTTTGGAAAACATAGGATTAAACGGTCACCGCCAAATCTGAATCCTGAGTGGTATCTTTAGAAAAAGGGAATAAGATTAAACGACCGTCGTCGAATATGAACACTGAAAGAGATTAAACGATCGCCGCCGAATATAAATCTCGAATAGATGGATAGGATTAAACAACTGCCGCCAAATCAAACCTTGAAAGAGATTAAATGACTGCCATGGAATAGAAATCTCGAAAAGATGGATAGGATTAAACAACTGCTGTCGAATATAAAACCTAAAAGAGATTAAATGACCGCCGCTGAATATAAATCTCAAAAAGATGGATCGGATTAAACGACCGTCGCTAAATATAAACCCTAAAAGAGATTAAACGACCATCGTCAAATATGAATCTTAAAAAGATGGATAGGATTAAAAGACCACCACTGAATATAAACCTTGAAAGAGATTAAATGACTGCCGCCAAATATAAATCTCGAAAGATGGATAGGATTAAACGACCGTTGTCAAATATAAATGCTAAGAGAAATTAAAAGACCACTGTCTAATATAAATCTCAAAAAGATGGATAGGATTAAACAACCGCCGCCAAATATAAATCATGAAAGAGGCATTTTGAAAACATTGATATTTTTGAGAAAAAGAGATAGGATTAAACGACCACTGCCAAATATAAATCCTAAGAGAGAGGCATTTTGAAAACTTGAATACTTTTGAGGCAAAAGATACAGGATTAAACGACCGCCATTAAATATAAATCCTGAGAGAGAGGCATTTTGGAAACTTGAATAGTTTGAAGGAAAAAGAGATAGGATTAAATAACCGACGTCGAATATAAATCCTAAGAGATAGGCATTTTGAAGACTTCGATATTTGAGAAAAAGAAGCAAGATTAAACGACCGCCACTAAATATAAATCCTAAGAGAGAGGCATTTTGAAAACTTGAATACTTTTAAGGCAAAAGAAATAGGATTAAATGACCACCACCAAATATAAATCCTAAGAGAGAGGCATTTTGAAAACTTGAATACTTTTGAGGCAAAAGAGAAAGGATTAAACGTCCGCCGCCGAATATAAATCCTACGAGAGAGGCATTTTGAAAACTTGAATACTTTTGAGGCAAAAGTGATAAGATTAAACAACTGCCAACTGAATATAAATCCTGAAAGAGAGGCATTTTGAAATCTTTATTATTTTGAGAAAACATTACATTTTGGTATGAACTTGCATGATATATATTATGTAGTAGGTTTAGACGTACTTACCTGCCTATTTGCATTACCATATGTTTTGGGCTTACTAATCAAATTTGAATTTGCTTTTATAGATCATGTCTCGACGGGCTAGATCTAGCTGGGATCATAGGAAGGCTCCCGCTATTGTTCCATCTCGAGTAGACTTGCTGAGCAGCGACGATGACACTGTCTCGGCCACCGTGCAAGTTACACAAACCCTTTAGCGATATTTTGACAGAGGTGGTGATGACACCACGCCCACTGGGGGCATACACATAGCACATCGCACTAGGAGCCAATGTTCAGTGGAGATAGCCAGTGCCTTATCTTAGTCCTGCATTGGTTCTGTAGGCTGTTCTTCACAATTCCCTCAGATCGAGGAAGGAGGAGGCCTAGGGGGCAACGAGCTTGGAGATGAGCTTATGTTTGATATAGATGCTGATTTGGAGGTCGATGACAAGGCCAGGCCATGTCCAAGCACTCTGAGGCACCCGTAGTTGTAAGTTGAGATTTCCCCCTTGTCTGGCCAGGGCTAAGGCATACACTGGAAAGATTAATGATAACATATATGATACCCATCTTCAGCATGATCTGAAGAGGCATCCTTCCACTCAGGCTCGGGTATGTTCCTTTTTCTCTTCCACTTGTCAATTCTGGATGTGTAGATATGCATGCTAACTGGTAGCTTTTTTGATTTCAAGTATAGGTTGCTAATAGGACTTGCGATCAAGAGCCTGGTCTTCATTCCTTATCTGCTTGTTTGACTCTAGGACTAATGCGCGCTACTGCACTTTTTTGATTGAGCAAGGCTTCGAGGACTTCCTGAGGATTCCGGCCTATTCCATGAGGCACACGATAGTGGAGACTTTGGTGCAGTGGTTCCATGTGGAGACTGGCACCTTTCATTTAAGTTGTGGAGAGTATGCAGTCCTTCCCCTCGACTGGACGACCATCTTGGGCCTTAGATTCAGTGGGTATCCGGTCCCGATTGAGTTTGTGGACTTTGACGTCGCGAGCAAGCTTTTAGGCATCAACTATCCCCTTACCCAAGCGACGAGACGGTACTTTACGCCTATCGATGAGCCTCAGATTCGCATGGAGTGGCTAGGGTGAACATACCTTGGGGGGCGAAGCCAAACAACATCACTCTCAAGCGGTTCTTCTTCTATTTTCTCGGTAGTTGCCTGTTCGGCAACAACCGGTCGGTGTTGACTTGTCGGTTGCAGTCAGCCATGAGAGTTGTGTCAGATAACGGTGTTTTCAAATGCCGGTGCATTTGAAAATGCTGTTATAAGTCCCTTAACCGGCGTTTGAAAACATTGCTATAGGTCCCTTAATTTTTATTTTATTTTGTGTTCGACCTATAATGGCATTTGAAAATGCCGCTATAGGTCTTTCAAATTTTTATTTTTATTTTTGTTTAGACCTATAGGTCCCTTATTATTATTATTATTATTATAATTATTATTATTATTTTGCTGGCGTTTTCAAACAACCCTATAGGTCCTCCAATAATTTTATTTTTTTTGGTTGGGCTATAGTGACGCTTTTCAAACGCCGCTATAGGCCCTTGTAAGACCTGGCCTGGTTGCGATGATTCAAGTTCTATTTTATTAGTTTTTGTATATAATTATGTTTCTTACAAATTATCCTAGAAAAATTTATTAGTAAGAGGTATGTGCTTGTATTATTATACAGTACTGGAAAGGAATCATGACAAAATGAGTAGTGAAAAATCTTTCGAAAAGCTAATCCAATCTAGTACTATATTATTCTATATGGATAAATGTCAAGATATTTATTAAAAAATAAAAAGTTTAAGAATAAAAGATTTTCTCTTATCACAATGGAACAAGAAAGAGCTCTACAAGATACAAATACAACAAACATGGCCTCCTCCACAAATTTTTTTTCAAAAGAAAAAAAAAATCCAAAAATATTTTTATAAAAATTTCTTCAAACCACTTTTAAACACTAACATTCTCTTTTTCATTTAATTAAATTTGCTAGATACACACCGATGCTAGCCATGTCCTTTAAGTGCTTAGTAGATTTGGCAATGGGATTGTTCTTGCCAGAATTCTTAAACCCATTATCGCATTTCTGGTAGCTGTCTATGTTGCCACCGATCAAGTCCCTCGCGACACTATTGTTACCATCATTTAGGTAGCCCAAGGCTAGTTTGTTGTAGTAAATGCAACTTTCAAATATATTTATGCATATATTAATTTCGGTGGACTCGGCTTGCTTTTTAGCCACTGCCCTTGCCACTTTGTTCTCGTAAACCATTTTGTGAATGGCTGCAATCACGGCATCACGAGGGTCAGTCCGATTATTGACAATTGAAATACAAACTTGCTTATTAGGAGCATTGTCGCACAGGCCAGCGCCATGAGCATGGCCAGCAAAGCGGATGACGGTTGTCGCTAAAAAGACATAAGAGAAAAAGGTGTTGTCCTTGAAAACCATGGTTTTTGTTAGATTTAATAACTACAAGACTTTCTATGTTGTTGGGGTACAGTGAAAGTGACTTATGATTTGGTTAAGAAGTGATTTATACAAATTTCATAAGGCTATTTATAGAAGATAAATTATATCTCAACAACATTTTCACAACACTTTCACAACAAGTTATAAGTGGCAGGTTGTTACGTTGTTATTGGTGGGGTAAAATAGTAATCTTAGTGGTAGATTCAAATTAGAATCAATAAATACTAACCACTTATGATTTTTTGTGAAAATGTTGTAGGCATAGCACTTCTCATTATAGAATGGTCATTTTTTGTTTTTTTTTAGCTATGGGAAATTATTGATTTTGTCTTTTTACAACGATGTGTTTGACTAGAAACCATCTTGACTATTTTTACGAATTGAGAGGATAATACGGGTTGGTTTGTGAGGTTTACCATAATTAGAGAAACAATTTTGGGTGTGTTCTTAGCTATTTTAAGGAACAAATTGAAGGCAAAAGCTAGACATATTTTTGGTCAAATAGTTACTCAACACCAAAGTGGTTATAACATAAGTTAGCCATTTGTAGTGGACTTTAATTAAAATACTAGGGGATAAAGGTTTTGATGAGTTTTTTTTTTTTATAGGAGGGGATGCGGATTTTGATAACAAAAAATGTAACAAACAAATTAACCCAGTGACTCTAGCTCAAATTGAAACATACATACATACATACATATCTAAGGAAAAAATAAAACCCTAAGGCTTACGTTAGTAATAAGTTGTCACCTTAACGAGTTAACCTAAATAGAAAATAGAAGAGTAGAGAAAAGATAGAGTAGACTACTAGAGAGTTGAAGGCGATTGCAAGAAACTAAGAAATCCAACAGTGAGGCCACAGTGACAGAGATCATCGACAACAATGGAGAGTTTTTTTTTTTTTTTTTTGTTATTCTGCTGTTAGTTGCTTACTAATGAGATATATTGGCAGTCAGTTGCTTACTTTTAATTGTGATCGATAAAATTTATAATTGATATAATTTGGTACTTTACTTTTTATTAGTAATTTCACTAATTTGGGTCTTCTTCTTTTTTTTTTAATGTTTCTTTAATTAATATTATGAATTATAATTATGATTATTTTTAGTTTTTTTATTAATCAAAAAGTAGGATCTTGTGATCCTTGTGCCAATCCTACGATCCGATCTCCGAACCCTCTCACCGATCCCATTTAGAATCTCGATCCTAATGACCTTGCCTTTTTGAATTAAAATTTTCTGTCCCACTTTTTGTGTTCCATTTATACTCCATTAATCATTATTTGTTATGTATTCATTTGACTTTTCTAATAAAATAACAAAAGTTAAAAAAGAAAAAAAATAGAATGATTAAACACATGGCAAGTTATGATTAGTGGAACACAAAGATTGTCGCAGAGAATTTGTGTTCCACTTATTGATATGCACCCAACCAAATTACATGAAGAAAATGACAAAAAATGATAAATTGAAAATACATAAGACTCTACAAAAACATTATATTGTAACGTCTGCATCTTATTGGTTTAGGAGTTTAAACCACTTAAATGAAGCATAAACTCCCCAGACCCCACAATAGCTCCTTCCCTTATCTTATCAGATTGCTTAGGATAATTGCTTAAGTTTTCACTATTATCTTAGTTTTGATCGTAATATCACATCAATTTTATATTTAATTACATGTAAATATGTGAGTTTGAAATATTTTTCTGAAATATATTCATTATGTGTATTTTTGTTCTATATGATATTAAAACTAGTTAGCTAATCATGCAAACAAGCAGCCAAAAGAAACCAAGGGTCAAGATCAATAATGTAGACACCTCATTTTGTACCCCTTATAACTCAAATATCTCAAGTGTACTGAGAGGTGTTGGATAAAGAACGTAATTTGGTATTTTGTTGCCCTAAAATTGCGTACAGAAACTACGCCATTCATGGATTGAGATCGGTTTTACCTGACAAGGTTGAGCTGCTGAAGCTGGTTTGGAGAAATTTTTTGACTTGGTCCTCAAAACAGGGCAAGAAACTCTAGTTTTTTTTTTTGGGTCAAAGGTCAACATTGACCCAGTCAATGTGCGCCGGCAGACCCGGCAGCCACACAAGGTGCACCAGGCTGCCCAGGCCATACAAAGGCCTATAAATGGGTCCCAAGGCTTCGTTCTGACCATTTCAACTCCATTTCTATGATTTCTAACTTCTAAACATTTCTCTGGAGCAAGTCGCGGTCTAGCGGGTCCAATTTTCAGCTTCAGTTCATAGCTTCAGTCTCCAATTCTACACTCAAGGTCAGTGTCTATTTTTCTCTCTCTTTATTTTTTCTACAAATATGTTAGTAGCAATGCAACTAGGAAAGCATGCTAGCATTTATTTCATTTTTGGTATTTTTGCATATATGCTTTTTTGTTTTTATCATTTATGCTATGATGATTGTGAGAGACCGCATATAATTGGGGTGCTTTTAGAAAGATATTTGGGTGCTTGTGAGGGCACCTCTCTTTTGGGTAGTGGTGTAGAATCGCCACTTATTTTTATACAAAAAAATAAGAAAAAATAAATATGTAAAGTTGTGATTTACAACTATGTGTTCTGTTGGCTTTAATTCCGTGCCAAATTTGATTATAATTCTATTTCAATCTTTTGTATCCTGTATTTATTGTGGGATTTAATTGTAAAGGTTGTGTGATAGAGAGGGAAAGTGTGAAGACTCAAGCAATTGAAGACTGAAGAGTTTTCGCGGGTACCTTGCAACTAAGCATCCCACGAAGTAACTCATGTGACTTGCACATGCTAGAATGCGGAGTGTCAGGATAGGATGGAAACAGCTGTGTCTCGCGAGTATCTCGCGAGTAAGGCCTTCCCGCGAGACACCCACGAGACATTCTATTCTGCCAGACTGTACTATTTGATACACACTTTTTGTACCCACACTATATTTGCCCACATTACCCACAAATGTTAAGGAGAGCTTCTAAGAGAAAACCCTAGCCAAACACCTTGAGAGTTAGAGATTGTTATACCCACAATCCTTTACACAATAGCTTGTGGATTTTCCTCAACTCCTACCTCTCCATTTCCATACCATTGAGAGGTTGATAGCCCAAACACTTACCACACCCTTTCAGAGTGTTAAGTGATAGTTTAGAGCTGTTGGGAAGCATTGGAAGAAGCTAAAGATGGCAGATGCAACATGGAGCTTGTTGTGGAATCCGGAGAGCTAGACAAGACATGGTTCCGAGAAACCTTGTTGGAGTAGGAGCTTGGAGGGCTTAGGTACATCGAGTAGATTAGGCTTGGAGGGTCTCTTGCTAATCCATGTATCCCAACTGATTATCTAGTGGATCGATTACCGCTTAGAGGGCGGCGGAGAGGTTTTACGCCAAGTACTTTGGTTTCCTCTTCGATAACACATCGGCGTGTTATCTTGTGTTTGCATCTTTCTTCCTTGCTCTTTTATATTTCCATTTTACTGCTGTGTTACTTTTAATATGGATTAGAGTAGCTTGTTTGTTTATCCGTTTGCATTTACACTATTCCGCACTTAGTATTAAGTTAGTGTAAAATCTATCGAGCCATAACTTTAATTTGGGGGTCTAAACAGCTCTTGTGTTTTCAACACATTTTCGAGCTTTCAATTGGTATTAGAGCGGGTACACTCGCTGTGATCCTTGACCCCGTTTGAGATGGACCGGTCTCAATTTTTAAATGTTCCACCATATTTTGATGGTAGTAACTATGCCTTTTGGAAAGTCCGAATGAGGGCTTTCTTGTGTTCAATTGATGATATTGTTTGGGATGCGGTAGAAGTAGGATGTACTAGGCCGGAGGCCACTAAATCCACTTGGGATAAGGCAGCACTTGTGGCTGATAACGCTAACAGTAAAGCTTTGAATGCAATCTTTTGTGGTGTTTCTCCATATGAATTTCACAGGATTTCCCACATAACAGTAGCCAAGGAAGCTTGGGAGATATTGAAGACCACATATGAAGGAACAAAGAAAGTAAAGGATACAAAGTTGCAGATGCTAACCACCAGATTTGAGGAGCTGAAAATGAGTGAGGATGAGTTATTTAACTCTTTCTACAGTAAGCTGAAAGAAGTGGTTATTGACAAGTTCAACTTGGGTGAGAGAACGGAGGACTCAAAGGTAGTGAGGAAAATCCTCCAATCATTGCCGGAGAGCTTCCAAGCAAAAGTCACAGCTATAGAGGAAAGTAAAAATTTGGATGAGATCAAAATCCAAGAGCTAATTGGATCTCTCCAAACGTATGAGCTGGGACTGCTTTTTCATAAGTCGAGCAAATCTCTTGCTCTTAAAAGCATCACCGAAAGATTGGATGTTTCCTCCGAAGAAGATGGAGTGGAGAAGGAGGTAGCATTTCTTGTAAAGAACTTCCGAAAATTTCTGAAGATGAAGAACAGTGGGAAACCGTTCAGTAGAGGGAAGTTTTCATCCTCTAAAGGTGATAGGAAGGAGTTTAAGAAGAAAGATGGAAAGGATTCACAGCCCCCTCAAGGCATCGTGTATTACGAATGCAATGGTCATGGACATCTTAAAAAGGAGTGTCCAAACTATTTGAGAGGAAAGGGCAAGGCATACGCCACAACCCTTAGTGATTCGGATTATTTGAATTTTGATTCGGAGGATAGCTGTGATGAAGAAGGAACTTCTCAGCATTTATGACTATTGCTCATGTTGAATCTTCAAAGGACTTAAATTTGCTTATGAACGAACTCGGTGAACATAGTGAAGTGGAGTCAATGGGAGTAGTAGAAGAATCTGATGCTGAAGAAGATGAAAATCTAGTGGGACTTCAAGAAAACTACAATTCCCTCCTTGAGAAGTCAGGAGAATATACAAGGGTGGCCAAGGCAGCCATTAAAAAGATAAAGAAGGCAAAGGAGGACTATAGAAGTCTCCTAATGCGATATAAGGAGGCTAAATGTGAAATAGAGACGTTGAATGGAGAACTGACCGAAGCTTACTCAAAGATAAAATTTCTTGAGCTTGAGGTGGTTCAAGCAAATGCTAAGGTAGAGCGAGTATCCACAAAGAAGCTTGATGATGTCCTTTCTCATCAAAAACCTTTCTCCGACAAAACCGGATTAGGATACACCGGAGAAAGTAGTTCAGCTATGAATATCTCCAAAGAAGTGAAGTTTATGAAGGCCAAAGAGCCAGTTGTAGTTGCCTTTACTGTGGAAAAGGTAAAGGTTGAGAAAAAGAAGAATGTGGATGACCAACGAATGTTGAACAAGCCTCGTAACCTATCTGTGGTCAAGTCTGAAGCCATAGGGAAATCACTCCCAAGATCACAAAGAGGTCCTAGAACGAACCATTTCTGCCATCACTGTGGACTTTAAGGACACACCAGACCAAATTGTCATTAGCTAAGGGCATTGAAGAATGCAAGTGATCAGAGGTTAAGAGGACCAAGAAATGACAAAAGGAATTGGGGTGTTGAGCAATCAAGAGGTCGAGATGGTGATTCTGGAGTGATGGATGTGATGAAAATGATCGATGCATTCACCACCTATTTGGCAAGCTTCTCTAGAAGGTTTGAAGGCCACAACACTCGTACCCAATCCTATAGGGATATCACCCCAAACACATTTGCCGTGTGGGTGAAAAGGGGTACTCATGCATAAGCATTACAACATGTTCATGCATTAATTCTTCCGATGTTTAGGAACATCTGTTCATGCATAATTTACTTTATGTCATTTGCTTCTGGTTTATAGCATGTTTCTTTGTTTTGGTTTTTACCTTTTTTTTTTTTTTTTTTTTTTTTTTTTTTTTTTTTTTTTTTTTGAGTGTGTTTAAAAAAAAATTTTCAAAAACCCATAAAAAATTGAAAAATCTCCAAAAATTTTGATCGCTTGTGTTGTGTATATCACATGTGAGTTTGCCCTAGTACCTTCGTACTAATGGCGTAGTGCATTTGCGAGCTTAGCTTGTTATGTATGCACATATATCTTTGTGGGAGAAATCTTGAAATCTTTGTGTGATTGTTGTAAATAGATCTTCAAGCTTGTTATGAATGATTAGTCAATAGTCTTGATGGTCTTGATACTTGCATAGACTTGTGCCTATATATCTTCCCACCTTTTATTTTATGTTTTTGCATTAGAGCTCACCAAATGTAAATCTCAAAATAAAAAAGAGATTTTGAGCTGCAAAAGCCTGTCACACATACTAGTATTTGACTAGGAAAAAGGGAAAGCGACTCTTGTATTGAAATGTATGGTGCTCATAAAGCCAAAGGCTAAATCTCAATGTTGAAATATCAAAAATTTCAAGCACCGATCTCAAAATGAGATGTATTATCCAAAAAGGATCAAATGTTATGTTTTATGCAGAAGCCAAAGGAAAAGCTTCTAAGTTTTGTAATCATTCTCTTGTGGGAGGTCATATATGCTCATTTCTATAATTGAGATAGTCCACTTGATTTCATACCAATTGTGTATGACTTGATTGAATTGATCATTGAAGCTTCACTCTGGTCTTTGGACTATTCCACATTTGATACTCACCCACAACACACAAGTCTTCAATTCAATTAATGCTTATCTCATTTGTGTGATTGTACATGTTCAAATGTGATGTGTATGCTTAAGTACTTGCTGATCAAACCCAAAAAGGTTTTTAAGTGTTTTATATGTTTTTGAAAGTGTTTTTATGATTTCATACTTTTAGTTTTTGTTCAAAAATGCATTTTTGTGTTTTTCTTCAAAAATTGGTTCAGAGGTCTTTTCGCGAGAAGCCCGCGACTTAGAGCTTCCCGCAAAATGTGCTTAAGGGAAATTACAAAGTCACATTTCATACAGAAAGTCTCGCAACTGCCTCGCGAGTATTTCGCGACTAAACTCTTCTCGCGAAATGTTTTTAGGCAAAAACTGAAAATTTTTCAAGTTCATATAAAGGCTATCGCGACTGTATCGTGACTGTTTCGCGACTAATAGCTTCTCACGAAAGCTTCAGTATGTCTCGCGACTAATATCGCGACTTTCTAACCCGCGAAAAACACGTGTTTTCAGTTTTTATGTAGTAGATGTGACATCTTTCCAAAAACTATTAACTTCCCTCGCACTGCCTCTCTCGAACCTCTCTCAACCCAAAACCATTTTTCACCCAAACCCCATCAAATCCAAGCTTGTTTTCTACAATTTTAACTTCAAGGTATGTTTTCTAAAACTTTTTTCCTCTTGTTTGTCATAGATCATGCAGAAAATTAGTTAATGTTCTCAAAATTGGGGGATTTTCGAAAATGGGTTGGGGTTCTTAGTTTTTGTGAAATTTTTTCAAAAACTTTGATTGGGCTGAGTCCTATTTTCTGTGTTTGTATTTGGGTTGGCCCCGTGTGGCTTTCTACTCATGTATTGAGGCATTTTCTCTTATGTTCATTGGTGTAGTTCATTGTTGCATGCCAAGTGTTTGACAAAATGTCCCAGTGACATTCTTGTGCTGAATTGGACTCAAGTGAGTTCCAATGAGTGGATTTTGTCTTGACTAATCATGTTTATCATGATTTGGTCAGTGTTTGTGTGTTTTACACACTTTGCCCATGTTGCACACACTAGGCACACGCTAGGGCCCTTTAGGCACACCTCATGCATCACATGCTGCACACACATGTATCAGCACATGCTCAACACAGACCCACACATGCACAGTTACTTAATTCATGCATTGTGTTTATGCTTACTTGGTTTAACACCTTTAGCATGCTGTTTGAGTGTATTTACTCTGTTTTGAGTTGTTTTTGCTCTGTTTTTTTTAAGTTGTTTTACCTTTGTTTTGAACTAACATGTTTCTAATCATGTTTTGTGTTCTGTTTTTTGTTTGCACACTTGTATCATTTCTATTCTGTGTCCTCCTATGCTGTTGGAAAATTTAGACCCCGGTTAATAAAATTAACAAGTTTTAAACCCAAGTTGTTAATTAGATTTATTATGAACAAATCTTATTAAAACCAACAAACATCAATATCATGTCAATAATAAATGTAGCGGAAAAGTAAATAAGACAAGATATGATGACCTAGGAAAACCAATTAAACCAACTAGTTTCACAGTAAAAAACCTGGGGGGAACCTTCCCGAAAAGCAATCCACTATAATGAAAAGAAGTTTCAGATCTAGTACAAAACCTTTGTCCCTAGACTCTACAATCCCCGTAGATGAACTCACAGTAGAAACCTTCAACCGCTTCAGAACCTCTAAACTCTTCAATATATGAATGCCACCCTTTGATGATGCATGAATCCTAGTACGTGACTAACCAATTGCGCGGATCCCAGTACGCGACTTCAATCACCAACTAGAAGAAGATGTTGGTTGCAAAGTTCTTCACTTCATCAGCAATGAAGATCAAGAAGCACTTGGTTACAAAACCCTAAGGCGCAAAGACACAGTAGCTTCTTTCAGAGAGAATAAGGTGTCGGTCACCTTTTCCATATTTTCTCCTTGTATTCTCTTATGTGACGGCCTCTAAAATAAGCCTTATATAGGTTTAGGGTTGTGAGAAAAGAAACCCTACACAAATACAAAAGGCTGGCCCAAAAATCAGATCTGAAAATTCTGATTTCCCGTAACCTCAATCGATCAGGAGGTGTCGAGGAGGTGTCGAGAAGCTGTCGAGGGGACAGGAGCTCTCTCGATCGATCCACCAGCTGTTGAGAAGGTGTCGAGATTGCGATAAGAAAAACCTTAAAAGCTCGATAGATAGCCAGCTGTCGAGAGGTGTCGAAAAGCTGTCGAGCTATTTGTCCGCAGGTGTCGAGCTATCTGTCCAGCATTAATGAACAACTTTTCTTCACTTGTTTCTTGGTCCAATCTTCATGGCTTTAATACTAGACTTGAACAACATGTTCCTTGAAGTATTAAACTCATCCTAGATCTACCCAAATACAAGTAAAGTGCATTTTGTCAAAGGATTAGCCAATTACATAAAAGAATGACATATGTTTTTAACAAGTGAATCACATATGTCCTAACAATCTCCCCCTTTGGCAATCCATGACAAAACCACAACAAATAAATGAACATATGAGAGAAGTCATAAATCACTCAACTCATATTCACTTGTTGAATACAATAATATCTATCCTAACACAAACTCTTAAAAAACTTTGCAAGAAGAGAGTTTATGGCAAGTAGACTTTGACAACCTGTATTTCTGAAACACTTTAAATAAAACTTATCAAAACATCTTTGTGTGAAACAGAAATAATAGATTGCATACAAATAATAAGAAGCATGTGTATAAAGAGAGAAAAGAAACAACACATGAAGGGGTAGGTGAAAGAAAACATACATCAACATATAAAGAAGATAAGTTCAATGTATGTAAACATGGTCACAAGACCCAAGGTACAAGAAGAAGGAAGTAAGCATTCCCCCTAACAAGATGAAACACAACTCCCCCTTACAAAGGAATGTATTTCTCCCCCTAACATGTAGAATCTTAAAAAAAAACCACATATTCTCCACAATTTCTCCCCTTTTTGTCATGATTGACAAAGGGTACAAGAAGCTATAAAGCTTCACCTGAGAAACAGAAAGATGATCAAGGATGATCAAGGAGGCACAAGAAATCCATAAAAATGCATGAATGTAATGAAACAAGATGCTATGGATTGACAAGATAATAGAAGGATGTAAAACATGTGAAAAACAAATCTCTCAACAAGAAAACTGTTATGCACATAGATCCCAAAAACACACACACACACACTAAACAAGTCTAACCAATTTTATATTTCAAAAATAAGTCAAGACAGTTTAGTGAGCATACATTAGCACATGTTCGGCGACAGTCGTTGAATCCCTTTCAGTGTTTATATTCGGCAGCAGTTATTTAATCCCTGTCCATCTTTTCGAGATTTATATTTGGCGGCGGTCGCTTAATATATTTCAAGGTTTATATTCAGCAGCAGTCATTTAATCCTATCCATTTATTCGAGATTTATATTTGGTGGCAATCGTTTAATCTCTTTTAGGGTTCATATTCAGCGGCGGTCGTTTAATCATATTCCCTTTTTCTAAAGATACCACTCATGATTCAGATTCAACGGTGACCCTTTAATCCTATGTTTTCCAAAACTACCCTCACTTAAAATTGCATTGTTTTCACATTTTCAATTCTCTCAAAATTTTCCATCTTTATCATGCCTAGTCTCTCATATTTACCTAGCTTTTCTTTTAGTTTTCACAGTGTTTCTTGTGTTTTCATTGCATCCAACATACGCAAGTCCGCCTATGCTACTTGAACATGTGAACAAATATATTTTCCAACATCATTGTAGACACTCGATTTTGCACCCATAATTTAATCAAGGAAGATGGCTAGAGTGACCATTCATATACCCAAAATTCATAATTGCATTACATGCATTAATTCATTCATTGCACATCATAAAAATGATCTTGAGGTTAACGATCACGATGGTATGTTCGATTTCCAAATCGGACCGTTGGATTGAAAGATATCACATGATCAAGTTTGCACTATCTGCATGCATTTTGTTTAGGTGGAACCAACCACGCATGATTAATTTAAATGAATTCTGATTGGTTAGACAATTAAAATTAATTAAATAATTTTGTGATTGGTTGTTAGTTAGTGTCAAAAATAGACTTGCTTGCATGAGAATAAAGTGGATAATCAGATAACAACGAAATTGTGGATAATCAAGACTTTTTGGAGTGTTTATCTACAAGATAATCATCACTTTAGAGACCTAAATATCCAGAAAAGGGATTTAATTTTTAGAATACGGATTAAAAATGCATCTAAGTGCAATTCCCGGCTCAAAAACCCTCAAAAAAGGAGTCTAGGTTGGACCAAAATTCAAACGCGAGCTCAACACTTCTCAAGTGCCGATTGGCACAAACTCGAGGCTCAGCTTAAGGACTCCTGGATTGAGATAAACCTTACCCTTTTTCGATTTTTAGAGATAAGGACGCATCCCAGTTCGTATTTGATCATTCAGGTAATTTTTCGAAGTATTCCAATCTCTATAAATAGTGGACGCCTCTCAAAATTCATCACACTTTTCTACACTTTCTGAGCCCCCCTCTCTTTCTAGCTCTTTTTTTTTTTTTTTTTTTTCAATTCCCCTTATGTTAAAGACGTTCTGGAGGCTCTTACCTTAGGAACTTCTTTTTTGTAAGTAAAGTATTTCAGGCTTCAAAGAGTTGAATAAAGTTCTTTGAATTCTAAAATATTCTTTCATTAGAAGAGCACGCTCATGCAAGAGGTATTCTACTTTTTCTTTTCTTTTCTTCTCCATTAAATTTTGTTGCTGATGCATGAATATGTTTAACATGTTTTATTATTTCTTGTTCTTGATATATAATTACCATGTTCTGCTTGAATTTTTTTTTTAAACATGTTCTTAGATGATTGTTTATTGTGATTCGCTTTCTTAAATTTCAAAATTTGCTAATGTCTATTAAAGATTTCTTCAAAAAAAAAAAAAAAACTAATCTGTATTTTTAGATATTATTTTCTAAACTAAAAATTGATCTGTATTTTTAGATCTAATTTTCTAAACTAAAAACTTATCTGTATTTTCAGATATGATTTTTTCTAATTCAAAAACTGCTCTGTATTTTCAGATCTGATTTTTTTTAAGCACAAATCTGATCTGTATTTTCATTAAATACAAATCTGATTTTTTTAGAAAAAGGTTCCTTTGTTACAAAAGTGCAGATTTTGAATTTTAAAAGAAGGGATTGAAGGTTAGGTTGTATTTTTTTTTAATATGTGATGCATGCATAATGAATTCATCTTATGAATGTGAATCCTCTTTCAAAAAGTCTTTTATTTTTATTTTTTATACATAAAAAAATATATGATTTTTCTTGATAAAATCACCTTTTTTAACTTTACACAAAAACAGATATGATACTTTTTAACAAAAATATTATTTTTCTTTTATACAAAAAAAAAAAAAAAAAGATCTAATTTTTCTTTACAAATTCAAGTTTTTTACTTCATAAAACAGATCTGAATTTTCTTAAAAAAAAGGACACATTCATAAGGCAAATTTATTTAGGTTAATTTTTGTCAAGTGATTGTTATGTATGTTCAACATATCATTCACATCATTCAAAAAAGGGTATATTGGTCATTAGAGTCTAGAAGACCAGACTCTGTTTGGGCAGAATAGGCGCCAAACACCTTCCCATTTCGTAATCTAGCCCCCGAGCTTAGATTTTTGGATAGGTAGATTAGTGTTTTGTCTTTTTTAATTTTTGGTAGATTGTAACTAGGACCAAAAGTTTTGTATTCTTTTGCATAGATTGTAACTAGGACTCAAAGCCTTGTAAGGTTTAATTTACTAAAATTGTACTTGTCTTTATTTAATCAATGACATTCGAATTATTTTGATCATGTAATTTGTATTTTGAAAGCTCAAAAATGTGTTGAAAACACAAGAGCTGTTTAGGCGCCCAAATTAAAGCTACGGCTCGATAGATTTTACACTAACTTAATACTAAGTGCGGAATAGTGTAAATGCAAGCGGATAAACAAAAAAGCTACTCTAATCCATATTAAAAGTAACACAGCAGTAAAATGGAAATATAAAAGAGTAGGGAAGAAAGATGCAAACACAAGATAACATGCCGATGTGTTATCGAAGAGGAAACCGAAGTACTCGGCGTAAAACCTCTTCGCCACCCTCCAAGCGGTAATCGATCCCCTAGACAATCAGTTGGGATACATGAGTTAGCAAGAGACCCTCCAAGCCTAATCTACTCGATGTACCTAAGCCCTACAAGCTCCTACTCCAACAAGGTTTCTTGGAACCGTGTCTTGTTTATCTCTCCGGATCCCGCAACAAGCTTCATGTTGCATCTGCCATCTTAGGCTTTTTCTAATGCTTCCCAGTAGCTCCAAACTATCACTTGACACTCTGAAAGGGTGTGGTAAGTGTTTGGGCTATCAACCTCTCAATGGTATGGAAATGGAGAGGTAGGAGTTGAGGAAAATCCACAAGCTATTGTGTAGAGGATTTTGGGTATAACAATCTCTAACTCTCAAGGTGTTTGGCTAGGGTTTTCTTTCAGAAGCTCTCCTTAACATTTGTGGGTAATGTGGGTATATATAGTGTGAGTACAGAAAGTGTGTATCAGATAGTACAGTTTGGCAGAACAGAATGTCTCGCGGGTGTCTCGCGGGAAGGCCTTACCCGCGAGATACTCGAGAGACACAGCTATCTCCATCCTGTCCTGACTCTTCGCATTCCAGCATGTGTAAGTCACATGAGTCACTTCGCAGGATGCTTAGTTGCAAGATACCCGCGAAAACTCTTTAGTCTTCAATTGCTTGAGTCTTCACACTCTCTCTCTCTATCACACAACCTTTACAATTAAATCCCACAATAAATACAGGGTACAAAAGATTGAAATAGAATTATAATCAAATTTGGCACGGAATTAAAGCCAACAAAACACATAGTTGTAAATCACAACTTTACAATCTCCCACTTTGCCTATTCTGTGACAAAACCCCTAAAACAAACTCTAGACTTAAACGTGAGTTTGGGAATAGTGTCAAAACTCACTCACACCTAATCTAGAAGCTGTGAATCACTTGCACGTATGTACTTGTAACCTGAAACACTTGCACACAAACAAAATTTTTATTAAGCTTATGACAAGTTGAATACATGGTACGTAAATGAGCAAGTAAAATGCGATCAAGTTAGTAAACACAATAGAACATGTAAGCATATCTTGATCAAACAGGATCAGTCATTAAAGAATGACTACAATAAACATTTAGCAAGTAAATGCTCATCCGGACACGCAATGCAGTTAAAATCAATCCCACGTATCAATTGCATGTCCAACACTCAACCAATGCAGAATACACAAAGTATTTGCATTTAGGATACAAAATCCTACTAAGGGCACAAGAGTACTTAAGACATATTGACAATATCTTAAAAGTACAAATAAAATGCTACAAAGCAATAAGGTACACAAAAAAACTGAATAAACAGAAATTAAAACAGTGTACTAACAGCTTTAAACAAAAGCAGTAAAAACAAAGAAAACACAGTTTCTGTTTCTGGTTTCTTCTCCCCCTATCACTACACTCCCCCTATCAACAACACCATCTCCCCCTTTTTGTCATGGAATAGCTAGTCTTTATGTTCCTCTAGCTTTCTCTGAATTTGATCAATTTGAGTCTGGAGAGATGTGAACTTGGTGTCGAAACGATTGTGTTAGGAGTGCATAATGGTAGCTAGTCTGGATTGTTAAGGACATATTTTATGTAATTGGCTAATCTTTTGACAAAACCACATTACTTGTATTTGGGTAGATCTAGAATGTGTTCAATACTTTAAGAAACATTGTTTCAAGTTAAAGTGTTGAAGTTATGCAAGTCTGTCCAAGATTCAAGTGAAGAAGTGCTGATTTTTTAAAGCTTGATAGCTTCTCGACACCTCCACGACACCTGGCTATCTGTTGAGCTCTTAAGGTGTTTCTTATCGCAATCTCGACACCTTCTTGATAGCTGGTCGATTGATTGAGAAATCTTCTGTCTCCTCGATAGCTCCTCGACACCTGGTGGATCGATCGAGATGTTCCTCGACACCTTCTCGACACCTCCTCGATCGATTGAGAATTACTGAGCCTTACGAAATTCAGATTTCCAGATATGATTTTGGCCCATGCTGACATGTATGTGTAGGGTTTTTTTTCTCACAACCCTAGACCTATATAAGGCTTATTTTAGAGGTCGTCACATAAGATAATACAAGGAGAACATATGCAAAAGGTGACCGATGCCTTATTCTCTCTAAAAAAAGCTACTGCATCTTTACGCCTTAGGGTTTTGTAACCAAGTGCTTCTTAATCTTCATTGTTGATGAAGTGAAGAACTTTGCAACCAACATCTTCTTCTAGCTGGTGATTGAAGTCGCGTATTGGGATCCGCGCAATTGGTTAGTCACGTATTGGGATTCGTGCATCAAAGGGTAGCGTTCATATATTGAAGAGTTTAGAGGTTTTGAAGTAGTAGAAGGTTTCTGCTGTGAGTTCATCTACGGGGATTGTAGAGTCTAGGGACAAAGGTTTTGTAGTAGATCTGAAACTCTTTTTTATTATAGTGGATTGATTTTCGGGAAGGTTTCCCCCTAGGTTTTTTACTATGAAACTAGTTTTTTTCATTAGTTTTCCTAAGTCATCATATCTTGTCTTATTTACTTTTCTGCTGCATTCATTATTGACATGATATTGATGTTTGTTTGTTTTAACAAGTTTTATTCATAATAAATCTAATTAACAACTTGGGTTTAAAACTTGTAAATTCTATCAACCGAGGTCTAAATTTCCCAACAAAGCAATAAGGTACACAAAAAAACTGAATAAACAGAAATTAAAACAGTGTACTAAAAGTTTTAAACAAAAGCAGTAAAAACAAAGAAAACACAGTTTCTGTTTCTGGTTTCTTCTCCCCCTATCACTACACTCCCCCTATCAACAACACCATCTCCCCCTTTTTGTCATGGAATAGCTAGTCTTTATGTTCCTCTAGCTTCCTTTGAATTTGATCCATTTGAGTCTGGAGAGATGTGAACTTGGTGTCGAAACGAATGTGTTAGGAGTGCATGATGGTAGCTAGTTCGGATATTTTGGTAGTGATCTCTTGAAGAGTAGCCATGATGTTGTCTAGCTGTTCATCTTAAACATGGGAGGTAGAGTTGGAGCTTCCCTGAGTAGCATAACTCTCTTGCTTAGTATTCTTCTTGGTGTGACTCATGCTTGCATGGAGTGTGCGAATATTAATTGGACTTGGCCGTGGATATGGTCGCTCATCTTCCGAGGGATGCACACCTTTAAGCTTTAGAATCCTTGAGATAAGGTGAAAAAAAGGAATACAATTCCTTGAAGCAGTCCATTCAACCGTTTTTACTACAATGTGGAAAATATGGGAACACACATCGATCTCCACGTCAGTGATCAGATCATGTAAGAATAATGCTCAACCAAGATTCATGTAACTTGTGCTAGATAGAGGATAGAGGTTGCTGCACATGATCATTGTGAGTAGCCTTAATTCGGGAGAAAGAGAGGTCACACTTATTGACTTCCCATTTGAGGAGAACTCCAAATTAGCTCCTAAAGCTTCCCAAAGAACCTCTTCATCCGGAATCAGTTCATCATATACCGGTGTGATAGGTAATATTGGCCGGTTGATGTTTAGTATTTCCGCCAAGTAGACGGATGTAATTGAGAACCTCTTTCCTCTAACCTAGCACTTAATCTCCTCTCCTTCAACAAGGGCATTAGCATCTTGATATAGATGTTGATTTGGAGGCTGATGACATGGCTAAACTGGGTCCAGGTGCTCCGAGGCACCATAGTTGTAAGCCAAGATTTCCGCCTTGTCAGGCCGGGGCCGAGGCATACACTTGATAGATTGATGATAGCATAGATGATACCTATCTTCAGCATGATCCGAAGAGGCATCCTTTTGCTCCAGCTTGGAAGGGCCAAGTATGTTCCTTTTTCTCTTCAACTTGTCAATTTTGGATGCATAGATATGCATGCTAACTGGTAGCTTTTTTGATATTGAGTGCAAGCTACTGATAGGACTCGCGGTCATGGAGCCTGGTCTTCATTCCTTATTCGCCTGTTTGACTCTTGGACTAATGCGCGCTACTACACATTTTTGATTGAGTAGGGTTTTGAGGACTTCCTGAGGATTTCGGCCTATTCCATGAGGCATGCGATAGCAGAGACTTTGGTGCATTAGTTCCACGTGGAGACTGGCACCTTTCATTTGAGCTGTGGGGAGTATGCAGTCCTTCCCCTCGACTGGACGACCATCTTGGGCCTTAGATTCGATGGGTATCCGATCTCGACTGAGTTTGTGGACTTCGACATCACGAGCGAGCTTTTAGGCTTCAGCTATCCCCTTACTCGAGCAACGAGACGGTACTTTTCACCTACCAATGAGCCTCAGATCCACATAGAGTGGCTAAGGATCAACATACCTTAAAGGGCGAAGCCGGACGACATCACCCTCAAGCGGTTCTTCTTTTATTTTCTCGGTAGTTGCCTGTTCAGCAACAACTGGTCAGTGTTGACTTGTTAGCTGCTGTCAGCCATAAGAGTAGTGTCAGATATAGGGGCCTATGATTAGGAGTCCCTTTCTTACGGATTCTTCATCGCTTACTTGAGGCAAGCTTCGTGACAAGGATTTAGGAGCCTCAAGGGTTGTTGGCAGATTTCGACGTGGTGAGCATATAAGCACATCCCAGCCTAGTTTCCACAATATTCTGGCTTGTCTTTGACGATATATCCTAGGGCATACACCTGGACCCTCTGCACAATCACTAGAGTTGTTTTGACATAGTCGTCCACCGTCGACGCTGTGCTGGATTGTGTCACTTGGGTGAGATACTCAACAAAACCTATGATGGGCAGTTGTTGGCTAGGTGTGAGGTCACCCTGCTATGGCTGAGTCGCATGTACGGTGTTGGTTCTGGGCTTTATCAAGCTGGGAGTTCTTCTTAGCTGAGAGGACCTTCCATTAGGTTATGCCTAATTTTAGAGTGCCCAAGGATCCACCTCGTGAGCTTTCTTGTTTTGCGGTGATTTTGGACTACCCTAACTATGGACAGGTTCCTTTGAGGGTTTCGTTATAGAGGATACTGATTATGTCACTTCATTTCTATAGTCATAGGCTGGACCTATCATTGATGATTGCCCTATGAGTGGTGGCAAAGTTCTTGGTGGCATAGCACGTGCTCGTCAGGCTTCAGAGGCCCACTTGAGGTTACATGTAGATACCTTATAGGCTAAGGTGAGAGAGCATGAAGGTGTAGCTTCCGCTAGAGATGGGTATGTGCAGGAGGAGATCGCTAGGTCTCTAGCTCGAAAGAGGGATCGATGGCAAAGAGAGAGAGGGAGGCCCATGTCGTTGCCACAGAGAGAGAAAGGAGCCAGCTCCTGGTTGAGATAGGCATGCTTTTCGGGTCTCATGACAACTATGATAGATTTTTTGATAATTTTGTTTCGATGAACTATGTTTACAATTTGTTACTCAATTCTTTCAAGATTCTTTTACATGTATATTGTTAATAATAATAATAATAATAATAATAATAATAATAATAATAATAATATATACTTTTTCCCCTTTTTGGATAGAAGATCAAAAGATCTTAATTTTTGTTGTTAATTTACAAATTTTGATATCGTTGTCTGGCTATCTCTCTTTTTCCCTATCTTTTAAAATTTTAAATCTTCTTCATTTCCCTTTCACTTTTGTCTTCTACTTTAAGAAATATGTAGGTATTTCCCTTGAAATTGAGACTGGCACTCAAACGGGTTGTCCAGTAAGCAATTGATATGGATCTTCAAGTAGGTGTTTCTGAAGAAGACTCCATTTCTTGATAAACTGGCTTTCTAATTAGTAATTGATATGGATCTTCAAGTAGGTGTTTTTGAAGAAGCCACCACTGCTTGATAAACGAATTGTCTAGTTAGGAGTAATTGATATGGATCTTCAAGTAGTTGTTTATGAAGAAGACTCCAATGCTTGATAAACGGGTTAGCAATTGATTTGAAATTATTGTTCTAGCAATATTTGAATTCTATTCTTCATCTCAAATTGAAATAACTAGAAAGCAAAAGTTTATCAATTCAAAAATACATAGTGTATATGCTATTTGAAAAAAAAAAAAAATCATGTTTGATATGTACAAACTATTGACTAAGATGGGAGTTATTTGTAGAGGATGAACTTTATTTTATTTCTTAGCTTCTAAGAATGCTTCAAAAAGAAAAGAAAAATCAGCATGTGTGTGTGATAAGGCTAGTCATCTTTTTTTGAGAATGAAGTCTTGGAATTTTATTGACTGAATTAGCCACTATTGGCCAAGAGTACAGAATGAAGGTGTGGAGGAACATCCTCCATCCACACTAAGTAACCATTAGCATGTCTCGCATGTTTAGCTAGGTTATGTGCAACAAAGTTACCAACTCTATGTACATGAGAAAAGGAAATCCTAGTGGTATTTGTCAAATTTTTTGCTGCTGTGAGGATATGGCCAAACGGTGAGAAGCTTTCTCCCTCACTATTGAGGGTCTTGATCACTGATTCCGATTTGCCTTCAAGGATAAAGGAGGAGCAACCAATCTCCAAAGCGAAGGACATTGCCCGTGCAGCAGCCTGTGCCTCCACCATATCAGATGAGAAAGGAAGATTGACTTGTTCGGATAGTGAAGCAATGACCTGGCCATGATTATCACATATGACTGCATCGATGCCTGCTCTACCAATGTCTTTGAAGGTTGCACCATCAAAGTTGACCTTCAGATAGTTTGATGGGGGTGGCATCCATCTGATTTGTGGGGATGCGTTGGTGACCGACTGAGTAGGGGCAGCGTGGTTAGCTTGCATGAAAACTTGGAGAGCTTGTACGGCATTCGGGACCACCTGTGAGATAGGATAGTCTTCGTTCTTTTCTCTTATCTGGTTTCTTCGATGCCAGATTGTCCTCATCACCATCGCCAGCTTCTCCACATCTTTCCCGTCCTTCTGAGCTTGAAGTATAAGGTCTGATATGGTGGTGAAGTTCCTTGGAGGGCTGAAGTCGATCTCGAGTATTGATCTCTGTTGGAAATAAAGGAGAGATAATACCTGAATATTCCTTGGAAATTACACAATTTGATATTACCAAAAAAGGAGGTGGTAGAGATGAGGCATGGACCAAGTCACTGTCTTGAGACAAATCGTGCCGTCTACGGTATATTCGATGTAGTTAGACAAATAGTTTCTGCACGTTGCCCCCAGGATACAACAGCCCAGCCACCTTTGCTGATTATCCTTGCGAGCCTACACTGCTCGTAGGATATAAGCTCTCTATAGTACTTTCTTTTTCCAGAAAATTTTGTAAAAGATAGAATATTTTTGTGAGTAGTAAAAAGAAATAGATGGTAAGTGTTTAGGACAATAAAAAATTGTTTTCGAAAGGTTTTCAGCTTTGTAATTCAAAAATAATGTGTGTCTCTGAAACTTTTATTTCTTTCCATATATATAGTGCCAGACATGTTACTTGTCCTTAGCCAAAAAAAAATAAAACGTTTGATACCAATTAAATAGTCATAAAGTTATTGAAATTAATATATGATGATGTAGCAAACCAACCTTTTCTCGTCCATATTAGTCGTCCAAAGAAAGGCGCAGGAACGTGGTTGTTATGTCATCCTCGTCCTTAACAACCTCGTCCATGTCAACCTCGTCCTTTGATACCTCGTCCGTCCATCCTTAAGTGACCAACTAGGTTATGGCGTCCCAAACGCTTTTAGCCCTAGATGACCCAAATTATCACCAGGCATGAGGAAATCAAACCAGTGCAAGTCAAGTCCAACAAACCGTCCCAGAATGCATATCCAAATGATGTAACTTCCATGGCGGTTATGGAAGTTACCTCCGAATTTATCGAACTCCTCAACAATAGGAACGGTTATCGAATAAATAACTGCTCCCCGCATGCTATATAAGCACTCGCCAACAAGAGGGTAGGGGATTCTGAAAACTTCCATAAAAAAAACATACATACTCTTTTACTTGAAATTAAGAGAGCGACTGACTTTATCATCGGAGGACCTTTGGCCGGCCTCCACCGGTCTCCTCTGACTGTTTTTTATCTTTTCAGGCCATATGTAACACAGATCATCAACGTTCGAGACATTCAGCCTTACTGATTTCCTTTGTGATCATCAATTGGTGCCGTCTGTGGGAATTAAAACGGTTTTGTTAGATTTCATCTTTGAGTTCTACAATTCCTTTCTCTGACAAAAAGGCTGCAATGGTCCGGACAAGATCAAGGGCTACTAGTCCAGGCCATTAAGAGAGTAGGGATGCCTCTAGCAATCCTTACCGCGATCGTCAATCTGCGCCTGCGGCCCCACCATCCTCTGTTCAACACGTGCAATCCATGGCAGCCGCTATGGCAGAATTGACTCGCCAGAACCAAGAATTGACAAGGGAGATCAATCTCAGGAGGCAGCGGAATGAGGCATATGGAGAAGGACAAGGCCAGAGCCAAGGAGATGGAACAACCGCTGAGCCTGAAAGCCAAACAAGGGGCACCACATCAAGGAGGGTGCCACATTTGGAAAGAGAGATCGACTAGATGAGGAAGGTTATGGATGAGATGCAGGATAGCATGAGGAGAGCAAATCCCGTAGAGAATCTGGTTCACCGGACAGACTCCCCCTTTACAGCTACCATCAATGGTCACCCCTTGCCTCCAAAATTCAAGATGCCTTCTTTAGATTCTTATGATGGAACGCGAGACCCATTTGATCACATTGCCACTTTTAAGACTACGATGCACCTTCAAGGGGTCTCTGATGAGATTATGTGCAGAGCTTTTCCTACCACTCTCAAAGGACCGGCGCGGGTATGGTTCAGCAAGATACCCCCGAATACGGTGGGTTCGTTTGAAGAATTGAGTAAGTTGTTTGTCAATAATTTCATAGGGGGACAGAGACACAAGCGTTCTTCGTCTAGCCTGTTAACTATAGAGCAGGGGGAGAATGAAAGTCTGCGCTCCTTCATCACTCGTTTCAATAGAGAAGCCCTGACAGTGGACGAAGTTGATGACAAACTACTCTTGGCGGCCTTTCACAATGGGGTGAATTCTGATTTGTTCATCCACAAACTTTATGAGAAGGAACCTCAGTCCATGGCTGAACTCGTCCATTCAGCCCAGAATTTTATGAATGCAGAAGACGCGATCATAGCTAAGAAGAGGAAGAGAGTTGAGAGAATGGAAATGAATCCCATGCGTCACTCCGAGCAGGGCCCTCGTCCAAAGAAGGGACGAGTAAAAGATAAAAAAGATCGAGATGGTAAAAAGGTTGGTCCATCAGCACGGAGTCAGCAATACACACCATTGAACATGCCCCTCGACCAAGTCCTCATGCACATTAAGGACGATCCTTCCTTGAAATGGCCGGAGAAAATGAAAGGAGACCTCAATAAGCGCAATAGAAATAAGTATTGTCGCTTCCATAGAGACCACGGGCATGACACGGACGAGTGTTTTGATCTAAAGCAGCAGATTGAGAATCTTATAACGCAGGGAAAGTTGAGGAGTTTCCTTGGATGAGACCACAAAGACGAGAAATTGAAGGGTAAAGTAGAAGAGTCGTCACGACCACCCCTCGGAGAAATCAGAGTTATCATAGGGGGAAGTTTTACAGGCCAGTCGTCCAAATCCAAAAAGGCATACCTGAAGGCAGTGCAAAGCGTTCAACTCTCTGGACGAGCGCCCAGAGCAAAGGCCATGGACGAGCAAGCCATCACATTCACTGAGGAGGACGCTGAAATAATTCACCACCCTCACGACGATGCCATCGTCATTAACTTGCTTATTGCTGACTACATGACCAGAAGGGTACTGGTGGATAATGGAAGCTCGGCAGACATTCTATACTTTCCGGCCTTTCAACAAATGAAACTAGGACAAGACCGGCTTCGTCCGGTGAATTCCCCCCTGGTAGGTTTCGGTGGAATGAAGGTACAACCTGTGGGTACTATTACATTACCAGTAGTAGTGGGGACATATCCACAGCAAATCACTAAAGACGTGAATTTTCTTGTGGTCGACTGTTCATCCTCCTACAACGCCATAATTGGAAGGCCAACTTTAAATAGTTGGAAGGCTGTTACATCCACTTACCACCTGTCGGTCAAGTTTCCAACGGATTATGGGATAGGACAGGTACAAGGTGATCAATTAGCAGCAAGAGAATGTTATCTGGCCATGTTGGCCACGGACGAGCAAGTTCAGACCATGAATATTGAAGACAAGAGAATTGTGGCAGAGCCCACCGAGGTATTAGAAGATGTTTCCTTGGATGAAAACAACCCTGAGAGGTGCACCAGGATTGGGGCAGATCTAGAAGAAAAGATTAAGAAGAACCTTGTCCAGTTTTTGAAGAAAAATATTGATGTGTTTGCATGGAGCCATGAGGATATGCCGGGTATAGATCCTAGTGTCATTACCCACCGTCTGAATGTATGTCCCTCTTCCAAGCCAGTGCGACAGAAGAAAAGGGTGTTTGCCCCTGAGAGAGACAGAGCTATCAAAGACGAAGTCCAAAAGTTAATTGTGGCGAAGTTTATTTGGGAAGTGTACTATCCGGATTGGTTGGCCAATGTAGTGATGGTCAAGAAGGCAAATGGCAAATGGAGAATGTGTGTGGATTTCACCGATCTAAACAAGGCTTGCCCCAAGGATAGCTACCCGCTACCACGCATTGACCAGTTGGTGGATTCCACTGCGGGGCACAAGTTGCTTAGCTTCATGGATGCTTTCTCTAGATACAATCAAATAAGGATGGACGAGGCTGACCAGGAGAAGACATCCTTTGTTACTAGTCAAGGATTATTCTGTTATAAAGTGATGCCATTCGGCTTGAAAAACGCTGGAGCAACATACCAACGACTGGTCAACCACATGTTCCGCCCCCAGATTGGACGAAACGTAGAAGTCTATGTGGATGACATGTTGGTGAAGAGCCTGGACGAGGGAAAGCATCTGAATGACCTGCAAGAGACCTTCAATACACTCAGGCAATACAGTATGAAGTTAAATCCCAGCAAGTGTGCTTTCGGGGTAGCGTCTGAAAAATTTCTTGGATTCATGGTCTCACACAGAGGGATCGAGGCAAACCCGGAAAAAATTAAAGCCATTCTAGATATGAAGCCTCCGCAAAATATCAAAGAAGTCCAGTCTCTTACCGGGCGAGTTGCTGCCCTCAACAGGTTTGTTTCTAAAGCTACTGACAAATGTTTACCATTTTTTAAGGTTCTGAAGAAAGCATTCGATTGGACGGACGAGTGCCAAAGAGCCTTCCAAGATTTGAAGACGTACCTTGTTATGGCTCCGTTGCTGAGTCTGTCCGTGATGGAAGAGGAGTTGTTTCTATACCTAGCAGTGACACCGCACGCCGTGAGCTCAGCATTAATAAGAGAGGAAGGAAAAGTGCAAAAACCAGTGTACTATACTAGCCGGGCATTGAGAGGAGCGGAAGGACGATATCCACTGATAGAAAAGTTAGCTTTCGCACTTATCACAGCTTCCAAGAAACTGAGACACTACTTCCAAGCCCATGTAATCAATGTTATGACAGACCACCCACTCAAAAAAGCCATGAACAAGCTGGAAGCTGCGGGAAGATTGATCCAGCGGGCTGTCGAACTCAGTGAGTTTGACATCCGATACCTACCAAGGCATGCCATAAAGGCCCAGGCCCTGGCAGACTTTATTGCGGAGTTCACACCAAGCTGCGATGACATAGAAGAAATGGAAGGCAATACGAAATGGGTCGTCCATGTGGATGGCTCGTCCACACAACATGCAGGAGGAATAGGAGTGGTTTTGCAATCCCCTGAAGAAGATAAACTGAAGCATAAGATCCGTCTGCAATACCAAGCAACCAACAATGAAGTTGAGTATAAAGCCCTCATAAAAGGGTTGAAACTGGCTAAGTCCGTGGAAGCGAAGTCAATACTCGTCCAAGGAGATTCCCAATTGGTCATGGGCCAAGTAAATGGAGCGTATGAGGCGAATGGAGAACGGATGAAAAAATACCTAGAAAAAGTATTGCAGCTGGTGAAGAAATTCAAAGAAGCTAACTTCGTTCAAATCCCAAGGGAGGAGAACGTGGAAGCAGATACTTTAGCGAAGGAAGCCTCAGCAATTGGGGCTATGGACGAATTTGATGAAGTTCAATACGTACCAAGTATAGATTTCCCTGAAGTACAGCAAATAGAGAGTGAAGAAAGTTGGATGACCCCAATAGTATCTTACTTGAGGGACGGGAGGCTTCCGGAAGGGAAGAACGAGGCTAGAAAACTCAGGGTTAGAGCAGCCAAGTATATCCTTATAGACGAGGTTCTGTACAAGAGAGGCTTTTCCCAACCTTATCTCAGGTGTCTGGCTCCAGACGAAGCAAACTATGTGTTGAGGGAAGTTCATGAAGGAGCATGTGGAAATCATTCGGGAGCAAGATCACTCATCCAAAAGGTCGTCCGTGCAGGGTATTACTGGCCAACTATCCAGGCAGATGCAAAAGCTTACGTCAAGGTATGTGACCAGTGCCAACGATTTAGTAATGTTCCCAGAAAACCATCTGAATATCTAACCCCAATGATGGCCCCGTGGCCTTTTGCTCAGTGGGGTTTAGACATCCTGGGTCCTTTTCCCCTCGGAACCAAACAAATGAAATTTTTAGTGGTGGGGATAGACTATTTTACCAAGTGGGTGGAAGCGGAACCCTTAGCAAGTATCACGCAGCAGAACATAAAGAACTTCGTCTGGAAAAACATAGTATGCAGGTTTGGGGTGCCCAAAGTACTAATATCCGACAACGAAAGACAATTCGACAATGCCCTTTTTAGGGATTTCTGTGAACACTTCGGAATCCAAAATCACTATTCCTCCCTAGCCCACCCTCAAGCGAATGGTCAGGCCGAAGTTACAAACCGATCCTTGTTGAAAATAATCAAGACTCGTCTTGAGGAGGCAAAGGGAGTATGGCCAGATGAGCTACCTGGCGTCCTATGGGCATACAGGACGACGGTGAGAACCCCTACGGGAGAAACACCTTTTAAGCTAGCCTATGGAAGCGAAGCAGTCATACTTGCGGAAGTACATATGGCCAACCATAGGGTGATGTCATTTCAGGACAAGGATAATGAGGAGCAGCTCCGCTTAAACCTTGATTTGGTAGACGAGGTAAGGACGGCTGCAGAACAAAGGACGGTAAGGTACAAAAACCTCATGTCTAAGAGATATGATGCAATGGTGAAGCCAAGAAGATTCAGCGTAGGAGACCTCGTCCTAAAAAAAGTTTCACTGGCGACTAAGAACCCAGCTCATGGGAAATTGGGACCTAACTGGGAAGGACCCTACAGAGTTGTCAACTACAAAAGACAAGGATCCTACTACTTGGAGGCCCTGGACGGGAGAAAATTGGAACATCCTTGGAATGTTGAACATCTCAGGAGATACTACCAGTAAAATGTCACCTTGAATGAGTGTAGTTCTGGACAAAGACTGAAGCCCGCTTTTCTATTTATCTGTCTGTGTGTTTTAATGATATTTCAATGTTATTATGGTGTGATTATGGACGAAGTTATGGTTTGTATTTATTTTCATATTAGGCATTTGCTTCTTAGCACATGCCTCGTCTGTGAACAATGTTTGTGGAATATACATAATGTTGTGTAAATCCCTAATTTCCATACTTTTGTTCAAATCAACCAACAAAAAGGCTAAAAAGCTCGAGACGAGGAAAATCTCTGAACATGGAGATGTAACGCCAATAAGCTTCCTAAGGGTAAAGCGAACTTAAGACATTCTCGTCCATATAATGGACGAGGCTTCCCTAAGGGTAAAAGCTAAATTAAGAACGTTCTCGTCCATACAATGGACGAGGCTTCCCTAAGGGTGAAGCAAAATTAAGACTTACTCGTCCATATAATGGACGAGGCTTCCCTAAGGGTGAAGACATTCACGTCCATATAGTGGACGAGGTAAAGACTACCTTGAGCAAATCATAATAAGCCCGAGGCATACTCGTCCACCTAACATACGAGGTAAAAGCGTAATGCATGTCCAGACTATGGACGAGGAAATTCCTAGACGAGTATCATAAACTCGTCCAAAGAACTTTGAACAATCCAGTACATGGACAAGCAAAAATACAGGGTTCAATCCTTGCTTAACATGGCATCAGACGAGTCTAAAGACGAATTACACGAAATTCCAATGAAAGGGTAGAAGTATGTATGAAATATGGACGAGTTAAGAATAAAGTTAAATGTGGGAGATCTCGTCCACGCATATATATAAAAAAAAAAAAAGTAACATCCACTCAATAGTTTTAAGGGCGGACGACCAACGTCCAAACACCCTTAATTACTAGTTTAATAACTCGTCCTAAAAACCATGGACGAGCCTAATGTATTTGAGTTACATCAAAAGGTCCCAAAACTAAGGACCAAATAAAAGCTAAGTAAAAATACATGGTTAGAACTCGTCCTCAAGCAGGGGGGGCATCCACTTTGGGATCTTCTTTGGACGGCTGGGTAGAAGCATCATCCTCCACATTAATGTCCTCGGAGCTGGTCTGAAGAAGAGAGCTGGTGGAAGCATTCAAGTTAAGCTTGATGGAGCTGAAGTCCACTTCAGGGAAGTTCTCAACAGCGTCCAACCTGAAGTCCTCAAAACCTGCTGCGTAGTTGCGATCCAATAGATCTGTGAATTCTTTGGATGCCTTAAACTCAGCAACCACCTCTTCTTTCGTCTTGGAAAGAAGAGCACTCAGCTCGTCATTCTTCTTTTGCATGTGATCAAGACGAGTGTCTTTCTCCACTGCATCAGCTTTTAACTCCTCGATTAAATTTTGTCGCTCAGTTGCCTTTTCCTTAGCCTTGGCAGCTATCTCAGCCCATTTCTTATTCTCGTCCTTGACGTTTTGGATTGTCGTCTCCAATAAGATCCTCGTCTTGTCCAACTCAGTAGCTTGCCTTGACGCTGCGATGAACTTGGACATAGCCTACAAGGGATATATAAAAAGAGAGAGCTGGGTTAGACAGCAAAAAAATCATGAGGTTATAAAGACAAGACGAGAGTAAGGATACATACCTTAAAAAGATCATGAACACCTGAATGTTCAAAATCCTTCAAAGACATGTCGTAACAGACATTTATGTCCTCGACCTTCACGGCGTCCTTGAAGCGTTCCCAAGACAAGTCCTCGTTTTCAATGATGTTCGAGGGAACCTTCGGAGGCTGGGACGAGACAGACGCAGTCGTCTTAGGAGGGGTCCTGGACGGGGTAGTCTCGATGGGCGTGGATACGTCCACATCAACTATTTGGACGGAGGGTTGAGATTGAGGAAGGTTGGGCTTAGTCACTTTGGACGACCCATGCTTAATCCTTTTGTCACGACGGCTAGGGAGGCTTCCCAGATCCAAAATTTTTGGCAAGGACTTCCTTTTGTCCCCAGCAGATGGACGAGCCTGGGATGGGATCTCAAGACGGTTATCCCCAGCCTCTGGCTGAATTTGATTCCGGGCCTCAGGACGATCCCCCTCACCTACAACCTCTTTTCCTTTATTTCCTTTCATTGTTGCCATTCCTAAAAAAAAAAAAAAAAAAAAAGGAGAGAGAAAGGGGAAGAACTTTTTAGAACTAAAATTAAAATGTGTGTAAGACAAGTTCTGAATTTGAAACTTACTTCTTCTCACTGTAATCTCGTGTGCAAGTGCCTCTTCAGAAGGATCAGGGCCTAATCCCCACTTAGCAAGTTGTCTAAGTGTCACTAAAGAATGGAAATCTCTGTCTGAGTGCAGACGAGCTCTGTGGACGCGGTCACGGTGAAACTTGCTAAGAGAGGGTCGTCCAACAACTGAAAATGAACGAGTAAAGGTTAGACAAATGAAGAGGATATATATATAAAAAAATAAAAATAAAAATAAAATAAAAATAAATAAATAAATAAAAAGAGAGAAAGGGGCTTACCCTGAGGACGAAGGTTTCCTAGGTCCCCAGTGTAACGACCAAATGAGTCCTGGCCAACGTCCATAGGCTTCCCAGCCCAGAAGCCAGAGACGAAGAAAAACTCCGTTTTCCATTTTCGGTCAGACGAGGGCAGGGATCTAATCAGTCTACAATCGTTGCCCCTAGCTGTAAACTGGTAAAAGCCTAGAGACTGATGAATCTCCGAGGGTTTATAACAATAAAGGAACTCGTCCACAGTGAGAGGACGGTCCCCTCCAAATACCTCCCTCCACAAAACTTGCATAGAGATGATCAATCTCCATGCGTTAGGATTGAACTGACATATTCCTAAACCTAACCTAACTAATAACTCCCTAGTAAAAGCATTTAAAGGAAATCTCAGACCCCCCAAAAGATAAGCTTCATAGACGCCTAATTCAAAATGGGAATCACAGCACCATTCTCCACGGACGGGCAACCTAGGGTTAAACTCATCTGGGATTTGGTACCATGTCCTAAGGTTATTTAGTCTTTGCTCATCTGTTTTGGAAGGGATCTCTACTGCACAACTATACACTGTTACCTCTTCCTCGTCCAAAGACTCAGACGGAGGGACGTTGGACGAGGTGCCTGCCTGAGACCCTGAGGCCTTTCTAAGCTCCTCTTGTATGACCTCCAAGGGAAATCCAGGGACGCCAAAAACATATTCTTCGTCCGTGGAATTTTCCCCATTCTCGTCTGTGGAGTTCCCCCTACTACTATTATTAGAGCTACTAGAACTTGTACTCTGACTACTCTCGTCTTGATACTCGTCTATCTCTTTCTCTAAACTATCACTAGACGACATTTTATAAAAAAGGTCAAAGAAAAAAACCTAAAAGACGAGAGAAGAAGGAATACCTGGCTCTAAGACGAATGAAGGCTATGGACGCGAGGAAATTCCTAGACGAGGCTCTAGACGAATAATGTCAAAGAAGATAATCTCGCAAATGTGAAGGGTAATGGGGGAATTCCCCTATTTATAAGAAGTTAACCTGAGCATTAAATACGACGCAACCAATCAAGAAACGACACGTGGCATTCACCTCGAAAAAATGAATCGACGGGACTCATCGCCAATAAAATGATGACACGTGGCACATCAACTCACACATTTAAGGAAGTGACGTTAGATTACCCCTTGCACTATAGACAACCAATGTGAACGAGGGGGCAACTGATGATGTAGCAAACCAACCTTTTCTCGTCCATATTAGTCGTCCAAAGAAAGGCGCAGGAACGTGGTTGTTATGTCATCCTCGTCCTTAACAACCTCGTCCATGTCAACCTCGTCCTTTGATACCTCGTCCGTCCATCCTCAAGTGACCAACTAGGTTATGGCGTCCTAAACGCTTTTAGCCCTAGATGACCCAAATTATCACCAGGCATGAGGAAATCAAACCAGTGCAAGTCAAGTCCAACAAACCGTCGCAGAATGCATATCCAAATGATGTAACTTCCATGGCGGTTATGGAAGTTACCTCCGAATTTATTGAACTCCTCAACAATAGGAACGGTTATCGAATAAATAACTGCTCTCCGCATGCTATATAAGCACTCGCTAACAAGAGGGTAGGGGATTCTGAAAACTTCCATAAAAAAAACATACATACTCTTTTACTTGAAATTAAGAGAGTGACTGACTTTATCATCGGAGGACCTTTGGCCGGCCTCCACCGGTCTCCTCTGACTGTTTTTTATCTTTTCAGGCCATAAGTAATACAGATCATCAACGTTCGAGACATTCAGCCTTACTGATTTCCTTTGTGATCATCAATATATATAATCAATAGCTTTCTTTATATATATATATATATATATATATATATATATTATAAACCGGTCATCAAAAGCTTCTGTACGTTGAGAACAAAGAAAATCATAATCTTTGAAATTAATGCCCCATAGATTGCATTGCTGAACAAGAAAAGAAAGGGTCATAATGCCAAGCATTTAATGGCCTATTATTACAAAACCTTTTCGAAAGTTTTCTTTTTGAATATATGTTACAAAAAATTGCTAACGGTTTGACCACCGTCTATTAAACCAAATAGTAAACATTTGTGTATATATGGTAACAAAAAATAATTCAGCAATAGCTGTATATTTAAGTGCTGAAATTCTTCCATATATGACATTATTATGTCATATTCAAATAAGATAATAAAACCAAATATGCTTGAAATTATGGTATTAATATCACGTTAATGTTCATAAATTTCCTAATTAAAACCATTGACAAAAGCTATTCAAATTTTGAATTATATTTGAATTTCAACATTTAGCAATCAACGTATCTGACATTAAGAGATAATTGATACACATAAATGAGTATTAAAATAAATATAATATTTTTTATAAAAATATCCAACAATCTCCAAACCTATGAGATGGCTGAGCACTTCCAAAGGGCATGAAGCACGTTCTCAGGTTCTCCATTGCAGTCGTCACAGTTGTCTGACTGAAGGATTCTTCGCTTCACCAAACTTGTTTTCACTAGTAGCGCATCCTTGCAAGATCTCCATAGAACATTCTACACCTTATTAGGAACCGATGAATTCCAAATCACCTTCCATAATTCCCCACTTGCATTCGGCCTCTCCTGCATTGGATAACTAGAATTCTCACGCATAAGAAATCTGTAACCCGACTGCACTGTATACTGACCCGAGGGAGTGTGAGGCCAAATTAATTTATCATCCACTGCTGCACTACAAAAAGGGATGCTTTTAATCAAATCAGCTTCTGAAGGAATAAACAAGCCTTGTAGCAGGTTTGAATCCCATTGTCTTGATTCTAGATCAATTAAATCAGTTACTCTTGCCTCCTCAGAGCCTTCCACAATTGGAGATAAAGCTCTTGGATGATCACGAGACAGTAACCATGCATCTAGCCAAACCCCAATTGATTCTCCATTGCCTATCCTCCATTTTGCACCTTTCAAAAGAGCATCATGACCTTTCAAAATGCTATGCCATGCATAAGATCGAACACTGGATTCAGCGGCTTCCATGATAGAGCAGTTGGGAAAATTTTTTGATTTAAAGACTGTAAAATAATGATTCCTTATGATGTAGCAACCTCCATGCTTGCTTTTCTAACAAGGCGTCATTGAATAGAGCTAGGTCCTTGAATCCCATCCCTCCTTCAGATTTTGCTTGACATAGCATTTCCCATTTGACCCAATGAACTAAATATATTGCTTATCTTGATACGTTCATCAATCTCTACCAAATTAAGATATACCTGTAAGATGTTTTGAGAACTCCACCTCTCTTTACATCTGCACTCCTTGGTCCATCCTGTTGAGAGTAGTTCCAGAAGAAGTCACAAAGGTAAACAGAGCATGCCCAACGGCTAGTTTCCAATGGCTACTTCAGCAATTCATCAGAACGATGTCGTTCTGGTTACATGAAGACTTGTGAATATATTTAATGAAACGCTGCGTTTATACTTACTGAAACGCTGCGTTTTATGTGTCTGTTATTATCCATGTGCTGCGCTGCGTTTTGTATAGCTATTGTTGAATAAGCTTAGTCTGTTAGGCAGACTGTTAAGGAGTTATTAACAGTTACTTAGTTCCTAATTTCTCTCCACAATTTACGGATCAATCCCGTGAATTCAGGGATCTCTGATGAGGCCGTTGTTGATCCTTGTGTATATATATATTGCACATCACTGTAATGAATAGTTGTGCAATTATTCTTCCAGAATTTTCTTCTTCTCTCTCTCTCAAACTTCCTCTCTTTTCTCTCTGAGTTTGTAGCTTCTCTCTGAGTGATTTACTGTGTGAACACCATTGTTGCAATCTGTAAAGCTTGGGTTGAATCTTTTCACATCCCTCCTTAGTCCCACGAAGATCTCTACGTTCTTGTCCAGTCCAAGACAACTGAGATCTTCCGGTCAGTGTGTGGGAGTAGCTCAAACAGAGAAGAGTCTGATCTGGTCTGAATTTCAGGCCCTGCCTTTTTCCTTTGCTACTAGGATAGTCGGCAACTTCTATTAGTGCTGAACCTTGTGTCGAATTGATCCGTGAATTAAATAAAATATTGATATCTCTTGGCGAGAGCCATCATCTTGAACCAATAGTCCTCCAAGCGAAGCCTCCATTGTAGATATATGAAGTTTACTTAATTACATTTTTCCTCTAAAAGCTTAAGGCAGTTTAGAATTTTTATTTTGATCCATTTGATTTCTTTTCGAAAATGGTCCTTCTAACCAAATTTGTTACTCTAACAAACTCAACATTTTCAGCATTATTTATTATTTAACCCATCTCAGCATTCTTTCTTCTTCTTTTTTTAAATAAAAAAAAAAAAAGGAAACAAAGAAAACTTTTAATAAAATAAAATTAACTCTTTTATTTTTTGTTAATTCGTGGTATATTACTATTTTTAATTCTTAGGCAAGAGCAAACAACTCATCAAAATTTCACTTTGGATTTTTTCCCTAGAAGTCTGAGATTTGTCCCTCCACTTCTTTTGCTTGGCAAAATTTGCTGAAGAGCATATTTTGGAAAAATATTAGTAAAATAGTATACAGATGAAACAATTTAGTAAGGTGGACTGTTTTTGGAACTCGAGTTTGTGAAACTCGAGTTCCAACCCAAAATCGAGTTTCCCAAACTCGATTTACTCTTGGATTCATTTGACGTTCATTTAAAAAAAATATATATATATATAAAAAAAAACCACATAGAACTCAAGTGTAGTAACCTCGAGTTCCATTTATAAAAAATTTACCTGCAAGAGTACCTTTGTGTTTACCTACAAGGAGAAAAAAATATATCAAAGATACTCAAGTTTACTAAATTCGAGTACCTCTGTTTTTTTTTTTTTTTTTTTTTTTAATCCATGTCTGATTAATCCAAGAGTAAATCGAGTTTGGGAAACTCGATTTTGAATTGGAACTTAAGTTTCACAAAATCGAGTTCCAAAAACAGTCCAACTTGCTAAATACTTTCAGCCGCATACTATTTTTCTAATATTTTTCCAAAAAAAATGCTATTTAGCAAATTTTGCCTCTTTTGCCTTCTTAATCTATATAATTATTCACCAACCCCACACCATCATAGGAAATAATATGATGTGAAATTTCATTATATTGGGGATGTTATTGATTTTCTTTCATAAAACATGAAAGAAGATGTTACGTTTGTCTTTTCTTTCCTTTTTCTTTTTTTTTTTTTTCTTTTTTTTTTCTTTTTTTTTTTGAATTTGTAATGTTTTGAGTTTTCCGCCAAATTCAGTGGTTTATGACAGCAAATAATTTCAAACATTAAGTGTGCGCCTGGGTGGAGATTAAAAATTAAAATTATTTCACTATTCAGTTTATTTTTGCTACTATTCATTGGCCCCACTGCACTTTTTGGCATTATTCATGAATTTCATTATACTATTTCAACTAACTTTTACATTTATCTACAGTACTTTCAGTAATAATTTTTCAGTTTCAGCAAAATAAGCGGTATCCAAACACACCCTAAGACATATCGGTGGCAGCTTCCTAGGAAACGCAATAAGCCACTGTTGGATAGAAGAAACATGAGGCTATACCAGCAACTCATTGAGTTGAAAAAATCTATCATATATTTGATACATGTATCAATACGTAAATACCACAATGGTTGTGTCCCATTTTGCTTTCACCACTTGCATCCAATTTGATGTCAGACAAGCAGCACATGCCTTCCTGGAGCAATAGGGGCACAGGAAGTCACAATGCAAGATCAAAGATGAGTGCCAATAGAGGCCATCAAGGTGACAGTGTTGAAATTGCATGAAATTTGGCAAGTTTAAGGAATACGGCGTTCTGATCCAAAATCATTATCATGAGCGTTGCCAAAATTTAGACGAATTCCTTCGTTAAGTCCTTGAAAACAGTGTTTTTGCTATTTATAGTAATATTTGTTTTTCCTTAATAACTTATAGTTTAAAAGTCAAAATAAGACCCCGTTTATTTTGGGACGACCCTTAAAGTCAGTAGTTTATGATTCTGCATTTAACCCAATTTTGCCATTTTTGGTAAATTTCGATATTTTGTCACCTAATCGCATAATTAGTGCGAATTAGGGTTTTAGACGTTTTTTTTTTTTTTCAGTATTTATATGTTTTGTAGCCGTCAGAGGAAAATTAAACTATTAACAACAAATATAGACTTTTGTAAAAAAAAAAAATTTGTGGATTCCAGTTTTCTTCTCCTTGTGGATATAGGGAAACTTCTTGTGGATTTGAGGTTTACTACTAGGAATTAACAGTTTAGTTTCTCTTCCATCAAGAGAGTATCATGTGTGCTTTCTTTAGACTTTCGCGACATCGCAATTAATGATAATGGCCTTTGCTTTTGATGTGTTAAGTGTTAACCACTAACCAGTCAGCTGATAGAACAAAACAAAAGCAATCAAAAAATTTATATTCCAATCAAATATATATAGCTATGAGCTATCCCAATCCCCAAAAGGAAAAGGAAAAAAATCAAATCAAATCAAATATAGTTACATGGTTACAACATTCAAGCCTCGAGTACAGCCACACTGCTATAGGCTCCTGCTCTTGTTCCCGTTAGTCTTTAATCACGTCCCATGCTGCCATGCTGGGGAAAAAATGGCTGGGCATGTGAAGGTGAGGTATAAAATAAAAGGGTTAAGGTTTCAAAAAAAATAATAATAATAATAAAAGGATTAAATATAGGTATAATTTTTCTTACTTTTTATATGTTTGTAATATTAGATTTTTCAATTATATTTAAATAAATATCTACATTAAATTTAAGTATTAGCGAAACGATTTTTTTTTTTTTTTTTCTTTTGGTGGTTTATTGTTCTCTGCAGTCTTTATGGCCCTCAAACATGTATATTGGACAGAAATTTAAAGGCTTTCGGCTAATTTTTTTTTTTTTTTTTTTTTTTTTTTTATAATCTTCGGCTAAAAATTTATAAACTTTAATATTTTGACTTCTGGGCCATTGGCCCATGCAATATTAAATTAATTTATTGAGGAAAGCCTACCATAGTGGCATGTCACATGTCATAGAATTGAAAGATGATATTTTGTATTTGGTATCTAACCCTCTCACATCACATGAGTCTCACGTATTGGTGGAATGCACATACTGCGAGAAACCCAACATTCTTCGTGGTATGGGCCTGGTGCTACTATTCTTACTTAAGTATGATAAGTTTTTTATATACAATCCAGTGTAATTAATAGAATAAAATAAATCTCTTCCCCGACTATCAAGAAAACAAAAATAAATTTCTTCGCAAAAAAATAAAATAAATGATTTAATGAATGGTAAATTACGTATTTGGTCTCTATCTTTTACATTATATTTTAATTTGGTCTCTAACTTTTCAATTATGTTAATTTGGTTCATAACTTTTTAATGTCGTGTCAATTTATTAATATATTAAATGAATAAAATAAATTTCTTCGCAAAAAAATAAAATAAATGATTTAATGAAGAGTAAACTACATATTTGGTCTTTATCTTTTACATCATATTTTAATTTAGTCTCTAACCTTTCAATTATGTTAATTTGATTCTTAACCTTTTAGTGCTGTGTCAATTTAGTCTCTACTGTTATCTCTTTGATAGAAATTGTTGACGTGACAAATGATCAAAATAAAAAATTAGTTTATTGTCACATTAACAAAAACCAATTTTTTATTTTGGTCGTTTGCCATGTCAGCAATTTTCATCTAATAGATAACAGCAATGAATAAATTGACACAATACTAAAAGGTTTTGGACCAAATTGGCACAATTGAAAGGTTAGAGACCAAATTGAAATATAATAAAAGATAGAGACCAAATACATAGTTTATCCTTTAATAAAAATAGTATATGTGAAGTTTATTGTAAGCGAGAACATAGTTTTTTTTTTTTTTAGCAGTTTTGTTTTTTTGATATACTGATAGTTGAGGGTGGGGCATTTGAACTTTAAATGTCTCAGTTGAAAACACCAAAATATACCAACTAGTTAAGTTATGAAACTCACTGCAATGAGAATGTATCTCTATATTTTCCATATTTGTTTGCCTAGTTTCTATAGCATGCCCCATTATTGAATATTTCCCTAAGCCTTGAGGTAACAAACCTAGTGGCAAAGTTAATTTGGATGCAAATTAAGTTAACTTTGAAGTCCTGAAGTCACAAATAATTTTTTGAAAATCTTGGTTCTATTAGTGTGTGTGTGTGTGTGTTTTTTGCTCTATCATTGACAATAATCGAGCGCATATTGTCGACTTTCCATGCATCTTGAACTCTTGCCACTAGGACCTCTGTCTCTCAAGATTCCTGACCTTCGTTTATGTTTTTCTTTTGAATAATGACTATTGCACACAGAGTACACATGCCAATTTATTCTTATTCTTACATACTTTTTATTCACTACAAGAAATCTGGGTTTAGGCAGCGTTTTTTTTTTAGTGACGTTTTTAAATTCGCCGCTATAAGTGGTATATTGTGACGTTTTTGAAAAACGCCGCTAAAGAGTGAGCGTTTAGCAACGTTTTCTAACTCAAAACAATAGCAGCGTTTTTGAAAACGCCGCAATAAGTGTAGTTTTAGCAGCGTTCTTCTAGTTTATAGCGGCGTTTTAGAAATCGTCACTGTAGGTGTTAAAGTTCCAGTATATTGCAAAAGAAAAAACTCTATAAGTTCCCTCCATATGATTAAGTGGTCTCTCCCTCTTCCCTTTGCTTTTGTTTTTTTTCTCATACAATCCTTCCTTTATTGGACAACTTTTGCTTGTTTTAATTCTTTCTAATACTTGCACAGTGTTTGCTTTTCAAAGGCTTTGTTTCCAAGAAGTTACTGTTCTTACATTGTTTGTCTTTTTCTTAATATTCAATTTCCGGTTGTTAAAGCCATTGGGTCTTCTGCAAACAGATAATTAAAAGGTCTGGCTAGAGACTACCCTAATTTTCCATTATTTAGATCTTAATTTCTTTGGTTCTTGCTAAAATTAAGATCCTTACTTAAATGCTTTTGGCTGGCTTAGTATAGGGTTAATTATCTGTTTGTCTATGTACTTCTAAATATTGTAGTGTTCTCTTTATATTTGAATCCACAGGACTCAATTTAACATGATTATATTCCTTCTCCAGTTTTTTTTTGTAGATGTTGGTGCTAGGCTGCTATTTAAGGCCTTGGTTGCATCAAAGTTGGATTCCCTAAGTATCCGTTTGGATACGACTTAATTGGCGTCTGCGTTTTTCAAGCGCGCGTTTTCTCTTTTTTTTTTTCCCAGCCGCAGTATTGACCAAGTCTTCCGTGAACAGTGCACCCTTGCACTGTTCACAGACCCATAAACTTCACTTTTCAGCCACTTTTTCATTAAAAATGGGTTCCACGGCACTATTCACACATTTAAAAATTATTTTGCTACAATATTTTTAGTTTTCAGTTTCAGTTTCAGCAAAATGAGTTCTATCCAAACGGATCCTAAATTAGTTTGATTCTATTGTATAGGAGCACAAGTTGGTAAATTTTCCTATCCCTTGTTGTTAGATATCTGATTATGAGTTACAAATTTAAATTCACTTTTTAAATGAATATTGCTGCTTTCATCTGTGTATTTAGGCTGCATTTGTGTGATGTTTATTATTACTGCACTCCTAGCTTTTGGTTGGCTACTTTTTTTGGAGTTCGTTTATGCAAACTTGTCTTCTTATGATTACATTTTCTTGCTTTTGAGGGTTTTGAGCTCTATTAGTGATTATTCTATAAGTGTTGAAAATGCATGATTTATAATTTACGAAAAAGTTTAGTAATTTTCACACATGAAGTGCTGTTTATACCTAAATTTAATATGTCTACAAGTTCACATTACAGCTATAATTACAAAAGAAAGTACTTTATGAGCTTATGATTGCCAAATGCTATAATTACGGACTTGAATTTAATTATTGTTACTGGATTACTGTATTTTGAACTCTTGACTTTGGTACATCTAAATATGGTAGAGATTATTTTCAATTCTAATAAATATGTTGTCTATAATTTACCAAAATTGCTCTTCCTTAGCATCTGAATTTTTCAGTATGTACACCTAATCATTAAAACTCACCAATCCACTCTTAAAATAAAAATAAAAAAAATAAAAAAAAACCTAGAAAGAGAGCCCGTAATCGTAAACAAACTTAAAACAAAGAACAAAATGAGTTAAATGCAGAGAGTTTCTAACAGTAAAGTGTAGAGAGTGGGAGATAGAAATCAGAAGGTAGGCTCGTCTGTCAAGCCGGCTTCTTGCCAACGTGTACCCTCCCACCACTGACCACCAAAACCACTACCAGTTAGTTTTCCTCTTTAATTTTCAATATTTGTACATTAATTATGATCCTTTTTTTTTTTTTTGTTGATATAATAGATGGATTGGTTTGGATGTAGATCTTTGGGTTATATCATATGTGGCTTTGGTTAATATATTTGGTATGATGCCGGATACACCCTGCATCACTTAGCGGTGGCACATGCCAAGTGCCAACTACATCAGGTCTCTCTGACTCACCGAACTCGCCCCTCATCAAGGCCCCGCTGACTGCAATGCTGAATAGAGAACGTTATGTCTTCTTTTCCTGGTTTGGATGGAATCAGAATATTTTGGTAGTGTAAGATGACCTGGCTTTAAAATAAAAAAAAAAAAAATAAAAAAAAAGAATTACAGACGTTTTTACTTTTTAGACAAAGATACATATATTTAATGAAGTTTTTAAAGGAATTGCAGAATGATTAATAGAACTGAAACAGAACCAAAAAAAAAAAATGTATGGGAGCCACTAAAGGAGGAAAGAATCCTTAAAATTGCTTCTAATATTGCTGCATTTGGATGATTTAGATGTTATATAGGCATGGCTTTATGCTTAAATTTGTGATGTTTCTTTTGCTGCTTTTATGTGTTTGGGCTTTCGACATCTGAGTTTTTGAGTAACCGATCTGAGTTTTTTCTCCTCTATGTGTGTGTATGTGTTTTAATGTGCTATATATGTATTCCAATTTTTGGTATTATTCAATTCTAATATATGAGCATTGCATTATGTTAATCTTATAGCAGTCTAACACTAATCATCTTGAATGCCGTTTGTTTTTCTGGTACATGTTGGTCTATTGGTTAAATATTTTCGTATTTTTAGCTTCTATTGAGAGATGATATCTTTAGGAAATGTCTTCGAAATTCCTATCCACAATGTATCTTTTTCTGAGTGAGTTTTTTCCTGAAGACGATGCTTAATCCTAAATCAGTTAAAGATTCTTGATATGCAAATTATTTAGAAATAGAATGTGCTTTTAATGGATTTAATGGATATTTATTAATTTCAAGTGCTTGTTGAACATTAAATTTATGTTTTAAACCAGTTTAGTCTTGGTCCTATGAGCATTCAACATTACAAGTTTTTTTTTTTTTTTTTTTCTTATACCCAAGTTCTGTACATGCATGTGCGCTGCACCCATATCCAGTCAATGACAAACATATTGGATTATTTTTGATAAAATAATCCTTTGAAGTTTATAGAGTGCAACATAGTGCATCATTCTCTGAATTATGTTGATGCTAATTTGTTAGGTCTTAATTGCTGTTAAGAGCCAGTAGTTGGGAAAGAGCTAGAGACAAATAATAGAATGGCTATCAGTGAAGTCGAGAAGAGTGCAAAAATTGTCACTATCCTTATGAACCAGAAAATTAATGGAAAAGGATTGTGCTAGAAACCATCAACCAGATGTACATGGCTTAGGAAAAGAATCAGGTAGCTGCTGATTTCTCAGTGAAATTTCATAAATGTAACTTTGATTTAGTGCTGACATATTTTAGTTTTTATTGGGGCAGTACAATGATTGGTATTGATAAAACTCTACAATATAACTTTTTCAAAGCTTTGGTTATTGTTTTCCTAACCCAAAGTATATCTTTTGTGCGGTTTTTGTATTCTTGAATTCAATTGTCCTCTGCATAGTTTAAATTGGATAGCTATAGTAAAAATCCTATAACCGTGACAACATTGTTGTTTGTATAATTGAGGTGTTTTGTATTTTCTTTATTCATCATGTCTTCATTTGACCATATTTAATGCATAAACACACCTTCAATTTTAAGTGAGTTTCTCATCATTTAAAAAAAATTTAATTAAGAAAAATAAAAAATAAAGGGAAGTTTTTTTTTTTTTTTTTCCTTTTATTTTCTTTAAAAAAATTAGTTTAGTTTCTTTTAATTATCTTTGGAGTTATCATAATATTTTTATGATAACTCCATTAATGTTTAATTGGTTAATGGGGTTAGCATAGAATTTTTGTATCATGATTACTTTATTAGATTATGATAGTGGTAGGTTTGAACACTTAGTGAAAGAACCAATGTTCTACTAATAGAATTTTATTATGATTTTACATATTTTTCCATGAATAATAAATAAAAATAGTCTGCACATTGCATGGGTCATATGCTAGTTATATATAATTGTAGAAGACAAATCCATGTTTATAATACATTATATAACCAGAGTACAACTACAAAAGGGCTTAACTTTTGTAGTTGTAGATTGGGGTTATAAACAGCGAACACTAGACACACACAACCAATGTGGGATAAACATCTCTATTCTTTTTTTTTTTTAGTAAACAGTAATATATATTAGAACACACACGAAAATAATAATAGTGTCTATTATTATTTTTGTGTGTGTTCTAATATGTATTACTGTTTATTCAAAAAAAAAAAAAAACAGAAAAAAAACAAAAACAAATCCACAATTCCCTTTGGTTATGCCATGTGACTTACTTAAATTAAACTTTTCAGGCCCAACCGCTTAAATTGAACTTTGCCAGTAATCAAACACTGCTTAACCCATTTCTATTTAAAATTTAAAATAAAAGTGTAAGTCATCCATCTGAAACTTTTAAAGATGGTACTTGCATTGTTTGTACTAATAAGAACTTTTAGTACTTATGTTTGTGAGTGGTGAATTTTGTCATTTTGCTCTACAACCTCTTATGATTTTTAGAGTTCTAATTAGTATGGTGATTTATTGTCATTGTTAGTCATATAGGATGTGATCTGCATGCTTTGAATATGACTGTTTTATTCAATGCTAGAAAGTGTGACATGAATATGGTTGTAGAGGCAAAACAATACCGGTTTTTCTTACTTTTCTCCCGGGATGAGTATGGCTTTTGGATTTATCATATTTGTCTAGATTTGCATCATAATTTGTTAGGCTAGCTCATTTGTATTTCTGTTTTTGTGCTTTACTCTTTTTATACCACCCATATACTTGACTAGCTTCCTTTCTTCCTTTAATGAATTATTTGTGTTTATTTTAGGCTCATTTGAACTTATTCCAACCTTTTTAGCATGTTTTTAACTACGTTGCAGCAAACTTGGCTTCTCACGACTTGTTTGTAAGTTTTTAATATTATACACTGTTCCCTTAAACATGATAGTATCCTCTCTTCAGTTTATTTTATAGATTTTGGTGCTCGTCAGTTTTTTTTACAGTATCTATGTTGTTGCAAAGTTGATGTTTCTAAATCCATTTGTTTTTGCTTGCTGGTTATTTTGTGTTCATGAATTTTAGAATTCACTTTGTATACGAAAATTAGTGCTTGCGTTGTGTGTAATTTAGGCTTCATTTGCCCAGCTTTTAATAAACTCCTGCCGTGCGTTGCAAGTTTGTCCTGGTTTCTTTTTCTCATCGGAAAATACCGAAACTTAAGGTCATGAATTTGTTACCACTTATATGACTTTTGGAGCTTTGGTCAATATTGTGAGTCATTTTTTGGGCAATCTAATAAGATTAACATTTATTCAGCAAAAAAAAAAAAAAAAAGATTAACATTTGCATTCTTCAAACATGCATACATCTATATATTTATATAAATATATATATATATATATCTAAAAGCTGAAGCGTAACATTTATTATTGCTACGCTCCCATTAAGTCACATCAATAGCCACATCATCTACCTATTTCCCATTTCTCTCTACTACTTCCAACCATAACTTCCTTTTTACCTTTTCATCTCTTCACTACTCTCAACATTAATGTCACTCCTCATCTATCTCTTCCTCTTCCTTTTATTTTGACTATTCTTATCCTCATTCTATTACTATAAATATGACATTTTCTCTCTCATTCTCTACATATTTTCTCACATGAAAAAAGTTATTACTCTCTCTCTCTCTCTCTCTCTCTCTCTCTCTCATGTTTTATTTTTGTGTGAATTTTTTTATTTTTTGTATCTCTACTTTATATTGATGTATTTATGACTTCTTTAGAATTTTATTTTGGGTAGCAATTTGGTTGTGTTATTAAGTTATTATCTTTTTCTTTTCTTTTCTATGATTGTTAAATGTTATTCTATTGCATATAAATATAGTTTACAAGAATATAATGTTATTCTATTATATATCATGGCTTGGATAATTTGGTGTTTGACTTATGACTATATTTTTTATTTTGATGCTTCTTTTCTCATTTTATTTTCTATTTCTCTCAAAAAAGGTGATTACTCTCTCTCTCTCTCTCTCTCTCTCTCGCTATATATATATATTATTTATTCTTTTTTGATGAATCATTGTATTTTTGTATATAATACTATTTTGGGTTAATACGATTTGGTAGTGTGTTTGATTTTTTAAGCTTTCCGTCACAAGTCCTCTCTCTCCCTCTTTCGTTTGATTTTTTTTTTTTTTGACATAATACTTAGTTATTTTAGAAGTAAGATTTTAAATTTATATCAAAATACAATGTTGGCTATGTATTTGAATATGTCTATCAACTATTAAAATTAAATTGCCAAAGATAAATATGTATAGACAATATTTTAATTTTAACTTTTCATTGATTTATTATTTAGTTATAACATCAAAATTAAAGTAAATGAATATGTAAAGTTAAAACTGCCTAAGATGAATTTATAAAGCCAATATATTTATATATTTAATATTGTCAAAAAATTAAAAGTAAAAAAAAAAAAAAAAAAAAATAATAATGATGTAGCTAATGATGTGACCGATGAGAAGGCTCAATAGGAGCATAGTAACAAAAATGCGATATGAAGATCCAGTTAAAGGCAATTAAATCTTAATAAATAAAAGTGTATGTAGTCAAAAAAATAATTTTAATCATGTTCTCTTTATGTTTTTATACAGATTATTTTCTTTCATTTCAATAGGTGAAATGTTCAATTTTAGATATAAAGTTTACTTTTTTCCTGCATGTTATTTTAAATATTAAATTTATAATATGGTATAGTCTCTTAGGAATATCTAAGAAACATGCTATTCCAATCTCATGTACCTATATTAGTAAATAAAACTCAATTAATAGTTCGAAGCTACTTTTACGATAAGAAAAATTATAAATATAATAATCTCTTTTTAAGAGAAAAAAAATTTTGAATAATATATTTCAAACTCAAACAATTTATTTGTACAGGAAAAACAAATTATGAAAATATAACGCACGATAACATAATTTATTAAAATATGGACTGCCTAAAAAATGAATAATATCAATCAAATAAATCCAAATAATAAGATGATGATATATTTTTTGAGATAGATAAATGAAAAATAATTTTAGAAATTGTTTATGTTTTTGGGAGAACAAATTATTTTCCACAAAATTTATAGAACAAATTATATATTATACCATAACTAAAATAAAATTATCTATTCCCACATATCGCATGGGTCTACGACTAATTCTTTGTAATACCCCAGATATATATAAACCATATATGATAAATTAGTAATATATATGGTCGTAAATCTTGGGATTAAAAATTATATATTTAACAGTTGAGTTAACTCAACGCGGGTGTCGTTGACATAGAGTTAATTGTGTAAAAACCCCACTAGCATGGCTGTGGGATATAAAGGGGAACTTTGCATAGATTAAACCTTGATTGAAACGTTGCATTACTGAGTTGAGTTTTATTGGCTGATGATGATGCCGTGAAAAATCACCAGTGAGCTACACAGCCTTCACACGCTCGAGAGAATGCCTACAAAGAAAAAGAAGACCTAACAGAGAGCACCGGTGTGGTGCCGGCCAAATACCCTCCGAATGTCAAATTAGAATTATTCTCACAACTCTAGAATGCTAGAGAGGGTAAATTATGCGTACCTCGATTTATGAGAGTATTGGGCTTTTATAGTAGAGAGTTGACACCTCTTCCTTGATCTCGAAGTCTTTTCCTTCTAGGACTCTACACAAGTAGTCCCAAACGTGGTCAACAAGATATTTCCTTGTAGAAGAGATTTGCAAGTATCTTCCGGAATCCTTGTCGCGCTAGGACTTTATTTACCCTTGGATTCCATGGCGATCAAGCTTGTCTCGCAAGTACACTACATCCATCCATAACAGACCTTTGAACAAATTGGGCTTGCCCTCTACTGGCCCACGGACATGGATCCATTAGGCCTATTCTCGGGCCTCATCAAATTACATTTTTACCCTCATCAGCTGATAACCTCATCATTGTTGTAGTGATACGTATAACCAATTGAAGTTCAACATTATTGGCTGACGGCCTCAGCGGGGACCGTCAACTGCGCAAAGTCTGACAGGTTGTTCAGAAACCATTATGGCGCATGACACGTGTCGTCCTTCGACTGGATTTTTTCTCGGATCGAAGTGTCGCTTCGTCTTCCGTGCACTTCCTCTATAAATACAAGGGTACCTCCTTCATTTCTACATTTTCAGTCGAAACATATTGTCAGAGAGCAACCCGTCAACATCGACAGAGACCACTCCGTTCACCAAGCTGAATCTGTCACAGACGCCTTTCCTCCGTCCATTCTCAAAATTTGGTAAGCGTTCTCTTTCATGAATCTTGTAGATACACCGTCCATAACTTAATTAAATTATAACCTTGTACTTCAGTACACCTGTCGTAATTCTTAGATCCATCTGAGTCTTAGGTTTTGTCATCCTGTGTAGGCGATGTCTAGTGCGTCAAGTAATCAGTCATGTGTCCGTGACGGGGTGGATTACGAGGAGGTATATCCGTCCAGTCATAGAGACGTAGACAGTCCGGGTGAAGAGAGGAGTCCGTTCGCCTCTTCCTCTTCCTCAACAAATGAGGATATGGAGATGGCTGACCCTAACGAGGGTCCAGAAGTCGTCGAGGAACAAGCGATAAAATCCATCATAAGTGCCGATGGACTTAGAGAGTTCATCATGCTACCAGAGTGGACGGTTAATTATTTTACTTCCACTATCAAGGAGAGACATTTCAGCTCTCTTAGAGATAATTACCAAATTCCAGACTACATCCCCATCCGTCTACCCTTTAAATCAGAAAAATGCTATTATGAAGGGGTAGAAGGCGTCGGGGTGTACAAACAAATGTTGAAAGCAGGACTTAGGTTTCCACTAAGTTCCCTTCACCGTCAGCTTCTCAAATACCTCGGCCTGTCCGTCAACCAAATATCCCCAAATGCCTGGAGGGTCTTCATAGCAATGGAGGTCCTATATGGTGCTATGTCGGACGGTGCAAGGAGGCTGACGGTACGGGAATTCCTTCACTGCTATCGTCCAGACAAAATAGACAAATCACGGGGGATATATAGCTTCGTGCCCAGGAGTCCGTTGCTAAAGGTCATATTTGAAACCCCAAACTCTAATAGGGACTGGAAAAGTCGTTATATCTTCTTAGAGGGTGACGGGTGGATGTGTCATCCCGGGGACACGGATTATATGCCCGTCGACACGACTTGGGGAATACTGGCTCCGTCTCGTATGTACCCTTCTAGTGTGTGAATTTTACAAAACCGCATAACTTCGTATAAATTCTTCATGTCACTAACCGTGTACCTTTTTTCTTTTTCTTTTTCTTTTCTTTTTTTTTTTTTTTTTTTTTCAGTTCGACGACGTCCCCAAGTTGACCTCGAGGCATACAACTTCCTTGAGAAAATTTTCAACAAAACAAAGGCAGAAGAACGGACCTGGGCCAAACTAGTCACACTTAGTACCATCCACTGGTATTGTGACGGTCCTGCACCAACTCCAGCGGCGATCAAATACGACACCAGAATCCGTCAACGTAAGTCCGTCGACTTTATTCCTTTTGATCGTCTTGTTTATTATTATTTTTAAAGAATACATTCGTCCACCTTTACAGAGATGGACGATGCTAAGAGGAGGGCCCTGATCAAGGCACAGGCGGCCAAGAAAAAAGAGACCGGTGAGGTGGATCCCATGGGGACGGGCACAAGCAATCCGTCGACAAAAAGGAGGCAGCCGTCCAAATTTGACCGCCCTCCTAAGAAGCCCAAAGTCCCTTTGGAGCCCGTCGTAGGGCTTATGGCGGAGGGTGTGAAGATTGTCACCCCGGTGAAGCACGGAATTGGAAAAGGTCTCATGAAGGCCCCGTCTACTAACCAGAAAAAACCACCCGTCTTGCTTCGTGAAGACTCTAAATACGCCTTGGAGAGGCTTTCATCCATCATAACGTCGGAGGATTATGAGGATTTAGGCAACCACTCTACAGAGGCAATGGGGGAGACGAGACTTTTCGCAGTTGCTCAGGTAAAGGAAGTCTGTCCACTATGTTCGCTTTGTATTTAATCTCCTTTTACGTTTCAGGCCATGATCATGATGAAAGGTCTGATGGGACGGTGCCCCAACCACGAGACAACCTTGGACAGGGTCCGGGTAAAGGCAGAGCAGACGGAGGATGAACTTAGACAGCTCAAAGCTTGGAAATCAAAAATGGATAAAAACTTGATCTTTCAGAGAAGGTGAGGAAGGAGCTTGAGCAGAGGACGGAGGAAGTGAAGAAGGCCCTTGTGGAGAAAGGCAAGGAGATCCAGGATGTTAAGGATCAACTCCGTTAGGCTAAGGAGGTTGCGATCTGTGAATATCGCGACTCCGATGCCCTTCTATCAGAGCTCGGTGAATCCTTCCTGGAAGGTTTTGACGACGCCCTCCGTCAGGTCAAGAGAGCCTATCCCGACCTGGATGTTTCAAATATCAATATTGATGAACAAGCCCAAGCCTCCGTCATGCCCGTCGCCTCAGAGGACACCGATGATCTTTTTGCTGATGACGGAGTCATTGCAGACGGGGTGACTGCCCCCGTTCAGACTGTCCAATCTCTGGTGGATGAGGTCCGTCAGCCCAAACAGGAGAAAGATGTAAATATTGAGGATTAATTAGTTTTAATTTTTTGTAACCACTTTGGGAACAATTGTTTTAATTTCATCCGTCATTTATGGCATAAACAATTTATGTGATTTTGGATATATGATTTGTAATGACATCAATCTCTTGGATATATCCGTTCACTTTGTGATGACATCAATTTCTTACGTGATGTCTATTTTGCTGACATTTGGATTTAAGTATTTCATCCTTCGTCCACTATGTGGTTTTTATATTATATTCGTCCACTAGGGATGTTATATTTGTCACCCGTCTGGATGACCCGTCCACTTTGTGGATTCGTTTCGGATTATCCGTCCACTATGTAGATTTATTTTATTATCCGTCCATTTGGGATCCGTCCTCTTGTGGACTTGTAATCATCATTCTTCTGGATGACCCGTCCACTTTGTGGATTATGTTTTTCTTCCTTCATGGATGATTTGTCCACATTGTGGACTATTGTTTTTCCATCCTTCAGGGATGATCCGTCCTCTTATGGACTTATAACCGTCATCATTCTGGATGACCCATCCACTTTGTGGACTTAAGTTTTTATCGTTAATGGATGATCCGTCCTCTCGGGGACTTATAATCGTCATCCTTCTAGATGACCCGTCCACTTTGTGGACTTGTTTTTTCATCCTTCATGGATGATCCGTCCTCTTGGGGACTTATAATCGTCATCCTCCTGGATGACCCGTCCACTTTGTGGACTTCTGTTTTTTCATCCTTCATGGATGATCCGTCCTCTTGGGGACTTATAATCGTCATCCTTCTGGATGACCCGTCCACTTTACGGATTGTAGAATTTAAGTGGCAAAACATAGTTGAGTCTGAATATTCCTCTTATTAATTAAAAACCATGCATTTTGCAGAAAAGTACCCGCCCCCTTGGGCTTAAAAAAGGCACATAAAGAACATTTGTAGCAAAATTTTGTCAAAGTAAAAACTAGTAGCAAAATTAAATAAACTGGGAAATTAAAATTAAATAAACTGGGAAATAGAGGACGTTGTTGCCGTTCATCCTGTCATTTCTACTGGTAGTATTTTCGTAGGTGCTCCGAGTTCCATGGGTGTGGCAGCTCCCATCCATCTAGCGTTTCTAGGTGGTAAGTGCCCTTCCTCTGTCATGCCGTGATTCAGTAGGGTCCTTCCCAGTTAGGGCCGAGCTTTCCTTGGGTAGGGTCTCTTGCAGCGCCCATGACCTTCCTTAGAATGAGATCTCCAACCTGGAAGTCTCTGTGTCGGACCCGGCAGTTGTAGTGTTTAGCCATGCGGTCCTGGTATCGCACTAACCTTTGTTCTGCCGTCGCCCTGACTTCATCTACTAAATCGAGTTGTAGTCGCATGGCCTCGTCGTTGCTGCTCTGGTAATGGTTATGCACCCTGTAGCTTGTGAGTCCGACCTCAGCTGGGATGACTGCCTCGCTCCCGTAGGTTAGTCAGAATGGCGTCTCTCCTGTGGGCGTTCTTGCCGTGGTCCTGTATGCCTATAATATACTTGGTAACTCTTCAGGTCATATTCCCTTTGCCCCCTCGAGCCGAGTCTTGATAATCTTGAGCAAGGATCGGTTCGTGACTTCGACTTGTCCGTTTGCTTGAGGGTGGGTGGGGGAGGAGTAGTGGTTTCTTATCCCCAACTGCGAGCAGAAGTCCCGGAAGAAGTCGTTGTCAAATTGCTTTCCGTTGTCTGAGACTAAGACCCTAGGGATGCCAAACCTGCAAACGATGCATCTCCAGATGAAACTCCGTATGTTCTTCTCTGTAATGGTGGCCAAGGCTTCGGCTTCCACCCATTTTGTAAAGTAGTTAATGCCCACAACCAAGAACTTCAGTTTCGCACTGTTGTAGGGAATGGTCCCATGATGTCTAGTCCCTACTGAGCAAATGGCCATGGGGCCGTCATCGGGGTCAGTTCTTCGGTTGGTTGTTTAATAATATTGCTGAACCTTTGGCACTTGTCGCAGGTCCTGACATAATCCTCGGCGTCTTTCTGCATGGTGGGCCAATAGTACCCTGCCCGCACTAGCTTATGTACCAATGACCTTGACCCCGAATGATTTCCACAAATCCCCTCGTGTACCTCTCTCATGACGTAGTCCGCTTCTTCAGCACCTAAGCACCTTAGATATGGGTGGGAGAAGCCTCTTTTATACAAGATGTCTTTTATCAAGACGAACCTTGCTACCCGAACCTTCAGCCTTCTCGCGACCTCCTTTCCATCTGGCAAGACGCCATCCTTCAAGTATGAAGCTATCGGTGTGGTCCAGTTATTTTCAGAACCTATCTCCTGCACGTCGTCGGAATCTATTAGTGGAGAAAGTTGAACAAAAGAAAGCATATTACCAGGGGTGATCATATGTTCTACTGAAGCGGCTTTGGCAAGACGGTCGGCTTACTCATTCTCTTCTTTGGGGATTTGGATGATTTCGGCCTTTAGGTCGTCTATTCTTCTTCTTACTTGATCCATGTATTTCTTCATCCTTTCACCCTTGCACTCGTAGTCTCCATTCACTTGGTTAGTAACGACCTGAGAGTCGCAGTAAATGACTACGTTCGCGGCCCCCGCAGCTTTGGCGAGGTCGAGGCCTGCTACTAGTGCCTCGTACTCCGCTTCATTGTTGGTGGTTGGGAAGTCGAGACGGATCATACATTCAATTGTGTCTCCTTTGGGTGTCTGTAGGACTACGCCAGCCCCCCCGGCCTGCCTGTTGGATGATCCGTCTGTATGTATGTTCCACTAAGGGGACTCCTCTGCCCCCTTGTCCTCGTCATGGGTGAATTCTGCTATAAAGTCCGCGACGATCTGTCCTTTGATGGCGGTTCGCGGGCGGTATTGGATATCAAACTCGCTTAACTTTATAGCCCATAGCGCTAATCGACCGGCAGCTTCAGGGTTGGTCATCGCCCGCCGCAGGGGCTTGTCCGTTAAGACGATTACAGTGTGGGCTTGAAAGTATGGTTTGAGCTTGCAGGCCGCTGTAACTAACGCAAAGGCGAGTTTCTCCATGGACGGGTATCTTTCTTCGGCACCACGAAGCGCCCGGCTGGCGTAGTACACGGGCTTCTGCACCCTTCCTTCTTCTCTGACCAAGGCGGCGCTGACGGCGGCAGGAGAGACGGCTAGATAGAGAAAAAGCTCTTCTCCTGGCTGCGATGGGCTCAGCAGCGGTGTAGAAGAGAGATAAGCTTTTAATTCTTGGAATGCCTGCTGACACTTTGCGGTCCACTCGAAAGATTTCTTCAGCGTGCGGAAGAAGGGTAAACACTTGTCTGTTGCCCTTGACACGAACCTATTCAGTGCTACTACTTTTCCATTGAGGCTTTGCACTTCCTTCACATTTCTTGGGGGAATCATCTCTATTATTGCCCGAATCTTATCTGGGTTAGCCTTTATGCCCCTTTGAGATACCATAAACCCTAGGAATTTTCCCGCCGTCACTCTGAAGACGCATTTTCCTGGGTTGAGCTTCATATTGTAAGAACGAAGGGTGTCGAATGTCTCTCTGAGGTCTTCCAAGTGATCTTCTTTCCTTCAGCTTTTTACCAGCATGTCGTCCACGTAAACTTGGACATTTCTCCCAATTTGCTGCGCGAACATCTTGTTTATGAGCCTCTGGTACGTCGCGCCCGCATTTTTCAAGCCGAAGGGCATCACTTTATAGCAGAATAGGCCTTGACTAGTTACGAATGATGTCTTCTTCTGATCGGCTTCGTGCATTCGGATTTGGTTGTAACCCGAGAAGGCGTCCATAAAACTTAGCAATTGATGCCTGGCCGTAGAATCTACTAGTACATCGACCCGTGGGAGGGGGTAGCTGTCCTTGGGGCATGCTTTGTTAAGGTCGGTAAAGTCCACACACATCCTCCACTTCCCGCTAGCTTTCTTGACCATCACTACATTCGCCAGCCAGTGGGGTAGTAAACCTCCCTAATGAAGCTTGCTTCTTGCAGTTTGCGGACCTCTTACGCTATGGCTTGGTCTCGCTCTGGGGCGAACACTCGCTTTTTCTGTCGGATGGGAGGGAAAGAGGGTGACACATTTAGCCTATGTACTATGACTGAAGGATCTATTCCGGGCATGTCCTCGTGACTCCAGGCAAATACGTCTTGATTGCTTCTGAGGAAAGTTGTGAGTGCTTGGCGGACGGTGGGACTGGCAAGGGTTCCAATCTTGGTTATCCGTTCATGGTTCGAGTCGTCAAGGAACACTTTTTCAAGTTTTTCCACTGGCTCTGTTGTCACTCGGTGTTCTTCTATGCTCATGGCTTAAAGGTGGTCATCCATTTCCATCATGGCCATGTAGCATTCGCACACGGCCACTTGGTCTCCCCGTAACTCTCCCACGCCGTAGTTGGTAGGAAACTTAATCATTAGGTGGTAGGTTGAGGTTACAGCCTTCCACGAATTGAGTATGGGTCGTCCGAGAATAGCATTGTAGGCGAACGAGCAGTCGACCACTAGGAATGTGACGTCCTTGTTAATCTGCTGAGGGTAATCGCCTACCATGACAGATATTGTGACTGCGCCCAGGGGGAATACCCTTGTTCCTCTAAAACCGACGAGAGGGGCGTTCGTCGGAATTAATCGTTCTCTGTCAATTCCTATTTGCTGGAACGCCGGGTAGTATAAGATATCTGCCGAGCTGCCATTGTCAACCAACACCCAGTGCATGTTGTAGTCTCCTACTCGTATGGTGATGACGAGCGCATCGTCGTGCGGATGGTGAAGGCGTCGGGCGTCTTCTTCCGAGAACCAGATAATGGGGCCTTCTCTCCGAGCTATCTTTGGTATGGAGCCCGTCAACTGAACATTTTGGACCATCCTAAGGTAAGTTTTGCGAGCCTTTTTTGACGAGCCAGTGGTCGTTGTTCCTCCTACGATCATCCTTGTGTCCCCTGCGGGGGGTCTTTGACGTTCATTTTCCCGTCGGGGGTGTTGCTCCTGGGGGTGTAGGTCTGCTCTCTCCTTCCTGATGAACTTCTACAATTTCTCTTGCTTGATAAGGGCCTCGATCTGCTGTTTTAAGTCGTAACAATCGGCCGTGTCGTGACCGTGGTCATGGTGGAAGCGGCAATATTTGTCCCTTGATCGCCTGTTGGGATCTCCCTTCAGCTTTCTAGGGTAGGTCAAGGCCTCCTCATCCTTGATTTGCATCAGGACTTGGTCTATCGGGGCGGTTAGTGGAGTGAAGCTTGTGAACCTTCCTCCCGGGGGCCTAAAGCGCCTTTCATCCCTTCGGTCTCCTGTCCTTGCCTTCTTGCGCCCTTGGTCTTGCCGTATGTCTTCCTGCCTCTCCCTTTTCTTGGGCTTTTCTTCTCGGGCTAGTAGCGCATCTTCAGCATTCATATATTTGGTGGCCCTGTAAAGTACTTCTGACATGGTCTTCGGGTCGTTTTTGTATATGGAGAACAAAAACTTACCCTTCCGCAGTCCATTCGTGAAGGCCGCCACAAGTATCTTGTCGTCGGCTTCGTCAATCGAAAGTGCTTCCTTATTGAAACGGGATATGTAGGATCTCAACGTTTCGTCCTCTCGCTGCTTGATGCTCATCAAGCAAGTCGTAGACTTTTTATACCTATGTCCCCCAATGAAGTGCGCAGTAAATTGAGCGCTTAGCTCTTTGAAAGTGCTGATGGAGTTGGGCGTCAACCGGTTGAACCAAATTCTTGCTGCCCCCTTCAGCGTTGTGGGGAAGGCCCTACACATGATTTCATCTGCCACTCCTTGAAGGTGCATCAAGGTCTTGAAGGTCTCCAGGTGATCTAGAGGATCCTTGACTCCGTCGTAACTGTCGATCTGTGGCATGCAAAATTTATGTGGCAGAGGGAAGGAGTTGATGGCCGCAGTGAATGGCGAGTCGGTACGATTGACTAGATCGTCAAGATCGCTGGACACCCATCCCTTGAGGGCGTTCATCATAACCTCCATTTGCTCCTTCATCACCTGCATCTCGGCGGCGATATGTGGAGGGGTTGCATCCATGAGGGATGGCATGCTCAAATTTTGTCGCTCAGGTCTGCTCGGAACGTTATTGCCTTCTGGCCCTTCTCGCTCCCTTCTATCGGCACTGGTGCCTTCTTGGTCCTGCTCTTGGGTGCCCTAACCTGCGTTTTTCTAGCGTAACTGCTCCTCCAGATCGTGGTTCTCCTTAGTGAGACGTTCCACGGCTATGGCTAAGGTCTGAACCTGCCTCTCGAGGGTCGTTGTGCGAGCTTCGTCTCCTTGAACGTTGTTTGTGGTTGCCATCGAGCGAGTCAGCACCATGCAACTCTTTTGTCCAGGAAGCGTTTGCTATGGCTTTCGAATCTGAAAACAGATTAGTCAGTCTTACCACCGGTTTCCCACAGACGGCGCCAACTGATAATGCCGTGAAAAATCACCAGTGAACTACACAGCCTTCACACGCTCGAGAGAATGCCTACAAAGAAAAAGAAGACCTAACAGAGAGCACCGGTGTGGTGCCAGCCAAATACCCTCCGAAGGTCAAATTAGAATTATTCTCACAACTCTAGAATGCTAGAGAGGGTAAATTATGCGTACCTCGATTTATGAGAGTATTGGGCTTTTATAGTAGAGAGTTGACACCTCTTCCTTGATCTCGAAGTCTTTTCCTTCTAGGACTCTACACGAGTAGTCCCAAACGTGGTCAACAAGATATTTCCTTGTAGAAGAGATTTGCAAGTATCTTTCGGAATCCTTGTCGCGCTAGGACTCTATTTACCCTTGGATTCCATGGCGATCAAGCTTGTCTCGCAAGTACACTACATCCATCCATAACGGACCTTTAAACAAATTGGGCTTGCCCTCTACTGGCCCACGGACATGGATCCATCAGGCCTATTCTCGGGCCTCATCAAATTACATTTTTACCCTCATCAGCTGATAACCTCATCATTGTTGTAGTGATACGTATAACCAATTGAAGTTCAACATTATTGGCTGAATTTAAGGAGTACCGATTGATGTTAAATTAATCTTTGTGGTGATACATATAACCAAATTGAAGTTCAACATTAATTATATATTAAGGAGTACCAATTGATGTTAAATTAATCTTCACGGGCTGATTTGGAGAGTGTTGATGCTCATTTTGGCAGAAAAGCCCAATAACAGGAAGAAGCCCAACAATATGAAAAGAAAAGAGTTAGTAAATTGGGAGAAAAAACCATTAAGCCCAAATGGCAGGAATAATAGATCATAGGCTTAGAAAATAATAAATGGGCCTCAAAGGAAGCAAGCGGGCCTAAAGAAGCCCAGAGAAATAAGTAGTAAATCCATGGACATTATGGAAAGCAAGAATGGGCCAAAAAAGGCCCGAAATAATGAAGTAAGTGAGCAAGGGGTTGATGGAAAGCCCATGAACCCCAAAAGCAAATGATATGGCAATTGGGTCTGGGAAGCCCAAAAGACTTAGCAAAAACCCTTGGGAATACAAAATTAGAGTGGGCCGAGGATGCCCGAGGAAAGGAAATGGGCTGAGGATGCGGAAGAAGGAAGAAATGGGCCAAGGAAGCCCAGAGAAGCATGAATGCAAGCCTAATGATAATACTGGGCCACTATAATTAAGTAAAGGGAAAAAGCATACAGCAGACCCGAAAGAGGCCCAGCAAGCACAGACCAAGCAATACCATGACACGAATAACAGAATGACATGGCAGAAATGCTAACAAGTCTACGGAAGGAGCAAAGAATGGGTTGAAGGGAGAAAAGCCCACAATCAGGCAAGGCCCAGCCCATGAAGAAAGCAAGTCATAAAGAATGAAGGCTCAGAAACTCGTTCACGCCATAAGAGGTTAAGAATGAGCGCACAAACGGGCCTCTAGGCCATGACAAACACATGAGCAGCAGACAAGCTTTGGACACACACGAAAGTGGGACACACACGAAAGTGGAGCACGCACAAGGCTTAGGCACCACCAACCTGTACCCAGCCAATACAGGAGTGGTGGGCCATGAGTTAGAGGTAAGAGAGGGTATGGTCTAGCGGTAGGGAGAAGGGGGAGCCTATTCTAGGGTCCCACTCAAACTCTTTTGGGGGAAATGTCCTGTTAGGATGACATAACACCCAAACGAGAGAAAGATGAGTTGGAATCACTAAGTGCATGTCATAAGGGATAGTGAGAAAGAATGCCCACCCTTATCCGAATGGGAGTACCACCATGAACAAGCAAACAAAATAAATTTTTTTGTCAGGTAATGGGATATGGCACGGCCAGTACAGGTAAATGGTGGTGGCTGAGCAGCTGATAGACCAGTAGGTGGTCTGGAAGGATACCCACACCCAGACAAAAGTGGTTAAAGGGTAAAATGATAAAAACCAGTCACGGCAGGCAGTATATAAGGAGCCTCCGCCATGCACAGTAGGAACAACATCATCACAACAACAGTCACAGTATCACAACATTACAACATTACATTACCGTAACACCAGAAGAGCAACATTACATGAGCAAGAACTAAAAAGAAAAGAAAGGGAAAAGCAGAGTAACGAAACAGTGAGAAAGAAAAACAGAGAATAGGTAAGAGTGTGATAGCAGGCATGCACCAATAGGCTAATCCCTTCTCTCCCTCTAAAAACCTACCCTCTATTAAGAATTAAGGATTTATTGGGCATAAGCCATTTAGGCTCATCTTCTCAAAGTGAGTAATTTCTACAGCAAGACCTTCCTAAGAGGTTATCCACATTGAGGAAGTGGTTCCCCCTTTGTTCTTAGCTCCATAATGCAACTAAGCACAGTAGGCTAACCTTTTCTTCTTAAATCTTATTAATTGATTATCGGTATTACCTTTTCTTATTGTTGTGCTGCACTTTTTGGGAATTCTTTGCTTGTTTTGACTAATAGTGAGTGTTTATCCTTTACTGTTGTTATATTATACTTACCAGCCGTAACTCTTTTATGACAATTTCATCTGCCATGGACATATGACCAAAATTTCAACAAAGGGGCTTTAGTTTGCGCACAAGCCAATTCAAGGTGAGTTCCAAATGGACCGGTCCTGACTCTCCTACCCAGAAACTTTGGGCCGTGGTGTGGCAGAAGGCAATCCAGCCCACAATCTCAAAAAGGCCCACCACATAGAGTTATTTAGAAGGGTGAAAGAGATAATAGAAAAGGGTAAATCAGGGCTTAAACCCTAGTTAGTGCCGTGTATATATCTATATATAGTTTTACTTAGGTCTCATTAAGCTATCCCACATATTCAACAACGTCTAGTCTACTGAGTGCAAAGGCTGGGTTCCACGAACTATATTTGCCAAACTTGACAAAGGCGACACTAAGGTACTTCTTAACGTGTTGATTATTGATTGTGTTTGATATCGTAGGTTAAAGATACATCTTAAACATCTCCATACAGTAGAGTCGATATTACATATTATATGGTGCAGGATATCTTGAAGTTGATGATATAGGATACCTTGAAGTTGCTGCGTTATGACGCAGTTAAGTAGCATGATAAACATCTATATATATATATAGAGTAAAGGTTCATAATTAATAAATGGCAGGGTGAGTAAAGATTCAAATTCTCAATGATGGATGATTGGGTAAAAATTCTAATCAATGCAAAAAGACAACTCAATATTAAATGATGTTAGGACATACGTGATTCAATGTTAGGAACATATGTCACTATTTTTATGTAATTGGCTAATCCTTTAACAAAACGTACTTTACTTGTATTTTGGTAGATTTAGGATGTGTTTAATACTTCAAGGAACAAGGTTTCAAGTTCAAGTGTTAAACCCATGCAAGTCTATGCAAGAATCAAATAAGAAAGTGCTGGATTTTAAATCTCGACAGCTAGCATCTATCGAGGCTTAAAAGCTGTTTCAGCCCGTGGCTCAACAGCTATCTCAATAGATGGCTATCTATCGAGGTTTATGAAACTCAGTTTTCAAAGCTGTTTTTCATCCAATCCGTGAGTATGTGTTTAGACATTCTTTTCTCACAACCCTAAACATATATAAAGATTATTTTGAGGGCCGTCAAGGGTTGCACAAGTATGAGGCAAAGTCTTATTCATGCAAATTGTGACTAGAGACAGAATTTGCCCTAGTTCATCTTTTTCTTGAAGAAGCTACTGTGTTTGTACACTGTAGGGTTTTGTAACCAAGGAGCTTCTTGATCTTTATCGTGTGATGAACTGAAAAACTTTACATCCAACATCTTTCTAAAGTTGGTGATTAAGTCGCATACTAGGATCCGCACATCTATTGGTTAGTCACATATTAGGAGCCGTGCATTAAAAATGAGAGATTATCACTACAGAACAAATTCAATTGAGTATTGGAGTAAGGGTTCAACTGTAAATTGGTATAAAGTACTGCGATTCCTTTACTTGTAACCGCTTGTTGTAATAATAGTGAATTCTCGGAAGTGGTGACCTTAAAATCACCCGGTAGGGTTTTTACTATGTTGGTTTTCCCCATTCGAAAACAAATCACCAGTGTCAATTTAATTTCCGCTGCATTTAGTTTAATTGGTGATTTGTTTGTGCTACCACGCATATTGTATGTTAATCTGATTAATTAATCAACTTGGCTAATTAATTGGTTAATTCATCACAAGGGATCAATACATTCTTGGCCTATCAAATGAGAAAAAGTCTCAAACCTTCTCCTTTTTGCAACAATAATGTATTGTGATGTGTTGTGGTTGAATAGAAACAAGCAACTAGGAGAACCAGCTAAGATCGATCCAATGGTTGTATCCCCAGATATCAACAAAGCCTATATACTTTCACATTTTCTCTTGGGAATTTATCAATAGGCCTCAAATGAAGGAGACTTTGACTACAACTCCTCCCCATGCTTACAAAATAAATTCTCACCTCCTGATGCTTATAAAATTATTAGCATAGTTTGCTCTAAATAAAACTATAATACTAAAGTTAAAAGAAATTGAGAATACTCCAATTAAAACTAAATACCAAATGTTTCCCAAAAAAAAAAAAAAACTAAATACCAAGTTTTCAAGAAATTTAAACAACTTTCGTTATTTATTGTAATATAATATTTATAGTTTTTGGTTTTCATAAAAATTTGAGCAATTTGTTTCACTGTGTAAATTGAAGTAATTTATTTTTTAGGGAAAAAAATAAATTGTTGGTTCCTTAACTTTAGTCCATGATCAATTTCATTCCCTGAAATTTAAATTAGTTGCATTTAATCTCTAACAACTTGATTGTTTTTTATTCCTAAAAAACATATAATAATCACTTTGAATAATATCAATATGTAGTATTTTTTTTTTTAAGTTAAAAGATAGAGTAATATGTAGCAGCATTAAGTGATCATTTGCCTCCTTAATTATGGCAGTGTCAAATTATGGCTTCTCTAACTAATCAAGACTGATAGTTTGACAATATCTAATTATGAAGACATAATAAGATTTGTCTCTTAGATTCTCCAATGCAGTTAATGGGGCATTCTCTTGGTCAATGGAAGATTCTCAACAGCATACCTTGCTTATTCTTGTGGTCATTTGAAACCTCATGAACTCTGTTGCTCATCAGAAGGAAAAGGTGAATATTCCAGTCATCATCAAAATCCATATTTACTGCACAAAGCGAGCAATTTAAGATATATTTGTAAAGTTGAGAGGAAGTGACTCCATCACCCTTCATAGACGAGTAATACTTAGACCATTAAAAACCACACAACTTTTACTTCAATTGGACTTCACAGGGGACCCAATAAAAGAATTTTTGACTAGGCAAATTTTACAAATAATAGCAAATTAATCTTCCACTCCTGCAACGCAAACTTTTCTGCTTTTTTTTCTTTGTTTCCTTGTATCACTACTTTAGTGGAAGAACAAAATTCACATACCCTAGAAACATTCCTGCGTATATTAGATCTTATCTAGGTCATTTCACTGTTTTTGTGTCTAGACTGCCAGAGTCATGTCATTGACTAGGAGGGGAAAATTTGAGGTCATTGCAGGTTGAGAGTAACTTTAAAAGTTTTTTATGACATATTTGAATTACTTATAGATTAATAATTTAGAGGTTACCCATTATATTTACTTATCAATAAAATAAGGAGAAAGTTATGAGATGAATATAGGAAATTTTGAATTTCCTGGCTATTACAACTTTTTTCTTGTGATGTTGGAATAATTGCTTTACAAGGAAGTCTGCAAAGAATTTTTGTTCTTAGATCATATTCATAGATACTTTCTGTTAGGTTTGCTAGATGGTGTTAGATTGGCTGTTAAAGTTAAGAATGTAATGGAATTGATCATTATGTTATGGGTTGATATGAAATGGTAGATCATGTTGGATTTTGTAGTTCTTTACCTCTGTCATGTAAGCTTCTTGTAACGTTCTGCCTGATTTCAGGACCTTCAGTTCATCCTATGTTGGTGGAAGAGATTTTGAAGATGACTCAGGAACTTCTATTTTTCTTTTGAATTTTCAGTAAGCCTGAGGATTTTTTAATAATTGAAAATATTTGTTCAAGCGGTGGGTGATGTAATTGGTTTGTGTCCCGTATGTGTATAGTCAAAAACATTAAAGGTTGGCCTAAGTCAATATAATGGTGCTGACATGTGGTCATTGAAAATAAACAGCAATAAATTTAGGGCCCAGGAAAATATATATAATTCTGGAGAATTTATTGATGAGAATTTAACATGGTGTTTCTGGTACTTCGAAATCAATGTTTCAAGGTTCTTTAAATAATTCTTGTGTATATTTATCATTGGGGTTATTAGCTTGTATGTCTCCTCTGTTTTTTTATGAGCTTTTGATCATATATTTTTATGTATGAATAGTAGGAGCCTTGCAACTAATAATAGAAATTGTGTTGAAAATTTTGTAAATTTTCTGGCTGAACACATAAGAGAAGCTATTGATGTCCATGTTTTCATTTTTCACTATTTTCTTGAAATACCTTCCTGTTATGGTTGATATGCTTCAAAGGGTGGATGTTCATTATTATTATTATTTGAAGTTGGTGTTTCTTTCTCCTGATAATTTCTCATATTTTTGCAGCATGCTCAGTGCCGGCTGAATAGTGGAGCAGAAAATGCGGTTGCCTAAGGCCCCAAGTCAAAAAAAGACCCTCAAATTTTAACCAATAGGGTTATTTATAATCAATAAATAAAATAATATTTTTTTACCAGATAAAAAACAAATAAAAAATAGAGAAAAAGGCAACGTCCACAATATTTTTTACAACACTTTTTACAATTATGCTAAGTAGCAGGTTGTTACAACCTGTTATTGATGGCAAAAAAATAATTATAGTGATATTTTCAAAGAGAGAAAAAAAAAAAAAAAAAAAAAAACTGAAAACCTAGGATTTATTGTAAAAAAATATTGTGAATGTTGTACTTCTAAAAAAAAATAAGAATAATAATAAGAGTTTAGTTAGCAAATTTTTATTAGTTTTTATCTAAGTCCACCACTAACACCACTCTTTTACTTACTATTATCAATCTACCATATCAACAAGTATGAAAAATTTTGTCAAATTTTTTCTGTTTATAAAATTTCTAAATAAAAGAAATTTTTTTACATAGTTTATGTTAATTAGTAGTAATTTTGCATCTAAAACAAGATAATCAATTTTCGCCTTAGGCCCCCAAATACATCAAGCCGCCCCTGAGCATGCTAGATGCAACATTTGGTTTTATAAGGAACTTGTTAAGACAGTACTCTGGTGGAGGAATGTCAATGACTATTAATTGTTCGCTTATAGACTTAATAGTATGGCATGCAGTGGCGGAGCCAGAGGTGGAGTCGGGGGGGCACCACCTAAAATTTCCTTGTATATGTAATTGTAATCTTAAAGGACTCTGACACAAAGAAAAAGAAAGGAAAAAATGACTCCCAAATGGATTGTAACTTGAAAGTGATTCTGACACAAGAAAAGGAAAGTAAAAAAAAAGTTTTCTCAAACATCAAATCCTTTTCACCTAATTTATTGCTCTTGTAAGCTTTTGTCTTGTCCACGTTTGACACTTTTTTCACAACTTTTTTTCTTTTTTAATTTCTATAATTATTTTCACGGTTAATGATACTTTTTGCAGTATTTTATTGTTAAGTGATGCTAAAGATATTGCAAATTTTACTATTTATATCTTACAAGTTGGCATGTCACCAATCACAAAAAATAATCACAAACATCTATCATTATATTGTTTAAATAACACTAATTACATTTTTACCACATCAGTTTGTAAACTTTTTGTTGTAAATTTTGTAGTAACTATGAATTGGTTATTTTTGTTTATTTATTTTAATGATATGAAATATATTTATTTTCTTATAATTGTTTATTTATTTTGTTATTATTATCTATTAATATTTTTTAGATTAATTTCACTTTAAATGTTGTCTTTTAATTTTGCCCCCTCTGAACCAAAATCCTGGCTCCGCCACTAATGGCATGTATATCCAAGTCTCTACGGTCTTTGTTTTCTTTGTTGGAGTTTGCAAAATTCTGTCTCCAAATTTGACGCTTGTTCGTCTATTCTAGTTATAGTTTACGTCTGCAAGTTGAGGGTTATTGGTTGGTATTGGAACTTTTGCTAGTTAAGTTCAATATTTCATGTGCTTACAACTCTGGCTTACCCATCTTCGGAAGAGTTCAAAATTGAGTTCAATGACGTGTGATAAATAGAGGATGTAGGTCTTTGTGTAGAAGATCAAATTGATGATGTGTATGCAACCTTGTTTACAGCTTTTGAAACATCATCACTGTGAGCACTTCACTAATGTTCTAATGACGGTTTTTCAATTTTACACGAGCTAAAATTTCAAAAACAAACATGGTTAACTGCTATATTTCTTTCTTTCTTTCTTTTTTTTTTTTTTTTTTTCCGCCTTGTTGGATGACCAGTTTTGGTTTATGTACATTCATATAGTTTTAGCTCAAATTAAAACCAATTGGATGGCTTTAACATCTATTACATATGGTATGTATATATATATATATATATATATATATATATATATATATATATTTGTTCAGACATGTTGATTGTTGAACTGTAGTTGTTCATACATATGAGTCTCCAAACTTGCTTTATATTGGGTGTTTGGAATCACCATATATCAATTATATGACTGCCAACCATAGCAGGCTTTTTAGTCCCAAGATTGTTCAATATTTCTTGTTTCAAGATAATGGTTCGCATTTTCTGGAAGGTTGTTTCTTGTTGCCTTAAAAGAAATGAGGATGGCTACAGCTAGGTTTCCAAATAGCTTTAAAGAAGTTTGGTGTTTCCTTTGCCATAGGAGGGTCTATTTATTCATGGAGGTTGATGTTGCTAGGGTTAAAGCAGTCCTAGTAGCACTTTACTAGTTCTGTAGTGAGGATTGAATTTCCTCCCTATCTGAAGAGCTACTATGTTGCTAAAGATCTAAAGGTCTTTGAGTCAACAACATTGGGAGTCTCCCCCCTCTTTCAAGGACTCCAATTCTCCGGCTATTGAACTCTCAAAATGTTCTATGGTCTTTCAATTTCTCTCTCGATCCCTTCTCGCTATTTTTTTTTTTTTTTTTTTTTTTTGTCTTTTTCAAAGTCAAAGTCTCAAAGGTTTTCTTCCTCAACACCAAGTAAGAATCTTTTACCCCTTCATTTTTTTTAAATTACATGCATTCATGTATTTTCATCAAAAATTTTCAAATTTTCGAACTAAAGAGTTTTTAGGTTTTTTTTTTTTTTTTTGATGATTTTGAGTGTTTTGATCCAATTTGTTGGATGGGTTTTTATTCATGCATCATATTAACAAGATCCTTAGGCTTTAATTTAAAAAATTTCATGATTTCTTCAGAATTTTGAAATTAGGGTTTATGTGTTCTTGAGAAAATTGGGGATTTTGTTCAATTGGGCTAAGTTGATTGAAATTGACTCTTAATATTGCTTAATTGGGTGATTATAACATGTTTTATACTTGTTTTTTTGTTCAATTGATCAATATAAAAGTTTTTTAAAAAAAATTAGGGTTTTCAAAGTTGGGGATTTTGCTAAATTTCTAACTTTCTTGGTCAATTTTCAAAATTGAGATGAAATTGAATTGTTTTAGAGCATTAGATCATGCATCATCTATGTTGTAAAGTTGTTATTTACAACTATGTTATGTTGGCTTTAATTCTGTGCCAAATTTGATTGTATTTTTGTTCAATCATTTGTACCCCGTATTTTATGTGAGATTTTATTGTATGGGTTGTGTGTGAGAGAGAGTGTGAAGACTCAAGCGCCTATTGAAGACAAAGTGGATTTCACGAGAAGTTTTGTGAGAAGCCTTCCCGCGAAGTGAGCCACGTGTAGAGCACATGACTGGAATGCGAAGAGTCATGACAGCTGGTTTTCACGAGTATTTCGTAGGTAAGGCCTTCCTGCAAAATACTCATAAAACATTTTGTTTTGCTATTTTGGCATATCTGTTACACCATGTCTTCACCCACACTATATATTCCCATATTACCCATATATTTGAAGGAGTGCTTTTCTGAGAAAAAACCCTAGATATTACCCTTGAGAGTTAGAGATTGATATACCCACAATCCTCTACACAATCCTTTGTGGTTTTCCTCAACTCCTACCTATCCATATCCAAATCCATGAGAGATTGATAGCCTAAACACTTACCATATCCATTCTGAGTGTAAAGTGAGATTTCGGTGTTGCTGGGAAACATTGGAAGAAGCCATTTGTTTGGTGGATGCAAAGAAATGGACACAGATTGAAAATTTTGTTGGATTTCCAGTGATTTTTTTTCCTCTTAATATGCAATAATGACAGAAATAAATAAAAAGGAAATGAGTGATAAGTTGTCCATTTTTTATTTTCAAAGGGTGACTAGAGTAACTTGGTTTAGCAATCCTTTTCAATTTCTAATAAACAGATCAAATGAAAATCTTATATTACATTAGGGACATAAAAATGTTAAAGGGGCAAATTTAAAATGACCACAAACTGAGGATGCCTTTAGGGTATCTATTAATCATCCATTATAAGAAATTTTTAATGAGAAATTAAAATAAAAAAAAATTTGTCACAAAAATTAGTTACCTTTTTATTTTCTATAAAAAATTTTCTTAAAATAATTTATTAATGGATGTTCTAACTTCTAAAGGCCTGATAGTAAAATTCTTTTAGTTTTTATGGGTTTTTTTGCTATTTAAATGAAGTGACATACTTGAATTGGACTGATTAGCACATTCCACAGGTTTAGCTAGCATTATATGTCCAAGTCATTAAGTAACACGAATGGAAGGACAAGGTTAAAAATGGGTGCAAATGAGGGACAAAAATTTTAATAAAAAAAAAAAAACATAAATAAGCAAAATCAAAATTGTTTAAAACATAGCAAGTGCAATTCACATTTTCGCATAGATGTATAATTTTTTGACATTTAAAAATTAAAAAATAATAATAATAATAATACTAGTTTCTTCAAATGTGCTACGAGCATGTGAAGAGTTTTTTTTTTTTTTTTTTTTTAATCTGAAAAAATCTTCAAACATCTTAGGGTCCGTTTGGTTAGAGGGGTGGAAAACTGGAAGGATGGAAAAATGAGAGGATAGAAAAGATTTTGATTTCTTTCATTTTTGTTTGATTGGAAGTGGAAAAGTTGATGGATGGAAAAAAATGAGTTTGTATAAATTTATTCACATACCCTTGTTAAAAATGATACCCAATTAAAAAAAAAAAGTGACAAACAAGGAAAAAAAAGAAGAAGCAATCACCCAAATTTATTAAAAAATAAATATAAATCATGTCAAGAAAAAAAAAATCATGTCTAGTTAAAAAAGAAAAGAAGAACAAAAAAAATCTCTGTCACCCCACGCCCCAGGAAATCCAAAAAAAAAAAGTGTCCCAAGAAAGGAAAAGATAAAATAAAATAAAATTTGTCCATATAACAAATTACACTCTCTTTCCTAGTTTTCTCCCCATTTTGGGGAGAAAACATTTTTGTGGGACCGGGGAGAAAACACCCAGGTCCCACCACATATTTTTTCCTCTCGCCCTCTCAACCAAACACCCTTTAAAAAGTTTTTCCTCCTCATTTTCTCTCCAAAGTTTTCCATCCACCTTATTTTACCTTCAAACAAATACACCTTTAAGGCTAATGTGGAAGACATTAACGGATATTCAAAGAATCCAAAATAATTAAGAAATTCAAATTAATCATGTTAGATTTAATCTCATGTCAAAAACCCTAATGGACAATGCTTAGAGTTAGAACAAGTTAATGGCACAAAAGTATTGGAACTTAGGATATGTTTAGAATGGAGGAAGATGAAGAGTTACCGAGATTGTAGGAAGGCAAGCACATGAGCATGGCCAATTGGTTGGTTTTGAAAAATCTAATTTTTGATCAAATTTATAATGGTTGGATTCTTTTCTTCTTCTTCTTTTTTTTTTTTTCTTTTTTATTATTATTTAGTTTTGGGGGGTGGGGGGTGGGGTGGGGGAGGAAGGGGAGCACTTATTTGAAGAACTATTTTTTAAAATAAATAAATAAATAAACAATAATAATTATTTAAAGGAAAATGATATGCAAACTCATCTTATATCTTTTTATTGGATTTGAAACTTTTGTGAGGCTTCATAAGTTAAATATGTAGTTATTATAGAACACCTTAAAAGTGGACATGAAAGTAGACAATCTTCTTATAGATAGTATAAATTTTATATACTCAAATTGAGTTTTGTGCTCATAAGCTTGTTCACTAATTTACTATATTACTAATCTTGACTCATTTATGAACAAAGCAATTCATTTTCAACCTTATGAATAATAAGCCGAAGGTTTTTTTTTTTTTTTTTTTCCCCTTATAATTAGATCTAGAGTTTTATTCAAATTTGGTAAATTAGTACATTTTTAAAGTTTGGAGGAACAAATTCCATTCAAACCAACATATTTGAACTAAGTCTAGTCCATTTTGCTAATGCATGGGCAAAAACATTCCCATGTGTTCTCAGTTGAGAAAAACAGCAACCTTTTGGTCCTCTTGTAGCTTGCTTCCTATCCTGAATAATATGGCCTATAGCAGAGTAATGATCATCTGGTCCCGTAAGTGCTTTGGTGACCACCTCAAAATCTCCTCCCAATATAGATTTTTCAATACCCACATGTAACGCAAATTGGAATGCTGACCTCGCAACTAGTGCTTCCACAAGTCGAACTGAATTGGGGAGGGGAATACACTTAGAGCAGCCATAACTTCCCCATTCATGTTTCGAATAATCACTCGATCCATGCTTTGTTAGATTCAGCAAATACAGCTCCATCAAAGTTCATTTTATACCTGTCTTCCTTTGGTCAAGACCATTGTAAATTGCTAGGTTGTGTAGCTCTAAGTCTGGGCTGATTACGGTGGCTGTTGAACTTAGCAAGAGTCACTGCAACAAGTCAACTTACATGGTTCAGAGGAACAAATTGTTTTTTGAGCCTGCGATTATTTATTCTACACCAAATTGACTAGCCAATCACTGCAAACAAATCATGCTTTCTGTGGTCTTTGAGTATGCCCTTAGAAGATCTACAAAATCCATTTCACCTAGCTAATAATGCCCACCTGAATTCCTCCTCCCACATTTCTTTTTCACTGTCACAAGACTCGAGAGCATGAAGCATAGTCTCCACACCGTTTCCACAAAGAATACAGTAGGGTCCGTAAGGACTTTACGTTTAACCAAATTGCATCGGATTGGAAGACCTCCCACCCCTGCTCTCCATATAAATTTTATTTGGTATTTAAAGTTTCCCAATTCCTTTCATGATTTGAGGATCTTGCTTGATCATGTGTCTCCAAGTCCATAAACAGTCGATATCACAAAACATTGACCATCAATGGAACCTGGCCAAATAAGCATGTCACTCTGCATTGTATGGTAAAGAGGGATGGACTTTATTATCGAGCCCTCCTCTGCCGGAAATATACTTTCCATCTCATCCTGCTTACATATTTTAGATGTTGGGCCAATGAAGTAGCCCACTGTTGCATCATCAGGAAGCATTTTATTTAGAGAGATAACCTTATGATTATGCTTTGAAGGGAGCCAGTTATGTTTATAAATTTAAACTGATCACCCATCCCCTATCCTCCACATTGCACCTTTTGCAATAAGCCTCACTCACCTGTAAAATACTCTCCTATTTCACCCAATGGATCTTTCTGTCTCTCCACTTGTTGCCCCCAAAAGAATTTATGAACCATTGACTCAGTATCTTGGCATAAGCTCACTGACAGTTTTAAGTAATTCATTGCAAAGGTAGGAAACTAGGAATGACCTAAGCCACTGCCTTAACAAGAACTTTATGCCATACTTACGATAATAATTTTTATTTCTGTCCTGGCAATTCCCTTCAAATTCTCTCCCTGATCTAAGATAGGCTAGTCTTCTTATTTCTCCCCATTATTGATGGAAACCTAAGGTACTTCTCACACTGCTTGATATCAGGGACTCCCAAAGTCTCTTTCAATAGATTATGCGTCTCTATGGGGATAGATCTATTGAAGAAAAGAGTTTTCTCTCTATTTATCTATGCTGCCCATAAGCATTCTTGTACTCGTATAAAATATTTTGGAAATTATTTAGAGATGCTCTGCAAAATACTAAACGATCATTTACTAAAAAGACATGGGTGAGTTTTGGTCCTTGAAGGCGCAATGAAACAACACGAATATCCCTAGCATTTGTATATTTATTGATGAGTGCATGAAGGCCTTCTTAGAAAGAGGTATGGTAAGAGCATTCCCATCAAGTGTGTCAAATGCCAAATATTTGGCATTTGACACACCAAACTCTAAAAAACCACCTTCATCAAGTGTTTTAAATGCCATAATATTTGGCATTGATGAACAGTGCAATCTCAAAATTGAGATCACACTATTCACAAATTATAAAACTTATATTATTTTTTTTATTTAGGTGGGGCCCACTTTCTTTTCTTCTTATTATTTATGTCTTTCTCATTTCCCTTTCTTCCCTGTCTCTCATTCTTGCTCTGAGCCAACCATTTCTCTGCTCTCTCTCTCCCTCTGCTCGACGTCTCTGCCTCCCTCTCCGACGAAACTCAGGCCGGAGCATCGAGCCAAGCCGATCTCTATCGCAGCGGTTTCTTCTTCTTCTTTTTTTTTTTTTTTTAGTTCGTGATTTGATGGTAGATTCGGCAGTGGTTGTGTGGGTTATGGATTTGGCGTTTTGGGTTATCTTACGCCTTGGGTTCCAATTTGGGCATATTTTGGTGGGTTTGTGATTTGGTTTCGGGTGGTGGGTTTGTGATTTGGTTTTGGATGTGTATGGTTTGTGGTGGGCCAGTGGTGGTGGGGGGTATTTGTTTGATGGTTTTTTTGCGATGGATCGGTGGTGGTTGATGGTGGGTGGGTATGAGTTTTATGGTTTGGTTTTGGGTTTGGGTTTGTGATTTGATTTTGGGTTTGTTTTTGTTTGTGATTTTGGTGGTTGGGGGTTGAGGTTATGGGTGGTGGTGTTTGGCCGTGAGTGTGGTTTTGGTGATGGGTTTTTGGTCGTGGATGGTGATGGGTCATGGGTTTGGTTGAGTTAAGTTGGGTATGAGTGGTGGTGGGTTTTGTGGTGGCTGTTGTGGCTGTTGGTATTAGGGTGAGGCTGGGCTGCGGTGGTGGCTAGTAGTGGCTAGCCGTGGGTGTTGGTTGTGCCGTGGGTTGAGAAAGATGGAGAGACAATGGGAGAGAGCGATAGAGGGAGAGTGAGAAATAATAATAATAAAAAATGAATAAAAATATTAAAGAAAGAATATTTAAATGAAGTTGTAAAAAAAAAAAAAAATGTTTGATGTTTGGTATATTGTAAAATGAGGTGTTAAAATTGTAAAAGTAGTGTTTTGAAATTGTAAATGCTAAAAATTTTACAATTGTTGATGAGAATGCTCTAACAAAGGGTATCTTTGAAGGAGTCCTCTGGTAGGTCTAATGTTACCTTTGGGTGCCCCATTGAGCAAAATGGAATAAGATACAGCACTTACAAACTCAAATACCAAGGGGCTGTTTGGTAGGGTGTTTTGAGCAACAATTTTCAGTGTTTAAACAACATTACATGTATTTTTACACACTTTTTCACCCATACGTATTTCCAAAAAATACAAACAACGTTATTAGAACAACATTATCAAACGGCCCCCAAATTCTCCACTTATTATTGAATCCCGTTTTCCCATAATTTTATCCAAAAATGTCCATTCAACCCTATCAGCCTTACTCATGTCTAACTAAAGAGTCAAAAAACCTTTTCTTCCACTCATCTTTGATTTCATGTGGTGTAAAGTCTAAAAGACCAACGTGATATTATTTGTTATCAACCAACTCAGTAGAAAAGCATTTAAGATGACCACCCAGGACCTTAGAGATGATTTTATAAAGTATAGTACATAGGCTAATTGGTTTGAAATTAGGGACTCTCAGGACTCTTTACTTTTGGGATAAGTTTAATGAATGTTTGGTTAAATTAAATTTGGGATTTTCCCATTATTTAGACATAATAAAATCGCCTTAGAAACATCATTACCAACTTACAACCAAAAGGATTGATAGAATAAGGGAGGCCAACCTTTGGGTCTTGGAGCTTTAATAGGAGCTATTTGCTTTAAGGTTACTTCCACCTTCTGTGAGAATACAATAGATTATAGCTCGTTCATCTCCGTTGTTACCACCTAAGGTACTGCATCCAAAATATTATCAAATTGGGTTGGGCACCACATCCACACTCCCTTACTATCTCTAAGTCTCTCAATTTGGTTTCTTTTATTTCGTTAAGAATTGAGATACTCTTATGGGATTGGACAAAATATGTTAAATATTTGTTATACATTCACTGTTACACACATTTTGTAGACACTCCAGTCGTATTTAGAAAACACAATTTCAGTTGAAATTATAAAACACAATTTTAAAAGAGTATTTATAGAATGTACATCAATAAATTTGTAATAATCATTAGTGGACATAAAAACTAGTGGGCTTTGAAAATATGCCACGCCTCTAAAGCCCGAAAAAATAGAGACTATATATTATGAGATATCTTTGATTTCATTGGTATGCAAAAAGGATGGGTATTGGCCATTGGGTAGTCCTCAATCCAGACAAGACAACACACCCCTCCCGATGCATAGCAAATTTGGCCAATTCTATATTTGGCTAAGTCTGTAGCCACAGCATTTTACAAGCTTTGGCCACAATTCAGTCTCCACTCCCCAGTGACTTCAGGTCTTCCAACAGCAAACCATCCTCACTTATAAAGTTAGTGGTGATGAGAAGGAGGCACAGGTTCGATCATCACATTTCCACGCACCATTTCATCGTTAGCTAGCTTAGCTATCTGATCTCTTTCAGACATTTCCACAAACACCTGCCTTGCACTGCACAATCAACATTGATGTCACATTCACATATACCGCCAGAGCTAATCACCAATATACTGTCCCATTTACCAGTCAAGTCTCTCGCACGCTTCCTCTGCGTTTCAAGGCAATGGTACGACCTCATCAGCGACTCGGGTTTCATCAAGAAGCACCTCAATCGCTCCGTCGAGACCAAGAGAGACCGCACCATCATCCTCCTTGAACACGACGGCTCACATTGCGGAAATGGCTTCTCCTTCAATTTCGACGACGACGAAGATCAGTTCTGCAACGCCGTGAAAATGTACCCGCCTTTACAACACTGCGACATCTTGGACTGTTGCGACGGCTTGGTTTGCCTTCTTAAGGGGCGCGAAGAGGTCGTGATTTGGAATCCATTGCTAAGGAAGTACAGGAAATTGCCGAGCGAAAAACCTAAAGGTGTTGCGGATTTTTGGTTTTCCCAATTTGCATTCTGTCACGATCATCAGAACGATGACTATAAGGTGTTGAGGCTTTTTCAATACAATGACTTGCCTATAGAAATCAAGGTATATAGTCTTAAATCACAGCGTTGGAAAAAAGTTGAAGAACAATGGCCAAACAAGGAGATATGTCATTGGGAGTCGGCGTCTTTGAATGGAGTTGTGCATTGGTTAGTTGCTGATTTTGGCGTGCTGGATAAGGAGTCGCTTCTTGCTTTTGACCTTGCCTCTGAGAAATTCAAGCTCTATACGACGCCGGTTTCACCAGATTTTGATCAGGAAACTCGCTTGGAAGCGTTGGGAGGATACCTCTGTTTTCTTGTGAATGTTTACGGAGAGTATAATGATGTTTGGGTTATGAAAGAATATGGGGTTGAGAGTTCTTGGACTCAGATTTATAAAATTGAGAAAGTTGCAGTGCCTTGGGATTTTGAGTATTACAAGCCTCTTATGTTTTCCAAGAATGGCAAGAAGGTTCTGTTGGAGGAGCACTGGAATAGCAATCCATTTCCTATTGAGTATGACGTAGAAAAGATACATAGCAAGAATCTTATTTGGTATGACATAGAAAAGAAACAAGGCAAGAGGGTTCAGAATTGGAGTTTTCCTGATGCATTTAGGACGGCAACTTGTATTGGGAGCCTTCTTCTCCTCGATGGTGATAATGTGATTGATCCTTGGCAGAGGTAAAATAAATGGAGTTTAATGAAATTGATTTTGTTTGTTTAATTTTCTGTTGATGTCATAATTTTAGATTGCATTTTTTATTTTGAAGACCAATCTACGGTTCTCGTTAAAAGTGTTAGTTAAGCGGTGGTTGTGAATGATGGCAAGAATTTTGTGAAATTTCTTGCATAACTTTAGATTGTTGTTTGAGTGGTATGCATTATATTTTGAAGACCAATCTAGTTCTCGTCAAATTTTTCTTTTCTAATATCAATCTTTGATCATGTAATATTGTAGAAGAATTTTGTGTAGACATCCTATTTGTTTTAATAAAATTTTGTTACTTATGAAAGAAAATTTTCATGTAGGGGCTCGGTTTCTAACATTTGTTGGTCTTTATTTCTGTCAGGAATGCTAGTCCATCAGAGGGTCTTAATCTGTTGCTGAAAGCAGTGGATGAATTAGAAAATGAAATGCTAGAAGGATAAAGAGGTGATTGTGGAAACAACTTTATCTTTCAAAAGTAATATTTAATATTGAGATTGTTGTGTTAATTAGTAGTTGTTTTTTGTTATATATAAAAGAAGCTGGATTATTCACGTCGTCTTAATAATTTAGCTGTTCTCTAATCTTGTCAATGTTGTTATTGAAACTTATGAACTTATGTACTAAATAGTCCCATATTGTTGCATATATAATATGAGAAAGTTTATTCATGGAAGAATATAGTTGATTGCATACCTCTCTTGACCTGAGTAGGCATATTATGCCTAAATGTTTGGTGGAAATACTGTTTAAATTATATTAATTGTTTTGCTAGTTACTAAACAACTTTAGTGGCACATGCAGACTTAGATTTCTCAAATTTTGGTTTCTTAAAAAAAAAAAGGATTTCTCAAAATTTGGTGTTGATATTCAGTTTGATTTATGGAGTAAGTGCTAAGTGTATTTAGGAAACAACTTTTAGGCCTTCTCTTTTTTGGAGATGAGTTTGTAGCCTCTGCCTTGAGATTTATGTTTGGTTTGCTTTCTTAAAATCTTAGTGTATCTGTTTTCTAAACTAGGGGATGTGAATGACTTTTAAGGATTCAAGGTTCTGTCAACTAAATGAATATATAAGTGTCTATCCATGGTTTTGATTGGGGCCATATTAGGTCTTTCATTGCCTTTCTTCTGGCAAACTATCGATGTGTGTGTGTGTGTATATATATATACACACACTGCAATTAGTCTGTTAGTGACATTTCTAGTGGAGAGATAGCCCAGAAAGCTGCTTGAGAAGTACTAGAGGAGAGGTCAAGAGGAAAAAGCTTTTTATTTAAGAGAATTTTTCACCTGGAAAATTAAATGCTCCACTGAACTGTTACCCTGAACTGTTCACTTTTTGATAAGTTACACTGAACTGTTCATAAACGGAAATTTGAAGCATTAGTATCATTATTAATGTTTATTATCAGTTGGATAATAAGTGGAGCATAGATTAGCTTACCATGGCTTGGGTTTGGAGTGATAAGATTGAGAGGAGCTCTAGGTTCTTTGGTTTTGAGGAGGTTCTGCCTCTGCCTCTGCTCTGGTGCTTCTTTTAGCTGAAAGTGACAACCACAACCAAACAAGAAAATGAGTCAGTCAGTTTCAGCGGATTATTAAATCACTTATTATAAGTCTAGCATTAAAAGTAATAAAAAAATAAAAAAAAGTGATTGAATTCTATGTAATTATTTAATTAACCCCTTGCATCCACCAGAGTCATGTCATTGACTATGTGGGGGCTGTTTTTTAGGTCATTGTGGGAGAAGTTGAGCAAGATTGATGAGGTTGAGAGTTACTTTCCGGAAAGTTCTGTGTGACATATTTGAGTATCTTATAGATTAATAATTTAAGGGTTACCCTTTATCTTTACTCATCCAAATAAAGGGTAAGTTCTGAGATGGATACATAAAGTTATGAAGTTCCTAGCTATTTACAACTTTTTTCTTGTGACGTCGAAATAATTGTTTTACAAGGAAGTCTGCAGAGAATTTATCTTCTTAGATCATATTCATAGATACTTTTGTTGTGTTTGGTTGATGGTGTTAGACTGGCTCCTTAAGGTTAAGTATGTAATGGACTTGATCAGTATGTTATGGGTTACTATGAGATGGTAGATCATGTTGAATTTGTTGTTCTTTGCCTCTGGCATGTAAGCTTCTTGTGCTTGAATGGGATGATTTGAAAACCTTCAGTTTATCTTATGTTGGCTGGAAGAAGTTTTGAAGAATGACTCAAGAACTTTTCTTTTTCTATTTAACTTTTGGAAAGTTTGAGGACTTTCTTATAAATGAAAATATTTGCTCAAGGTGGTGCCTTAGGCCAATGGCCTTTGGACCAGTGGCATCTCTTCTAAGAATGGGAGTGGTGGGTTATGTCATTGGTCTGCATCCCATATATGTATGAGTTGCTTACCTAATCAAAACTATTAAAAGTGGTGTTTTAGATAATTTCTTCTTAGCTTGTCTTTGTCCTTTAAAGGTCGTGTCTTATTTTGCCAACTTTGATTTTGCTGATCTCTAAATAATAAAATTTAGTGATATTTCTGATAATATTTCTTGAGTAATATCTTGGCAATTAGTTGGCCTAAGTCATTATAATGGTGCTGACTTATGGTCATGGAAAATAACCTGCAATAAAATTAGTGCTTTGGGAAATTTATATTAAGCCTTTTTAGATAATTTGGGAGAATTTATTGAAGAGAATGTAACATAGTATTTCTGGTACTTTGCATTCAATGCATAAAGCTTCTTTAATTAATTCTTGTGTATATTTATCATTGGGGTTATGAGCTTTTGTATATACTTTGTTCTTTTATGAGCTTTTGATTATATATTTTTTTGTATGCATATGAGGAGCCTTGAAACTAACAATAGAAAATGTGTTAACAATTTCATAAACTTTTCAGCTTGAACAATTACGAGAAAGCTATTGATGTCTATTGTTGCATTTTTTACTATTTTTCCTTTTTTGTTGTAGCATGGGTCTTATGCTTCAATGGGTGGATGTTCATTAATTTTAATTTTTTTAGTTGGATTTTCTGTCTCATGCTAATATCTCTCATATTTTTACAGCATACTGGATGCAACATTTGGTTTTATAAGAAAATTTTTAGAGTACTCTGGTGGAAGAATTTCAATGACTTTCAATTGTTCACTTATACATGGCATGTATCTACAAGTCTCTGGAGTTTGCAATTCACTAACACCAAATCTGATTCGTAATCATCTCATGGAGTTATTGATTACAACTCCAAGGTGAGGTTATTGGTTAGTATTGGAACCATTGCTGATTTTTTTTTAATAGATAAACCATAGCTGGCTAAGTTCAATATTTCATGCTTTTACAACTCTTTGGCTTTTCCATCTTCAGAAGGGTTCAAATTTGATTTTAATGATGCTTGATATATGGAGGATGATTGTGCTCTGTACTGTTAGGAATCAATTTGGATAGGAGTAGGTCTTTGTGTAGAGGCTCAAGTTGCTGATGTAATAACTGACATATCTGCATAGTGTGAGCAGGCTTTCACTAATGCTCTATTGAAGATTTTTCATTTTTACATGAGCTAAATTTTTTGAATTTTCATTTTTACACGAGCTAAATTTTTTGTTGAGAAATGTCAGTAAATTTCTTTCAAATAGACATGGTTAGTATTCGCATCAGTCCCTTTAAAATTTTCTGTCTATTTTACACTAAAAACTTACTTTTTCTATTTTACACAATCACTTCTCAAAAACACCTACATCATTTTATTTATCCTAAAAATTTATTTCAATATAATATTCATTTTTCATCAATTTTATTACTCTTTCAACCTTTTCTCTCCACCTCTCTCTCACAGCTACTACCACTGGCCACTGCCACAACCACCACCACCACTACAACCACCACAAGACATATAATAACATATCAGACATGTTGAAGCAGACCCCAAATCATGACTTACACCCACAGCAACACAAACAACAAATCCAAGGAAATCTCAAACCTAATCCACCAAACCCATTTAAATTTCCAATTCACAAAACGCAAATACATTTGAAATCAAAATCCAAACCAATCACATGCAAGCAACATCAAATCTTAACAACCAAATCTAAATCCCCAAACCCATAGATTAAACGAATAGAATATAAACTCCCAAACCCATAGATCAAATAAAGAGAAAATAGAAGAACGTCAATAACCATTGCCATAAATCACTGTGGTTGTGGTCATTGGGGTTCAGTTGTGACTTAACTCAGTGCAAAGCAAATAAAGAGAGTAAGATTGAACAAAAGAGGGTGAGATCAGAGAGGCTTCGCAACGAGGAATGAAGGAAAACCACTGTGGCAGTGGCGAGCGGGGAGCGACAATGAGAAAGGATTGGCCATGGAGGCTTTGAGAGAGGGAAATTGAGGGAAAAGAGAGAGTGAGTCTTTGAGATGAGAGAAAGAGAGAGTCAGAGTGACAGTTCCAATGAGGGGAGAGAGAAAAAAAGAATAAAACATTATTTACATAGCTACAATAAATAATGTATATTTACACGGTTACTGTAGTAAATGTGTATATTTACACATTTATACACCCATTGATGTGGGTAGTTTTTTAGGGAAAATGTGTAAATGTGACCATTTTTTGTATAATAAACACACTAGTGTGATTGCTCTTAACCCCTATATATTTTTCCCTTGTTTTATTTATTTATTTATTTATTATAAGTGTTTATATTTTTCCCTTGTTGGATGACCAGTTTTGGTTTATTTATTCATTCATCTAGTTTTTAGAACAGTGGAATACCAATTGATGCATTTTTAACATCTATTACATGTATATATATATATATACAACATGTTGATTTTTGAACTCTAGTTGTTCATACGTAAGAGTCTCCAAACATGTTTTTCAATGGCGTTTGCAATCACCATATATCAATTATGAGTCTCAACCACAGCGGGCATTGTAGTCCCAAAATTGTTCAATATTTCTTGTTTCAACAACACATTGGTTTCACATTTTATGGATGGTTAGAAATTTTGATTTCAAGCTGCCTTGAGAAATGGGAATGGCTGTAGCTTTTTTTTTTTTCCCTCTAAAATCAATTTAGGAATTTGGTGTTTACTTTGCCATGGGAGGGTCTATTCATAGAGGCTGAAGTTGCTAGAGTTAAAGCCACCCTAATAGCAACTTTGTGCCCAAAAAAAAAAAAAAAAGGATTGTAAAGATGTTAAGGTCTTTGGAATCAGCACCATTGAGAGTTATTTCTTATCTTCTCATTGACTCCCTCCAATTCGGCAGCTATTGAACTCGCAAAATGTTTTATTATTTGATATTTGGCATCAACATCCTGTAGTAGTCTCCCATTTCCAAATGTGTTTGTATGGATGATGATCATGTCACATCATCCGTACAAACAATATGTCATAACATCCAAGAGCATGCCATCGTTACTTGAGATAGATCAGAAGTGGAATCGAAAGGTAAAACAAGTGTTTGTGTGTGATTAGTGATAATTCTAGATCTAACATGTGTCATGTCATGGAATTTGGAAAATATGCATAGTGATTGTGTGTGGTTGGTGTTGGTCATAGATCTTGCATATAAAAATGATAAAGAAAATTGAAACCTAACTAGGGGTGTCAATATTTGACCCAACCCGTGAATACAACAAAAACCCGACACGGGTTTTTGTGGGTTAGGGTTGGGCCTTAATGGGTTTAGGTCATAAACGGGTCGACCCGAAAACGATACAATAAAAAACGTGTCATAATCGGGTCAACTCGCGTAACTCGCAATAGACACGTTAACACGCTAATTTATTTATATCAACCCGAAATGACTCACTTAACACAATCATTTTAACTCGTATAACAAATAAATATTTATTTTATTTTAAATTTGTCAAATACCTTTTATATCTAACATATATTTTAATTTAAAAAATAAAAGTGATTAATTACAAAAACTTACAAGGGATATAATTGAAAATTGAAACTTTACAAATCTTAGATCTCTAAACCGTATAAATCCTAAATCTCTAAACCTTCTTATAAATATCTAATTTTATTTTTTTATTTTAGCCATACTACTCAGTACTCACTCTTCTATCTTATAATCTCCCGCCCAATTCTCAAACTCAAAGTCTTAAACTGGTTATTGCTCTCTCTCTCTCTCTCTCTCTCTCTCTCTCTCTCTCTCTAATGTGTTTAGTGAGTTTTAGAATTAAAGAAAATCGTTTTTTTGGTATTTCAAAATTCTGCAGTAATTTTTTATGCATAATGTTTTTGTTCTATAAACTTTGAAATCATGTGCCATTATAAATATATGAGACATATTAATTGTTGATTAAGGCCACGGTTATAGCTTTTGTCTTGTGCTGTGTGTGTGTGTGTGTTTTTTTTTTTTTTTTTTTGGTATTAGTGTTGGACACCATCTGCATATCTTGCAAGTGGGTTTATTGAAATAGTTTATAAACTAGATCTGATGGGTATTGCTTTTAAAGATTACAACTACGTGTAACGTTGTAATTCTCCCTTTTGATATCATATGAACAGTTTTATGATTACATGATATGGCCCACTTGTTTTAGTTTCTTTGAATGATAAGACTACTTGACATTATGCTTGTTGGCCATCTTATATTTTTGTGGAACAATATTATTTTGAATATGGGTTGAAGACTTGAAGTGTATGCACTGCTTTTAGAATGTAAAAAAAATAAATAAATAAAATAATAATAATAATAATTAGATGGATGTTATATTTAATATTATGTAGGTTGAAATGAGTTGTGTTACATTCGTGTCAACCCAACACGACTCATTTATTAAGCATGTCAAATGGGTTGGGTCAGGTTAACCTGCCTTATTAACAAGTCGGGTTAGGGTCGAAGGATCATGACACGATTATTAAATGGGTCGGGTTAGGGTTGAGTTATTTAGTTCAATACCCCTAGCTCGACACGACACGAACTCGACACGCTAATCCAAATTGACACCCCTAAACCTGAAAGGAATTTTCATGGGATTGATAGGAATTTAAGATGGAACATAGTAATATGCATTAGAAAAATGTTTCTCTCCAAATTAATTTAGAGAGAAATCCTTTAGACTCCTCCGATATCTTTTTATTGGATGTGAATTTTGAAAATCTAACCATTAGATTGCATGTCTTTTTTTTTTTAGACAAAGGTAAGCAAGGCTTTATTGATCAAAAAAACAAAAGCAAGATTACAACACTAAATCACCTTGGAATACATCCTCCAAATCCTCAGCTAGTTCTTTCACCCAAACATCCATATCTGCAAATAAAACTGCTCTACGAGCGAGAGAATGTGCTAACCTATTCCCCTCTCTCTTTACATGATGAAAACTACACATTTCCAAACGAGAGCCCAATCGACGAGTCTCCTCAATCACATGACCGAACATAGTGAGACATCTGCCATGATCTTTCAATGCCTGAACAACTCGCATACAATCTCCCTCAACCATAACCTTGTGAATACTTAGTTCTGCAGCAAGAGTGACTGCTCGCCTGGCTACCAAAGCTTCCACAAGTTCTATCGTTTGTGGGAACTTGATTTTCTGACTTAAGGCCGCTATAATATTACCACCGTAATCTCGAAAAACCACAGCCAGCCCAGCCAAACCCAAATGCTCAAACACAGCTGCGTCAAAGTTTGCCTTGTACAGAGTTTCCGGAGGTGGGGTCCACCTGACTGGGGAATGATTGACAACCGGTTTCATCTCCGTTTTCTGCGCTTCAAGAAACTCATCCACCAAGTGACGAGCCCGTCGACCAACTTCCAACAGAGGCCACGTTGGTTGATGTTCCCGTAATCTGTTGCGACGTTGCTAGAGAAACCACGCTATAGTAGCAAACCATGCAATATCATAGCTTGAGTGTTGCAGCAATACACTTTCAAACAAATCCATGAACGTACGGTGGTGCTTCCCATACAGTGGCGCAAAACACCTCACTGCCCACCATACTACTTGAGCTTGCTCGCAATACCACGGGCTATGGAGTATAGACTCCTGAGCCTCATCACAAAGAGGACAAAGAGCATCCCCCACCACATGTCTACGTAATAAACTGAGTTTCGTCAGAAGCGAATCCTTGACTGCTCTCCACATGAAATGACGAACACGGTTTGGCACACGGATTCTCCAAATCCCTTTCCACACCCCCTTAAAGCCCTCAGAAGATGAAGAGCTAGCTGTGAGCTTTATTGTGGCGCTTGACAGCATCTGATAAGCACTTTTAACAGAATATACACCGCTCAGAGTTAGAGGCCAAATGAGGCTATCATCTGAGTTGTCTTCAGGCACATAGATCCCTTTTATTACTTCCGCTTCCCATGGCAAAAACACCCCATCAATGAGGTCCAAATTCCACTGCTTGGAGTTAGGTAGGAGTAAATCACTAACCTTTTTAAGGTTGACAGCGGGTCTAGGAGACACAATCCGCCCAGGAGTGGTTTCAGACAGCCACATATGATTCCAAATATCAATCAATTGACCATTACCCACTCGCCATACAGCCCCATTGTGGATGACTTCACGTGCTTGCAAAATGCTCTTCCAAGCATAAAAGCATTTAGGGTGAACAGTAGCATCCAAAATATTACCATTGGGAAAATATTTGGCATTAAATACACGGAACAACAAAGTGTCTCTTGGTGAAACAAGCGCCAAACTTGCTTAGCCAACATAGCATTATTAAACCTTTGGATGTCTCGGAAGCCCATTCCTCCCACTGATTTTGAGTCACACAAATTACTCCAATTAATCCAGTGTATCTCTCTATTTTCACCTTGGCCCCACCAAAACTTGCGGATCATGGCTTCAATATCCTTACACAACCCCATTGGTAACTTGAACACACTCATAGAATAAGTGGGGATAGATTGAACAACGGCTTTAATCATAATCTCCTTTCCGGCTTGAGAGAGCAACTTCTCCTTCCATCCTTGCATCTTAGCCCAAACTTGTTCCTTGATTTGTGTGAAACAGGCCTTCTTATTTCTACCAACAAAAGAGGGTAGACCCAAATATTTCTCATAGTGCTGTATTGCAAGAACACCAAGAGAATTTTTTATTGCTTCTTGAACTTGCATATCAGTATTCTTACTAAAAAACAAAGTAGTTTTTTCCTTGTTCACCATCTGACCCGAGGCTTCCTCATAGCATGCCAACAACTCCTAAATCTTCTCACATTCCTCCAAAGTGGATCTACAAAACAATAGGCAGTCATCTGCAAAGAATAGATGGGTGAGTTTTGGCCCATTTCTGCAGATAGAGAAACCTTGAATTTCACCATTAGCTGCTGCTCTCTGAAAAATAGCATTGAGGCCCTCCGCACACAATAAGAAGAGGTAAGGTGAAATAGGATCCCCTTGCCTTAGACCCCTTGATGGAGTTATCAGGCCTTTTGGTTCCCCATTCACCATAATTGAGTAAGTTACCGTGGTAATGCACTCCATGATCAATTTCACCCAAGATTCCCGGAAACCCATCTTCAACATTATTTTCTCAAGGAACGACCATTCCACCCTATCATAGGCTTTGCTCATATCTAGCTTGAGTGCCATAAAACCTGTCTTCCCTATACAATTTGTTTTCATATGATGCAAAGACTCAAAAGCAATGAGAACATTGTCAGTAATAAGCCGATCAGCTATAAAAGCACTCTGAGTGTCAGAAATAATAGCATTAAGCAATGGCTTAAGGCGATTTGCAATCACCTTACTTACAATCTTATAAAGCACATTACACAAACTAATCGGTCTAAATTCAGACACTCTTTCTGGGTTTCGAACTTTAGGAATTAAAGATATAAAAGTGTGGTTGATAGATTTCAAAATGGAACCCGAATTCAAGCATGATAATACAGCCTGGGTAGTATCCATACCTACATCAAACCAGTAGGTTTGGTAGAACAGTGGAGGCATCCCGTCTGGTCCCGGAGCTTTTAAAGGCGCCATCTCCTTTATTGCCCTTTCCACCTCATCTGTTATGTATGGTTTTGTTAGATCAACATTCATGGACTCTATCACCACCTCCTGTACCCCATCCACTATTCGATCCATGTTATGAGGATTTGATGAAGTAAAAAGCTTCTCATATAAATCTGTAATCAGCTCCGAAAAACTTTGCTCCTCACTTTGCCAAGTTCCATTTTCATCCCTAAGCCCCTTTATAAAATTTTGCCTCTTCCTACAGGTTGCTTGACCATGGAAAAAACGTGTGTTTTGATCACCACATTTGAGCAATTGCACCCTAGAGCGTTGGTGCCACATTTTTTCTTCTTTCTCCAATAATCCATGCAGTTCGGCCTTGAGATGGTCCACTACCTCTTGCACACCACTTTGTAAAGAAATCTCTTCTGCCACCCATAACTGTTCTTTCACCTCTCTTATTTGTTCCTTCACACTCCCAAAACTTTCTTTGCTCCATTTTTTTAGACGTTTCTTGCATTCTTTCAATTTAGAAGTCACGTTAAACATGGGTGACCCTCTCCGTGGAACAGCCCAAGCCTCTGCAACAGTAGTTTTGCAACTCGAGTTTGACACCCACATCGACTCAAAGCGGAAAGGCTTCCTTCGCCACCTCTGCCTCTCTCCATTTGAGTCTAAAGAGAGCAAAAGCGGCCTATGGTCAGACGTATAACAATGAAGATGCTGCACTCTACCTGTGGGGTACCTGGTCATCCATTCATAGTTCGCCACTCCACGATCCAACCTCTCCTAAATCAGCTCCCCTCTCCGTCGCCCATGCCAAGTAAACTCCGACCCTGAAAAACCTAAGTCCACAAAGCCACAACTATCTAAAGCATCACGGAAAGATTGCATTTGCGCATGGGATCGAGGAACACCACCCCACTTATCACTCACCTCAAGAAGCTCATTAAAGTCTCCAATGCAACACCAAGGTAATTTTGGTTTTGAACTGAGCATACGAAGCATGGCCCAACCTTCATGCCGTCGACTTGTTTCTGGCTCCCCATAAAAGCCTGTCAACCTCCACGCATTATCCGATCCACCGTTTACAATGGCATCGATATGGTATTTAGAGAAGCTGTCCACCCATACTGTTACATTATTCTTCCACAATAAAGCTAGTCCTCCTCCCCTATCATCACTTGGAACAATAAACAACCCCACAAACTCCAACCTGTCTCTAATCCGTCTCATCTGTGCCTTCGTTGACCATGTCTTCGAGAGAAACACGATCGCAGGATCTTGAGCTTGTATAATTTCACCAAGCTCATTTACTGCACGGCGGTTCTCAAGCCCCCGGCAGTTCCATGCTAAGAGTTTCATTGTGCTCGACGGGGCTAGGAACCAGCCTCCACTGTTTTTGCTTTTGTCTTCTCTGTTTTCTTCTTCTTCCCATGCATGTCTGCTTCCTCATCTTCTGAAAAATCACGTACTGACCTTTTAGCTAATATAGATTCATGTTGGGTCACCACTTTGTCACTGCTAGGCAACCCACGAATTCTGTAATTGGTTTTTCCTCTTACTGGACCTGTATAACTAGCTCCCTTCTCATTAAGAATTGGCCCATGCGAATGTTGTGAACCATTATGGCCCACTACCTCAGGCCCATGCAAGCCCACGCCCTGATTGCTGTCTACGTTTCCATGCACAGGATCGTATCTCGCCAGCTCACTATCGATCTCCTTTAGCTGTGCCTGAAAGTCAGCGTTTTGATTAAAATCAATCTTAATGTCACCATTATTATGAGCCGTTACCTCCGTGATTCCCGTGGTTGCCATATTGGTCCGTTGCACCTCCGTGGAACCTAACCTCTCGGTAACTCCATCGGGAACAACCCTTCCACCTCCGTGCTGCCCATCTCCCTCTTCATGGTAGCCTTCAGCCCTCATGTTGTCCTTCTGATTAGCCACCGGAACATCAGGCCTATCAGGGACGTCCTCTTCAATAGTTTCCTCTTCATAGCCTTCAACACGGATCACACTCTTCCTCAAAGGGTGTGGGGTTGACGCACTCAACCAAGACCCAAACTGGCAGACCTCCTCACGCAAAGAATCTTTGTTCCTTGTCCAAACCAAGCACTCCCTATCACTGTGAGTGAGCCGTCCACAACCGTAGCAAATATTCGGGAGTCGTTCGTACTTAAAGCTCACCCAGCCCTCCTTACCACTAGCTGTAGAAATCTTCCGCCCTCAGCACAAGGGTTTAGTAATGTCAATCGCTACCCGGACTCGCATAAAGTTGTAACTTTCAGACTCCTCCGCTTCAGTTTCTCCCTCATCCACAGCACCGGCCAGGGACACAATATCTTTCGCTACACCCAAAGTGAAACTGCGAATGGGTAGATCATGAATCTGGATCCAAAACTTTGTACTGTCGAAAATCACATCCTGTATATCCATAGTTTTCTCCACTCGCTTCAACGCTACCAAATGCTTATCAAAAGTCCACGGCTCACCCTTCAAAACCCACTCAAGGTCTGACTCATCCGAGAAGATGAATAAAACCCTATGATTCCCCATATCTCTAACCTCAAAGCCTTTCTTTGTTCTCCACAATAACTTGAGTGTTCTGCCAATAGCCTCAATATTGATTGCCCTCACTGTGAAGAAACGAGCCGCTAACAAGAACTCCTCCCCCGTGAAATCATCTTGTACTTCAAACTTATTCTCCTCACTCTCGGACAAAGAGAACTTTCCCCACAATGCAGACAATTTCTCCATCTCTAGTGCAAGCAAAGTAGAAAGAATACTCGCACCCAGAGAAGAGAAAACTAGAAGAAGAAAAAAACTATAGTTGCCTCACCCTAGAGCAGGCACGACTTTTCACTGGTGCTAGGGTTTTGGAGAGCATCTGTTACCCTAGGTCAGGAAAACTAATTCAAGTGACTAATTTATTATTATTAAGATAGATTGCATGTCTTTATTATATCTTTATGGCTGCAAAATTTCAAAAAAAATTAAAGATCAATAAGTATATCATCAATCAAATGTTTATATTTTAAGTTTTTGTGGTATAAAATTATGTATAAAAAATTATGCAACCTGTATAGTACTGCACAAGTAATATAAATGCAGGGGTTCAGCCCCATAATAATTTTTTCTTATTGCCAAATCATCACACAACATTTGTCAAATCTAATCACTGGCATTCGAAATATATTTAGAAGATAAAAATAGACCCTTTTTAGTAATTTCAAAATGCTCTTTTAAAAGCAATTTAATCAAAATTGCAGGGAAACAAAAATGAAGCCTAATTTGAAATATTTCACTAATATAGAGCTAGCATTAAACCTTACATTTAAATTGTAGTATCATCTACTAGTTGCAATCACCACAAAGTCCATCAACGAAATGGAAGGAATATTAGAAAACAATATATCAAGTCTTTCATACCAGATCAGTTCCCAGAGTAACATAACATTTGGTTCACACAATCACACCCAAAGAAAAGAAAACAGTTCAGTGCTTGATTTTTTTAGCATTCTTTTAAGACATCCTTTCCAATTTGAGTTTTTTTTCTTCACTGCAAAAGTATTAGAGTCCCACTCCTGTAAAAAACCTTCCACCACACCAAAATCCCATTGAAAACATGTAAACCCTGCAAACACTGAACAATCTGTGACATTGTAGGACGTTTCACTATGTAATAGTCCATACAGTGAAATATCATCTTTGTCATTGCTACTCCATCAAGATCATGAGCACCAGGTTCTGCCTTCAGGCTCTCATGAACGAGTTGACAGTCATTTTGGCTGGAAGCCAGACTTCAATTTTGTGTGGTATTGTTCCGTAGCCCAGAGTAAAGGATGTTCTGTATTATCTTTCCAATTCTCCCCACTAAAGGCACGTTTGCATATGAGCCCTATAAGTACAATAGCAAATGAAAACTGATCCGATCTCAGCGACCAGACACCTGTTACAGAAAATTTTTGTAAGTGCAATAAAGAAAAAAAGTAAAACTGCAATGCCAAAAGACTCATGAGTACAAGCTATTCCGCTACAGTAGTAGAACATAACAAACAGAACTGTTAAGCATTCAAGACGTCTAAGTTAAAGAACAAGAAGGGACAAAATCAAAAGGCAAAGCCTAGGAGTTTGTTAATTCAACATCTTAAAAGCTCCACGCTTTGCATGTGTATTCAGATACACATAAATATAATCCTCTTTCATCTTAGACCATTCAAACTTGTCACCTAGTGTCCATGTCAGACAATTAATTGAAAGCTCCAACAAGCTTTTCCTACAACCATGTTAGGATAACAGAAAAGATTGACTTGGTGAATATATATACGTAAGTAAGAAACATTTACCTATTAAAAAAAGGGTGTGCCTCCCTAGTACACAGAAGTAAACACGAGGGAAAAAATACAAGCACCTAAAGCTTTAGCTCACAACATCCAACAATGAAGAAAAAGAAAAGCAATTAGCAGAAACTATACATTCGTATAAAGTTACAATAATTAAGTGGGGGGCATCTTGCACTGCAACATCACATCTTTCAAATGGACATGAATTCCATTATAATCCAAAAATCAGAATGTTCTATTGCAACACATTCAAAATCATAACTGAATTAAGTTGAATATTTCTTTGGCAGGGGGGATAGGGTTAGGTTTTAACGGTAAAAATAGGTGCACTTGGGTTTAAAATTCATTAAAAGAATAAAACATATTAAAATAATCAAGAAAATACCATTTGGGATTGAAACGATTAAAAAGAAAGTCAAATTTTAGGTTGCGGATTTTTGGATGCTATGACTAGTGCCCAAGAAATATTGTTCTGGACTCATGCTTGAATGCTAGTTGAAGGGATAACGAGTGTTTATCAAAGACTTCCTAGTTTTAAAATGTACATCAACAAGAAATTTAGCTTTTGCATCTTATGTAAGGATATGGGATAGTGCTTAAAAAAAATCAAAAGTCACTAAGATACTAAAATAGATAAGATATAAGGCAGAATCTGAAACCAAAATGATGCAGGACAACAGGTTTGAAACTAAAAAATGATCAAAGTTTCAGAACCAAAAAATTATTAAAAGGACCTGATACTGCTATAGGGATTCAGGTTAGGATGTTATAGTAAGTGAGGTAAAGCTAGTTTTTTGGTAGTAATTAAGGGTTATAGTAGAGTTCTCAGGGAATCTCACTTTTGAGATTTAGATGTTAAAGCAAAAAGACTCCTTTGTAGAGAATGATTAGGATTGCTGGAAAACAACTTGAAGCTGTGAAACAGCAAATAGGAAGTAAAGAGGTGAAAGGAAATAGAATAAACTTCTTAGGCATCACACCTAAGGAGGGGAAGCATCTTACACCAAAATTGTAATGGTACCACACCACAATGTGAGCATCACACAAAGGCAAAATGATTTGGCTTCATTCATCTCAGTCCAGATAAGTTAATGCATAGCCCATTTCAAGTTAAAAGCCTGGCACCTAGTAAACAAGGAACCAAAGCAAACTTTCTAATCAAGTTCAACTAGAAAACCGGTCAAAATCTACGTTGGTTGACCAGACTTATAACTAGAGCCACTACAACAAAAACCTGATGGAAGACCATTCATAAGATAGCAGAAGTTAAAAAGCCTAGCAAAACAAAAAGTTCCAAATGCAGAATGCAAGGAACGGTTCGACTCAACGAATTTCGTGTAATTATGCAGACACAAGAGAAGATATCTAAATAGGGTAGATAAAACATATGTGACATGTCTCGGTATGAGACAAACTGCTTGTCACCAACAATTCCACCAGATAGCATGAAAAAAATCAAATAACACTGGATTGGAATCCTGTGGAAAAATGAAGATCAAATTAGACCAAATTTTGGAATAATTTTTTGCTAAAAAAAAAAAGAGTAAGTCTATCTATCGAGAGAGAGCATGAAGAAAACCAAAGATGACCTACCTGATCAAGCATTATAAGAGCAGGGTGAACAAAGCTGAAAGCTCGAAAATGTGTTGAAAACACAAGAGTTGTTTAGACCTCCAATTAAAATTACGGCTAGATTGCTTTTACTCTAACTTATCTAAGTGCAGAAATAAGAGTAGATGAAGCACAATAAACCGATACTACTCTAGTGCATAAACAAGAACAACCAACATTAAAGGTAAAGCACAAGAATAAGGGAAGAGAGAATGCAAACACAAGATAACACGGCGATATGTTATCGAAGAGGAAACCGAAGAACTCAGTGAAAAACCTCTCCGCTGCCCTCCAAGCGGTAAATCGATCCACTAGACAATAAGTTGGGATACACGAATAGCAAGAGACCCTCCAAGCCTAATCTACCCAATGTACCTAAGCCCTCCAAGCTCCTACTCCAATAAGGCTTCTTGGAACCGTGTCTTGTCTAGCTTTCCGGATCTCGCAATACGCCCGATTGCATCCGTCAATGATCCACTAGAGAATGTAGTTGGGATACACGAATAGCACAAGACCCTCCAAGCCTAATCCACCCAATGCACCTAAACCCTCCAAGTTTCTTGTTCCAACGAGGTTACGCCGAATCTTTGTCTTCTCTAGCTTACTAGAACCCGCTATAGCCCATAACATCAACCAAGTCTCACCGGCTTCTTTTGGCAATTCCCAAAGCTTCCCAAACTCCAAAACACTATCTGCACTTTGAAAAGATGTGAGTTGTGTTTGGGTACAAATCTCCTCTCAAGGTATGGCAATGAGAGAGGGATGGAGAAGAGACTACAAGGATTTCTCACTAAGGATGAGTAGCTCTCTCTCAAAAAGATGGGTGTGTGTTGTAGAAAACCTATCTAGGGTTTTTCTCTCTGAATGGCCTCTTTTACATTTGTGGGTAATAAGGGTATATATAGTATGGGTGAAGGGTATGAAAGTCTCACTTAAAAATCCTCCAAGCCGAATGTTTCGCGACTGTCTAGCGGGAAAGCCTTACCCACGAGACACTCGCAAAAATGACAGCCTGGCACGACTCTTCAGCTTCCAGTCATGTGCTTCTCACATGCCTTTTCGCGGGAACCCTTCTCGCGAGCTAGTCGCGAAATGCACTGATCTTCAGATAAGCTTGAGTTTTCATCAACTTAATACTAAACCCAATACAATAAAATCCCACAAAATACAAAGAAATAAATTAAAGCAATTACAACACTTTTTGTCATGGAATAAAGCCAACATAAAACATAGTTGTAAATTACAACTTTACAAAAGCAATGTTGGTAAAGGCGATTATGACAATGCAAATACTCAAGCACATGTGCAATTGCAAGAGCCACTTGCATTCTTTGGTTCCAATTCAAATCATCTGAAAACGCAATTAAAAGCACTCTGTCATTTAGTTATTTTTTTTCTATGGAAATTGGCATCAATGGTTAAAGTTATTTACTGCATGAAAAATGAATAAACTAAAATGTACCTTTGTCGATGAGGTTGAGAAGAGTATCCTTTGATCTAAGATCGTAGACAACACCCAAGTGGTGATCTTCAATTTCACAGCAATATCCGATCAACCTCACCAAATTGGGGTGATTCATACCATCCGGATGTGTCAGAAAAGTGCATTCAGACTACACACACACACACAAAAAAAAAAAAAAAAAAATTCTTTTGTAGTAAACAAATGAAAGATATGTATATATGTAATGTATATAGATAGATAGATACCTCCAGTCTTGTAAGACTATAATTGGCATGACGGTTGGCAAGACCTAGACTTTGTGAATCAAAGCGAAACCAAATTTTGACAGTAACCTCTTGACCTTGCTCAGTTTTTCCCCAGTAGACTTTCCCAAATTTTACATTTCCAATAAAGTTTTTTTCGCTAAATGACTCAGTTAAGAGTTCCAATTCCCTCCAACAATATTTTTTCACAGAAAATTCCATCTCTTTCTGCATAATTTATTTTATTCAAACCAATGTTAAAGACTACTATAGTTTATAATAAGAGCCCTAGAAATTATTCATCAAATAATAAATTTAGTGACCACCTGACACGGACATTCACGCTTGTAGTCCCCGGATGAGAGAGAGAGTATTTGCTTTTAGAATTTTAAGTGTCTTGAAATTTAGGTAATAAAGATTTATGTAGAGTAAACTATTGGCAATGTAATTTAATCTAACATAAACTATCTTAATGATTAATGAGTGCAGAATAAATTGTCTGTATGTGTAATAAATAAATTTCCTCCCTTCATTTCGTCATGTTTGTTGTGGTGGAATCGAACTCTATTGCTTCCTCAATTGCTTCAGCCCTTTTCTCCTCGTATGTTACTTCATTATTGGGTCATTCAGTGTTAGTTATAACTGTGTCCCTTTCTGTTTTATGATCAATGAACATCTAGTCAAATCTGTTTGTAGAAAGAACAATTAGAGACTCCAGCAACCACCTAACACTACTTTTTCCCACGAAAACTGACCATAGGTAGTTCTTCTCTCTTTGGTATAACCTTAGCTTGAGTGCCTTACCCCCTTCCTAGAAAAAAATAAACAAAATCAATTCAATACAGAAGAAACTTGACCCTCCCATTCATTTAGATCTCTAGAGAAGAGAGATACCCACGGCAAACCTTTTTGTCATTCCTCTTGGCATCACAACTTTAGTTTAAGAACAAACTCCACATACTCAGGAAACATTCATGCAGATTAGACCTTATCTAGGACATGTCATTGTCCTAAAGTCACGTTTTCGGTGTATTTTTGAATTGTGTAAAACGCATTGTGTGCACTAATTTTTTTTCCTTAAAAAAAAAAAAAAAAATTTATTGAGCCAGATTACTAGGGTCATGTCATTGACTAGGAGGCTCAGGGGCTATTTTCAAGTTCATTGCAGGAGAAGTTGAGCAAGATTGACAAGGTAGATAGTTGCTTTCCAAAAAGTCGTTTGTGAAATATTTGAATAATTTACAAATTAATAATTTAAAGGAAAAATTACGAGATAGATACAAGAAGTTCAAGTTCGTGGCTATTGCCAGTTTTTTTCATGTGATCACATTTATAAATACTTCTGTTGGGTCTGGTTGATGTGTTGGATGGTCCACTTAAGGTTAATTTTGTAATGTGATTGATTATTTTGTTATGGGTTGCAAAGTTACAAGTTGTTTTTTTTGCCTCTGGCATGTGAGCTTCTTGTGCCTGAATGATTTGTTTTGGGACCTTCCATTCATCCTATGTTGGTGGGAGAAATTTTGAAGAATGACTTTAGGAACTTTCCTTTTTCTTTTAAACTTTTGTGAAGCTTAAGTACTTTTTAAATAGGTTTCAATATCATGCTTAGAAGTAAGTCTTTCATCTGAGTGAACTTTTTTGGCCACTATCCGTTTCTTCTTCCTTCAAATGACAGTGAATAATTGGAACAAACTTTGGAGTTTTATAAACTCTCAGAGCCAAGGTTCCCTTGATTTTTGTTTCCATAATAGACCTTTCTACATCAACTATTTTTGAAGCTCAGTTTATAGGTTGGCTTCAAAGAGAGAATTTTGCTCCAAATGATCCTTACTTTGCACATCCTCTTAAAAATTGTGGTAAATTATTGATTTTGTGGTTATTATGGCAAAAATAATCGTTATACCATCTTTTCAAGGCCTCTCTTGCGCTTTGTATTTTCCTACACGATATCTTACAATATATATTTAGGCATTAAAAAAAAGTATATTTATAAGCATTCAGAATGGGATGAGCTTGAAAGGGTTTGCGGGGTCTACATCTTTTAAGGGATGATTTGGCAAAAGATAAAAATACGTCAGTACGATGATGTGTCACTTAACAGCCAAAACTAACCGAGGGTGTGTTTTTGCAATTTACCCTTTATTCTTTTCTTAACAACTAGTATATTGTAATATATACAACTAAATAAATGGATATCATATTACTTATTAAAAAAAAAAAAAAAAAAAGAGGAAAGAAAAAGACAAAGGCATAGATGTTGAACCCCAGCCACATATTTCACTTGAAAAAAAAATTGAGAAGGGTGTGGAACGAATAAAAGTGGTCCACTACCAAACTTCCATGAATAAAGTGAGAGCATTCACATCTAGTATCTTTAAAAAAATTTATTTTACTGTCTCAAAAGCTACTTTATCTATTATACTATACAATTTTACAACACACCCAACATCTCAACTATTATTTCCCTATAAAACACATTAAAATAATATATATCTACACAATAAAATATACAACACAAAACCATCTCTCCTCTTTCTATTAATAAAAAATTAGAGATACTATAAAATAATATTATTTAGGGAAAACTGCAAATTACACCCTTGAAGTTTAGAGTTGACTGGATTTTACACTCCAAAGTTTAAAAAACTTGATTTTACACCCTGAAGTTCGGTTTTGTTAGCAATTCACCCCCCCACGGTTAATTTCTGCCGTTAAGTAACACATCATCATGTTGATGTGTTTTATTTTTGACAAATCAACCTCAAAACTACGCCGTTTTAGCGATGACCTACCAAAGAGCTGGCATGCATCAAAACTACGTAGTTTCAAAGCTAAACTTAAAACAAGAACCTCCCCCTAAACTGCACAATTTCAGCCAAAATCCTAAAATCTAAAAGCAAAAACTCACCACAAAAAACTAAGTTCCCACAAATGTTCAACCACTTCAAAATGGGAACTACGAGTCTGGCCGTCTAGCTTTCTCCCACAGGAAACTATGAAAATTGTTCCAATCACCTGGGATTAGCCTTGTTTTGGGGAAAAATTACAAGAAATACAACCCGAATTTCCCCAACATACAATTGCCATGAAAAGAATGAATTCAAAATTTTCATCAGTGTCGTCTTTAACTGCCAAAGCAACAATTATCCCTCTACAACAAGATGTGGAGTACAGCAAGACCAACTGCAGATATTGAGACGAGGGTACCTATGCAATATTTGATCACATCATACTTTGCAGCTTCTAACTGGGCTTTTAATGAATGAATTTCCTGTTGACAAGATTCAAAGAATTATGAATTAGTTCATAAATCAAGGTGCTTTAAGAATACATTTTCCAATGCAATCGCTACACTCACTTTGTCAAGTTTGTTGGTGAGAGTGTGCAAACCATCACCAGAGCCGACAACATCGACTGGCACCGACCCTCTCGTACCGCCATTGGCACCAACCGACAAAGCCGATGCCGGCGATCGGAACGTGAACGGAGCTCCGATGCCGGTGCGGTGAGGACATCAGAGACATAAAGCATGCACCAAGTAGAGCCGAACTGAACCGATACAAACAGACATAGAGAAAAATTTTCAGTCAGGGATACGAAAATTTTAAAATTTTTTACTAAAACTACGTTGTATTGGGTTATTATTAAAATAAAAATAAATAAAAATAAATAAAAAACACAAAACGGCACCGTTTTATGTAGGTTTTCAGACATACCTCACTATAAATTCACTCTATTCGCACCTGGGGGCCCTTAACTCTCTCTCTCGCTCTCGCCAGTTGCCTCTAGCCTCTCGCGGTCTCACCGGCCTGAGTCACACCTCGTAGCAGCAGCAGCTCACCGCGAGCCCGTGGCAAACCACAGTAAGCCATCAGCCCCTTTCTTTTGGTTTTAATGGAAACGGAGTGAGAGAGATTGTGTTTGTAGTTGTAGGTACTAAGATTGGACAAAGGCGTGCGTGTAAGTTGTTGTTGTTCAGTAGGGAAGTTGTGAGTTAGAGATGGAGAGTGTAGAAAGCGTAGAAGAACTGCCATTAACGTTTGTTTGTACAAAGCAGAGAGTGTTGCTTTGAGATTCTGAGAAGAGACTAGAGAGTGTGTCTCTCTTGTGGGGACTATACTTCATATGATTCCTCTTGTTAGTTTAGTTAATTTATACCGTTACCATGCAGTTAATTTATTTAGTTAATTTAAATAGTTAGTTTTTAGTTAATTTATTTAGTTAGTTTTTAGTTATTTATTTAGTTAGTTTTTAGTTATTTATTTATTTAGTCAATTTAGTTAATTTATACCGTGTAATTTTATAATGCTCTCTTGCTTATAGTTAATGCTTGTCAGTTATAATGCTTGTCAATTTAGTTGTTATTGACACTAATGATATTATATGCTAGATGATAGTATTTTGGGAGTTGAACTCTTATTGAAGCAATTTCAAAATATTTTTGCAAATGAAATGAAAAAATTTGGATCATTATGTGAACAGATTTTTTGCACAGGTTTTGCACAGGTTTTGGAATATGCTTTTTGTGTGTTGGCTGGATGTAGAAAAATATTATTTGGAATTTTTATTTCTTTTTTATTTGACTTTTCTTTTGCTTCTGTTTTATGTTTTACTAGGTTGGCACAGGTTTCATGAATTATTTGGCACAGGTTTCTTGAACAGGTTGATATATTGATATTGGGCTTGAAAGCCCAATTTTTTTATTATTAAAAAAATAGTTTTTTTAATATTTCAAACTGACCAAACTGACTAAACCGCACCGCTATAGGTCAGAAAATCGACTCTAGGTGGTGTGCATCGGTTCCAATTATGAAAAAAACCGATCTCTATCGATTTGGCAATAAATTCGGAAAAAAATCGCCCTTACCGAACTGCGCACACCCCTAGGTGAGACTCGTAGTTCCCATTTTGAAGTGGTTGAACATTTGTTCTGATCTATCTTTCGGCTAAGACTTACGAAGGCCAAAGCCATTGCCAAGGCTGCCTAAGTTTTTAGTTTGTGGGAACTGAGTTTTTTGTTGTGAGTTTTTGCTTTTAGATTTTAGGATTTTTGGCTGAAACTGTGCGGTTTAGGGGGAGGTTTTTGTTTTAAGTTTAGCTTTGAAACTACGTATTTTTGATGCATGCCAGCTCTTTGCTTAGTCATCACTAAAATGACGTAGTTTTGAGGTTGATTTGTCAAAAATAAAACACATCAGCATGATGATGTGTCACTTAACGGCAGAAATTAACCGTAAGGGAGTGAATTGCTAAAAGAATCAAATTTCAGGGTGTAAAATCAAGTTTTCGAAACTTTGGAGTGTAAAATCCAGTCAAACCCAAACTTTAGGGGTGTAATTTGTAATTTACCCTATTATTTAAGAATACAATCTTGCTATAGTAGCCTCTTACTTGTAATAAGAGGCTACTGTAGTACAATGGTATATTTTTTTACAATTACAACTTCGGGTAATGTGTGATTTTAGTACTTTGATGCTAAAATATAGCATATTATGAGGTTTAGAAGACCGGATACTAATGCTCTGAAGGGCTAAAATCTAAAGGGTGAATCTTGAAGGCAGTGCAACATCACTAAGAAAAATTTTAGGACCACTAAATGACTAAAAGCATTTGCATCAACTTGCGCAAAAATTTATGTCTATTTTAGTAGAAAAGCCTATTTTTTATATTTTACATACTCATATTTCAAAACACCTCACATCAGATATCTATTTTACACTATATTTCATTAAAATGTCAATTTTTCTTTATATTTTTAGTTGTTTCTCTTTTATTACACACAACTACCAACTACTCTCTTCCTTTATTCATGAAATATGTTAAAAAAATAAATAAATAAAACAACTAAAAGTAAAGTGAATAGTCTCAGTGTAAATTTACACAGTTACTATAGCAAACTTGTAAATTTATACAATTATAAACGGACAAATGTGGATTATTTTTAGACAAAACCATGTAATTTCTATACATTTTTTTATTATACACGACCTGATGTGTATGCTCTAATAATAAATTAAAGTCTAAAGAAACAAACAACAAACAAGTAAAAAGGAAACCGATCTGAAAGAATTTCATTAAACATGAAGCGAATTTTTCTTTTGATTTTTATGTTTTGTTTTATTTTGTTGAGGAAGAGAGCGAGAGCTTCTGAGTGTGGGGGAAAATTATGAGTTCAACATAGAGAATATATGGAGTGTGATATATTTGGAGTGTGACTTTTTTTTTTTTTTTATAGAAGATAGAATTTCTACTTTAACCTAATCTAAGTGTATATGTGTGTGAAATTCCTTCCTAGAGACTTGAACTCCGGCCTTTGCCCCCCACACCCCACAAACATTTATATTTATAAAGTGACCACCGCACCAAGGGTACGCGGTGGTATTTGGAGTGTAACTTATTACTCCTACATTTGGGCCTCTTTTCCTTTGTTTTTTTTTTTTTTAAATTTTCTTTGAAGTTTTTTTCCTCTTTATGAGGTATAAATTTTGGTTTAATTAATACATTTTACAGTTTTAATTTTTTTTAAAAAAAAATTGAAGTAAAAAACTAACCTAATTAGTTATAATTTGGGCTTTTCTCTATTTTGAGGCTTTAAGTGATCACCTGACTAGCCTAATGCTAGAACCGGCCTGAGTTGTCTAATCTCAAATGACAATAATTAATAATAAAAAAGAAGTAATTATTACTTTCTAATCTTTTACTAGAAAAAAATAATAATAATAAATAAATAAATAAGAATAGGCACAAAAGAGCCCCACTCCACCTTCCTTCCTTCCTTTCAAAATTAGAAGTTTAGAACATTGTACGTAGGGTTGAGCATAGACCCACCCAACCCAACCCATTTGATCCGGCCTGAAGGGTTTTGGGTAGTTGAATGGATGATCGGGTCAGGTACAGGCCAAATGTTTGGGTTTGCTTTGGGTCTCAGCTCAGTCTTGGGTCCAATCCAACTTGCCCATTCAAAAAAAAAAAAAAAAAAAACAACAAGAGGGACGTTCTGTTCCCTACTATTAATCCATGGTCTGTTTGGATACTACTTATTCTGCTGAAAATTGAAAATACTGTAGCAAATAAAGAGTTAAAACTGAAAACTTAAAACGTATTGTATAGCAAATAATCTTCCTAACACGTAAACAATGCCAGGTCCCACGCTTAAAACGCAAAACGCAGCACACAATCGCACACCTAATCATTCAAAATCAACTACTTTCCTCTAGTTTTATTGCATTATCTCATAGTTAAACACATTAAACTAATGGAAGAGAGAGGCATTTTTTTACATATTTTTTCCAACCAAAATTAGCCTAGTCTGTTGCTTTCTTAAATTGCGACCAAACTAGCACAAATAAATTCTTTGCCAGCCATAACCATCTCTTGAATTTTCCTAATGCAAACTTATTAAAAATTGAAGTTTCCTTGTAGTCTTGTCTCCCTCCATTAAACCTTGATTCCAAATTTGAATCCCATTTTAAATTTAGTCGTGTGACCGTTTAAAATTTTGACTAAATTAAATTGTCAACCTACAAGTCAAACCTAAATTCATTATTTAATGAGTCAAACCTAAATTCATTATTTAATGAGAAAATAAAGTAATCTAAATATATTCTAAGAATTTAAAATTATCCTAAATAAATTTAATTCCCTATATTTATGGGCTATGTTGTGTTTCCTTCTTATTGGATTCATCTCTCTCTCTCTCTCTCTCTCTCTCTCTCTCTCTCTCTCTATATATATATATATGAGAGATGGGTTCAAGTTACATTTTTATTTTAGAAAGGGTTCGAATTACATGTGATGTAACTTTTTTAGAGTTACACTTTTTTTTTTTTTTTTGAAATGAGAGTTACACTTTTTTTAAGACCTTTTTAATATTGAATATATTTTTTTCTCTCCTTATTTATTGTTTTCCAAATTCCTCCTCATTAAATGGCACATCTTTTATCTTTTCAAAAAAAAAAAAAAAAAAAAAACACATCTTTACCTTTTTTTTTTGAGTTCGAATTTGGTAAGAATGGAGTGTAAAATCTATTGGATGGTGTAAAACATAGGTTTTGCACTCCATCCTATAAGTGATTGTCACATCAACATTTTACTTAAAATTCAATACATCCTACCACACCTAATAACATCTCAATAAACTCACAATTTGATTAGATTTATGCATGGATATTAGAATTGATTGGGTGTGATTGTGCTTATTCTTAAATATGTGTTAAGATGATATGGCATGTTGGGATTGGAGGGGTAAAACATGAGTTTTACACAACATCCATACATAATTAAAATTTTTTTTTTAATTATGTAAATATTAGAATTAGAGTTACACTTTTTTTAGACCTTTTCAATATGAGAGGTGCTACGTCTACAACATTTTTACAACATTTTTTACAACAAATCATAGGTGGTTAGTTGTTATTGGTTCAAATCTGAACCTAACACTAAGATTACATTTTTGCCCCAACAATAACAACCAGTAACAACCTGCCACTTAGGATTTGTTGTAAAAATATTGTAGACATAGCATTTCTCTTTCAATATTGTATATTTCTTTTCTCTCCTTATTTATTGTTTTCCAAATTCCTTCTCATTAAATGGCACATCTTTAACGTTTTTTTTTTTTTTTTTAATTATGTAAATATTAGAATTTGTTAAATTTAGAAAGAGTGAGAAAATGAAACACTAACTGTGTTTTTTTATAAGAAGAAACTATCAAAATCATATTAGTGATTGGAATTTGTTTATAATTCAAACTCATATTCTCTACAGATCGATTCTAATATTTTCATAATTAAAAAACAATTCTGCCAGTTATGTAGATATGCATGTATCCGAATCAAAGTCAAATAAGATTTGATATTTCTTAAAATGTTTTAATATTCAAATTGATATGCCACCGTCAGATAAATTTCCCTCTAATCTCATCAATCCCATCTTAATACTTTCTATATCTGTTCTCTTCACTTTTAAAAAGTTTTAATTTTTTAAATTATTACCCTTTTGAATTTGGGGATTTTTTTTTCCATGGAGAGACAACATGAATAAAGAATTTGGAATTTTTTTTCATGGGGAGAGAATATGAATCAAGCAAGCCAATTACGTAAGTGTAGCTATTTTCCTTTTTTATGAACATTACATGAATTAAGAATATGGGGATTTTTTCATGGGAAGACAATATGAATCAAGCAAGCCAATTACGTAAGTCTAGCTATTTTCCTTTTTTATGAACATTAGTCAATATAAAATTTGTTGCATAATAAATGTGTAAGTTTAAACCATAAAAAAAATACACCAATTTTAAAGAAAACCCCAAAAACATAGGAAAAATAGAGGCCCAAACAACATGAGAGGGAAATTTGAAAAAAAAAAAATCGAATATCAATTCACTTATACAATCTTTAAATTAGTCTTTCAAAACACATAATATTCCTATTTATAATTATCCTAAACACCTTTCAACTTCTAGACTTATCTCTCTAAAAATTTTATTAAAAAATAAAAACTAAAAAATTTTGGACTTATCTTTGTAACTTCTTTTTTCATAAATATCATCAACCCAAAAACAATGATCATTATAATTCAAAGCATTTATCTCCACATTTCTATCTTTAAAAACCAAATAACAATCCATTTATTTTAAAAGAAGGTTGAGATTTAACAAGCTCTTAATGGTGTGATCAAATCAGTTGAGGAAATCACTCATAATAATTCTAGCAGCACCAAATCAGGTCATGATTACAACAACACCGAATCGGATATATCTCATCAAAATTATCATTGCATAATTGCTTAGTTTTTATTTGTTCTAGTTTCTGCCAAAAAAAAAAAAAAAATCCATAACCAATGGCCTCCTCCATGATGTCACGTTCACATATACCAGTAGAGATAATCACCAATATACTATCCTGTTTGCCTGTCAAACCTCTCGTACGCTTCCTCTGTGTTTCAAAGCAATGGTACGCAGTAATCACCAGTTCACATTTCATCAAAATGCACCTCAACCGCTCCATCGAGACCAACAGAGAACGCAGTCTCATCCTCAAGGAAAACAACCTCCCTCCGCCTACACATTATTTTTCCGTTGATTTCCCAAAGGACAATCAGTTCGGCAAGGCTGTTGAAATTTATCAGCCACTACATGACCCATTATATAATAGGGACATCTTGGACCATTGTCATGGCTTGGTTTGCCTTGAGAAGGATGACGAAGAGGTTCTGATTTGGAATCCGTTGATTAGGAAGTACAGGAAATTGCCTATTGAACCAATAGAGGAACCTTCTGGTTTCTCGGGTGAAACGTATTCTGTTTTAGCATTTGGGAGATAAGGTTGAGTTTGTAGTCAAGGTATACAGTCTTGGAAAAAATTGAAGAACAATGGCCAAACAACAAGCAGATATACACTCGGAAGTCGACATCTTTGAATGGAGCTATCCATTGGTTAGTTGCGGATCAAGATCAACGTGTCCTTCATGCCACTGAGGAGTTGCTTCTTGCTTTCGATCTTGCCACTGAGAAGTTCCAGCTCTATTCAATGCCATTTATACCAAATCTTTATATGGATAGGCATTTGGGAAGGAGTTTGGAAGTGTTGGGAGGATATATCTGTGTTATTGTGAAAGATAACTGTACATGTAAATGTAATGATGTTTGGTTGATGAAAGAATATGGGGTTGAGAGTTCGTGGACTCAAATTTATAAAATAGAGCAAGATGTGATGCCATGGACTGTTGAGGATTTCAAGCCTCTTATGTTTTCCAATAATGGCAAGAAGGTTCTATTAGTGGAGGGCCAATATGCCCATAAAAATTTTTTTTGGTATGACATAGAAAAGAAAAAATGCAAAGTGGTTGAGAATCGGAGTTTTCCCAAATCGTTTAGATTGGCAACTTGTATTGGGAGTCTCCTTCTCGTTGATGGAGATAATGTGATTGATCCGAGGCAGAAGAAGAATAAAAGGAAGAGAAAGAGGTAAAAACGATGGCGTTTCATGATTTTTTTTTTTTTTTTTTTTTTTTTGGACTTAATTGGCTGCCTTGGTATTAGTTTGCATAACCATCTTGAGGCGGTGGTTGTTAATGATGGGAAGGTTTTGTGAATTTTCGTGTATGACTTAAGATAATTTTTTTAAGTCGCATGCATTAGATTTTATAGGCACTTTCTCTTTTCCAACTTAATTCTTTGAGCATATAATTTTTCCAACTTATCTATTTTAACAAAATTTTGCTACTTATAAAAGAAAAGGGGGTACTTGATTTCTAACAAGTGTTGGTCTTTGTTGAAGGGGTACTTATCCAAGGTCCATTGTTGGAGGAAGAAGAAATTTTTCTTGTAAAGGATTTTAATGGGCCTGGGAGGTGGGATTGGTCTAAATTGTCCTTCCTTCTACCTGATTCTATTCTTATGGAGCTTAAGTCTATTCCTCATTCCACTTTGGTCTCAAGTATGGAAGATAGGCTGATTTGGAGTGGCACGAGTCATGGGGACTTTGACCTCAAATCAGCTTATTATTTGGCTATGAACTTTCAAGACTCTCCTACTCTTTTCTCGGGTCAGTGGGTTTGGGAAATGGAGACATTACCACGCATTAAGTTCTTCATTTGGATGAGCCTTCATGATAGCATTGGAGTGGGAGTGTGTCTAGTTAGAAGGGGTTCAAGGGATTTGGAAACCTATCAAATCTGCCAAAGGGAGCTTGAGACTATACTGCATGGGCTGCGTGACTGCGTGGTGGCAAAAAACATTTGGGCTCGACTAGGAATTAAAGCTAATGACAGGTTTTTTGAGGAAGATATGCTTCAGTGGTTCAGCAGAAATTGTAAAGATTCATTGTGCCATGTGGGAAGTCATACTCCTTGGAGAATTATATTTGCGTTTGCTGTTTGGATGATTTGGAAACAGAGGAATGGCATGGTTTTTAATAATTGCCCCTACAAAGCTAACCTCCACAAGGATATTCTCTTTGTGCATCAGAGTTTCAATATTGTGTTTTAAATCCTAAGCAAGTTGGTGCGCGAAGGGTGATGCAAATTCATTGGGAAAGGTCGCAGCAAGGATGGATCCGCCTCAACACTGATGGTGCTTCCAGTGGTAACCCGGGCTTGGCTGGGTGTGGAGGTATTTTGAGGAATGAGCGTGGCGAATGGATAAAGGGATTCTCAAGAAACATAGGGAGAACTACCAGCTTTACTGCGGAGCTTTGGGACCTTAGAGATGGCCTCACCCTCTGCAAAGACCTTAACTTGTGTGCTGTGGATATCCAAATTGATGCTAAAGCTGTTATTGAGCTCCTTGCTAACCTCATCTGCTCTAATACTGTTGTTACTCCTATTGTTGATGATTGCAGGCGCTTGCTTAGTCAAATTCCCCAAGTTAGGCTCGGTCATTGCTATCGCGAAGCAAATGGTTGTGCAGATTTTCTTGCCAAGAAAGGGATTTCTCTAGATGGAGATTTTTTTTGTTTATGTTGATCCTCCTTTGGAATTGCTTGAGCTTATAAACTCGGATTGCTCAGGAATGTATCATAACAGGCTTTGTCCTGATACATTGTTGTCCCTTTAGTTTTGCTGTTAATGAATTCCAGTTTATCAAAAAAAAATAAAAAGTCCATCAAAATATGTTGGGAGCAATGGATGAATTAATAAATGAAATGCAAGAAGGATAAAGAGGTGATAGTGGAATCGACTTTATCTTTTCAAAAGTAATTTTTGATATTTGAGTTCTTTTGTTTTAAGTAGCTATATATGACTTTCATCTTGTCAATGTTGTTAGAGTAAGTGTGGACTGTATGTAGAAAACAACTTTGAGGCCATCGCCATTTTTGGAAATGAGTTTGTAGCTTTTGCCTTGAGATTCGTGATTGGTTTGCTTTCTTGAAATCGTAGTGTATTTAATTTATTTAAGTCTTTTTTTTTTTTCTTTTTTTCAAGATAGAATTTCTACTCTAGTCTAATCTAAGTGTATATGTGTGTGAAGCTCCCTTCTAGAGACCTGAACACTGGCCCTTGCCCCTCCACACCCCACAAGCATTTATACTTGTGGAGTGACCATCGCACCAAAGGTGCGCGATAGTTTATTTAAGTCCTTCAAATGTCTGTCTGTTGCACCCGCTCTGAACCATTGGCGTAAAGGGATCATATTCCAAATATCCCCATTCAATAAAATGAAGTAATAGCTAAGAGCATCCGTATCAAATGTGCTAAATGTGCCAAATGCCAAATATTTGGCACATTTAGCACACCAAACACCAAAAACCCCATTTTATCAGATGTTCCAAATTTTATAAAATTTGCAACATGCTACAGTATCCTCACAAATTTGCCACGGTATGGACATATGTGGCATATGCTTTCATTATTTTATTATTCCTCTTTCTCTCTCATCTCTTCGTCAGTCTCACCCTCAAACCCCAATCCTCTCCTCTCTCTCACCCCAATCCTCTCCTCTCAAACCCCAACCCTCACTGCTCTTCCACATCGACGCCGACGTTGTCGATCACTTCCACGCCGATCTCTCTCTAGCAATGGTTTTTCTATTTTTTTATTTTTTTGGCTGTGGTTTGATGGGTGGGTTGGGCAATGGGTGGGTTTAGACGGTGATGTGTGGGTTCAGATTCTATTGGCTGGGTTCCGTTTCGAATGAGGTGGCTGGGTTAGGATGGGCTAGGTTATGGGTTCCAATGGATGGGTCGACGGTGGGTGGGTATGGGTCTGTTGTGTTGGTCGTTGAAGCTTTTGTGGTTAGGAGTAATGTCGGTGTCGATGACGGCGATAACGAGGTCGGAGTCTGGGTTGATGGCAATGACGATGACGGTGATAAAGATGGTGGGTTTGGAGTCTGGGTTGACTTGGATTATGAAGGTTTTGGGTTTGGAAGTGGGTGTGGGTGAGGGTGTGGAGGCGGTGGGTTTGTCGGGGTTTGTGGTTGAGGTGGTGGTGGTGGTGGGGCTTCCAATTTGGTGTTGGTGGGCTATGGGTTTGTTTTGAATTGTGTTTTGGGTTGTGGATGAATATGATGGTTGTGTGGTGGTGGCTGTTGGTTGTTGGCAGCAGTGTGGTGGCTATTGATTGTGTTTGATGAGTTGTAAATATTATTTTAATGTGTAGTAAATATTATTTTAATGTATAGAATTGAATGATAAAACATCTGATAAATGAGATGTTGTAAAATGATGTGGTAAAATAATAAAGTAGGCATTTGGTGTGGCAAAATGACATTTTTTATAGAACATCTGATACGGGTGCTCTAATACTTCTAAATCTGGAGTTGTAAAGCTTTGAATGCAAGCACATCAGCTAAACGTAATTAGTCACAACTAAATTGTGCAATTGTTGGCACATCTTCAGGGGCCATGAAAAAGTTAACCCATAAAAAATGAAAATTTACTATTCTATTCTAAATGAGCTTTACTTTATTTTAGATAAGGCAATATATCGTAATAAGTTTTAATTTTGGTTTTAAGAAAAAGATAAAAATTGTTTGGTGTGTAGCCGTGTGAAAGATTGGTGAGTAATGTTGACAATCTGTTGTGTAGAATATTGGTTTACAAAAATCAAAACATCAAAACAATTCCCCCCCCCCCCCCCCCCCCCCCCCCCCTCCCAAAGTTTATGGTTTTCAATTGGGTTTAGTTTTTATTCGTATAATATTTTGGAGACCTTTTTGGAGGTTAGAAAATAGTACACAACTTTTTTTAATTTATTTTTTAAACAACTTATTATATTACAATCTTAAAAAATGTTAAAGGTAATATAAATTTTATTACATAAAGCACAAAAATTGATGTGGCAACGAATATAATTGGTGGACTTCAACCACCTAATAAATGAATTTTTGATTTTTGATTTTTGATTTTTTTTTTTTTTTTTTTTTTTTTTTTTTTTTTTTTTGTGATTGGTGACATCAATTTGTAAGCTCCATTCTTCTAAAATAAAAAATAAAAAATAAAAAATTTGTAAGCTCTATATAGTAAAATTTTTAATATCTTGAATATCACACTACAATTTTGAGCTTTTTTATAATGAAGTGAGACATTTTTCTAAAGGGTGAAATCATTAAAAAAAATTGTATGGGCTTTAATGATCCCATTTTTTTCATTGGGTCCAAGTAAAGACCAAAGGTCTTGAGCGACTAGGGGTAGGGATGGCCATACCCATTGCGTAATGGATATCTAGTCCGACTCAATAATTGCAGGTATTACCCTATCCGATTAGGATCCGGGTATCAAGTGCGGGTTTTTACCCGTGTCCAAATGTAGCAGATCGGGTATGGATATTACCCGACTCGACCCTTTTCTAAAAATATATATATAATTTTTTTATTTTAAAAAAGTTTGTATTATTGAGTGGATAATAAATAATAAAAAAACTTTAATACAAATAACCTAAGTATTTAACCTATTTTTAAATAGAGAAAAAAAAAAAACAAGAACGAATTTGCCTGTATCAGTTTCTTCACCAAAAATAAAAAATAAAAACTACTACATTTTTTTATCAAGAAATAAAAACACGAAAATTTCTAATTTCCTTGGCAATTTCCACCAAATAATATTAATATAGTACTATTACTTTACATTGTGGTATTAAACAAATTTTCTCGGCTAAAGATTAAGGATATTTTTTTCTTTCTCTTTTTTCTTCTTCTAATGATAGATAGGATATAGCTATTCAAATGAGATTCGAATATTAGAAATTCAAAACCTATATTTGATAATGAAAAGTATGTGTTTTTTTTTTTTTTTTATAGTTGTCACTAAACGTTTAAATTTTGCCTTAACTAACTTTAATTTTGGTAAAAGGAATTTTTTACTAAATTTCGATTTCAATTTAAGAATAAGAAAGAGGACAGTGAACCATATTGTGTCGTGAATATGTTAACAAAAATTACGAAATAAAAGGAAAATAAGGAAAACAAAAGGAGGAACCTTTAAATGTACCTCTAAAGTCTCTAATCTATCAATACGTAGATGTTGTAGAACCATTGACAATTATAATTCCATATAGGAAGCAAAAGTGAAATAGAGTCAACCTTATTATTTATTCATACCACTAAATTTCTATTGTGTCTTTGATAAGGAAAAGTAAACAAAAACTTAAATAAAATGATTTTTTTTTTGGGTTATTGGTGACATCAATTTATAAGCTATTCTTCTAAAAGTAAATAAATAAATAATTTGTAAGCTCTAAATGGTAAAATTTGTAATAACTTGAATATCACACTACAATTTTGAGCTTTTTTATAATGAAGTGAGATTTTTTTCTAAAGGGTGAAATCATTTAAAAAAAATTGTGGGCTTTAGGATTAGGGATAGCAATGGCCATACCTATTGGGTAATAGATACTTGGCCTAACTCGACCTGACCTAATAATTGCAAGTATTACCCTATTTGATTAGGATTCGTGTTTCAAGTATGGGTTTTTACCTATGTTCAAATTTAGAGGATTGGGTATTGGTATTACCTTATCCAACATGCCTTTTTAAAAAAAATAAAAATATATATAACTTTTATTTATTTTTAAAAATGTTGTATTATTGAGTGGATAAAAAAAACTTTAATAAATTAAATAGAGAAAAAAAAAAAAAACTTACATTTTATCAAGAAATAAAAATTCTTAAACTCTCTAAAATACACATATTTTTTAGTTAAATACTTTTAAATTTAAAAACAAAAATTGGCTAAAATAATAATTTACTATTTTTTAAAAAGTTTTGAAGTTTTAAGCTTCCAATTTTTTATCAATTCTCGCATAGAAAAAGATACTACAAATTAGGACACCATTTTTATCTCACTTTTAAACATAAAACACAAATTAGTACTTGGTGTTTGTTTCTTCTCTCCAGATTTGAGGTTGAATGTCATTTTTTCAAATCGATGAATATTAATTATCCCATTAATTTTTAAATAAGATGCGGAGCGGATGCGATCGTTTCATTTCATTTTAGGGACTGATTTGAATTTTGAATCGAGGGGGAAACGGGTTCCGTTATCTCATTTCACCGCTCGCAAGGGTCGAATTAGTCAATTTACATGACCCACATCAAGTACCAAGTACTACTTAACTCTCTTTTTCAATCATTTCTTTCTGCAAACACCTTCCCTGCACAATTACCAACAACTTCGCCGATCCCTCTACCTTTAATCGAACCTTTTTAACTTCCTCCTTTACATTTACAGCCACCATTCAATCCATTTCCATGATGTCGAATTTACTGCAAGACCTAATCGCCGAGATACTAATCCGATTACCAGTGAAGTCTGTAGTACGCTTCCTCTGTGTGTCTAAGGAATGGTATGCTCTAATCACTAGTTCATATTTCATCAAAATGCACCTCAAGTTCTCCATTGAGACCAACAGAGACCGCACCCTCATCCTCAACGAAGAGGACTTCGCTCCTGCTTCACATTATTTTTCCGCCGTTCAATTCTCATCCAAATACAATCGGTTCGGCAAGACCGTTGAAATTTACCAGCCGCTACTAAACTGGGTCATCTCGGACTATTGCGACGGCTTGGTTTGCCTTCATAAGGGGCACGAAAAGCAAGACGTCGCAATTTGGAATCCATTGGTCAGGAAGTACAGGAGATTTCCCTTTGAACCGATCGAGGAGCCCTCTGGTTTGTCGGATGTTAGGTTTTCCCATTTAGCATTCGGGCACGATCCGCGTAACGACGACTATAAGGTGTTGAGGGTTATAGAATTTTATATGGAAGATATGGTTGGGATGGAGTTTGAAGTCAAGGTGTGTAGTATGAGATCACCCTCTTGGAAAAAAATTGATGAACAATGGCCCAACATGGTGATATGTTGCTGGAAGTCGGTGGCTTTGAATGGAGATGTGTATTGGTTAGTTGCTGATCGAGTTGGGCAGCATCGGAAGTCGCTTCTTGCTTTCGATCTCGCCACTGAGAAATTCCGGCTCTATGGGACGCCGGTTCCACTAGAAAACTATCTGTCTACGTTTTTGGATGTGTTGGGAGGACTCCTCTGTTGTATTGTTCATGATTACATGTATTGTGATGTTTATTTGATGAAAAAATATGGGGTAGAGAGTTCTTGGACTCAGATTTTTAAAATTGAGAAAAATGTACTGTGTCGGAACTTTGAGTATTTCAGGACTCTAATGTTTTCCACCAATGGCAAGAAGGTTCTGTTGGAGGAGCACCCAGAATGCGGCCATACGAATCTTATTTGGTATGACATAGAAAAGAAAAGATGCTACAGGGTTAAGAATCGGAGTTTTCCGTATGTGTTTAAGGTGGCAACTTGTATTGGGAGTCTTCTTCTCCTTGATGGCGATAATGTGATTGATCCTACGCAGAAGAAGAATAAGAGGAAGAGGAAGAGGTAAAACAATGGAGATAAAATGAATTATTTTTGTTTGCTTAATTGGCTGTCTTGGTATTGCTTTGCATAACTGTCTTGAAGCAGTGGGTGTTTAATGAGAGGAAGATTTTGTTAAATTTCGTGTAAGATTTGATACTTGTTTGAGTGGTATGCATTTGATTTTATAGGCTCTTTCTCTTGTTCAATATAATTCTTTGATCATATAATTTTTAGGAGTATTTTGTGTACAGATCATATCTATTTTAATAAAATCTTAGTTACTTGTAAAAGAAAAGAGGGACTAGATTTCTAACACGTTTTTTGTTTTGCCAGGAATTAATGTCCATCAGAATCTCTTGGGAAAAGCATTAAAATGCAAAAAGGATAAAAAGGCGATTGTGGAATCGACTTTATCTTTCAAAAGTAATATTTAATTATTGATTTTGTGGTGTTGACTAGCTATAACAAAAGCTTGGATTATTCATGTCTTATGGTATATTTAGCTATATTTTCCATCTTGTCAATGTTATTGAAACTTATGAATATCTAATATGATAAAGATTGTTCTTGGAAGATTATAGTTGATCGGTTATATCTCATATCCTGATTAGGTCTTATTATGCCTAGATTCTTTAGTGGAAATACTATGACTCAACAATTTTTGTGGTAGTTATAAGCAACCTTAGTGTCTCATGATATACAAGAGTAGTTTGATTAAGGAATTAAGTACTAACTGAATGAGATTGTAGCTTTTGCCTTGAGATTCATGATTGGTTTGCTTTCTTGAAATCCTAGTGTATTTATAGTTTGTTTAAGTCCTTCAAATGTCTGTTTGTTGCGTTCTCTCTACATAGTCTGCCATTGGCGTAAAGGGATCACATTCCAAATTTCTCCATTTTGATGTCTGCCAAATTGCCCCTTCCAACAAATCAAAATTACCTTATAAGGCATGCATAACCCACTGCGCCCCAAAGAGAAAAGGCGCAAGAGACCAACGACCTCTAGCAATATTACAGTGTAAAGTATTAAAGTAGGTGATCAACTGATTCTCTGTTTTTCTTGCACATGCAGCACCAGCTTACTACCACACTTTCCTACTTCTTAAATTATTCAGTAGGGATTTAAACCCTCCAATTACTCTTCCAAGGAAAGAAATGGCCATCTCCAGTTTTTCTCTCAACCCCTTCTAAAATGCTTCCAAAGACGTACTCCATAGGGGATACATTTCTCCCTCAAACACCATCCATTCCATTCAATACCATATTTGTCATCCACTACCTTCCTTCAAAGAGCATATTTCTCTTTGGCATGATGCCAAAGCCGCTTGCCCAACAAAACTTTACTTGAAAATAAAAAGCTTTTTAGCCCGAACTGCCATATGAAAAGTTTATAAACTACCCACCCCACAAAAACTCTCTTTGAAGTTTCTAAATACGCATAACAATGCCAACTGGAAAGAGACAAGAAGCGGGCAAACTGGAAAGTGTTCCTTTTATTGGAGTAAGCCTACCACCCTTAGAGAGATAAATCTTCTTCCATCCCACTTAACTTCATTCCACCTTCTCAAGAATTGTTTCCTAAATTACTTTAGATTTAAATCTATCACCCAACGGAAGTCCCAAGTATCTCATAGGCAGACGAGTCACAAGAACCTTGCATCTTAGGATTTGAGCCAATTCTTCCACCTCTGAAATACTACCAACTGGAGCCTTTTCAAATTTCCTCAAATTGATTTTTTTTACCTAGATATGTCTTCTAAACATAGCAGTGCACACTTTTTGTCATGAAGTTATTTCCACAAAAAATAAATGTATGATCCACAGATAAAAGATGGGGGAGACCTTCAAAGTATTATTAAGGGTGTTTCCTACCATAAAACCAGCAAGACAACTGGCTGGATCACTGCCTTACAGTTCATTGCGGACTTTAACAAGCATTTTGTCCTTGTTTTATAAGTTTCTTTGATTGGCAGGTTTGGCAATGAGGAATTGCAGAGAGTGAGTTTGGTTTGAGGTCTCTTGAAATATGTTTTTTATTTGGGTGTTTTAATTGTTTTTAAAAATTAGAATAAATTCTTTAACTTAAAATCTGCCTTTTTAATCCAGCTCATTTTTTTTAGCTGATGTTGTAACTCTTGCATTATTCTCTTTTAATAATTGAATAAATTTGTTCAAAGAGGTGCATTAGAGTAGGATTCACTTTACCATTTTTAGAGCTTCCATCAGTTCCATGCAAGTCTTATTAGAATGGGATTCTATTTTTATCAAACCCTTCTATAGTTGATTATCCATTGCTCATTGAATAGACCAAAAAATTGTACTCGCTTCTACTACCTCTACACTACAATTTGGTATTGGTTTAATCCACTAGTATTATTGTATGACTCTCCCAATACAATTTCGTAACCCCACTTCATCCCAGTATTGTATGGATCTAACTATCTCTATTCCTCTCCAAATTGGTAAGGATTTTTGGACTTATCCCCCTTAAGCCAGTTGTCTCTAACTTTAAATTTGGTTCTTAATAGCTTCACACATAAGCTACAGCGATTTGTGGCAACTTTCCAAGCTACCTTTGCAAGTAGAGACAAATTGAATACTTTGCACATATGAAAGCCAAATCCTCCATGAATTTTTTTTTGTTTGACAGAGCCTTTCCTGAGATTTCCAAGTAAGATACTCATTTGGCCATTCGGCTCCCACTAAAAGTTTTTGTTTGCCACATAACACACTTTTTGTTGAATGCTTGAAAGTTGACAGTGTAGATTAGAATGCATTGGGCTACAAAGTTTATATGCGTACATCAATTGACTAGATTACTCACAAGTCATCAAATACCTCTCCAATGTTGACAACACACTAAACTTGGCCCTGCAAGATAAAAATAAATCTCCAGAAGACCAACTTTAATTTCCACCATCCCAACATTTGAATTTCTCTTCTTTCTAAAACTATGAATAAGCTCTAGATCAATTATGGTATTTTTGGCAATCCGTCTATTAGGTACAAAAGCCAACTGTTGGGGTCTAATGAGTTTATGCAATAATGGTCTTATTCTATTAACAATAATATTTGTTATGGACTTGTGACCACATTGCACAAACTAATTCCTCTAAAATGGACGACAGGGCTTGGATTGATAGTGACTTGATCTCCAACCATGTGCCAATAATGTTTGAAGAATAGCCTCAGCATATCGTTATGACTGGGAAATTTGAGAGAATTAATTTCAATGATGGCTGACTTAATTTCCTTAGGATTAGGGTAACTCCAAATCAAATAGTTTTCCTCCTGAGTCATACATGGTTGAAGGATATTATCAAGATTTTATGTGAAGCATAAATAAAGGGGACTATATAACTTAAAGAACGTGAGATTTGAATAGGTTTCAATGTCATGCTTAGAAATCAGTCACCTGATGAGTAATTTTTTTATGGCCACTATCCAATTCTTATTCCTTCGGATAACAATGAATAAGTGGAAAAACCTTGTAATTTTATAACCCCTCAGAGCCATAGTTCCCTTGATTTTTGTTTACACAATAGCTTCACAACAACCGTTTCTGAAGCTCAATTTGTAGGGAATCTTTGAAGAGAGCATATTGCTCCAAATGATCCCTACTTTGCATATCCTCTCAACGATTGTAGTAAACTATTGATTCAGTGGTTACAATGGAGAAAACAATCTTTATTCCATATCTTCACTCCTACTTGTTCTGATCCAAATGGCTTCATACCAAAAAGGTATTGGAGAAAAAGTTTCATTCATATTGGTATTTAACGGTAGAGGTAAGGGATCAAATTTAATGGTAGTGAAGTATATAATACCAGCCTTAGAAACAAGAGTCTCTAGTCCTCATTACAGACACCTTTGTCCAACCTCTCCCTTATGCAACCCTCCCCCTTTTATTATTTGACCAAGTATACTTACTTCCTCTGAAGCGCAAATCAATGGAACCACACTCAAACATAACATCTCGCAGCCCATTGTAAGAAGGGCTTGTCTCAACATTGCCTCATTACTTTTCCTTTCGAGTTAGAGTTAAATCTCCAAGATAGAACCAAGGGCCGTCAAAACAAGACACTAGATTCCTCAACTGCTTTCAAACTTTCTTTTTGTATGACACATATGGAGAGCCATAAAAGTCAACCAGAAGCTAAGGCTTATCATGCACATCTGAGTTAACTATAACATACCAATTAGGTTACTCTCATGTGTAAAAATGTCGACTTTCAGACCCAACCTCCATAGAGCACAAAGACCACCTACCTTATTACCTTCAGATTCTACACAAAATTTGCCTTCGAATTCAATAGCCCTCCTAACTTCTTCCATTCAACTCTTGAGCCTTAGTCTCACAGTTAAAAAAAAATTTGGCTAATGAAACCTCAACAGGCCCTAAGGGCTCTCATTGTCGAGGCATGGTTAATTCCTCGATAGTTCTAGTTTAGGATCTTCATGGTAAGTTTGGGATAGGTAACTAGGAAATAAAATGGGTTTTGTGGGGCACACCAAAAATGTATTGTATGTGCAAGCTAGATGAATTTCAGGAGAAGAGGTGTGAAGAGTAAGAACTTACTGAGAAGAAGGAAAGATGTTCTTAATGAGAAATATGAGAATTTTTGAAAGCCTCTTGGAGGGAAGAAAAAAGAAAACCAAGCATGCTGTGAGCAATTAGAGATTTTGATTAAGAGAACGAGTTGGATTTCGAGAGAGAGAGGAAATAACAGTAGGAAGAGGATGCAAGACTAAGATGGTAGAGGGAGGACCTTGGGGACGTAATTACTAAGGGAGAAACTCACAGTTGGCCAGGACTTTTTTTTTTTTTTTTTTTTTTTGAGAAGCAGGCTGAAAAGCCAATTTATTTAATTGCTAAAAAATCAAATACATAAAAATAATAAATGTCAGGAGGAACAACCTATCTCAGCACCAAGACCCTGCAACCCGGAGACGAGAACATTCGAAGCGAAAAGCCGCCTCATCGTCTCACGGCCATACACGGCGAGCTGCCGGCTACGGAGATCTTCATCGATATCCTGCGAATTCGTGTTGCCTAAACCCATGATTGGAATCTCTTCTCCTTGCTCTTGTTCTTGTTCTACAACTATGCCGCCGCTACTGTGATTGTGATTGTTGTTGTTGTTGTTGGTCAAAACGGCGTTTTCCTCGGCGATTCGAAGCTTCTTGTTCTTGTTGAAAGCCGAAGCGCCCTCACACTTCTTGATGGTGTTAAAGTTGCTGCTGTTGTTGGTGTTGTCTTCTTCTTCTACAACCACTGCTTCACTGGCTCTCTTTCTGGGAAGCATATAGTGCAGTAAGCTGCTGAAGAATAGGCGATAAAACCCCAACATTACCGAAATTATCACAACCAAAAAAGCAATCAAGTACCGTTTATCATTACCATTAACATATTTTCCAAGAACGATCTGTACCAGAACCAGAAACGAAACTAGTACCTCCACATTATGAGCTGTGGTCCTCAGCCGATTGTGCTACCCTTTGAGGTAGCCAATTAGTTATCTCTAAAGGAAGAAAGGAAAGATATCTGCATTGACCTTTGAGAGTGAGAGAGAAGGTGAACAGAGACGAAGAAGAGTGCTCGTATGCCGGAGAGGAGGATCGATGGTAGAGAGGGGTGGGTTGAAGGTGAGGGTTTGGGAGTCAAAGGGAGAGAGAGAGAGAGAAGGTGAGAGATCGCGTTAGAGATCAGAGAGTTGATTAGGGTGTTTTTTTTTTTTTTTTTAATACCAAACCTGTAGCCGCGTTTAAACAAACGCAACACGTTTGCGTTTTCCCCCTTTTTTTTTTATTTTTTTTCACGCGCACCAGCTTTTAGGAGACAGTGCACTGTTTTTTTTTTTTTTTTTTGGAGAAACTATTCATCACTGTTTATCAGGAAAAAAAATATTAAAAATGGTCCCACGATACTATTCACACATTTAAAAATTATTTGCTACAGTGTTTTCAGTTTTCAATTTCAGCAAAAATAAATTGTATCCAAACGGAGCATAATCCGCATTTATAGAAAACGCAGCTTAGGTATACAGTTGTAGCCGCATTTATAGAAAACGCAGCTCTAGGAAAGGCTTATTAAACGCGGCTTTAGGAAATATTTAAAAAAAAAAAAAAAAAAAAAACGGATGGGTCTATAGTCACGTTTTTAAAATGCGGCCTAAGCCAACCCATAAACGAAGCTCAAACATAAAAAAACGCGGCTATAGAGATGGTCTTAGGCTGCGTTTGGCAAACACGACTAGTGTAGCTGCGTTTTTACCAAATGAGGCTCAAAGGTAGTCTATAGCCGCGTTTTTGTAAACCCTGCTTAAAAAAACGCAGCTAAAGCTCACGTTTTTTGTAGTTAATTCTATATATAACCAGTTACTCTCATACCCCGAAACAACAATTATACATTTCCAAATCCCCAACAACTAGTCATTCCCAGATCGCCCAAACATGTCTTCAAAGTCTTCCTCATCTCCTTCCAAGCTCCAATCCTCTTCCAGTAATGGCTCTCCTTCAATAGACCTCCCTTTAAAGCCAATCCCAGGCAACTATGGCAGACCCTTTTTTGGTCCCATCAAAGATCACCTAGACTACTTTTACACCAAGGAAAAAAGCCCTTCTTCCAAACCCAAATGCAAGAACACCAATCCACTGTCTTCCGAGCCAACATGCCTTCAGGACCATTCATATCCTCCAACCCTAATGTCATTGCTTTCCTTGATGCTATCAGCTTTCCCATCCTCTATGACCATTCCAAAGTCCAAAAATTAAACGTTTTAGATGGTACTTACGTGCCCTCCACAACTTTCTTTGGTGGTTATCACAACAATACAAAAAGCCATCGTAAATTAGTAGTGCTGACGGCAAAAGGCCATCGTCGTCGTCGACAAAAGCCTCATCAGTAATACGTTATTACTGACAAGGCCATCACTAACACTAATTTTCGACTTAAAAAGCCATCGTAAGCAATTCATTTTTTCCGTCGAAAATACTTCTTCATAAGAGGAAGTTGGACAACCAAATACATTTTGTGATGAACTAAGGCCATCGTTAATGTATTTTTTCGACGACTAAAAGTTGTCATAAATACTTGTTTTGTCGTCGAAAATACAATTTCATACAAGGAAGTTGGACGACCAAATATATTTTGCAACGAACTAAGGCCATCGTTAATGTATTTTTTCGATGACTAAAAGTCATCATAAATATTTGATTTTTTTGATTTGCCGCCAAAAATACAATTTCAAATGATGAAGTTAAACGACCAAATACATTTTGCAACGAACTATAGCCGCCATTAATATATTTTTCTCAACGACCAAAAGCCATCGTAAATACTTAGCTTTTCATCAAAAATACAAAATCTTAGTGACCATTTACATTTTTTCAACGAACTTTGACCGTTATTAAAAATTAGTTACCACGTCACTAATACATTATTTGCAACAAAATAGCTTCGTCGGAAAAAAAAATGTCATTTATAGTACTTTAATTGTGACAAAACAATTTTGTCGAAAAAGAAACACATGAATTACATGAAAGTAAATAAAATAATATATAAATTACAAACATACATCTCATAAAAAATTCTCCATTCAAATAACAAGTACAAATCCATAATTGTTCAAAACTAATAAGTGAATAATGCAATAAAAATGAAAATATTAAAAGGTCTACAAAATAGCATGATGTTCAATAATACATGAAAGTTATATTATATCCTTCACTAAACTTGAAAGCATAAGTATTGGAAGATCATTCATTATCCAAGCCAGTTTCCTCTAGCTAAGAGTCACCTTTCTCCTCAAAGTCATCTTGTGTAATTATTCACACACTACGATCTCCTCCCTAACATTGGTCTGCAATATTTTAGATTAAATTGAATAAATATACAAAAATTATAACTACACAAATTTTTATATTTACAGTAAATAATAAAGAATTAACTAAAATATATTTATTTAAAGACATTAACACAATCACCACGATAAAATGACAAAACATCAAAAATAAATCCTTACTACCGACACAAACATTGCATTTATCATAAATCCTTATTACTGTTAAGAACCTTGTAGTTCTCCTGTGAATGAGAACTACCAAAAATCATCCATCATCACAACAAGTCACATAAAATTATATATGCATCAAGAATAGCAATTAATTGAAAACTGTAATGAGCAAATTAATTTATCACTAATTTCAACAACCTTAATAAAATAGAAAAAAAATCAATGTTGGTTATACTTGAAAAAAATTATATATGTAACAGGTGCTTGCATATAATTAAGACTAATCAACAAATTGGTTGGGGCTACCAATACACACAAACATTACACTATGGTCTAGTACCAAATTGTCGAGAACTTTGCCTACAATACAAGATTGTATATTATGAAAGATATATCTAAACCAAACCCAAAATTTAGATAACATAAATCAACCAACAAATCCATTTAGTAATCCACTACATTAATCAAATATATAAATCAAGATATAAGGATTTAGGAAAACTAACATGGGCTATGGAGGTGAGAGCTTTTTCTTCTTCTTTCTTTTCTTAGTGAGTGAAATAGAGTGTTAGAGCAACTGCATCAGTTGATGCAAAATCTTGTAAAATAGAAAAAGTTGCTCATTTTACACATTTTGAGCCAAAAAAAACACCCACATCAGTGGGTGTAAAATTGTGCATTATGCACAATTACTGTAACTCTTCTATTTAATATTTTAGTATTTGTTTCTCTCTCCTCTCTGTACCTGACTCTCACCTCACTCTCCTTTTCTCATTTCATCACTCTCTCAAGCTCACAGTTCTCTTTCAACTCTCAAATAATCAATGGATCTGTGATTATAGACCGAATCGGGCGAGTCCTGGACCGAGTTAGGGATCGGGTTAAGGAAAGCACAGACTTAGCCGCCACGAGCTTCTTCCTTTGGGGACAGCGCGGGCCGTAGATCTTGCCGGAGAAGCAGGGGATACCGTCGGTGAAGGCGTTGACCAGAGCTTGTTGAGCGGCGGCGTTGGAGGACGGTGGAGATGACGGCGGGGTCACATGGTGGAAAGAGATCGAAGAGGAGAGGAGGTAAAGCGAGTTGACTCGATGAGTTTTTGTGCATATATCGGCGATGTGGCCTGTTGGTTGCTGGGTTTTTTTTTTCTGGTTTTTTGGTTGAGCTTGAGGCTGCCATGATAGTGATTGTGGGTGTGGGTCGATAGGTTGTGTGGATTCCGGTGTGATCGACTTGTTCTTTGGGGTTTTTTTTTACTGGGTTTTTTTTTTTTTTGTTGGATGCTGGTGTCGATCTTGTTGCACAGCCGAAGGTGTCGATCTTGATGATGGTGGCCGTGTGGGTTGTGTTGGGTCTGTGAGAGAGATGACAAAGTTAAAGAAATTAAAATTTTATTGAATAAATGTGTAAAATAGATAAACTGATGTGGGTGTTTTGTAAAAATGAGTGTGTAAAATAGAAAAAGTAGGTTTTTCTTTACAAAATAGATGAAAATTTTACACTAATTGATGTAATTGCTCTTTAGTGAGTAAAAAGGAAGGTTTGGGATTGAAAAAAGAAAAAACCGGGGGGGGGGGGGGCGCTTGTTTTTTAGTGAGAGGGAGAGGTAGGGTTTTGTCTTTTCCCTTCTTCTTTTTTTAGGTTAAAATGATATTGTGTGTGTTTTTTTTAACGACAATAATGTGGTGTTGGGTTTATTTTACTGCAATGCGACTTCTATTTTTGTTTTATTTATTAAAATTATGTATTTCATTTATGACAATCACGTCACTTTCTTTTTTTGGTCTCTTTGAAATATCATTTTTTTATTATTATTATTATTAATAAAAGCTAGAAACACTACGAAATCTCACTTCTTGCAATTTTTTTTGCAAGTGCTCTTTTACGGAAATATAACCTCAATATTTAAAAAATAAATAAAAATAAATTTTGTGTATTTTATTTGTTAAAACCACTCCATTTGAAGGAAAAAACATTTTTCACTTGACATCTCATTAACCAAATTTTGTTAAATTAATATTAAGAATGTTGTGTACTAACCTGCCTGCAAATTTCCAAAATTATCTTATTTCATAATTAAAATTTATTGATTTCAAATTTTAATTAAAGAGTATTTTAAAATATTTAGTATAACATTTTTTTTTTAAGTTTTTCAATAGGTTGTGGAGATTATTGTCATTGCAAGTATTTTGGTACTTGATAAACTTAGCATTATTATTCTAAAATTTTCAGTATTGTATGTACTATTTATTGTATGTACTATTCATTGTTAAATTTTGGTAAAGAAAATTTTATAGAAAAGCATGAACGTCGAGAAAACCCTGAAATACAAACCAATATCCAAAAACCCACTCAAAACCTCCATATTCAACCTAATTTGATACTATCGAGTGGTCATAAACCCAACTTCGATAGTTGACCATGTTTGACCAAATATTGACCAAGTTTTGCAAACTTTGACTACTCATTTCTCACAATCTAACCGTCTAATTGTTGTCATACTTCACCAATACCAATATCTCACCACATTCTTCCAATCCAAAAATCGGATTGTGGATTTGAGTCTAGAGCATTATGGACATGTGTTGTTGTACCAAGACACCAAGAAATTTTGATTGGTCACATTCTCCTAATCTATCCATTTGATTGAGCTCAAAATCCATCAAAACCAATATTTTATCCCACTCTTTCAATCTAGTGGTCAAATTTTAATCTAACTCTGGCACAAGATGGATGCATGTCGTTGTATCCACCTATCATGAAACTTCAACCAATAAAAATATACAATACTCTTCCAAGCGAGTTATAAACTATATAAATATTAATAAGAATCAAGAAAATGATCTACAAAATACAATCAAAAACCTACAAAATGACCTCAATGGATTTGCATGTAACCTTTGACTTTGCCATTTTTAAACTTGAAACTGATAAAAGCATAAAAACCCAAAAAACCTTAAAACACTGACCAATACCAAAAACCTACTTAAAAGTTAAAACCTCCTGATTTGCCTAATTTGTTCAAAACCAGTGGTCCTGGAACCAACTTTGAAGTTTGACCAAAGATTGCCCAAGTTTAATAGACTTTGACGAAGTTTCGCAAGATTTGACTACTCTGTTCTCACAATTTGATCGTCTGATTGTCATTGTAATTTACAAACACAAATATTTCACCACATTCTACCAATCCAACGGTCAGATTTTGGATCTCCATCTGGTTGCATGATGGATATGTGTTGTTGTACCCACCCACTGGGAAACTTTGATTAACCCCGTTGACATAATCCGACCATCCAAAATGGCTAAAATACGCCATCAAAGCTAGGAAATAACCAAAATACCCATAAACTTCTAAAGAGACGAAAGTGCCCCTAAAAGCTTCAAAATAATAAAAATACCTTTTACTTCTGAAATGACCAATATTGCGCTTAAGTACTTAGAGGGTCTTGAAATTTTTTTTTTTTTTTTTTTTTTTGGAAATTTTTAAAATTATGAAAAAAATTCTAGATTTTAAAGACAAAATTGAGGAAAATTTACCATTCAAAGAAAAAAAAAATTATGGTCATATGTATGTTGGAAATCACCTTTATTGTGACAGATTTACCTTACCGTCGCTAATATCTTCTTTTCTTAAGAAAATTTTAAATATTAATGATGAACAAAATGTCCATTTCAAATAACAATATAATATATAGTGATGGAAAACAATCGTCAAACAAATAAAAATAAGGGCATGAATTCCCCCCTTTACAAAAAATTACCATTGTCGACGGCTTAGGTCCATCGCAAATATTATTTATTGGGAGAGATCCAATTCTATCACTAATACATTCTTTCTTTTAAAGCAAATTAACTATTTATGACAGTCAACATGTTCGTTGCAAATACAAACTCAATTACCACCGCACACCCTTGGTGCGATGGTCAGTCCACAAGTATAAGTACTTGTGGAGTGTGGGGGGCAAAGGCCGGAGTTCAAGTCTCCAGGAGGAAGCTTTACACACATATACACTTAGATTAAGTTAGAGTAGAATTATATCTTGTATCCAAAAAAATAAATAATAAATAATAATTGCGATGGATAAATGTCGTCCCAAATATTGTGAAAAGTAAGGGGAGAATTTTCCCTCCAAAATATTTCACCATTTTTTATGGCTTCATGGCTGTCACTAATACCCTCTTTTATATTTATGATGGAAGAATGTTTGTCGCAAATAATAACACCATAAAAATATATATATTTTGTATTTTCAACGCATCTAACCCATTCATACACAGAGGAAGAAGTAAGGGTGGCACTTGTTCAAATGCACCCCTCGAAGGCACCGGGACCGGATGGCATGTCATCCTCTTTCTTTCAAAAGTATTGGCACATAGTCGGGCCCGACGTTACCTCTGCTTTTCTATCAATTTTACATTCTGGTAAGTGTCTCCATAAAATGAACTATACTCATATTGTGTTAATCCCCAAGAAGAACAACCCGCAGTATGTCACTAAGTATCGACTGATCAGCTTGAGCAATGTGGTTTCATGGATTGTATCAAAAGTTCTAGCTAACCGTCTGAAAACTATTCTCTCTCAAGTCATCTCAGACTCTCAGAATGCATTTATGCCTGAAAGACTTATCACTGACAACACTACGGTGGCCTTTGAGAGGCTCCACAGAATGCAGAATAGGAGGAGAGGGAAGGTTGGCCATATAGCAGTAAAACTAGACATTAATAAAGCCTATAACTAAGTGGAATAGGAATTTCTGCGGCGAATTATGTTGAAGTTGGGCTTATCCGAGCAATGGGTTAACCTAGCCATGGAAACTGTTTGGTCTGCATCTTACTTAGTGCTCATCAATGGTGAGCCCAAGGGATTTATTAAGCTGTTGCGGGGCATCCGACAAGGGGGCCCTTTTTCCCCCGTATCTCTTTCTTTTATGTGCTGAGGGCTTATCTTCGATGTTAAGACAGGCGACAAAGACGAATCAGATGCAAGGAATGCTTTCTTGTAGAGGGGGAATCCATATCTCTCACCTCATATTTGCAGATGACAGCCTCTTATTCTGCCAAGCTACATATCAGGAATGTCAGCACCTCCTCCACATCCTTGCGCAATATGAAGAAGCCTCTGGGTAAGCCATTAATAGACAAAAAACAACTTTGTTCTTTAGTCGTAACACAAGCCAAGAAGTGAAGGAGGATATTCGGTAAATGCTAAGTGCACAGATTATGACAGATTGTGAACAGTACTTAGGGCTCCCTATGGTGGGTGGTAAGTCAAAAATGGGTACTTTTAAGGAAATTCTGGAACGAATCACTAAATGGGTGATAGGTTGGAAAGAGAAGTACATTTCGATGGCAGGTAGGGAGATTCTTATCAAAATTGTAGCCCTGGCAATACTGACTTATTCCATGAGCATCTTCAAAATACCTAAAGCGGTGTGTGATGGCATTAACTTGGTCTTGGCAAAATATTGGCAGGGTCAAACACGAAATGAGAAAAAAAAATCCACTGGATCAATTGGGGGAAACTATGCTCGCCTAAGAATAAAGGAGGGATGGGTTTTTAGGACCTTAATGCTTTTAACTTAGCTATGCTCACAAAGCAGGCCTGGCGTCTCATCCAGGGAACACATTCGCTATTCTATTGAGTATATAAGGCTCGTTACTTCCCTACATGTTCATTTATAGAGGCTGAGTTGGGAAGTAACCCCTTGTACAGTTGGCTGAGTTTATTGCAAGTGAGGGAGCTTATAAGGGAAGGCTCTGCATGGCAAATAGGTGATGGTGAAACTATGGGGGTAGCTAGCCACAAATGGCTTCCTTAACCCCCTATCTTTCGACCTGAAATGGATCAATCCTTGAAGGTGAGTAGTCTTTTTAACTCAAGCACTTGCCAGTGGGATAGGGCTCTTCTCTATTTTGTGTTCACTACCTCCGCAAGAGATTTAGTCCTTGGGATCAAATTGGGCAACTCAGGAGGCCGAGATAAGCTGTGTTAGATGGAGACTAAGTGCAAAAACTTCACTGTTAAATCTGCATATCATGTTGCAGTTAGAATGACCAAGCCTCCCGGTGGTGAACATTCCCTGGCTAGCCAAGATCACAAGTTGTGGACAAAGCTTTGGATGTTGAATACTCCACCAAAGGTTCGAAATTTTATATGGTGAGCTTGATATCCTTCCAACTAGAGCCAATCTTCTTCGTCATAAAATCCAAGTTGATCTGATATGCACCATTTGTGGCCAGCATGATGAAACAACAGTCCATATTCTATGGGAGTGCCCCATAGAATGGAACGTTTGGGTTCTGGTCAGAGGTAATTTGCAGAAATGTAGTGCTGATGCTTCGAACTTCTACTTCTTGGTTCATCACTTAGTTGATCAACTTGATAGGAAGGAACTAGAAACTTGGGCGATGATTTCTTGGGCCTTGTGGAATGCGAGGAACAGATATCACTTTGAAAGCTTACAGTCCCACCTCACTGCAATCCTTCAAGGAGCCACATCCTTGCTGGATGATTACCAACGACTATCTGTGCGTCTCCCCAACTGATGAACACGTTCGTGTGTAGTTTGGTTTGTTTTGCATGTTTAGTAACTCTCTTCTTTGGGTCTACCAGCCACTATGTTTGGCATTTTCTATGTATCGTAGACCCCTTTGGATTTTTACTTTGTATTTTTTAATATATTAATATACTTCTACTGCTTTTCTATTTAAAAAAAAAAAAAAAAAATTCTACTCTAACCTAATCTAAGTGTATATATGTGTGAAGTTTCCTCTAGAGACTATGGAAAAAATTGCAAACTAACACCAATCCCCAAACATTTTCGTTAGTTAGCAACGTTTCCAAACTATTTAGGAAACTAACATCTTGAGTCTAAGAAACTTGATTTTGCTCTTAGAACTCGAGCCTAAGAGACTCGATTTCCTTGTTCATGATGTAGATGAAGGCAACATCACAAGAATGAAGAAGAAGGCAATAGAACAACAATAGAGTAAAGAATAGAGTGAAGAAGGAGTGAAGAAGAAGAAAGAAGAAGGATCTGACCGATGTACTTGAGCAAAGTTGATCTTCCTCTCCACTCCGACCATGCGTTGCTGGATTTCTTTGCCTTTGCTTGCTAGATTTCTTTGCTCCTCTTACTGGGTTTCTTTGTCTTTGCTTTGGGTTTCTTTGCTCTTCTTTCATTTTTCTTTGATTGTTTTGAGAAGAGGAAGAGACCAGAAGCAAAGACTTACGTTTTTTCCTTTTGTGGAACTCGAGTCTTAAAAGACTCAAATTCCATGTAGATTTTTATGGAAATCGAGCCTTTGATACTCGAGTTGCTATGGTGAAATCGAGTCTGTCGAACTCGAGAGGTTAGTTTTCTAAATAATTTGAAATTGATTCTAACTAACAAAATTACTTGAAAATGGGTGTTATTTAAAAAAAAAAAAAAAAAATCCGGAGAGTTGAATCCCCATCCTTGTGGAGTGAGCATGGACCAAGGTACGGTGGTATTTTAGGTATTGATTTGAATCAAGGGGAAACAGGTTCCATCATCTCATTTCACCGCTCGCAAGGGTCGAATTAGTCAATTACATGACCCACATCAAGTTCTAGTTAACTCTTTCAAACATTTCTGCAAACCCCTTCCCTGCACAATCACCGACAACTTCGCCGAATCCCTCTACCTCTAATCGAAGCTTTTAACTTCCTCCTTTACAATTACAACCACCATTCAATCCCTTCCTTTGGGTCCTTCACAACTATCCATTTCCATGATGTCTTATATACCGCAAGAGCTAATCACCGAGATACTAGCCCGATTACCAGTGAAGTCTTTGGTACGCTTCCTCTGTGTTTCTAAGGAATGGTACGCCCTATTCACTGATTCATATTTCATCAAATTGCACCTCAAGAGCTCCACTGAGACCAACAGAGACCGCACCCTCATCCTCAACGAAGACGAGTTCTCTCCACCTTTACGTTATTTTTCCGCCGTTCAATTCTTCAAGGACAATCAGTTCGGCAAGACCTTTGAAATTTACAAGCCGCTACAAAACTGGGTCATCTCGGACTATTGCGACGGCTTGGTTTGCCTTCATAAGGGTTACGAAAAGCTAGAGGTCGCAATTTGGAATCCATTGGTCAGGAAGTACAGGAAATTGCCCATCGAACCAATTGAGGAGCCCTCTAGTTTCTCCTCGGGTATTAGGTTTTCCCATTTAGCATTCGGGCACGATCCACGTAACGACGACTATAAGGTGTTGAGGGTTACAGAATTTTATATGACAGATAGTATGGAGTTTGAAGCCAAGGTGTATAGTATGAGATCAAACTCTTGGAAAAAAATTGATGAACAATGGCCCAACAAAGAGATATGTTGCCAGAAGTTGTTGGCTTTGAATGGAGATGTGTATTGGTTAGCTGCTGATCGAGTTGTGCAGGATCTGGAGTCCATTCTTGCTTTCAATTTTGCCACTGAGAAACTCCGGCTCTATGGGACGCCGGTTCCACCGGATAACGATCAGTTTACGTGTTTGGATGTGTTGGGAGGATTCCTCTGTTATATTGTTAATGATTACTTGAATAGTGATGTTTATTTGATGAAAAAAAATGGGGTGGAGAGTTCTTGGACACAGATTTTTAAAATTAAACAACATGTAGTGTGTCGGGATTTTGAGTATTTCAGGACTCTAATGTTTTCCACCAATGGCAAGAAGGTTCTGTTGGAGGAGCACCAAGAATGCGGTCATACGAATCTTATTTGGTATGACATTGAAAAAAAAAGATGCAACAGGGTTAAGAATCGGAGTTTTCCATATGTGTTTATGGTGGCAACTTGTATCGGGAGTCTTCTTCTCCTTGATGGTGATAATGTGGTTGATCCTCGGCAGAAGAAGAACAAGGGGAAGAGGAAGAGGTAAAACAATGGAGCTTAATGAAATATTTTGTTTTGCTTAATTGGCTGTCTTGGTATTGGTTTGCATAACTATCTTGAAGCAGTGGGTGTTTAATGATGGGAAGATTTTGTGAATTTTCATGTAAGACTTGATACTTGTTTGAGTGGCATGCATTTGATTTTATAGGCTCTTTCTATTGTTCAATATAGTTCTTTGATCATGTAATTTTTAGGAGAATTTTGTATACACATCAAATCTATTTTAATAAAATTTTAGTTGCTTGTAAAAGAAAAAAGGGGACTAGATTTCTAACACGTGTTGTTTTTTGTTTTGCCAGGAATTAAAGTCCATCAGAATCTGTTGGGAAAAGCAGTAAAATGCAAGAAGGATAAAGAGGTGATTGTGTTAACTAGCTATATATAACAAAAGCTGGATTATTCATATCTTATGGAATATTTAGCTATTTTTCAACTTTTTAATGTTATTGAGACTTTTGCATATCTAATATGATAAAGCTTGTTCATGGAAGAATGTAGTTGACCGGTTATGTCTCATATCCTGATTAGGTCTTATTATGCCTAGATTCTTAGTGGAAATACTATGACTCATATCAATTTTTGTGGTAGTTGTAAGCAACCTTAGTGTCTCATGATATACATGAGTAGTTAGATTAAGGAATTAAGTACTAACTGTATGTAGGAAACAACTTTTAGGCCATCACCATTTTTGGAATTGTGATTGTAGCTTTTGCAGATTCATTATTGGTTTGCTTTCTTGAAATCCTAGTGTTTTTATAGTTTGTTTAAGTCCTTCAAATGTCTGTTTGTTGTGTTCTCTCTATATAGTCCACCATTGGCGTAATGGGATCACATTCCAAATTTCTCCATTTTGATGTCTGCCAAATTGCCCCTTCCAACAAATCAATAACCTTTTAAGGCACACATAACCCACTGCACCCCAAAGTGAAAAGGCGCAAGAGACCAACAACCTCTAGCAATATTGCAGTGTAAAAGTATTAAAGTAGGTGATCAATTGATTCTCTGTTCTTCTTGCACATGCAGCACCAGTTTACTACCACACTATTCCTACTTCTTAAAGTATTCAGTAGGGATTTAAACCCTCCAAATACTCTTCCAAGGAAAGAAATGGGCATCTCCAGTATTTCCCTCAACCCCTTCTGTAATGCTTCCAAAGACACACTCCATAGGGGACGCATTTCTCCCTCAAACACCATCCATTCCATTCAATACCATATTTGTCATCCACTACTTTCCTTCAAAGAGCATATTTCTCTTTGGCATAATGCCAAAGCTGCTTGCCCAACAAAACTTTCCTTGAAAACAAAAAGCTTTTTATGCCCAAACTGCCATATGAATAGTTTATAAACTACCCATCCCAAAAAAAACTCTCTTTGAAGTTTCTAAATACGCATAACAATGCCAACAGGAAAGAGACAAGAAGTAAGTGGGCAAACTGAAAAGTGTTCCTTTTATTAGAGTGAACCTACCACCCTTAGAAAGATAAATCTTCTTCCATCCCACTTAACTTCATTCCACCTTCTCAAGAATTGTTTCCCAAATTACTTTAGATGTAAGTTTAGCTCCCAACTGAAGTCCCAGGTATCTCATAGGCAGACAAGAGTCACAAGAAACCTTGCATCTTAGGATTTGAGCCGATTCTTCCACCTCTGAAATACTACCAACTGGAGCCTTTTCTAATTTCCTCAAATTGAATTTTTTTCCTAGATATGTCTTTTAAACATAGCAGTGCACACTTTTAGTCATGAAGTTATTTCCACACAAAATAAATGTATGATCCACAAATAAAAGATGGGAGACCATCAAAGGATTATTAAGGGTGTTTCCTACCATAAAACCAGCAAGATAATGCCCCTCTATTGCTATGCCCAGAAACCTTCTTAGCACATCCATTACTATCACAAATAGAAATAGTGACAGTGATAAAGGGTCGCCTTGGCATAAGCCCCAGGAGCTCTTAAAATAACTGCTAAGGCTACCAATAATAAGAATACAAAATATCTCTATAAAAATACAAAAACGAATCTAAATCCTTTATTTCTGCCTAAACCTTCAATAAATAGATAAAAAAAAATTCAATTAATGTGATCGGTGGCCTTCTCCAAATCCAGTTTACATAGGACACCTGGAACACCCAATTTTAATCTACAATCAAGGCATTCATTTTCTGTAAGGATTGAGTGAAGAATCTTCTTCCCCTTAATAAAAGCATTTTGGCAATGTGAAAGGAGCTAATTTCCTCAGTTGCAAGGATGGACCCCTGTAACTGATAATCTTCATGCTTGTTGTGGTGGAATTGAACTATATTGCTTCCTTAATTTCTTCAGCCCTTCTCCCTGCCTCATAGGTCCTTCATTACTGGGTACATTCTTTGTTAGTTTTAGCCTTTTCCCCTTCTCAATCATTTCCCCCTTTTTTATTAGTTCTAATAAACAGCTTCAAAGAAGGAAGTCTGCAAAGATTTTTTATTTTTTATTTCCTTAGATTATGTTTATAGATACTTATGTTGGGTCTGGTTGATTGTGTTAGATTGGTCCCTTGATATTAATTATGTAATGTACTCGATTCTTTTGTTATGGGTAGCTCATGTTGGATTTGTTGTTCTTTGCCTCTGGCATGTAAGCTTCTTGTGCCTGAATGGGATGATTTGGGACCATCAGTTCATCCTATTTTGGTGGAAGAAATTTTGAAAAATGCCTCAAGAAATTTTCTCTTTCTTTTAAACTTTTGGGAAGCTTGAGGACTTTTTAATAAGAGAAATGCTAGAGCTACAGCACTTTTTACAAACTGACATCAGACAAAAAAATGAGCTGTATTAATTGGTCAGATTTTAAGTTAAAAATAATTTATTATAGTTCTCAAAAACAATTAAAACACCAAAATTTAAGAAACCCCAATTTCTGGAGACCATCCATCTTCTTGTTCTCCTTGCACAAACTCACTCTCAGTAACTCCTCATTGCCTAAACCCCCAATTAAAGAAACTTAGAAAACAAGAACAAAGGCAATCTGGAGCCATTTGGAAGTTGCAGGGGCATTCTCTTAAAATTCATTTGGAGTTGCCAGGCATGGTGCCTTGGTGAGCCCTTTGCAAACATGCAGATAAAGGCAATCTGGACTTTGCAAGGATTTTTGAGTTGGAGTTTGTATCACCTTTTCGGCTTTTCCTGAATTGGAATGCTATGGCTGTGGGTGTGAAAGTAAAGGTGATGGTGTGGTACCAAAGGCGGGAGCTTTTTGTTAATTAATCTAGGTATTTGGAAGGTCTAAATTAATTACGTGATCTTTGGGATTTTATTGCTCCATACCATGTGCATTAATTGAGGTGTATGGTTGGTCTAAATTAGTTCATGGCTGGATCACAGCCTCACCATATAGTTCATGGTGGAGTACAACAAGCATTTTGTTCTTGTTTTTTAAGTTTCTTTATTTGGCAGGTTTGGCAACAAGGAGTTGCAGAGTAAGTTTGGTTCGAGGAGTTCTCTAGAAATTGGGGTTTCTTTAAGTTTTGCTTTTTTGATTCTTTCAAAAATTATAATATTTAACTTAAAATCTACCCATTTAATGCTGCTCATTTTTTAGCTGAAGTGGCATACTGGATGCAACATTTGGTTTTATAAGACCATTCACATCCGGTATTTACAAAAAATTCTATTTTATCATCTCAAAAGCTACTTTATCATTTATACCATACCATTTTACAACACACCTAATATCCCAACTTTTATTTTATCATACTACACATTAAAATAAGAATAAAGTTTAGCTACAAAATTAGTTGTAGCCTAAGGCTACAAACTTACTCAATATCTTTTTATTAAAAGTGAATTTTGATAAATTCACCGTTGGATTATATCTTCTTCTTATATCCTTTATCCTTGCAAAATTTATAGAAAATTAAAGATCAATAGTTATGTCATTAATAAATTATTTAAATTGCAAGTTTTTGTAGTTTAAAATTATATATAAAATATAAGCTTATAGATCATATAGTAAATAATATCCGATTGACACAAAATTTGACATGCGTATTAAGAGTGTAAAGAACATGCAATTCAACGGTTGGATTTTCAAAATATATAATAATATTTATTTTATTAAGTTAGTTTGTAGCCTTAAAATAATATTTAATTTTGTAATTAAACTTTGTCCTTAAAATAATATAAAAATATTTCTCACTTCTCTCTCTTGGGTCTGTTTGGTTGGGAAGACGGAAAAGTGAAAGTATAGAAAATGAAAAGGGGATGGAAAAGTGGGGAGATAGAAGATATTTTAATTTTCCTCATTTGTGTTTGGTTGGAGGGTGGAAAAGTGGAGGAATAGAAAATAGAGTTTGTATAAATTTACTCTCATGTCCTTATTACATAACTTATTTTATATAAATATTTTATAAAGGAAAAATAAAAAGAAAAAAACTGGTTCTATGGTTCAAAGTAAGGAAAAAAATTCAGGAAAAAAAAAAAGTTTAAAGGTGAGTAGCGAAGAACCCAAGAAAAAAAAGGTTCAACAAAACCAAAGTTAGAGCCAAAAAAAAGATTTTAAAAAAAAAGGAAAAAGAAAAAAGAAACAAGGTTCAACTGTAGACAAAAAACCCATAAAAGGAATAAATAAATAAATAATGTAGCAAAGAAGAAGAAAAGAAAAAAGAAAAAAGTGTTAACGTTGAATTTACTTTAGGAGAGTAGAAGGGCTAGAAATGTCATTTTTATCAAATCACTTTTCCTCCCCATTTTTTCTCCAATTTGGGAGAGCTGAAAAATGGTGGGCCATGGGAGAAAATGGGTGAGTCCTACCATTTTCTCTCCTCCAAAATCACTCAAACTAAACAACATTTCCATATAAAATCTCTTCTATTTTCTCTCCTCCATTTTCCATCCTCCCTATTTTCATTCCAACCAAACATAGCATTTTGTTTCTTTTAGGGTGTGTTTGTTTGGATATGAAATAAGGAGGATGGAAAATTTTGGAGAGAAAATAAGAGAGAAAATGAATTTGTGTGTTATTTGGTTGGGAGAAGGGGAAAGAAAACTTTTGTGTGAGACCCAGGCATTTTTCACCCAGGCCCACAAAAACTTTTCTCTTCAAAATGGAGATAAAATAGTAGAGAAAACGTTAAAGCTTGCTGTGTGACAAAAATACCCTCACTTTTTATTGCTCTCACCTACCCCTCTCACTTTCCCACGTCTTGCCCAATTGATTTGCCAAGTTTGCTAGTTGCCCAGTTTTTAGTGTAAAGGGTCATTGTATTATTGAAAAGGCCAATGAATAAAGTTTTTTTTTTTTTTTTTTTGAAAATATCTTCCCAGTTTACATAACAAGGTCATGTGGATAAAGTTTTTTTTATTTTACTTTATTTTATTTTAATATCTTCCCAATTTATGTAACAATGGTCATGTGGATAAAGGATTTTTTTTTTTTTTTAAGTCTTCCCAGTTAACGCATAATCAATTTTTGTTGCCCATAAATTTTAAATTATATATAATAATAAAGAAAAGTAATATAAATTTATATGTATTTGTGTTAATTTTTATATTATTTAATGAGTATAAATATATCTATTTCTTATATATTATATAACAAAGATATAATAGTCAAATTATATAAATTACATTTTTCATCCTCCATTTTTTCTCGCTAACCAAATAAAAGAGTTTTTCACCCTCCCACTTTTCCACCTCTCCAACCAAACACACATGAGGGAAAAGCAAATCTTTTCTATCATCTCATTTTTCCATCTTTCCACTAATTTTTCATGCTCCAACTTTTCCACTCTTCCAACCAAACGGACCCTTAGGGTGTGTTTGTTTAGAGGTGAAATAAGGAGGATGGAAAACTTTGGAGAAAAAATAGGAATGAAAACTTTTTTAGAGTGTGCTTGGTTAAGTGGGAAGAAAGGAAAATAAATGGTGGGGCCCAGGTATTTTCTCTCCTATTCCACCAAAAAGTTTTCTCTCAAAAATGGAGAGAAAACTAAGAGGAAAAAACTCATGAAATTAGCTTCCAAAAAGACCATTAAAATTCATATTCAAGTTTCCAATGTGTTGGCTTTTTATTTTTTCCTTTCATTTTTTCTTCCTTTGTTATTGACGTGTTGACTTTTTTTTTCTTTGTTACTGACGTGATGGTTTTCATTTTTTATTATTATTTTTCTTCTTTTCTTTTGTCTGAATGTAGCTTCTTTTCTTTTCTTTCTTTTTATTTCTTTGACTTTTTCTGGATGTGTAGCTTTCTTTCTTTTTTCTTTTTTCTTTTTTTGTGCTCATATGTTTATTTTCTCATTAATTTTGGTTGGTTTTTTTTTTGTTTTGAAAACATTTTCTTATGCTTTTTTTATATACTTTAATTAGTGTCTATCTATACATATTTTTTTTAAAAGTATAATATGTTACTTTTTATTTTATTTAATAGGGACACGATGATCAATTTATACAAACTTTATTTTTAACAAAACAAAAAATTTTCCATTCGTCCACTTTTTCATCCTCCCAACCAAATACAAATGAGGGAAAATAAAATCTTTTCTATCCTCTCTACATTTTCTATCCTCCCACTTTTCCATCCTCTCAACCAAACGGACCCTTACTCTCTCTCAACCAATCACCACCACCACCATCGTCCAGCTTCCCAGTCACCACCCACCTCCGTTGAGCAACATTCACACCACCCACCACCAAGAATCATTTTATATCAACCACCACGCCACCACCATGCCAAACCAAACCAAACCAACCAATCTGTGCTAAACCCAAACCTCATTGGAATCCAAAGTCCAAAAAACAAAAATCCATAGCAAAAAATCAAAATCCAAACACCATCAGAGTTGGAATCCACCTCAAACCCCATTTGAACCCACCCATCAAAACCCACTCACCTTTGCCGTGAGTCCGTGACCCAGCTTGCCACGACCCACCTTACTGCGACCCACCTCACCACGACCCACCTCACCATAACCCACCTCGCCGCGACCCACCTCCATGCTGCCAGACCCACGACCCAGCTCACGCCGCCATACCCACGACCCACACCGTCACCTGACCCACGCCGGAGCCCACGCCAGAAAATACCTACATTAGAACCCATCCTTCACTAGAGAGAGGGCAATTAGACAGAGAGGGAGGAGAGAGAGTAGGATCCGGAGAAGTGGAAAGAGAAAAGAAGAGAATAGGGAGAGAGAGGAGATGAGAGGCTAAAGAGAGAGAAAGAAGAAGATATTTTAGGAAAAAGGAATAAAAAATTATTATTTTGGTTTTGCAAGTTGCTACAGTAGATTCTAAATGTAGAATACTACCGTAGCTCGATTGTATATTTTTTTACAATTGGCATGCCGGGTGCTGAGACGTTTTTGTGTTTTGATGGTAAAATATATCTACATTTGGCAGATGGTAGTTCAGATGTGAATGCTCAAGGAACTTAATAGAGAATACTTTGGTGGAGGAATGTCACTATCAATTTGTTCGTATGGCATGTATCTACAAGTCTCTATAGTCTTTGTTTTCTTTGATGAAGTTTGTAAAACCATGAAATATTGAACCTAACCAGGTCTGGTTTATCTTTAATTAAAAACAGCTAGGAGCCTATGCTTCCAATTCCAACCAATAACCTCATCTTGCAGTTGTAAGCTATAACTCTATGAGAATTCAAATTTGATTTCAACGTTGCTTGATAAATGGAGGATGATTGTGCCCTGTACTCTTAGAAATCAATTTGGATAGGAGTAGGTCTCTGTATAGAGGCACAAGTTGCTAATGTTCTAGTGAAGATTCTTCATTTTTACACATGAGGTAAAATTTTTGATGAAAAGTGTAAGGAAACTTTTATAAATAAACAAGCAGATAGATAAATAAAAAAGGAAATAAATGACAAGTTTTTTTTTATAATTTTTTTAAAATTTTTAAATTTTTTTTATTTTTTAAAAGAGGGACTAGAGCAGCTTATGTGCAGAATATCCACTTGACCCGTCACTCTGCCCGACCTGCCTGTCCTGTGCGGGTCATTAAGTTAGGCGGTTTGGGTTGGGCGGGTTAGACGCTCAAAATAGCGGATTGAGTTGGATAATGGATTGAAACATTGCCAACTCGCTACAACCCGACTCGCTCGCTTAATTATACATATTATATAAATATATATATATATATATATATATATATATATATATTAGTTCAAATTGATCAACCATATATTCTGTATATAAAGTTAATCAATTCACCTAATCAATTTTTACAGCTAATCAATAATTAATTCCTTATACAAAATATAAAAAAGTCAACATTGAAACCCTAAAATCACTTCAACTGTATACTACATACACTTTGTATTTAGCCTTCACCTTCAGCCACTTCCTCTCATTCCCTCTTTCATGTTGTTTTGTCTTTTTCTTCCTCAACCTTTTTAAAGCCTCTTTATTATTTTTATTTTATTTTATAATTTTTTATATTATTATTATTATCCATTCAATTCTTCACCTTCCATCAACTGTGAACTCTCCTAGACAATCACAAAGGTAGTTGTTTTTATGTTTTGTATTGCTTAATGTTTGTATCTATATTTTTATTGAGTATGTTGTTTGTCTTTTTGATTTAGGTCCCATATATTCTTGTAAATCTTGAGACCATGCATACCATTTTGAAGTTTATTTGTTATGTTGGCATGTTATTATTTTGAATCCTTGATGTGACTTAGGGAATGTTAAAACTTTGGGTTTGTTGATTTAATTTTCCTCAGTTGTAAAGCAGTAGGCTATTGTTTTTTTATTTTTATTTTTCCTTTTTTGTGGAGACAAGGTCTATTAGAGATGATATATCATTTTTTTTTATTGACCCTATGTTTGTGTTGGAATTGAGATTATTAAATGAAATCTACCTTCAATTTTTTTGTATGCATTAGTTATATTTTGAGATTATGCAATAATAAATTCTAGATTGTGATAATTTTTTAAAAAAATAACATTGTTAATGCCAATCCGCCGAGTTGAAACCGCCAAAATTTGTAACCAATTCGCTGGATTTAGACTTTGGTGGGTTGGTGGCGGATTGAATAAAAATATTGGCTTTTACCCGCTTAATTCGACCCCCGCACACCCCTCCAGTTTGGTTTGGTAATCCTCTTCAGTTTCTAGGAAACAGATCAGATATTACTAGAACTGAAATGTGGCTACTTGAAAACATATGCAGTGCAAAGATAACGCAACAATCCAAGCGCCTTCTTCCCTCTTATTGTCAATCCATCCTGTAAACCTTTTTCCCTCGATCCTATATAGAATTATTGATTTTAATGACTTTGGTGTTATCTATTATATATTCTTTGTCAATTTGGATTAATTTTTAAATGTCATTTCAAATTACCACCTTTTGACCTTACATATTCATTTGGTCTATGTCTATTATATCGATTTACCAAAGGGTCATTTAAGAATCTCCTTTGAATTTTCATTTTCATTGAATACTATTGATATGCAATTATTTAATTTCAACCATATAAGAAACTTAAAAGAAAAATAGTCTATTTTCTGAAACGAATCCTTTATGTAAGTGTAAAGCCTATGAGATGTTATTCATGAAATCAACCCCTACATTGGAGACAAAACTCTAGCAACTTCTATCTCCCTCCTTGGTGCTTTATCTTTTGTTTACATACCAAGTTGGCTCCTAAACATAGAATAATTTCCTTGAATCTATAGGAGTCGTGTTCATTGTTAGAAATCGTGGAAAGATACAATGGTATGGCATCCTTCTACTGCACACACATGGGTCTAGAAGTTTACCTCAAAACCTAGAGATAAATATTCTCATCTATAGATATGACCTGGGTGAGTGTACATTTCAGTTTTTCTCCATTGACAATGATGAGTTTATGGGGATTGCAGATAATTTTTTATTTTTTATTTTATGTGAAACTGAAAACCTTCGAGATAAAAACAATACATCTTAAATAACTGTATAGCAACATTTTATCTGATGTTGCACAATATTTTCATTTAAAACAATACATTTCGAGTCATTGTATAGCAACATTTCATCTGGTGTAGCACAATATTTTCATTCATAAAATTTGGGCTTTTATCATGTAGTTTTGGAGTTATTATACTACCCTCCATAAAACCAAAAAAGATGAAAATTTCTGAACAAGCCAATTATTGTATCAAATAATTAAGCACAGTATTTTGATGCAACTTACCTAGACACCTGACAAAATTTTCATTAAATATTTTTTTTTCTCTGCATCTATGCTCGTGGTAGCCAATAAAAGTTTGTGTATTTTCTTGTACTTTGGTTTATCAACATGCTTAAATTAAGTGTAAAAAGGCTAGTATGCACACTTTTTTCATAAACAATTTTAATTGCACAATTAAAAATATCTGGTATTTGGCCTAGCAATGGATACGTAAACAAAATGTTGAATAATATTATAATATTTCTAAATTAATATGCCAACTCACACATGAGCTCATCACAATCTCTAATTTAAATTTTTTGCTTTACTAATTTGGGAATGTTGTGAAATTTTTGTGTCCCTAACATTATTCAAAATAAACTGTTTAGAGTAATGCTACATCCACAACATTTTCACAACAAATTCTAGTTAGTAATCTATTATTGATATGTAAAAACAGTGATATTAATGGTGAGCTCAAATTAGAACCAATAACAAATTACCACCTAGGATTTTCCCCTAATTTTTGTAGCTTTATATATATACCAATTGTTAACAAAATAAAAATTTTGTGAAAAATTAATTGATTCTCAAAAGGGTTTTATAGATAATTTGTTACTAGCAATGAGCACAATATAATATAATAAAGGGTAAAAATCTCTAAAATAAATATAAAAAAAATTACATGAAAAATTTGCATATAAACAAGAAATTCATTTTAAAAACTTTTTTTTTTTTGGCATCTAAACAAATAAAAAAGAATACATTTTAAGTAAAAAAAAATATTTAATTTAATTTAAACATATAAAAGGCCTAAATTTAACATTGTCTTAGATCCCAAAATGCTTTGGGCCACCCTTGGATCATTGGGACCATTACTATTGATGAGAATAAAATGGAGGAGAAAGTCATGCTTGGTTAAGACAAAGCTTTTTGGTGCACTCTAGCAAGAAGACATATGTTATCGTACATTGAGAGAGAAAAGATTCATAAAAGGCAATATCATTTTAATTTTATAAAGAAATTGTAAGCTTGTCAAAACTCAAAACTTATATATATATATATATTTATATATATTCAAGAAACAATTTAATTCCATAATGTTTAAATATTTGTCTTTTCTTGCAAAGCAATAGAATTTTAAGCTGACTAGTTAAATTTCTTTAAGGTAAATATTTTAATTTTGATAATAATAATAATATAGATAGAAAATAAAAATTTCTTAAAATTCTATCATTTAACAATAATAGATATCAAAATAATGTTAGTCAAGATTTTTAACGTGGAACGTGATAAAGTATAACTGTAATCTAATTTTATAGTAAATTGTTATTTAAAAAAAAAAAAAAAAACTCCACAATACGATTATCCTAAACACTTAAATCGTGTTTCAATACAATATAATGATTGATCTTGGGATAGAAATTACTTTCCCTTTTTATGTTTCCCATTTGCCTAACATATGCAGTAATCATACAATCCAACGTCTAATCTCAGATGACAATAAAATAAAAAAAAATAAAAAGAAGAAGAAGAAGAAAATGTAATTACCAATTAGGATTCAATGAATGTTAATCAAGGTCTAATCTTTTACTTAAAATAATAATCATGAAGGTTAACCAGGTGGCCTGTTTTAAAGGAGCCTTACCCCACGCGTATGTGAAATTTGATTGTTAAACGATTTAAGCAGTGATGTTTCAACGATAATAGCCGCGGTCCAATGATGAAGAGTTAAAGAATTTTTTTTTTTTTAATTAAAAAAAACCCCACCCTTCTCCTTGTCTACTCCGCTGTAAAATCAAAACATTGTACATAGTCCGATTAAAAAATAAACATTGTACATGGTCATTTGGGATATTGTCAAAGCATAAATAAATGATACTATAACAAGAAGTGAGGTCCAGTTCGATTTCGCAGCAACATCCTTAATATTTTTTCACCAAAAACTTTACAATTTTTCATTAACTTTCTGTCTGTCTGTCTTTCTGTCTCAGGTACTCTCTTCCTCACGTGTGTGCATACATATTTTGTCGTCGATGCTGTCTTAACTTTCCAATTTTTTGAATATGTGAGACTGCGATCCTTTCATTTGGGGATTGATTTCTATTTCTAATCACTGCCTTTTTACCCTTTTTGATTTTTTCCTCCAACTCATTATGCAAGTAAGGTATTTCTCTCTCTTCTTTTTTGTAATTCATGTTGTTTTTTATTTTAATTTGATGGGGTTTTGTTTAATTTTTCTGAGTAGTGTTTTTTTTGGGTAATTAGATTAGTTTGTACTGTTGGGTTTGATTAATTAATTTGTAATGGACTACTCTGTGTTTGGTTGCTGAGAAAGATGAGGAAAGGAAATAATTGGGTAAAATTTTGTGTCTGTGGGTTTAAACCGAATAGCTTAAATTGCGTTTTAAAAGAATCTTTGATATAAATATATTTTCACTTTAAGAGTAAAAGAAAAAAATGAGATGATTGGATTAGGCGTGTATACTATTCTGTGAAATTTTCTAATTTGATGCATTTGTTATGTTGATTTAAGCTCCCGTGGACAGGGTTGATTAATTACCATGCATATCTATTGCTGTCCCTTGGGTTCACGCAGAGCTGGGTTTTGGAATTGTTGCAAAGAAAGAAAGTTGTTTTTTAATGCTATTCTGTAAAGTGGAGCTACCCAAGAGATTCTTATAACCTAGGGATGGTTGAAAGACGCACGCAAGTTTTGTGGATTGATTATTAGAATTCAGTTACTACAATATTCAGATTGGTCTATTGCTTGATTGTTAAGTTCTTCATACCATGCCAGTTGTTCAAAAGCTATATGATGCCTGCAAGGCATCCTTCTCTACTGATGGTCTGATTTCAGAAGATTCTCTCGAAAAAGTTCGTGGTATTTTAGGTGAGAGGCTTTAAGAAATGTCTATGTTTTTGTCTCATTGTGCTCATTGGATGTGGTATACTTGCGCTTGGTCAAAATCATTTTGATTTTGAGTACTTCCTTTGTCTTAACACTTTCATATAATGCTGTTCCAGATAATTTGAAGCCCTCTAATGTGGGTCTTGACCAGGAGGCACAATGGGCACGTCAATGGAAAGTTTCCATGAATGTTACCAATGGAAAAAAAGGGCGTAGCGGCAGTCATCAGTACCCACCCCCGATTACATATTTGCACTTGCACGAATGTAACAAATTCTCTGTAAGTAACTTAAATCTCTGTAGGACATCATTTATTTATTGGATTTTCTCTTTGGACTGACTTACACCTTGGTTTCAGTTGAGTGGATTGCATATTTGTAAATTTGCAAAGTTGGATTCATAACATGTACTTGGGAAACTTTTGGACTTCGTTGCAGATAGGAATTTTCTGCATGCCACCTGGCTCTATCATACCACTTCATAATCATCCTGGAATGACTGTGTTGAGCAAGCTTCTTTATGGCTCATTACATGTGAGATCATATGACTGGCTTGATATACCTGGATCTGCCGATCTATCTCAAGGTGCCCCATCTTTGTTGAACTTAGCATATTTCAAGATTACATCATGGCATTATGATGGTGATTCAGACTGATATTGCATTTTTTTAATTTAATTTATTTATAACTTTTTAGAATGTCAAAACTTGTATGGTCTTTTATGGAAGCAAATAGCAATGGTGGAAACAGAACCTACACAGTCTCAATATGTTTTCTAAATTTAAAAGTAGTTACAGTATTAATATTGATTGGGTATCACCAATTTGCTAATAGTGTCAAATGATACCAATTAAATATCACTTATTGCACTTTGACAAATCCTAAACATAGTAAAAATATAATAATGGAGAGCTCCTGAATCAGTATCATAATTAAATCCTTATTTATGTCTAATTTCTTTATTTGTAAACTAGTTAGCCTTCAAGATATCATCAACCATAATCCCTCCCATTCTGCTCCATGGTGCAAAGGTTGCTCAGAACCACTAGCTTGATTGAATCCTTTCTATCCATGTCATCTCCTTCAGGATGATAAGTTTCACATTTTCTCCTTATGACTACACTTCTTTCCCTCTTTTTATTGCTTTCTTTTGCATGTTACCTGTCTGTGGTGTGTTCACCAATGTTCAACATGGAGGGAAAATCCTGCTTGGTCTCAACACTTAGGTAGCTGCTTGGCAGAAAAGAATTAACAGATATGACTGTTTTATTTTATGACCTACTGTTTGCAGTTATTTAAGCTTATCTGTTGCATTTACTTTATTTAATGGCAGTGTTCTGTATTTTGTTAAATTCAGTAAATTATTATTAGATAGTAAAGTTTTAGAAAGGCAGCCCCCTAAACTATAAGAAATACCTTGTCTAAGAAGTTTTGAGTAGCTTCAAGCTTGTGTACACTACATGTCTTTGTTAAGGTCATCAAAGAATGGGAGAGGAGAAGACAGTTTCGGAATAAATGGGGAAAAATTAGAAGAATTAGAATAAAACTTGTATTGTTATTGGAAATTTTGCTTTTTTTTCTTTTAATCTTCCCTAGCTCTTTCTGCCTAGAAAGGAAGTCACTTCTAAGCATCTTCCATTCCTTTTTGTTGTAATTTTTGTCCAATGTACTAAAATGATACTTGTGTTGGCACTATTGGTGGATATGTACTGGTATTCTTTTTACTGGTAAGTTGCATATGGACTTGGTGGGGGTTTTTAATCCACAACCTCACCCTTCCTCATTTTTGTGGGAGGAGGAAGCACCATTTGGATTAGATCTCATTGGCCTGATGTGTATGGTTATGGTATCTAAAGCTCTTTGGATGCTTTAGTAAAATGAGCCCCAAGTCATAATTTAGGATTCCCTACGCATGACTAAAAATGTTTTTTGGGGCCTGGACTTTTATTTAGGAGGATTTCTTTTTTCCAGAATTTTTTTTTGAGCAGAGGACCATGTCATTTCTGGGAAATTGGGTATACTGAGTCTAATTTTTCCATACCTTGGGGGTGTTAGTGTAATTTACCCTAAATACAAAAACCAAGGGGATATTTACACAAATATTTGAAAATATTTGAAAATATCTCAAAAATATCCTCACTTCTAACTTTGGGGTCTTTTTCTTAAATTTCTTTAGCCAACACCATTCACCTCCCTTCCTTCTCCCTTCATTCCAAACTCTAGAATCTCTCATTCCTCTTGCCTCTACGTTAGTCTCCAGTGCCCCCACTTCCACATCATTGCAGTCCTTGACTTAGCTTTGTAAACCTTGTCAGATGTCACTAACAAGCCAATAGCCAAAACAGTGTTGCTGGCATAGGTTATGATGGGCCGTTTAGCACAGTCATGATGATTTATGATCTACTGCTTCTCCACCGCCACTGTCGAGAGAAGACTTACAGCATTCACCGCCGTATCTTGTGATTTTCTTCCTTGATCCTGATGTGGTGTGCTGTACCCGTGCTTTGTTACATTGAGATGGGCCTCCCTTCCTTGATCCTTGTTTTTGTTGTGCCCCCTTTGTCATTCAAGTGAGTCTTTTACTTGTACCTTGTGCTTCAAGTACTTGTACCTCATGCGCTATAATTGATACTTCCATTTTTACTAGGATTCCTAATAATGTTTTGGTTAATTTTTCCGCATGGTTTTTAAGTTTAGATTTATTATGTGTTCTGGTTAAAACTTAAAACTTGTTTATTTAGTTCTTATACTTACCACCATATATTTGTTTTCCATGTATTATAAATGTCTTTAGCAGTACTATGTTTGGGTTTTTTTTTTTTCCCCTATCTTATCTTCTTGATTCTTATTAGGATAAAGGTTTAACTCTTAAAAAGAATGAATTTCCAACCCTTTATTTAATATGAAATTTTTTTTTTGAAAAAAAAAAAAGAATAAAGAGACTGACTGTGGATTGGTGGGAATTTTCAGCCAGACCCGCAAAACTTGTTAGAGATTGCGAGATGAGTGCACCTTGTGGTATAACTACTCTTTATCCAAACAGTGGTGGCAATATTCACAGTTTCAAAGCCTCGACTCCCTGTGCACTCTTTGACATTCTTGCACCCCCCTACTCCTCAGAAGATGGAAGGCACTGCTCTTATTTCCGAAAATCCCCTAGGAGAGATCTTCCAGGTATCTTCCCTTTCTCTCTTGTGTGTGTGATGAGAAATTTTTTTATTTACTTCTCATTTCGGGAACTAACATTTCTGCTCCTTGTTGGTCTCCTAAAGATATTGATAAATTATGTGGTATGAAACCATCTGAAGTGGCTTGGTTGGAAGAAATTCAACCTCCTGAAAACTTAGTGGTTCTGAGGGGGTTGTACAGGGGCCCCAATATTAGACGGTGAAAGGGTTTTTGAACCACACGTATCATACATTAGTCAAATTGGTTATGAGGAGCCAATGAGGTGATTTCTGGCACATTGGCTGCCAAACACCATGACAATAATGCTGGAATGCAGGCAACAATGACTGGCATTCCCACTGTGAGGTATTTGATTGTACATACATTTCTCCTGCATTGGCTTGGAAATGAATGCCGACAAAAAATCTTGTACCCAACATACCCTTTGCTATGATTTTTCATTAATTGTAATAAGCAGTGTTCAGATATTATTTCTTGCTTTGAGATCTTGACTGCACAGAAAAGTTCTGTTTTAGAGTTCGGTTTCGGTTTGGGGAAGCGTTGTTGCTTGCATGTTTTGTTTGATTTCTGCTCTTAGTACAACTTGTATCTGGTCTTCTGTCTGTGAATATTATTCTCAACTACAATTCAAAATTCCAGTCTTGGAGGTCCCACGTGTCGTCGTTCAGAAAGGCTGTGTCATGGCTTGTTTGGATTTATCCCTTTTTTGTAAAGTCGTTTCTATGGATGACTAGGTTTCATGTGGAAACAGCTAACTGCTAACAGAAACATAGTGAAACAAAAGACTGACTTGTCCATATTTCCTATCTCAAGTGGTACTTATTCCTCTTGTAAAAGTAAAAAAGGGATAGAGGTTGAGATTATTTAAACCTCAATTTTCTTATTACTTTTTTTGATAATTTGATAGTTACAATAGGAGAGGAGATGAGGATTTGATTCATGGTTTTCCTTATAGAGGAGGTAATATCACTGAGCTACTCTTGAAAATGATCAATAATTATACCAATTAAATACAAAAGCAACTAACACCGGTCCAAATTTCTGAAAATGAAGAATGCTTTACAACTAAATCTGTTTGGGTAAGCTCAGGGCTTTCTGATTTGAATCCAGTTCACGTGAACTAACTTGCAGAGCAAGTAATCTAGTTGAGATAAGAGAGTGGACCAACAAAAGAAATTAGGCTATATTCCAAAGGCCCCATATAAAGGTATTAGCTAAAGCAATCAGCAAGAAATGCCATAAAATTAGGCATAGCCGTTGATTCAGAAACTACGGAAAAAAGAAGGGAAATGAAGCTGAGAGACCTTAATTCTTTCTATTACTAAATTTTGCTTAAGATCTCAAGATAAACGGTAAACCATATCATAATCTTGGAAAGCTCAAACGATAATTAACTACTAGGCCAAATCGTATTGTATACACAATCTGCTCATTCCTAGTCTGCATTATTGATTTCTTGTTGGGCCAGGTTCAAACTCAATTATGAATTGCTTGGTGTAGATCGTTTTCAAATTATAATGACATGCAGTATTCTACCGAGAACATACGCTACCACCCTACCCTCGTTTGCAAGTTAGAATACAATTTACGAAGATCCTGAGGTTGGCGTGTATAGTTAAAAAAAAAAAGAATATGTTCAAATGTAGTACTCGCTAAGAAAGAATTAAGTATGTACTCGCTAAGACAGAATCAAGGGGTCTTATTGTATTGAAAAACAGTAAAAGTTAATAAACAAATACCCTTTTAATTGAATCCGATTGCCAAAAATTGTACTGAATAGTAGTAAAAGTTGATAAACAAATACCCATTTAACTAAATGTTGTGCGATTACCAAAAAATTCTAATTGGCTACAAGAAGAAACTTAAACTTAATTAATGCGCTTCGGCACTTGTTAACTTGACCCAAACAAGAATTAGCAATGCTATGCTATAGACACAAAATTTTAAAGTTTTCTTTCACATTCATATGGCTATTATCACTTATATTATATATATTGTAATAAATAGAAAATTGTCATTAACTTATTGAAAATGAAAACCAGAAAACAAGTATTTGCAACTTGAGCGTCAGCAGTCAATTCTGTCTCTCTGTGGCAATCTCTCTTTCTCCCTCTCTCAAAGATAGCATAAGGTGCCTATGTTTGCGGACTTCATAGATATAAAGAGATAGATTCTGTCTTATACTTATTGTTTTCATATACATTTTCGATTATTTTATTCTCTTTTTTATATGTAATCTTAAAGTAAAACAAATATTTTATTGATGGTTTCGGATCTAACTTAAGAATGCATATCAAAGGTACTAATTTAGGGGTTTGCAGCAAGGTCTGTCTGGGCCCTTGGGGTTGTTTGAGCTTTTTATTCCTTTTAAGTTAAATTCTTTATTCTTCTATTAAAAAAAAAAAAAAAATTGATTCTTTATATAATCGAGCCTCTGATTTAAAGATGAGTCCAGTACTTGGATCGCTTCTCGCTGTTCAATGGCCTCTACATCCATCGGTGCTAGCCCATAGCATGTATCTCGTCATAACTGGGCTGAAGCCTTTGTAACATATTCGATCCTCTTAGATATTGGTTGGGCTTGAACTCGAATATGAGGGTTTTATTTTATTTTTTATTTTGAATAACTTAATCTGAGTATTTGAGAGAAGGAAAAAGATGCTTTATTTATTTATTTTACAACAAATGAGAGAAGATTCCAAATTTGATTTTTTTTTTCAAAGTTTGGTTATAACTCCATTCAATATCTTTTTATTGGATGTGAATTTTAACAAATCTATTATAGGATTACATTTTCTTTTTAATAACAAGGATCAAATGTTTAAATTTCAAGATTTTTTAGTACAAAATTATGTATAAAAAAATAAGTTTATGGATCGAATAGTAAATAATATCTGATTGACACAAAATTTAATATGCGTGTTAAAAACATTAGGAACATGCAATCTAACGGTTAGTTTTTCAAAATATGTAGTCATGTTAATTTTTTTAGTGAGAATTGTAGCCAAGCATTGTCATTTAAGTGGAGGGCAAGATTTGATCATAGATTTCTTTATCTCAAAGAGAGAAATCAAACAACACCACTTGGTTACAAAACTCTTACTAAAAAAAAATTTATTAAGTTACAAGACTTTTAACAAAACAAAAAAAAAAAAGGGACAAGGTTTTTATACAACCTAGGTTGCATGAATTTTTATGCAAACCATTGAGTAGTAGTTAAAAAAATTATCAATGTGTATTATTTAAGTAAGTTACATAACTCATTATAAATGTCACGTAATTACAAATACACATAGATGCTTTATTAATCTGTCACTTAATTGGTTGCATAAAAATTCCTGCAACCCATGTTAAATAAAAACCTTGCTAAAAAAAAAGTATTATAATAAACTCTCCCTCCCCTCTCCAAAATCAAAAACAAACAAAAGAAAAAAATAAGTGCGGTATTTGTTTTACATACACTGTGTTTTTATAACTTAAAACATGACTTTAAATCACGTTTTCAGTTATATTGCCTTTATAAATCATAACATGTGTAAAACGCTAGGCAAAAAAAAAAAAAAAACCTTAATAATGTCTTTCTTATAGTTTCTTAAAAACTTTTATTCTTGTGTCCACATTTAGAGTTTAGACACACCGCCATCCATATATGAAGAATTGTGTGGGAAACAGGCATCTAAAGACAATAACGTTTGGTCAGCCGATTAAATCTCATATATATAAAACTCCAATCCGATGAATTTAACACTATGGTCCAAATCAGTAGAAAATGAAAAGAGTTTGGATGATCTGCAACAATAATTAGAAACAAACAAAGCAATACCAGGCTCAGATTGGTGTTGAATTATCTTAATACAGTAATCAGACATGATTCTTCTTTATGCTTAATTTAAAATAAGAAGAAAAAAAAAATGTTCCCACTAAGAAATGTTGAAGACCATGATATTGTGATGCTAACTTGGACGTTTGCATCCATCAAATAATACATAAAAAAACAAGTAATTCTTTGAAAGATTCTTAGGAGCTATAAAAATAATAAAATGTCAACTCCCATGCACACGAGAAGACAAAACTTCCAAGCATTTTCTAGGTACGTAGGGTTGGGAGTCCCTCATTTTCTTATGCTTAATATACCCCGATTATCTTCTCTTCCACGTAGTTTTCTCTGCTACTTTCTTAGTTTAATCCTTCGAATATATCTCACCTTTCTTTCTGTCTCTATAGCAACAAAATATGCACATGTCACGCATAACGAGCCAGTTTTGGGTGTCTTTTAGCCAGACCTAATCCTTGAAGTTATGATTCCTCTTCTTTCCCAAAGACTATATATGAGGAGGCCTTGATTGTCATGTGAGGACAACCCAAATTCTCTCTTGGCTTTCTTGGAAAGCAAACCTTTACATGTATATGGTACGGAAAAAGATAAATATATATAGGTGCAATTTGAGAATATGATATGGGGGACAAGTGTCTCTAATCTTGCTTCCACCATCCCCACCCTTTTCTATCTCCAAGTTCTATCCATATGTATTGTCTCTTTTGTTTTTTTGGCAGAAATATTTTAATATACTAAATGCATTCTGATTTCTTAATTAACCATGAGGGAATGCACTTGATGTGTGTTTAACTTTCACCATTGTCTTGGTTCCCCACAAGGTGGTTATAATGGCAACGATAATTAATGATTAACCTTGTTCACTTCTTAATCTATAGATTATGCTGATATTGGAGACATATATAGGTTACATTTTGAGACTTAATGATTCTTCTTTTGAGACTTAATGTTGTTCCAACTTACTAATTGTACTAATTAAATTCCTTCAAATTAAGAGGATGATAACGATGCTATATAATGATGCCACAATGATGTATAATTGAGCATTTCCCAACTAGCTATATGGGACGTATCTTTTCTTGGATACCATCCCACAAATTGAAGATATTGTGAGAAATTAAAAATCAATTAAAGCTACTTGAAAAACCGAACTGGGTTGGATAAAGTTGTCAACGTTGAAAATGAACTTTGGCCCCCTAAAGCTGCTTATTAAAGAAAGTGCACTTTAGTCAAATAGGTAGGTGACTAAATCTCCCTAGCTAGCTCCCCTCAAATTCAGCATCTTAAGGGTAAAAAAAACGAAATTCTTGCTTCCATTATTAGCGAGTTAGTCTGCATTAAGTATCACCAATGTTAATTTGACTACATATATAAAGCCCGGAATTCCATTTCTATTTGGATTATATATCATTGGAATGTAACGATAAAGAGTTTAATATATATTTTTTAATGTTCTTCCCCAGTAAGTCTCGAAGTTGAAGTTGAGGTTTCAGTCCCAGCTTGTTCACTCAAAAGTGCACGTATGAAAACAATATAATATATTTTTAATAAACATGGTTCGGAAAATGATCCATGTCAATTGTTTTAGTGCCTAATTGGCCCACTAATATTGACCAGTACTTGTAGATCTTACTCTCCCCCACATAATTCAGGCTTGGTTTATTCAAGGGCCCATATATATATTTTTTTACTTATAAAATTTTATTATTTTTTTGAATTGGATCAATAAATTAAAAGTCATAGCAACATATGCAAAATAAAATATGGCTGTGGAAAACTAACAACAACAACACAGGGTCAGGAAAACAGGTGTTTATATATGGGGAAGAAAGTCTTAGTTTAGGTGGGAGAAATTGAAAGGTTGATGAAGGAAATGGCCCACACTTTTCTTACATCCATGTTGAGATTAAATAAACTTAATGAGAAAAACAAAAATTGTAAATCATAATAAAAATGAGTGGAGTCTCTAACACAGGTCAACAATTAAGATAATCACGAGAGAGAGAGAGAGAGAGAGACAACTGTCAAAGGAGAGGGGAAATAGAAAAGGTTGGGAGCAGTCACATGATTTCCAACAGTCCAAGGGACCAGACGCATCTGTATCCATAATGTGAGTATTATTGCAATTTAAAGAGAACAACTGGTGTGTGTCTGAAATATCATTGATTTATAAAATGAAAAATTAAAAAAATAAATCCCAGCCATGAAAAGTATTAGAATATTATAACTTTGATCACTTTAATTCCAATGCCGGATGAAACAAAAACATCCCAAAACAAAGTTGTAAACAAACCTTTGTTCCTTTCTCTCTCTCTCTCTCTCTCCTTCTTTCTCTATCTATCTTTGTTCACATATGATCAAAGTGTCCATGGACTCAACTTTAATCTCTCTTTCTCTCATATGATCAGAGTGTTCAAGGACTAGCTAGGTCCTCTTCAATCTGTTCCTTAAAAGTATACAGTTTATATAGGAGGCTTCTGTGAGGATCAACTCAGAGACATGTTAGAGTATTTCAATGATCGGCTACATGGAAGGGGGAGGATTGAGGCACCTTCATCATCAATGGTTTGTATTTAATTAGGAAAATGAAAAATCAAATAAAGGTGGTCTTCTTTCTATGATATATATATATATATATATGTGTGTGTGTGTGTGTGTGTAGTTACTGTCTTTTTGGTAGTTTATATGCTATAGATGAATTCAAGATCTTATGCTTTCAATATTGAGTCTGTCACTTTGGATGTACTTCTTTCTTTTCTGGGGTTTTCCCAGCTTCTTATTATTCTGAATGGTTTTTCCAGAGGTTTGGGAAGTTATGAAACAAGACTAGTTAGTTTGCCGACTCTCATATATACAACTTCTCATGATTCTTGAAAAAACCCTTAATTACTGTTATTTTGTAATTATTTTTAGTTTTCCCAACATGACTAGTTTGCCAACTCATACAGCATCTTATGATTCTTGAAAAAAACCTTAATCTTTTGTAATTTTTTTTTTCTCGCTTGACCTAAAATCCATAATCTGAGAGAAAGTTAACAAAATCATGAAGTTAGATAATAAGCATATAATTATATATAGCTACGCCATTAATATTGCTTTTTTCTCCTTTAATTGGTCATCTTGTTGAAGAACAACTCAATGGACACAGCTGTGTATCTTAAATGGACAAATATTTGCTTTAATTACCATTACTTACTCATATTTATATGCCTATCAACTAAAAAGATACAAATGTTCACCATATGCATGGAATTACAGATTATGCTAATTATTAAGATGCTATAAGAAGAAAAAGAAAGAGATGAATGATCTCTCTCTCTCTCTCTCTCTCTCACTGCATCCACTGACCAAGATTTTCATATAGCCTCGATTGTTTTTTAATTTGATCACATGTCCTCCAAATATTGATTAGGTCATAAAATGGAATTATCATGCACTGATGAGCATTGGAAGAACATCAATCTATGATACCTATTATGTTTTCTCGTTGTATTCTTATGTATATATCTCAATATATACCCATCCGTACAAAGCTAGATCAGAAGTATTATCTTATCTCTTTCCATTCATCATGTTTCTTAAAATACTCGTATGATTGGCAAATATTAAATTTTCGATTACCATATCGTACCCTTTTAAAAGTAACTTCTTAATAAACTTAATACTGTTTTCAACTCTAATTTTTTTTAAGGCATCTGACCAACTTTGCAAAATAACTAGAGACTATTAGTATGATAAGGAGTGGTTGGAACCTAGTCTCTCTTGTAGCAATGAGATAAACATGTTAAATTATCTCATTTTAGCGTCCCAGTTTTTTCATTGTTTGGACCTTTGGTCCATTTTTATTTCCAATCTTCTTAGCGAAAGTTTCTTTTCCTCTCATGAACACGTCCACACAATAGTCAACTCTTTTAGTTAGTACGAATGCATGTACATCAGTGCGTATTTCTTTATGGATGTTTGGTGCAAACTTTTATTCATTCTATTTCTGGATGATTATTCTGGACTAAAAAAAAAAAGAAGAATTGTGTTAGTTTTTGTGCAAGCAAAATCTTAAATTGACACCATTCTCTTAAAATTGAAATTCTTTAAATTCAAAACTACTTTGCATTTATAAAGGTGGATGAAACAGCTTGTCTAAGAATTCACTATTAAATGTTTACTGCAATAAGTTTCCACAGTTAGCCATCACCTAAAATAATGTCCTCTTAAACCAAATCCTTGGTGTAATAATTAAAACATTTTAAATCACTGTGTATGTTAGGGAGTAATACTGAAAGACAATAATGTTAATCAAACATCTGGCAATAACTAATCTCACCAGTCTTAATTAAGTTGCAATTAATTGTTATGTTCCTGTGTATAATATTATACTAGATTATAAAAAAGATGAGATCTTTAAGTTTAAAGCAAATTTGTGTAAAGCAAATACATAGAACAATCATTAGGAGTAATTCTTTATTCTTTTGCATCATGAAATTTTTTCAAACTATTTATGGCCTCAAGCAAGTTTACATCATTTGAAACCCTCTTTCTTCTCTCTTTTCTTTCAGCAATAGAACAATTGAAGAAGAAACTCAATTCTGGGAAGTGATATAAAGAACATTGAAGTAGCCATGACAGAAGGATTAGAAGCTTATGATGAAGAAAAGAGTGATAGGAGTGAGGAACATGCCGAAAACACATCTGTAGTGTCTTCACAAATGTGTTCATCTTTTGACTTAAATGAAGAAGCCAGTAGTCAAGATGATGATAATATTGCCAAGGTAGGTGAACTCAGCATTGAAGATGATGTGAATGGAACAGATGGGAATTCAGCCAATAATGATACCTCCGGTGAAGGAAATGAAAAGAGGGCTAGAGTTAGGCAGTACGTTAGATCCAAAATGCCTCGGCTTCGATGGACTCCTGACCTCCATCTGTCTTTTGTTCATGCTGTTGAAAGGCTTGGAGGACAAGAGAGTGAGTTTCGATCATATAGATAACAAGATTTTTATTATTTCAACAATGATATTCATAATACCTCTTTTCTTTTCCTCTATATGATGTTGATAAAGGATATGATATATGTTTTTCCTAATCCATTTACTTAGTACTCTTCTTCAATTGGTGCAGGAGCAACTCCCAAGTTAGTTCTTCAGCTAATGAACGTGAGGGGACTTAGTATTGCCCATGTAAAGAGTCACTTGCAGGTACTGTGAAACATGCAGCGATTTATGATTATCTTGGTAATTTTCTTTTGCTAGTTCTCTTATACTAATCATAAATGTTTCTATTTCAGATGTACAGAAGTAAGAAGCTTGACGAGGCCGGGCAAGGTAAAGTTTTGTGATATTTAACTAATGATATATTATGACATAGTTGTAAGTTGTAATGGTCTAGGGGAATTAAATAAAGATCCTTCAACCTTGAAGAATAACATTGGCTAAAATAAAAGAAATAATGCATAACTAATCAGGTGCTTCTCTCTCTCTCTCTTTTTCTTTTTTTCTTTTTTTCTTTTTTTTTTTGGATAGGAAATCAGGTGTTTCTCTGAGTGCTATGTTAGAATATTTCTATACTCAGCCTTGAAGACGCTATATACACTAATAATTCACCTACATTAGTTTCAAAATAATCACAAAAGATGTGAAGTTTAATATTGAAATGGAGAGTGGCAAGCAAAGAGCCTTGTGACTTAATGGTATTCTGCAATTTTCTTTATGTGAACCACTTGGTTTGAAGCCCCTCTCTAACTTGTTGTAAGAACTAAGAGAGGAGAAAAAAAGAAGAAGAAGAGAAATAATAGAGTGGCAAAGAAAAAAAAAATAGATAAGCACAAATTAATGAACCTTATTACTAGGGTAATTATTATGTTATAATTATATAAATAATATATGTAAAATTTGTAAATTAGTTGTTCTTGATAAATCTAGAATAAGAATAAAATGATATCAATCAAAACTAAGAAAACCTTCCAGCTTCATGTTGTAACGGATGCAATATGATTTTTGTTATCAAGTGTTGTGATGTTTCAATTCCTTGCATGTGCACATTTCAGTAGTTTCCAGCTTGTTGGTTGGCATTTAAAGAACTTGTTCACAGGCATTAAAAAGTTATCAGATAACTAAAAAGAATCAAATGACCCTCAAATTCAAAACGCCAACATATATTATAAAGGATTCAAAATCATTGACATGAGAAAACTGCAATGTAAACCGTTTTCACTGGTTAATTTCTATGCTTAATTTTTCTTACTAAAAGCATTTGCATCAATTGATGCAAAGTCTTGTACAATAAAAAAAGATACCAATTTTACACATTTTGCCTAAAACATGCTCCACATCAGTGCTTCTAAAAGTGTGCATATTTGCACATTTGCTACAGTAGCCGTGCATATATGCACGACTACTATAGATCATGTATCTAATATTTTAGATTTTTTTCTCTCTCCTTCACCTCAGTCTCTTAGCTTCTCACTCTCACCTCTCTCTCATTTTATCTCTCCCTCAGTCTCACCGATCTCACCTCAGTCCATCGATCTCACCTCAGTCCACCAATCATTCACAAGAAAATAAGCTCCGATCATAAAAGCTTCGATCACGTCGAATCCCTTCAAGAGCAGATGGGGTGAGGGGGAGGGACTCGGAGGCGAGGATGGAGCACATGGCGGCAGCCGTCGCGAGGAGGTGGCGGTGTTGCGAGGCGTCGATCTTGCTCAGGCCGGAGGCGTCGATCTCACTCCGATCTGTTGGTTGCTGGTTTTTTTTTTTTTTTTTTTTTTTTCTGGTTTTTTGGTTGATTGTGGGTGTGGGTTGGTGGGTTTTGATCTTGATCGGCTTGTTTTTTCTGGTTCATTGGTGGGTTTTGATGATCTTGCCGCCGATTGGGTGGGTGATGATTTGGCTTGACTGGGTTTCGGGTTGGGTGGTTGATGAATGGGTTTGGGATTGAATGAGTTTCGGATTGACTAGGTTTCAGATTGACTGGGTTGGTTTTCCTTGATGATGATGGTTGGGTGGTGATGATGGTGGCTGGGTGTGGAGTGATCGTTGGTAATGATGGACTAATGGGTCTGTGAGAGAGAGGGGCAGTGAGGGAGGGAATAATAAAAAATTGTAAAAGAATAAATATTTTATTGAATAAATGTGTAGAATAGATAAACTGATGTGGGTTTTTTGTAAAAATAGGTGTATAAAATAGAAAAAGTAGGTTTTAGACGTGTAAATTTACAAAAATTTTGCATCAACTAATGCAAATGCTCTAAGATGATGGCGAAACTATGTCACTTCTTGTATAATTCATCCTCGAATGAGCTCATAATCTTTTGTGTAAAAAAAATTAAAAATAATTCTACAAATAACAGATTAAGATCCTCTAATGTTTTTAGATTAACATTACTATTACATTCTTTAAATCTTATAAATTTATTAGGAAATGAGTAAAATGGATTTTTTTTATATAATTAATAATTTAAATAGATACTAAAATAGTATTTTTTATTTTTAAGTTATTGATGCTTTGACAAAATTTTATGTATTAATCTCCGAATGAATGAATAGGATTTAATAACTCTATTGTGGAGTTATTATAAGAACTCTAAAAGATCATATATAATCAAGCATGACACATTATTTTACATGTAACTATGTAAACATCGTTACAAGTAAATTCCTCAAAAAAAAAAATATATATATATATATATATATATTTATGGATGTTTATCCCACATCGGTTGTGTGTGTTAGAGTTTCAGTCCTTATAACCCTAGACTACTACTACAAAAGTTAGACATTTTTGTAGTAGTACTCTAGTTATGTAATGTATTATAAGCATGTTTAAAAAATTCTATATATTACTTTCGTGTTTGTTTGTTTTAATAAGTATTACTGTTTCCTCAAAAAAAAAAAAAAAAAAAATAGGGATGTTTATCCCACATCGGTTGTGTGTGTTAGAGTTTAAGCCTGTTTAAAAAACTCTATATATTACTTTTATATTTATATATTCTAATAAGTATTACTGTTTCCTAAAAAAAATAAATAAAAAAAAAAAAAAGTTAAGATCCAGCATTAAATATTCCAAAAAAAAAAAAAAAAAAAGTTACTAATGATTTAGGTTATGAAAATCAAGCCTAGTTATATAACTCATAAATGATGAATTGTGTTTATTCTTATTACAGTACTAGGTCAAACCTACAGACCATTTCATGGAAGAAATAGTGTTCATGCAATGTCGAACCAAACAAGCAGCACTCATCGACACTTCAGAATGGCGAATGGTGGAATAGTTCTGGCGAGACATTCTGACGACTACAATGTTGCTCATGGTCTTTTGCCATCTCTACACTCCCAACAGCTGCCAGTAGATTTCAAAGCTAGCTTCCCATGGTAACTAATATCACTACAAAAGTTCTTAGAATTAATACATATGTTTACCTACTCCCCTTTAATTACTGATATAGTATGATATGATGATTAAGGGTTAAAAGTTGGTGATCATCTTTACCTTTTGAAATTAAAGAAAAAGTTTCCATTGGCATAATATTAATTATACCTAATAAATTTTCGGACATTTGCTAGTGGCATACTAGGAAAGGAATGAATTGATTTTAGAGCAATGTACATAAGTTTTTACAAAAATTCCTGTTTATTTTATATAAGACCCTACTTTTTTATTTATTTTACACACTTATTTTTCAAAACACCCCATATCAAATTATTAATTTTTACATTTTATTAAATATCAAATTTTTATATTTTTTTAATAAATTTTTATCTTTCTTCTCACACAACAATTACCATCTACTCTTTTATTTCACCCCTGAGATACGTAAAGAAAGAATAAAAGACTAAATGCAAAATGAATAATGTCAGTTTAATTTTACATGATTACTATAGCAATCATATATTATTACATAACTTTGCACAGTCTGATATGAGTGATTTTTTGTCTTAATTAGCTAAAATGTGTTACTTTTTCTGTTATACAAGTACTGATGCAAGTACTCTTATGGTGGTAAATTGTGATTAAAGCAATATAATTTCACACTAACATTATTTTTATTATGCATCGTAAAAAATTGGTCTCTAATTTTATTGTTAATTTTAATTATATTTATGGTTCTCTCTCTCTCTCTCTCCAGGCAGCAGCAGTGGCCTACTAATCAGCATGTCATAACAAGGCCATGTTATCTAACAAACAATGATCTTGGACGAGAAAAGGGTTTGATGAGTTCCACAACCTTCCAAACTCAAGCTAAGTCAACAGCTTCAAACCAAATTCATGCAATGGATATTAACATGCGAATTGGACCCATGAGACCAAGCCGATTTCTTGAGGAAAAGAGATGGCCTCCAATCGATATGATTAATAATAGTCAATGGAAAGTAAACAGAACTTCCAATACGTGGGACAGTACTAGCACCCAGTCACTAGGGCATCGTACTACTGGCGGCAAGTTTATTGGGGAAACCTACAGTGCTACAAGGCCTACTGAATGGAACCTTGGAAATAACACGAGAGTTAGGCAATTCCTATCAACTTCAGATGATCTTGTCAGCAATTCCAATAGCTTTAAACCAGAGTTTGCACCCCCATTTCGGCTTGAGGTAACTTCTTAATTTAAGAAATATTGTTTGACATATGTTGACTGACAGGATCAAGTTATATGTCTGTAGTAACTCTATGTGATATTCAAAAATTTTAGGACAATAAACTTCACCACAACTATCTCATGTGACTGACTGTGAGTAGTGGAGAAAAAGTTACGAGTCCATATAAAACTGATAAGCAATTAGTCATATTTTGTTATATAGGATAGTTGTAGAAAAGAGTGTGACTAAGTTTGTTGTCCTAAAACAACTCAGCAATATTACATCATTCTATTGCTTTTCGTTGAAAGAATATATTGATGAGAATTAACCATTAGATTGCATACCTTACCTGCTTGTAAAATGTTAAAATAATTACCAAGTCATTGTAATAAGACATTTGGTAATTAAATTTTAATCCACAAACTTATACACAATATATAATTAAGTTTGTGGATTAGAGAATAAATAATATCTGATTAATAAGACATTTGGTGTAAATATTAAGAGCAATGAAAATATATATAATTCAATAGTTTCAAAATATTAATCATATAAAAACTTTATGAACTTATGTAATTACACTAAGTTTAACTTAATCCTAATCCTGTTTGTGTATATTATATTTTTACTGTAGCCATTGCTTCTATATAACTTATTTATCTTTAAAATGCAGTTGAATCAAGAGAAAATGTTGGACAAAGGACGGTTGCCTGATTTGCAACTTAGACTTAGCCATAGAGTCGGGAAGGAGGATGAAGACGCTCATGACAAAGGCAAAAGCACACATGAAATTAGCACCAAGCTTTCCCTTTCTTAGCTCATATTCATCGAGGAAACTTGCACAATCTAGTTACAAATCCATACAGATTCCAGACACATAACAAGGCCAAACTTGAGGGTGAGTACTTAGGATCTGACTATGTAAAAAGAAAAAGGAAAACCACCATAGAGTTAGATCGTTCTAAGTGCTTGTCTTAAAGCCATTACAAGCATACTAATGCTTTTGTTGATTCCTTGGTCTATATCAGTTTTGCATAAAGGTAAACTCAACATCAAATTGTAAAGGACAATGAGTCTTTGTCTAGTCATGTTTTTTGATGATTAAGTTTGGTGTAAAAAGTGCTGTGACTTGTGAGCTACGAGATTGTTTGTTTTGTTTTGTTTGTTTTGTTTTTATTTTTCCCTCCTCTTCAAAGTAAAAAGGAAGAATGAAAAAGAATATTTAGAAAATGTTCACAGGATAACAGGAAAAGGCAACAGATTGCATCTTGAGTGACCCCAACTGTGTCAGGCAAAGATCTAAGGACTCAATTTAGTATAGTAGTATTCATATTTGGGAGATCAATATAATTAGCAAAGATTGCATGGCCTTTTCTAAGCAATAAAAGTCTTTTTATTAAAGCAATAAGACTTCTGAGAGTCTGTTTAATTTTCTAGTGAGAAATCATATTTAATCAAAATTGAATAATTGTTAAGAGTCTTGTAACTCAACTAACACCTCATGGTATTTCAAATTGAGATATCCTGTATGGCTCAAATCTTTCCCCTTCTATTATAACTTTCAGATTAAAAAATAAATAAAAAATGAATGACTTAAATAAATTACAAGAACACTCACTTGCATAAATCTTGTGTATAAGGTTTATCTTCCCATGTCAGTTTGTGATATTTATATGCATATCTATATCTATATTCTATAATATAGAATAAAAAATTTGGACTTTGTTTACTTCAATTAGTATCATCCGTTTATGAAGAAAATTTTATCTCAACTAATGATTTTGAAGTCCTGATAAGGAGATATGAGCTCCTAAATTAGGACACAAGCAAGCACAAAGCACAAAGCAGAAATAGTTCTGTTCTTGACCTATAACCGAGCATCTGAAGGTTTCAAAGGTCTAATGCATTCTAGACACCATTTGGTGGGGGAAGGATGAACAATGAAGAGAGACAGAAAAATGAGAAGGTGCAAAGAATACTAAATTTCCATTCTAGGTGTTTGGTAAGAAGGTCAGAAAAATGAAAGGATAAAAGGTAGGAACTATTTCTTCTTTTTTTAATTTCCATCCTTTATTTTGTATTGCATTATCATTATACATCTAAATATTAATTAAAGAATTAAAAATAAGGATAAATTGATCAAATTATATGATTTATTTTTGCACCCTCTCTCTCTCTCTCTCTCTTCTACTAGGTGCTTGATAACACCTACAAGGTGCATATAATGAATGTGTGAGGTCACCTTCAAATAGGTTCTAAAATGGAAATTGGATTTGCCAGTGCTAAGTGTACACTATAAAGCAAGCCTTTCTTAGTTTATTCCTGACTTTTGTGTTCATTTTTGAAATACAAATGGATATTAACCAATAGATGCAAGTGTATGCTACAAAATCCGACAGACATAACTTCTTGTGCTGGAGAATTATAGATGTATAGCTCTAGCTAGGTAAGAATTAATGGTAACTTAAAGGCAAGGATATCAAGCCATAAAAGCCTACCGTGAAGTGTACGAGTTATAGTTGAATACTTGAATTATGATCCCATGATGACGTCTCCTGTTAAGTATACAGATTGTAGCTGGATTATAAACGGAGGGTTACTAGTTATATGCGATTAAGAGAGCCATAAATAATAACAATTTAAGTATACGGATTGTAGCTGGATTATAAACGGAGGGTTACTAGTTATATGCGATTAAGAGAGCCATAAATAATAACAATTTATAAATGGATAATGATACTAAAATTTGGAATTTCAAACCAGTTAAGAGAAAAATATTCCTCAAACTCAATATATAGCGATTTATAAAACCATCCACGTGTACTTTAAACTATTTAATAAGTCATGTACGTTACTTGTTTTTAAATGATACATGTGAATGGTTTTAAGTCATTGAGTTGTCATGTAATGAGTTAGAGGAAAACTTTGTCTGTTAAATTTTTATAAAAAACATATAACAAATGTATAATGCAAGTGTTCGTGCATGAGTATGAGATTGGACTACTATACCTTCTTGAGATAGAAATTGAAAGGGAAAATTGCGATGAACATTGGGGAGGAAACAGCTTGTGGAGACTCCAAGAGAGACTTTAATGGTGAGTTTGGGAGACTCTAATAAGAGAGGACTTATTATAAGTTACCCCTATACCTTTGCGTTTGATCTAAATTTCATTATATTAATTTATCAAGTTCTTGATGATTTTTCTTATGGAATTTTCACTCACAGGTAGCATACCCATGAAATATATTATAAAAAAACATTTCAAAATTGCGTCAATGTGTGGAGATTTATCAACATGGAATTCAAGCAATTAATGTAGGTAAACTCCAAAAAACTTTTCAACGTAAGCAAAAAGAGCTGCAACGGGTGCAATGTATTGATAGATCTTATAACACCTAAGTTTTACAATATGAACAAGCAAACCATGAACGAAAAGCCCATTATAAATAAAAGATCATTCTAACCTATAAAAAATTTTGTCTAATGATTCCTTCCGTAGTTTTAGAGTTTCATTCGGGCTTTCCATAATCAGGCTATAAGGCCACTTCCAGTCCACAATTTGTTCCATAGAAAATTTTAGGCTTTAAAGTTTAATCTAAGGGTCTGTTTGGCTGGAAAAGTGAAAAAGTTGGAGGATAGAAAATGGTGGGATGATGAAAAAGTGGGAGGATAAAAAAGATTTTATTTTCTCTCCTATTTGTTTGGTTGGGAGTGGAAAAGTAGAGGAATGGAAAAAATGAGTTTGAATAAATTTACTCATATAATCTTATTAAAGAATGATGCCCAATTAAAACAAAAAAAGTGACAAATAACCACAAAAAAAAGCAATCACCCAAATTTATTAAAAAAAAAAATCATGTCCCAAAAAAAAATCACGTCTATTTAAAAAAAAAAAAAAACAAAACAAGTATCACGCCTAGACCCTAGAAAATCAAAAGAAAAAAAAAAGAATAGAAAAAAAAAATGGCAACGTTACTGCCCAGAAGAGGAAAGAAAAAAGGACGCCCAGGCCTAAAAAATCAAAAGAAAAAAAAAGAATAGAAAAAAAAAAGCAAAAAAAAAAGAGAGGCAACAAGGCATGTTACTGCCAGGGGTCGAGAAGAAAAAAAAATAAAGGTAACTTGAAGAAGCCCATGTGCACATGCATATGGGCATTTTTGTCAATCAAGAAAAAATTCATCCCCATTCAGTTTTCTCTCTATTTTGGGGAGAAAATTTTTTGGTGGGTCTAGGAAGAAAACATCTAAGCCCCACTATTTATTTTCCTTCATCCCCACCTAACCAAACACACTCCAAAAAAGTTTTCCTTCCTATTTTCTCTCCAAAGTTTTCCATTCACTTTGTTTCACCCCCAAACAAACCCACCCTAAGGTTATTGAGATTTGAGACCACTCTGTTCATTAATGTAAGATGCTAGCCATAACTGTCTCGCCTCTCTACCCACCTATTTGTTAAATTGGCAGATGAGGGAGACATGTCGGCCTAACGCCACTTCGCATTTTTAACAAAATCATTCTTTTAGCAAAGGGAATTACCAAGGAAAAAAAATCATGTTAAACTATATTTTAATTTTTAACAAAAAGCTGCAAACTTTGAAAATTAGAATAATTGAGTTATATTGTTTAAATTAGACTAAACATTCTTCTCCAAAAAAAAAAAAAAAAAAAGACTAAACCTGCATTGCTAATTTTATCAGAAAAATTGCACCTAGTGATATATTCATCAGGTGAAATGATGTCATCCCACTCTAAGTGTGCGTTTGGATGCAAATGAAAAAACTAAATTATTGTACTATTCAGCTTATTTTTGCTATTATTCATGGGTCCCACTGCATATTTTGGTACTATTCATAGGTTCTACTGTACTATTTTAGCTAACTTTTACCTTTATTTACAGTATTTTTAGCAAAAAGTTTTCAATTTCAGCAAAATAAGCGGTTCTCAAAAAGACCCTAACTATGAATGAACCTTAATAAGGTTGTCACCTTGTTGTACACTTCCAATGGCTTTGATATTATTTGTTACGGAGATAGCACTTTTAAGGTATTCTAATTGAAGCCTTAATATAACCTGCATGAATACCACTTAATCTAAAAATTTAAACATAAGGATTTGGGCAAAATTATGTTATATTATTTTCTCAAAGTTTTTTATTTTTTTATTTTTAGTACATAAGAGACTTTTGCTCATACATGTATACTAATTAGGTGAAACATCAACCACACTAAGTTACTAGCATAAATAAAAATTAATAATTAAATAGAAGAAAAAAGTGGACATGCATTACCTAGTTTTATATTGTAGGCACACTAATCAACTTCTAAAAAATTATAACATAAAACGGCTAGTATGACACTCATATGACATGGGTATGACACAGATATTACATGGGTACAACACCCTAATTGAAGGGTTCGTTTGAATACCACTGATTTTGCTGAAAACTGAAAACACTATAGCAAATAATTTTAAAACGTCAGCTGATTATTTTTAGGGCCGACTACTGTAGCTCAGCTGAAAGTATTTAAGGGTCGCGTTTTTGCTTTTTTTTTTTTTTTTTCCTTCTATTCACTCCTCTCCCACCCTAATGCCTGTGTCTTCGAGAAGAGAAGTCCACGCCCACCAGAGAAATCCACGAGGAAGACAACCCAGTCCGATGCCAACGAAGATTGGGTTCCCTCTGGTGTACTCTTCCTTCCATAAACCCATTTCACCCTCTTCCCTAATTTCACTCCTTTCCCACCCATGACAATACTCCTTGAAACTTGAAATGAATGGCAGTTGGGAACTGGGACACACATGAAAGAGAAGCTAAATTAGCCTGAGCTCAAAAACCAAAAGCAAAAAAAATAAAAAAAGTGAAACCCACTTCCCTAAGGTGAGTTTTCTCAAAAACAAATTTCACTATTTTCTATCCTGTTTTGTTCGAATTTCGGTTCTTGTTAATGGGTTCTTTTCATTTGCTGGAATTTAGTTCATTTGATTTGATAGAGTGCAAGTTTAGTCCTCTCTATTTATTAGTTACTTTGCTTTTTTACAAAGTTTTGATCTTTAGGCCACGTTTTGATTGATTGAATTGCTAATAGTCAGTCAGTCAGCAATAGTAAATTGGATGTTGTGAATGTGAATCTATAGCCTAGCCAGGGGTTTAGTTTCTAGGTGCTACACTTGAACTTTCTTGGTTACTATTTTTGTCATTTTCTCCACTAAGCTGAGAGAGGGCACCCTTCGGTTTTTACTTTACCACTTTCTTGGAGAATGTTTGGTAAAATTCTGATTGAATATTTGATCTTTCAATCAAAAATTGAGATTGTTCACTTGGGAAGTTGGTGGCTGTTGAATAAAATTGACTACTCTAGCAATTTTGAATGTATCCCACCATTTTACCATGAATTTCTCTTGAGACTAATATTTATTAACGGTGAATTTGGAATGATTACATAATTCCAATGGGGGAATTCGTGGGAGAGTAAAGTTCAAATAAAATTTCAAAAGAGATGGGAGATTTTTGTAAATTGATGATAGATTAAATGAACCAGAGGCCCATTTCTAAAAAGTCTCATTAATATAAGATCCATGGACATGGTCAAGAATTTTTTGGATAGGGGCAAAAATAGTCCACCATTCAAGAAACTACTTAGGAAAAGGCATATTTTAGGCATTCTTGTATCGAAATGGTAGTACCAAGAATGGCTCATTAGTCATTTCTTTATTCTGAATATAAAACACTTTAAACCATGCATCCATGTACTTCCAGTAACCGTAAAATTGAGGATCAAATTTTCTTCAAAATCTTTTTCTTTCTGGTGTCTCCCTAGAGGGATGGACTGAGTTCTGTTTTGATTGTACACTTATGTGGTATATTTGAGTTTGGTCACTAGTCTCTAGGTTGTGGGTAATGATTTCAGAGTCTCTGTCAACTAAGCTGAGCTCATAAATTCTTTTTTCTTGAAATCGCTGGGAAAGAAATGCCAATTATTTGAGAGATATTTTTGGATAATTTTCTAATGCTCAAATTTAGATTCAATTCTGGTTCTATCATGAAAAATGGGCAATGATAATAATGAGATCTAATGGGCTGGTTAAATATGGATGACTGTTGCTGGTAAAAGGAAGATACATAAGATGGAGTTCTAGGCACTTGGGAGGATAACACATTGATTTAGCAAAAAAAAAAAAAAAAAAAAAGATAACACACATTGGATAAGGAAGGTCTAGTTACTAGGGCAAAAGTTGGTGAGTTGAGGAATATTTTCTAGTACTTTAATAGTTTAGAGGTAGCACTTTCACTTTCAATGAATTTGAGAAATGACTGAAAATCTTGGTAAATTAAACTAGTTTGTGTTTTGGATTGGTACTTACTCTTGGGCTTGATTTGGTCTGCCTGATTGTTCTTTTTGTAGTTGTGGCAATTGCAATATGCAATGTTCATATTTTTTTTGTCAAGAAATGAACCTAGTGTAATCTGAAGCAGTTATAAAATGATCTTATCCTATCCAATTGTGTATAGCAGTTTAAAGTCTTAATCTCATTTTAATAAATATTCTCTTTGGTCCCTAGCTGATTGTGCTCCCTTTTGTTTTTGTTTTTTGAAGCAGATATTACTATCTTCAAATTAAGCAGCAAACTAGCAGTTCAACTTGTTACCAGTGAGATTGCTTGTTAGGTTGATGTTATTTAGCTTTCTTATTTCTTCAGTTATATTGATTACTTACATATGCACCTTATCCTCTATTTTTCTTTTTCAAAAGAAAAATATGCCAATGTCGGAAACGAGTAACTATCTCTCTAGTTCTGATGGCCATTTTTGTGACGTTGACAACTGCATCATTAGGACTTCCCGAAAACTTCATACATTTGGTAGAAGGTTTTATAGTTGTCGCTATTGGTCACCAGTAAGCACCATATCCAAGTATTGGCAAAATATTTGTGTGTGCATTAAAGAACCAATTCATTGTATTCCTATTTATGTGCTGTATTTTATTGTGCAGGATGATGACCGTGCATGCAAGTTCTTCAAGTGGTTAGACACCAGCATTTGTTGTACGCGTGGCGCAGCAACAGCACCTATAGTTATAGCCAAATTCAAGCGATTGGAGCATGCAGTGGAAGTTGCTAATAAAGAGTTGAAGCAAGCACACGCCCTGACAGACGTAGCATTGGAAAGGGAGCGAGTTTCGAAACCAAAGGCTGAAAGAGCCAAGGCTACATGCATGATTTCTGAAGAGAAAACAAAGAAGTTTAAGATAGCTCTAGTAGTCTCCTGGGTCATGTTTGTAGTATTGCTTATCTTGTTTACTAGGTTTAGGGAAGTCAAAATCAGGTAGAGGTGTTTGCCATAATGGGATGTGTATGTATGTAATAATACAGACTTGTATTATTACATTTGTTTTTTATGTTAATCGTACAACTTATTCTATATTACAAGTAACAATTTATGATATGTATGTAGTTGTACTTCTTAAAACAATGTGGAGACGTTTGATTATGATAATGTTAATGGCCAAGTTGATGGAGATTGTAAGTTATGTTGTTGTGTATGTGTGTTTATATATACATATATATATATATATATTATATTTTATTTATTTATCTACATACACTTTGCCAGCAATTGATAGTTAGGGTTCTTGGTGTCTTTAAAACAAATTGAGGGTAGATTTTGTTTTCTTTATTTTTTTTAAAAATTCCTGGCAGATTACTGTTGCAATCTTAAAATCTATTGAGTTTGTCTCTTGTTCAGATAAGATTGAGGTCTATTCAGAAGTCCCCTGTAAGCTTGAAATCTATTGTTGCAATACTAATGAGTTTCACATGTAATGATATATACAAATTCATAAATCAAAGGTATTACAATCAAGTTTTGTGAGCCACCAGTTCTGCTTACCAACAAAAAATCACCATAAAACAAAATGGTATTACATTGAAGTTTGTGAACCATCAGTTATGGTCCCCACAAAAAATTACCATAATGTTAACGGTATTTTCAACCACACTAATTTCTATTGTGACAAAAATAATAGTCACCATAATCAATTAAGGGGAATATAACTTCCGTAACAACTTAAGTCCTACAATGGACGCATCCTACATATCGATGCTGTGATATTGTTCCGAACCTCTTTCATCTCAGGTTTGTCCAAGGAAAAGATCACATGTGTCATTCCATTGTAATGACCTCCCTCGTTGCTTCCATATGTGCCCCGTGCAGAATTTCCACGTTCAAGGTCACTGTTTTCATGTGCTCTAATAAAATTGTGAAGAACCATTGTAGCAACAATGATGTGATTTTGAGTGCGTATTGAAAGGGTGGCATACTTCTCAAAATTTTCCATCTATTCTTCCAAACTCCAAAAGTTCGTTCTACGACCGAACGAAGTGATGAATGGAGATAATTAAATTTTTCCTCTAGATGCTGTGGGTCTTCACCTTGATGAAAATCAGGGAGGTGGTACCTCTCCCCCTTATATGATGCAAGGAACCCTCTCTTCATAGGGTACCCTGAATCAACAAAATAATACTTTCCTGCAAACGAGAATGTTTATTACATTAGCATTTTCACTACATAATACATATTTTAATACAGTAATTAAACTGCATATTTACAAACTAGCTGGAGGTTTTAGAAAGTTGTCTCTCTCATTATTGAGGCAACTTAAAAAGATTCTTGTGTCATGCGCTGACCCTTCCTATCAAACACACACGAATGTGAATTTCATGTCAAAATCACATGAGCACATGCAATTCGTTGTTGTGATCCCTTTCCTTCCTCTGTATGGGTGTTGCTCATCAACTGGTAAGACCACGGGGACGTGAACCCCATCAATCACACCAATGCAATCCTAACCATTGCCACAAAAACACCATGTGAAATTCGATACATGGTATGACCATAAAAATAAATTGAATAAAATCAAGTCAAGATATCAAATTCACAAAGTACCTTGAAATGTGGCCAATATCTTTCTGAATTGCGAATATGTGGTGGCACATTAGGAAATGTAGGATCAACAGGCTTGATAATGTTTGCTACCATAACAGTGGCTAACAATGTAACTACCGTGGCCACGTGTCGATGTATTGTTTCACCCAAATGCTGAAATCTATCTTGCACCATTCTATTACCCATGCTATTACCAAGTACCACCAATGTCATTGCCACAGACTCTTCCAAGCAAACTCTTTTGGTACCGTCATATCCATACTGAGTGCGCCATGTATTACACAATTCTCAAAACACATGGCTTGATAGTCTAAAGACATTGCGACATTTCTACTCATTTCCATTTAAAATATATTGTACCCATTAATACCCTGTTTGTATATTTGTATGCATTGATACTTTGTTCATATAGGTCTCCATGTAAGTTATGACACTTGCACACCCAGCTAAATATGCTGCGAGTACAATGTCGTCGCTCATCTCGAAGTCTACGTTACTGCATATGTTACCGACTTTAATTGCATGTACAAAATCTAGAGTCATACTATAATATGTACGCTAAAAACAAGTTGTTAAACTTTATTGAACATTTATTAGTACTAGGCTAAAAAAGGTGGTACCAATAAATTAACAATCCTAAAGCCTAGGCAGTAGTCTAATGTCTATAAAGTACCCTCACCAACTCATGCAAGCAGAGTGTTTGAATTGAATTCATTGTCATGTGCTTCCATGATCTGATGGCTATGCTAATCAACTAGTTGCCAAACACCCAAAACAGATACCCTACTTAAATTTGGTTTGGATTGGTTAATTTTAGGCATAAATGCACTTTTAGTCCTTACATTTTGCACTTTTTCCATTTTGGTCCCCACATTTTGTTTTTACCACTTTTAGTTCCTAAACCAATTAACGCGTGACATTTAAGTCCTTTCCGTCACCCAACTAATGGTAAAAATTGAGGTGGCTGACGTGGGCATTAAAATATTATTAAAGAAATTATTTGACATTTTTTAAATGCCAAATTTTTTTAAAAAAATTAATTACTCAATTTTAATTAAAAAAAAAACAAACAAAAAAAAAATTATTTTCTTTCAAACAAAAATTTTACTTTCTTTTAATTAAAATGAATTTTTTTTTTTTTTTTCAGAAGAACATATTCATGTTCTCTATGTTCTTCCCCGTATATGATTCATATTCTTACCAAATTAATCCTTATTTTCTTATCATTTTCTTTTCCTTTCTTGTACTTTCTTTATAACCAAACACATCAAAACAAAATAAATTAATTAAATGTCTTTCTTGTCTTTTTTTTTTTTAATTTTTTCTTTTCATTATTTTTTTCAGAAGAACATGTTCATGTTCTTTGTGTTCTTCCCTAGTGTTCTTCCCTATAATCAATCTCTAGCAAAAAACAAACCCTAAACCCAGATCCTAACCAAACCCCAAGCCTATATCCCCAATAAAGCAAACCTTAGCCTTCAAACCCATAAATTTTCTTGGCAAACAAACACAAAAAAACCCATTGGAAAAAAAAAGAAAAAAGAAAAAGAAAAAAAACCCAAATCACCACCACCAAATCAAAGAACATGAAGATCAAACCCAAGCAAAAGAATAGAAACCCAGCAACAAGCAAAGCACCACCACCGAATCAAATCATCCACTACCACATCAACGAAACCACTCCCAAACCAAACCATCCAAAGAATAGAAACCCAACAAAGCACCCAACTCATCCACTCCCAAACCAAACCATAATCAAAGAAACTTCCAATACCACAATAAGTTAACAACTTAAAAAACAGAAAAAATTTCAAAATGCGAAATGTCCAGCAAACGCCAAACCCAAATCTCCAGCAAACCCCAAACCCCAAATGTCTAGAAATGTCAACTTCTTTCTCCTCAGCGCATTTGGCTTCCCCAAAGGTTGTCTCCACCGGCTCCTCAAAGCCCATCAAGAATCGTTCATCACTTCATATCTCTGCCGCTTGCACATCAACGGTGGAGAGGCCGACTACTAGGTCCCACACTACCACAATAGCGGTGGCGTGTGGTGGAGAAGAAGGCCAAGCTTGTGAGCTCTGGCCATGGAGCTACGGTGAACAGAGAGAGAGACTTTGAGATTAGAGAAACTTTCCATCCATGGAGGGTGAGGAGAGAGAGAGTTTGAGAATAGAGGGAGAAAAGGGTTTTGTTTGTTAAATGTGACGAATTTTAGTGTTTAGTTTGAAAGAAAATCTTGATTTTCTGGGGAAAATGTTGATGATTGGAGAGAGGACTCAAGGGCATCGAATTTTAAATCTTCAATATTTTAAATTTCTGGGCAATCAAACATGTTTAGGGAAGAACATGAAGAATATGAACAGTCATGTTCTTCCCAAAAACTAATGAATTTTTTTTTTTTAATGTTTGTTTTTAATTTAATTAATTAATGTGTGTGATTATATTATTTTTTTTATTCCACTGTTAGCCACGTCAGTTTTTGTCGTTAGTTGGGTGACGGAAAGGATCTAAATTTCACGCGTTAATTGATTTAGGGACTAAAAGTGGTAAAAACAAAATGTAAAGACCAAAATGAAAAAAGTGCAAAATGTAGGGACTAAAAGTGCATTTATGTCTTAATTTTAATATGACCATATAGAGCTAAGCATATGCTTTCATAATTTCATCCAAGATTACTAAAAATTGTATATTCAAATCTAGAGGGGAAAGTATAGAAACTCACTGGTGCTGGGAATCAGATGAGTCGTTTAGCAAATCCATCCTTTTGTTAGTTGTTTTGAAATTTTGTTGGCTAGGAACTATTGCATTCAACTTTTACCTGCACAAATGAAGTCTGAGTCAGTTCAGCATAATGCAGCAATTCTGGCTGAGCATAAGAAGAAACAAAGAGAAGTAGCAAAGAAAGGGAAACAACCATTGACAGAGCATAAGAAGAAATATCAATCAAGTTCATTCATTCTAGAATACCCTTCCCAGTTTAATACCCTGATAGCACATCAGTCCAATACCCAACTTCCTAATTGTCTTCCCAAGCCAGTTGTGTAACCACCTCGCCAGCTAAGCCATCCAACTCATCCTAACTAACTAACTCCATTGCACTAATTCTAATACAATACAATGCTAATGTAGGCACACCTCCAATACAAGTATATATACACTAAAGTATAGTACACAATGCCAGCTAGGCAATTACAACACCATCTATAGCACAGTTACATTGTACACTTTAGTAGCACTAACACAGCCCACCTCATCAGCTACACACGCACCCCTCATCAGCAACACATGCACACCTGATTAGCACCACACGCATACAGCACCACACGCACTCATCATCAGCACCATACGCATACTTCAATGTGTTGTTAGCATACTTCAATATTTTGATTTAGTTATTATTTTCTTGATTTTTCTATTACATTAACTAAGTTTTGAATTAGAATTTGGAAATATTATTATTTGCTAGGCAGCACTAGTAGCTGACAAAATCACTTTCCAGTTCTATCTTGTTTCATAAATTATTGCTTGCAGCATAACAAAATTTCTTTACTATTATTATTTTATAAACACTGCACAAAGATGGTTCAATTTTTTAGAACTTTCTTCCCATGTAAATGTCTAACGATTCTACTTGGCACTTTGCAAAAAGTGAGGATATTCATTTTCTAGTTCCTGCTTCTTCCATTGTTAACTATAACTAATCAAAAGGAGAATATATACTTCCTAATATGCATGCTAAAAGTAAAAAAAAAAAAAAACACATTCCATTTCAAAAGTTGTCTAGGAAAAATTTAGTCATTTCTATGGAACATACCCCTTTCTTTCTCAATGGACTACTTGAATCAAACTGTCTAATAATCTACTTTAGAAGCCCTCGGTTAGGGTCCAATAAAAGTTTCCTTGCTGCTTCTTGCTTTGATATGTTTACAAGTATGGAGGCAACATGTTCAAATGGATCATTTGGTAGATATGCAATGAAAATCTCAAACCAACACTGTGGGGTAAAAAAAGGAAATTTCAAATTTGCAAACCAAAATTTAAAAAAAAAAAAATTATAGTACAAAATAAAACATTAAAGACAATAAAATTAGAACATTTGTAAACAGCAGTACTCTTTTTCTGTGAACTTCAATGAGGAAAAAGTTAATAATCATGTAATCTTCAACCAGAAAGATAAGGCCCAAAAAATGAGGTCAGAAAATTTAGAATTTTTAATACTTTCTAAGATATTGCCAAGATTTAATTGGCTTAAAACAATAACCTAGTGGTCTCAGAACAATCTAGAAACCTTTTGTGGAAAAACCTTTATGTATAACTATCGTTATTCTCTTCCATTGTTGTGTTGTGTACCAACTGGGAGTATTACCAGTACTCAAATTTAGTACCACTACATGGAACAAAGTTTATTCATCAAAAATCATATATTCATATGAAACAACTTGAGTTGAAAAAAAAAAATAATTAACGAGTCAATACACAATTTGGTTCAGCAAATTAGTATAACCCTAGCCATATCAAATTCAAAGAATAATGATAAACCTAATGATGGGTCAAATCCAATATTCAGCTGTATTTGAGAATTTCAGATACTTAATGTTAATCAAAACATGAAATCATCAAATGCCTAATGTTTCCTATGTTTGATTGACATCTATATTCTAATACTGAAAGGTAAAACTAGTGAAACATCCAGAAAAGCCAAAAGATATGATGATATTTAACATCTGAATATGTAGCATGCCACAGAGAAACTGAATATGTGCTTATGTGAATAGGTTAATAACCAAAGAGCAAAACGAAAGAGGATGAATGCCCATTGTTAATTACTACTACAATAGAAATAATACCGAACAGTTACATACACACCCATGGTAAGCATAGTTTTTGCCAATAAAAAAAAAAAGAAAAAAAAGTGCAATAGGTACATAAAGAAAATCTAATTACTACAACACCAAACCTAAGCAACCCTATCGAGACAATCCTCTTTCCTTCAGAAATGAAACTGAGGGTTCATTTGGTACTGTATCTCTAGCCACTTCAACTAGACCTCCTTTTGATGACGTTGTGCTACAAACATGTTCCTAGCCTCTTGATTTCCCATGAAGAAGCAGGTGCTGAACATATGAAGGCGATCACCCGATTACACCCCAGGATGAGTCAACACCATGTCCATAATTGCTTGAACCTCAGCAGCTACTGTGGAAGCAAATGGTGTACAAGTACTTACACTTCTACTTTCAACAATAACATCTGAGATGTTCTTCAAAGAGTCGGACATCTCTTGCACAATTGAACGCTTTTTTCTTGGTTTCTTGCAAATTCCCCTAAAAATGTGGACATCGCTTGCCAAGCCTTTCCCCTTATTCACTGCCGGTCCTGCCCTCGACAATGATGGGCCTTCAACCTCCATTGGGTCAACATTCGCAGAGGGTTGACATTGGGGGTCAACAAATTCTTTGCTATCAGTAGAGTCCCCAGACCCTTCGGTGCATTCCATTGGTATTTCACCACTTGGGGTCCATGCCTTCAAGCATGATTTCCATGAACTCAACATTCGGCAAACCTTTGTTTTTAAAGGTTGATGCCTTGGGACATGCCTACATGTGTACAACTAGTAGTTAGAACACAATATAGTTGTAGACAGTTAAGTTTTTCACAATTATGTAAAGTGAACTAACCTCACGCTTTCGGGTCCACCACTCATCACTGGCCTTAATCTTCCCAGTTACAGGATCATAACCCAACCCAGTCTCACACTCAAAAACCTCCTTCCAAGTCTTCCATTGTTTTCTCAGATGATCCTATTTGTATTTAAACTGCGTGTGAGTCACCACTTTTCCTATTTCACCCAACTGTTTAATCACTGCATCAACCCCTCCCCTTCTCAAATATCCTCCATTCCTCTTGCCGTCTAGGACTTGAGCAGCACACAAATCACAAAAAGCTTTTAGTTCCGTTGGATCTTTTCACCCAGTTCCCACATCATTACCAACGTCCTTCGATTTCCCCTTACCCATTTTTGCTACAACGGAATTCTATACTCATTGAGGCATTTCGACAAATAGTTCGTATGCATATCATAATCGGTTACACATGCCCACATGAAAAATTCAAATTAAACTCACATAGTCCAAATATAACATAGGCAAGAAGAGAAACACACAAAATTACATGAAGGAGAGAGAAACCGACATACTAGTGTCATGGAAAACACAAAAACCACATACAAACGTTGAACACAAAAATCACAAATTAATTTCATGGAAAACAAAAAAACCACACACCAACAGATCAGAGAGTATGAGAAGTTAGACACAACTTACAGATAAATGCAGAGATCCACAATGGCGGCAACGACGTCCCAAGTGGAGAGAAGGTAGGCTCAAGCGAAGGAAGAACAGAGGGGTTTGTTTGTTCCACTTACCGTGTTTCCTCTATTTTGATGGTTTTTTGGAGTGTGGTGGGTAGGTGCAATTCATTTCAGAAGAGGACGGAGCATTCACGTGCATTGATTCCATCTCTGGCATATCAGTCTTCTCAAAATCAGAATGACGTAGAACTAAGGAATTAGCCGTTGGAGACGAGCACTTGCATCATGTTGTTGATCCTCTGCTTCTGTGTTTTGTGGGTGATGATCATATGGGTGTAATATCGAAACAGTGCGTTTAGATGTGGGTCATGAGAATAGTACACGGACTGAAGAATTATTGAAACGGTGCGTTGAGGAAAAAACAGCTACGCGTTTTAGGCGTTTTAGTTCCAGGTACTGTAGCCGTGGGTCCCATGGACTGAAAACGCCAAACGTTGGAAACGCTGGAAACACTGTATCCAAACGGATATGAAGTGTCCTTACTACCTAGGTTATGATTTGTGAATATGTTGAATGCTTAATCTCCCCTAGCATGCTAGTTGAATTACTTGCTCAATCAGTCATATTCAATCTACTTTACACATTGTTTGAGTACTTTATTGTTTTTCAATCTACTTTACACATTGTTTGAGTACTTTATTATTTTATTTTTCAATTAGGCAAGTTGGCTCTCTACTCTAATTGAGTTAAAAATAAGTAAAGTTCATATGATAAAATATTAGGTGGATCCTTGAATCCCTAGTGTTTTTTTCTTTTAATTTCTCTTAAATTGATTTTGCTATTTTTAATCGTAGTTTCAATATCATCTTGTTTTATCTTTGGGTGGGAAAAAAAAATACAACTATTTTTATTTTTTGCTTAATAATAGAGTTTTTTATATTAGTATCAATCATTCCCTATGGATCGACTTCATACTCATCGAGATATAATTACTTGCAAAAAATCTACACTTGGATTTGCATTATTTTCATTGCAACAAGTTTTTGGTGCCGTTGCCTGTAAATGTGCATTCTGAACAGTGAACACTGTGTTTTAATTTATATTATTTTCAATAGTTTGCTAGATTTTGGTTTAGATTAGTTGTTTTTATTTAATATTTTATTTTTTATTTTTTTATTTTAGGTACTTAATTATTCTTCTCAAGGAGCAAAGATTGGGGGAATTGATCAATTTTGCAGAACACCTATTATAAACTTAAGTTTTAGTTCCAATTTGTCTAAAGTTACCCATTTAATTGTGTATGAGCATTTGGCAACGTGACCATACAAAACGACTTTATAGAATAGAATTAGAGCAATTAATTGTTGAGTTACCTAAGCTTATAAAGAAATTTTTGATAATTTGTCTTTCATGGCTGATGATTAGAGTAACCAAGGGAACAATAAGTACCAAAATGGCAGAATGATCAGCCTATCAAATCCCTTAGGGGATTATTTGCAACCTACCAGAACCAATATACCTTCGTGTATGATGTTCCCTGATGTTGTGGGAAACTTTGATATGAAATCGGCTGTGATTAAATTACTCCCTAAGTTTCATGGGCTTGATTATTAAAGCATGTATTTGCACCTTAAGGAATTTGATGAGGTATGTGCTACATTGCAATATAACAATATTATTGAAGGGGAGATTATAATTGAATGGAATTGAATGATCATAAGGGAATGGAAATGAATTGAATGATCATAAGGGAATGGAAATGAATTGAATGTATTTAAGCAAGGGAGAGGAATAGAAAAGAATGGAATGGAATAGAATTAAGTAATCTTGATTGGATGTTTTAAAATAAAGGAATGGAAAAAAATAAAAATGAATGGAATGTAAGTAATTTTGTTTGGGAGCAACATGGAGGGAATGAAATGTAATCATTTTATAACAATATTAATATTAGACCCCTATTTTAAAATAAATGGTTGAATATATAGGGGTATTTTGGGAGTTTTAGTAAAAAAAATCATTAATTCTAATTTCATTCTCTCTCATTCCTCCCAATTTTGGGGGGAATGAAAATTTGAGGTTTTAAGGGAATAAAAAGGAATGAGTGTTCCCTCCTACTCATTCCATTTCCTCCCACTTAAACTCCCAAACAAGGGAACAGACTTTCCATTCCCTCCATTAAAACTCCCAAATAAGGGAAGGGAAAAATATTCTAAAATTATTCTTTTCATTTCTTTCTATTCCATTCAATTCCCTCCTCCCAAACGAGGCCTTAAAATTCTTGAATGTTTGTGGGTTTTGGGAATCATTGGAGAGCAATCCCAAATCTTCAAGAGGCCTTAGAGTGATCAAGGAGACTTGACCATGCGATTGGCGGCTCAACTTGCAGATTTGGTAACTAGAGAATAGAAAGAATTTGAGTAACTAGTTGGTAGTAGGAGGCTGGAGGGCTTGAGTTTATTGTTACTTCATTGCTTTGAAGGCTTTGTATATAAGATATACTGTAATTATTTTCTCTAGTGGTTCATTTGGTGTAGTGATGCCCCAAAGAGGTTTTTCCACCCAGTTATCGGGTTTTTTCTCTTTGTAAACACCTCAATGTGTTGTGGCTATGTTTTGATTGTGTGGGATTGTTTCTATTATGTTGTTTTCAATGCTAATATAAACCCGTTAATCACATTAACAGTGAGATCTAATTTTATAGATTAGCCTAAAATTGACAAAGCCGTAAAGTTTGGGGTCTAAATCATAACCATAGTTAAATTTGGTAGTTCTCATAAGTTTACAATATGAACCAGAAAACCATGAACGAAAAGCGTATTATAAATAAAAGATCATTCGTCTATCAAAAGTTTTGTCTAATGACTCCTTCCGTAGTTTTAGAGATTGAGTTTCATATGGGCTTTCTATAACCAGGTTATAAGGCCCACTTACAGCCCACAATTTGTTCCATAGAAAATTTGGGCTGCAATTCTAAGGTTAATGACATTTGAGACTGCTCTGCTCATTAACGTAAGTTGCTAGCCATAACTGCCCTCTCCCCTCTACCCCCACTTGTTTGTTAAATTCTTTTTTTTTTTTTGAGAAATAATTACAACATGCTGCTAATCCTGCAGTTCGAACCCTTTCCTCCCTAGACCCCCAAGCACTTTGTTAAATTGGCGGATGAGAGACATGTGTCGTCCTAAGGGCTAAGGCCACTTTGCATTTTTAACAAAATCATTCTTTTACCAAGAAAAAATTCCTGTTAAACCATATTTTAATTTTTAACAAAAAGCTGCTAACTTTGAAAATTAGAATAATTGAGTTATATTGTTTAAATTAGACTAAACCTCCTTCTCAAAAAAAAAAAAAAAAAGAAAAAAAAAGAAATGAAAAAAAAGACTAAACCTGCATTGCTAATTTTATCAGGAAAATTGCACCTAGTGATATATTCATTGGTGAAATTGCGCCATCCCACTCTAACTGTGAACGAACCTTAATAAGGTTGTCACCTTGTTGCACACTATCAACTGCTTTGATATTTACTTGTTAGGGAAATAGAATTTTCGGGGTACCATATTCTAATTGAAGCCTTAATACAACATGCATGGACACCACTTAATTCCTCAAGTTTTCTTTATTTTTACTACATGTGAGACTTTTACTCAACAGGTGAAACATCAACCACACTAAGTTACTAGCATAAATAGAAAGAAAAAAAAAAAAAAATGACGAGGCGGACGTCATTAGGAGCGGACCCCATAAGTTGAAACTAAATATAAATATTTATTTATTTATTTATTGTAGGCACACCAAAAGTGGAAAACCTTGGCAGTAACTTAGAATTGGTCATCCCCATATTCTTAATAAAACAACAAAAACAAAAAAGGCCAATGTCTTAGAATCCTGTTTCACCAGCTGCTGATTGTCTTAAATAACCAGGTTCCATACAGTATCTCAGCCTTCACTACAAGATCTGACCCAGGATTTATCTTAGTGGTGGGTAAATAGTGTGTTCCCAATCCATAAAAAAGTATGACCTACATGCACCACAAAACTCTATAGTCTTGAAAACAATTTTTGTCCATCATTCATTATCTACCAATGCATAATCAGTATAAGATGCAACTAGCAATAAATTACAAAGATTAAACGTTTAAAAATAAAAAGATAAAAAAGATAGATCTGCTGATGCTCATTAAAAATGCTTATTTAACGTGAGTCCATACATGTATCAGAAAAACAAAAATTATAGTCCGTACCAATTGATGAAAAGTTGATAACAAAAATAGTTCAATTTTCTCCCAAGTGGTGACATGACCAAATAAACCTTCTCATTAAAAATAAATAAAGGAAAAAGAATGATCAGATCACCTTAATTCATTGTTGAAGGTCGAGACTATAAGAATGAGAGAAGGTTTGTGCAGCAAGCCAGCAACTCTTGAATAATCATAGTAACAAGAAAATCATATAAAGAAAACAAGGCTAATGAATTACAGTTGAACCACTCAAATAGCCATTTAGGCATTTAAATCTGCTTGAAAGTCTACAGACCAGGAGATGCCGTGAAATGCTGCTATGACAGAGTATCTAAGTTATCAAGGAAGCTGTAATACTGCACCTCCAAAAAAAAAAAAAACAAACAAACAAAAAAAAGACCACTAATTTCTATATAAAAAAATTCACAGAAAACTGTAGACAGTGAAAAAGATTAGTGGCCATTACAAGTAATTATAAATATTGCCTGGTGACTATTTGCCTCAGCCCTTATAGCAGTACAGGGAAAAATGACAGTAACCAGTGAACTTAAACAAGAATTGAGCAAACAAATCTCCACTTACCTAAAATATCATGGGAGAAACAATGGTGTTGGAAAACCTCCGCGTGAAATGATACGAAGACATACTTTCTTTGACCATTTCAAAAGAGAACTTAACAAACAAGCCAATGAGCCTAAGGACCTCTGAATCTAAGTTTTCGGTTGCTGAGAAACGTGACTAATTAATTCCTGTCAAGAAAGGAAAAAAAAATTAGCACTTCTTTTTATCCCAGTAATATGCCTTCTTTTATGGAGAAACCATGACAATGAAGAGTGACGCCATTACCTCAGAAAATCTAACATGATCATGATGCAAATGAGAAGTTTTTACAATGGTTTCCCACTTGGTTTTAGTGGAGGATGTCTTAGGATCCTGCTTTTTAGGATTCACTTGACTGCCAAGATTTGAAAGTGAGAACAGATTACTAGAGGAAATGGAAGGCAGCGTACGCCAAAGCCAAGACTCAGAAGGTGATTTTGGTAAAGGAGGGGGAACAGTGGACTGTACAGAACTAGCATCCACATTTCCTTGGTCATCTCCATTAAGAATCTGATGACTTTCAATATTTAGATTTCCTTCAGTAGTCACTTTTGAGCATTCCAAAGACTTAGATCTTTCAATAAGTCCTTGATCCTGTCCAGAGCCTTCCATCCTGACCTCTTGGCCTTTCAAATTTGATATTTCAGACTTGGAAGATAAATCAGCATCACCAGACCCATCGGGTTCTAATATGCTCCCTTCCATCAAAACATCTAGGCATTTTGTATGTTGGAAAACAAATTCTCCAGTAGTAGTTTCTTCCGGCTGCCTGCTCACTAAAGAGGTATCCTCACCAGCAGAGTCCATACATCCCTTGGTATCTGAGGAACTTGAGTTTAAAAATGATTTTTTTGCAATATTTACAGTATCTACATACAATGTCTTCTCAACTGCAGGGCTCATTGAACCTGAAGCTTGTTTATCTTTGTCACTGCCTTCAATATTCAGATTGAACCTGTTCGCTTTACTATTTTGAATTCCTTTGGGAATGATAGGAAACCTGATGCCACGAAAGGGAGACTGAGGTGCTTCATTCCGGTAGGGAGATACTCCAGCACCCCATGAACGCCTGTAGGGAGATAACCCACCTGCTGTTGTATGCAGTTCCCCCGAACGAGTAAACCGACGGGATTCACCGGTCTGCTTATTCCCAACTGCTTTTTGCAGTTCCCCTGAACGAGTAAACCGACGGGATTGACTGGTCTGCTTATTCTCAACTGTATTTTGCAGTTCTCCAGAACGAGTAACCCAACGGGAATGAATGGCAAGCTTATTCTCAACCTTCTGCAGTTCACCTGATCGAAATCCATTGGCTAATTTGGACTTACTAACATTATCCCAAGCATGCTGAAAAGAGACAAGACCACAATCAATGAATCTGAATTGTGTTAATTATAGCAAGAACACTGAATATTAAGAGAAAATGGAAATGGAAATGCTCACCTTTTGAGCAGTTTCATTGTGAGATCGAATATAAGCAGTTTTTCCTTGTCTTACAATGTCACCGGTGGAAGACACAGGACCCTGGGTAACTTTCATCCCCGGCAGTGGATTTAAGAGGCACAAAGAATTCTTAAGGCGTAATCGTGTGAATAACCCACAACCTTTAGCTGAAATATTGCCAGAATTGTCATATTCACTGTCTTCATCTTCGCTTTCCTCTTCCTCTTTATTTTGGCCATATACTGTTATCATGTTAGACTTGTTTTGATTACTTAAAGGCTTCCTATCCCCACTAACCACTCTATTAACTTGTCTAGGTTGCTCATGTGTAACACTTGGCTTCCTTGAAGCATATTGAGGTGGCTCTAAAGCCATTGCCCTGGCTGCAGGTAGGAAGCGTCTCATCATAAAGTCTAGAGTTTGTGGATCTGTCGAAAAGTTTCCAGAAGGTTTCATTTCCAGACCACCAGACCCGCTCAGACCATTTGAACTACAGTTCATGGAGAATGAATCCGTAGGAGACAGCGTGTCAAATGCATCAGAATAAACATCATCATTTTCGTCCTCCAAATCGGAGCTCCCTTTCTCATTTATTCCCTCATTGCAGAACTCTGATTTGGTCGCTTTGTCCTTTGAAGAATATGCTTTAATTTGATACCTAAGCCTATTTGTATCTTCATATTCCTTTTCCAGAGGCTTTTTCATACTATCAAAAAACCTTACAGGAGGAAGTTTTGGAGTAACAGATTTCTCCTCAAGAGGCTGAGGGTGAGGCTCAGGTCTATTGCCATCCTTGGCTCTTCCTGGGATCTGCTCCCAATTAAAAGGAACCGCAACGGGTTCTGTCACTTGATCCGTTTCTGATCCACAAATAGGAAGAGTAAATCGCCTGCTGCGCATAGGACTCTCAATTACTTTCCTATTCCTCCTATCTTCAGAGGCTAATGGTGAAGAAAATCGCCTCACAGACATAAGTGGTGCATTAAAATTCAATTTTCTTTCCCCCATCCTAAATAACAACCAAGTGAATTCTGTGCTGTACAGTCCCTCTTACTTAGAGGTCACCATTGTCAACAATTCATAGACAGTGGCAAGATAATGCGGCTAAAATCATCATAAATCCCTCCAAATGCCAATTTTCCATAAATCCTAAAAATAAGCAAAAAAGGAAGAAAAAAAAAATTAACCCATATAGCAAATCACTAATGATAATAAAAATAGAGCACCAAAGGCACTTATCATTCTCAGCTGTGAGTATGTGACTAGGAATTTAAAGCAGAAAAAATAATTAAAAAACAAACGATACATAAAATTATCTCGGTTTAATGGTAGCCAAAGTGAAAGATTAAGTTTTGAATACTAATTTTCTCATCATTTGATATCTCAGTGAAGAAATAGAAAGAAAGAAAAAGAAAAAATCCTAATTTAACTACTAAGCCAATCGGAAACTAAAGCAAACTAATGGAAATACAGATTTTAATATATCATTTTATTTATTTATTAACTTGATCTCAGCAATTAAAAAACTAATTCTGCAAACGAAACAATAAATCAGACAACAAAGTCTTGTCAGATAAGCTCAATTTCTAATTTTTAAGATAGTAGATGTTGACAGTTAATTCTAAACAACCAAACAGAAGAAGCATTGATTAGATAACTAACAAGAACTACCATTTCTTATTGTAAAACCACCCAAAAAAGAAGAAGAAAAAACACTACTCAAAAACAACTATAAACACTTGAATTTCTTGATATAATCTTGCCAGCACAAAACCTTAAAATGAGATTTATTTACCTAATGGAAGATTCACTGGAACTGAGTGAAACTTAACAACAGTTTCATACTAAAAAGAAAAATGGGGAACAATTACAATACAAGAAAGTTCCAAGAAAATTCAGAATTTACCATCTAAAGAGAAAATGAACAGAGAATTACTCATACACAATCAAAAAAAGAGATTACCAAAGAAAATAGTAAACATACAGTGAGTGAAAGATGGCTGTTCTTTGTAATGATGGCGTGTTGCTTTGGGGGAATGAGTGATAACAAAGAAAGAGACTGCAGAGAGAGAGAGAGAAATATGAGTGTGCTTGCTTTTTACTTTCTTCGTATATGGGTGGCTCTATGCGCTCGGACAGAGACAGTACAGTAACTGAGTAGTTTATAAACTGACTCGAGGAGAGATATATAGACTTCCTTCCTTCTTGCTTCAATATTCTCTTATCTCTGCTTCTGTCGCGTTTGTACTCACGCGCGTTTTGTTTTTCTTCTTCTTTTTTTTTTTTTTTTTTCTTTTCTTTTCTTTTAGCTAGTAATATAATTTTTGACAAATCACCTTTTATACTCTATAGTTTATACTCTATACTTTTTTTTTTTCTTTTTTTTGGGTAAAATACAGTTATTCTAGTTTTAGGTCCAAGATCATTTTGGTCCCTAAATTTAACTTTGTCTCTAGACTGTTACTAATTTTTCTCCACTTTCTTATAATGATTAGAAACTAAGTTAATTAGTTTTGAAAAATTTTACACTTAACGAGCATTAACCCAAACCTCAGGAATGTTAACTATATTTTACTTTTTTTTTTTTTTCTTTTTTGCAAAGTTTATACATTATACTTTAGGCAAAGTCTCTGTTCCCCCCACCTCCCCTTATATTTGCTAAGTAAGGCATGGCATCATATTGATCCATATAATCTCAACTAGAAATATAAAAAATCTTATAGTTTTCTCGTAAAGCAAGAAAACTCCTAAAGTTTTAAGTATAATATTTAATTTTGTGCAATACATTTTATATGTAAATTGTTAGCCGACTTTTATGTGTATCATAAAACCCTTTACGGCATTATTTATGTGAAAATAAATAATAAAAATATGAACACGTGTCATTACATTAGCAGTTCACTATTTATTTTCATAAATATTTTTCAATTTATATATTAAAATAAAAATTCTATATAAGAGTTAAATGTTACACTCAAAATTTTAAGGACGAGATTTCACAGGAGTTTGTATAATTTTCCTTAATTTTAAAAGTTTCAAATTGAACCCTTTAGTTAAAATGATTCAAATTAAACGCTAAATTTTATAATTGTTTTCTAACCTTTTATTGAAAACAAAAAAGGAAAGAAGAAAGAGGTTTAAGATTGATGTAAATAAAAACATATAATTTCATTAGTTTCAAATAAAATTTAACACCCCCTACCCCTCAAACCCAAAAATTAAAGTTCGATTTGATACTAGTGAAAGTATAAGGTTTAATTTGTAACAAGCTTATTAAAATTATAAAGTTTAATTTGAAACCACCATTAAAATATAGGGTATTAAAATGTAATTTATTTATGATAAAAAAAAATGTCATTTACCCTCTTTCAAAATAATAATAATAATAATTTACCCCAATTTCCATACTCCTTGACAATGAAACAGTAAATAAATATAATTATTGTGATGGACTGAATCTATACATGAGACATAGTAAATACAAATGACTTATTTAAAGAATATTATGCTGCTTATTTAATTACATATTGTGAAGAGAATATTATCATTTTAAAAAAAAAAGTCATTAGGAGAGTGCTCTCATGGGGTTGCTGTGATCTGTTCTTCTAAAATTAGAGTTTTAAACATGTGAAGCCATGACATACCAACTTATTTTATAGATATTAGATAATTTGGTTGGTTAAAATTATTTCAAACTAAATTCAGATCCATTTATATTATAAATTTTCGCTTCAAGCACAATTAAAAAGATTGATAATATCTAAATTTGAGTAGCATATGTACTTTCATCTCAGTAGATTTCTCTATGAAAATTAACCTCATCCTAATAAAGGAGCAACCTCTGTATTTAAAGGTTTGAATTGTGCATTGATGTTTATCATTTATTTATATATTTATAGATGAGCACACGATTGAGGTGGGTGTCAAAAATAAAATGCACGACACATCCGTGGGAAGGGAATAAAGATAACACAACATAACACCTCCCAATCCCATATCTGATATCTCAAATTTAATGATATTGAGGTTTGGGTTGGGTGGTCACGGACATACAGTTGGGAAACAGAGTCGGTTGCTAAAGCCAACGGTAGCAGTTTCGACAATTTTGGCGGATTAGTTGAACCGACATTTTTTAATTGACATACATTATTCTGCTCTGTGAATGGGAATGGCTTTGTCCCACGCACCATTAATCAATCATTGCCAATTATGTTAATACCAGACACAGATTATCCTTTCGAGGCAGGTTTTACGTAAAGCAACGTAAATAAATAAACGGAGTAAATAATTAATTAATAGGGGTACAGAATATTACACTTTATACACACAAGTATGAGATTATTAATATATATATATATATTTTTTTTTTAATATTACTAAGTATGAGATTTGTTTTATTTTCCTTTTCTATGAAATATGCGGAAATTTTTAATTTGTGAAGCTGAAATGATTTTATGGTAAGAGAATATTACGTGCCATTCATACTATTATTGTAGTTTGAACAAGAAATCTTTTATAGATGGCACCAGAGCAAAGCGAGGCAGATCAAGGGTGCTAAGAAAGAGGGACAACTAGTATTTTGATAAATAATAAATAAATATGTGAAAATAAATAAATTATAAATAAGATATGTGTGTGTGTTTGTATATATATATATATATATATATATATAAATACACACACGCACACACACATTCGGAGTAGTGCAAAATAAGACAGAACAAGCAAAACTCATCCTTACCCATAAGGTATTTGGGATAGAAAAAACCTATGCGGAGCAAAGGGAGATATGACAAGTCAAGCGTGACAAATAATTTTTGTCATCACTAATTCATATTTAACATTTAAAAAAATTAAAAGAATAGAAGTTGATTGCACACTCAAAGAATAGTCAACTACTTAAGTGCTCGAAAAACTCTAGACGCCTAGAGCTAAGGAAGAAAGAGACCTCCCTTTCATTCTTATTCTTCCTTTGAATCTCAATTAGATCTAAAATGTTGAAAAAAAATTGTGAGAGTTAATTTTTTTTTTTTTTTTTTTTCTTTTTTCATACTAAAGGCCAAAGAAAAATAATAGTTTATACAAAAGAAAAAGTGTATAATGCAATAGTCAAATTTTGGCCGAATCGCTTTTACAAATAGTTTAATTATTCATAGTCCATTGACCCCATGTGTACATTCCCAGCAAAATTCCATTCAAGCAAACTATAATAAGCTATAAATTGCTTTTATTTTTCAATAATTTTCTCTATATTCCCCTTAAATTAAGGAAATCACCATATTTAGAGGTCGGTTTGATTTATATAAAGCCATTATTATATATGTCCTTTGGAGATTGTCTCTCGTGATTCTAGGGGTCTGCCATTCTTGTCCATGCCATAAGAATTAATATTGACAACAAAACAACTAAGTCATCCCCTTCCACATACAACAGTCAAGATTTGCCTTATAATTAACTAAAAAAACTGTATTACTATTTTATTACGTATATGTGGTAAAGCATTTGGATCTAAATCTAAATCTAGCATCTTTCTTATCAATTATCATATACCATTACCAAGATCATATTGTTTTTCTTATTAAAAAAATATCATATTGTTTTTATCTACAACTTAAGTATTTAAGGGAGATCGGAGATAAGTATTACTATTTTAATGTTATGGAGGCTTCATTCGAACGAATGCAAATCCTTTGTACCACTTTTTGTGTATCATTCTATGTTCCATCAATCATTACTTACCATGTGTATGATTGCTTTCTATTTAAATTTCAATTATTCTATAAGAAAAGTAAAATGAAAACTTGGCAAATAGTGATTGGTGGAATATAGAGTGGTACACAAAAACAGAAAATGCTAGAGATACAAACTTTTTTACAAAAAAATTTACAAATTGCTGAGGTGGAGAGTTATTATTGGTAAATGAAAAAGTGATGTTAATGATGGACTCAGATGAAAACCAGTAAGAAGTTAGTCGCAACAGAAGTTTGTAAAAATGTTGTAAAATAATTTGTGACTATAGCATTACTCTACAAAAAGTAGTACAGAAGATTTGGACTCTCAAAACATCTCATATATATGGGGATGAATTTTTTCCCTCCTTTGAACGTATGGACTTGGATTGGAACATATTCACTCATTGTTTGATGGCATTCCTACGCAATTTTTTTTTTATTTTTTATTTTTATTTTTTTATGGGAAGACTGAAACTTTTATTAAGAAAAATCAGTTAAAGATACATCATGGAGAAGAGCTTACTCTAGAAAGCAAGAAGTTTCTTCCATCCAAGTCAAATAATCCGTAATACCTAGTGTGTGCTTTGCTAACAAATGTGCAGGTCTCTTACCTTGCCTATTCACATGAGAAAAATCAATTCTATCTAAAGGCCCACAAGACATCAGAATACCCCGTACAACAGATTCTATCACAGATGGTGGTGCAAAGGAACCACAGAGTGCATTGTAAACCACCAAAGAATCACCCTCAATGATGAAGTCATGGACACCCACATCTCGTGCAAACTCCAGCCCCACTTCAAATGCCTTAGCCTCCACTTCTAGAGCACTCAAAGGAGCGTTGAATTTTCTGCTTAGAGCAGCAATAACTTGCCCATTTGCATCTCTGATCATCACTCCCACACCAGAAGATTTTTGAGCCGAGAAGACTGCGCCGTCGACGTTAACTTTATACCTCGCCGTTGGAGGAGGAGACCACCCAGCAACCCGAGGCGCCACTGGGATGGGATCCACCTAGTTTGCTTCTTGAAACTCCTGCAAATACAGATGAGACCACTGGAACAGAGCCTCGGCATTCTCCTTTCTTCCGCCATGCCGAACCTCATTACGGTTAAACCACATTGCCCATGCCACAGTCACCACTAGTTCAACGTCCATTTCCTCATGTGAGTCCGACATCAATATCTGCCATAACAAGTCGTGAAATGAAGTAACTTGGGACTAATCAAAATGAAACCTTAGCTCTGTGCATTGCCAAACTTCCTTCGCTTGTTAACGTACATTATGTTATGGGCTTTAGGCCCAGTTAGATTACTTGTATAGCACACTTGTACTTGTACTACACTTTACTTGTACCGCACACATATGCCTCCTATATAAAGGCACTGATGTATATTCTTTAATCAAAAAAATACAATACTACAGATTTCAGTATTTCTAACATGGTATCAGAGCCATTGCTCTGACATTTTCTTAGCAGTCTTGTCTTTATTGGTGTTACTCCATTCTCAAAATCGCTTCCGCCATCACAACAATCTGCAGCCTCTCGCCGTTGAACCTCCGACGTCTTCCAGCCGTTGTCTTTGGGTTCCGGACCTGCAGCCGCTATCGTTGAGGAGTCCTACACCGCACAGATCACTGCATGTGTCATCAACGCCGCGAATATTGCTCCGATCAGATTTCTGGAGGCATCACTGAGATCGTCTTCAGTCGATCTAACTGCCGGTGAAAGCCTCGCAGTCATCGGAGACGGCACGCGCCCTCACGCGCCGCCTGAAGATTCTGCGTCAGAGTCCCACGCGCCCCACACGCCGTCCTCAGTTCCAGCTGACGTCACCCGTGACGTCATCTGTGCCACGTCAGCCCTAGCTGCGTCATCATCCAGTCATCTGCTGACGTCAGCGCCACGTCATCTTGCTGACGTCATCCGCTGACCGCTGACCGTTGACTTTGACAGTCCGTTGACTTTGACCGGACGTTGACTTTTCTTCAGGGTTGACTTTTGCAGTCCAGGTTCTCCTTACCCAGTTTTTCGCGTAGATTTCATTTTTGCAGTCTGTTTTTGCATATTGTGTCTCTAAATGGATAAAAATGATATTTTTCTTCCTCGCCCCATCAATACTATATTGGAGGGGAATAAGAATTACTTATCTTGGTCTCAAGCTATGCGTAGTTTTCTTAAGGGTCGCATGCTCTGGCATTTTTGTACTGGTGCAATCACTATTCCTGTCAAGGGAGCCGATGAAGAAGATGCTACTTTCCTTGGTCGCATGATTGAATGGGATAGTCATAACCACATGATCCTCACATGGATTCGAAACACTTCCATTCCCTCCATCTCCAATCTATTGGGCAGCTTTGATGATGCAAAATCTGCATGGGATATGTTGGCCAAAAGGTACTCCATTACTCACGGATCCATGAAATATCAGTTAGTGGTTGAATTGCATCAACTTAGGCAAGAACCAGGGCAGTCCATCAATGACTACTATGATCAGCTTCGCTTCACAAGGACTTTGCGCCCATTCGAGGTCAGCTTCTAAATCGCAGTCCTGCTCCCTCTCTTGATACTGCTGTGAACGAGTTGGTTAGAGAAGAAGCTTGTCTTGCTACCCTTCAAGCCCAGAATAAGCTCAATGTTCTGGCTATTACTCCTTCTGCTCCACTCATAGAGCAACCTCAGCAATCAGGTGATTCCTCTGGCTCTAGCAATCGTCGCAAGTAGACCAACAAAAAGTTCTGCAACTATTGCAAGCGTCCTGGCCACACCATTGAGACTTGTTACCATCGCAACAAATCTACTGCTGCTGTTGCTAATACTGAGCCTACTCCGCCAATGACTTCCATTTTAGCTGAGTCTCAGTCTTCTGGATCCACTATCAACCTCTCCCCCACTGAACTACAGGAGATCATAGCTCAGGCTGTTCGTATGGCTGGTAATGCATCTCTTTCCACTGCTCTCTCAGTTCTACCCGGTAAGTCTCAAACTTGGCTTTTTGATTCTACCTGCTGCAATCACATGACACCTCACTTGTCCTTATTCTCCAAACTTGACCCTGCACCACATCCTCTAAATATTCATATAGCTAATGGTTCCACCATGCATGGGAATAATCTAGGTTTTGTTTCAACCTCCAACCTTTCTGTTCCTGGAGTTTTCCATATACCTGACCTATCCTATAATTTGTGCTCTGTGGGACAATTAGCTAAACTAGGTTATCGCCTTATTTTTTACTATTCTGGGTGTATTGTGCAGGATCCGAGGACGGGGCAGGAGCTTGGGACCGGTCCTAGAGTTGGGCGTATGTTTCCTGTGGACAATCTTCATCTTCCACCTGTTGCTCCTGTTTCTGTTGCTGCTGCAGTTTCTTCCTTACCTTCTCTCGCACTTTGGCATTCTCGTCTTGGTCATGCACCATCTTCTCGGGTACAACAGTTAGCTTCTAAGGGTCTGTTGGGTTCTGTGTCCAAAGACAATTTTGATTGTACTTCATGTCAGTTAGGAAAACAGCCAGCTTTGCCTTTTAATAACAGTGAATCTATTTCTAATAGTATTTTTGAGTTAATTCATTCTGATGTTTGGGGACCTTCTCCTGTTGCTAGTATTGGTGGATCTCGATATTTTGTTGTTTTTATTGATGATTATTCTCGTTATAGTTGGATCTTTCCTATGAAATCTCGTTCTGAAATTTTACCAATATACAACAACTTTGCAAAAATGGTTGAAACACAATTCTCCAAACGTATCAAAATTTTTCGATCTGATAATGCTCTTGAATATACTCAATATGCGTTTCAAGCTCTGTTACATTCCTATGGCACTGTACATCATCTAACTTGCCCAGGTACCTCTCAGCAAAATGGTCGAGCTGAAAGAAAACTTCGTCATATTCTTGACACTGTTCGTGCTCTTCTTCTTTCTGCCAAAGTTCCTGCCCCATTTTGGGGTGAAGCTGCTCTTCATGCTGTTCATGCGATTAATCGCATTCCAAGTGCTGTCATCCATAATCAGACTCCGTATGAGCGTCTCTTTGGGTCACCTCCTGACTATCATCACCTTCGCTCCTTTGGATCTGCTTGTTTCATTCTTCTTCAGCCTCATGAGCACAACAAACTTGAGCCTCGATCTAGACTTTGTTGTTTCCTTGGTTATGGCGAAACTCAAAAAGGGTATAGGTGTTATGATCCTGTCTCTCATCGTCTTCGTGTTTCTCGTAATGTTGTCTTTTGGGAACACCGATTGTTTGTTGAACTCTCTCACTTTCGTTCTTCCCTGACTACCTCATCTGTTTTAGAAATCTTTCCAGATGAGTCTCTTGTTCCTTCTATAAATACTTTTGATCCTCCTTTGGACTTCTCTCCAGATATTTTTGATGCTTCTCCTAGACAGGTTGAAGATGAACAGGTTGATGACGAGCTACCCCACCTTGAGCCTGGGTCCCCTGCTCCTACTCCGCCTGAAGATCCTCCAAAAGACATTCCACCTCGCCACTCAACCTGGGTAAGATCCATTCCTACACATTTACTTGACTATCATTGTTACACTGCTCTTGCTATACTTCACGAGCCTCAAACCTATCGTGAGGCCTCCACTGACCCTTTATGGCAGATTGCAATGAAAGAGGAACTTGATGCATTAACTAAAAACCATACTTGGGATCTGGTCACTCTCCCTCCTGGACAGTTTGTGGTTGGTTGTAAGTGGATTTATAAGATCAAGACTCGCTCTGATGGGTCCATTGAGCGCTACAAGGCTCGTCTTGTTGCAAAAGGTTTTACATAGGAGTATGGGATTGATTATGAAGAGACATTTGCTTCAGTTGCTCGTATCTCATCTGTTTGTGCCCTCTTAGCTGTTGCTGCTGCTAGTAAATGGGATCTTTTTCAGATGGATGTTAAAAATGTTTTCCTTAATGGGGATCTGAGTGAAGAAGTCTATATGCAACCTCCTCCTGGTCTCTCTGTTGAATCAAACAAGGTTTGTCATCTTCGACGTGCACTTTATGGTCTTAAACAAGCTCCACGAGCTTGGTTTGCCAAGTTCAGCTCCACTATCTTTCGCTTGGGTTACACTGCCAGTCCATATGATTCTGCCTTATTTCTTCGTCGTACTGATAAAGGCACCATTTTGCTTCTTCTATATGTGGATGATATGATCATAACTGGTGATGACCTCAGTGGTATTCAAGAACTCAAGGATTTTCTCAGTCAGCAATTTGAGATGAAAGATCTTGGACATCTCAGCTATTTCTTGGGTCTTGAAATTACTCATTCCACAGATGGTCTTTATATTACTCAAGCCAAGTATGCTTCTGACCTTTTGTCTCGAGCTGGACTCACTGACAGCAAAACTGTTGACACTCCAGTTGAACTTAATGCGCATTTGACACCCTCGGGGGGGAAACCATTGTCTAATCCTTCTCTTTACAGACGATTGGTTGGCAGCCTAGTTTATCTCCTAGTTACTCGTCCAGACATCTCCTATGCTGTTCATCAGGTGAGCCAGTATCTGTCTGCTCCACGGTCAACTCACTATGCTGCTGTTCTGCGCATTCTTCGATACCTGAAAGGCACTCTCTTCCATGGCCTTTTCTACTCAGCTCATTCTCCTCTTGTACTCCGTGCATTCTCTGATGCTGATTGGGCAGGGGATCCCACTGATCGCAGGTCCACTACAGGTTATTGTTTTTTTCTTGGTTCTTCCTTGATTTCTTGGCGAAGTAAGAAACAAACTTTTGTGGCCCGCTCCAGTACTGAAGCAAAATATCGTGCCCTGGCTGATACCACATCTGAGCTCCTTTGGCTACGATAGCTTCTTAAGGATTTGGGTGTGTCCACATTCTCTGCTACTCCCCTTTATTGTGACAACCAGAGTGCCATTCATATTGCTCACAATGATGTCTTCCATGAACGGACTAAACACATCGAGATTGATTGTCATTTTATCCGTTATCATCTTGTCCATGGTGCTCTCAAGCTTTTCTCAGTCTCCTCCAAAGATCAACTTGCAGATATCTTCACCAAGTCACTTCCTAAGGGACGCACTCGTGATTTGGTTGACAACCTCAAGCTGGTCTCACATCCACCTTGAGTTTGAGGGGGGCTGTTAACGTACATTATGTTATGGGCTTTAGGCCCAGTTAGATTACTTGTATAGCACACTTGTACTTGTACTACACTTTACTTGTACTGCACACATATGCCTCCTATATAAAGGCACTGATGTATATTCTTTAATAAAAAAAATACAATACTACAGATTTCAGTATTTCTAACAGCTCGACTACAAGACCAAAGTAAATGACCCACGAACTCGACGTCCTCCATGCATTCATCACAGCGTACATCCAACTAGATTCCCCTCCGTGAAAGATTCTCCTTGGTTGGTAAAATGGCTTTGCAAGCTCTCCAAGCGAAGTGGCGCACCTTGTGGGGTACCTTTAAACTCCATAGCAACTTCCAGAATCTGCGGGTTTTGCTAGAGTCCGAACTAGAACCTCTGTTGCTTGATTGGGACTCCTCCATTGCCAACCTGTACGCACTCCGAACAGTAAAAGAACCATTAGGAGTAGCAGCCCACACAAGTTTATCTTCCAGTAGGCGTGAACTCAGTGGAATACTTTTAATCAACTCTGCTTCATGAGGTAGGAAAATGGCATCAATGACCTGAGTTTTCCAAGCAGCCACATCGTGGGAGATAAGCTCACTGACCCTTGTTTCAGCGTGTAAAAATTGCCTCAGAGAAGTGATTCTGAACGTGGAAGGAGATGGAAGCCACTTATCACCCCGCACCCGGATTGAATCTCCATTACCCACATTCCACCGAATCCCTTTTTTCACCAAATGTTGAGCAGCCATTAAGCTTCTCCATGTGTATGATGGATGTGTGCCAAGTGAGGCATGAATGAAGTCAGTGGTTGGAAAATACTTCGCCTTATACACACGATATGCTAGTGACTCATGCTGAGTTTGAAGTCTCCACCCTTGTTTGGCAAGAAGAGCCAAATTGAACCGCTTTAGTTGGCGAAAACCCAAACCACCCTCTTCCTTTAAATCACACAGCTTATCCCAACTAAGCCATGCCATCTTCCTTTCATCCCTTTTTTGACCCAACCAGAAATTCAGAATCATACTAGTCATGTCATCATAAAGAGAATTCGGGATTTTGAAACACCCTATTGTGTATGTTGAAATGGCTTGAGCTACCACTTTTATAAGCACCTCCTTACTAGCTTTAGATAACAGTTTCTCTTTCCATCCCGCTATTCCTACGCAATTCTTAATTCGTTATATTAAAGTTTCATTCATGAACCAAGGAGGAATACGAAAACATGGAATTAATCTCCAACGACCTTAATTCAGGCAGCTGTTGGTCCAGTAGTGGTTAAATGACTTGTTCATCTCATAATGGACCCTACTAAATTATCAATCTTATTATTATCATTTCAACCTATCTATTTTTGGTGGGATTCTTTTTTAAAAACACAACAAAAAATTCATAAAATTTTCAAATTGGTCTATCACCTGTACCTCATAAGTCATACCTAGGTTATTAAAAAATAAATAAATTGTAGATTGTAGTGGCCTCATGTGTGAGGTGATAGGCTAATTTGGAAATATTGTAAAATCCTATTTTGTCCCTCTCTTTATTGTTTCTAGTGTACTTGAATATTATTATTGACTTAAAAAAATGCCTATTTCTTTTTCCCTTTGATGAAAGAATATGAATAATGTTAGGTCCTTATGTTTTAGTGGTGGCAAACAGTGTCCAATTTAGAGTGAGTCAAATCGTGTGTCAACTATCAAGTTGGGAGTATTGTTGTGTGTTAGTGGTAATTGAAGATCTATTTGAGAACACAAATACTGCTCAAGAACAACTCAAGAAAAGTGGAGTTTCTGCAACTTTGACTTCCATCCTTGATTCTAACTCGATTTCACTCAACTCCAACCTCAATTCCAATCGATCAATCTAGTGCTCAAAAGTGAACTTTATGTTTCCTCAACTCTAATCGATACTAGTGAGACTACAAAAATTTAGCAATGCAAAAAATCCAATAACTTGTCCGTTTCAAACCCAATTCAAGCCCTACTTGTTGGGTTATAAAATGGACATTATAAGTTGTCCCTAAAGAGGATTTTTAAGAGAGATAAAAACTTTGTTTGTGCGTCTAGGGTTGTGTAACAAAGATTCTCACAAATTCACCATACCAGAGAATTCAAGTAGATTTGAAGGTTAGTAAGTGAACTTGAAGTCATAACTCCAACCACATACTTTCTGATGTGAATAAAAATTCAAGAGGTTCTTGAAGTCAATCGAAGGTTCCAATCATAATCACAAGTGCGTCATCTGTCGAGGCACTCCATATAGTACTTTAAAAGTCCAAATGTTCCAGTGTAGTGAACAATTTTCTCTATAAATTGTTTATGGGTTGTAGAATTCAAGAAAAATGTTTTTCCTAAGATTGTAAAGCTTCTCTTATTATAGTGAACTAGCTTATTCCCGTATGATGCACGTGTTCGTTATTAGTTATTTTATAATACTCATGTGTTATAATGTTTGGAAAATTAGTTTCGATTATGTATTATATGTCACTAAAATAATGAAGAAAAAAAATTGTAATCCAATATATCTATAAGTAATTATAATTAATTAACCCTAAAATGTCATCACATGCCTATTGATTTTTTTTATCAGACATACATGTATATTTGGTTCTTACTTTTGATGTTTTCAATATAAAAATTCTTATTATTTATTTCTCTTTTTCTTAGGAGTATTTATTTATATTAAAAAACAAGTGAACTTTTGAAGGCTGAATATCAAAGATTTAATGTTTATAATTTTTAATTTGTAAAACTATATATACATGTCAAGAAACTTAAAAATATAACAACAATTGAATAGAGAAATATAAAATTTACTATTTCATATCTCAAGTTTAATTTTACGTACATTTGAATACCTCAATCACTTACAAAGATTAAGCACTTCCCAAAAGTAAACTAAATAAATACAAAAAAAACATATATAAAGACTCTATGTCTTTCCCAAATATACCTTTTAGAAACTCCAAATGTCATTGAAGCACTGTATCAAGCTTTGACTATGTTGTTGAGAAGTTTAGATCACATGCATCCAAAACCAAAGCCAATCTTATACTCTTAATAACACTGATTTCTCACTCTACGTATTTGGTGCTCACTCTCTTTTCCTACTTTTCTTATAGCCTTGTTGTGAAATGGGAATATATAAAATAACATGTGTTATAACATGAAAAACTAACATTGAATAAGAAAACCTTTCATTTATGAAATTTATAAAATTAGAAGTGAAAGAGTTCAAGAAATTGGAAAAATGAGTGGAACCAAAATCTTTTAATCTTTTGCATTTATGGCTTAAACTGATCATTGATTCAGGGTGACAATTACTATTTGTTTGTGGTAACATGTTGGTTAACCAGGGCTAATATATAATATTCAAATCCAAACGTTAGTTAATTTTATAGATTTTGTTTGCTTAAAAAAATCCCTTGTCCAAGCTTTCCCCTTGGGAGAGACAGACAGCAAGAGCATATTATTATCAATATCACATTTATAAAAGTAGCTTGGGCTAGCTTTCCAGCTTGCTAGTATACTCAAAAGTAGAAAACTTTAAACATAAATTAATCTTTAAATTGTACACTGCAGAATTGTGTATTGATTTCCCTGGCAAACCCAGTAGATCCAGGATCGGCAGGCATAACTGGAGTTATTACAGCTCAGGGCAGAGGTTCCCAAGAAGAGAATACTGGCTTTGCATTCACAAACTGCACTGTGGGTGGCAATGGAAGAGTATGGCTAGGTCGAGCATGGAAGCCATTTGCACGTGTTGTTTTTGCCAACACATCAATGTCAGATATCATTGCTCCAGAGGGTTGGAATGATTTCAATGACCCTACAAGAGACAAGTAAGAACCTATGAATTGCAACACCCCCCCCCCCCCCCCCCACACACACACACACACACACACATATAATTTATTTTAAGAATGGTTTCTGAGTCCAATCTAGTTGAAGTACTAATACAATTGTTGTCTGATTTAATTTTCAAAATGTAGGACTGTATTCTTCGGAGAATACAATTGCTCAGGTCCTGGTGCAACTATGACCATGAGGCCTCCTTATGTTATGAGACTCAGTGACACACAAGCTTCTCCTTTCCTTAATGTGTCTTTTATCGATGGGGATCAGTGGCTTCAACCCTACACTTAGGCCTATTTACTATGGTAATATAATTGTCTAAATTTATTTTCTCATTTTTACATGGAAGATATCAATGGAAATGTAACAATAATAATAAAATGGCTAGTTAATATAACATCGATTGAGTTAAACTAATTTCAGCTTCCTACAAGATATGATGAATGCCATGCTCATTAGCTCTAGTCTTCCTTCCAACATATGGGGGGAGGCTATCCATTCTGCATGTCATGTATTAAACAGAGCCCCACATAAAAAGATTAGAAAAACTTCATATGAATTATGGGAAGGACGTGCACCAAACTTAGGGTACTTTAAGGTGTGGGGCTGTTTGGCAAAGGTTGGAATTCCTGAACCACATAAAGAAAATATAAGTCCTAAAACCAAGGACAGTGTCTTCATAGGATATGCACAAAACAGTCCTGCTTATAAGTGCAGTATTGGAGACTAACACCATAGAGGAAACTAGGGATGCTGATTTCTTTGAGCATATTTTTCCTATGAAGAGAACGAGACTCACTAATGAATCCTCATCAATCATACCCCAAGTGAGATCAAGTTCAAACTTAGATGAAAGTCACTTAACACAAGAGTTAAGACGCAGTAAAAGACCTAAAAATGGAACCAACTTTGGGCCTGATTTTATCACTGCTTTTCTTATAGAAGATGACCCAAAAACTTATCAAGAGGCCATGAAATTAGTAGATGCAACCTTTTGGAAGGATGCAATCCATAGTGAGTTAGAATCAATCATGGCTAACCATACATGGGAGTTAGTACTCACTAGAGGAAGCAAGACCATCGGTTGCAAATGGGTGTTTAAAAAGAAATTAAAAGTAGATGGGACCATAGACAAATTCAAAGTTGGACTAGTGGCAAAAGGATATACACAAAAAGAAGGGATAGATTACTTTGACACTTATTCACCTGTGACAAGATTAACTACAATTAGGATTCTAATTGCTATGGACTCAATACGTAAATTGATTGTGTCTCTAAATGGATGTCAAAACAACATTTTTAAATGGTGATTTAGATAAAGAAATTTACATGAACCAACCAGAGGGTTTTGTGGTTCAAGGACAAGAAAGTAAAGTGTGTAAACTTAGAAAATCATTATATGGTTTGAAACATGTGAACGAATCTGATAGATGTGTGTATAATAAATTCTCTGGTGATAATGGTGTTATCATATGCCTATATGTGGATGACATGTTAATTTTGGGAACTGACATGGATGTTGTGAAAATTACTAAAGACCTCTTATCTTCAAACTTTGATATGAAAGACCTTGGAGAGGCTGATGTAATTTTGGGAATAAAAATCATTAGAAATAGTGAAGAGATTACACTTTCCCAATCACACCATGTTGATAAAGTACTTAAAAAATTCAATCATTTTAATTGTGACCCTGTGAGAACTCCATATGACCCAAGCATACATTTAAAGATATATAGAGGGTCCCCTGTTGCGCAATTTAAGTATGCTAAAATTATTGGTAGTGTGATGTTTCTAATGAATTGTACACACTTTGACATTGCATATGCTGTTAGTAGACTAAGTAGATATACACATAATCCTGCCTATGAACATTAGAATGTACTAACTTGTCTCTTGAGATATTTGAAAGGCACCATGAATTTGGGCCTTACATATACAGGTTGTCCAACAATATTAGAAGGCTATTGTGATACAGATTGGATATCAGATAATGATGAGACCAACTCCACTAGTGGATATGTTAGCACCTTAGGTGGAGGAGCTATATCTTGGAAGTCTTCTAAACAAACTTGTAAGTTATCACCTTAGGTGGAGGAGCTATATCTTGGAAGTCTTCTAAACAAACTTGTAATGCTAGATCAACAATGGAGTCTGAGTTTGTTGCTTTAGAAAAGGCAGGTACTGAACCTGAGTGGCTTAGAAATTTACTTGCTGATATACCAAAATGGAATAAGCCATTACCATCAATATCATTGCATTGTGATTCCCAAGTTGCAATTGCGTGTGCAAGAAATAAAATTTATAATGGGAAGAAGAGGCATATACGCCTAAGACACAATATAGTGCGGCAACTCATAAGCAATGGTGTAATTGCCATGGAATTTGTACGGTCAGAAAAGAATCTTGCGGATCCTCTGACCAAAGGGCTAACTAGACAATTGGTCTATGATATACATCGAGGGGGATGAGACTTAAGCCCATTGAGTTAATCACCCATGATGACAACCCAACCTATGTCAACAAAAGGTTCAATGGGCATCATGGAGAGATTCAAGATAGCACTATTATTGAGAATGAGATTTCACTGTCCCTCCCTATGGTGTAGATAGTGTTTACTATCAAACTAGTAAGGTTGAGTTTAAGAGTCTTAATGAATTCATAGCCTTTATAGGTGGTGTGTGGTAGTACACACTTGATGAATTCAACTACGTGAGTGTGGAGGTGGGGCCGCCTCCTATGAGAATGGGGGCAAACTCTCTAGAGCACTCATGAAAATCCAAGTAGGGCGCATGGTCGAAATGTGTCAAATCGAGAACTCGTCCAAGAATTCACAAGCAAAGGTGTTCGTATTCTTGTGGTTCATGAAACTAGTTCAAGATCTTGTATTACCAAGATTTTGTGAACTCTAGAATACAAATACCAAGTTTTGATTCAAGTCCACAAGATATCAACACTGTTTCATCTTGTGATTGCCCAATTTTTGAAAAATCCAATTTTAAAACATGTGGGGGATTGTTGGGCATGTTTTAAAATTATTGGGTGAATTTAAAACTTAAACCCATGAACTTTGGTTGGAAAGCCCAAGCCCAAGCTCTAGAATATTCCTACAGGTGTGTGAGTTGTTGGCATCAAACAAAACCCAAAATTTTCTCTTCTTTCCTTAGCAATAGGTCAGCCAGCACCTTCCCCACTTTTGCAGAAAATACACAATGGTTGTGGTATCAATGGGAAACAAAAACTCCCCCAATTTCGTCTTTCTCTTTTCACCCCTTTTCCCTTGACTGCTTCCTTTTAAGAGCCTAAGAGTGTCAAATTTTATATAGAAGATTAGTTGCTAATGATCAAAACTTTACTTTAATACTTTTATCCTCTGTCTTTTACTGAAAACTTTCTCTTGAGCATTTGTGACGAGTTTGAACTTTGTTTGTGAGTTCGAACTCATGGAGAGTGACTGTCTAAGTCATTTGCACCGACGGATTCATTCCAATGAAGGCGAAATCGCTTTTTAAGGACAGCGGATTTAGTTCCATGCCTCGGCGATAAGTTTTAGTTAATCCTTAATTTATACGTTTTTGCTATTGTCTATTATTAATATTGCCTTGTAATTTTGTTAATTAATTTGAGCAATCTTCAACACTATATTTCCAACACGGATTGCAACAAATGGTTTCTGAGTCCAATTCATTTGAAAAACGAATACAATTGTTGTTTGATTTATTTGTCAAAATGTAGGACTGTATTCTTTGGAGAATACCATTGCTCAATTCCTAGGGCAAATATGACCAAGAGGTCTCCTTATGTTCTAAGACTTAATGACACTCAAGCTTCTCCTTTCCTTAACATGTCCTTTATCGATGAGAATCAATGGCTTCAACCCTACATTTAGGCCTATGTACTATGATAATATAATTATCTAAATTTTATTTTCTCATTTTTACATGGAGAAGACCACGACGGAAATGTAACAATAATTATAAAATGGCTTGGTCGATATAATGTTAGGGACATAATTATGTAATTGGCTAATCCTTTGACAAAACGCACTTTACTTATAATTGGGTAGATCTAAGATGGGTTTAGTACTTCAAGAAACAAGTATTCAAGTTTAGTGTTGAAGCCATGCAAATATAACCAAGAAACAAGTGAAGGAAGTGCTATTCATTAAAGCTCGACAGAAGTCTTGACAGAATCCTTTCTATCGAGAATTATTGCTGAAGCTCGACACAAGCTGTATCTGTCGAGAATTACGAAATTAGGTTTTCCAAATCTGATTACACGCATATCCTTGAGTATTTGTGTAGGGTTTCTTTTCTAACAACCCTAGACATATATAAGGATTATTTTAAGAGTTATCACAAGGTGATGCAAGGTGTTGCAAAAGAATAATCCATGCATATTGTGATTGGAAGCAAAAATTGCTCTAGCTCATCATATTCTCTGTAGAAGCTACTGCATCTTTACGCCAAGGGTTTTGTGACCAAGGAGCTTCCTGATCTTCATTGTTGATGAATTGAAGAACTTTGCAGCCAACAATCTTCCTAAAGTTCGTGTGTTAGTCACGTACTGGGATATGTGCATCATTGGTTAGTCACGTATTGGGATTCGTGCATTGAACAGAGAGATTGCCGCTACAATACAAGTCCAATTGGGTATTGGAGTAAAAGTTCAACTGTAGGTTGGTATTGAGTACTAGGATTCCTTTTACTTGTAACCGCTTGTTGGTGTGCTGTCACAGGCAACCAAAAATAAAACCTATACTCCTAAAAGTACATGTAGTGGTGTGAGTAAGGATCATTCCCACGGGAGAGTATCTAGCATAGTTTTATGCTACATGAACAAGGATGAGGGGCGGGGGGGGGGGTTTGAGTATAACGAAAACAATTTTAAGAAAAACAACTAAGGAACAATTCAAATTAAAGTAACAAAATCAATCAAAAGAACAAACCTTGGTCTAAGTCAACATCCACCATTGGAATTTTACAACTAATCATCGATGCAAGTATATATCAATTCACACTTTGAATATTCACCGTTGGAACTATTTTCTTATCTCTCCTTAGTCGCAGTTAATTAGAAAACAAGCGATCTAATTAACCCTAACTACTAAACAACCTAAGACAAGCGCTAAAGGTTTAATATAGTAGTTGCCTTAAGAATTAGAGAGATCAATGAAGCTAAACAACACAAGCACAAGTAGTTGCATTTAATTCAATTGAGCGTTCTTCATAAGATCTAATAATTTTTGACGCAGCAAATTATTAAATCTTGGTTGCTTCATAAATTAAAGGGATCAAATAATTACAGATTTGATATCTAACCTAGCAGTAGATTGCAATGAGTAATAAACTAGTAGGCCTCCTAGTAATTAAACGAGACAATCATGAAAATAGGCACAGAAGAACATCTGATACTCAAAGCATAAATTGAACAATAAAAACAAATTAGATCTCACAGTTTTATTGATTCTGAGGCTTCCATTTCCTTCAACCAATTATAAAAGTTTAGCCGCGCAGGGCCATTATGAAAACTTGAAGGAGAAATTAGAGAAGAGGGGAGAGAGAGGCGTGTGTGAAGTCTAATGATTTCTCCTCTCCCCTTTACACGTTAATTATCAGTATTATAAGCCTAAAAAATCTCCTAAAAATATTATAAATATTATCCTAAAATAACAATATCCAAATCTGACTAATTAAGTAAAATATTAAAAATAAATAGTCCTAATATAACTAGGAAAGTGGTGTTTTCAGCTGGAATTTTCGTGCACCAAATTTGGAAGCTTCTGAAAATAAACCGCGTCAGATCCGCGCATTAGAATTGCAGGCTAAGGAACGTTCCAGAACGTCAGCAGTGCAGGTACAGCAACTTTAAGCCCAATTTCGACCTTGATGCAGCCAGTATCTCTCAAAACTCGAAACATAAAAATTGTAGAACTTTTTCTTGGAATTCCATAGCATCTTGAATCATCTCAATCGGAGCTCGGATGAGAGAGTTATACCCAGATTACGAAACAATATCGAAACTATCCAAAATCGCCCAATTAGCTTCGTTTTGCACTTAACGCCTCCATTTGCATCCTAAATCAAAATATAAGAATAATGACTACATTTAGGCACCAAATAAGTATAAAAGACTAAAAATTAAGGGAGAAAAATATAACATTTTGCATTCTCATCACTTGTGATTGATAATAGTGGATTCTCGAGAGTGGTGACCTTAAATTCACCCAGTGGGGTTTTGCCTCGGTGGTTTTTCCCATTCGTAAATAAATCACCTGTGTCAAATTTAATTTCGCTGCATTTAGTTATTTAGTGATTTGTTTGTGCTACCACGCTATTGCGTGTAATTTGACTAATTAATTAACTTGGGTAATTAATTAATTTGCTAAGAGGTCAATTCATTTTAACCCAACAAGTGGTATCAGAGTAGGCACACTCTAATTAGGTTTAATCTTTGTTGTGTGATCCATTGACCCCTGTTTTTCATGGATAGAGGACAATCTCTTATTATACCTCCTTTATTTGATGGCACTAACTATGCATACTAGAAAGTACACATGAGAGCTTTCTTGCAGTCTTTAGATGAGAAGGTGTGGCAAACTATGGAGATTGGCTAGACTAAACCAAAGGAAGCGCCGGCTGATTGGGATGAGGCCAAGATCAAAGCGGCAAACTTCAACAACAGAGCATTGAATGCTCTATTCAGTGCGGTGACTAATGAGGAGTTCAAGAAAATATCCTCAACTGAAACTGCTAAGGAAATGTGGACCATTCTTCAAACTACCTATGAAGGAACCAAAGCCGTCAAGGATTCTGAGCTCCAAAGGCTTACTACAAGTTTTAAGGAGATCAAGATGGAGGAGGATGAATCATTTCATGAGTTTTATGCCAAGCTGAAGGACATAGTCAACTCAGCATTTAATATTGGTGAACAAATTCCCAAACCCAAGATTATGAGAAAGGTGCTCAGATTTCTGCCTAAGAGATTCCATGCCAAGATCACTGCCATTGAAGAATCAAAGGACATTGACAAAATTCCTTTGACAAAGCTGGTTGGCAACTTGCAAACCTATGAATTGGGTTTGACTAGAATTGGGAAAGGAAGTAAAAGTAAGAGCATGGCACTGAAGGCCAAAAGTAATGAGACTGATGAGTCTTCAGATGATGAAGATTCTAAGATGAAGTCCTACATCACTAGGCAGTTCAAGAAGTTCATGAAGAATGTCAATGCGAAAGGATTTGATAAGGACCGCAAGCAATCCAGTTCTTCTCAATTCAAAAGCTAAGATAGAGGAAAGAAGGATGCTAAGAATGGTGGTCAATACACTATTCCTTCCGAAGCAAAGTGCTTCGGATATCAAGGTTTTGGACATATGAAACAAGAATGTCCAACATATCTCAAGTCAATTGGGAAAAGCAAGGCTCTTGCTACTTCCTTGAGTGACACCGAGCCTGAGATTGAGTCAAATAACAGTGATGATGAGGGAATCTTGAGTGCCTTCACTGCCACAGTGGATCCTACTGAGGGAATCGTAGAAGCAGTAGATGAAGAAGAGGACTTAGTGGAATCAAAATTTAAGAAAATGGACGATCAAGATGACATCCATACAGCCTATGCTAAGTTGTACAAGATTTCTGAGAAGCATGAGAAACTGTATAAGCTAGCCACCAAGAAGCTGAGTGATGTGGAGCTAGATTAAGAGGAGCACTCTACAAAGGTTGATGAAGCAAATCAAACCATTGGAGCTTTGCGGTTCGAGAACAACTTCCTTGCTGAAGGGACAAAGAAGCTTGAAACGGAACTGTTCCAGGTTAGAGCTTAATTGGAGAGGACTTCCAATGCAAAGCTCGATGAGATGCTAAGCTCGATGAGATGCTAAGCTTTCAAAAAGCTTCTTCTGATAAAATCAATTTGGGGTATGATTTCTCTTCTCCTAATATTGCTTCATCTAGTACAACTGTATTTGTCTCACCTGTTGATAATGTTAATTCTAAGAATGATGAAGCTAAAACTGAAATAGCTAATGAGAACTTAGATAAAGGCAAATCTATTTTAGGAGCACCCCCTAAGGTTGAAAAGAAAGAGGTTAGAAACCCTAGGACAAAAAGGGAAAACAACAAAAAGTCTCAACAAAAGAAGCCACATTTCTGTCATCATTGTGGAGCTTCAGGGCATACTTATCCAAATCGCTACAAGTGGTTAGTCACTCAACAAGAGCAATAGTATGCTCTCGACCGGATACCAGAATCAGTTTCCATCATCTTTTGCTCCTCTTGGAGATCTTCTCAAGCCCCTCATGTTCCTTTCGAACTTGAACGGTTTTAATTCTTCCCCCTCACCTCCGGATCAAAGGTTCGCGCAAAGGAAAGGTTCTTCAAGGTGTGGAAAGAAAAAGGCTCAACGTGATTCAGTCACTTTTTCTCTCTCCCCTTATGGTTATGCATTACTTATGTGTTTTGCTTTCTTGTCTTGAGTCAGTCTAGTTTTATGCTTTGTGTGTTTTTCCTTCTTGTTTTGTTTTGGTTGTTTTCAGTTTTTGCTTTATTTGTTTTTCATTAAAAAAAAAAATTGAAAAATTGAAAAAAAATACAAAAACAGTGTGTGTTTGTGTATATTGGTACTTGTGTACCTTGGATGACCATTAAAACAAAATTTTCTAAAATTTGTATCTTTTGTAGCTTAGATGAGCATTTCAATGCACAACTAAGCAAGTGAGATTTATGGCTCGTGTTTGTGATGAGTACGATTAAGTAATCTTCTATACTTAACACTCATATCACTCTTTTTGACGAGAATGACTAGAAAATCCTAAGGGAAAGGCATAAATAATCATCTCACCACTAAAGCCCGCCAATCATGAATAACATCTGTGTGCTTCAGCATAGCAAAATTGTGATGTTTTAGCTTACATAATTGGGTACTTCTTCTCTTTCTTATATGCCCATGCATGATTTGTTCAAAAAGAAAATATGCAAAAAAAAAATAAAATAAAAGCAAAAAGAATTAAAATGTTTTTAAATATGGTTGCAAGCGTGTTTCTAGGAGATATGGAAGTTATAGGAGGTACCTCGAAGGTGATAGTCCCCATCAAGCTGTTATGATTGTGTGTGAGTGTATTTGATTTTCTCATATCTCAAATCTTCATAATATGAGACACTTATGCACTCTTGCTATGTTTCACACACAACACGCAAACTTTTTGCTACTTTTGATACATATGCAGGTACAATGTGATTTGGACATCACAAGGAATACATGTGTTAATATATGCTCACTAAACTATCTTAACTTGTTTTTGAAATATAAAATTGGTTAGACTTGTTTAGTGTGTATGTGTGTTTTGGATCTATGAATGCTTTGCATATATGTTAAGAGATGTTTTGAGAGCTTAACATGTTAATTGGATCTTTGTTTAAGTAGCTTGCTTGTTGCATTTATTTCTATGTGTTTTTCCCTTCTTGAAAAACCTTCTTTCTTCAAGTTCGACAACTTCTCGACAGATTTCCTTCTATCGAGCTCTTCTTTCTCCTTTTCTCGACAAATCTTGATGGAATCTCGATCCATCAAGATTTCTAAGTTTCTTCTCAATAGATTCTCAACAACTTCTTCAATCCATCGAGCCAAATTTCTGAGCTCTCTGTTTGATCGATAGATTCTCGACAAATTCTCGATCCATCAAGGTGATTTTACCGTCGACAGATCCTCGACAGCACCTCGACAGATTCATTTCTGTCGAGATTTAGTGCTCGATAGATCTTGATAGATACTTCGATCGATCGAGTTGCGTTTTATATTTAAAGCTGAGACACGTATTAGATATCACTTTTTCACTTCTTTCTCGACAGAATCTTTTCTCTCTTGCCCCAAACACTCTTTTCTCTCTAAAATCTCTCTACCCACGTGATTTTCGGCCTAGATCAAGCCTCAATCACTTGGTATGTGTTCTTAAACCCTCATTTTACATGCATTCATGCATTTTAGACCTAGGTTTTGGGTTTTTGGAAATTTTTTGGGGTTTTTGAGATTATTGTGAAGTTTTTGGGTTGGGCGTTGTTGATTTGATGTTATATGCTCATGCATTTTAGATGTGTGTTTGACTATTGTTAATTGTGTGCTGGTAGGTTTGAATTGGGTTTTTACCCATGATGCTTTTTAAAATTTTGCACGTCACATGTTCATGCATACGTATCTTTTCCTTCCTATTCTTTGCACGTCACACGTTCATGCATATTTCATGTTCTCTCTCTCTCTCTCGGATAGACCGCGTCATGGCACCCAAAGCGTGTAAATCCACTCCAGCTCGGAATCCTCTTGGTTCTGGGTCTTCTTCTTCTGATCCTATCCCTTCGCTCCATGTTCGGTTCCATGATGAGAAGGCCCGAAAGGACTTCTTGGAGAATTTCCAAAAACGTGGCATTCATCTGGAGCGCCAGGTTATCTTGTCGGACTTTTCCGACACTCCTCTCCCCTCTGTCATTTGGACTCAGGGCTGGGAATCTCTACTTGAGAGACTCATGAGGTGTCCCATCGTGTTTATACAGGAGTTTTACTCCAATATACACAATATCGATACCTCTGTAGCTCGTTTTGCCATGACATTCTGAGGTACACGTATTGTAGTTATCCCGAATCTTATATCCGAGGTACTACACGTTCCGAGGGTAACGCATCCTGACTACCCCGATTGTGAGCGTCTTCGAACTGTGTCCAAAGATGAGCTTCTGTCTCGCTTTTGTGAGACACCTTCCATATGGGGTCGTAAGCAAAACACCCCATGCTTGGGCTTGTAAAAGGTCCGAGGCTCCTTAATATGGTGATGACATTTACTCTTACTCCATTGTCTCACTATAACTTTATCACTGAGCCTCGTGCTCGTTTTCTTTTGTCTCTTCTTGAGGACCTCTCTATTGACTTCCCTTCTCACTTCATCACATCTATCCTCGATGTGTATTAGGATACGGCTACACGTGATAAGCTCATCTTTCCTTCGGCTATCACGCATATCCTCTGACACTTCTCCATCCCCATTCTTAATTCTCCTTACTTCACCACTATGGGTACCATCAACGCCGGTTCTATTTGGCGAAGCGAGGCCCAGTTTCGATCGAAGCAGCCATGTGTGAAGACAGATGATCCTTTGACTTCTGCTGTTCCTCCTTCTTCTTCGGCTTCTTCCACCTATGCTCCTTCTTCTTCGGCAGCTGGTGTGACCTTGGAGGCCATCATGGTGCAGCTTTAGTGGATGGAGGCTGACTTTGGTGGTCATTTTGACTATCTCACCGATTCGATGGGTCAGATAAACACCCGAGTTAGTCGCATCACCCTTCGACAGGCTCATCTTGGTAGTTTCGTTGCTTCTCTATCTCCTTCTCCAGAGGCTTCAACTGATGAGGATGATGATGCTGGTGATGATGATGATGATGAGGATGAGGATGATGCTAGCTCTTCCAGTGATAGCGAGATGACGACTTCTCAGTGACTTACCCTTTGTCATTCATGACAAAAAAGGGGAGAAGTTTTGGCTTTGAGAGTAGTCTTGTACTTAAGGGGAGAGTTAGTATAGGACATTTTTGTTAGGGGGAGTGTTTATAGATCTTGAGGGATGTAGTGAGGTTTACATGTATTTTTTCTTTTTTTTCTTTACATTAGCGTCTTGTATACTGGTCTTGTGACCATTTATTTATGACTTACATTGTACTTCTCTTTTCATATATATGATGATGTATGTTTTTCTTCACCTATCTCTACATGTGTTGTTTCTTTTCTCTCTTTATACACATATTTCTTTATGTATGCAATCTTTATTTCCATTTCACACATAATGCCTTGATGAGTTTTGTTTAAGTGTTTCAGAAAGACAGGTTGTAAAAGTCTACCATGCCATGAACTCTCTTCTTGTAAAGTTTTTCAAAAGTTTATGTTAGGGTTAAATTTAATTTGTATTTCAACAAGTGATTATAAGTTTAGCGATTTAAGACTCCTCTCATGATTCATTTGTTTGTTGTGGTTTTGTCATAGATTGCCAAATGGGGAGATTGTTAGGGACATAATTATATAATTGGCTAATCTTTTGACAAAACGCACTTTACTTGTAATTGGGTAGATCTAGGATGGGTTTAGTACTTTAAGAAACAAGTGTTCAAGTTTAGTATTGAAGCCATGCAAATCTAACCAAGAAACAAGTGAATGAAGTGCTGTTCATTAAAACTCGACAGTATCCTTTCTATCAAGAATTACTGCTGAAGCTCGACACAAGCTGTATCTGTCGAGAATTACAAAATCAGGTTTTTCAGATCTGATTACACACATATCCTTGAGTATTTGTGTAGGTTTTCTTTTCTCACAACCCTAGACATATATAAGGATTATTTTAAGAGTCGTCACAAGGTGATGCAAGGTGTTGCAAAAGAATAATCCATGCATATTGTGACCGGAAGCAGAAATTGCTCTAGTTCATCATATTCTCTATAGAAGCTACTACGTCTTTACGCCAAGGGTTTTGTGACCAAAGAGCTTCCTGATCTTCATTGTTAATGAACTAAAAAACTTTGCAGCCAACAATCTTCCTAAAGTTGGTGTGTTAGTCACATACTAGGATCCGTGCATCATTGGTTAGTCACATACTGGGATTCGTGATTGAACGAAGAGATTCCCGCTACAATACAAGTCCAATTGGGTATTGGGGTAAGAGTTCAACTGTAGGTTGGTATTGGGTACTGGGATTCCTTTTACTTTTAACCGCTTATGATTGATAATAGTGGATTCTCGTAAGTGGTGAGCTTAAATTCACCCGGTGGGGTTTTGCCTTGCTGGTTTTCTCCATTCGTAAACAAATCACCTGTGTCAAATTTAATTTCCACTGCATTTAGTTATTTGGTGATTTGTTTGTGCTACCACGCTATTGCATATAATTTGACTAATTAATTAACTTGGGTAATTAATTAATTTGCTAAGGGGTCAATTCATTTTAACCCAACATATAACACCAGTGGAGTTGCATGGAGAAGACCATAATGCAATTGTAATCTATGACATCCAGTACTCTATAATGATTACTCTTATTACCAGTAGAGTTAAACTAACGTCAATTTCTTAAAATAACTTGTTCATCAGAATTATACACATTTTTTGTGATTTTGATGAATTCCTTTCTTTATAAGAAATTAGAAAAGTTCATAATCAAAGCTTGTGATTTGTCATGTGTGTTTGTGTGAAGTTCTAAAAATGACTTATGGCATTTTGAGGTTAAATGACACTCAACAAAGAAAAATAATAATTTTTTTTTTTTACAATACTATAATTTAGTGGCGGAGGGGAGATTCTAACCATATACACTACTAGGAAGTGCCAATTGAGGTACAACCCTTGTGTGAAATTTTGTACTCTAAGCATGCCAAATCAAATTTTATCACTAAATTTTTCTAACGACACTTTTTTGTTTTGGTACCAACTCAATGCTGTCTGATTATGATTTAATGACGATTAAACCATAATCAAACTTTATGATGCACTCTAAAAAATGGTTAAGAATTTTGGCTAGTTTCTCAATATTTTTGTGATATATTGCTCGTCTCAATTCCAATTTGGGCTTCTAAGAAATCATTTTATAGGAAATTTCATGATCTTTCGCATGGGCTTAAATTTGTGATGATCTGAAGATCAAAATTTTGGTTAAATTGCCATCAAACCTTGGTCAAATAGTTTAGGAAGATGGATTTGGTCGTAATTAGATGAAATTTGATTGTCAAGTGAATTTTGGAGTTTTTTTTTTTTTTTTTTGAGAATCGAATTTTAGAGTTCATTTGACTGTTAATCAAAATAGGTCATAATTCTAGAATTTTAGCTCTTAGTGTCCGTTTGGGAACAGCTTATTTAGCTGAAACTGAAAACTTTTTGCTGAAAGTATTATAGACAAAGGTAAAAGTTAGCTGAAATTATATAGTGGGGCCTATGAATAGTACGAAAAAGTGCAATGGGACCCATGAATAATAGCAAAAATAAGCTGAATAGTAAAATAAGCTAGCAAAAATAATTAATGCCAAACGTACACTTAAATCATCATATTTGGACTCAACACAAACAAGTGGGCTCTGAAAATTTTAGGGGGTAAAATGGTCTTTTATGAATTTAATGTCCTGTCAATTTGAAATAAAGTGCCATGAAGATTTATTAGAGCATTTCTAATAGCTTATCTAAAATTTTGTATTATTTGGAGGGTGAATGGTGATGTTTGCCTTTTATATACCTACTTTTTGAAATACATTTTTTAACAGATTCTCTATCATTTCTCCATTTCATTTAAATATTATTTCTTTATTCTTTTTTTATTTTTTCTTTAATATTTCTTTAATCTTTTTTAATCTTTCTTTATTCATTACCAACATCTATATTTTTCAAATTCCTAATAGCTATATTTTTAAATTTCCCAACAGTAACATTTTCAAATTTTCCAACAATTATATTTTCTTAATAGCCTTTTTTTTAAGGGTCATATTTTTTCAAATGGTAATATTTCTCAATAGTCATATTTTTCAAAAAGGCTTGAGAAATTTCAAGATTAACATAGATTTGATAAATTTCAACTTACATTGAATTTTACCTGTATAAGACTAACATAAATGAAGAGAAATTTCAAATTACAATAAAGACTAAAGACATAAAAATTAATGTGAGCATAAAACTTAAAATTAGATGATCCTACAACTCGCTATATCGTTGCCACAAGTGCTCAACGTGATCCGATTGAAGTTTAGAATGAGTTTCTCTATTTCTAATTTTTTCATGGGCTGCAATGAATGCCGTAAATTGACTAAATTCTTCTGTAGGCTCGTGGGACACTATTGTAGGGATGCTTTCAGGCACTTATTCATAATCAAAGTCTTCTGCTCCATTGGCATCACGTTCATCTTCAATTATCATGTTATGCAATATTATGCATGCCTTCATAATGTAATCAAGAGCCTCTGTTCTCCAAAGATGTGTAGGCCCATGAACAATTGCAAATCGTGCGTGAAGTACTCCAAATGCACGCTCTACATCCTTTCTTGTTGACTCCTGAGTTGTAGCAAAAAGACTTCTCTTTCTACCTTGGGGAGCTGGGATTCTCTTTACAAAAGTGGACCATGGAGGATATATACCATCAGCAAGATAGTATCCCATTATATAATCATGACCATTGATTAAGTAATTCATCGAAGGTGCATGGCCTTGAGCGAGCTTGGTAAATATAAAAGAATGTTGTAGCACGTTGATGTCATTATGAGACCCAGGTAACCCAAAAAATGCATGCCATATCCAAAGATCATATGATGCTATTGCTTCCAAAATAATCGTTGGCTCACGACTATGACCAGTATACTGACCTTTCCACCCCGATGGGCAATTCTTCCATTTCCAGTGCATGCAGTCAATGCTCCCTAGCATCCCTGGAAATCCACACCTTTCACCAAGTCTTAGCAACCTAGCAATGTCATTGCTATTTGGTGACCTCAAGTACTCTGTAGAATAAATATCGACTATGGCTTCAACAAATTTTTTGAGACTCTCTATTGCAGTGCTTTCTCCAATTCTCACATATTCATCTGTAAAATCTGCCGCTACTCCATATGCAAGCATCCTTAGTGTGGCAGTCATCTTTTGAAGGGAAGACAAACCAAGCACTCCGACAACATTTCTTTTTTGAACAAAATATTCATCTTTCTCTTCTAGATTAGATTTAATACGTAGAAAAAGAGAACGACTCATTCAAAACCTCCTCTAAAATATGTTAGGAGGATATACTGGTGATTTTGCAAAATAGTCTTTGGAAAGTCTTTGGTGGCCTTGCTCGTGATCACATTGGATGAACCTATGGCCTGGAACAGAACCACGATGTGATGTTGATGCCCTCTCTATTTCTAATCGTTCTTCTTCCAATGCAAGAAGCGCAATTATCTCAAAATCATCATCAGAATCAGTCATTTAGAAGCATATTACGTTCATAATTTGTATTACGACCCATGGAACAAATTTCCCAAGTTGCTGCCACCAAAAATACACACAATTATTGCAGCATGTGTGAATAATTCACATATTGATATTTAAAAAACCATGCAATATTCACATATTAGATGTTATGTTTAGGATAGATTATACACTTAGAGAAGGCATATGCCATTCTTTGGTCAAGTAGCACCTCTAATATGGAAAGATTAAATTAGCACCTCTAATATGGAAAAATTAAATGACAGCAACTCCTTTCAATGTTTAGACCCAACAGCTACTGCAGAAACCAAGTCAACCAACATCTCTAATATGGAAAGGTTAAATAGAGCAAATCACTCTAAGAAGCATACCCCAAGTGTAAGTAGATATCTCAAGAAACTAGAATTCAAAGTTACAACCACTTTGTATTAAAACCATCAACAAATGCCAAAGTTAAACATAGGATGTCGAGATTATCAATCCAATTGATCAACAAGAATGCAGCTTATGTAGTAATCTATCAATGCATCCAATAGTCCAATACTAAAATATAAATGTTTCAAAGACAATTCTATATCTCAAATTTTATGACCAGTATTCAATAACAAATAAAAAGTTGCTCTGATAAGCAATGCAAATGTACAAATATAAGCCTCTATATAAGCAATGCAAATATACAAATACAATTGAAATGAAACGCAATGAAATTTAATAAAAACAAAGCATTAGAAAAATACTTTGTTGCCCGTGCTCCACTTATTAAGTATATTAGGAAAAAAAAAATTCATGTTTTATAAAAAAAAAGCCTTCCATATCAGTTCTTAAACATACCTATGTCTTCTCTATCGAACAGTTGGTGTGCAATAGAGATGAGACCAAAATTTTTATTAGAAAATAAGAAACTCTAAGGGAATCAGATTAGTTTATTGACACTAATAAGATTAATTAAATAGAAAAATGGAGATAAGATCAAGAAATAGAGTGAAAGAGAGATAGAGAGAAAAGACCCAAAAACCCAAAACCTAAACCCAGATAGTGGTGAAGAACAATAGCAAATCATTCAAAACCACCAAATCATCAACTCGTACAATAAACTAATAAATTCAAACATGACAAAAACCCTATAAAATCAAAATTTTGGGTACCAATATTCAAGGTTGAGCCAATGTTTTTAGAACTCCATTCTTCGTCACAGGTGGTTGATTGAACTTCGATTGAAAGCCACAGTGCAGGTCGTTTTGTGAGAGAGAATCGTTTTGTGAGAGAGAGTAGCAATGATGGGTTGATTTTGTGAGAGAAGATTTTCTGAAGAGAGAGAGCTGTGTTGATGTATTCTGGAGAGAAACCAAGAGCACAATGGAAAGAAGGAAAAAAGTTTTGATGAGAGAGAAAGAATAGTTATTTAATATGGCTGGGTGGTTTTTTTAAGATAAAATAAGCTTATGGAGTTGCTACATTGTTTTCTATATCAAGAGAACCAATATAGCAACTTCAAAAAATATTTGGAAAATTTTTGCATTTAGAGAATCTGTTAGAGCTGATTTTTAGGGTTCGCTCTCCAAAAAATAGATTTAGCTAATCTATTGGAGATGCTCTTTAGGTATTGCATTAGATCCCGAATTTTTACCTCCACCTCCTCTCTCCTCTATTGAAAAAATCTTTTCCTCACCGTCAAAGAAGTGGAATGTGTACATCTAGTTTTGAAAAGCTTCAAAACATTTTATTTTAGTATTTTATCATCAAAATTGTTTTTTTCCCTTGGTTTGGTGGATTTGATAAACTTTTGTCCTTATATATTGTTTTGGGATGGGTTTTTGATAGAGTTAACATATATTGTTTTGGGACGTAGAAATAGATTGGAATAAAATAAAATAAAATAAAATGGGGAGAAGTATAAAGTGTTTAAGATGAATTTTCGCTATCCAATTAGCACTGATGAGGTCTTTTGGTGAAAAGTGCGCATGATCCTCCATCATCGTTGCCGGTCTCCATAGGGAAGTATTGCATATGATCTGAAAAGGCTACAATAAGAAGAGTAGCTCCATCTCCATCTCCATGTGTTTGGTTGGAAGAGGAAATTTGCAATTTAGCTCGATTCTTGAGACATTTTCAATAGTAAGTACTTTTTTGAAACTATTTTGTAAACTAGCATCTCGAGTTTTAGAAATTTGAGTTCGGTGACAAAAATCGAGCTTCTAAAACTCGAATTTCACAGCTGGCGTAGAACAATTTATCTACGTGGAACTTGAGTTGAACAGACTCAAGTTCCATAGAACTAGATCTGAAGAAGGAGAAGGAGAAGGAGATGAAGAGAAGAAGATCTAGATCTAAAGAAGATCCGAAGATAACCGGATCTGAAGAAGAAGAAGAACCTGAAGAAAATCACATACAAAGTGCCACATGACAGAAATTCATGTTCTTCCATATGAGGTTTTTACACACACACACACACACACAATGTGTTAAAACACAAGAGCTGTTTAGACCCCCAAATTAAAAGATTACGGCTCGATTGATTTTACTCTAACTTAAACTAAGTGCGGAATAGAGTAAATGTGAGCGTACAAACAAATAAGCTACTCTAACCCATAATCATTATAACACAGCAGTAAAATGAAAGGTAAAAGAGTAGGGAAGAAGAATGCAAACACAAGATAACACACCGATGTGTTATCGAAGAGGAAACCGAAGTACTCGGCGTAAAACCTCTCCGTCACCCTCCAAGCAAATAATCGATCCACTAGACAATCAGTTGGGATACACGAATAGCAAAAGACCCTCCAAGCCTAGTCTACCCAATGCACCTAAGCCCTCCAAGCTCCTACTCCAACAAGGCTTCTCGAAACCGTGTCTTGTCTAGCTCTCCGGATCCCGCAATACGCCCGATTGCATCCGCCAAAGCCTGGCTTCTTCCAATACTTCCTAGCAACACCAAAACCTCACTTGACACTTTGAAAGGGTGTGGTAAGTGTTTCGACTATCAACCTCTCAATTGTATGGAAATGGAGAGGTAGGAGTTGAGGAAAATCCACAAGTAATTGTGGAGAGAATTGTGGGTATAACAATCTCTAACTCTCAAGGTTTGTGGTTAGGGTTTTCTCTCAGAAGCACTCCTCAACATATGTGGATAATGGGGGTAAATATAGTGTGGGTACAGATAGTGTGTATCAGAAATGACAATCTGGCAAAATAGAATGTTTCGCGGGTATCTCGCGGGAAGGCCTTACCCGCGAGACACTCGCGAAAACCAGTTGTCTCCATCCTGTCCTGACTCTTTGCATTCTAGTCATGTGCAGGGCACATGCATCATTTCGCGGGAAGCTTCTTACTCTTAAGCTACCCGCGAAAACAGCTTTAGTCTTCAATTAGCCTTGAGTCTTCACACTCTCTTTCTCTCACACACAACTCTTACAAATAAAACCCATATGAAATACAAGGTACATAAGATTGAACATAATTACAATCAAATTTGGCACGGAATAAAAAGCCAACAAAATACATAGTTGTAAATTACAACTTTACAATCTCCCCCTTTGGCTATTCCGTGACAAAACCCTTAAAATAGACTCTAGACTTAAACGTGAGTTTGGGAACAGTGGCAAAACTCACTCACACCTAATCTAGAAGCTGTGAAGCACTTGAATGTATATACCTGTAACCTGAAACACTCGCACACAAACAAAACTTTCATTAAGCTTATGACAAGTTGAATACATTGTACGTATATGAGCAAGTAAAGTGCAATCAAGTTTATAGACACTATATAACAATAAGCATATCTAGATCAAACAAGGTCAGTCATTAAAAAATGACTACAGTGAACATTTGGCTAGTAAATGCTCATTCGGACATGCAAAGCAATAAAGACCAATCACAATGATCAATTGCATGTCCAACACACAACCAATGCAAAATACACGAAGTATTTGCATCTGGGATACAAAATCCTACTAGGGTACAAGTGTGAGGTACTTAAGATAGTTTTGCAACATCTAAAAGTACTAAAAAATGCTACAAAGCAATGAGATAAATACAAGTACTGAATATTAAATTGAAATTTAAAAAAAAAAAGTACTTAAGCTTTAAAGAAAAGCAACAAAACTATCCAAGAGTTATAAACACTAATAAAGTTTAAACCAAACATAAAAATGTTAAACCGCCAATAATGAACCAATATCTATGACTAAGCTTTGCTCCCCCTCAACTGTGCAAGCTCCCCCTCAAAATTTTTTCCCCCTTTTTGACTGGAATGGCCAAAGAGGCTAGAACTGGTTGGACTCTGAATCGAATCCCTGCGTCATCGATATATCATCAATCTAAGAAGATAATGCAGTGATCAGACCCTGGATGTATGCAAACTGGTCTGCAGTGTGCTGCCCATGGGAGTCAAGCATGCCAAACATCTGGTCTACTCTAACAATGAGGCGATTAAGTTTATCGGGTCCCCGTGCCTGTGCTTGAGAGGATGGCTGAGCAGAACTCTCTGGTGTAGAGGTGAATCTCTCAATCTCCTCCTCAATATCTCCACCCTCTTCCTCAACACGATCCCTTAGTATTTGAGACACATCGGTTTTGGATCCTTTGATGTGAGCTGTGCTTTGAGTCACTGTGTGTGCACCAATGGGATAGTCTCTTTGTACTATGGTGAGACCGCTCCAAAGTTTGAGCCTTGTCTTTGCAATGAGGCCCATAATGAGAGAGGGGAATGGCATGATAGTTCTGGAGTTCCTCTTTTCAATGCTCTTGGTCAGGAGATGGAAGATGTGTCCACAAATGTCAATCTCTTTGTGTGTGAAAAGATCATAAAAGAAAATTGTCCTTGGAGCGGACAATGTCGTCAAATTGGTGATTGGATACAAATTGTGGATCATCACATATGCTAGAGTTCTCATCTCCGGATTGAATGGAATGGTGTTCATTGACTTCTTGTTTAGTGTACCACCAAGAATCGTTACCATTTCCTCAATAGATTCCAAACGATCATCGTATTGCATGGTGATTGGTTGAGAAGGAGGACGAACTTCCAAGAAGTCTTGGATTGATTCCCTTGTAATCACAAATTTCTTGTGTCTCACCCAGCAGTTAATATGGTCTCTGTCCACACTAGCATTGGAAAAGAACTCTTTAATGATTTCCGAGTACACATTTCCACTCGGAGTTAACAGCTTTGTCCATGTCCTCTCCTTAAACACGTCAGGAATGAAAGTGTCTTCAAGGGTATCCAATTTGACAACTCTCTCCATAATTATTGTGGCTCGTTTGTAACAGTCATTGTAAGCCATGTCTGCATCAGCTGATATGAAGTTATCAGAATCTGTGTGAGGATGTTTGGAGGATTTCTTGGAAGCAGAGTGTTTGGTGGGAGACATTTGCACAAGGAAACACATAACAGAAAAAAAAAAAAAAAAATTGCAAAACACGAAAACATAGCACAAACTTGATTATATTCAAGTTAGTCCAAAACATAAGCACAAAGACTTAAAACAGAACATAACAAAGTTAAAACAGCATACTTTAAGTGCTAAACCATGTACACATTACCAAAATGCAAGAAATTAGCAACTGTGCATGTGTGTGCATCTACAGTGCATAATGTGTGCCTAGGTGATGCATGGCAAGGCATGGTGAGGCACAAGATGGGCAAAGTGTGTAAAACACACACCCAATGATCAAAACATGTCAAGCAAGTTCAATCAAGGGTAAACCCAGGAATTGGAACTCATTTGAGTCCAACCAACTCAAAAATGCCATTTGAGCATTTTGTCAAACATATGGCATGCAACACTACACTACACATATGGGGTAATGCATGAACACATGGAAATATGCCTAAATACACGATTAAAATGCCACACGGGGCCAACACAGATACAATCAAGACAAATGGGACACAACCCAATCAAGATTTTGAAAAAAAATTGCCCAAAATCGTAGCTCCCAACCCCTTTTTCGAAAAAATCCCCAATTTTAGAACCCTAAGATAATTTCTACATAATCTAGAAAGAAATGAAAAGAATGTTAAGAAAACATACCTTTAAGTTGATTGTGCAGAAATCAAGCTTCAAAATGATGGGGTTTGATTGAAAATCAGTTTTGGGTTGAGAGAGGTTCGAGTAAGGCAATGAGAGGGAAATAGAAAGTGTTTTAAAAATCTGTCACATCAGCCCTATAAAACTAAAAACACGCGTTTTTCGCGGGTTATATAGTCTCAAAATTACTCGTGAAAAACACCACTGAAGCACAAAAGCTTTCGCGGGAAGCTTCTAGTCGCGAAAGTCTCTGTCTGAAACTTGTGTTTTCCAGTTTTTGCCTAAAAATCTTTTCGCGGGAAGAGATTAGCCATGAAATGGTTGCGAGACAGTCGCGATACTCTCTGTATGAATTTTAAGATTTTTAGATTTCCCTTAACATTTTTTCGCGAGATGCTCTTAGTCGTGAGCTTCTCGCGAAAATGCCTCTGAACAAATTTTTGAAGAACAACACAAAAATGTATTTTGAACAAAAACTTAAAGCATGAAAGTATAAAATCACTTTCAAAAACATATAACATACTCAAAAATCTTTTTGGGTTTGATCGGCAAGCAATTGAGCATACACATCACATTTGAACATGTATAATCACACAAATGAGATAAGCATTAATTGAACTAAAACTTGTGTGTTGTAGGTGAGTATCAAATGTGGAATAGTCCTTAGACTAGAGTGAAGCTTCAATGATCAATTCAATCAAGTCATACACAACTGGTACTAAGTCAAGTGATTTATCTCAATTATAGAAATGAACATATATGACCTCCCACAAGAAAATAGTTACAAATCTTAGAAGCTTTTCATTTGGCTTCTGCACAAATCATAACATTTGATCATTTTTGAACAATACATCTCATTTTGAGATCGGTGCTTGAAATTTTTTATATTTCAATATTGAGAGTGAGCCTTTGGCTTTTTGAGCACCATACATTTCAATTAAAAAGTCGATTTCCCTTTTTCCTGGTCAAATACTAGTATGTGCGATGACTTTTACAGCTCATTATCTCTTTTCATTTTGAGATTTACATTTGTTGAGATCTTTAAGCAAAAACATAAAAAATAAAGTAGGAAGAGATATAGGCATAAGTCTATGCAAGTATCAAGACCATCAAGACTATTGACCAATCATTCATGACAAGCTTGAAGATCTATTAACAACAATCACACATAGTTTTCAAGATTTCTCCCACAAAGAGATATGTGCATACATAACAAGCTAAGCTCGTAAATGCACTACGCCATAAGTACGAAGGTACTAGGCCAAACTTACATGTGATATACATAACACAAGCGATCAAACTTTTTGGAGATTTTTTAATTTTTATGGGTTTTGAATTTTTGAACACACCAAAAAATAGAACAAGTAAAGTAAGATCAACAAACAACAAGTACAAAGTAAAACTTGTAAAAGAAACATGTTGTTAGGTTTTAAGGAATTAGGAACTAATGTATTAGAACTTCATTTTGTAATGTTGGCAAACCATGATCAAAACGTTTTAGTCTTGTTTAGACTTGCTCAAAGTATATGCTTTTTATGTAAAGTTGGAATCGAGTTGCTGCAGGATTTACTGTGTAAGTCTGCCTGGATCGATCGATTGAGAATTAGACTCGACCGATTGAATCTCGTGCAAATCTTTTTTTTGCAGAATTTTCCAACTCAGCCCAAGCCCGTTTGACATGTAGGGTTTTATGTTTTACCTCAAGTATAAAAGGGAAAACCTTAACCACGTTTTAGTGTTGCTCTTTATGTTGTGTGTGTGAATCTTCTGTGAGATCTAGAGGTAGTTGCCTTCACACATACTTAGGGTTTCCAAGATTCAAGATTATGCCAAGAACTTGGTGATAATTCAGTTGTTGATTCAAGAGTTTAAAGATACACAAGCGAGAGTGCTTGTACTTGCTGGAAATTCAAGAAAGAAGTAGTCTGTGGACTCGGAGCTATCATGGGGTCATGGTAGTAAGTTTCCTACTCGAGGTAGCAATACAATGTTAGTGGTCTAAGTCGCTATTGTGTAAATTTCAATTCTTTCATAGTGAATTCGTTTTACCTTGAGGATAGCTAGGTTGAATCCTCCCCAGGTTTTTTACCGGTTTGGTTTTCTTGGGTCATCATATCATTGTGTTTTTATATTTCCGTTGCTTTGCATGATATGATATATTTGTGTTAACCTAGATCTGTTTAATTTGACTAAGTAATCACTTGGCTAATTAACTAGGTTAATCTGGTTGTGTTTTAAGGAGTCTAAAAACAAACAAGTGGTATCAGAACGGGTAGCTCTCTTGTTGTAGATCTTTTGATCTCTGAGTTGATCCTTGACCCCGGTTGTCATGGAACACGAACACTCTCTTGTTATTCCACCTCACTTTAATGGGAATAACTATGCTTATTGGAAAGTAAGGATGAAAGCATTCCTGAAATCTATTGATGAGAGAGTCTGGAACTCCGTTGAATACGGATGGGAGAAGCCCACTACTCCTGTTAATGAGTGGGAAACTTTTCAGAAAGAAGCAGCCGCTTTTAATAACAAAGCCATGAATGCTATTTTTAATGCTGTTTCTATAGAGGAATTCAAGAGAATCTCTAATGTTGAAGTTGCTCATACTGCATGGAATATTCTCCAAACTGTGCATGAAGGCACAAAGGCAGTTAAGATCAACAAACTGCAGCAGTTAACTACTAGATTTGAAAGTATTAGAATGTTTGATGATGAATGTTTTGATGAATTCTATGCTAAATTGAATGATATTGTTAACTCTGCTTATAATCTGGGTGAAATCTATTATCAACCTAAAATTGTTAAGAAAATTCTTAGATCCTTGACTGAAGACTTTAGACCCAAATTGACTGCCATCACTAAAAGCAAGGATGTGGACTCCATCCCTGTTGATGAACTTGTAGGATCTCTTCAGTCCTATGAGTTGGGCCTACCTAAGACTAGCAAATCCAAATCAATGGCTCTTAAATCTGTTGATGATGTTGATGTGAATGGATTTGATGATGAGCTCTCTGCTACAGAGATTGCTTACCTTGCCAAGAACTTTAGAAACTTTCTTAGGAACAATAACAGAAGGGCAAGAAGTAGAAACACTGCTGAACTTAGAAATTTTAGGAGGAATGATCCCACTAAGGTGAATAATACTGAAAAACCTAGAGAGAAAGTAGGTCAAACCCCTAATAATTCTATGGGTCAACAATGTTTTGAATGTCAAGGGTATGGTCATATGAAATCAGAATGTCCTACATTCTTGAGATCTAAGGGTAAGACTATGGCTGTAACCCTTAGTGATGATGAAGTTTCTAAAAATGAGTCTGGTAGTGATGATGATGAAAACTTCATTGCTTTCACTGCTACTGCTGTAGTTGATGAAAGTGTTTCTGTTGAAGAGAACCCTTCTGATGGGGAACTCTCTGAGGATGCAGATTTACAAGAAGCCTATAATAAACTTTGCAAAGTTGCTGCAAAGGATGCTATGAGTGTTGATTTAGGCTTAAAGAAAATTGCATCTCTTGAACTTGATAAAAAGAATTTGCTTGTGAAACTGTTTGATGCTAATGAATTGTTGAATAATGTGAAGTCTGAGAACATGCTTTGGTTTGATAAAATTAAGAATTTGAAACTTGAATTATCTATTGCTAGAGAACAAACTAATAGGTCTGCAAGCTCCAAACTTGATCACATACTGTGTGTTCAAAAGTCTCCATCTGACAAAACTGGGTTAGGTTTTGTAGAAAGAATCTTTGTGTCTGCATCCCATTCCACAGATTTTGTTCCTTCTTCTTCCGAACCCTTTGTGAGTGAGGTTGTCAAACCCTCTGTGAGTGAGGCTGCTAAATCTATAGAAGTTACACCTCTTAGAAAGATTAGGGTTGATCTTCAAGAGTCTAAATCTAAAGCTCCTAACCCTCCTAAGGGCAAGTTGCATGATAAGCCTGCATGGGTTTGTCATTTTTGTGAAAAGTCTGGGCACATTCGTCCAAACTATTTCAAGTTGCAAGCTGCTAAGCGAGCAAATAAGCCAAAAGTACCTGTGCCTCAAGCACAAGATCCTATGGTACTTATTGGTGAATTGGTAAAGGCTCTAAACCTTTATTCTAATCCTGGAGTTGGTGATCATTCTAATGTGAATAAGAACTCCAATGCTCGAGGTGCATCTAAAAAGTTTTGGATGCAAAAGGCTCGATCTAATTGAGTCTTTCTGACATGGTCCTTGTGCTTTATCGCTCTACTCTTTGTGACCATTCTTCTTTGTTGTTTTTGTTATTTTTCTAGGATTTGCATTGCATAACATTCATACATTTCATTCTAGGGTTGTTTTTGTTATTTCTTTTCAAAAAAAAAAAAAAAAAAAGGAAAAGGAAAGCAAAATGTGTTTTTGCATTATTTGTCTTGGATTTGAAATCAAGGTTGACTAATTTATCTTTACAAAACATGTTTATGTACTTTTTTTAGCTTTGGTGAGCTTATTTATTGCACTTTACTAGTCTGAGCTTTGTAGTGCATGTTGTGTGAGAGATGTTTATAGTTTTTGATCACTTGTTCTTGATCTTGAAGTCACGTGCCTTTGATCGTTGGACTTGAACTTATTGAGAAATGCATAAATAACCATCTCACCACTGTTTACTAGCCAATCATGAACACCTTAGTGCATATCATATGATTTTGTGCTCGAGAAAGTGTATCACATGCACAAAAAGAACATAAGGTGTAGCCTCGGTTTAAATGCTAAAATTGGTGTGTATATTATTGGCCTTTAATAACTTCACAATCAAATAAAATTGGTGTGTACATTATCCCAGCTATTATTAATAAGTTTCTGATCAAATAAAATTTGTGTGTACAATATGAGGCAAATTAAGAAACTTACATGATTGCAAGCTTTTATTCTAGGAGATGTGAGAGTTATATGATATAACTTTTTAGGTGATAGTCTCTTCCAAATTCTTTATGATGAATTTTGTAGACATTATGCTTGATTTCTATTTACATATCACCTCACATATATCTCAAGCTTTTACTAGTTGCACACACTAAACAAGTTACTCTTTGCTAAACTTTGTACATGTTATTGTGTTGTGATTTTGGTTTGACCAACCAAGTTTGAAAATTCCTTGAGTTTTATGCAAAACATGTTTAATGTTTGAGAATATAAGGTGAATTGATTGAAAATCTTAATTTTGGGAAAACTGGGTTCAAAACAAGTGTTTTTGAAAAGCATTTCATCTCATACTCATGCATTTTATTCATAAAATTCAATGGTTTGAGGAGTTTTTTGCAGAAAATTGCTCTATTTTTCAAAAAATTGTGTTTTCCAGATTTTCAATCGATCGAACCTGTTTTTCGACCGATCGAAAATGTGATTAAAATTTTGGTTTGAACTTGACCGTTTCGATTGCTGTTGGATCAATCGAAGGCATTTTTGACCGATCGAACCTAATTTTCGATTGATCGAAAATCGTTTAGAGAGTTTTTTAAAAACCTTTTGTTTTCACATGTTCATCACTTTTTCAAAACTTTTCAAACACTATTTGTTAGGACATATGTGTTTCACATGTTAAGAACATATGTCATGATTTTATGTAATTGGCTAATCTTTTGACAAAACGCACTTTACTTGTATTTGAGTAGATCTAGGATGTGTTTAAATACTTCTAGAAACTGTGTTTCAAGATCAAGTGTTGAAGCCTTCAAGTTTGTCCAAGAAAACAAGCTGAAAGTGCAAAATCATTAAATCTTAACAGCTGCATCTATCGAGCTTAAGAAAGCTATTTTAGCCCCGTGTGCTCGACACCTTCTCGACAACTACTCGACACCTCCTATCTGTCGAGGTTTATGAATTTCAGAATTTTGATATGATTTTCTTGGGATCCGTGATTATGTGTTTGGGCTTTCTTTTCTCCTAACCCTAAACATATAAAAGGATTGTTTTAAGGGCCGTCAATGTGTACACAAGTTGCACAAATATTGAGCAAACTCTGTTCAAGCAAATTGTGACTGGAGACAAAGTTCTTGCCCTTGTTCATCTCTTTCTCTTGAAGAAGTTGCTGTATATTTGTACCGTAGGGTTTTGTGACCAAGCATCTTCTTGATCTTCATGGTGTGAATGAACTGAAGAACTTTGCAGACGACAACCTTCTTAGTTGGTGATTGAAGTCATGTATTGGGATTCACGCAATTGGTTAGTCACGTACTTGGGAGCCGTGCATCAAAAGGGGAAATTGTCACTACAGAACAAGTTCAATTGGGTATTGGGGTAAGGGTTCAACTGTAGGTTGGTAAGGTACTTGGGATTCCTTTACTTGTAACCGCTTGTTGTGATAATAGTGGAGTTTCGGGAGTGGTGACCTGAAAATCACCCGGTGGGGTTTTTGCTGTTAGGTTTTTCCCATTCATAAACAAATCACCGTGTTATTTATTTTCCGCTGCATAATTAGTTTATTGGTGATTTGTTTGTGCTACCATGCGTTTGCATGATAAATTGATTAATTAATAACTTGGCTAATTAATTAATTAATTTCTATCACAAGGGGTCAATTCAATTTGTGGCCTTTCAAATGGTATCAGAGCAGGCACACTCTGATTAGGTTTTAATTTTTGTTGTGTTTGATCCATTGACTCCTGTTTGTCATGGATAGAGGACAGTCATTAATTATACCTCCTTTATTTGATGGCACTAACTATGCATACTGGAAAGTACGCATGAGAGCTTTCTTGCAGTCTCTAGATGAGAAGGTGTGGCAAGCTGTGGAGATAGGCTGGACTAAGCCAACAGAAGCGCCGGCCGATTGGGATGATGTGAAGATCAAGGCGGCAAATTTCAACAGCAGGGCATTGAATGCTCTATTCAGTGCAGTCACCAATGAGGAGTTTAAGAAGATATCCTCTACTGAAACTGCCAAGGAGGCTTGAACCATCCTTCAGACAACGTATGAGGGAACTAAGGCTGTCAAAGACTCAAAACTTTAGAGGCTCACTACAAGTTTTGAAGAGATTAAGATGGAGGAGGATGAGTCGTTTGACGAGTTCTATGCTAAGCTTAAAGACATAGTGAACTTGGCGTTTAATCTTGGGGAGACCATTCCTGAACCCAAGATTGTGAAGAAAGTACTCAGATCTCTGCCTGAGAGATTCCATGCCAAGATTATGGTGATCGAGGAATCAAAGGACATTGACAAGATTCCTTTGACAGAGCTGGTTGGTAATCTACAGACTTACGAACTAGGGTTAACAAGGATTGGTAAGTCAGACAAGAGCAAGAGCATGGCACTGAAGGCCAAGAACAGTGAGACAGATGAGTCTTCAGATGATGAAGATACCAAGATGAAGTTTTACATCACCAGGCAGTTCAAGAAGTTTATGAAGAACGCAAATGGAAAGGGCTTCGACAAGGACCGCAAGCAATCCAGTTCTTCTCAGTTTAAAGGCCAAGACAAAGGGAAGAAGGATGCTAAGGAAGGTGGTCAGTACACTGTCCCTGCAGGACCTAAGTGTTTTGGGTGTCAAGGTTTCGGTCATATGAAACATGAGTGTCCTACATATCTCAAGAGCATTGGAAAGAGTAAGGCACTTGCTGCTACCTTGAGCGACACTGAGCCTAAGGATGATTCCGACAATGAAGATGACGGAATCTTGAATGCCTTCACTGCCTCTATAGATCCTACTGGAGGGACTGTAGAAGATGTGGATGAAGAATAAGATTTGGTGGACTCAAAGTTTGAGAAGATGGATGATTAAGATGATATTCACACGGCCTATGCATGAGAAACTGTATAGGCTGGCCACCAAGAAGCTCAGTGATGTGGAACTTGATCGTGAAGAACTTTCCACAAAGTTTGATGAGGCTAATCAGACCATTGGAGCACTGAGGTTCGAGAACAATTTCTTGGTAGAGAAGACCAAGAAGCTTGAAGCGGAACTGTTTCAAGTCAGAGCTCAACTGGAGAGGGCTTCAAGTGCTAAGCTTGATGAGATGCTAAGCATTCAAAAATCTTCTTCTGATCATACGGGTTTAGGGTATGATCTTTTTTACTCTAATATTGCTTCTACAAGTACTATTGTTTTTGTTCCTCCTGCTAATAATGTTGAAATTAAGAACAATGTTGTTGAAACTGTGTTAGCTAGTGAGAACTTAGACAAGAATAAATCTATCTTAGAAGCACCCCCTAAGCAAGATAAGAAAGAAGCTAAGAACCCTAGGGCTAAAAAGGCCAACTCTCATAAGCCTAAACAAAAGAAGCAGCATCTCTGTCATCATTGTGGAGCTACCGGTCATACTCGACCAAATTGCTATAAATAGCTTGCCACTCAACAGAGCAACAGCATGATAGCATCCGGAAGCCAAAATCAGCTTCAATCCTCTCTTGCTCCCCTTAGAGATCTTTTTAAAGCCCTCATGTTCCTTTCGAACTTGATCGATTTCAATTCTTCCCCCTCACCGCCGGTTCAAGGGTTTAATCAAAGGAAATGTTCTTCCAGAGTGTGGAAAGAAAAGGGCTCCAAGTAATTCTATCACTTTCTTCTCTCTTTTGTTTGTTTGCATTTCTTTGTGTGTTTTTGCTTTACTGTTTGAGTCAGTCTAGTTTGTATGCTTTGCTTAACATGTTTTTGTTTGGTTTTTTTTAGTTTAGTTTTTTTTTTTTTTTTTTTTTGATTAAATAAAAAAAAATTGAAAAATCAAAAAAATACAAAAATAATGTGTGTTATGTGTACATTGGTACTTATGTACCTTGGATGGCCATTGAAACAAAGTTTTCTAAACTTTGTATCTCTTGTAGCGTAGATGAGCATCTCTATGCACAACTAAGCAAGTGAGCTTTGTGGCTCTTGTTTGTGATGAGTAAGATTAAGTTGTCTCTTGTACTTAACACTCATATCAATTTTATTTGACGGGAAGGACTAGAAAATCCTAAGAGAAAGGCATAAATGATATAACACCTGTATGCTTCGGCATAGCAAAAGTGAAGTGTCAATGACATTAGTGTGCTTCAGCATAGCGAAATTGGAATGTCAAATGCTTACCATCATTGGGTATTTTCTTTTCTCTCTAATATGCCCATGCATAATTTTCTTAAATAAAATATGCAAAGAAAATGAAAAAGCAAAAAGATCAAAAATGCTTTAAATATGATTGCAAGCGTGTTTTTTAGGAGATGTGGGAGTTATAAGATGTACCTCGAAGGTGATAGTCCCCATCAAATAGTTATGATTGTGTGTGAGTTAAAGTGATTTACTCATATCTCAAACTGTCATAACATGTTGACACTTATGCAATCTTGTGATGTTTTCACACACAACATGCAATATTCTTTACTACTCTTGATACATGTGCAGGTACAATGTGATTTGACCATCACAAGGTTTTACATGTGTTAATGTATGCTCACTAAACTGTCTTAACTTATTTTTTAAAAATAAAATCGGTTAGACTTGTTTAGTGTGTGCGCGTGTTTTTGGGATCCATGTGCTTAAAAATTATTGTTAAGAGATGATTTTGAGAGCTTATTATGTTGATTGGATCATTGGTTGAGTTGCATGCTTGATTGCATTCATATCTGTGTTTTTCTCTCCTCGAAAAACTGTTTTGAAAAGCTGGCTCGACACCTCCTCGATACCTCCTCGATAGCTAGCTATTTGTCAAGCTATCTCAGCTTTTTCTTATCGCAATCTCGCTAGCACCTCGACACCTGGTGGATCAATCGAGAAAGCTCCTTCCTCCTTGATAGCTTCTCGACACCTGGTGGATCGATCGAGACTCTCTTCTTGTGTCTGATGTTGTGTTCCTCGATACCTCCTCGACACCTTCATCTGTCGAAGGCCATATCCTCGATACCTCCCTCAACAGATACCTCGATACCTTTCGACACCTTCATCTGTCGAGATTTACTGAGAGTTCTATTTAAGCTCCTCGTGCGATCCGCCTATCATTTTTCTCGATATCTCTCTCGATTGATCTCTGTTTTCTCTCCCAAACTCTCTCATCTCACTCCAATCGTGTTCCTCAAGGTTTCTTCAAGTTTTTCTTTACTTGGTAAGCTTCTGATCTCTCATTCTTCATGCATTTCATGTTTTGAAACCTAGGTTTTTGGGGTTTTTGAAAAATTTTGGGGTTTTTCAAAATTGATGAGTTATTATTGAAATTTTGGGATGAGTTTTCATTTATATGAGTTTGAAATCTCATGCATTGCATCACATTAGCATTATAACAGTATTTTCATGCATTTAGATGTGTGCAATATGTTTGTGTGTTGGTAGGATTGGATTGGGTTGAGCCCATGATGCAATTTCTTTTACATGTCACATGTTCATGCATTTCCCATGCATACGTACTCTCTTTTCAATATAATTGATTTATTTGAATTGTTTGGGACTTTTCTGATTGTCTTACTTTTTCTCCCTCTCTTTCTGGTTACGTTAGTAGTGTCTATGGCACCGAAACGTAAATCCATTCCGTCCCGGAACCCTCTTCGTTCCAGGGCATCCTCTTCGTCTTCAGATTCTGCCCCCTTAACTCTTCGGTTTCATGATGATGATGCCCACAAGGCATTCTCGAAGAACTTTTCTAAATGAGGTGTTCATTCGGAACGCCAAGTTATTTTGGTAGACTTTGCCGACACTAACCTTCCCGATGTCATTCACAGTCGGGAATGGTAGTCTATTTGTGACGAGCCTGTCACTTGTCCTCTCATGCTTATTCAGGAGTTTTACTCCAACATGCACGGGATTGACCGGTCTGTCCCTCGCTTTTTCACTCGTGTTAGGGGTGTTAGTATTCTTGTCACACCGCAGCTTGTTGCGGATGTGCTTCGGGTTCCTAGGATAAAGTTTCCTGACTATCCTAGTTGTGAGCGTCTGCGGACTGTGTCCAAGGATGAGCTTATTTCTTCTTTTTGTGAGCACCCTTCTGATTGGGGTGAGCGTCAGTATACACCATGTAAGGCCTTTGCTAAAAGTCCTAGATTCTTAAACATGGTGATGACTTTTGTACTCCATCCACTCTCTCACTACAACTCCATCACAGGGCCTTGTGCTCGATTTTTGTTGTCTCTCCTTGAGTATCTTCCTATAGATTTCCCTTCTCATTTCATTATTTCTATTATGGATGTTCATCTAGATTTGACGTCCCGTGATAAGCTCATCTTTCCTTCCGCTATCACGAGGATTCTACGCCACTTTTCTGTTTCTTTTCCCTCTTCCGACCATTTTTCCTTTATGTGTGCCATAGACGCCGCTATCGTGAAACGTAGTGAGGCATAGTTTAGGTCGCGATAGATGAATTCAGCAGCTCCTCCCTCCCATCCTGCTCCATCCACATCTGCTCCCTCCTCTTCTACAAGCGATGTGTCACTAGGAGACATTATGGCGTAGCTACAGCGCATGGATGCTCGTCTTGATACACTTTCTACGGAATTGTATCAGGTGAACGTTCGTGTCGGTCGTATTGCTAGATGGCAGGCGACCATGGGCGGCTTTGCTCCTAAGGCTTCTCCTTCACCACCTCTTTCCGTGGCTTCTGATTCTGAGGATGAGGCTGGTGATGATGGTGATGACGATGATGCTTCGGATGATGATGATGGAGATGCTAGCTCTACTGATGAGATGTCTACCTAACACTCTTACCCTTTGTCACTCGTGACAAAAAGGGAGAGTAGTTTTGGATATAAGAGTAGTCACTCTTAGGGGGAGAGTTAGTATAGGACCTTTTTTGTTAGGGGGAGTGTTAGTTTTCTTTATGAGGGATGTAGTGAGGATATTATGTATCTTTTGCTATTACATGTATCTTTTCTTTTCTTTCTATTTGAGATACATTGTTCTTGTACATTAGGTCTTGTGACCATATTTATGACATACATTGTAATTATCTCTTTATATGATGATGTATGTTGTTTCTTTCACCTACCCCTTCATGTGTTGTTTCTTTTCTCTCTTCATACACATGCTTCTTATACTTGTATGCAATCTATTATTTCTGTTTCACACTAAGATGCCTTGATGAGTTTTGTTTAAAGTGTTTCAGAAATACAGGTTGTCAAAGTCTACTTGCCATAAACTCTCTTCTTGCAAAGTTTTTCAAGAGTTTGTGTTAGGATAGATTTTATTGTATTTAACAAGTGAATATGAGTTGAGTGATTTATGACTTCTCTCATATGTTCATTTGTTTGTTGTAGTTTTGTCACGGATTGCCAAAGGGGGAGATTGTTAGGACATATGTGTTTCACATATTAAGAACATATGTCATGATTTTATGTAATTGGCTAATCCTTTGATAAAACACACTTTACTTGTATTTGGGTAGATCTAGGATGTGTTTAAATACTTCTAGAAACTGTGTTTCAAGATCAAGTGTTGAAGCCTTCAAGTCTGTCCAAGAAAACAAGTTGAAAGTGCAAAATCATTAAATCTCAACAGCTGTCTCGACAGCTGCATCTATCGAGCTTAAGAAAGTTGTTTCAGCCCCGTGTGCTTGACACCTGCTTGATAGCTACTCGACACCTCCTATCTGTCGAGGTTTATGAATTTCAGAATTTTGATATAATTTTCTTGGGATCCGTGATTATGTTTTTGGGCTTTCTTTTCTCCTAACCCTAAACATATAAAAGGATTGTTTTAAGGGCCGTTAATATGTACACAAGTTGCACAAATATTGAGCAAACTCTGTTCAAGCAAATTGTGACCGAAGACAAAGTTCTTGCCCTTGTTCATCTCTTTCTCTTGAAGAAGTTGCTGTGTATTTGCACCATAGGGTTTTGTGACCAAGTATCTTCTTGATCTTCATCGTGTGGATGAACTGAAGAACTTTGCAGCCGACAACCTTCTTAGTTGGTGATTGAAGTCGCGTATTGGGATTTGCGCAATTGGTTAGTCACGTACTTGGGAGCCGTGCATCAAAAGGGGAAATTGTCACTACAGAACAAGTCCAATTGAATATTGGGGTAAGGGTTCAACTGTAAGTTGGTAAGGTACTTGGGATTCCTTTACTTGTAATCGCTTGTTGTGATAATAGTGGAGTTTCGGAAGTGGTGACCTGAAAATCACCCGATGGGATTTTTGCCATTAGGTTTTCCCCATTCGTAAACAAATCACCGTGTTATTTATTTTCCGCTGCATAATTAGTTTATTGGTGATTTGTTTGTGTTACCACGCGTTTGCATGATAAATTGATTAATTAATAAGATGACTAATTAATTAATTAATTTCTATCACAAGGGGTCAATTTAGTTTATGGCCTATCACTATTCTCTCTCTCTTCGATCGGTCTAAAGGTCAAAGCATATTTTTGTCGTTTTTGAAAAGGTGTGGGTTGTGTTTGGGCAAAAATCTCCTCTCAAGGTATGACAATGGGAGAGGGAAGGAGAAGAGGCTAGAATGATTTCTCACTAAGGATGAGTAGCTCTCTCTCTCTTAAAGATAGGTGTGTGTGTTGTGGAAAACCTATCTAGGGTTTTTCTCTCTGAATAGCCTCTTTTACATTTATGGGTAATGAGGGTATATATAGTATAGGTGAAGGGTATGAAAGTCTCACTTAAAAATCCTCCAGGCAGAATGTTTCGTGAGTACCTCGCGGGAAGGCCTTACCCGCAAAACACTCACGAAAACGATAGTCTGGCACGACTCTTCAGCTTCTAGTCATGTGCTCCTCACGTGGCTCTTTCGCGGGTTATCTTCTCACGAGCTTCTCGCGAAATCCACTGATTCTTCAATTAAGCTTAAGTCTTCACCAACTTAATACTAAACCCAATACAATAAAATTCCACAAAATACAAGGAACAAAATTAAAGTAATTACAACACTTTTTGCCATGGAATAAAACCAACTTAAAACATAGTTGTAATTCACAACTTTAAAATCTCTCCCTTTGGCTATTTCATGACAAAACACCCTAAAACAAACTCTAGACTTAAACGTGAGTTTGGGAACAATGGCAAAACTCACTCACACCTAAATCTAGAAACTGTGATGAACTTGGAACACCTGTAACCTGAAACACTTGCACAAAACACTTTAGACCATTAAGGTAAAGCAAGTAATAAAAGGACAAGTATAATGTAACAAGTAAATTGCGATCAAGTAAACATGATGTGAAACATGTGAGTAACTTGATCATACACCAAAACAGTCATATGAAAATGACTACAATGATCATATAGCAAAGCAAATGATCATCCGAACATGCAACTAATAAAGCACAATGGCATAAGGATAAATGCATGTCCAACACATAAGTATGATGCGATGAGAGCAGCAAAGCATAGATACTAAACATACCTCAAAGCACCATAAAGCAACGAGAAAACAAGCATAAAGTAAAACAAGGTTTTCTAAAAAAAATGGCTTCTCCCCCTTGGTATATGCATCTCCCCTATGGCTTTCTCCCCCTACGAATGTGCACTAGGTAGAATTTCTCCCCTTAAGAGTGTGCACATGAGTCATATAGAAATGACGAAACACACCAGTATATTCTCCCCTTTTTTTGTCACGAATAGACGAATTAATCAAGAGGAAGGAGGGAAAGAAAAGAAGATATGAATAAGGGTAAAAGATGATGCATGAGGGGTGCAAGATGAATGAGAAAATGAAGCACAAACAAAAGATAAAAACATCTTTTTAAAAAAAAAATGCTACAAAGCATAAAGAATATGACATGCTAAGGATGATGGAACATGATATAGACCTAGGCATGACATAGACACAAGAACACGTTATACGTGCTAAAAGGTCTAAAAAGACTTAACTAGCATGAGTGAATGTAAAAACATGTCAAGTGATCAAGTGTGTAAACATAGTAAACATTTAAGCAAAACATGATCATACAGGAACAATCATTAAAGAATAACTACAATGAACATTTAGCAAGTAAATGCTCATCCGGACATTCAAAACTATAAAGATCAATCACGATGATCAATAGCATGTCCAACACTCAACCAATGCAAAATACACGAGGTATTTGCATCTAGGATACAACATCCTACTAGGGTACAAGAATGAGATACTTAAGACATATTAGCAATATCTTAAAAGTACAAAAAAAATTCTACAAAGTATTGAGATAAACACAAACACTGAATTATAAACTGAAATATAAAACAATGTACTAAAAGCTTTAAAGAAAAGCAATAAAGACAAAGTACTAAAGCTTTAAAGAAAAATAGTAAAAACAATCAACAAACAGTTATAAAAACTAAAAATAAACCGCCTGAATGAACCAATGTATCTAGGCCTAAGCTATGCTCTCCCTAACTGTGCAAGCTCCCCATCAAAATTTTCTCCCCCTTTTTGACCAGAATGGCCAAAGAGGCTAGAACTGCTCAGACTCGGAATCTGAACCACGGTCTATGGACATATCCTCGATCTGAGAAGATAATGTTGTAATCTGACCCTGTATGCAAACTGGTCCGCTGTGTGCTGCACATGGAAGTCTAGCATGGTGTACATCTGGTCCACTCGAGCAAGAAGGCGATCAAGTCTGTTTGGTCCTCGTGCTGGTGCTGAGGGTGATGGCTGAGCTGAGCTCTCGGAGCAGTAGTAAATCTCTCTATCTCATCCTCTGTATCACCTCCCTCTTCCTCAACTTGAGGGCGTGGTATCGTGTGCACACCTATTTTGGAGCCCTTGATGTGAGCTATGCTCCTAGTGAGTGTATGTGCACCAATGGGATAGTCCCTCTGAAACACTGTGAGGCCACTCAAAAGTTTGAGCCGCTCCTTTGCAATTAGGCCCATAATGAGAGTGGGGAAGGGCATTACATCCTTGAATTTTGCTTCTCAATGCTCTTTTTCAACAAATGGAAGATATGTCCACAAACATCAATGTCCTTGTGGGTGAAGAGATCGTACATAAACTTTGTCCTTGGAGCTGACAGTGTAGTGAGGTTGGTGACCAGATACAAGTTATGGATCATCACATATGCCAATGTCCTCATCTCCAGTGAAAATGGGATTGTATTCATGGACGACTTCTTCGGTGTACCACCAAGTATTTGCACCATCTCCTCAGTCAATCCCAATCTGTCTTCATATTGGACTGAGATTGGCTGAAAGGGAGGACGAATCTCCAAAAATTCTTGAATGCTATCTATACGGTCTCCTTCCACAGTAGCATTTGAGAAAAATTCTCTTATTATCTCTGAGTAGACAACCCCAACCGGGTTCAACAGCTTGGTCCAAGTCCTTTCTTTGAACACCTCAAGAATGAAGGTGTCCTCAAGGGTTTCTAGCTTGACCACCCTCTCCATAATAATGGTTGCTCTTTTGTAGCAGTCATTGTATTTCATATCAGCCTCAACAGACTTGAAGTTATCAGAATCAGTGCATGCACGTTTGGAGGATGATCTCTTAGGAGCTGCATGCTTAGTGGGAGCCATCTGCACAAGGGAACATAGAACAGAAAAGAACCATGTGCACAAACACAAAACAGAACACAAAACTTGATTAGATTCAAGTTAGTTCAAAACATAGGTAAAACAACCTAAAACAGAGCATAACCAACTCAAAACAGAACAAATAAACTTAAAAAAGCATGTTATAAGTGTTAAAACTTGTAATCATAAGCATAATGCATGAATTACATGACTGTGCATGTGTGTCTGTGCTGTGCATATGCTAATGCATATGAGTGCAGCATGTGATGCATGGAGTGTGCCTAGAGGATGTCTAGTGTGTGCATGGCATGGCATTGAGGTACAAAATGGGCAAAGAGTGTAGAACACTCATTCATTGACCAAAACATGTTAAGCATGATCAATCAAGAATAAACCCAAACATTGGAACTCAGTTGAGTCTAATTCAACACAAGAATGTCATTAGGACATTCTGTCAAACACCTAACATGCAACAAAACACAACATCTATGAAAAATGCATGAACATGGTGAAAATTTGCCTCAATACATGCTTAGAATGCCACATGGGGCCAACACAGATACAAACATAGCAAATGGGACTCAACCCAATGAAAATTTTGAAAAAATTTGCACAAAATAAAGAACCCCAACCCAGTTTTCGAAAATCCCCAAATTTTTAAAACCCTAAGCTAAAATCTGCATAATCTAAGACAAAAATGAAGATAATGTTTAGGAAAACATACCTAGAAGTGATTTTGCAGAGAGTTTTGCTTGAAAATGATGGGGTTTGAGTAAAACGTAAGTTTGGGTTGAGAGGGGTTCGAGATAGGCAGTGCGAGGGAAGTTAAGAATATTTGAAAACATGTCACATCTGCTACATAAAAACTGAAAACACGAGTTTTTCGCGGGTTAGGCAGTAGCGAGACAGTCGCGATACAATCGCGAAAATGGCCACTGAAGCACAAAAGCTTTTGCGAGAAGCTGTTAGTCGCAAAATAGTCATGAGACAGTCGTGATAGCTTCTGTATGAATTGGAAAAATTCCAGTTTTTGCCTAAAAACATTTCGCGAGAAGCTGTTAGTCACAAAATATTCGCGAGACAGTAGCGAGACTCTCTGTATGAATTGACAAAAATTTTATTTCCCTTATTCAACTTTCGCGGGAAGCTCTAAGTTGCGAGCTTCTCGCGAAACTGCCTCTGAACTAGTTTTTGGAGAAAAATACAAAAATGCATTTTGGTAAAAAACTAAAGGTACGAAAGTATAAAATCACTTTCAAAAACATATAAAAAACTCAAAAATCTTTTTGGGTTTGATCGACAAGTAATTGAGCATACACATCACATTTGAACATGTACAATCACATAAATGAGATAAGCATTAATTGAATCAAAGTCTTGTGTGTTGTGGGTGAGTATCAAATGTGGAATAGTCCTTAAACTAGAGTGAAGTTTCAATGATCAATTTAATCAAGTCATACACAACTGGTACTAAATCAAGTGGTTTATCTCAATTATAAAAATGAATGTATATGACCTCCCACAAGAAAATGATCACAAATCTTAGAAGCTTTTCATTTGGCTTCTGCACAAATCATGACATTTGATCAAATTTTTAACAATACATCTCATTTTGAGATCAGTGCATGAAATTTTTGATATTTCAATATTAAGAGATAGCTTTTGACTTTTTAAGCACCATACATTTCAATACAAGAGTCGCTTTCCCTTTTTCCTAGTCAAATACTAGTATTTGCGACAGGCTTTTGCAGCTCCTTATCTCTTTTCATTTTGAGATTTACATTTGGTGAGCTCTATTGCAAAAACATAAAAATAAAGTGGGAAGAGATATAGACACAAGTCTATGCAAGTATCAAGACCATCAAGACTATTGACCAATCATTCATGACAAGCTTGAAGATCTATTTACAACAATCACACATAGTTTTCAAGATTTATCCCACAAAGATATATGTGCATACAAAACAAACTAAGCTCGTAAATGCACTACGCCATTAGTACAAAGGTACTAGGCCAAACTCTCATGTGATATACACAACACAAGCGACCAAACTTTTTGAAGATATTTCAATTTTTATGGGTTTTTGAATTTTTGAACACACTCAAAAACAGAACAAGTAAAGTAAGATCAACAAAAGCAATGCATACAAATAAATGTAAGATGCACAAATGCATGAATATATAGCATCAAATGCATGAATGGTCCTACAAAGATCGAAAGAATTAAATCAAGGACCAAAAGAACAAAATCTCAACCATAAGAACCCTTCTTCATCCAAACGGAATGATTGTTTGGAATAAGTGTCTCATGAAAAGTGAGACGAAGGTTGGAAGAATGAGAACCGGAGATGCACATAGATAAGGAGGTAAAAACATTAAAAACTTTCTTCAACACTTACCATTTTCCATCAAATCCGGTTTAGCTTGCACAACACAACTTCCAAAAAGCTCAAGTTTCTTTTTTCTTTTTATTCTTTTAAGAGCTTGAAACTTAAAGCAATGGGGTCTAAGATGACCAAAGGCACCACAATGGTGACAAACAATGTGTTTAGGTCTACTAGGCTTTTTAGGAAGGGATCTAGCAACATAGTTTTGTTCTCTCTTCAACTCGGAGCATTGAGGTCTTATGACCGATCACAAAGCAAAGGTGGCAAGTTGGAACAAACTTAGATCCATCCAAAACCTTAGGTTGAATCAGTGGATTTCGCGAGAAGCTTGCAGGAAGCTAACCCACGAAAGAGCCATGCGAGGAGCACATGACTGGAAGCTGAAGAGTCGTGCCAGACTGTTATTTTCGCGAGTGTCTCGCGGGTAAGGCCTTCCCGCGAGGTACTCGCGAAACATTCTGCCTGGAGTATTTTTAAGTGAGACTTTCATACCCTTCACCCATACTATATATACCCTCATTACCCACAAATGTAAAATAGGCCATTCAGAGAGAAAAACCCTAGATAGTGTAAGGATTAGTGCCCTTAAATCCTATTGTATGATGCTATGTATGATATTATGTATGACATTATGTATAACATTATGTATGACTTAATATTGTAATTAATAAAGTTGTTTTATTATAATCTGAAATAATGGTAACATGAATATTCAGACATTATCATATAGTTCATGAGATGCATAGTATGTGGTTTATGTGAAAAGTCACAGAAGATATAAATCACAAGTTCTTTGTAAACTCAGAATTTAGTTCGTAGTTGGTGATGAAATTGGGCGTTTCATCTGCGAAGACTATAACATTTCAACTAAGATGATTTATCTTGATCATGGAAGTGGTGACTTCTAGTTGATATGTTGATATGTTTTAAGAATTAAGACATATTGAACTGGACCGCAGTGAGATTTATTATTCTCCTAACGACTGTCAATTGAATAATAAATCTCACGACTTATATTCACATGAACTCTTAATCCTGAGAGAATAATGGACATGATCATGAAATGTAGGTTGTTTTGATATATCAGGAGTGAGATCTAAAGTAACAGTCAAAACCTCAGTATATTGGGCAGCCACATTTAGTGTTGATGGAACATATACTCTTAAGATGGAATTCATAGTCTCTTAATGGAGATACAAAATATTCCCTTGAGATAAGTTTAATGGGTTTGTTATTCAGAATGTTAGGCCTAACTACTTTAGTAAATAGTTACTGAAGTATATATTTATGAAATTGGATTTCATAAATATATGATGAATAACTTAAAGGATTAAGCCGGGTACTCAAGGATTAAGATGTAGTAATTCACAAAGTGGCAGTCTTTATTCATGACTTTGTGTTACTACGAATATTTTATGAAGGGGTTGCATGTACAATAAAGTCTTGGGATATAATTTATTAATAAGGTTTAGAGTGCAATTATATTTATATAGTGGTATTAAATATAATTAATGGTAACTTTGGACTTCTCAAGAGTTGACAAAAAAGCCCAAAGCCCATTGGAGCTAGTGTCTTATTTGTTCCCTTTTGGTCCCACTCCAAGCCACACACTAAAGCCCAATTGGAAAGGCCCAAAAGGCTAGCCCAATTAGATAATCAGTTATAAGGAGAGAAACATACAGATTTTGGTAAGTACATGAAATGGTATGTATGTGAGTGTTGGACACTCTTTCATTCTCTTCTTGAACATACACATATAACTGATTGAGAGACCACACATCTTGGGCATCAAGTGGAATTGGAGTGAAGATTAAAAGTGTTCTCAAGAACTTTTGATCTTCAGTTTTGAATTTCACCGCATCAAGGTACACTCTCTTGTTCTTAAATTCTGAAACTTATGTTATCTATTGCGAATGAAGTAAATCCTTTAATTTTCCGCTACGTATGTTTAGTATGTAATACAAACATGCATATTTCCATCAGATAGGTTTTTCACAACACACACACCCATCTTTGAGAGAGAGAGAGCTACTCATCCTTAGTAAGAAATCATTCTAGCCTTTTCTCCTTCCTTCTCCTATTGTCATACCTTGAGAGGAAATTTGTACCCAAACACAACTCACACCTTTTCAGAGTGTAAAGAGTGTTTTGGAGCTTGGGAAGCTTTGGGGAATTGCCCAAAGAAGCCGGTGAGACTTGGCGGATGCAATCGGGCGTATTGCAGGATCCGGAAAGCTAGACAAGACACGGTTCTGAGAAGCCTTGTTAGAGTAGGAGCTTGGAGGGCTTAGGTACATCGGGTAGATTAGGCTTGGAGGGTCTCTTGCTAACCCACGTATCCCAACTGATTGTCTAGTGGATCAATTACCGCTTGGAGGGCGGCGGAGAGGTTTTTCGCCGAGTTCTTCGGTTTCCTCTTCGATAACACATCGGCGTGTTATCTTGTGTTTGCATCTCTCTTCCCTTACTCTTGTGCTTTACTTTTATTGTTTGTTGTTCATGTTTATGCACTAGAGTAGTATCGATTGATTGCGTTTCATTTACTCTTGTTTCCGCACTTAGATAAGTTAGAGTAAAAGTAATCTAGCCGTAATTTTTAATTGGGAGTCTAAACAAGCTCTTGTGTTTTTAACACTTTTTCGAGCTTTAAGTTTTCCCCAAATTCTTTTGCAAGGTTTTTCTGTTCTAAGGCCGGTAAGACCTTATTGCCCCTCCTTTTTCATTTATTTTCTATTTTCATGCATTTTTGTCATGCATTTAGGGATAATTTCGAACCTATGTAAATTTGGGATTTTTGATATTTTAAGCATTTTTTTTGGAAATTGATCAATGGGTTTTTGTTGTGGGATGATATACAACTGTTATATGTGATTTACTTTGATTAATTTGGTGATTTGTGAAAAATTGAAATTTCTAGGGCTTGAAACTACCCGAATTGGGAATTTTATTCAATTGGGTTTAATTTGATGAAATTGGCTTGTTGGATTGATTTATATGATCATTATATTGTGTTATCTATCTTGTGTAATGATCAATTGGTCAATTTCTTGAAAATTGTACAATTGGTTTTTCAAAATTTTGGGGTTTTTGATATAAACTCTATACTCAAGCCAATTTTGTGTTTTTAAAGTTAAATTGAACTTATTCTCATTGCATTAGAGCATGCATCATTTGTTTATACTGTTCATGCATCATATAGATTGTTATTTTCTATATTGTCTTGTGCTAACTTGCAATCTACCCTTGGTTTTTCTTGTTTCCTTTTTGGTTCTTTTCTGTTTGTCTTGTCCTTTCCTTAGCATCATGTCTAGAAAGAGTAGAGCCAATAGGAAATCCACCTCTACTTCTTCTCCCACCTTTGATAGTGAGAGGTTTTTAAGTGAAAAAAACCAGGAAGCGTATGAGAAGCTTAACCTTAAGAGGAACATTTAGGCTGAGAGAAAGGTTCTTTTAGATGAGCTTGATCCTGAGATTAGACGTAACTTTGAGCGTAGGGGCTGGTTACCGTTGATGGATATTGATCATCCACCTCCGGCTACCCTGATTAGAGAGTTCTATTCGAACCTCTCTGTCCACTCCAATGATTCCAACACTCTTGTGAGAAGTTGGATATGGGGTGATAAGTACACCATTACTCCTTTAGTAGTGGCTGCTGCTCTTGGGGTACCTGTAGTCCAGTATCCTATTTACCCTTAAGATGAATCTCCTCCCCTAAACGACATCATGTCTTACATCACTAGGTCTTCTATCCGATGGGGTTCTGATCCTCGGATCACTACAGCTGAGCTCACTGAGATTCACTATCTCTTCTTTAGGATTGCTTGTCATTCCTTGGGCCTATCTCTCATCTGCACACCATTCCTTTGGAGCGTTGTGCGTTTTTGTTTGCCTTTGTTTCTGATGCTCCTATGAGCTTTCCTCATCTTTTTATTCGTTCTTTGATTGAGGTTCATCGGAGTGGTTCTACTGCTCATACTATTTTCTTCCCCGTTTTTATTCACCGGATTTTGTTACATCTAGGTTTAGATGAGTTTCCAGCGTTTAAGCCTGTACACATTATCGCTCCCATAGGTGCAACCTTTCTTCGGCAGAAGGCTACTTAGTCGAGAGCAAGCTCTAAACGCCCTAGGGCTGAGCCTTCCGGTGTCGCACCCCCTCCTCCTTCTTCTACAGGTGATACTACGGCTGCGGAGTCCGTTGATCCTGCTGCTGTTCCTCCACCTTCTACCTCGGATGATTCGGACATTCGACGTACGTTGGAGACTATCATGACCATTCAGGCGGCTCATGGTCAGATTTTGGTGGACATGCTTGATGAGCTTTGTGCTTTGCGAGAAAATTTGGAGCATTTTCGACGATCGCCTCCGCCACCTCCTTTTGATGATGGATTCTGAATGCCCTTTGGCATTCCGTCACAAAAAGGGGGAGTACATTTGTAGAGGGATTTTGTCTTTAGGGGGAGATTTTTGTATTTGTGGAGCTTGTGGAGCTTTTAGATTGTATCTAGGTGCTTCATCATGTATTTACATTTTTGGCTCATGATGTATTCCATGTTTTTTTGTATGGGTTGTCCATGATAGGGTTGAGATACATTGTTAATATATGTTTCTTGTTTCACATTACTTATTGATTTATATTTATGAGTTATTCATGATATATGTCTTTATTTTGTGTTATGTGAACTCAAGAAGTTATTTTTTTTTTTTGTATTTTCCACACATGCGTTTATGCTTTTGTTAAGTGTTTCAAGAAATATACAGGTTGATTTAGTCGTGCTGCTGTCTATACTTGCAACTGATAGATAGTGGTTAGGTTGAATTTGTTATGTTGGGCTATGTTTTTGTAATGGGCTGTTTTTATGTAACTTTGAGCACTTTGTTTAGTTTGTGTTTTGTCCCGGATTGCCAAAGGGGGAGTTTGTTAGGTTCTAAGGAATTAGAAACTAATGTATTAGAACTTCATTTTGTAATGTTGGCAAACCATGATCAAAACGTTTTAGTCTTGTTTAGACTTGCTCAAAGTATATGCTTTTTATGTAAAGTTGGAATCGAGTTGCTGCAAGATTTACTGTGTAAATCTGCCTAGCTCGATCGATCGAGAATTAGACTCGACCGATCGAATCTCATGCAGATTATTTTTCTGCAGAATTTTCCAACTCAGCCTAAGCTCGTTTGACGTGTAGGGTTTTATGTTTTACCTCAAGTATAAAAGGGAAAACCCTAGCCACGTTTTAGTGTTGCTCTTTATGCTGTGTGTGTGAATCTTCTGTGAGATCTAAAGGTGGTTGCCTTCACACATACTTAGGGTTTCCAAGATTCAAGATTATGTCAAGAACTTGGTGATAATTTAGTTGCTGATTCAAGAGCTTAAAGATACACAAGCAGGAGTCCTTGTACTTGCTGGGAATTCAAGAAAGAAGTAATCCGTGAACTCGAAGCTATCATGGGGTCGTGGTAGTAAGTTTGCTACTCGAGGTAGAAATAGGATGTTAGTGGTCTAAGTCGCTATTGTGTAAACTTCAATTCTTTCATAGTGAATTCGTTTTACCTTGAGGATAGCTAGGTTAAATCCTCCTCAGGTTTTTTACCGGTTTGGTTTTCCTAGGTCATCATATCATTGTGTTCTTTATATTTCCCCTGCTTTGCATGATATGATATATTTGTGTTAACCTAAATCTGTTTAATTTGACTAAGTAATCACTTGGCTAATTAACTAAGTTAATCTGGTTGTGTTTTAAGGGGTCTAAAAACAAATACATGCTATAAGCTGGAAGCAATGACACAAGAGGATTATGTATGTCATGCTGCATGAACCTATGACCCTAATCATCAGAAGTATTAATGCATGGGCATAGAGAGTGATCATGCATAAGTACCCTTCTTCACCCACTCTTTACGAGTGTTTTGGGTGAGAGCCTTAGATGGCGGGGTACGGCCAACATAACTTTCAAACCTCGGAGTGAAGCTAGCAAGGTATAGTGATATGTTCTTCAACATTTCCATAACGTCTCCAATGAGATGTCCCTCACTGTCTCCCTTAGCTTGTGCTTCCCTTGGTCTTCTCCTTGAACTTTCTTGGCCACGCATAGAGTCAACCTTCTTGAGTGCATGAAGCTTGAAACAATTCGGCCTTGTGTGCCCTTGTATGCCACAATGATGACACACATGCTTCACGTGAGGCCCCCTTTGATTTTTGAGTAATGACTTTCCTTTTTCCTTTGGCTTTGCACCAAGGGTTCTTTTTACAGTAGCAGGGGTCTCAATTTCAGGCTTCACTTCCTTGAGTTTCTCATAATTCTTGGCTGATACAAACCTTACTTCCTTCTTGGGTTCGCTGCTAGAGCTTCCTTCTCCATTATAGCCCAAGCCGGTCTTTTCCCGTGAAGATTTTTTAGAGGACAGCATATTGTCAAGTTTCTTGGTGGAGATGCGCTCAACTTTGACATTAGCTTGAATAATTTTAAGTTCAAGAAACTTGATCTTAGAGTAAGATTCAACCAACTCTCCCTTGAGTCCTTCTACTTCACACTTTGCTTCCTTGAGTTGCACAAGTATACACCTATGCTCTTCCTAAACCTTTTTCATCTTTTTCACAGCAAGGTTCGCAACTTTAGCGTATTTTCCACAATCTTCTAGTAGAGAATCATATGCTTCTTGAAAGTTGTTCTCGCCTTCATTTTGGTACACGTCTTCATCTTCTGATTCTTCAACTTCCTCATCCTCGGAGATATCACCAAGTTTATCAACCAAATTGCTCAAATCATTTTTTGAATCAACGGAGGCAATTGTCATGAAGGCTCTGTAGTTTCCTTCAATGTTACATTCTCCTTCCGTGTCTGAATTTGAGCTGTCAGAATCACTAAGGGTAGTGGCAAACACTTTACCCTTCCCTCTCAAATAGTTAGGACACTCCTTCTTGAGATGTCCATGGCCATTGCATTCGTAACACATAATTCCTTGAGGGGATTGAAACTCATTTCCATCTTTCTTCTTAAACTCCTTCCTATCACCTTTGGAGGATGAAAACTTTCTTTTGCTGAATGGCTTTCCACTGTTTTTCATCTTCATAAATTTTTGGAAGTTCTTTGCAAGGAATGCTACCTCCTTCTTCACTTCATCTTCTTCGGAGGAGTCATCCATTCTCTCGGTGATGGTTTTGAGAGCAAGAGATTTGCTCGTCTTGTGATAAGGCAGTCTCATCTCATATGAGTTCTTGGATTTTGATCTCATCCAAATCCTTACTTTCCTCTATAGCTGTGACCTTCGCACGGAAGCTCTCCGGTAAGGACCTCAAAATCTTTCTCACCACCTTAGCATCCTCAATCTTCTCTCCGAGATTAAGCTTAGCAAATACGATTTCATTGAGCTTCCCATAGAATGAATCAAAAGACTCATCATTACCCATCTTGAGTTCTTCAAATCTGGTGGTAAGCATCTGGAGCTTTGCGTCCTTAACTTTCTTGGTACTCTCATAGGTAATCTCAAGAATCATCCAAGCTTCCTTGGCTGTCTCCACATGCGATATCCTGTGAAATTCATCAGTAGACACACCACAGAACATAGCGTTAATAGCCTTACTGTTTGCATTAGCCAAAGCAAGAGCTGCCTTGTCCCACTCGGACTTGGCTATCGTGGGTTTAACATACCCATTCTCGATAGAGTCCCATACCGACTCATCTATAGCACACAAGAAAGCCCACATATGGACTTTTCAAAATGCATAGTTGCTCCCATCAAAGAATGGTGGGGCATTGAGTGATTGTGATCAGTCCATCACAAAAAGGATCAAGGATCACACTCAGGTAATAAAACCACAGCGAGTGTACCCGCTCTGATACCAATTGAATGCTCGAAAATGTGTTAAAACACAAGAGCTGTTTAGACCCCCAAATTAAAAGATTACGGCTCGATTGATTTTACTTTAACTTAAACAAAGTGCAGAAAAGAGTAAATGCAAGCGTACAAACAAATAAGCTACTCTAACCCATAATTATTATAACACAGCAATAAAATGAAAGGTAAAAGAGTAGGGAAGAAAAATGCAAACACAAGATAACACGCCGATGTGTTATCGAAGAGGAAACCGAAGTACTCGGCGTAAAACCTCTCCGCCGCCCTCCAAGCGGTAATCGATCCACTAGACAATTAGTTAGGATACACGAACAGCAAAAGACCCTCCAAGCCTAGTCTACCCAATGCACCTAAGCCCTCCAAGTTCCTACTCCAACAAGGCTTCTTGAAACCGTGTCTTGTCTAGCTTTCCGAATCCCGCAATACGCCCGATTGCATCCGCCAAAGTCTGGCTTCTTCCAATACTTCCCAGCAGCACCAAAACCTCACTTGACACTCTGAAAGGGTGTGGTAAGTGTTTAGGCTATCAACCTTTCAAGTATATGGAAATGGAGAGGTAGGAGTTGAAGAAAATCCACAAGTAATTATGTAGAGAATTGTGGGTATAACAATCTCTAACTCTCAAGGTTTATGGCTAGGGTTTTCTCTCGAAAGCACTCCTCAACATATGTGAGTAATGGGAGTATATATAGTGTGGGTATAGATAGTGTGTATCAGAAATGACAATCTGGCAAAACAGAATATTTCGCGGGTATCTCGCGGGAAGGCTTTACCCGCAAGACACTCGCGAAAATCAGCTGTCTCCATCCTGTCCTGACTCTTCGCATTCCAATCATGTGCAGGGCACATGCATCACTTCGCGGGAAGCTTACTCGCTAGCTACCCACAAAAACAACTTTAGTCTTCAATTAGCCTTGAGTCTTCACACTCTATTTCTCTCACACACAACCCTTACAAATAAAACCCATATGAAATACAGGGTACATAAGATTGAACATAATTACAATCAAATTTGGCACAGAATAAAAGCCAACAAAATACATAGTTGTAAATTACAACTTTACAGGCTTAATCAAAATTCATATGTAAATAATTTTTTTGACATATACTATATAAATAGAAAACCCTTGAATTTAATAATTAAAAACTATCCAAAACAATAATTGAAATCATATTTAAGTGGAAACCTCAATTCAATAATTAAGAACAATCTAAATTACTAAACATTTTTAAAATAATGACAAATTTTGCAAAACAATTTAATGACAAATTCAAATCCATGTAAGTTTGAAGCAAAGCTTTCACATTTTGTGTCATGATATTGGCAAAAAACAATATACAAAAAAAAGAATAAATCATCTTATGCATTCTAAAAACAAACAAATTTATTGCACTCTTTTAATAAGTTATTACTTATATATATATATATATATATATATATATATATATATATATATAGACGCGCACACACACACACGCATACATATATAATGGTAAATATATTTATATCATGAATAAGATGTTTTTTTTCTTATATATAATTTTGAAATTATTTTTTAAAAATAATAAAAATGTTTAATTATCCTAACCCAAGAAAAAAGTTGCTAATTTTACTATTTCTTTTTTTTTCTCAAAAATTTCTCTTTAATTTATATTAATGGAAGAATATATGTTACCGATTAAAACTCTTAAAATACATATTGATAATTACAGTGAAATACCATATCAAACCCTCAAAAAAAACAAAGTAGTTATCATAAACTTAATCAAAAAACACATGCAATAAAATCAATGCCTTACAAAGAATAAGAAAATTAAATACAAAAAATGTTAATTCAAGAACCTGGCTTCAAATTATTGGGGAGACATACTCTAGCTATGTGTACATTGTTTTCATCTTTAGCAAATCTAGTTGGTTCGTTTGAAACCTCAAGAACATAAGTTCAAATCCTATTACCAATATATATATATATATATATAAATATATATATATATGTGTGTATATATTAAAGCTATGCAATTTTTCACATAAAGAAAAAAGAGATTGAAAGATTAAACTTGCTTAATTACCCAAGAATATCAAACCAAACCAAACCAAATATAATAAAGATCAAATAAAAGGTAACTAAAATGAAGTATCGAAAAAGAAGAAATATAAATCAACACATAAACTCAAAGCTCAGTGTCTAAGCCCAACTTTTATTATATACATATTTACAATTTAAAAGATTAAATTTTTTAAACTCAATCATTATCTTTTCAAAAAAAATTTGCACTTGTTTCTCTATCTCTTAAAATCCTATATCAATTTCTTTTGTTAGTTACTACTTTTTCCATAATAGGACTCTTTCTATGATTCTACTTTAGCAAACCAAGTATGATAGGGCTCTGATTAAACGTACGTTTTTTTTTTTTTTTTTTTTTTTAAGAAATTAAACCTTGAAGAATTTGGATTGTAATATTAAGATTTTTAGAAACTTATAAATTATAGATAAATAAATAATAAAATGATTAAATAAAGAATTTGGATTGTAATCAAATTAAATTTTTTTTATCAACTTAGAAATTATAGGAGAATAAGATAAGGACAAAAAAAAAATCTAACAAAATTTCTATAATTTGGTGAAGCCCATTGGCGCAACCATAGCGTCTAAGCTCAAATTTTATTATATAGAATTTAGATTGTAATCAAATTAAATTTTTTTAATCAACTTAGAAATTATAGGAGAAGAAGATAAGGACGAAAAAAATATATCTATTTTTTTTTTAAATCTATCAAAATTTCTATAATTTGATGAAGCCACTTAGTGTAACCACGACATCTAAGCCCAACTTTTATTATATATATGTTTTTATTTTGAGATAGTTGTTCCATTTGTTTTTCTTAGATTACCATATTGTGTGTTTTTCATTATTCCCTTGCATCTTTAATTGATTGAACAATATTTGTATTTTTGCATAACTAAAAGTGTTTTCATAATTTGATTATTATTATTATTTTGATGGGCACAATTTGATTAATTTAACGATCACGAAAAGTGACTTTTATTTGTTAAAATATAGAATTATGATAAATTTTCAATATAATTAATAATAAATTATACTTCAATTTCTTAGCCTTTCGATAATATAATTTTTTAGTTATAATCGTATTTTAAAATTTCTTGAAATGGGATAATAGATTTAAATTGATAAGTCAAATTTTTTTTTTTTTTTTTTTTTTTGCGAAGAATGTAAGCGTAGTTTTATTAAAGATAAAAAACAAATTAAGACAAATCGGATTGGAACACAACGTCCAAATCCCCAGGTAGATCTTCTACCCAAACATCAGTATCTGCAGTTAAAACTACTCTCCTAGCTAAACAATGAGCTAATTTATTCCCATCCCACCCAACATGCTGATAACTACAGTGCCTCAAAACAGCCCCTAACCTCATAGTTTCATTGACTACATGACCGTACAAAGTATGCACCCACCAGAAGCATTTAAAGCTCTCACAACCCGCAGGCAATCACCCTCCAATATGACATCAAAAAGGCTAAGTTCTCTGGCAAACTCCAGAGCTCGTCTAGCAGCCAAGGCTTCAGCCATCTCCACTGTACGAGGTAGACCAATCCTCTGACTCAAGGCAGCAATAACTTGGCCTGAATGATCTCGATACACAACGCCAAGTCCTGCACAGTGCAGCTCTTCAAATAACGCAGCATCAAAATTAGCTTTGTAGGTACCAGCAAGTGGAGGTGACCAACGAGCCTGAGGACGACGCACAAACCGTTGCTGCTCCTAATCATTGGCATCCCAGAATTCACGGACCATCATTCTCGCTCGGTCTTTAATCTCGTGAATCTGCCATAAGGTTTGACTCACTCTAATCCGGTTTCGCCGCTCCCACAAACACCAACAAATTGTAGCAAACACAGCCACCTGTAAGCCCGACCCTTCCTTGAACAAATGCTCTAAAAGTTCAACAAACGACCTGCATCCTTTTCGAATCAAAAACTGGAACTCCAGACCTGACATCTAAACTGCCCGAGCTTGATCACAAAGCCACAGGTTATGCAATGTCGATTCCGAATAATCCCCACACCCCTCACAGACATCATCCACAGGTACATGCCGAGCCTTTAAGTTCACCTTTGTAGGAAGTGAGTCCTTCGCTGCACGCCAAATGAAATACTGGATTTTACTAGGAACCTTCATCTTCCAAATCTTCTTCCAAACAGCATGATCATGAGCCAACGAGGATGAGCTAGGCGCAAGACAGTCCTCAGCAGCAACAAGAAAGTGATAGGCACTTCGAACACTATATTCACCATCCACCGTCAACAGCCAAATCATCACATCCTCGTCCCCATCCGTACAGACCTGAATTTGGCTAACTATCTCAGCTTCCCAAGGCAAAAAACAAAGAGCCGATTTACCCAGGTCCCAGATTTTTGTATGGGGAACAAAAAGCTCACAAACCCGAGTCACAGAGGAATTGGCCCGAGGAGAAATTATTTTGCTATGGTGCAGGTCAGGCAGCCATCTATGCCTCCAAATATCAATCAATTCCCCATTCCCAACTCGCCAAATTGCTCCTTTATTTATTACATCACGAGCTTGCAAAATACTCCTCCATGCATAGGAACATTTTGGGGGAATAGGAGCATCAAGAACACAGCCATTTGGAAAATACTTTGCACTAAACACTTTAAAAAGAAGGGTCTCCTTTTGGTGAATAAGACGCCACACTTGTTTTGCTAGCATTGCATTATTAAACTTCTGAAGATCCCGAAATCCCATCCCTCCAATTGATTTTGAGAAGCAAAGAGAGCTCCACTTCACCCAATGGATTTTCTTCGAGTCACCACTACCCCACCAAAACTTACGAATCATTGCTTCAATATCTTTATATAAACCAACCGGAAGCTTGAAGACACCCATAGAGTAGGCCAGTATAGATTGGACCACCGCCTTGATCATCACTTCCTTACCAGCTTAAGACAAAAGTTTTTCCTTCCAACCTTGCATTTTAGCCCAGATCCTTTCTTTAATTTGCGTAAAACATGCCTTTTTGTTTCTACCAACAAAAGATGGCAGCCCTAAGTACTTCTCATAATCCTGGATGGTCGGGACATTAAGTGCCACTTTAATAGCCTCTTGAGCTTGTGCATCTGTATTCTTGCTAAAAAATAAGGTTGTTTTCTCCCTGTTAATCATCTGACCCGAAACAACCTTATACACAGCAAGCAACTCTTGGATCTTAGCACATTCCTCCAAGGTAGACCTACAGAAAATCAAACAATTATCTGCAAAAAATAGGTGGGTTAGTTTAGGCCCATTTCGACACAAGGAGAACCTGTGGATATCACCAACTGCCGCTGCTTGTTTCAGAAGAGCATTCAGCCCCTCCGCACAAAAAAGAAACAAATAAGGAGAAAGGGGATCCCCTTGATGCAATCCTCTAGAAGGTTTGATCATACCATTCGGTTCACCATTTACCAGAATAGAATAAGACACTGTGGTCATACATTCCATTATCAAAGTCACCCATGACTCCTGAAAACCCAGTTTAAGGAGGATTTGCTCAAGAAAGCACCACTCCACCCTATCATAAGCTTTACTCATATCAAGTTTCATGGCCATAAAACCTTCTTTCCTTGTGCAATTGGTCTTCATATGATGTAGAGATTCAAAAGCAATTAAAATATTATCAAAAATCAATCTGTCTGCAATGAAAGCACTTTGAGTCTCTGAAATGATTGAGTTAAGCATGGGCTTAAGGCGGTTAGCAATCACCTTACTAATAATCTTATAAATTACATTACAGAGGCTAATAGGTTTAAAATCAGATACTCTTTCCGGATTGTTAACTTTTGGAATCAAAGCAATAAAAGTATGATTTATAGATTTCAGAATAGACCCAGAATTTAAACAAGATAGCACAGTCTAAGTAACATCCATACATACTTCAGTCCAGTAGGTCTGAAAGAAAAGAAGTGGCATACCATCCGGTCCTAGAGCTTTTAGCGGGGCCATCTCCCTGATTGCCTGACTGACCTCCTCACTAGAAAAACACTTATCAAGATTTGCTCTCATGTCATCAGATACCACATGCTGAACCCCACTCAAATATTTAATAATACAGTGTCATCTAAAATAAACTATCTTTATAATTTATTTGCCATATTGCAAAGCCCATTATACAATGCCTAATAAAATCGTTGAGCGACTGAGCAATCATGGCATTTAGGACTCAATAATTTTATTATATAGATTTAATATAGAGTTTTTTTTTTTTTCACCTAATCTCTTATCTTGGATCACTCTTACATTAATTTTTTTGTTTCTACCTTCTCTCCACAAATCTCTAGTCTCTCTTTTTTTCTTTTTTTTTTCCCTTCTCTTTTGATAAATTTAATAATTATTAAGTTGATTTTTTTTTCCTTTTTATTTTATCTTTATTACTCTTACAATAATTGCTTCTTGTTTTTTCTGCACAAATCTTTCAGTCTATGTTTTATTTTCTTTTCCCCCTACCAAACCTATTAGAAAATCCTCTACTTTTTTCATCATCATCATCATCATATATTAACATTATTGTATGAAGGAAATAAAAGTGATAGCTAGGAAACTTAACTTAAAAAAAAAATGAACTTTTTTCAAGAGAATATATTGTGTATAGTATAACTTAATTGTTCCACTCTCCCTTATAAATTATTATGACTAGAATTTATGGTATGCTTTTATGTTAGAAGTTAGAATCCATTCTTTCTCAATTGTCTATGTGCACATGTGTGTTTGTTTCTCAATAACAAAAATGAAAAAAACTAGAAACAAAACAACGGAGAAAGAACCAAGAAATTCTATTATCTTATGAGATGTAGCTCCGGGCGCCCATGTTTTGTTAAAAAAATCTTAATGAGACCAATTTATACAATACCCTCTCTTACAATACGCGAGTCTCATAAATATACGATACTAACCAAAAATGTAATATGTGAGTCTCATAAATATATATACGACAGTAACAAAACAATGTGAGAGTGATGTTGCTGCATAAGTCTCTTTCTCGTGGGTATAGGACATGCGTGTTCCTCTAATCTTTGATGCTTGATACCAAAGGCATCATTGGCACGTTCTGCTAGTCAAGAAAGTAGGGCTGCTGATCCGTCCAATAAAGTTATATTAGGTAATACAGACTTTTAAGCAATTCGAAGTCGGACATCGATCTTTCTTTTCCTTTTGCAAACTCTACCCTACCACTTTCTATAGAAACATGGCATATGCATTGCCTGTAGAGCCCACCATGATGGATATTGTCAGTTTGCCTACATAGTGGTGTTTTCAACTTGGGCATTAAGCTCGGGTGGTTCTGACTTATTCTTTGGCAACATGGAGAGTCCAAGTATTGTCCAAGTTAGGGTAAACATTGTGTTATGGATGTCCTTCCAAAGTTAAGTAAATGCTCTTATTCCACTGCTCTTAGTTGACCACTTCAACAAATTATGAAAAAAATTTATGGAATTTAGTTGTATTCCGATACCTATTGTCCACGAATTGCAATTTTCTTATCTCATAACCTTCTACGCCCATTTTTTTTTTTTCTTTTTAAATTTCTAATCCCATATTTAAGTGCACACGCAATGAACCTAAACCAAGAGCCCAAGGATGTGCATGAGCAAAATAAAACGGGATGAGGAAGATTCTAAAAAAGAAGAAAACCAATATTGGTTGCCTGAGTATAAATAAGCCTAATAAAGAGATTTAGATATTGTGCAATATGAAATTAATGAGTGAGATTGAAAGTTAAAAATTCATTTATAATCTCGATCTTTGGATTAGAATTTTGTTATTAATTTTTCAACATTTTACTTTTTTATTTTATTTTTTTTATCAGACTTTTTTACTTTTTAAACTTTTATATCTCACAACTGCATATATGGTAATTGTACCTTGCAATTATTGCTGGGAGTCCAAATCCTAGAGGACTAAGTAAATTTTGTAGCTCAATAAATTTGAAGCTAGGTTCAACTGGTAAGAATGTCCAATCAGATTTCAGATGACAATTGTTCGGGTATGGACAGTTTTGAGCTGACTGTAACATATTGCCCGCCTTAACAAGCAGTCTTGGAGTAAAAGCGGTTGCTTTGAATAATAACCAATGCATCAGCAAGTACGGTGCCCACACCCATGACTTTTTAATGTGGACAACCGAACATATCATGTCCACTCTATAAAACTGTAAACCTCTTCTATAATCGATCTGCATACCGTCCTGAGATATTAGAAATTTGGAGTGAACAATATATATTGATGTGACCACCGACTGCATGGATCTTTAACGACAGTGCAGTTATTTATTGATACGAGGAAGAGTAATGATATGAACACATAAAAATATATAAGTTATTGTCATAATTTGTCACGTGACGAGTTATAATTGGTGGAAGTGTGATGGTAGGTCATATGGAGAACACATTTTTATCACTCACAACTTATCATATGGCGAATTGTAGTATAAAGTTGTACACTTTTATATGTCCTTAACATTATTTTACGAAAAGTTTTTATTTTATTTTTTTTATTTTATAATACTACTTATATTATCGAGGGCTTAATAGAATATGGCGTGAGCATAATCGGGTATATTTTTGGTTAGCATAGAGAAAGAAAGGAACTTACATATATATCCTGGGTTGTGTAAATACTAGTCAGAGATGTTGACACTTGACAGAGATTGAAAATGAGACAGAGAAAGAGAGGAAACCAAGGCAAGAATTAATGTGGTTTGTCTAGCAATCCATATCCAAAACTAAAAGTTTTTGATCATTATATCTTTATTATTATATAAATACTATATTACAATAAATTCAAAGAAGTAAGATATTACAATTATTTATTATAATATATTACAATAATATATAAATAAAATAACTAACCCTAGGGTCATAGAATTTGCACTACAACAGTACAACTAGTGGCATGGCCCCCCTAGTTTTTATTAAATTTTCCACCTTCCCTGAAAAATAATTTGTTTAGCTGAAATGAAAAATGAAATAATAGAAAATGATGTTTATGTAAATTTACACTTATGCACCTATTGCATAAAAAAAAATAGTTTATAAGCAAAAAAGAAAAAAAAAAAAAAAAAAACCACATAACATCATATTAAAACAAAAACAAAAAAAAGGAAAAAAAGAAAAGAAACTAACGTTGGGGTAAGCAGTGGCGACACCGCGTTGAAGGCAGGGGGTTCAAATGAACCCCTGACCTGAAGAAAATAAAAAAAATTAATATAATATTTAAAAAAAAATTCTTTTGAAACCCCTAAAATCAAAATTTGACCACCCTAAGACTAAAAACTGGAAAAAAAAAAAAAAAAAAAAAAAAGGATGGAAAGATCCAACAATAAATTAAAAGATGCACAGCTACACAATAAGAGGAGAAAAACAAGAAGAGGAAGTAAAAGACAACAGAATTCACAAGCGGGGTAGATGAAGCTTAAGTTTGAAATTTTATTGTTCATCGTCTACACCTAAAACTTTGAGAAGGGAAATTGAAAAGTGAGATAGCTTATGAGATTTGGAAATAAAAATCAGTAGTAATAAATGTGATATTTTGTGGGTAGGTGGTGGGAGTGGAGTTTTTTTTTTTTTTTTTTTTTTTTTTTTTTTTTTTTAGGAGTGGAGTTTAAGGTTTAAAGGAAGCTTCCTTGAAGTTTCATAACTTACAAATATCCCTACATGTTTTTTTATTTACAGAAAATACCAGATTTGATTTTTTTTTTTCTTAATAACCAATTTAATCATGTTATATTATTATGAATTTTATTTAAAAAATTACATTAAGTTCATTAATTTAATTTGCAAATAATAGCTTAATAATAAAGATATAAGAAGTAATATTTATATTTTGAGAAAGGTAAAAAAAATCTTCTTCTTTTTTCTTTTTCTTTTTTTTTATAATACAAGGCAAATGACAATGGGGAATAATACAGTAAAGAGTGAAAACATATTATTTTTTATTGAATTGTTGAGTTGAATCCTTAATAGTCTAATGTTATAGACCCTCCAAAAAAATTCTTTTTAATAGTTAAGGCTATATTTAAAAAATTCAATAATTAGAAAAATTACAAAGACCAATAAGTTGTTAAAATTGACCCCCCTTAAAATAATTTTTTGGAGTCACCACTAGGGGTAAGAGAGGAGCATATGTTTAAATTCTCATTTAAGCACCTCTTATCTCTCCCATTTTCTCCTCAATTCGAGGAGACAAGTAAACACCCCAAAATGGTTGTCTGAAAAGAAAACGCCTAGACCTCACCAAAATCACCTCCTCCTAAGTCCCAACCCAATAACCCTACTATTCAAAATTCCCTCTATTTTCTCCTCTAAATTTTCCATCCCCTCACAAATCACCCTAGCTAAACACACTAATTTAAAGTTTTATTATCTCTTTTTTTTTTTACCATAAATCATTAATTTTAAGAACATTTAAAGGATATGTTTCCAAATATATATATAAGTAAATCACTATAATAAAATATATTAATTTTTAAAAAACAAACCCTTTTTATTTGGTACTTAAGAGGTTTTTTTTTTTTTTTTTTTTAAGGTGATATTTAGAGAGTTAGGATTACAAAAATACATGGATTTTTATGATTAAAAGTTAGGATATATTTACTTTGTCATCTATAGCAAAAGTGTTTTTTTATATTTAATTTTTTTAATATTATATTTCTCTAATATTACATTGTATATGCTAAGGCATATAAAAGTGACATTTATCATTTAGTGTATATGAAATTAATTGATTTGTATACATTTTATTATTTTTTAAATTATTATTCTTCCCTAATATGCAATCTTTAATTTATTTAACCAGGAAAAAATGTTGATTTAAAATGTGTAAAGAATATCAATTATAATCAATATAATTTATCTTGTAAAACCGACTTGATGAAATGTTCTTTTATGTGACTTTAACTTATTTGGTATGTTTCTCAAAAAAAAAAAAAAAAAAAACTTATTTGGTATGACTTATGAGTGATGCGTGGGATCTCTTGGAGTCGGAGGTGCGTGTAGTTAAGTAATTTAATTGTGCAGGCTAATGGTAATGGGCTATCTTTGAGTGGGCTTGTATAAATTGAGAGTAGCGGGCTTGAATGTCAACAGTCAAGAACAATCAAACGTGAGATGGGCTATTAAAGGGTTCATTATTGTTGTGAGACCCAAAGGAATAGTGTCACGGCTTCTTTCTACTGAAATCCAGCTGGACCACATATACGGATCTATCGCAAGCTAGAAAGCACGGACATAGATACGTGTATGAGTAAGAGTACAAATATGTCACGGCAACATGATAATTTTTGAAAAATTAAGACATGGGTATAGCAGGAATATTTGTGTGTGTGTGAGAAATATATTTCAAAACTTATAAATTTTTTTTATAACAAAAATATTATATGTTTTTAAATAAGATAAAAGTTAATGAATGCCTTAAAGACATTGATTTAGAAAATATTTTTAGAAACTCTTTATAAAAAAAGAAAAAGAAAATTGATTTTTTGGACAGCTTTTTATATTTCCTATAAAAGTTGTATCAAAACTTTCTTAAAATGATCTATTAACAAATTCTCCAATGACATCCAATAATCGAACCTTTAAATAATTATTAAAAAATCTTTTATTAGAAGCATATTAATTCCTAGCCACTAATAATGTATACATTGTCTACTTTCTACCCAGATAATGAAAAAATATATATATTGTAAAAAGTTGCAAGTTTAACTATAGTGGCTTAATGAGTATTGGACTTTAACTCATAAAAAACAAAAATTTGAAAAGAAACACCTATTTACATCTTTTGTTCACATGGGTTAGTGGAGATAAATAAGCTCTTCACGCGTTTAAGGCAAACAAAACAAGAAAAAAGGGCAAAAGGTGAAAATTGTAAAAGAGAAATAGATCTAAGAAGTTGGACTGCTGAAGCAACATGAGAAAAAGAAGTGGAAGGAGATCGGTGTGAGAGGTACAATGCATTTCAGCTCTCTTTTTTTTCTTTTTTTGCACAAGCCGTGTTGGAATTGTGTCCCTTCTGTGTCCATTATTTTTCTAAAAAAAAAAAAACAGCTAGGACACGCTTGCAGTCGTATCCAATGCATGTCCTGTGTGCCATACGTGTCGAACATAGGTACGACAGTGTGAATGATGTGTCTGTGCTTTCTAGATTACAAGACAAAAGAGAGGGAACCAATTTTGTATCTGATAAATAACCAATTGTCAAAACTTTTGAAAATAGAGAATTAAATTATTTAACCATAATTCTAACCAATTAGATTTTCACCAATACTTACTTTGAGGCCCAAGGCACTATTGTCAGCTTGGGAGTAATACGCGGAACACATGAATGGTGAGAGAAAGATCGAAAGTATGAAACAGAGAAGAGAAACAAGGTGGACAAACTAAGTTTGGATGATAAGCGAGCATAGGAAAGTGACTACCGAGCCTAGAATCCGATGTGATCATAAAACATTAGCACATCTTCACTTCTGAGAAGCTAGTATATATTCTAATGTGCCTTTCTTCTCTTCCTAGTCTTCTTTCTCCCTCTGCCTACTCAAAAGGGGAATCTCTGCCCTTATATATAGGCATGGATGGTCAATGGGAAAGAATCTAATTCTTTCCAAATACCCTTATAACAAATGTGATCATTAGGCTGGGAAGGCCATGTGTTACATAATCTCTCTAATCAACAATTAAAGATTCTAATAAGGACCAGAGTCAGGCTTGCTTAGAATGCGTTCAGCCACTAAAAAGTTTGTAGTTTAACTTATTAGTCAACTACTAATTGCCAGAACAGGTTGCATAGAAATTGGTCTGGCTGCTTGAAAAAGATGGCTTCGGTGGTACGAATGCCAACTGAACATGGATTTTATGATTAATTAAGGTCGTGTCTTTATGTGTTTCTGATTCCCTTAAGTTGGTTGTACTGAGATCTGGCTTTTAGGAAAGAATTTTCACTATCAATTCCAAGTTGGGACAATGTGATATTGTATAACATTCAACTTATTCCCATTTATTTATATTACAATACTGGACCAAGATATCTAAACTGCCTTGAGCGTGAACATTGTGCTACAAAGTAGGAAAAATCAATTAAAGCATAGTTGTAATCAATGAAAATAATGTTTCCAAAACATCACCAAGAGAAAAATCACTTTTTCTCCTTAGATCTTCTATATCTGGTTTTGCAGTTTGCTCAAAACATATGTTCAGACTCTAGAGAGTCCATACAAACACCTGTCACAGCAGAATGACAAAATGCCTGCTATGAAGAAATTGAAATTGCAATAGTAACAACATCCTTCAAACTTCATAGAAATGGTAAATATGTTCCCTTTCTCAGCGCATTGCGGCAAATGGATTCCTCTTCCACTGAAGTGGGCGGTATTCCTTCTCTGTTTGTTCTAATTTAGTCCATGGGAACTTGTGTTTAGCCATCTTTTTCTTCCTTGCGGCTACTCCTAAGTAATCTCCCTGGTTCTACAGAACAAAATTGAAAAAGAATTAGTAACTAATTTGACAGTATATACACTATGAAGAAAACAGAAACGATATTAACTTTTTATTGATGCCTTAAAAACTCACTGCAATGAAATAATGGTTTGCAATTGTTTAAAATGTAATCAATGGCTGTCAAAGGCTATACATTTCAAAATTTTAAAAATAAAGGATTCCAAACTTAAATATATTCATACCTTGAGACAGAGCCCTTCTTCAAGATCACAAATGGGGTAATCACCTGGGCAGCAGTACTCAGTTCCAGTACAACAAACAGCATTTTCATATGGACAGCAACCATAAATCAGGCAAAAGTCATAGAATTCATATATGCAGCAGCATGTCTCATCACTTGGACAGTAGGAGAAGTCACCACATTCACTTGGTGAAGGAGAAGGAGGAGGTGGTGGTGGCGGTGGTGGTGTCACAGGAGTAGGTGGTGGTGGTGGAGCAGTTGGGGATGGATAAGGAGATGGTGAAGAAGACTCTTTGGTTGGATATGAAGCCATAGCATTAATAGCACAGACTCCATATGTTAAATTAGTATTCCTTCTTATATAAAAGTATCCATCAATTCCCCAATATGTTCCCCATGAATTCTTCACTATCCAATAATCTTCACCATCTTCAGAACCATAGCCCACTATTAAAACGGCGTGGTCAATGTCATCAGGATCACTCGAACAGCTACCGTCATAGATACCCTGATTAGATGATAGCATTTTAAGCACAATCTATTTCCCAGTAAAGATTTCCAAGTTAACATGAAAGCTTAATGAACTGAGATTAGACTTACACTTGTGTAAAGTTGAAAGTCAAGTGCAGAGCCATCCATACCCACACTAACGGGCTGCTGAACAGAAGCACACAAGAGAGCACTGTCTGATTCTGCTACATCTTTATAGCCATCAATGCTTACAACTTTGGTTTCCTCCTGATTAAAATAAAACACCATAAATGAGACAAAGATGGAAATGGTATAAAAAAAATTGCAACCATTTTGATATATGTTTTAAAAAAGTTTATACTCAAAATATTCTAGCAAGGGAAGAACAAACCTTGGCAATGTTGCAGGTTTCATCCACAAATTTGTAGGGATAATCAGCTTCTGTATCAATCCCCCCATTGCTTATAACCCATTCAAAAGCATAGTCCATATAGCCTCCATCACATCCATAGTTGGTAGTATCACAATCCATAAGTTCTTGTTCTGAAAGGCTAATAAGGTCTCCAGTGACTATGGCGTTTATTCCTTCTATAGCACCAGTTGAAGAGAATGCCCAGCAACTTCCTGTGAACATAAGCCGAATCCGCAATTAGGTGATTGTTGTGATAGTGAAGTTAAAATGAACATGACTTCACAATTCTCTCAAAAAAAAGAGACATAAACCTTTCATTTAGCTTTTTCATTGAATTTGCTCTTGACAAAATTAAGATGTTTTGCCCTTTTGTTGTAGAGAAAACTATTGCTATATTAAAATCCATCCTGGGGCTCTTAGTGATTTATAACAGTATATCAATCCACCATAGAATTAGACCAACTATAGTCTTGGGACTTGTTAGCAAGAAAACCTCAAGAAAACAGATTTACAACCATGCTCCATTTATGTTCTACATTCTCAACTAGTTGGACAGGAGACACACCTGCCATAACACTGCATATTGTTTGATTATATTAAGAAGTCAACCCTCAAATTTGGTTGTGATGCATGATTGAATTGTGCCTAACTTTCACATCTCAATTAACACCCTTATGTTACAATTAAATAGAGCTTGCTAAAAAAAAAAAACCAAAACAAAACCTTGATGACAGAAAACTAATTAAATTATCCTTGAATATTCTGACTTTTGTAATTTAACTTCGAAGACATTCGTTACTCTCACTTTCTACCAAATTCTTTAAGAAATTTTTTTTTTTTTTTTTAATTTATTTAAACTTTTTGCTATCGTTATACTTATACTTCTTTTGATTTGATACTGTATATCTGTATTAGCAAAAACTGCGTCCTTTTGTTGAGACATCCTGTGCTCATAAAAGTTCAAGTCAAAATTTAAAACTGATACAAGAAGCACAAGTTGTATTTTGTGGATACAAGAACAACGTTTTAAATCATATGATTGAGGGAATTTTGATTATTATGAAACGGTCAGGTTACTTTAACAATGGTTTGCTAATTAGAAGGATAAATATATTTCTTCTAGACAAACCCTCTCCTTTTTTTTATTCCTTTCCCTCCTACTTCCTAGATGCTCTGGTGGTTGGGTTTTCATCTAAAATTCAGACCCTTTGACTTACAAGTAGTGCCAGCACAAAATAGAACTAAAAGTCAATGAACTCATGTCATTTGTCTTTTATTAATTTATTCTTCTTCTTAACTCTTAAGAAATCTACAGATTAAGGTCCTCTAACTTGATACTTGATACAGTGGGTGTGCAGGGCAAGGATTCCATTATAAATAATTAAAAAAATAATAATAATAACAAAATTTTAATCCCAAAATTATAGAACTCAGAGAGTTTTAAGGCATTTGGGTTACCAAGTGGAGACTATAGTTAGGCCTACAATGAGTTGGGCTTAGGCCATACTAAACTCGAGGGTGGACTCTAGAGGGTAAAAGTCAACCATACCTTTATGGGCCCATCCCAACTCACCTGTGGGGCCCACAACATGTGAGCCAGCTCTCCTGATACCTCCTCAAAAGCAAGAAATTAAAACAAGAATCTTAAGCAAAAGGCATTGAATCATTGAGTCTTGGTCTCAAAATCTTTTTCACATAAAGGCCGAGATATATCTATGTTTTTCTTTTATACTATTAAAGTTGTAATGGGAATATCCATCTTTTTTTTAAGTGAAAAAGGATCCTTTTCATTTAGATTGAATATATTGAAAAGTAACTTAAGAAATGTGTGATTCTATCATCATATAAAAAGTTATCAATATATAATGACAAAATGTGTCATTTCTATTAATTTTTCCACACTTCAAATACCTAATGGTTCAACCATGATTGACTTGTCACTGATTTTTAAATAGTTGCTCTGTCCCTTTTAATCCATAGGGAGAGGATTCTGTTATAATAGTATATCTAATGACTAATGAGTTACTAATGTTTAGATGAGAAATCGTTTGTGATTGTTCTCACACAACCACTATGAGAAATGGACACAATAAATCATATGATTGTTAACACTAAGTCAGTAACCAGAGTCAGTCTATCACTTAGATATGCATACCAAATTACCAATACAATGTAAGTTAGAATGTATAGAATTACTCAGCCAAGTATAGAAACTTACCACAATCGCCTTGGTCCTTAACGCCAGTGACAACTCCCTTTTTCCTCCAATCCAAGGAAGTAGGAGCATCATCACAAGATTGCAACTTTTCCTGCATACTCCCACTCAAAAGAGTGTTACTCATCTTGCTGAAAGGCTTCTTCACTTTCGACAAATAAGTCTTCTTGAACTCTTCATTGTTCAAATCCGCAAACTTGTTCAACCCCAAGCGATGTGCGTTGGGTGAGTTTCTCTTTGCATTGTTTTCAATTATGTACTTCAAGTTCCTCCTGAAGTTCTCGAACCTCTTCTCGGCCTCCTCGGCATGTTTGTACACCCTTTTGTGCTCTTTCTTCCATTGTTGGAAGAGCTCGATCACTCTTTCCTCTGTAGGAAACTTGTCCTGCTCTTGAACCAATATAGAGTACTCACTCGGGAGGCTAAAAGATAGGCATGATAGTGAAGCCCAGATCAAGAACAGTATAGCCAGTTGAAACTTAAGGGAACCCATTTTCTCTAGTGGGTTTCCAGTGATATTTGATTTGATCTTTCCACATTCTGTCTATTCTATATAAAGGTAGACATACAAGGCTGTATTTCCAAGCCTACCAGTCAGCTCAAGAACACTCTATTTTTTTTGTCCGCCCTTGCATATTTTAAATTTTACTTGTATAAATCATACACATCATGTCAAAAATAGACCAAAATAACATTAGAATTCCATAGCAATATTACTATTTTGAGGGCATTTTGGTAGTTATAAATGAGCTGCAAGACTTTTGTAAATAGATTAAAAGCCATAGGAGTTGCTATCTGAATACTTGACTATCTATTTTTCTTGGCTTACCAAATTGTTTGGGTGATTTTTGTTGTTCTCGTCTGCAATTCAGAGAGTTTGACTAGTGAGTGGAAGACCAAATAAATACAAAGAGATATGTAAGATCTAACAGTCAAGCAATCAAAGGATTGAAGCTTGGACTGGTGGGTTTGTTAGATAGATGAATTTAATAGGCTCATCCAATAGACACGTGGATGATTAAATCCAGGTCCACGCAAAGCACAAGGCCCGGATGGTCTGGCCCAAAAGTTTTATAAAAAGATAATTGTTTTTAGGGGCTATTGGTAGAGAATGTACGTCCCAAAAGATTAAAATAAAAGTTTAGGCATATTGTGCTTCCAGTAATGTTCTACACTTCTTGCCTTCTACTACCACTGGAGATCATGGTTTTCAGATCCAAATTATACGGTCCGATCCGGTTAACCGTGAACCAGTTACTATTACAGTTATTTTAACTTTAAAAACTTTTTTATGTGAAAAAACATAAAACCGCTCAAACTATGATTGGACCCACGGTTCTGAACCGTGGCCGGTTTCAACGGCTCGTGCGGTTTCCTTTTTTATGAAAACATAAATAAGCCGGGAAAGAATTTAAATATAAAAAAGAAAAAGAAAAATCGTAAGAGAAAAAAAGAAAACAGAGAGCCATGTTAGTATGTTACCATCATCACTATTACTTTCCGATAGTATATTTTTGCCGATCATCCCCACATCCCATTTTCCTCTTCTCCTTCTTCTCAGCAACACTTCGCCCAGAAGCTAGAATAACTCCTCAGATGTTTTTGTTAAGTGTGCTGCACTGTTTCGATGACAACACCACCACCCACGTGACCTCGTGAAGCCCAATGAAGTAATTAGAGTAATTTGACTATTCAAATGTTTTTAAACTTTATTATCCGCCAATATTGATACCAGCTTGTATCTTTCTTTTTTTTTTTTAATAATATATGTCCTTTTTAAAAATTTTATTTAAGGTGGGTGGTTGCCCTTCTAATTGTTATATTATAATAATAATTATTATACTATTATTATCACAAGTTTAACTAATTAACATATAAATAAATAAAGAAACACTATATTTTTGTTTGTAAAAGTTATAATATGAAAAATACATTTGAAAAAAATAGATCTTTATATTTAGTTGGACTATTTTAGTTAGTTTTTGTTATTTGTACTAATTTAATATATTTATTTATATTTTAAATAATTATTAAATTAATTATAACGTCATCACGGTTCGATTTCGATCCAACTTTAAAAACCTTGAACCTCTTCTTTTTACAGTTCATTGAACGGTTCAGGTCTAAAAACCATGCTGGAGATTACGTTTTGCCTATATAATGCAATTGCAAATGGATACTTTGTGGGTGGCTTTGACAACACCAACTTTTCCTTTAGTTCTTGGTAAATTCCTAGTTGATACTACTTTGGAAGGGTATATAAATAATCCCCTTTGTAGATATAATAAGATAAAAACACGATCTCATGCATTATCTAATATTTCATGAATTATTGGTCAGTAACTTTTATATATATATATATATATAATTCCACAGTTAAAATAATGAAAAGAAGAAATTTAAACCTTAAATGTTTTAGTTTAAAACATCAAAAATTACCTTTAATTACAAAGCTATTAAGGTTAGTGTATGTATGGTGTTAATGAAACAATAGAAAATATTAGTGTGTTTGGCTCTAACTTATTTGCCCTTTTTCTTCCCTTGCCACAAATTCCGCCACAACCGCGATACACGCCACTATCCCCGATACGGTGCCAACAAACACGAAAATTTTATCGGACCCGAATCTCTTTCATGCACATATCACGGCCATTGACCATGATTTAAATTTCTTTCCAAATTCAAATAAGCAAACTTCACCCACACAGCTGGCACGCACTAAAATCACGGACACTCAAAACCATACATTTTTGTGCTCTACTATGTCAACCACCCTATCTGAGGACATCACAGACACATTAACTCCCACCATCCAAAGATCATCCACCCCACCAAAGAAGAACCCAGAAACTTTATCTTCCCCTTCTCCTGACACACCCCATGATAACATATAATCTACGAAAGCTTTTCATTATTTTATATAATTATCGATAAGTTTCTTCTTGGGTTTAAGTACAATAATTAATTAAGATGGAAACGTGACACATCAACATTTGTATGCACAAAAGCACTGCTTGGGAACACCAGGTGCTGTGTATAAGTCACACATTCCTTTTCCACTGTATCGATTTTTACAGTCTTCCCAGCAATGGTTATCTCCCTTGCAGTTCCAAACTTTGTGGCAGTCTTTTGCTTCTGCCATTTGCACCATTCTCTCATCTGTTTAGTCCACAAATTCAGAATTGCACTTCATCAATCACTGAAGCAAACTTATGACTCTAGCTATGACCTCTAATAATGTTGTAATAGCAGTATATATAGATAATTTTTTTTATCTTTTATTTTGGATTCTCTCCATTAATTAAACTTGTATCTTTTATTAAGCTTTGTGCTTTGCTACATGTATATCAGCACCAAATGAAGGGATCACTCACTTAGGTCACAATTAATTAATTGACTTGATAGTTGATAATCAAATCAAAATTTCATTTTAATTGGATAATACTAACCTAATTTAATTGTTACTGTTATTTTGTTTGATTTGTCGTTAATTTTTGTATAGCTAGTTTAAAGTAAGATGTGGCCAGTAGATCTTGAATTTTCTTTTAGAGCTATAGCATAGTAGTATAAATGAAAAGAAATGGGTGTTTCAGACTTTCAGTCCGTAACAATTTTTATTTATCTTTTATGAAGGTTCACTAACATTTTTAGTGACAAGAGAAGTTAAAGAATTGGAGCTGAAGTAAATTAAGGGTCATTTTGTTCAGAATTTGTGAAACACTAATTTTTTTCAGCCGCAAAAAAAGAAAAAAAAAATGTATAGGATCATATCAATAGGCTTTACCAGAAACCCTTGTTTTTTTAGAATATGTTCTATCAAATGATGTAATGTCTTTTCATTTTAGTTGAATGAAATTTCAGTATTCCTATCAAAAAAGAAAGAAAGAAAGAAAGAAACTGGCTACTTTCTTTTACGGCTACATATTTTTCTTACAAGTGAGAAGCCAAAATTAATGTAAAAGCACATGAGATTTGTGACTTGCATGGTTTCACTAAGAGAGCCAAAGACCATATACTCATGATGTAAGTACAAAAATAAGCAAACTCACCAACCACTTATGCCTTATGTTGGATTAACAAAGCAAATCAAAGTAGATCAAATAGAGTGAAATGGATTAATAATCAACAAAATAAGTTTGAAATATTTACCGCAGATGATCACGAGGATGATAAGCAGCAAACACAAAGTAGAGAATTTTGCCATCTCTGATGAGTTAATTACTTGGTGCTCTTTGCTCTCTTTATAGTGCATTGGAGAATATTACCATATCTCTCTTTTTCCGCTGATGAAGACAATGTATATGTCATGGTATGAGGTACATATTCAGTCACTGAATTAGAAATTTCTTCCAAGGGACCCAAAGCTAAATATTGATAGCAGAAACTTTAGTATTAATTAGTAATAATAGACTGTTTAATATTAACTTTTGGTTTAATTGGTGACAAGTCGACAAATGTCAAAAGCTGATATAAAATAACCCAAGATATGTTTCTAACAAACATGAACATTTTTTTTGAGGAAATTACAAATATGAAATTAATAACTGCTTTGTTAGTTCTTTCAAAACAATAAATACTATGTTAGTCCACTAAAAATAAATAATAATTAACCATCACTCATATGAAAATAAAAAATAATTTCAAAGAGAATTATAATATTTTTTTTAGAGGAAGAAAAGAGAATTATAATATATAAAAATGACTATCTTAATTTGAATTATAAAGAAAAAAAAAGTCAATATAATCAAGACTTCTATATTTCTCACCCTCCACATATAAGGGATCATTCCAAAAGTCAAGAATCCATGACAGTCATAATATTTTTTAAGATGGGGTTTAGCTTGATTATGGAATAATTATGATATTTTTTATACGAGACTGTGACAGTCACAAACCTCTTTGTCAAATCAGAATGTTAGTTAAAGAATTTTGTCTTCTTCAAGTGTGAAAGGTTGGCCTTTGTCCTTTGATCATTTGGAAGAGACGAGTTTGTACATCACTTATTAAATTATTATGATATATACGGGGTTTAATTTTATTTATTTTATGATATATATTTTAAGTCCTTAGGGTAATTCAACTGTAAAATTCTTAAAATTATATTTTAAAATAAATTGATTAGATTTTATCACATCTTCAATATTTAAAAACAAAAATTTGATTGTTAATATTCATTTTTTGCTGACAGAATTTTCTAACATGGGCCATGTATGATTCTAGAAAATATAAAAGATAACTTTTTATTTTTATTTTTTATATAAGATAGAAATTATACTCTAGTCTAATTTAAGTGTATATGTGTGTGAAACTCCTTCCTGGAAACTTGAATTCTAGCCTTTACCTCTCCCATCACCATTGCACCAAAAGCTATATATCAAAAAGTATTGTATTTACTCTTTATTTTTTGTTTTTTAAGGGATAATTAAACCAATCTTCCTCTAGGTATAAGGAAATGACAATGAACTACATAATTTTGCAAAATGACAGCCATCTCCTTGAACTTTGTGATGAACATTAAAACTAATCTGATATTCTTACTTTCCCTTTATAAATAACTCTAATGTTGTTGACTAAATTCATGCATGCCCTTCATTAAGTGATAATATTCTTATCTCTCCCTTGGCTTATTGATGAAAACCCTATTTTGTTATTGAGTTGCACAATTTATCCAAAAACTAAGTTAATTGAATTGCTTAATCAAGTAAATCAAGGATAAAATGGTAATTTTATCATATTTGTTGGGAGTATTACAAAATTACAAAACTTAAGGGGTGTATTGTCATTTTTGCATACTTTTAGAGGTCACCAACATGTACTTATATCTCAAAGGAGGATTTTTTTTTTTTTTTTTTTTTTTTTCATTTTTAAGATCATTCTTTTTTAGAAAGTTTGTTATTCAAGATTTTCTCTTGATACTAGAAAAGAAAAAAGAAAAAATTTCTTTAAACCAATTTAGAGGAATCTCCTTGGCCTATTGTTAGATTTTATTCTATATACATACACTCATTTGTGGGTTCCAGTTAGCTCATCTGATAAAATCTCTGATAGTTGCATAAAATATCTGGGGTTCAATTCCCGCCTACACCAAAAACTGATTGGTGTCTTGGTTTAATGATAAAGAGCTATCATCAAGAGCGGACGCCATAAGTTGAAACTCTCTCAAAAAAAAAAAAAAAAAATACACTCATTCCAATTTCATAGCATATGCAAAAGTTTAGGTTGACAGCAAACCTCCCATTACATGAATACTCCACTACATCTTTGAATCCCTTGTACTTGATGGTGGCCATAGAAGGTAAAGGAGGGTGTGTGGAGAGAAAAGACTACTCTCAAACTCTTTAACTCTAAAATAGTGAATAATAACTTAATGAGCCAATTTCCATTTAATTAGGGTAAGAATAAGAGCTTTCTCGTGTCTAAAAATTGATCCATCACATTATGGGTCCATAATAAAAGAACCACAAAAACCCACATTTACATCATCAATGACTATAGTCTACAAATATGAAAAGAAGCATAATAGCCAAATCCCTTTTTTTTTTCTTCTTTCTCCATACTTTATCTGAAACATTCCCGCAGGGGGAGGGGAACTATCCTAATCAACTTCATTTTATACTATTCCCAGATAATTACTTCATGTCCTTTATTTTCTTTTTCTTTTTTTATATGAACTCCACTTGATTTGGTTGGAGTACAATGGATTGCACTAACTATTATTTTGTGTGGGTTGAACTACTTTTATTAAATGTTTCAAATTACCATATGGGGAGAGATAACAAGAATTAACTTAACACAAAACATATAAAAGTATTACTTAACTCAAAAACTTAAGTTTACGGATCTGGACCAAGTTATAGTATATTATCCACTCAATTTGAGGTTATTATCCAATGTGGAACTCAAACTCAAAAAGCCGAACCACTCGCATGTGAATATAGAATATTCCACCTTTAAAAACCAACAACTCTACCTAGAAGCTTGGTATTGGTGTTATCATTCGTGATCACGAGGGATCAGTGATTGCCGCGTTGAGTCAACACCTGCGTTTGCCTTTGGGTCCATTAGAGGCAGAGGCTAAAGCAATGGACGTGGCAGCCTCTTTTGCATGGGACATGGGCATTAGGGACGTGGTATTTGAGACAGACTCAAAAGTTGTGTCTGACGCTCTCTGTGGCACCACTACTCCCCAGGTCTCTATCACTGACGTCATTCAAGGCACGATTCACAAACTCCAAGACTTTAGACAATCTCAGATACAACATGTGAAAAGAAACGCAAACAAGGCAGCACACTTTTTAGCACAACATGCTAAGGGAATTGATGCTTTTGTAATCTGGATAGAGGAATGTCCACCTTTCCTGGAATCCATTGTATTTCAAGATGCTATGTACTTATCCTCGCCTTATTAATAAAAATTTTCTCAGTATTTCCTATCAAAAAAAAAAAAAAAAAAAACCTTTTGGTAATAAACTAGATTTTAGTCTTTTGTCATACATTAAATATTAAAGTTACAAAAAAAAAAAAAAATTGTTAATAAATGCTATACAAATAAACGACTGAAAGAATATGTTTTCAAACACATACTAAACAACTTAAGCTGATGAGGACTTAATCGCCGCCCTGGACTATAATACTGTATTATCTCTATAGTTTTTTTTTGAGAATGATCTCTATAGTTGTTGAGGCACGTATTTATGCATCACATCCCATTTGATTTACCAATACTAAAAAAGTCAGCAAAGCATGTGACTGACTAACAACCTCGCAGGTTATTAAAAAAAAAAAAAAAAAAGGACTAACAACTTCGCACGATAATGTTAACAAATACCGTACTATTCTTTTTCCCCTTTTTTCTTTAGAACAAAATCCCGTACTACTTTTACTGACTGGTGGTTGCGCTGCTTGGCATTTTCTTTAGAACAAAATCCCCTTTTTTCTTTAGGATTTTGGCTTAAATATATTTGTCCTTATTAAAGTTTAGTTAAATGATACATCAAGTCTAAAGTAATTATTTTTAGTCTTTTTAAATGATGTGGTTAAACTAAAAATTAACATGTCATTATTTCTTAAAGACTAAAAATGATCATTTTACATTTGTTAAAGTCTAAAATTATTCCCTTTTAGGTATTTTAGGCAATAAAGGCGATCATTTTAAATTTGGAAGAGACTAAAAAAGATCACTTTAAATTTCAAGGATTAAAATCGTTGATGAGCAAATGTTTAGTAACCGGTCTAGTACTACTACATACCACTGGTGCGATGGCCACTCTACAAATATAAATGCTTGTAGGGTGTAGGAGGTAAGGGCCGGAGTTCAAGTCTCTAAGAGGGAATTTCACACACATATACATTTAGATTAAACTAGAGTAGAATTTCTATTTTGTATAAAAAAAAAAAAAAAAAGTAATCGGTCTAGTAATTTTTGATCTATTAGATAGGCCTTCAACTGGTCTATTCAATATTTTGAAAGAGTTGTGGCACTTTATAGTTTATACATCCCAAAATAAATATTACAAATCTTTGTTAGGAAGGTGTGTCGTATTATTCAACCAACAAAAGCTAACTTGCTCAAGTGTCACATTGGAATAGACCTATACCCATTTATATTTATATATTATTAAAAGGTGAAGCGTAGCATTTAATGTTGCTACGCTCACATTGAGCCACATCAGCAGTTACATCATCATTTTTTGCTTCCAATTTTTCTTATATATTTTTTTAAACATTTTATCATTAAAGGTGACTTAAAAACTCCATTATTTAAAAATTAAAATATCTTTTAACCATTATTTTTATTATTAATTTTCCAAAACTCTCCCTCCCGTTTACCTCTTTATTTCCCAACTACTTTCTACCTTAATATCATTCTTTCTCTACCTTTTTATCTTCCTTTATTTTGACTCTTCTTATTCTCAACATCTTACTATAAATTTGACATTTTCTTTTTCATTCTATGCATAGTTTTCTCACACAAAAAGTTACCTCTCTCTCTCTCTCTCTCTCAATTTGTTTTTCATTTTTTGTTTGATTTATTTATTTATTTTTATTGCATCAATTCTTTAGGTTGATGAATTTTTGTGTTAATTAGAATTCTACTTTGGGTTGATACAATTTAGTTTTGTGTTTTAAATTGTTATCTTTTTATATTCTCTTTGATTAAATATTATCCTACTGCATTATACATATAGTATATAATAATATAATGTTATTATATTACATAGAATGGTTTGGATAATTTGATGTTTATTACTATATATTTTATTTTTACTTTTTTTTCCTCTCATATTATTTTTTTCAACATATAAATCTAATCACATCCTCCATACTATTAAATTATGTAGCACAAATCAAGAAAATGGATAAACACAAACTTGCCTTCCTTTACCATACATTGGGGGAATCAAAATATTTATGTGATAAAGAGTCATATAATTTATAATTTAGATAGCACCCTTTGAATGTGTCTAGGCCCATAGATTGAGCAATTTGTAGACTTAAAAGGCTATTGAGAATGAACTTTTTGAATCAAGTCTAAAAAAATATGAACTACTATATATCATTTAGATAAAAAATTTTATCATAGATACATTAAAAAATTTTTACCACAAATTTAAATCACACAAATTTAATAATTTTATAATATATGTTAGCATTGTCTCTGCTTCTTCTTCTTCTTCCTCTCAAAAATATTATGTATCATCTTTAAAGGATGCCAACAATATTGATCTTATGGGAAAAGTTACATAAATATTGAGAAAAAAATGTTTTATATTACAATCTACTAAAAAAGTTTTTTTTTTAAAAATATTTAAACCTTTCTATATTTCATATCATTGACGTGTTTTACAACTACCACATGTGTTAACTTAAGCCTTAATATTTTTAAGTTTTTTCACTAAAAAGGAAAAAAAAAAAAATTGTCACAATAGAGGAGTTCATGTAAAATTTTTTGCAAAATGAAATATCTGTTTTGTAAGGCCACCAAACTTGATAATTTGCAAATGATGGAACCACTTGCAACAATATTTGCATAGTTATATAGCTCCATCTAAAGCAATCGTGTATACTTTTAGTCTTCAAAAAACATATATCTACCAGTGGTTAAACGTTCATTTTGGATAGTTTTAACTTTTCATATAATTTTACCTTTACAAATTCATCTATTTTAATTTAGATTTTTTTTTTCAAAAAAAAAAAAAAACTTTAATTTAGATATTTATAAGTAAACAATGAAATAATGATTCATGAATAAATAAAAAATAAATAAAATTAGCTATACATATTTATCTTGTGCGTTTGTAACTTTACATATAATTTTGCAATTATATATTTATCTACTTTAATTTAGAACTTTAATTTAGATATTTATAAGTAAACAATGAAATAATGATTCATGAATAATATAAAAAAAAAAATTTATCTATACATATTTATCTTGTGCGTTTGTAACTTTACATATAATTTTGCATTCATATATTTATCTACTTTAATTTAGATACTTAGAACTTAATAATGAAATCTATAAACAAGGTAATTAAAACAATCATATTTCTACAATTCAAAAAGTCACAATTTCTTTTTCTAAAAAATGCCTTTTACATTTCCTTGGAATTAGTTTTAAATTTTTTTTATAAAACCTTTGACATACCAATAACCTAACCACTTCTTACATTAAAAAAATTTAAGGCTCATTATTACTTCCGTTAATATATTATGGACATCTCTATTTTATGTCTTTCATATTTCCTTGATAAAAAAACAAAAAAAAAACACATTTGACATACCACTAACGTAACTACATCTATAACCATTTAAGGCCCTGTAAGAATAGCCATAACCATAAAATTTACAACTAGCAAGGGAACATACAAAGTAATAAAGAATAAATGAAGGAAGAAAAAAAAGAAATGAAATCAAACATCAATTAATAACCGTTATTTGGAAAATAAAAAGGTAGTCAAGATGAATAAGAAATAAAATAGAGATGGCTATACAAAAGACATAGAAAACTTTATAGTACAATAAAATCAACCATTACATTCACTGGATTCTCAAAAAAAAAAAAAAACCATTACATTTACTTAATTAAATCAATAATTAACAATTAAATATAATAATACAAAATTTAAACTTAAAACTAATCAAACTCTAAATAGGAAATTATATATATATAATCATAATCTTCATACACCATGACTTAAAAAAATTTAATGAATAGTTCTACCTCTTATTTAATGTCTATGTTATGCAAATCATCAACCAATAAATATATGATAATGGTAAAAAACATTATAGACAAGATTATGAAAAATATGATAAAACTAATTTTGTTTAAAAAAAAAAAAAAAAAAACTCTTTATAAAGTCTAGGAACTAAAATAATATTTTATTTAAAAAATTATCATACGCAATGCGTAGGTCTGTGACTAGTGGTTTTAGAAATTGGAGCAGTTAAAGAACTGAAAAAGAGTTCGGTTCTTGGTTTATATTGGTTGAACCGGCAATTTTCATTGTTAAACCACCGATTTTTACAGAATTGGTTGAGGGACTGAAGAGGAGTCTATATCACATGTTTTGGTACAAGCAATGTAGGTACTAACAAGTTATGCACTCCATTTTCCTAGAGATGGTAACACAAATTTTGACAATGGAGTCAACTCTAGTCTAGAAATGTTTCTTGTGTACAGTGTGGGCTATTCGGAAGAACTGAAAGCAAATTCTACACGACAATGGTGATCTGCCAAACCAAATTTTAGGTGGGGTGCACTCTATGCTTCAAGAACTTAGAACCCCAAGAACTTACATGTTTCAACTATGAACTATAACCTATAAACATTAAAATATATATATATATATATTTATAAATAGATAAATTTTAAACTTTTACCTTCCTCCTCTATTACCACCTCCACCACCAACAAAAAAAATTTAATCTCAAAATACTTTGGATAAATGGACCACTAGAATGCTTTTTAATTCATTCCATGCATTTGAAAATTATATTGTCACCTCCTTGATTAACATAAACATATGTCTTCCTCTTTCTTCATTCCATCATCTTGAATCAAAGTACTTTTTCTCACTGAGATATTCACTTTTACCCTATTCATAAATTTCAATCACCCATAATAAATCAAATCTAATTTCCTTTGGTGCTGTACTACCTTGCAAGGAATCATATGATGCTTGAAGGTGAGGATAATTTACATATTTTTCCCCGTCGAAGTATCTTGATTTAATCCCCTTTAAGTCATGCCGCCAACATTTGATTTGATGGTCACTGCAACACTCTTGGCTTTCTTCTTCAACCATTAAAAGGTTCTTGTGTAGGAAGTAGAACTAAAACATATAAAAAGAAGTTTAGTGGTTTGAAATAAACAGCAAATAAACAACAGTTAGAATTTAGAACCATTGTCATTAGAAAATGTATACTTAAAATTTATTTATTTATCAGGTATACTTACATTAATGAATGGTCTGTTTGGTTGCACACATGACACAGATAGGCTTTCTGGATGAGTACTCCATAACAAGCCATCTATAAGAGCTCTATAATCTTCTGAAGGTGGAAATTTTACCAAACTCAAGAGGTTGAGATTCGAGCGAGGAGGAATTGACTGTTCACATAACTGCTCTGTAGTAAAGGTGATCTATGTATTCAAAAGATATATGCTAAATTATACTCAAATATCTTGAACTATTTACGGAAATGGTTTTCTAGAATGAATGAAGATTTGGAAAAAATTAACCTGCAAACTCTCCTTAAGAAAAGAAATGAAAGAATATTAATATTCTATCAATTAAGTGACAATTAATAGTCCTAAAAAAGTACATAATTAGAACAAGACAAGTTTGATACCAGCATGTAAAAATTAAAATCAAGAAATTAAATCAATAAGCTTTAGATTAGCAAAATTAAAAAAATTATAGTAATAAAATAATAAACTTTATTTGTAGGTTTACCGTGGGAGACTCATCAATCCTCAAGGACAGAACTGTTTGCTTGAAGTTTCCTAGATATTGTCTTAATTTCAGAAACCATGAAGTGTCTAGAGGATAGTGGATCGATATTAAATTTTGGGATTTCTGTAATCTAGAAGAATTGATTGACAAGGATGGGATGTGAGAGTCAAGGTATGCATAAGAACTAAGATTTTTGCAGTCAATCTGAAGTATGGTATCTCCGTTAATAAACAATTTAAACTTCTCAAGTCGATGATGTGAAATTTTAATCTCAGGTAAGTTTGAGGGTTGCATCTCCAGAGTCTCAAGCAGAGGAAATCTTGAATTAAGTTCTTCAAGATAATGTCTAGAAATGCCCACAACCAATTTTCAGCTTCTTTACATTTTCTGAAGTAGACATACCCAAAAGTAAACTCCTAACAATACCTGTACCAGAAAGTATTTGAAGATTAGGTGCTTCATTAATCTTAATAGTGAGACACGAGTCAAATTCTGCCTTCTTAAGCTTGGGAAGATTAAGAAGTTGAATATAATCCACCCTTGAGCAACATGAGATCTCCAATGCTTCAAGCATAGGGCAGCGGCAAACAAGTTCTTGTATCATTTTTCCATCTAGATCAATTGCCAACAAAGACAGCTCTTGCAGACAAATAAATTTTGTATATTCACCAAACAAGGGTTCCACCAGCTTACAACCCCATAACCTTAATATGGCCAACGATTCAACAGCAAAAATTCTCCTAGACAAAGTGTAATCAGTAATTTTCTTGCCTATGATGGTTAGTTCTAGCTCCTTGATGTAATTTCTTGTAGCCAATTCAAGCCAGTTATCAATACAAGAAGCATGTTTAGCATCAGTAAGGGACATTGGCAATATAAATTTTTGGATTATTACCATTTCCTCATGGAGTATTTGCAAAGTTTTATCAACAAAGTTCATGAAATTTTCTAATTTCACATCCTCTGGCTCTGAATCTTGGCTTTCGAAAAACGATCCATGGATATTTTGAAAATCAAAATCTATACTACGGAGTGATTTCCATGCTTGTTGCCATATCTTGGACAAAATAGTAGTACGTGTTGCATCTTTTGGAGGCAAGAAAAAGAGAATGCGATGCTTAATTGATTCAGGCAACTCGGATATCCAATCTTTTGCATCAACACTCAACTGGATCTTTTGTCTCTTCAGTGTCTTTTGAAACACCATCATCTTCTCCATATTAGCTATTTTAAAAAATCAATCATAAGTCATAACAACAAAAAATGGTCCAATCAATAACTAAACACGAATAGTAGCAAAAACTATGGGAAAAAAAGACTAAAAGTTAAAATAATAATAATAATAAAATCAAAGACAAAAATTTCCAAGCACAGCTAAAACACCAGAAACTAAAAATTACATATATGACAGTTACTAACTTACATATATAGGTGGCACCAGCGAGATCTAGCTAAGTTAGCGAACTTCGTGTCGCGGCAGCTTCATTCTGCCTATATATATAAAACCAAAGACGTTTGAGTTTTAGTTGACCTCTTCATATTATGCCACATTATCTTTGGAAGCCTCACAAATTTATACATAAGAACTATTTTTTTTAATCTTTTAACCTTTTATTTTCTTTGAACTTCCTTTTCGAACCCAGGTTTTCTTTGAACTCACTCTCCTTCAACACATCTCAAACTGCTAGCCTCTAAACCATCACCAAAGTAAGATTCCCAGCAGCGGTACTCTTGGTGTATGCCATACATAATTACTTACTCTAGCGATTTCTCTGTTTTGTATCCCTGAAAATGATTAGAAACAAATTAAGAAGAGGAATCCACTAAAGACTAAAGTCCTCTCCTATCCAATACCAGATCTATGTAAGTTTTTCAAAATCTTTTGTTATTGTCTTTGGTACTGAAGATTTTCTTTTCTTTTCTTAAATGTCTAATTATTTGAATGCCAGTTTGATTTGTTTATTAAATTAAAATGTGAAACAAAATATCTGTGGGGAGGGGATATAAATAATAGAGAGAGTTGGTGGAATTGTTTGAAGCAGCAAAAAAGGCGACAGAAGCTGTGGCATCTACCAACAGAGGAGATGAGGAAAGTAAATGGCTTGATGCTTTATAGCAGCTCAAGAGTTTTCCCTTCAGTTTTCAAGTTCTTATAGAGGCTAATGTGCTACGCGCACCATGTGTTTGTGTGTGGTGCAATGCCATGATACAATTCTTAGTGTAACTGAACATGAGAATGATGCTTTTTAACTAACCACTTGAGCATTATTTTGCTAAAGAGTGAGTAGATAGCAATCAATAAATTAGGCACGTCAAGATTCAGGAATCATCAACTGTTTGATGAAAGAACTCTAGAACTATGTGCTTTTCACAGTTTCTACTTTGCCTTCATTTGAATGGAGACCTGGGTTAGTGTCAAATTATTTTCCAATCTCATTAGTTTAATTATAGAGCACTCGAGCACTATTCTAGAATCCTTTCTCTAATTCGATTTATGAGCCTTTAGTTAATATAGTCATATTAGTTTAAATTTTTGTGTTTTTCATCTCTCCTGAACATGCAGAGCATAAGAAATTCCATCTTGAGGCATGTGAGAGTGAGGGGATCAATTGAAAGTTGGTTGTTAGCTGAGAAACAGATTAAGAAATGTGATAAAATTGATGCCTCTAAGGTAATGGATGGTGTCCTATGCAGGGGCGGAGCCACGTTATGCTTTGGCCCCCCCAAAATTTTTCAAAACCTCTATAATAGTAGGAAAAAAATGGTCTCACACTTTCTCATTTAAGAGCTGGCCCCCCCATGAGAAAAACTTGGCCCCTCCTCCAATACGTAGCAATAAAAATGCCCCACTCCAAATTCCTACTTTTCATCTTTTTGACTTTTCCTTTCCTTCTCTAAGACATGTCAGCCATATCCCACATTTTTTTTTTCTTGAGTGAGGCCATATCCCATAGCTATTCAAAGACCTATTTTGTACTGGTGTGGGAATTATCATTAGAGAGTAGAGAGACTATGAGGTTACAGTATTAGACTATTAGTAGGAATGAAATTGATTTTGAATTTAGTTGGGATGAATGAAATTGATTTTGAATTTATTTTTGACCATAGTAGTCTAATTTGGTTGAATTTAACTGCTATTTATTTTATGATTGCTTATAGTGACTTTGTTATATTTAATTTCTATAAATATTATTTCTTGTAAATGTACTCTAATTTTGGTTAGATTTAATGTTTTTTTCTAAAACTAATGCAGGAAGACATGTATATATGTATATATGTCATACTTTGTATTTTTCTTGAATTGCAGATCAATATGATAATATTACCTCGGCTCCCCCAACCAAAAATTTCTGGCTACGCCCCTAGTCCTATGTTACTATAGGTATCTTTTCTCCATTTCAAAATTGTTTTCAAACAATAAACCACAGTTCACATTGTGTCTGCTGTATATAGTTTATGCTGCGTTTGAGAAGAGGGGGTCTTTATATATTGTTTGAATAAATTTATCTCTAAAACCTTAAAATATATATATATCCCTAATGCCATAGGATATTTATATATACAAGGGCGCAGATATTATGAAATTGTGGTCCATGACATTATGTTTGTTTGGTATTTCTCGGTTGATGCTGTTTTTTGTTTAAGAACTATTAGCGAGTTGGCTGGGGTGGTATGGGACGAGAGGCAATGGGAGGAGGATATGGACAGTGGTTTCATTGTGTCTCATGTGGTATCTCTAGTGAGAATGGCATGCGAAGTGCTTTGAGGGACAGGAGCTCAGTGCAATGAAGTTGAATGCTATATTTGCCTATTAACATTTGTATTCTATTACAGAAGAAGCATTCATTTATTATATATATTTTCATTCTTCTACCATTTTTGCAAAAATTGATATGCGATTGTCTATTTTTACTTCGATTTTTTTTTTTTTTTTTTTTTCATTTCAAACATAATTTCAATTTCATACCATTCGATTATAAAATAAATATATATAATTTTTGTTAAATTTTCCTGTGCATCGCAAAGGTTCACAACTATGTATATATATATATTTATATATATATATTTATATATTTGAACTCACTTCTAGCTGGTAAAAACTACATGCAACTAACCCCACTTGCCAGAACCAATTTTCCAGTAATCCAGAAGTTTCATATATAGTAAATTTATTTTGACATATCAATTATTATTCCTCCATTGCAAACCAAACTAAATAATAATTTTAAAAAAAATTTACAAAAACTTAAAAGTTAGCAAAAAAAAAAAAAAAAACCTGTAATTTCCACACACATATCAAACACCAAAATTTTGCATCTGGTTATTATCAATCATTACTACTCTAATCAAAACTTATCCAAAAAAAAAAGTAAAAAATAAACGATACCTGATTTTTGATTGGGTGTAACAACACCGTGATATCTCCGATGGAAACTCGATACGGTCCTTCTGGACTCGGAGAACTGAGTCACGCCGAGAATCGCCGACGGGTCAAGCCTCTGGTGGTGACGAGCTCTGCTCAGAGTCCTAATCGCGTACGACACTACAGCACTGCCTGGTTTTCTTTTTTTGATTATGCGATTTGCTGCTGTCTGTTCTCCTCCCCTGTCCTATGTTACCATTATTTGCTGAAATGATTACCTGACGTTTTGTTGTTGTTGTTTTTTTTTTAATTTTAATAATTGGGGAATTTTATTATATTTTATTTCTGGTCAATCAAGAAATGTAAATTAAAGTATAAGAGCAATTGCATAAGTGGATGCAAAATTTCTGTCTATTTTGTTTAAAAAAAAAAAAAATAACATGATTTTTTTTTTTTACACCCTCATTTTTACAAAACACTCACATTAATTTGTTTATTATATTATTTATTTTATTTAAATAATCATTTTCCTCACTTTTTATTATTATTTATCTCAAATCTTTTTTAAAACCCATTTGAAAACTCTCTCTCCATCCTTGAAGACACCATGCTTCCATGGATGACACTCGCCTCTCCCTCTTCCCCTCTTGGTTGAAATTGCTTCTCCCTCTCTCCCTCACGGTCACAAGCATCGATCCACAGAGATTCATTCCAGTCGACCTAAAAACTCTGATCTCCTCCATGAGCACTGAGACTCGTTCCAGTCGACTTCCAAGCATCAACCCACAGCCACAAGGAGGCAACAATGCTGCTCTCTATCTCTATTGGTGAGTCACTATGTGGGCGTGTTTGATTTTTGGTTGATTTTGTAGTGTGTTCGTGTGTGGGTCTGTTTGATTTTTGGTTGATTTTGTGGGGTGTGTCTGTGTTGTGATGGTGGTGGTTGGCAGTGGTGGGTTGTGGTGGTGGGTCTGTTTGCAGTGGTGGGTCTGTGTGTGGTTGGCAATGTTGGGTTGCATTGATCAGTTGTAGAGATTATGGATTGAAGGGAGAGAGTCAGGGGAAGAGAGAGGATGTGAGGGAAGAGAAAAAAAATATTAAAATAATATATAGAAAGCTACCGTAACTATGCATGTATGCACGATTACTGTAGCACTTTTGAATATATACAAACGTATGCACGCATTAATGTGGGTGTTTTTTTTAAGGTAAAATGGGTAAAACTAGTCTCTTTTCTATTTTTCACTAACTGATGCGGTTGCTCTAAGAACATTACCATTGGGTGTGTAAAACCTTTCAAATTGCTATTTTAACTCTACATATGTCCAAAACTACCCACATCAGGGTTGACATATCCAAAAAATTTTCTGACATAGTAAGGTTGTAAACATAAATTTACTTATTTAATTCTCTCTCTCTCTAGGTGGCAGTGTGGATTTGATGGAGAGAGGGAGGAAGAGGGAAGAGAGAGATGGGAGTGGAGAGATAAATGGGTTTTTATATTATTGTTGTATAATAGGTATATACATGGATATGTTGTAATAATGATTTTTAAGTTTTGAGAACTTTGTTTTATAATGATGATAAAGTGAAAATTCAAGTTCATGAATTTTTTAGGTGAAAATTCAAAATTCAGTATGTTCGATCGATCGAAGTGATCAAGAAATTTGATCTAAAACTTCTAGATGTCTCGATCGATGTCTGATTCCTGATTCGATCGATTGAAAAAATCTTTCGATTGATACTCGATTCCTCTTGATCGATTGAGACACATAAAAACTGAATTTCTACAGAATTTTTGGTAACTGTTCTGAACGTTTGAACATGATTTAAGCCTTATGAACAGTTTTATAAAACATTGTAACTCTTTATTGGTACCTTTTGAAGGGTTATAACCATATGGGTATAAATAGCGGTTCATATTCATTTGATAGTAAGTTCTCTCTCTCCCTAAAATAGTTTCTAGGAAACACAAGAAATATTGTGGGTATTTTTCAAAATTGCTATTTGTAGAACCCAATAAATTTGGTTGTATCCTAGAGACAAATTTGTAGTAACCCTTTAGCAACTTGCGTATGGGGACAAATATTGTCTAAAGATAATATTCAATTGTGCCTCCAAGTCAATCATAAATTCTGTTTACTTATTGTGTTCATTTTGTTCTTTGATTTTACTCCTTGATTTGGTGAAATCCTCAACATTGAATGGGTTAGTTTATATTATTTTAATGAGTTGTATGTTAAAATAAAATCTAGGATGTTGGGTGAGTTGTAAAATAGTTTGGTAAAATAAATAAAATAGGTTTTTAGAGTGTAAAATGAATATTCTTTATAGGTCTTTGGATGCTAATGCTCTAAAAAATCTTAAATGTTTAAATGTTTTTAATATTAAATGAGAGGGTGGGGAATGGTTACCCAATTGTCTTGTTTGCACCGTTTGAAAAATTGAATGGGAATGAAAATAAAATGATTAGATATAATTTAAATCGACAATTATACTCCCATCTTGTTAATTTTTTTCTTTAAATGATATCATTGAGTTCCATGAAATTAAATCCATTTCTTTCATGGAATTGAACACTATTTGGGCAAAATGTGTGTACATTAATATTTTCCATGTTTAGTGACAATGTTTTGTTCTAATTTCTACATAATATGTCTCAAAAAATTTTTTTTTTTTCTATAAATACATTTGAGTTATCACGATTCATAAACAATTTAATTGCATACGTTATAGCCTTCTCAGCAAGTAGTCAGTGATGACCTAGTTTTTGTAATGTCGAGTTTAGTGGCTTGTGTATCAAACAACCACTTTTGCTCAGTTGAGTCAAATTCTTAGAGCTACTTCTTTGTTTTGTTTTGTTTTTTTATTTTATTTTATTTTATTTTTATGACAACTTTTGGTTGGAGCTTTTTTTTTTTTTTTTGATATGTCCATAAACTCCATTCAAAAATTGACATTTTTTAATGTAAAAAAAAAAAAAAAAAACTAACCTTTAATAGGAGGGCCTTAATATTTTCCCCTAGGAGTGACATAAGTCATATATGTAATTATACCTCTAAAAAACCTAGTCATATTATAATTGAGTCTCATCGTAATTATTTATAAACCCATTACTCATCTAGTAAATACCCAATGTGGGACTAAACACACATCTATACAACATAAATTTAAACAATCCAATTTAATTCAATTCACACAATTTGAGGTATCACAAACGTGTCGGCAAATAACATAATGATAGAGCAAGGGCTATATATATGTTTTGTGATCCCCACCCTTTGGGCCCATTTTTTGTGGGATGTCACTCATCAGGATACCGTAGAGTATGTATACTTGGGCAAAAACGCAAGTCCCCATAGAATTTCTCATCATTCATATAACATTGCACAAATTTCACAAGTTATGCTGCCACATAATTCAACCCTTCTCCAATTAAACATTTCTTTTACTCACTATTAGAAGGATAATCTTAATTAACAATAAGATATACCGGAGGTGCTCAAGAAAAAATAAATGCTGTTACAAGGTAAAAAAAATACACGAGTGCCTTTAGCATAAACCAACTACAATCACATATAGTAATAATAGTAAAGAGGATGAACTTTGTGATCCTCTCAAAAATTATGGTAATAATAGTAATCAAATCCTAGTCCTACGTACAAGCCATCTTCTCCGAAATCCTAGCCAAAGACCTAAGGTTGCATCCAATTATGGTTTCAATAAAAGAGCATGTATCCTCCTTACTATTCCCCACTGGAACATCAACCACATATGACTCAACCACAACAGTCTTACCACCTTTTGCCTCTTCATCTACATGCAAGGTTGTGGTAGATCGATAATTCATAAGCCTGTGATCACCACCAATGATGCTAAAAATCATGACATGCATGTCATCATCAAGCTTTTCAAGCCTCTCTGTGCTAGTTTCAGCTGGTAAGCCAGAGATAAGCATCACTTCACGCACGCTTCCAATGCCACCATTGCCAGCCCTCATGGTGCAGCTTCTAACGAACTGTTTATAGGCTTGTGGTTTGTCAAAACGGCGGATCATGGACCAAACCAGTGGGAGAGGTGCGTCTATGGTTTGGACTAGGCTTGCACCGCACCGGTTTGGTGAGAGAACATGGTTGTGGTAGCGGCTACTCATGCTTACCTCTGTGTTTGTGCTTCTCTATTAATGGTTGATGTTGAATTGGGGTATATTTATATAGCATTAAGCCATTAAGGGTAACACCGATTCTTGTTTGCTGTTTCTATCGGTGACCATATACATAAAAATATATAAATGTGTGGCTTTAACAGGGGACACATGATTTGCCAAATTTAGAAATAGTTTTAGGGGATAGAGTCATTGAGAGTTTTGTTTCTTCGGCGTCGGTTGAGGGGTCTTTCTTGGGTTTTGAGTTTTGTGCCCTTCTCTATTGGTTGCCCTGTACTGCTACTTGTATCTCCTCTGTTGTCTTTTATTATGTTGTTTGGTATTGGTGATCGTCCAAGGCTGTGCCTGTGTCAGTGACATTGGTCATTGAAGGCGGCTTTGAATGCAACAGTGTCATTTTATCATGGACTTTGTTCAATGTCACCCGTTAATCATGATTAATTATCGGTTCTCTCTTGACTCTTTTAAAGAATAAAACCTCAAATCACTTTTTCTTGGTCCCCAAAGAAACTTAGATAGTAAATTATGAATAAAGGTGTTCTTGGCTTCTAGTTCAACGTCAATAATATTATCTAATTTCCTTTATAAACATAAACAAAATTAAGATTCGAATCTCCCATCCTCCTATTCTAATAATTTAATTATAAAAAAAAGAATATTTTCTTAAACTCACTTTTATCTTATAAAGTAATAATATTCTAAGAATATACCCTTTTTATTATTAAAAATATACCGTATTAAGCTCATAAATAAATATTTGACTTAACAGAATTTCAATACTCTTCATAATATAGTTGCTTGTTCTGCTAAGGTTTGTTATTATATACCATAAAAAATTTATCAAATTTATATTTTTAAGTTTCATTTTTCACTATTTATAATTAACTTACACATTCTCATACTTTTATTATAACCTTCATTTTTTTCTTATATTTTTTTTTTCTCTGTATTTTGGATGATCAAATCTTAATGTCATTATAATATGTGCGTGGGCATATATGTGTGTGTTAAATTTTAAATATGAAGAGTACATTATTTGAAATTATGATAATATGAGGAAATAAATAATTTTTCTTGTTTGTTTTTTTTTTTTTTTTAAGAACCACACAAATTGAATATATATATATATACATACATATATATTATACACATGATTTATTAGTTAGTTTTTTCTATTATCTTATAAAATTATATAAAAATAATATAATTATAGTTTGGAATACAATAAATGAAATAATATAATATCTATAGTCGTTCTTTTCAATTATTAATTGTTCATTCAAATTCATAATGTACGAAGTTCTATTTATTATTTGTGTTGCAAAATTTTCAAAACCTTTTTAATTTAAAAAAAAAAAAAAAAACTTGAACTAAATGAATGGGTACATATTTTGTTGGATAAAATGCAAATTGCACCCCCTAAGTTTGACTGAAATTTATTTCAATTTTTTAATTTTGCTTTCGTTCAATTGAGTCATGTAAGTTACAAATTTATTCAATTTAGGCTTTTAGTCAAATTTCATTAAAAAAAATATTATTAAGTATTCAATTAACTAATAATATTTTTTTTTTTTTTAAATTCTCACAAAAATATCTATAAAATATTTTTATTAATTTTATAGATTATTTTCATGTAAGAAATATTTTTTTAATGACAATTTTTTTAACAAAATTAGACGAGAGACTTGAATTGAATAAATTTGAAACTTAGAGGATTTAATTGAACAAAAGTAAAGTTAATTAGATGACTAGAATTAATTTCATTCAAACTTCAATATATATATATATATATATATATATAGGCAAAGTTGAGAGAAAATCCAATTAGGTTCTAAATTGGATTTCAATTGTTGTCTAATTTTCAGCCACGTGTCCTATTTAAGTTTTTTAAATTTTTGTTCTAAGTGAGTTAATGAAGTGCAAAAAACGAATAGTCTAATATAACCTGATCATGATGGGTTGGATTAAAAAAACTTTTCAACCAGACTCAACTTGACTTATGCACACCCCTAACTAGATATAAGAGTTCAAGGATTTAGAGTTGCATTGGGTAATATTAGTAAGTGCTACAAGTTGTAATAATTTAGAATGTTATTCTATAGTGTAAAAACTTCAATTCTATATAGTGAATCTATTTCTTTGGGATTTGTGGCTAAGTCCTCAGAGCGGTTTTTTCATTGGTTCCCTACATCACTATATGATGTTATTTGTTTGCTTATTTATTATTTCTTATATGGTATTTGTTGCTCCATGATAATTAACCTGAAAATTAATCTAAATTCATAAGTTGATTAATTCCGTTGTAAACTCAACCTAGGGTCTAAATTTGTCCCAACATAGGCTATAGTACTAATTAAAAGGGTGAAGATGATCTAAACTTTGTTTAATTGTATAGGAATTATGATGGTTATTCTGTGTGATTGCGGTAAAGTATGAGACTGACACTAAGTTATAGTGCATGTGCATAGTTGGTTGTCTAAGGTCTGTTTGAGAATTTTAATGTAAAAAATTTGAGAAAGAAAGAAAATTGTATACTAATTTTTAAACTCATAAAGACTGAAAGCATTACTTTTATCTTTGTGCATGGATTAGGACACACAAGATTTCTGAGGTAGAGAAATAAACTGACATTAAGATAAGCCTGCAATGTACTTGTTAAGACTTTTTTTTTTTTTTTTTTTGACAGAAAAGCGGTAACTTGTTATTGTTAAGACTTAAAGAGTAAGAATTCATAACTATTTATTGGAATGCTAGAATTATAAACCTAGCTATACGTATATAAAAAATCCAGTGTTGCAAGGACAACGTGGCAGAGTAAGAGCCTTTTGGTAGCAACAGAGAAGACATATGATTGAGAGAGATCGAGTTTGTTGCAAACCATAGGGTTTCCCTAACGTAAGAACAGTATGTCCGAAATGAACATGCCTACCAATAACTGCAGCCTGCAAGAGAGCCTTGTTTGCTACTGGGTACTCATTACTTACTGTAACCTTATGTCAAGGGCGGTGTGTGATTGCTTAATCCATCAGGTATAGTGTACGGTGTACCACTCTATGAGAGCATCCATAATCCCGGAAATCTCATCCCATCCTATTTTACCATCTCAAAAAACTACTTTATCAATTATAACATACCATTTTTCAATACGCTCAACATTCCAAAATTCTATTTTTTTCCCAGTCTATTTAAATATTATTTTTTATTATTTTTTACTATTCCTCTCTCTCGCTCTCTTTTCCTTCTCGTCTCTCTCCCTCAACCTCTGACACAAGAACAGATAAGAAAAAAAAAAAACAACCAGCAAGGTCTCTCTGGGTCTAAAACATCACTACCACCGTAAAACCACTGTCACTCACATCTCAGCAAACCCACCACGCCACTAGCTAGTAACCACCACCACAACCACAATAGCCACCACCACGCCACCGCCATGCCAACCACCAAAACCCATTAAAAAAACCACCAAACCCACACCAACAACAACCACCGCAAGAAATAGCCACCACAAAAACCACCAAGAGAAAAAAAAAACACAAAGAAACTGCCAAAAATCACAACCAACAACCACGAGAAACAACCACTACAAGAACCACCAAAGAGATAAAATAAATAAAAAATAAAAAACACACAAAGCCGAAACCAGAAACCCACGGCAAAACCATAACCCCCACGGCAAAACCACCACATCATCCACCTGCTGATCTAAACAAACCCAATCAGCACCCATAGCACACCATGGAGAGATTGGCTCCGCCGCAAAGGCTTTGCACGCCACTGAGAGATTGGCTCGTGTTGCTCCGAGCACCGGGGATCTGCACGGACTTAATGTGTGAGCTCCGATCTGGCTTGGTAATTCGGAGAGAAAAGTGGGCTTGGTGATTCGGTGAGAAAGAGAGAAGCTTGACAATGGCGAGAGAGAGGGGATGAGAAAGAGAGAAGGAAGAGAGAGAAAAGAAAGAGAAAAAATGAGAGAGGAAAGAGAAATTGCCGGGTTAAAACGTGGAGAGAGTATTAAAATAGTTTTTGTTTTATCCCATTCAGCTACAGTACCATCTTACATTTGGGATGGTACTGTAGCTATATGTCAAAAAAATATGGCCTTTTCCCATTTGGCCTTCCCGTTGCTGAGCAGTTTTTGGGCCTGAATGCCAAATGTACCTTACATTTGGCATATAGCAGGCCCACTGCTGATGCTCTAACAAGTCAATGCTATTGGTAAATATTGCACATTTAGCATCACCTAGCCTAGTAGCGGAGTTAGGAATTCAGTTTAGGGGGGTAATGTTGAAAGCAAAATTAATCTAAAAAAAATTAATTGATATTTATAGCAAACTAAATACACAAATATATATATTAATGTAATTTGGTGATTAATATAAATAAACAGAGTTTAAACAATCAATTTTATTTCTTAAAATAAATTATTGTAAAAGTGTTAAGAGTATAAAAATGTATTAGCAATTTTGTATCCTCACTGCCTTGAATGCTATTAAAAAATAATAATGAATTCAACATTTTTTCTCTATTCTTTTAAGCAGTTAAAATTTGGATTATAGAAAAAACAAGATTGAAAAAAAAAATTTAAAAACTAAAAAATAAGAAAAAGAGTGGAGGCTATGGTTTAAGTTGTATATATGAATATAAGTAAGCCATTTTTTTTTTTTTTTTAAATAATGATTATGTAGAACCCACCAAGAGGAGAGTTGGTATTTTCATAAGTTGACACTAAGAATTATATAACTGGTAGATAATAAAGTAGTATAAGTGATGGGCCTAAATAAAAATTGAATGTTCAACAATTGTGAAATTTATTGTGAGAAATACTGTATATACTTTATAGTATTGCTCTGATAATTGTGAAATTTGTTGTGAAAAAAAATTGTGTAAATTCATTATTTACTATTACTAGTTTGGAAACTTGTCAAAAGGACAATACTTTTAGTCTTATGTGGGGCCATTGAACTTTGTTTTCATTGGAAAAGGACGAAAATGTGCTATGTACTTATACAAGACATTAGATTGCTTTCTTTTAGAAGCAGAGAAGTATTCTTATTTATGCTAGGGGCAAAGTTGAGATAGAAAAATTTTGTTAGGGGGCAAATTTCTTTATAGGTATATTATATAAGAGTTTTTGGGGAGGTCAAGGGGGGGGCACTTGCCTCCTCTCGCCCTCCCTTGGCTCCGCTAGTGACCTAGCCCATGGTTTAGCATTATACCACACTTGTTTTGAATAGTTGTTTTTCTTTTTCCTTTGGTCATACTTCATATGTAGGGTTTTAAAAGGGGTGTTAACCAAACCACTCAAAGCACATGACTGCATTTAAATTGACCCAAATTGCTTACAAATGGAGTAAGGTATGCGATTATATGTTAAGAAAATCACACAAAATCGCACCACACATACCCATATAATATTAATATATGGGTATGTGTGGTTCTACTCTTAATCAGCCCAAAATAAAGAAAAATTAGCCCAACATTTTATAAATAAACCCAAAACAAAGGAAAAACTAGCTATGGGCTGGGCCAATCCAAGCCAAAATTTTGGAAAATGTCCTAGCCCAAACCAATCAAACCACACCGTGATACATCGCACAGTACATGTGATCACAAAATTGAGGTGTGATTCGGTGATGGTTATGGCCAAATCGCACCATGTAGTGCAATGACAAAAATGAACCAAAATCACACAAAACCGCACCATGAACACCCTTATCATATGAATCGCAATACAATTTTTTAAATTAAAATACACACACACACACACACACACATAAATGATTCACTGGTCATATGTATTTTGTACGCACAAGTAGGGATGAAAATTTAAAATTGGCCAGGTGGGTAACCGTCTCACCCACCCTTAATGGATGGGGTTTACTTGCCCTGCACGGGCAGGGATAGGGGTTAACATTTTCCCCGATATCCACCCCATCTGTATTTAAACTATTAAAAAATAACTTTAAACTTTATAGGTTTTTATGTGCTTTTAGCCTTCAAACATTAAATTTACGAATTTTTTTTATATTGTATTATTGAATTTATATTTTTTATGTCTTAAGATTTTTTTATTTTTTATTTTTTATTATTTTTTATATGTTGTATTATTATGTTTGAATTGTTTTTGTGTTTCTTAATACTTGAATTGTTGCATTGTTATGCTTTGGAAATGTTTTGTAATGTTAGAACTTTTTTGAAAATGTTTTATGAGTTTTAATTTAGTGTTTTCAAAATAAAATTTTAATAAATTACATACACACATATATAAACTGAGTGTGATAAGATGAGTACCTGCAGGTATTCGCTAGAATAGAGTGGGGAAAAAAAGCCCACTTTGAAGGTGGGAGTAAGAGCAAGGGCAGGGAATAAGGAAATACATTAAAAAAATCTTGAACTTCTACTACACAAGTTCAAGATTTTTTTTTAATGTATTTTTCTTTTTAATATTTATATACAATTCGATTTTATTTTATTTTAAGAAAGTAAGAAAAAAAAATTAAATAATAATTTATTAAATGCACTTTTAACTTATTTTCTTAAGACATTCGTTAGAGTTAACAAGTCGAGTCGGATTCAACCAAAAAAGTGTGGGTCATGATTGGGTTCATGCCAAAATTGATGGATCCGCAAGGGTTCAAGTCAACCCATGGGCCTTTTTCTTTTTTTGGAAAGTGAAAGAATGTACTAAATATTTACAAAAAGAAAGGGGGGGGCTTTTACTTACCGATTTTTGATAAATTTATGAAAAATGTGTGCTTTACCCCTCATTTGTGATGTCATTTTGGCTTTTTACTTGATAGCGCAAGTCGCATTTTCACATTTAGCCAAAATATATATATATATATATATATAAAAGTTCTTCGCTTAAAGTACAGCAAAGATTGGGCAAAGATTGGGTTGGGTTGAAGCGTGGCAATAGTATCCTATTTTTTTTTTTTTTTTTTTTTTCACTCTTGACTTTCCACAAGGCATCCACAACTATCTGGCCATCAAATTAAAATCTCTAGTTGGAGTGTGTTGGGGCAACATTTGTGGACACAAGGTCCCTTATGGAGCTTATAGATAACTTGTCTATGTGGGTGCCTCAACAAGCTCCAAACGTAAGAGTTATAAGTAGAGAACACTAAGAGAATTGGTGAATGCATGTCTCCTCTTCAATTTTTTTGTCTCCCTCCACTCTCTATGCTTGCAAAATATGAGGTAATTAGTGATCAATAATTCTCTCATATTTCTCTAAATAAATAAATAAAATAAATCTCTCACATTGAAAATGTTTTCATATTTTTTTTCTACTTTAAAATTATACACAAAACAAGGTGCAAGGCAAGAAGAGGAGGTGGCCTGGGTTTTGGCTTTTTACCTTTTTATATTGTTATCTAGAGATTTTTTTTTTATGTTTTTTTTTCCCCTTTCTCTTTTCCATTTTGTTATCTATTACAAATGTGCTAATTAATATATTCAAATTTGTGTGATTGTTATTTCCTTTCTCTCTCTTTTTTCATCTTTTCCTATTCTCTTTTTATTTGGGCCCATGTTTGGATATTTAGTGCATATATTAGACATGGATATGTTAAGGAGAACGTGTCTAGTTTAAGTCCAACAGCTTAAATTTTTAAAAATATTTTTTTCTTTCTAATTTTTAGAATTAACATTCCTTTTTTTCCAAACCCAATTACAGCAGTCTTTCCTTTCCCCCTTTGAATCCTTCCCTTTTGACTTTTCTTTTCTTTTTCTGGGGCCCGATCCATTTACATATCTATCTCCTTTGCATTCTCTCATTATGGGCTTAAGATGAAGTTCCATGGACTCAACTCAAGCTCTTCTCTTTTTATCTTATTGGGCTCTACTAATGGCCTACCCGTATCTTAAGTGCAGCAGAATTTATAAAAATTTCCTAAGGTTTGGAATAGGTTGACTTTTATAAAGTCCATGCCTTATTCGGGATCAGTGCCTTCTTTTTGAAAATAAAAAAATAAAAAGATTTATTTAGGCCCAAACTCAGAATAATAGATTGCTTTGTTTCCAATTCCATTGGGGATATTTTTATCTTAAAGATCATTATCATTATCATTGTTATTTTGTGCATTTGGTTTTTTCTTTTTTCTTTTCCATTTATTTCTTCTAATGGACTCACTAATACAAACTAAACACATTCAAATTAAAATGGATCACCCTATATAGACCACATTTCTAAAATCACTATATATTGGTTGGTCCAATATAGGGTTTCCACTTCATCCTCCTTCATAAAGTTGCCCACAAGTTAGGACACCCATTACTTCATCCCAACATGGATCAAGTTGATCCATGCTAGTCGTCAAAGCTAAAAATGTAAATACACCAAAGCCCACTATGGGCTTGAACACGAATTGTGTAAATTGATAGCGTTAAGGGTTTGTAACTTGATGCCTCAAGTGGAGTCCATGGTTTTGGCCGACACTATCGGGATATACAATTTGTTTCGTGTGCCTATGTGTGCTATTTTGGGCTCCCCTAGTGAAACCTTATTTGATAGTGGCCTAATGATATGTCCAAGTATAACTCTATTTAAAAAAAAAAAAAAAACATTTATTTAAAAGAATCTCTCTCAAAAAAAAAGAAAAAAAAAAAGGTATAACTCTATTTCCGCGGTGAAGTCCCCAAACTCCCCACTGTGAGTGCTCTAAGGGGTGATTCATGAATGTCATCACATTTTCCATTTGAATGGATCTTTTTAAAAGCAACCTAGTGTAGATCTGTCCTACACTTAGATCCATAAATACACAAATACACAAATACACTACAAAAAACGAGGGCTATGGATTCACCATCACCACTAGGTTTAGGTCCAAGAATTGCTCTTGACCTTATACGAAGATCCAACTTAACCAGACTTTGAGTTCAAAATTAGGATACGAATTTGAAAATGTGTTAGGCACCTAAGTTTTAAATTAGTAATTTGGTTCCCATCTAATTCATGCATTAAAAGGAGTATAACAAGATTTTAAAGAAGCAAACAGGTGACAAAGATATCATGCATTTTTTACCCTAGATGCCCTAGATCTAGGGTTTGCAATATTTTGGTGCTAGGGGTGTGTAGACATGGCATAATGTTGCGTATGTAAGTGTTAAGCATGTGTATGCACCCAAAGGTCATACATGCATACTCATCATCTTGACAGAACCCTTTATTTCACATTGCACAATTCAACATAACCTTAATGAACCTATGTTAGAAGCAAAGAGAGAAAATGCATATTTAAAAAAATGAAGGGACCCTTATCTTAGTGAAGGAATGAACCCAATAGCAAAATCAAGTAAGAGAAAACACATATTTAGTGTGCATTTGGCATTAGAATTTAAGTCAGCTTATTTTACTTTTTTTAGCTTATTTTTGTTCATCAAGTGGGTCCCATGGCACTGTTAATGTGGGCCCATGAATTGTGTAAAAAAGCTAGCTTATTTTTTCTGGGTTCCTGTTTAGTGAGAGTTTTGCCCATGGTTTTAAAAACCGGTATGGTGAAAGAACCGAAAAAGAGATTGGTTATTGGTTTTCTGGTCGGATCGGGGTGGGATCTAACCGGTGGTCAAACATAAATAACTTAATTAATAATTTTTTAAATTATATAAATAAATAATAATTTTTTAATATACTAAAACTAACAAACTAATAGTAATAAATATGTTTACTTAAAAAATATATAAGTATATAACATCTTTTTAAAGAATTTAACATAATAATATTACAAAATAATCATCCTTAACATAATAAACTTTAAACAAAACCAAATAAATAAGTTCATTATATCCAAATAGCAAATAATTTCAAACAGAGAACCAAATAAATAAGTTCATTACATCCAAATAGCAAATAAGTTTCAAACGGAGAACTAAATAAATAACTTCATTATATCCAAATAGCAAATAAGTTTCAAATAGAGAACTAAATAAATAAGTTCATTACATCCAAATAACAAAAAAGTTTCAAACAAAGAACTACTAAGTTTTAAGGTTCATTTCATAACAACACAAGCCTCAATTGCCATAAAGATAATTGAAATTAATATAATCATGTGAATCAAATGCTCCACCACCACTAGCATCATTATCATCATCCTCATCCTCATCCTCATTTTCTTCATCTTCAACTTCAATAGGATGATTTTTATCTATAAATCCGAGAGGAGCATCAGTTCATCACCAAATGATTCCAAATTAATGTCATCATCCTCAACCACTTCATTGTCCATATCTATACAAATTCCTAAACCAAAGAACAATAAATGAAAGAACGATTCTAATAATCATTTCTCATAAATCATAAATAGTCTAATTAAAATATGTAACTAGGCAAAGAATTAAATTTTTTTTGTTATAAGCTAACCTCCTTGTACATGGCTAGAAGACCCTTCTTCAATTGGATAAGCTCCCTCTTCATATAATGCATTCTCTAACTCCTCATAATTAAGAAATGGAGGTTCCTCATCTTCCACTACCCAAAATTCAGTTTTATCGATACTTGCATAATTAATAGGATCAAAATTGAACTTCTTCCTTTTGACTCTAAATCATAAGGTGAAAATATGAATAATTAGTAACCAACCACTTATTAAAGTTTTAAAATAAAAGAAAGCAAGAGTACTAATAGTATTTGAATAATTGAACAAGATCTATATACCTTTCTGATGAGGATGAGCACTAAGTGTTACTCGTCCTTGTGTCATCGTCCACAACACGAAAGAAATTATGTCAGCTTATCCAGAAATGTACATAAAGGAATTTGTCCATAGACGATCAAGTCGTCCATGAAGGGAACTCTCCATAGACGCGTGTATCTATAGACGATGTACATAGATGAATGAATCATACATGGTGAATTTTGTAGAAAATTCTCCATTAGATTCATATGAGCAAAATACGACACATTGCATGATATGTGGATGAAATTCCACATACAACGCCCCATGTAACCCATTTTCTTTGTCAACCGCCAACATTACCCATGATGGTAATGGATCCAAACAAGTAGACCCACATCTAACTCTCTATAAAAGGAGTAAGTTCCATTCATCCAAAGCAGGTTCTAACCATTCACTATATATTCTTTCCTTGTATCCTAGAGAGAAAAATTGACTTAACCGTCGAAGGGTCCTTGGCCGGGTCACACCAGTCACCTTTGACAGTGCATTCTTTCTTTTCGGGCCTTCCAAGCAATCTCAAGCCCATTGAAGCCCGGAGCATTCAACCTACTGATTTTCCGTGCATCATCAGTTGGCGCCATCTATAGGAAAGTTAAATTTGTGTTTTGCAATTTATCTTTCTTTGACAAAAGGCTGTATGGTCCGGACAAGGTCAATGGCCACTAGTCCAGGCCACCAGGAGAGTGGAAACGCTTCCAGCCACCCTAATCGTGCTCAACAGTCAGCACCTACTATGCAACCTCCTTCTGTCCAACAAATGCAGTCCATGGCAGCCGCCATGGCAGAGTTAACTCGTCTGAATCAAGAGTTAACTCGGGAGATTAATCAAAGAAGGCAACGTCATGAATGGTGTGTGAAAGGGCAAGCTCAGAGTCAAGAAGCTAGAGAAGGAGAAAATGTTGAGCGTGAGAATCACTCAAGGGGTACCGTTTCACGCAGGGTGTCACACTTGGAAAGAGAGAAGGATCAAATGAGAAGAGCCATGGACGAGATGAGGGAAAATATGAGATGGACAAATCATGTAGATGACTTAGTTCATTGAACTGATTCCCCTTTCATAATGTCCATCAACAGTCATCCCTTGCCTTCTAAGTTCAAGATGCCTGCATTGGACTCATATGATGGAACGCATGACCCATGTGATCATATTGCTACCTTCAAGACCACGATGCACCTTCAAAGGGTTTCGGACGAGATAATGTGTAGGGCCTTCCTAATCACCCTTAAAGAACTAGCACGAGTGTGGTTTAGTAAGATACCTCCAAATACCGTAAGTTCCTTCGAGGAGTTGAGTAAGTTGTTCGTTAATAACTTCATTGGAGGTCAAAGGCATAAGCGCTCCTCGTCTAGCCTGCTAACTATAGAGCAAGGAGATAATAAAAGTATGTGGTCCTTCATCACTTGCTTCAACAGGAAAGCCTTGATTGTGGACGAGATGGATGATAAGTTGCTGTTAGCAGCCTTCCACAATGGAGTTAGTTCAGATTTATTCATCCACAAGCTCTATGATCAAGAACCACAGACTATGGCTGAACTCATCCATTCAGCCCAAAGCTTCATGAATGCAGAAGATGCGATCATTGCCAAGAAGAGGAAGAAAACAGAGCATATGGAAGCGGAGCTCCCACATCATTCTGAACAAGGCCTTCGTCCAAAAAAGGCCCAGATGGGAGAGAAGAAGGATAGAAACAACAGGAAGGCAGGTTCGTCTTCAGGACGAAGTTTGCATTACACACCCTTGAACGTTCTGCTTAATCAAGTGCTTATGCAAATCAAGGACGAACCATCCTTGAAGTGGCTAGAGAAGATGAAGGGAGATCCTAATAAGCGTAATAAGAACAAGTATTGCCGCTTCCATAGAGATCACGGGCATGACACGGACGAATACTATGACTTGAAGCAGCAGATTGAGAATCTCATCAAGTAGGGAAAGTTGAGGAATTTTCTTAGACAATATCATAAGGATAAGAAGCTGAAGGGGAAGGTAGAAGAGCCGTCGCGGCCCCCACTTGGAGAAATAAAAGTTATTGTAGGAGGAACTTTAGCAGGATGATCCTCCAAGTCAAGGAAGACCTACTTGAAGGTGGTGCAGAACGTCCAACTCTCTGGACGACCACCAAGGACTGAGGGGGCAGACGAGCAGGCTATCACCTTCACGAATGAGGATGCTAGAAGGGTCCATCATCCACATAACGATGCGATCGTCATAACCTTGCTCATTGCAGACTACACAACTAGAAGGGTGCTACTAGATAATGGGAGTTCAGCAGATATCCTATACTATCCCGCCTTCCAGCAGATGAGGTTTGGAAGAGATCAACTTTGTCCAGTGAACGCACCCTTAGTTGGATTCAGAGGAATGAAGGTACAACCAGTGGACACTATTACTCTACCCGTTGTGGTAAGGGCATATCCACAGCAGATAACTAAAGAAGTGAATTTCCTCATCGTAGATTACTCGTCTTCCTACAATGCCATCATTGGACGACCAACTCTGAATAATTGGAAGGCAGTGACATCCACTTACCACCTATCTGTCAAGTTTCCAACAGATTATGGAATAGGGCAAGTGCAAGGAGATCAGTTAGCAGCTAGAGAATGCTACTTAGCCATGTTGGCTATGGACGAGCATGTGCAGACGATGAATATAGAAGAGAGAAGGGTTGCTGCAGAGCCTACTAAAGTGTTGGAAGACGTTCCTATGGATGAAAGTAACCCTGAAAGGTTTACCAGAATTAGAACAAGCATGGAAGAGAAGACGAAGCAAGACTTCGTCCAGTTTTTAAGGAAGAGCATTGATGTTTTCGCATAGAGTCACGAAGACATGCCAGAGATTGACCCAAGTGTCATTACCCATTGTCTGAATGTGTATCCTTCCTCCAAGCCTGTCCGTTAGAAGAAGAGGGCCTTCGCTCTTGAACGAGATAATGCTATCAAGGAAGAGGTCTAGAAGTTAACCGCGGCAAAGTTTATTCGGGAAGTTTATTACCCGGATTGGTTAGCTAATGTGGTGATGGTCAAGAAGGCTAGTGGCAAATGGAGGATGTGTGTGGACTTCACCGATTTAAACAAGGCTTGCCCCAAGGATAGCTATCCATTGCCGCATATTGACCAGCTGGTAGACTCAACAGCAGGTCATAAATTGCTAAGCTTTATGGATGTCTTCTCAAGTTATAACTAGATAAGAATGGACGAGTAGATCAAGAGAAGATATCCTTCATTACCAGTCAAGGTTTGTTTTGCTACAAAGTGATGCCTTTCAGATTGAAGAATGTAGGGGCAACCTATCAAAGGTTGGTCAATCATATGTTTCGTCCACAGATAAGACAGAATGTAGAAGTATACGTGGATAACATGTTGGTGAAAAGCTTGGATGAGAAAAAGCATCTGGACGACCTTTGACATGCTTAGACGATATAACATGAAGCTGAATCCAAGCAAGTGTGCCTTTGGAGTTTCGTTAGGGAAATTCCTAGGGTTTATGGTTTCACATAGGGGAATTGAAGCAAATCCTGATAAGATCCAAGTAATACTGAATATGGAGCCACCAAGGAATATCAAGGAAGTCTAGTCTCTCACTGGACGAGTTGCTGCCCTTAACAGGTTTGTCTCAAAAGCTAATGACAAATGTTTGCCATTTTTCAAGGTTCTCAAGAAGGCGTTTGAATGGACAAATGAATGTCAGAAGGCCTTCCAAGACCTTAAGGCCTACCTCACAACAGCTCCTCTGCCAAGCTCGTTTATATCAGGTGAGGAATTGTACTTATACTTAGCAGTATCCCCATATACAGTGAGTTCAGCATTAATTAGAGAAGAAGGGAAGATACAGAAGCTTGTTTATTATACAAGTCGAGCGCTAAGGGGAGCAGAGGGACGGTATCTTATGATGGAGAAGCTGGCCTTTGCATTGGTAACAACTTCCAGGAAGTTAAGACATTACTTCCAGGCTTATGTCATTAATGTCTTGATAGATCATCCACTCAAGAAGGCAATGAACAAGTTAGAAACCGCAGGACAACTGATCCGATGGGCCATAGAACTTAGTGAGTTTGATATCAAGTATCAACCAAGAAGTGCGATAAAGGCTCAAGCATTGGCAAATTTCATTGCAGAATTCACTCCAAACCATGGTGAGCTAGACGAGGTGGATAAAGCTAAGAAGTGGGTCATCTATGTAGATGGTTCATCTACACAATATGTAAGAGGTATAGGAGTTATACTAAAATCTCCGGAAGGGGATAAGTTAAAATATGCAACTCGTCTACAGTACCAAACGACCAACAACGAAGTTGAATATGAAGCCCTCTTTAAAGGGCTAGAATTGGCCAAGTCCTTAGGGGCAGAGTCAACAGTTGTCCAAGGAGGCTCTCAATTGATCATGGGTCAAGTGACTGGAATATATGAAGCTAAGGAAGAACAAATGAAGAAGTATCTCAATAAGGTGAAGCGGCTTGTCAAGAAATTTAAAGAAACCAGTTTTCTTCAAGTTCCAAGAGAGGAAAACATAGAAGCAGATGCCTTAGCAAAGAAAGCGTCGACAGAGGGGTTAGTAGACGAGTATGACAGAGTCTAGTATATGCCAAGCATAGATCTTCTAGAGGTGCAGCAGATTGAAGAAGAAGAAAACTAGACGACCCCAATAGTGGCTCACCTTAGAGATGGAAGGCTTTTAGAAGATAGGGATGAAGCCAGAAAGCTAAGGATTAAAGCGGCTAAGTATGTCCTCATAGATGAGGTTCTATATAAAAGAGGCTTCTCTTAGCCTTACCTAAGGTGCTTAGCTCCAGACGAATCAAACTATGTATTGAGGGAAGTTTATGAAGGGGCATGCGGAAACCATTCAGGAGCAAGAACTCTCGTCCATAAGATCATCCGTGCAGGTTATTACTGGCCGACCATTCAGGCAGATGCTAAGGCTTATGTTAAGGTGTGTGACCAATATCAACGCTTCAGTAATATCCCTAAACGACCCTCGGAGTACATCACCCCAATAATGGCTCCGTGGCCCTTTGCATAATGGGGATTGGATATCTTGGGTCCTTTTCCAATAGGGACCAAGCAGATGATGTTTTTAGTAGTTGGGATTGATTACTTCACTAAATGGGTGGAAGCTGAACCCTTAGCAAAGATTACATAGCAGGACGTTAAGAACTTCATCTAGAAGAACATCGTCTGCCAATTTGGGGTTCCTAGGGTACTAGTATCAGATAATGGAAGGCATTTTGATAACACACCCTTCAGAGATTTCTGCCAGCAACTTGGAATAAGGAATCATTATTCCTCACCCTCCCACCCACAAGCAAATGGACAAGCTGAAGTTGCAAACCGATCATTGTTGAAGATCATCAAGACTCGGCTTGAGGGGGCAAAGAGAGTATGGCCAGACGAGCTACTAAGTGTTCTATGGGCCTATAGGACGACTGTGAGGGCCCCCATAGGGGAAACTTTTTTCAAACTAGCTTATGGAAATGAAGCGGTCATACTTGCAGAAGTACACATGACTAACCACTGGGTGATGAAATATGAGGATAAAGAAAATGAAGAACAACTTCGTCTTGACCTTGATTTGATAGACGAGGTAAGAATGGATGCGGAACAGAGAACAGCGAGGTATAAAAACCTCATGGCCAGACAATATGATGCGACGGTGAAACCCAGGCGCTTCAACATTAGGGACCTTGTCCTAAAAGGGTCTTCTTGCCAACCAGGAACCCAGTCCACGAAAAACTGGGGCCTAATTGGGAAGGACCCTACAGGGTTATTAATTGCAAAAGGCAGGGATCATACTACTTAGAAGCCCTAGATGGACGAAAGTTAAAGCACCCCTGGAATGTGGAGTATTTAAGAAGATATTATCAGTGAAGTATTAGCCTGGACGAGCATCATCCTGGACGAGCATCATCCTAAATGAGCTTAAGTTATGTGTCACTTTCCATTACTATGTTTACTTGTATTTGTTACTAGTACTTATGTTTTTTAGTATTTTAATTCCCTAAAAGTGTACTAGCTTCTAGCTTGTGCACCGTCTATGGACGAAGTCATGATGGACAAAGTCATGAGCTGAGTCCGTTTGTACATAAAATATTTTCAATTCCCTTAAGGCACTAGCTTCTAAGCATGTGCAATGCTTGTGGACGGTGTTTATATTATGTAAATACAGTTTGGATTTCCAATGTATATAAAGTTGTGTGAATTTTCAATCTTGATATTGTTGAAGTTCTCATTAAAGTTAATCCACAAGAAGGCTAAGGGCCTAAGACGAGCAAAATATCTGGACGCAGGGATGTAACGTCTATAAGCTTTCCTTAAATAAGGTAAAAGCAAAGTAAAATAAACCTAAGGTATCTTCGTCTAACTAATGGACGAGGTAAAGTGTGCATGCAAGAATATTCAAAATCCATGGATAAATGTGACCAGCTAAACAATCCAATCTCTGGACGAGTAAACGCTGGAAACGTCTTGCCCAAAGACGAACAATAAGCCAGCCAACCTATGGACAAAGAAAGTTGGCAATAGAAATTCCATTCATAGATAAGTTACACTTGTAAAATATAATGAATGGTAGAATGTTAAGTATGAAAAGTTATCCTAATATGGACGAACTAAATGCCTTCACAGGTGGATGGACCACACTTAAAACCATAGGATATAACATGGACGATGAAAACAAAGGAAAATTCGTTCATGCACAAAACATAATATGTTTAGCAATGAATAAAGAATGAAGATGGAAATAAACATTCATTCATAAAAGTTTAAAAAAGGGTAGATGACCATCGTCCAAAAACCCTTATAAAGTTAAGCCTAAAAAGGCAATTGTATCAAAGCTCGTCTCAAAAACATGGACAAGTTAAATTTACTTAGACAAATTCAAATGGTCCAAAACAATGGACCTCATACTAGAAAAAAAAAAAAAAAACTATTACAGGATAAAAATTTCAACATCTTTTACTGGGGTGGATTATCTCTAGAATTAGGCTCATCTTGGGCAGGCTGGGTGGTGGCATCATCTTCAATGTTAACATCCTCAGAGCTCGTATGAAGGAGAGAGCTTGCAACACCAATGTGGAGCTTGATAGAGCTGAAGTCAACTTCAAGGAAGTGTTCAATAGCGTCCAAACGGAAGTCCTCAAAACTAGCAGCATAGTTATTGTCCAAAAGGAGAGTGAACTCACTGGACGCTTTGAATTCCTTTACAGCATCTCCCTAGGCTTTTTCAAGAAGGGCACGAAGCTCATCGTTCCTCTTTTGAAGATAGTCAAGACAGGTATCCTTCTCGACGGCATCGACCTTAAGCTCCTCGACGAGGTTCTTCAGCTCATTCACCTCGTCCATGGCCTTGGCTGCTACCTCAGCTCTACCTTTACAGTCTGCCTGCACCTCACTAATATTTGCTTCCAGCCTTATTCTGTTCCGATCCATCTCAGTAGCTTGCCTGGACGCTGCTATGAACTTTGACATGGCCTACATACGCAATTGATTGAAGAAATTGATTAGATGAGAGATGTGAAATATGACAAGACGAAATGAAAACAAAATAATGAAAACATACCTTGAAGAGATCATGAACCGCAAAGTGTTCAAATTTTTTCAAGGACATGTCATAACATACAGCCACGTCCTCATCAATCACAACCTTTTGAAACCTTTCCCAAGCAAGATCCTCATTCTCAAGAAGGTTTATGGGAAATCTTTTAGAAGGCGGAGATGAGGTGGTTACCACAGGCTTGGATGGAATGACTCTAGTAGGGACAGACAAATCCAAGTCATGAATTTGGATGGATGGTTGTTGGGAAGCATGAGGGATAGCAAGACTTGGCTTGACGACCCCAGACTTGGACGACCCATGTTTTGCCTTCTTATGACCTCGAAAACTACAAAGATCCCCCAAGTCAATCATCTTGGACAAAGTCTTTCTCTTGTCTCTAGCAGCAGGACGAGGCTGGGATTGGGTCTCTGGCAAGGTCTCCTCGTCCACTAAGTCCTTTCCTTTATTTTCTTTCATGGTTGCTACCTGTAAAGAAAAATGTTAGGGCCTAGTTAAAACAAATAATAAAAAGAAATTTTCTAAGTAAAAACTTACGTCTATAGGTGGTAAGCTCGTGGGCTAAAGCTTCAGGGGATGGTTCAGGTCTAAGTCCCCAAGTTGCAAGACGTTGAAGAGTAACCAGGGAATGAAAACTTCTATCAGCAAATAGACGAGCCTGTTGGACACACTCGAGATAAAATCTACTCAAAGAAGGTTGTCTAATAGCTTAAAAAAAAAAAAAAAAAAAAAAAAAAAAAAAAAAAAAAAAAAAAAGAGGGAGAAAAAGGGGTTAGACGAGTACAAAAAAGATAGAAAATGTTGAGTACAAAAGAAGCATACCTTCTGGACAAAGGTTCCCTATTTCTCCAGTATAAGGGGCGAATGGATCCCTGCCTACCTCAACAGGGTTTCCAACCCAAAAACCAGAGACGAAGAAGAATTCCGTCTTTCAATTTCTATCAGACGTAAGAAGGGATTTTATTAATCTACAATTTGTACCCCTGGCCGAGAACTGATAAAAGCCTAGGGACTGATTAATTTCTGAGGGTTTGTAACAGTAAAGGAACTCGTCCACAGTGAGAGGACGATCCCCTTCAAACACCTCCCTCCATAAAATTTGCATAGAGACGATCAGCCTCTATGCATTGGGATTAAGTTGGCATACTCCCAAACCTAACTTGGTAAGTAATTCTCTAGTGAAAGCATTGAGAGGCAACCTAAGTCCCCCCAAGAGATAAGCTTCGTAAATACCTATTCCAAAATTAGGGTCACAACACCACTCATCACGAACAGCTAACTTAGGGTTAAGGTCGTTTGGAATTTGGTACCAATTTCTAAGGGAAGTAAGTCTTTTTTCATCTGTCTTAGAAGGGGCACCGACGGCACAACTATAGACGGTTTCAACCTTGTTTGGGGTGGTGGACGAAGGAGCACTGGTGGAGGTACCAGCATATGATCCTGAAGCAGCCCTCATCCTAAGCTCTTCCTGAAGAACCTTTAAAGGAACCCCAAGAACTCCAGACGTGTATTGTTCGTCCGTAGTGTTCCCTCCACTACTACTACTATCACCACTCCTACTGCCACTATTACTACTGGAACTACTATCACTAGTACTATCATGGTACTTGTTTATCTCCCTATCGTCACTATTGCTAGACGAGGATACTACGATTTCAGACATCTTGAAAAACTTCAAGGAAAACCTAATGACGAAGATGAAGAAGATACCTAACTCTAAATGAAGAAGGCCTAAGGACGCAAGAAGACTTCTAGATGAGGCGTTGGACGACAAATGTTAGAGGAGAAAATATTGGAAACGTGAAAGGGTAGGAGAGGAATTCCACTATTTATAGGCAATAGAGCTTGGCATAGGAAACGACGCGACCAACCAAGAGAAGCCATGTAGCTCTTTTCTCAAAGGACGAAACGACATGATAGATAAACCTCAGGATCGCGCCACATGTCAACAATCAAGCATGGAATTCACAAATTAAAAAAAAAATAAAAAAATTCTGTTTGATAGACAACACAAGGACAAGGGGGCAATTGATGAGGATGAGCACTAAGTGTTACTTGTCCTTGTGTCATCATCCATAACACGCAAGATTATGTTAGCTCATCCAGAAACGTACATAAAGGAATTCGTCAATAGACGATCAAGTCGTCCATGAAGGGAACTCTCCATAGACGCGTGTATCTATAGACGATGTATATAGACGAATGAATCATACATGGTGAATTTTGTAGAAAATTCTCCATTAGATTCATATGAGCAAAATACGACATGTTGCATGATACGTGGAAGAAGTTCCACATACAATGCCCCATGTAACCCATTTTCTTTGTCAACCGCTAGCATTACCCATGATGGTAATGGATCCAAACAAGTAGACCCACGTCTAACTCTCTATAAAAGGAGTAAGTTCCATTCATCCAAAGCAGGTTCTAACCATTCACTATATATTCTTTCCTTATATCCTAGAGAGAAAAACTGACTTAACCGTCGGAGGGTCCTTGGCTGGGTCACACTAGTCACCTTTGACAGTGCTTTATTTCTTTTCAGGCCTTCCAAGCGATCTCAAGCCCATTGAAAGAGCTATACTCTTTAAAACATATTTTCATTTTATTATTAGCTAAAGTAAACAGTATTTTACCTGGCTGAGATGTCTTGGCTGATTCTTGAGCAAGTTGAGTTCCAAAAGTTTGTTCACGCTCTCAAAATAGCTTTAATTCCTCCACCAACTTAATTCGACCACTTGAAACTTTTGATTTAATAACATTTGTCACAGCATATTGTGTCTCTAGCCTCTTTTTAAGAGTGGATGGATCATATTGGAATGCAGGATTCAACCAATAAGCTGTAGCATGAATATCTTTATAGAATTGAGTATCTCAATGATCCTTGATAATATTAACATAAGGCTCCCATAATCTCTTCTTGTCCTTGAATTTTTTTTATTCCATCAATTGCTCTATACATGCCATCATAAACATATCTCATAGCTGGTTTTTCATCAAAATCAACAATGCGTAATAAATGAATTAGTGGTGACATGATATGCACAATTACATGACAATCATTCCAAAATTGATTGTCAAGAATGATTTTCAACACTGCTTTTGCTTTCTTGTCTTTTGCATATCTTGATTCAACATAAAATTTACTAGTCACCAATGCCTGTAAGTCATGCTTATGTTCCTTAAGGCTTCCTAAGGTAATGAAACTAGTAGCAAATCTAGTTAGCCCTGGACGCACAATTTCCGTCCAATTTTTTCTATCCTCAACCAAGCTTGCAAAGCCACATGGTTATAGATGAGCACTGTGATCTTGGATGCATGCTTTGCAAGTTTATCTACATGACTTCCCAATATCCTATAAAATTAGGTTCAGACAATGTGCTGCACAAGGTGACAAACTAATGTTCCTATATTTTGCACACAAAATTCTTCCAGCAGCTACATAATTTGTAGCATTGTCAGTAACCAAATGTACTATATTTGCAAGACCAACCTAAGTAACAATTTCATCAAACAAGTTACTTAAAGTAATAGTATCCTTAACAAAGTTAGAAGCATCAGCAGAACGTATAAAAATAATTCCTTTAGGACAATAGACAAGGAAATTAATCAATGTTCTATGCCTAGTATCAGTCCACCCAACAGTCATTATTGTACAACCAGTGTTAACCCAATACGAACAATGAGAATCAACAATTAACTAGGCTTCTCTTTTTGCTTCTCTCAACAAAGGCACTTAAAGGGCATGATAATTTGGGCCTCTATATCCAAGACCATAAGCAACTACAGCATTCAACATAGGTTGATAATAACTAGACTTCACAACATTAATTGGAATGCAAGCATCATACATCCATCTTGCTATAACCATATCAACCCTCCTCTTCTTTTCTTTGCAAGCGAACACACTTTTAATAGAAGGTTAAGCTTCCAATGTTGTTTTAGGAGTGAAGTAATTGCCAATATCACCAACCTTTCTCTTGCCAAGATTGGATCTTGGTGGCAGACTACTGGACCACTTCTATTTACCCTACCTAAATTCCTATTCCTACCACTAGGAGTAACTTCTTGGACATCTTCAAATTCTAGTGATTCCTCTAATGGTGAATAATTAGATGCTTCTTGATCCTGTTTCGCTTGTTCTTTAGACTTAGAATTTTCCTTCAAATTTTGTGCCATCTAAAACCTAACATCATAAGGTACACCTCTACATGTTGCCACATCGCATTTAATTTCAGCAAGATGTGTTTTCATCCTATTGATGCCCCTTTCTTTATAAACTTTCCTACAATGTATGCATCTATAACTACTTTTTCCGTCTTTCAACTCTTCAGTTACATGATCCCATGTAGGGTCACATTTCGCTTTCACAGATGAAATATCAACATTAGACCTGGTTGTACAGATGCAGACTCCATTCCACTCAACAATTTCAAACTGGCAGCAGCCATTTTATCAAAAAATAAATTCATCAACACAACATACACAAATAATACTTTGTAAACTATAATTTACAAACAATAATGTTCTGTAAATCCATAACATACATAACATAAATCCATTAATGTATACAAACATACACAACATACACAAAATCACAAATAAACTAAAATGCCAATCTAAACTATAATGCTCTATAATTCATTAAATACTAATAATTGAAAGAATAATTGATAATAGAAGTTACCAGTGGAGTAGTGGGCTGAACTGATTGAAAATTTAAAGGCAAAGAATAAGAATGGAGAACTTGACTACAAACAATGAGATAGAGAGACTGAGAGAGTTAGAGAGATTCAAATAAGAAATAAAATAAAACTGAGAAAAGAAAGAAAGAGAGTTTAGTGAGAGTCAGAGAGATTCAATACTAGTGTTTACTTACTTGATGAAGCCGAAAGAAAAGATGAGAAGCAGAGAGCGAGAGGTCGAAAGGCAGAGCCTCGGCCACCGAAGTACGAAGCATAGAGAAGATGAGAAGCAGAGCAGAGGAAGTGAGGGCCTGAGTCTAAGATATCATGAGAAGAAAAAAAATTTGAGAGTGTCGCTGAGAGTGAGAGTTTGAGAGAGACTGAGAGAGGCGTGAGGTAGTGAGGGTGAGGGAAAGTGTGAGACTGAGAGAGGTGTGATCATGAGGCAGTTAGGGTTAGAGACTTAGAGTTTTTAGGTTTGCCCAAAACAACGTAGTTTTAGGTTGGGCAAAAATGTCAAAAACAACGTAGTTATAAGCTTCAACACAACCGGTTCAACCATACAGATTCTTAGTTTTTACGGTTGAACCAGCTGGTTCCCGATTTTTGGATGATTTTCCGTTTTTAGTCATAACCGGACCAGATTAGTGGTCGGTTCTTGATCGGACTGGCCGGCTCGGTCCGGTCTTGTTTTAAAACCATGGTTTTGCCCAATATGGTACCATTTAGTAACTGTAGTATTTTTTATTTTTTCCCTTTTTCTTCAACCTAGGCCATGCGAATCTTGGCAGAGAAGATCAGTTCAGCTCTTCAATGCCCACAAACTGGACCCTCTCCTCTTCAATGCCACATACTCCTTTCTCTTCAATGCTCTTCAATATTCTATCTACCCGCCAACAACCCAAATAAGTGTTTCAAATCTGTCACTCTTTTATTTCTTTTTTTGGACAAACCCCTAATGGTGAAATAGTGATTGGAAGAGGCTGTGAGAGATCGAGAAAGAGATAGATGATGCCGCCACTGTGAGGGAGATGAGCCACTGTAGCTTGTAAGGCGTTTGTCTCGATGAGTTTTTTTATTTATTTTTTATTTATAATTTTTTATATTTATTAATGTGTTTTTCTTTTTGTTGGGTGTTGCTGAATTTTTAGGGTTTGTTAAAGATTAGAGATCAATCTTTTGGGTATTCTTTGATGATTATGATGGGTATACTTTGATGATTATGAATGTCAAATATTGTGATTTATTAGTTTATTAAAAATCAATTTGTTAAATATTATGAATGTCAAATATTTGATTTATTAGTTTATGAGTAATAAAGCAAAAATGCTTGGTATTTTCTCAAGGTTTTTTGCCAGCAAGGCTGGCCATCGAAGAAAAGAAAGTGCACTTGTTTCTCTTCCTGTGTGTGTGTGTGTGATGGAAAAGCTGAGTTTGGATTTGCCACTTGTGTTCAAATTTAGTCCGACAGTCAAGGAGCTCATTGAACTCTTCCTGAAGCCAAAGATCACTCGGAAAAGCTGAAGTTGAGTTTTATATATTAGAGCTCTGGGATTTATAATGTAATCTTCTTATTTTTATTATCACACACCCACCAGCATTTCTTGGAAATTTATTAGTTTGTTGTAAAAGATTGGAAAGTGTTTTTTTTCCTTGTAGTAGTTTGTTAATTGTTGTTGGAATTATGTTGTAGATTGTTGCTTGTTTTGCATGCTTGTTATAGATTTTTTTTCCTAGACAAGTGTATTAGATTAATTGGTCAAAACAGGTGGTTACAGAGATCATGGTAGCTACCTGATTCTATATTCCAGTCCTAACAGTGCGTGTGTATTTTCCGGTATGTTGTGTCAGCTATGCAAGGTGTTTTTCATTTATTTATTCGTGTATAACTGATGCTTTCTTGGGGTATTTTTCTCTGCTCTTGTATAGTTGTTTTCTTCTTTAATACATTTACTTACCCAAAGAGAAAAAAAGTTGAATGTGTCCTATTCTTTCTATGCAGTTTTGCTGGTCTTGTGAAGGGCCCATAGATTTTTCATCCTTTGGAAACTCAGTCCATAAGGAAGAACACAGTCCACACTAAACCAGTAACAGCTCCACAGTCTAGCTCCACAGTCCATACTGTAGCAGTAACAGCTCCATAGTAGCAGTAACAACTCCACAGTCCAGCTCCATAGTCCACATTGCAGCAGTAACAGCTCCACTGTAGGTGAAACAGCTCCACAGTCCTCACAACAACAGTAATAGTTTCACACAACAGCAGGAACAACTCTATAGTAAGTAACTCTTTCATGATGATCTTAACAATTACACTATTATAACTTTGTTAAATTGTTACTCTTGTTTGTTGCATGTCTTTATTTACACAATGTTAGTTGTCTTTTATTTGAACTAGTATGTAACCCATGCTTACGCATGAGAATGATGAATTGTAGTGGTGCTATTGATGTTAACTTACATTAGATGAGACACGTGGTGTAAAAGTAAACTCTAATTAAATTCCAATTTTTACATTGAATTAACTAACTTAGCACAAAAATTTTAAAAACTTAGATTAGATGGGACACATGGCGCAAAATTAGACTCTAATTGAATTCCAATTTGAACTCTAATTGAATTTTTTCTCAGCTTTGCCTATATATATATATATAGATGAATGTACATTAATGAAAATTTACACACAACGATGAGATATGCCCAACTATGATATACGCATTCAAGAATGCATTATTGTTGTTACAATAGTTCTTCATAATTTTATTAGAGCACATAAAGACAATGATATTGAACAAGGGCTTTCTAGACGGGATGGAAATGAAAGTAGCGAGGGAGATTATTACAATAAAAATGGCACATGTGATCTCTTCTTTAGATGAACCTAAGATGAAAGTGGTTCGGAACAATATCACAGTATCGATATGTGAGATTTGTCCGTCGTAGGACTTCCTTTGTTACTAATGTTATAATTACCAATCATATTATGGTATTTTTTTTTTCAAAATCTAAAAACTTCTTGTTATAATTACCATTAACATTATGGTATTTTTTTGGTAACTCTAATTGATGGCTTTTATGAAATATTTATCTTAATTATGATATAACAAACTTGATAGTAAATTATAGCTAAGACAAAAAAAAATTAGTTTTTATTATTGTTGTTGATGTTAAATATTTGTTTTTCATGTTTTGAAGTCATTTTGCATATTCAAGCATTAAAATAGGGTTAAAATTACACTTTTTTCTTTTTACAGTACTTTTAGCAAAAAAACAATTAGCTAGCTTTTAGTTTTTTTTGGTATAGTACTTTCAGTAAAAGGTTTTTAGTTTTAGTAAAATAAGTAGTTCCCAAACGGACCCTTAGGGTAGGCCACCTAGACCTAGGGTTTGTATTATCTCTATATATTAAGAGGATTTAAAAAGTTAGTTATCACTTTCCCGAATTATCAAAATACCCCAATTTAATTAGATAGTCTTACTCTTAAAAAATAAAAAATGAAGATAAAACTGTAATTCAACCCAAAAAAAAAAAAAAAAAAAAAAAATTCTGATATAAATTTTTTTTTTTTTTTAACTCTAAAAAAAAAAAAAAAAAATGCAATTTCCTCTCAATTACTTCCCACTAAATGAATACTTTCCTAATAGCCCAATAACAGTGGTTACCAACAAACTTCTCCTTAACCCAAGCACCGTTTTTTTGCTCTCAAAAATTTAATAAAAAGATATACGTGCACAGATTTTTTTTTTTTTTTTTTTTTTTTTTTTTCATTTTAATTCCAACTTCTGATTTAACTCTTACCCAGTTAAAGTTTTTAGTTCCAGTTAAAAGGTTTTTAGTTCCAGTTTGAATTCCAACGTCTAAAAGGTTTTAGTTCCAGTTAAAGTTCTTTTTATTAAAAAAATAATAATAAAGAAAAAGATTAACAATTATATGTAGTTTTGAATCTTTTTTTTCCCTTCTCTCACGTTAGTGTCTCTCTATCTCACTCTCAAAGATAATTCTTTATTCATATCCCTTAAAATTAGGCACTTCCACTTCTCTTTATTACTTCTGAATGGCAAGTTAGTTGCCAAAATCAAACATAAATAAATGTCTCTCTTCCTCCTATTTAATCTAAAATAAATAAATAAATAAAAATAAAAATAAAAACAAAAACCTCTCTTTTTCTCTCTCAGAGGAAGGAGTAGCCCTTCCTACAAGGTAATTTTGTTTCTTTCTTTATTGTTTTATTGCCCATATGATTTTGACTGTTGTATATGATTTTGATTTATTTGTTTATGGAAATTGTAAGAAAAAAATTGAAATAATAAAAATTGTATAATAACTATTTGTAGGGTTATAGGAGCAATTTCAGCTGTTGTATATATGCATTTATGGTGCCAAAAGAAATAAACTAAGTTCCAAATGAGATTGAAGTCAGAGAATGAAAAAGGTTTAAGAGATAACATCGTTTTCTTCCCCTATTTGTTTTTTCCCCCCTTTTTTTCCTTTTAGTTCTCCTTAAAAGTTATTATTTTTTGTATATGAGTGAGTTACATGCGTTAATAGATTCTTTTTCTTTTCTTTTCTTTTCTTTTTTCTTTTTTTGCATTATTTTTGTAATTTTGTAATAGTGAACTATATAATTTTGGGTAATTTTCTTTTTTTACTTTATTTTATTGCAATTGATTTGTCCATGATGATAGGTCCTATAATGGAAGGACATGGAAATAGGGAATATCATAAAGGATGAAATTCTTGTGAAAAATAAGGCCATGAGTCAATGCTTAGTATTTATAGAAAAATATGTATCCAGAAAAAAGAAAGAACCTCATTGCTCATGCAACGAGGCTAATTATTATTATTGTTATCTTGAGATGAAGAGTTTGTATTATTCTAGTAATATGAGGATTGCCACATATTGTCTCAAATTTCATACACAGATGTTAAACATTTGTACGTACACGCTTCTATCAAAACTCTAATTGTATGTCATATTAGCAAATCTTTTGAAGTGATGTAATCTATCACTTCAACACAAATTATGATAATTCACTTATTGAATTATGGTGTTAGTTTACTCATTTCTCAGAAATTATGATATTTTTTACCAACACTTCTTAAGCAAATATATAAAGTACTTAAATCCCCCCCCCCAAAACACAAATTTTTAGTTTTGTCTCCAAATGGTTGGCTCAATACACTTTGAAGCCTAAGATAATGGCCTTAATGGGATCTATTTTATATTAATTAGTAAATTTTGCATTTCAGTAAAGTATTTTAATGTTTATCGCTTATTGAGATGTGAAATTACTATTTATGTTTATGTATTTAGCTTTTGTTAATATCTCATTTTCAATTGATAATACGGCTAATCAAATCGATCTTAAGTAAGATTTTATCAATTTTAATCTTGAAATTATTTTTTCACAAAACCAACTATAACAAGTATTACCAATACAACTCCTTGAGCAATTTATGCATTTGGGGAAAAAATGTAGTCTTTTTTATATAATAAAAAATTAGTATATTACATATTTAATATCATTACAATTATTTTGATAAGAACCTTGAGAATTTAGCTAGGTTGATGTATTATGGTAGATCTCTTCGAGGGGATTTGGACCTCCTTAAGAAGAAGATAGGGATAAGAACAGAGATTGAGAGAGGAAGAGAGTAATTCAATCTTATTAAGCTTGTTTCTTCAATTACAACTTTGCCCCCCTTTATACAACCCATCTCAGTATACCAATCCGTAACTAATCACCCTAACTGCCTAACTGACTAAACCCAGCTGTCAAGCATTGCCACTATTCAATTACACAATTACACACAAGTACAAAATTACACAATTACACATTACACAGGTACTTATCATTACCCTGCCCATTTAAAGCACCTTGCCCACAAGGTGAGGGAAAGAAAGTTGAAGCTGATGCAGGGACTCCCAAGTAGCTTCATCTGTAGTATAGCCTGACCAATGAACCAACACTTCAGTAACAACACGAGTCCTTAAAGTCTTTGTTCTGGTCTGAAGGACTGCAATTGGCTCAGAGCAAAGCTGTCCTGTATCATCCATTGGTGGCAGTGTAGGAAAAGGAGTCACATGCTTACCTAATTTCAACTTTAAGCATGAAACATGAAAAACAGGATGGATTTTGAAGTCAGGGGGTAATGCTAATTTGTAAGACACCTGACCAATCAATTGAATCACCTGGAAAGGCCCAAAATACCTAGGTGAAAGCTTCCACTTCCCCTTATAAGCAAGGGTCCGCTGCCTATATGGTTGCAGTCTGAGATACACCCAATCACCATTCTGAAAAGATCTTGCAACCCTATGTTTATCAGCATAAATCTTCATCCTTTCTTGTGCAGCCAGAAGGTGACCCCTTAGAATAGCCAAAACTTCCTGCCTTTGACTAAGTAAAGAGTCTAGAACATCCATACTAGTGGTACCAGGTATGTAGGCTTGCAATTTAGGAGGTGGAAACCCATAGAGTGCTTCAAAGGGGGTGAGCTTAAGACTAGTGTGGAAGTTGGTGTTGAAACAAAATTCTGCTAAGGGAAGCCAGTCAACCTACTGATGAGGTTTGTCACAAGTAAAAGCCCTCAAGTATTGTTCTAAACTCCTATTTACCACCTCAGTTTGGCCATCAGATTGGGGATGGTAGGCAATGGACATGGCCAAATCAGTACCTTGTAACCTGAACAATTCAGTCCAAAAGAGAGAGGTAAATGTGGCATCCCTATCACTCACCAAAGACACAAGCATACCATGAAGCTTGAAGATGTGGGGCATGTATAGAGATGCAATCTTAGCAGCAGTGTAGGGATGTGAAACAGGCACAAAATGAACATATTTTGTCAACCTGTCCACCACCACCAGAATGACTTCAAAGCCCTTCAATTTAGGAAGGCCTTCCACAAAATCAAGCCTGACATCAGTCCAAGGAGTGGTAGGAATGGGTAAGGGTTGTAGCAACCCAGCAGGAGCAGAAGTCTCGGATTTCACCCTCTGACATACATCACACTCTTTAATAAACTGCTTGAAATCATTTTTCATGCCATGCCAAAAAAATTCCCTTTTAGCTCTTTGATAGGACTTAAGGAAGCCAGAATGTCCAGCCAAAGGACTACTATGCATATGCTGTAGAATCTGAACCTTTAAAGGGCAATCAGAACCCAAATAAAACCTCCCTTTGTAAAACAACAAATCATTTTGGAAAGTGAAGCCTTTTGGAGGAGCTTCAGACTGAATTAACTGAATAATATGCTGAATTTCAGCATTAGAGGAATAACTATCCTTGAGAATGAGCAACCAGGTTGGATCTAGAACTGATAAGAGACACAAACACCCCACAGAAGCACCATTGCTACACAAGTGGTCAAAACTAGTGTCAGAACCAGCTTCAAACTGTCTAGAAAAGGCATCAGCAACCTTGTTATCCACACATTTCTTGTACTCCAACACAAACAGATACCCTAACAACTTGGCCAACCATTTCTGCTGAGCAGGTGTTGCAATGCATTGCTCAAGTAAGAACTTTCAAGCTTTGATGGTCAGTCCTCACCACAAAGGGTTTACCCACTAAATAAGGCCTCCATTTCCTTACTGCAGTTGCTAAAGCCAGCAACTCAGTTTCATAGTCAGACAAGTGTAGGTGCTTCCCTTTCAAGGCTTGGCTATAAAATGCAATTGGCCTATTGTGTTGCATCAAAACAGCTCCCAGGCCAGTCCCAGATGCATCACATTCAATAACAAAGGGTTGTGAGAAATCTAGCAAAGCCAAGACTGGAGGATGAGAAACTGCATCCTTCAGGCTGTTGAATGCTTGCTGAGCCTTATCATCCCAATGAAATGAATCTTTCTTAAGAAGATCAGTCAAGGGTTGAGCTATGGAACCATACCCTTTGATGAATTTCCTGTAGTACCCTGTGAGACCTAAGAAGCCCCTTAAGGCCTTGACAGAAGTAAGGACGGGCCACTGTTGCATGGCAGAAGTCTTTTTAGGATCAGCTTGCACACCCTTGCCTGATATGATGTGCCCCAAGTACTCCACCTCAGAGCATCCAAACACACATTTGAACTTCTTAGCAAACAACTGATGTGAGAGTAAAGCAGCCAACACAGTCCTTAAGTGAATCAGAGGGGTAGATAATGAAGAACTATAGACCAGAATGTCATCAAAGAAAACCAAAACAAACTTCCTTAAATAAGGTTTGAAAATAGCATTCATTAAGGCTTGGAATGTAGAGGGGGCATTGGTCAGCCCAAAGGGCATCACAAGAAATTCATAGTGCCCCTCATGTGTTCTGAAAGTTGTTTTAGGAACATCCTCAGGCTTCATCCTGATTTGATGATAGCCAGACCTAAGGTCCAACTTAGAAAAAATAGATGCACCAGCTAATTCATCCAATAATTCATCCACAACAGGAATTGGGAATTTTTCTTTAACAGTAGCTTTATTAAGAGCCCTATAGTCTACACACATTCTCCAACTACCATCAGCTTTTCTAACCAAAAGAACTGGTGAAGAGTAGGGACTCTGACTAAGTTGAATGGACCCCAAACTAAGCAATTCATCAACTATCTTTTCAATTTCAGATTTCTGGAAGTAGGGATACCTGTAGGGTCTTTCACACACTGGCTGGGAACCTTCCTTAAGTACAATGCCATGCTCATGTCCTTGGAAAAGGGGTAGACCAGATGGCATCTCAAAAACCTTAGAATACTCATCCAGCAAGTCAGAGAAAGCTGTTGGAAGTTGTGACTGGCCAGCAGCAGCAGTCTTGACATCAGTAATCTAAAGGACCAGTCCCTTCCTAGCTGAACTATTGAAGAACCTGTCAACTTTTTGAAAAGAAGAACCAGTAGGCTTTAACCCTTGGAGAAACACCCTTTTACCCAAAAGATAAAACTCCATGGTCATTAGCTGAAAGTTCCAACTAATTACCCCCAAGGTACTCAACCATTGAGTCCCCAACACTACCTCACAGCCCCCTAAGTGCAAGACATTAAAATCAATAGTAAACATATACCCTTGCATCAAAAGAATCACTGCATGACAAACCCCCAAGGTTTTAATGACATTCCCATCAGCCACCCTAACATCTAACAATTGAGAAGAATCAAGGGGCAACTTCAAGATTGGTAGGATAGCAGCATCAATGAAATTATGAGTGCTACCTGAATCCAAAAGTGAAACTACCTCATGATTAAGAATTTTTCCCTTAACCCTCATAGTTGTGGAAGATGGATTACCACACAAAGTATATAAGGTGATACCAGCAACTCCATTGTTTTCTTCATGCTGTTCCACCAACACTCCATCATCCTCTATTTCAACCAACTGTACCCTATGAGGTTTCTGCTCAACTTCCATAGGTAATTCTTCTAACAAGAACAACTTAGCTCCCTTGCACCTATGACCACTCTGCCACTTTTCATCACAATTGTAACAGAGACCTAATTTCCTTCTTTCTTCCATTTGAGAGCTAGTCAATCTCTGTAATGGAAGCTTAATCCTAGATTCAACTTTACCCTCAGAGTTAGGCAAACCTAGGATTGAAGGTCTCCCATTATCAACTACTGCCCTAAACCCCTTCTTACAACTCAGTAAGTACTCTTCTTGAATCTTTGCTAAACCAAATGCTTCATTAAGGGTCTTAGGCACTAACATTCTTACAGGTAACCTAATTTCATCCTTTAAGCCACTCAGAAACAACTCAATTTATGAGCTTCAGATAGTCCTATAATTCTGTTAGAAAGGATTTCGAAATTACCTTTATATGCTACAACTATGGAAGTTGTTTGAGACGAGTCAATGCCTCCATAGGATCATCATAGGCCGTGGTTCCAAATCTGGTTTGTAAAGCTTGAACAAAAACTTCCCAACTAGCAAACCCTCCAGCTTGCTCTGCATTCTGAAACCAGATCAAAGCTTCTCCATCTAAGTGATATGAAGCCATCATTACTTGTTGATGTTCTGGGGTATGGTTGTAGGAAAAGAACTGCCTTGCACGATACACCCAACAAGTGGGGTCTTCCCCTTGACATCGTGGAAATTCTAATTCCAGGTTCTTGATCAAATTCATCGAAGAAGATTTAGAGTTTCCCAAATTATTGTTAATCAAAAGAGCTCTGGAGCTTGAATTAGGGCTCTGCTGTTTCTTTTCTTCTGCTTCAACCATTCTTTGCATGAACACATTAATGGCTTGCAATTGCTTCTGAATTTCTTGTAGAGTTTGTTCATGATGTTCTGAAACTTTAGACAGAGCAGCAATCTTCTATGAGTTTTGAGACTGGGCACGAGTTTTAGCCATGGTGGAAAAGATGGATCAAATGCTCTGATACCAAATGATAAGCACCTTGAGAATTTAGCTAGGTTGATGTATTATGGTAGATCTCTTCGAGGGGATCTGGACCTCCTTAAGAAGAAGATAGGGATAAGAACAGAGATTGAGAGAGGAAGAGAGTAATTCAATCTTATTAAGCTTGTTTCTTCAATTACAACTTTGCCCCCCTTTATACAACCCATCTCAGTATACCAATCCGTAACTAATCACCCTAACTGACTAAACCCAGCTGTCAAGCATTGCCACTATTCAATAACACAATTACACAATTACACATTACACAGGTACTTATCATATTTTCATTGTTAACATTTTGTTGTATTATTTCATTATATCCTAACTATTTTTTATTAATGTGTGATTTTTTGTATCACTAGTAACAAACTTATCCTATATAATATTCAACTAGTAATTGTATTATTCTTATTTAAAAAAAATATATATATATCCAAGTTAATATTTTCTAATAGACATTCAACTTTTTTTAAAATTAATTAAAATAAAAACTAATTTTATTAAAAAGTTAGAAAATAAATCAATTGCTATCTACAGTATAGAATTATAGCGTAGAACAATGGAATCCAATTTATCAAATGCACTGTTGCAACTTCACTTAGCAATAAAATCACCCAATACCCTAAATATACCTAAAAAAATATGGATTCAACACAAAACTCAATGAAATAATTCCAACCAAACCAAGATTAATTTTACATAGAGAAAAATTATCAAAAATATATGATAAATTTTTTATCTTAAAAACACGCTATATAAATAAAATCAAGGTTTTTCTAGAAAAAATATTGACTTTTTACACTGATACACAACTAACATTAATAATTGTAAGTTAGTAGGAGAAAAATAGAAACTAAGTCATATTATCAAAGATAAAAGATAAAAAAATAAAATAAATTTAGAATTACCTTTCAAAACTCATAAAATCTATTATTCTTCATGGATTTTTATATATAAACATTTAGTTTAAGTTGTTGACACACACACACATATATATATATATATATATATATATTCATTTAGTTGTTTTTTTTTTTTTTTCTATAAATTATAAATTTCTGAATGTATTGTCTTGAATTATGTATATGCATATGTTAATGTTTATGTTTGTGTGTATGTATGTTTATCTATATAAATATGTGTTCTACCTTTACTGGTGGCCTTTCATTTAAACTGGAATCAGAAAAACTACCTATATATTCATCATCTTGTGAATATTGGGCAAAGTAAATACATTTAAGATGCGATTAAAATAGGCATATGCAATTCATTTTCTGAAAAGGATCCCCTAGTTATCTCCCTGACAATGGTCCTTCAAATCAACTCAACGACGACCTCTATTGACCAAGCTTCAAATTACTAAATCACCTTTATTGATCAAGCTTAAAATTACTAAATCATTCTATGAATCGTTGTTCTTTGTAGACCACCGTATAGGTTACTGAATTCTTGCAAAACAGGTCAATCTATTTCTTCATTGGATTAATTCTCCTCGTTAATGGATTTTCTCATTCTTTTCCCTTCACAGTTATCTATTTTATCAACTAAAGTATCAACTTTTTACATCATTACACCATTAACATTTATACTTATATGTTAGGAAAAAATGGTAAATGAAATAAAATAGTATTTAAGCAAACATTAAAAATGCAAAATAAAATAACTTTAGAATTTCTTTTTAAAACTCACTAACTTTGTTTGTGAATTTTGTATATAAACTTTTAAATTCAAGTTATTAACATACATATTTACTCATTTAGCTATTTTTTTTGTTTCTATAAATTATTAATTGTTGAATTTAGTGTCTAAGTTTTTTTTTTTTTTTTTGATGAACTAAAAAGATCTTTAAAAAAACAAAAAGGATTTAAAAAGAGAGCCGCAAGCCTCAACCCTGATAACAGTAACAAAACAGAGAGGGCCACAACCTAAATCAAAATTACAAAATAAATTATTAGTGTCTAAGTTTATGTATATACATATGTTAATGTTTATATTTATATTTATGTTTAGGCCTGCATGTTTGTATCTAATATACATATGAGCTCTACCTTTGACGTTGGCCTTTCATTTAAAATAGAAGCAACCCGACAACCCACATAACCATTACCTAAGAATCTTAGGCAATGGAAGAACTTTCAAGATGCATTCAATAGGCATATTCAATGAATTATTCTTAAATGATTTCTTAATTCTCTTCTAGGAAATGGTCCTAAGAAGCTGCTAAACAACAACTTTCGTCTACCATTTACAAAGTAAGAGATAAGGTGATCCCTAGAATTCCAATAAGAAACTTGAAAAATGTAGAATAAAGGTATCAATGTCATCATTCTCTCTACTAAACCCTTGAGAATTCCAGCAAAGATTATTATTCATGGAAACCTAGTTAGAATCATAACTATGGTTCTAGAGATGTAAAAGATATTTGCAATTTGAAGTGATATAATATATCCATTCTTACCACTTGTCCACACTCCAATGACAATCCCTAAAATCGCAGCTATAATTGCAATTGGTATTATGTTATTTTGGAGTCATTTTTCGTTTATAGCATTAGCAAAGTCATTGATTATGTAAAATAAATCTACAAGAATTATACTACACCCGAGCAATAAGGATAAATTTTACAATAAGATAATTTTAATTTGAGAGAAACAAAGATGACAAAGAAAACAAAATGAGATAATCCACTGAAAATATAATAATAATAATAATAATAATAATAATAATAATAATAATAATAATAAAATGTACTTGTGTTAGGAAAAATTAGGAATGGCAACAGGTTGGGTTTGGGCCGGGTTTTTCCATACTTAGACCCAACCCGCGGGGCAAGACCCGTGGCCCGGACCCAGCCCGTTTAGGGTACCGGGTTTTTTCCCGGGGCTCGGACCCGCCCCGCGTGCCCCGTTTAGGGATTGGGCCCAATTCGTGGCCCAACCAAAAAAAAAATTTAAGCCCAAATTTATTTTTGCCTACATTCAAGCCTGCATATTCCAATTCAAGCCTAGACAACGTGGCCCAAATGCCAAATCAGTCCAAATCATAGGCTACTAATCATAAATCAATAAATCACCTGTTAATTATAAATCTATAAATCAATAAACCAAAACTAATATCATAATCATAATTCAATAAATCATAACCAAGATTTTAAATCAATAAATTACCTAGTTAAGATAACCATTTAATCATTAATCAACAAAATCATAACTAAAATCACCAGCTAAACATAAAAATAAAATAAATCAAACAAGTCCAAGAAATAAGTATCAAAAGTCCAACGAGTCCAAGAAATTAAAAAGCTACAAAATAAATCCCACAAGTTTAGAATAATAACAAACCAACAAATTAATCCAACAAGTCTAAGAAATTAAAAAAGCTACTAAATTAATACAAAAGGTTTAATCTTCCACAATTGTGACGCAACTCCTATCAATTGTGGCACAACTCCCATCATCTTCATTTGGCTCCCCATCATCAAAAATGGATTGAAATATACTATCTCCAGATATAGTTGAAGAACCTACAACAACAATGAACTAAAAAATGAAATAAACTTCATCAAATTATAACTAGCAAATATAAAAACACAATTTTGATTTTATAAATAGAAATTAGACAATTGCTAACCGTTGATTTCACTCCATAACCAATTCCGAGCACACATCATTGCCTCTATAGTCTTGGGATGTAGCTTACTACGATGTGGACTTAAAAGTCTCCCACTAGTGCTAAAGGCAGCTTCTGAAGCAACAGTTGTGACCGGAATGGCTAAAATATCTCTTGCAATCCTTTGTAAAGTAGGATAGTTAAGACCATTACTTTTCCACCATGCCAAAATATCAAAGTCTTCACTCCTCTTCAACACTCCCTCATCAATGAAATGATCAAATTCCATTCTACCACTCCCATGTTTCTTTGAACTACTTGAACTATTGTTCACAAACTCATCAAACCTTGACATTGACCCACTCAACCTAAATTTTATTTGTGCCACTTGATTTGAAGTACTTTCAGGCATATGAGAACTTCCTTCATTACCTACAGGAGACTCATCTACATCTCCATACTCATCAAGCAAATCATAACAAAGATTCTTAATTTTTTCAATCTCCAAATCAGAATTATCACCATAAATGTTAGGATAATAAAACTCCAATAACTTCATCTTATATCTTGGATCTAAGATAGCAGCAATAGCCATAACAACACTAACATTAGCCCAATAAGAATTAAATTTAGCAAGCATGCTTTCTGCCATCGTACTTATCATTTCACTTGAAGACAAACTCCATTCATTCAATGCAATTTTCAACTCACACACCAAAGCAAAATACATATTAGTTGTGGGGTACTTACGACCAGAGAAAAACTCAGTCACACTATGAAACAACTCCAATCTCTCACAAATATCTTTGGCTACCTCCCAATCATGATCATATGGCAGACAAGTATAAGATGTTTCACGTTTAGCCAAACGCGAGAAAACATCTTTATAAATTAATGCAGTAGAAAGTATTAAGTAAGTTGAATTCTAACGAGTTTTACAATCTAAGACTAACTCTTTAGTGCATTGAACACGCAATTGACATACATTTTCTTCAAATTTTTGCCTCCTTTTTGGTGATCCAGTCCAGTAAATTACACTATCACGAATCCTTTCAATACCATCACCAATAAGAGACAACCCATCTTAAACAATCAAATTCAAAATATGTGCAGCACACCTCATATGCAACATAGACCCACCCAACATAAGAGAACTAGTATCAAGCTTATTCAAGAGAAGTCTTATCATAGCATCATTAGTACTACAATTATCTACAGTTATTGTGGACAACTTCCTATCAATGTTCCACTCTAAAAAACAATCAACAAGGACTTCAGCAAGGATTTCAGCAAGGACATCTTTCGTGTGTGGAGAAGGAACATAAACAAACCTAGAAAAATAATAGGAATAATTATAACATAACTAAATAAACATTCAAATTAACATAACTCAATAAACATTCTAAATGTAAAGTCTTTAACATTCAATTTATAGATAAAAAATTTACCTTAAAACCCGGCTTTGTAACGTCCAAGTATGATCAATAAAATGAGCGGTAATGACCATAAACCCTCTCTTTTTGTTACTTGAAGTCCACATATTAGTTGTAATTTCCATCCTACTTCCATTCTTGTCTGTGATCTTCAAAGCTTTCTCCCTCTCATTATCATAGATTTTAAGAATGTCACTCTTCAAAGTATTTCTTGTGACAAGTTTAAACATAGGTTGAAGATCAACCACAAATTCTCTAAACCCAATGTGATCAACCATTGAAAGGGGATATTCTTGTAGGATGACCATACAAGCAAGCTTATTCCTCACTCTGGCTTGATCAAATTGGTAAGTATTTAAACTCATAGTTCCAATTACCTTATTTTGTTGTTTAATTAAGACTTGTTGTCGCATATCCTTTATATCTTTAAACTTCATCCGTGGACATCTTGCTAAATGATTACGCAAATAGGTTGTACCTTGGCTAGAATCACCCAAGTAAAGTTTGCCACAATGATGGCATTGGGCTTTAACTTTTCTTTCAACTTTCTTCCTTGTAAAATGAGCCCAAACATCTGAGGTAGTATTTCTTTTTTTACTTGTATCCAAGTCCTCATTTGTAGGCTCTTGCTCTCCCTCTTCCTCTGTCCCTAGACTCCCTTGACTCCCTTCTTGTTCCTCTACCTCTAAGTCCATCGTCGGGGATTTTGGACTCCTAATTGGTTCAAAAGTTTGGGAGTTAGAATCAAAACAAATTATCACAAATTTATTATTACACATACTCATTGATTAATAGGCACAAATTCATAATTAAACAAATTCACAAATTAAACATGATTAACAACAAATTCAAACACTTACTCGTTGTTTAATGGGCATAAAGGTGATGGTGATCCTGAAGGTGAGCTGCCAAGCGACAATAGTGAGGGTGATCGTGAAAATGGCGAAGGAGACTGCATAGTTGGCAAGGGACAACGTCCGGTTCTTAAGGGAGAGCCGCTTGGCGAGGAAGAACTAGATTTGTTTGTGTCTGTGTTTGTGTCTTCCATCTCCGTTTTAGGCTCTGCATTCCCAACAAACACAAAAAACAATATTTCACTGCCATATTTCAAACTAAGTTTCACTGATTTCAACATCCTCCAATCCCCTCCTATTTTTAGCCTGATATGTGACACATGGTATTATTTAATTTTTGAATTACATATGTCTTAGATTTAAATATAAATTGGAGGAACTAGAAGGGATCTTATCCTGGCCCATTATGCTTTAAACGAATAAAGGAGGTAAATGCATTTGGACATCACAAAATCACAATAAGAAAACAAGAAATGCAAGTATTGAACAATAGATCACATTAAACAACACTATCCAGCTTCATAGCCCTAGACATACATATATCAACAGTGAAAGTGCAAAGCTTCTAACTTGGTTCTGAACCACTTGAGAGGTTGTTCTATAGCGTTCGCGAATCAGTCTTCCCGGTTCTCCTGTTAATTGAAAATAAATTTCAAACAGAGTTAATTTATGATTAACATTAATTTTTTTTTTTTAAAGTTAAAATATTCTCTCTCATAGAATACAACAGCTCAATATTTGTTACCTAGAGGACAAATTGTAGGAATTTGCAAGAGAAATGTTTAAACACCATTTATTGTTCAAAACTATCAAAATATAGAACCATTCATTTAAGTAAAAGGAAATACATATGAAATCATTTTCGAACCTTAAAACTAACCCATAGCTAAAAAATTGAAAACCTCCAAACCCACAACAAATTCAATGAACCACCACACAATCAAAGCCTCCAAACAAATTTTAATGAAACACTGAAAAAAAAAAATCCAAAATTTTAAAACAAAAACCAGCCAAGAGCATGATTCAAATTCAAACAATAGTACATAAATATAACCCATAAAAATTTAGCAAATTCCATCATACAAAAAATCACCAAGCAAAATCATTAGAGATGTTTAAAAAACAACTTTTAGCAAACCAAAAACAGAAATTTTTATTGAGAGAACCAAACAGAACTTAAGGAATCAAACAATTCTATTTCTACCAAAAAAAAATAAAAAAAAAATAGAAACAACAAAAGAGAAAAGCGTACAAAGAAAGAAACTTACGAGTAAAACTGGAATCAGAAGTTGAGAATTCATTTTTGTTTTTGGTTACATTTTTCTAACCAATCAAATCCAAAATTTAGAAACAAACAAAAATAAAAAGAAGAAGTAAAACTTACAGGTGGGGTGGCCGCCAATGCGGCGGAATGAGGCGTCAGTGGTGGAGGGTGTCTCTTTCTCTATTCGAAGTGAGGATAAGGAGGCGAGGGAGGCATAACTGAGCTGAAATGAGGGACTGCCGGACTGAGGTGAGGAGTGAAGACTGAGGGAGTGTGAATGTCGACTGCTGAAGAGTGAAGAAATGAGGGACTGTCGGACTGAGGTGAGGAGTGAGGACTGAGGGAGTGTGAGTGTCGGTTGCTGAGGTGAGAAGTGAGGACTGACCGACTGAGGGAGTGTGAGGGATTAGGGTTAGAATATATATATATACAGGGTATTTTTGTAATTTTAGGTGCCGGGTTTTTAACTGGGCCGGGTTTCGGGCCGGGTATCGAGTCGGGTCTCGGGTTTTTTTGATAAAACCCGAACCTGACCCGGACCTGCTTCGGGTTTTTTTTTTTTAACCCATACCCAACCCTATTCCTAATCGGACCGAGTAAAACCCGGCCCATTAGGGTCGAGCTGGGCCGGGTACCCGCGGATCGGGCAAAAATTGCCATCCCTAGGAAAAATCTCCAACTATGCAAGATGGAAAGCATTGCTTGTAGAGTTCTATAAAATAAAATTTCCACAATTGTACCTAAACAACTGATTTTGGTTAGAATCATTAGCAATTCTGTTGATATTGTTACGTGTAGTAATTTTTATAAATATTTTAATAATTGTGAAATTCTAATAACACCCTAGCATTAATTTAGAGCTCCCATAACTTTAATTACGACCTAATCACTACTAATCTAATTAAAGTAACAATTAGTCCAATGTAAGTGATTAACCGAATTTCATATTGCAAACAAAAACAAAACTGAACTAAAGCATATAAATGATGTTAAATATTAGCATTGATACACCATGTTGAATATGCTAGTATGAATGTGGAAGCGAAAGCGTAAAGTATAGAACACAATAACACACAAGAGTTACGTGGTTCAGCCTAACGGCCTACATTCACGAGGGAGACTCTAAAGGGCTACATCAATAATATATTATAGTGTAATACAAATCCTGTGTTACAATGAATCATAACATGTGTATATATAGTAGACTAAATCCTAGACTAATAGACTTCTAGTACAAATAGGAGACTTGGCTTGCACACAAAGTAGAATTAGGCTTAGGCCTATGCTAATGGGCTAATATATCTTTAACACCCCCTCTCAAACTCAAGATGGAAGCTTGATGAAATCTTGAGATTTGATAAGGTTGAGAAGATCTCTTGAATGAAGTTTGGCTTTGTTACGGTAGTTTGAGGAAGGCAATGGTCTTGCAGTGTTGATGCAACTTCTAATGGTGGCATGACTATACCGGAGAGTTTTGACGGCAGCAGTAGGAAGCCAAAGAAGATGAACACAGCGAAAAAACATCGAGGAAGACAAAGATTGCTCTTAAATATACCACAAGGACAGAAAACCATGGCCACAAGAAGGTGGCTCTGATACTATGTTAATTATTAGCATTGATACACCATGTTGAATATGCTAGTATGGATGCGGAAGCGAAAGTGTAAAGTATAGAACATAATAACACATGAGAGTTACGTGGTTCAGCCTAACGGCCTACATCCACAGAGGAAACCCTAAAGGGCTACATCAATAATATATTATAGTGTAATACAAATCCTGTATTACAATGAATCATAACATGTGTATATATAGTATACTAAACCCTAGACTAATAGACTTCTAGTAAAAGTAGGAGATTTGGCTTGCACACAAAGTAGAATTAGACTTGGGCCTATGTTAATGGGCTAATATATCTCTAACAAATGACAATATGAAAATGTGGAAAATAAAGTAAACCAAACTAAACACAAGGAAATGTTTAGGAAGAGAAAAACCCGAGCACCCAAGCAAAAAAACCTCTCCCTTAACCACACCGTCGGAAAATCACCACTAGATGAATGGTTGTAGTACAAATAAGACTATGAACCCTCCAAGCCCATATCCCCATATGTACTTGAGCACTTCAAGCTCTAGCTAGCAACTGATTTCACCAAGTCTTTTCTTCAACTAGCTTGTTAGAGACACCACTGTTGAGCCGCCAACAAAAGGCCACCAACAGGTTTGGATTTGTAATGGCTCCTATGGTTTCTTAACCTTCAACATATACTCACAACACTTAAGGTATTGTGTAGATGTTAAAGGTAACAAATATTTATCTCAATGATGTAATAATGGTGAAAGAAATGGAGAGAAGAGGTTGGGAGTGTATTCCGCACTAAGGCAAAGGCTCTCTCTTTCTCTACTAGAGGTGGATGGGATGAAATGAATTCTCTCAATAGGCTTTTTCTCAAATCCCATTCACTAGCTACGTTTAGCATGCACAGAGCATGAGTGTTGGACCATTTGGAAAGGCTAAAAGAGCATATTAGGATAAAATAGGACATTATGCCTACATGCTAGTTGTGACTGGGTCACGTCCTGGTAACGACATGTCTTGTCATACTACCACCTGGATTTTCTACCACGTGTCACTCACGAGCTATGTAGGTCACATGCAAGTTGCATGTAGGTAGCACAGGCAGCTTTGACAACTGTTTGACTAGACTCATGTACTTTCTACTCGCATACAATTTTGCCCAAAAAAAAACATATTAAAATCAAGGTTTTCAGATTTTAACCGTTTATTGAACCGTAAAAAAGAGAGGTTTAAAGTTTTTGAGGTCGAACCGAGGTCGAATTGGGATCGAATCGTGATGACGTCATAATTAATTTAATAATTATTTAAAAAATATATAAAAATATTAAATTAGTAAAAAATAGAAAAATTAACTAAAATAGTCCAATTAAAATTATAAATTCATATTTTAACTATGTCTAATATATCCATCTATAGCCCAAATATGAAATATCTATCCAATAATAATAATAACCATTTTTTTATAAAAAGAAAATTAAAAGCATCAGATTGTCTTTCCAAGTACCACTTTCCAATGCTCACGTGACCAACTGTCTAGCTTACATTCACAAACCTAAAAAAGCACTAGAAACAAAAGTGAATGAAATTAAAGAAAGAGATAAAAAAGCAATACAAACAAAAGCAGATGAAGAAAGAATTGTGATGTTATATCCACAATATTTTTCACAATATTTTTACAAGAATCACACCAAAATCTTATGTGGAAAGTTGTTATTAATTTTAATTTGAACCCACCACTGAAATTATTTTTTTACTCACCAATATTAGCTAATAACAATCTATTACTTAAAATTTATTGTGAAAATATTGTGGTAGTATTTCTTAATTGTCATTTCTTAATATTAAATACCACACGTTTGAAAAAAAAAAAAAAAAAAAAAACCACACGATTACTTAAAAAAAAAAAAAAAAAACTAAGGAATAAAGACCACCACACATTTTCAAACGGACCCAATTTATTACTCAACTCTCAACCTCACATATACTTCACAGTTATCACTTATCACATTCACATATTCAGTTCACATCAGAGAAAAGAGTAGAGAGAGTGAGAGGAGAATCTGAAGCGCCGGTGGAGATCATGGTGCACAGATCGAAGGCCAGCGGAGATCGAGGTCGTTGAAAGGACAAAGCCGGTGGAGATCGGCATTCACCAGCACTACCTCGTTTGCCGCCTCACCGCCGTTCGTCCTCCTCCCCCACCACCAGACTGGGTCAGATCGGCTTGTTCTTTTTTTTTTTTTTTTTTCTTTTTTTTCATATTCGCTTGTTCTGATTCAACTTTATTGTAAGAATTGGATTTTGTTTTGTGTTTGGATTATTTGAGACGTTTTTTGAGAGTGAAGCAAAGTCAGATCGGCTTGTTCTTCCCAGCAGTTATGTTTCTTTTTCTTTTGTTTTTCTGTGTTTTTTTATTTTTTTAAGGTTCAGATTCGAAGGGAACCGTGAGAAGCGGTCTGATCACGGTTCTCAAAATCGTGCGGTTGAACCGCGGTTCGAACAGTTCCCTGCATTTTTGGCATAGACCGGTTCTTAAGCTTAAAGAACCGTGATTGTGAGAGGTTCACGGTTTTCCCAGTCGGATCGTACTGTCCGGTCCGGGTTTCAAAACCTTGATTAAAATGAGAGAAAAATACATAAAACTTTGTCATTGAATTAATCCCACATTAACATGGAAAACATGGACTTAATGATTATCTATTAGTTAGTTCAAACGAATTTGTAACGAATTGTCATGTTTATGGCAAGTAGTTGGGTCATAGTTCGTTGTTTGTTTCATTATCTTATTAAATCCGACATGATTGAGGGTGCTAATTGTGTTATTGTGGTAGTCGATCGCTACCTTACCTCTTCCACTTGAGCAGCACTCAATTTTGTTAATCAAATTCTCCTTCTCAACTATCTTGTTGAGTTTCTCAAAGTTTTTCTCACTTGAATTTCCTCCACTTGTACTTTTTTCCCTTTACCTATTTTTGTCTCTCTATCTTCTATAAGGAATTGGAATTTTTGTTGGACAGGATTGAGATGTTTAAGAAATAAATATAACATTTTTACGCTTTATTTCACAATTGTTAACATGACTTATTATAATTGATGTATAATAAATTTTGTATTAATGATGAATCCAAATGTAATTGATGTTGCTTAAATGACAATGGTTGATAGAAGCTCTATAAGATACATGTCAAATTAAACTTGGGAGCCCAACCCGTAACTCGACACCAGCTCAAAATAGTTATGTCAAACATTTCTCATTCCAATAATTATCAACGAACACCACCGCGCACCCTTGGTGCGGTGGTCATTCCACAAGTGTAAATGCTTGTGAAGTGTGGGGGGTAAGGGCCGATGTTCAAGTCTCCAGGAGGGAGCTTCACACATATATACACTTAGATTAGGCTAGAGTAGAAATTCTATCTTGTATTAAAAATAATAATAAATAAAATAATTAGGACTGTAAACGAGCCGAGCTTTGTCGAGTAGTGAATATTCAAACTCGGCTCGACAATAAAAATAGAATGTTCAGGCTTGGCTTGAGCTTGATACGAGCCTACAAATAATGTTCAAGGTTGAGCTTGATATAAAGTATAAAAGTTTAAGCTCGGCTTAGCTTGGCTTGATTCATTAGTCAAGCCAAGCTCAAGCAGCTCAATATCAAGCCCAAACTCAAGCTCGATATCATGCTTTTGAGCTTGAGATCCAACATAAGTATATTATCAAGCCTATATCAAGTTTATTATCTAGCTTATTTGGTTTGGATGAGTGGTCTCAACTTATAATTAATTAAAGTTTTAGAAAGACATGAGTTTACTTGTCAAGCTCATATCAATTTTATTACCAAACTCATAAATAAGTTTAGGATCAACTTGTTTTGTTACTTTTGTATCGAACCTTAGTGTTCACGAGCTTGTTCATCAACAATATTTTTTATTTGGGCTCGGCTCGTTTATTAAACAAGCCTAAAACTAAAGCTTAAGTTTGGCTTGTTTATAAACAAACAAACATGAACGAGCTTTTTATTGAATTAAGTTCGAGCTGTTTATGAACGGCTTGGTTCATTTACAGCCCTAAAAATAATTATCAACAAATTTAGACAAACTCCATAATAAGGAATATGTCATACCCATCAATGGCATAGCTATAATAAAATATATCAAGGTTTTCAGACTCGAACCGTTCATTGAACCGTAAAAGGGAGAAGTTCAAGATTTTTAAGGTCGAACCGGGGTCGAACCGTGATGACGTCATAATTAATTTAATAATTATTTAAATATAAATAAATATATTAAATTAGTATAAATAGAAAAATTAAATTAAATGACTCAATTAAATATAGAAATCTATCTTTCAAATATATTTTTTTATATCATAACTTTCATAGGACAAATAAGAAATATCATATCCTAAGCATACATAGATATAATATTTTATGAGCTTCCCTCCATGCTGGCCGAGGATTCTGCCTTGGGCCAATATGAGATGGCAGCCACCAGGCATTCCCTTACCGTAGCCTGGCAACCCATAATTTCCAAGACCCTGCCCTCGGAAAGGAACTTCACCTTTTGATGCAGAGTGGAGGCAACGGCTCCCAGGGTATGAAGCCAAGGTCTTGCCACGATGGCAGTGTAAGGAGAGTATGTATCTACCACAATGAAATCAACCTCCACCACTTTTGGGCCGGTTTGCACAGGTAATCTAATCTGGCCCTTTGGCATGACCATCTTCCCATCAAAAGTCATTAAGGGGGAGTTGTATGGCGTCAAATCTTCCGTTGCCAGCCTCAGCCCTTTATAGAGATCGGGGTACATGATCTCGGCCCCACTACTACCATCTACCATTACCCTTCTCACGTCATAACCCCTAATCCGAAACATTATCACCAACGCATCATCGTGGGGTTGGATGATTCCAATTTTATCGTTCTCGATAAAACTCAAAACTGGGTGAGGATACACTTTTGGTCTTTTTGGCTCTGGACTAAAGTCATCGGCGAGTATTCGGGTTACGGACATTACCCTAGAAGGGCATGAGCCCGAGCCCGTCCTCCCTGAAGCAGTAAAGATTACGTTAATAGTTCTGCCAAAAAAAATTATATATGGAGGTCCTATAGCCGCGTTTTTTAAATGTGGCCATATGTCTACCCTAAAAACGCGGCTACATCTAAAAAAAAACGTGGCTTCAGAACCTGCTATGGCCCCGCGTTTAAAACGCGACTCTTGTTTTTTATTTAAGCCGCATTTTTAAAAAACGCGGCTTTAGTCCGTCTGGGGCCACGTTTTTATAAACGCGGCCCAAATAAACGCGGCCTAATGCCCCCGCGTTTTGTAGTGTATAGGCTTTTTTCACCTGGTAGTCTGGTACTATAATTTCTTCATTGGCATCGTACTACCTATATATCCCCCACGTGGCTGGGGAAGAGGCAAGGCAAGGAAATTGTTTTGGCTGTAATAAAATTATTTATATATATTTAGAGAGAGAGAGAGAGAGAGAGAGAGAGATATGCTAAGACCTGTTTTATGGGGCTACTGTTTGTCCTTGGATCATCTCAAACTTGATTAGTAACATTGTTGTTGGTAGAAGTCTGTTTCTTGTAGATTTTTGCTGCGTTAAAAGAGAAGCAAATGCTTTAGCCCATGCCATGGCTAAATTTGATTCTCCTTTTAAGAACATCCATAGCAGTGGAGCTAAATTTTTAGCTTTTTAACACCACAAAAAGTCACTTTATTTATTTTACATTCTCACATCCAACAGCAGTGGTTTTATTTTAGCTTTTAACACAATAAAATAATATAAACACTACAATAAAATAATATTTCATTCAACCACCAAAACACAACCACAACCACCATCAAAGCCATAAAAATCACTGCACAGAGATACGGAAAGAGAAAAAGTAGTGTGAACGCAAAATGAAAATAAATTTTTTTTTTTACCTTTTAGCTATAGTGCACAGCCAAAAATAGTTGTGCACTGTAAATGTGGAGCCAAAAAATATTGCTTTGGCTCCACTATTGCAAGGTACATTTTGAGTTTTAGTGGTGCTAAAAATAGCTATATAGCTATTTAATACCACTATTGCTAGCTCTAAATCGTCTCACTGTTGTATAAAGAATTTGCCTAGCTAAATCTATTTGGGATGTATTGTTAATATATTATCGGTTAGGAAATTCTTAGTTTACATTGTATTAGCAACGTAAACTTATATTTATACATATTTTGTGAGTCTATAATGTAAGTTTACGTTGTTAATACAACTTAAACCTTTAAAAGTCCTATAGGTCATATTGTTCATCAAGTTAATATTTTCTAAACTTGCACTCAACCCGTATCTTTGTACTATCCTAATTAGGCTAAGATGAGGACAAAAGACCGGCTTGCATTCTCATAAATAGAGTATGGGGTATGGGGTTTATCTGTGAGTACCTAAGAGGTTGAAGATAAAGATTCATAGTAGGAAAAAGTGGTTGCTTACTAAGAGAGAAAGAGAGAGAGAGAGAGAATCTGTTCGGGCCTGTGGAGGTGAAGAAAAAGATACAGTTAGTGGGAACTGGTGGCCTAAAGAGAGGAGAGAGGCAATTCAAGGAGTGAGAAAGGCACCGCATGCAAGGTAATAGATAAAAATATGCTAGGAAGTACTAGAAGTGGTGCCGCTGCTGCCACCAGCCAAAAGAGGTTCTCAAGCTAGTCATGATCAACGCTTTTTTTTATCTCCATTTACCCCTTTCAGGAATGTGATAGTTGACTTCTAGCTTTTACACATTCAACTCACCAGCTTGATAAACTCGTTCCAACCCAACCTAACCCAACTTCTTAGGTCAAATTTTTCATGGTGGATTGATAGATTGGGTTGTGTTGGGTCTTAACGAGTTTTTTTTTGACGTCCAAGTTGGGATAGAAAGATTTCAACTTAAATATCTCCACACAACCTATGCAATTAATAATTAATATAAATATTTATATATATATATATATTTATTGGGTCTTAGTTTAAATTTGTTAGCTTGATTTATTTTGATGTTTTAAAACTTTGTTTCAACTAAGTTGAAGTACCAAGCCCAATTCTATTATTGAATGATGGATTTAAACTATTAAATGAAATCAAATATTTTTATAAAGTCTAAGAAATCCAACTCAACTCATTTCAACCTGATTCATGTGGATTAAGTTTGGTTGGTTTTTAGTACCATGGGTTCGTTTAGATTGGAAATTTATCAATTTAAGGAATTTGAGAAAGATGTGTTGGGTTGAAAAAACTCTCAAACCAACCTAACCCAATCCATTCACATCCTCATAAATCATAGTACTGAAAATTATCTTATACAATTCATACAAGATTGTAGGTCCCACAAACATAAAACCCACATGGCTATGAAAGGCCCACTTTATAAATCGGGCATAAGAAATGTTTTATCATATTTTACAGGGACAGATGCTCCTAAACCATAAAATAAAGCTATTAACATGGGAAGATTATCTTAGGAGACATCTCCCTAACACTACATATGGGTCTCACACATATGGGTCTTAGTTGTTGTGAGAGGGGTTTCATGAGATATCTACTCATGAGCATGATAATCAGCTTCTATTTTTTCTACTTAGAATATATATGTTTCTCCTTGGGCTGATGTTTTGCTCTACACATTTACAAAAAAAATTCTTCAAATTAAATTCTTTCTCCATGACTTGACCATGTAATATTACTCATATGTTTTCTTTTTTAATTGGTTTGGTTAAAAAAAAAAAAAAAAACAAAAAAACAAAAACAAAAAACTTCTCAAAGGTGGAAGCACTACTAGTTAGTAGGGCTATGCAAAAAATACTCACTTGACTCGCCAACCCGCCTGACCCGAACCAACCCGACCAATTCATGTGGATCCATTGAGTGAGACAAGTCAGGTTGGTGGGTTAGATAGATAATTTAGTGGGTTGAGTTGAGTAATGAGTTGAAATATTTCTAACCCGCCATAACCCAACCCAGCCACCTATATATATATATATATACACGCTTTTTCATGTTGCAAAACTCTCCCTTACATATTCATCTACTTTATTTCTCTTGTCTCTTGCCCTTTCTTTTTATTTTTTTATTTTTACATTTCTCTTCCTTAATAAATTCCAGCTACTCTCTCTAAGATTTTGTTATTATTCTTACTCTATGTACATGTCTAATTTCAAATTCTAAGATGTTTTTATTTTCAATGTGATAAAGTTTATAGTCATTTTAATAAAAAATAATGTAGTATCTGTAATTGTTTTGCAATTTTTTTCTTCTTTTTTCTTATTTGAGGGAGAATAAAATTATCCAATTTAATTAACATAATTTCATTTATTTAATTGAATTTGTCAACCCATCTAACCCGCTTAATCCACTGAGTTGAAACTATTAAGATTTGTAACCGACCTGCCGGATTTATAGATTGGTGGGTTAGTGGCGGATTGGAATTTTCTTAACCCGCCATTAACAGTTTGGTTAAAAATATTGCCCTCCACCCGCCCAATCCAACCAGTGCACTCCCTTACTATTTAGTACACACTAAAAGTATTCCCATATGGGAAATGCAAACAATATGCATTTTGTCTCTCCAAAATACCATTTTATCTTTTTTACATTTTCACTTAACAATATATCATGCATTTCATTCTTTATTTTACAATCCATCCCATTAAAATAATCCATTTTCTAACCACATCAACAATACTAACACCAGCAACAACCCACAACTAAGAGTGAGGCTCCTCTTCAGTTTATCAGTCTCTTATTTTCTCCCACTTTAAATAGGATGAGTGACACGTGGTATAAAGGCAATCCAATGGTTAAAAAAAAAAGAGAGATTTTTCTCACTTTCTCCGTTTGTCTCATTCTCTCTCTCTCTCTCTCTCTCTCATCATTTCTTCTCTCTTCAAAGGTTCAACCCCTCCCAGTTCGACAGGCCCAATTCCCAACTCTGAAAATCAAGTCTTCCTTATTTTTCTATAAGAAGAATAAGAGGTTTTGCAGCATAATCATGATATTTGTTGGTGAGATCCCATTTTCTTCTTTCTCATCTTTTTCTCTTGTGCACCCTTCATTGTTTCCTTTTTTTTTTTCTTTGAACTGATTCTATCTTGTCTATTTGACTCTTTTTCTACACTTTTTCAAATACCCATTTGCTCAATTGTTCAACAATAACCCCAACAATTGTTTTTTTCCCCATTCCTTAATCTGTTTGGTGGCCAAGAAAAATTGAAAAAAGAAAAGAAAAGAATTGATTATGTCTTTTCCTCAGGAACAACACAATTTAAATTTTTAAGAATAAAAACAATAAGCTATCGGAATTTTAGCCCCCTTCAAACCATAATCCAAACATGGATTCCTACTGGCATAATCAAATGATTATAATTCCTTTTAATCGATTTGGTTGAGTATCTAATACCTTAAATCTATGGGCCAAGCCATTTAGGTTTTGTAGGCAAGTGCTAAGAGAGGCAAATAAAAGGAGGAATGAGAAAGTGATGGAGAGAGAAAATTATAAGGAGAAATTTGTGTAGGTATAGAACTGTAGAAAAGAGAAAGGAAGACTTAATTTTCTAATTTGGGAGTTGGGACTGCCGAACTGGGAGTTATTGAAGTGAAGAAATTATGAGAGAGAAAGAATGAGACAAAGAAAGAAAGTGAGAAAATTTGTGCGTGATTTTATTTTATTTATAACCGTTGGATTGACCATATGCCACATGTCATCCATTCTATTTAAAATGAGACAAAACAGGAGGCCGTTAAACTGGAGAGGAGCCTCACCCCACGACTAAACCCACCGCTGCCACCACCTCTAACCAAAACACCACCACCGTAAGTCGTGTTCCACTGTGACACAACACCAACCCACCCCATCTTTTATTTGAGAGAGAGAGAGAGAGAGAGAGATAAAAGAGTGAATAAAAAATTGATAAAAATGAAATAGAAGTTGCTACAATAAGAATACTATAGTATAGCAAGTTGTAAATTTTTTTGTATTGTGCATTCCCGGACGTTGGTTTGATTTTGTGTACTTGAGAATGCATTTTACATTTTTAATGGGTTTTGCATTCCCATCTGGGAATGCTCTAATAAGATGCGGAGGTCTAAAAATAAGAAAATCATATGTGGAGGTTTTGGTGCTTCCAATTATTGGTCATTTATTTACTTAATTTTGAACAAAGCACCAATTCAACACCGTATTAAAAAAAATTTAGGAGAAATTTTATTAATCAATTAAAAAATTTTAAGAGAGATTTTATTAATCAATCAAATTGTAAACTTGAAAGCAGTTTCCATAGGAGATAGGACTAATATTGTGCTTAATATTGTTCTTATATAGACTCTGACTTACCTTAATTCTAGTTGACTTAAGAAACCCTAATTTTAATTGACTTTAAAAAAATCATGAACATTGATTAAAAAAACATTGACTCTAGGAAATTGATATATTAAGTTATTAACCTACTTAACTACTAAAACTTAAAATAAAATACAATTTACCAATAATATAAATGGAGTGTTTTTACTTTTTAGCATTGAGACACGTTAGCTTTTTTATTTTTCTCTCTTTTATTATTCCCTATCTCGTGGTACTATTTATAGCCATGGGTATTGTTCATACAACTCAAATACTATAAATTTCCCTCTTTTCCTTTTTTCTTACAAGTCCGTGTCAAGCCTTTACTCTTACCGGTCAAGACCATAAAACTCTAAATACTCTCTAGAGCCAATTTTGAGCCCTAAATTCTACTACTCTGAACCCTGGATCCACAAATCCTAGTAAACCTTAACCCGCCACAATTACACCTCAATCTATCATAACCAGTCCAAGTAACAGCATGTAAGAGCTTCCCTTTCCTTTTCTTTTTTATTTCTAGGGTACTCAAAAGAAGATACAGCAACATTTCTTTAGGAACAACTAGAATATTATACTTCAGCAGGCATGGACTCCCAACCAACAAGCTAGGGTCATGAGGAAGCTCTCCAAATATCATTAAGTAATAAATTGTTAATCGTAAAAGCTTTCATTCAATTGATTGGATCATGAATGTGAACCTTACCAACATGTAGCTTAGTTGATATTCCAAGGACTTCCTAAGAGACCATGGGTCGAGAGATTGTGAACCAGGAGCCAAAACCTAAGAAGTAAAATAGGATAGGTTTGATCAATATTGCAACCTTTTGAAATTTACATTAAGTATAAGCAAAAAATCAACTTCATCCCGCAGTCCATTGTGTGAGATATTGGGCAAAGATGTCCAATCACCTCAAGACAAACCCAAAAGACAAGGAACCGCATATGATAGTGTGTCGAACACCTGTGAAGTAGAAAATAACAGATGTCTGGACACTAAACACATCTTCATTTTTATTTTACTTTTTTCAGTGAAACCTTTAAGCCTATAAATTGATACAGACCATTCCTTCTCTCCAGTTTCCAGTTTTATTTCCAAAGCATCCCAATCAAACTAAAATTTTGGAAATGGTTATGATTGCCTCACAAAGATAGAGTAGAGCTTCTGCACTGTAGAGTGTAGAGATCAGATGTCCTTTAAGGATTCATGCATCTCCTCTGGCAAAACGTCAGAAAGCTTATAGACTACCAGCTTTGCAGGGACTGGAAGAGGGATGACACAATAGAGATGGTTTGACAGCTATAATATAGTGGAACACCATGACATGAATAAATACAACTGATAACCTATACTACAGAGAAGGAATAAAACATAACAGCTAAACAGAACATGTGCCAGGAGCTTTGAAACAAAACTTGAGAGAAGAGAACCTAAGATCCAATAATAGGTTTGGGTCATGGGGATCAAATCAAATGACTTTCCTAAGTTTCCTAATTCTTTTCCCCCACTTTTCTGACTTCACATTCAAGAGATCAAAAGAAATAGGCAGATCTGCAGAGTGACAATTGAAAATTTTGCAGTAATTGCATTTTGGTGTGAAACACACCAAACCTACAGAGGTTTTTAGTTATGTTTCCTAGCACTACAAGTCTCTCTCTCTCTCTCTCTCACACACACGCACATACACACAATCCAACAATGCACCCCTAGAACTAGAAGAGACACAAACCCAAAAAGTATTGCAGTTCAAGTGACAAATGATTTGTTCCAAGAACCTCAAGTGAGATAATACTAAACACAATGCGTAGCTGTCTCTAAAGCAAATCATTATAGAGCATGCAGATTGATTTTTAAATAGTTCATAAAAAGAGTAGGACTTCTGCAATCAGCTGATATCCGTAATATTGCAATTCTATCAAGGACATGACTCCAATAAAATAAAAATAAAATTTGTCACCCATGGTTGTTGCCTGCACCATGAGTCCATGAGTACCAATTTCAACAAGTCACTAGAAACTTTTATGCTACACCCCCATAAATGCAATTTACTTTCATCTTACAGAAGAAAGGCATAGAATTTCATATAATATAGGCCTAAATGAGTTTTCCATAGTAAGAATGTACATCATGAAAGTTCCTAAAATTTACAACCATTGCACTCACACAAGGACAAGAACAGCTCTACATAATTAAATGAGGAACCCCTCATGTAAATTTTCAACATCCAAAGACAATCTTTCCTTAAAAAATCACATCAAAAACAGTCTCATATCACTTAACATTAATTAAATTTGGTTCTTTCTGAATAGAAAACAAGATAGTCAACAAAGGGTCTACAAGGAGAATCTTCACATATTGCAACCTTCAGCATTCTGTACCCTAACAAGCCACCAAAAAAAGTATGGTAGTAACACTAAAGACACTTTACCAAGCAATGCAATGCAGTGTAGATTGTCTACCAATGCATATGATTTTTCCTCAACCCCCTTACCCCAAGAAAAGAAACTAAGAATCAAACATAAAAAATTCAAAAAATCCAAATATATCAGTCTCACACTTGCATACGATGTACAAAAAATAGAGACATAACATGGAATTCATGGAAGCACCACAGTACTTGAACCTTTTGTTTTATTCAGAGCAACTGATATACAAACAGGGATTATTCACTCAGTAAGCTATTCATGAAGAACATCCACAGATTTTTTTTTTTTTTTCCCTAACAATTACACCGCAACAGACACAACAACATAGTGACATAAATAGCTACTCTCATCTAAAAATCATGAAGAATATAACAAATTCATATGAAAAGAAGAAAAAACAAAGAAAGAAAAAAAGACTTCACTTGTATTAGGGAGCTCTGGGGTCAGTTCCATACTGCCAAACATAAACAAGCTCGTCCCAACCGGTACTGGCGATCAAGCCTTCGACGAGCACGCTCATGTCGACCCCGACCGCGAACTCCGTGTGGTGACCGTACTGCCCAATGCGCGCGTCCTCCACCATGTAATCCCACGCGCACACGGTCATGTCATAAGAGCACGACACCAAGAAGCTCCGATTGTGAGGCGAGAATTTCACCTTCCTGACGGCGTAGCCATGGCCGTTAAGCACCGCCAACGGGGTTCTGTAAGTCCGAATGTCCCAAACCCTAACAGTCTTGTCAACAGAAGCAGTGGCAATAACACAATCGTCATACTTGTTCCAATCGCAAGACAGAATCTCAAACTCGTGAGCGGCGACCACCATTGTCGAACCGGGCTCGCGCACGTCCCACACGCGCAGCGTGCAGTCGCCGGAGGCCGAGGCGAAGACGTCGGCGTGGCGAGGGTTCCACACGGCGGCGTAAACGCAGTACGCGTGTTCTTGGAAGCTACGAATCGAGGTTGGCCGATCGAGAGTCCAGAGCTTAATCGAGTCATCCCAGGAGGAGGAGATGAAGGAGTCGCGGCGGAGGGGGTTGTAGTCGACGGACTGGACCTCGCGAGAGTGTTCGTGGAGGGAGCGGATAGGGTTGGAGGTAGGGGGAAGAGAGAGGTCGTAGATCTTGAGAGAGCCGTCGGCTACTGCGGCGACGAGGAGAGAATCGTGGGACTCGGACCAGGCGACGTCGTAGACGCCGTCGGCGGTGTCGAAGGAGGCGAGCTCTACGATAGGGGAGGAAGGAGTGGGAGGGAGGTCGAGGATGTGGACGCGGCCGTTGCCGAGGATGCCGAAGTTCTGGGCGGTGGCTACGGCGAGGCGGGACTCGTAGAATGGGCTGAATTTTACGGAGTATCCGTTGAATGGGGTTTTGTAAACGGGCATGGTTGTTGCGGTTGAGGATTGGATTTCTTTTTATGGGGGTTTGATTGATTTGTGGAGCTCTGAGGGTTTGAATTATGATGATTGATGAATGAAGATGATGATGAAGTTAGCTTCCCTAGGATTTCGTTTTTAGGAAAGATGACAGGGACCTTATCGAGGTTTTTTTATCTATCTTTACTCTTCACCAGTGTTCTTAGAATTTTTTTTTTTTTTTGGTAAATTTCACAAACTAACCCTGAGGTTTGAGAAAATACCAATCAAGTCTATAACATTTAGAGCATATTTGGATGCATTGAGTTTTGAGTGATATGATCCTATTTTCATCACTCATGATCCAAAACTGGTGGGACCCACGGAAGAGCAATTGTTTGGATGATATCACTCATGATCCGTGACTCAGTTTTGGTAATTCTGTGACTAAAAAAAATGAGTGATGAAAAGGGAAAGTGAAAACACATTTCACCTATTTTCATAACTCATTTTCCGTTACTCAGTGGCAAGTTTGTAATATTGCTAAGATTGTGGCCCCTTTGTGGGACCCGTGTCAGGGACATGTCTACATCAAGTCCTCAGCACCAACGACTTTTTCTTTCTCTCTTTCCCCTTTCTCCTTCTCTTAGCAACAAACCAACATTTCTTCAAAAACCCAGCAACTGTGAAGAATGAAACCCAGCAACCAAAGACTACCCTCCACTGGATTTGCAGAGTTCTCTGTATCTCCTTGGCAAGATCAAAATTTTTTGAAGCTGAAGAAGCTGCCGATGACTTCACCTGCCACCAGTCCACCGCTCCCTAAATTTTATTTTACAAAACCTTAAAAAGCAAAAACCAAAAAAACCAACCCCACAATAGACCAAGAACCCAAATTCCAAAAACCCATATGCACACAACCCAGATTGGATATCTTTCTAACCCACATGTACAAAATTATGAAAATTAAAACAGTAACTTACAGAGGTCAGTGAGTTCGGGAAAAAGAAAAAAAAAATCAAGAAAAAAAAGTAACTTACAAAGGTCAATGGGTTCGGTGGTTCTTAAAAAATGAAAAATAAATTCAAAAACGAAATCAGCTAACATTAATCAAAGAAATTATGCAATCGGCAAATGTAAAATCCAAGCAAATTTGAGTAAATAAAACCAGATGATCGGAACTCAAGCAAGGCTTTTTTCGAAGTTAATAAAACCTGAAGAATCCGAAATTAACAAAAACGAAGAAAGTACAGCACCGACAAAAATTTACAAAGCCAAAAAAAAAAAGGGAAAAGGAAAACAAAGCGTTCAGTTACCGAGTTAAAGAACTGAAGATCAGTGTGAATCTAGAACAGCAATCAAAGAGCTCCAAATCCGAAACTGAGAGCAGAAAATTAAGCGGCAACGGCGGTGGATCGGCGGTAGAGCTTGCCGAAGATGTGGAGCGCGGTGAAGAAGCCAATGAAGCAGAGGCTTATGACGAGCACGACGGTCGAGGAGATCTTCAGGAAGGAGGATGAGCGGATTCTGTGTTGGATTTTGGTGGTATCTCCAAAGGTTTTGGGTGGCGTTTCTGACGGCTGGAGCTAAGTCCTAGCCGGTTTGGAGGTTTGAGTATTTGTGGGTTTTGAAATGAACATCTATGGGTACTGAAGGGGAAGAAAATGAAATGAAGAAAGTGAGGGTGAAGCGGGTAGGCTAACGGAATTTATGACAGGTGCTTAAGCATGGGTCCCTAAAAAGTAAAAAAAATTGAGTGATGAGAAATTGAAAATATGTGCCAAATAGGTGGGGGTAAGAAATTGGGATATTTTAAGTGATGAATGATGAGTGATGAGTGACGAAAATTGAGTGATGAGTGACAAGTGACCATTTTTTTAAACCAAACAAGCCCTTAGAAATTGACCATCTCAGTCCAATATCCAAACGGCTTGTTAATGCCGTTACCTTTCTGGATAATTTTTTAGTTTCTTTCTCTCTCTGTCAAAACTCTCCTCTTTCTCATGTCTATTCTCTTTCTCTTCTTCCTTACTCTGATCCTCTCTTTGATTTCTGTTTTCTTTTTCTTCACTTCTCTCTCTCTCTCTCTTCCTCTGACCCTCTCGCCTCTCTCTGATTTATAATTTCTCTATCTTCCTCTAACCTTTCAGTCCATAACCTCTAATTCTCACTTCATCTGTCCGGTGGCATTGTGGTGGTAGGTTCACTGATTTCACCTTTCTCTTTGTCTTTGTGTGGCCCCATGGTTGTGGGTTTTGTAGTGGGTCAGTTTTGATTTGGATTGGTGATAGAGGATATGGGTTTTTTGTAGGTGTGTTGGAGTTTTGTAGGTTTTGGTTTGGATTGTTGGTTTGGGTCTACTGTGGGGTGGTCGGTGGTAGATTGTCAGAAAGCCGCAGAGGAGATGTGATGAAGATTTTGTGGGTTTGAAATGTTTGTAAATTTGTTGATGCATGTGGTCTGTGGTTGCTGGTTTTGGGTTTGTGGTCTTATGGATGAGTTTTGCTGATGGGTTTATGGGTTGATAGTGTTTGTGGGTTTTGTTGACGCCATTGTTTTGCTGGATTTGTGGTTTTTGCTGATTCCATTGTTTTGCTAGGTTTGTGGGTTTTGATTATGGTCGATGGTCACTGGGTTTTTGAGATTTGTTGGGTCGATGGTAAGGCTTTTTTTTCTTTCTCTTTCTTCTGTTTGTTTTCCTGCGAAAGTCATTGTTCTTCAATTTTTTCTTCTTCTTCTCAGGATTTGAGAAAGGAAAGAGAGAGACTTTTAGGGAGAGGGATGAAAGAGAGGAGAGATGTAAAGGACGTTACAAACTGTTTGAGGATAAGGACTGAGATGGTCAATTTTTAAATGTTATAGACTTGATTGGTATTTCCTCAAACCTCAAGGTAGGTTTGTGGAATTTACCCTTTTTTTTTATTAATTATTCTTTTTTTTATGCCAAGGACCTTTGCATTGTTCGAAATTGAGTAACACATTACTACCCCCAAAAATATATATATTTGTGTAACATTTGCCTTTAGAAAAAAGTTGGATTGATTGCATAATCTTCGTATATTAAAAGGATTCAGAAAGTTAGTTATGACTTCAAAAAAATGTTAAAAATATCAGTAATCTAATTAGATAATCTTTATTCTTAAAAAATAAAAAATAGGGTTAAAATTGTAATTCTACAAAATTAAAAAAAATTACCTGAGAATTTTTTTCTAAAAATTAGCACACATCCTCTATTTAAATATATCTCATGCACGTTGATATATTTTTTCCTAAAAACTAGCACACACTAAATCCAGTTTACACATTTTCAAATCCTAAATTTTAGTTTTTTAAAAATCTCTTCCTGTGTAATCTTGCTAACTGTAAGGACCGAATTTGAGTCCCTAGCCCGAAAGGTGGATGGATTTAGGCCCAAAAAGCCCAAAAAAATGAATTTGTAAAAAGTGGGTTGAAAAACTAGGTTTTAATGAGTTGGACAACAAGTAAAATGGATTCAGATGACAAGGAAAGGAAGATAAATTGATTTGAACTAAAGAAAATCGTCCTCGGCAAAGTCCGAGGAGGTCAATTCCTATATATATCTCAAGTTTGATTACAAATACAGTTCTTGATTGCTATAATGTTTTTCTCTTAGATTCTCGATCCCTTCTCCATAGAGGGTCTCTTCCATTATATAGTTCTTTTTAGACGATCTTGGCCCTTTATTTGTTGACCATCCAAACCACTATTTGAGTGCTCATCCCATCGGACATCCTTTCAAGCCCTTTGTGCATTGGGATAGCCAATGTAGCACTGTTCAAAGTTCCTCTTCACATTAATGCAGCCAGAAAGTTAGTTGCAGAGCATTCAATGCAGTGGTAGCAGCTCTTTCTTTAGATATTTTAGGACTCCTCCCTATCCTATGTTTCTGTAATGCTTATCCGTATCAACAGAATTTCCTGGAACGTTCCCCTAGACGGCAGACCACCTCTTTAGTCCTCGGCTTTGGTTAGCTAAGGAGACATTCGTCCTCGGACCACCTTCAGGGGCTTTTATGACCAATTGCCTTGCTGTTGGTCTTCCTCGACCCTTTTGTATTCATCAATGCGGTCCATAAGCCGATGCACACTCCTTACCCGCTTCTTGGTTAAGGATTTTCTCAAATCATGTTCGGTGGGCAGGCCGACCTTGAAGGTCCTTATAGCCACGTCATAAAAATCCTCATCAATCTCATTAAACATCTCCCAATATTTGTCCGAGTACGTTTTTAGGGTCTCCCCTTCTCGCATGGACATGGCTAACAAGGAATTCAAGGGCCGAGGAACTCTACTGCACGTGACAAAACGAAATCCAAACGCTTGGGTGAGCTCCTTGAAGGAATCGATGGAACATGCACCTAGGCCATCAAACCACCTCATAGCCATAGGCCCTAAATTGGAGGGGAACACCTTGCACATCAAAGCCTCATTCTTGGAGTGTACAGCCATTCTTTGGTTGAAGTGACTTACGTGCTCAATAGGGTCTGTACGACCATTGTACATGGTGAACGTGGGTTGAGTGAACCGCCGAGGAAGTCTCCTTTCCTCAATCCTGCGTGTGAAAAGTGATCTAGAAATTTGTTTGAGCGCTTTGCTCATCACATCGTTCCCCAGGCCTTTGGAAGATGAGCTTCTGTTTCTGCACTCATGGTGGTAGTCCTCATCATACGAGAAAGACTTACTGGGAAGAGTCCTTGATCTCTGCCGATAACTACCATCCTCTTCATCGTTAGAAGAGAAGTAAGAAATTGAGGGAGTTCTCCTTCTCCGTTCGTGGCACAACTTCCTCTTTAAATGATCAACCTCCAGCTGCATAGTTTTGGTATTTTTCTTATGAAAGATGTGGCTACCACCCCGAGAATGGCTCCTACTAGTATGGGTAGTATGCACATTCCCTTCCCGGTCTCTTCTTCGCTCGAGGTTGACAAAATGATCTTCACGTTGGGACCCCATAGATTCTGCCTGGTGTGGACCTAAACCTACCATTGTTAAACGTTAGACTCACTATAACACCAGTAATTCCCCACAGACAGCGCCAATTGTAAGGATTGGATTTGAGTCCCTAGCCCGAAAGGCGGTGGTAACAGCTTTCTCCTTAGATATTTTAGGACTCCCCCCTGTCCTATGTTTCTGTAATGCTTATCCGTATTAACAGAATTTCTTAGAACGTTCCCCTAGACGGCAGACCACCCCTTCGGACCTTGGCTTTGGTTAGTCGAGGAGACATTTGTCCTTGGACCACCCTCAGGGGCTCTTATGACCAAAACTAACTTCTTCATTACCAACATGGACTCTTAGGGAGGCGTTTACCCGTCCTTGGACTATTCCTGTTGTCGGATTGGGCCCCTAGCCCAATATGTGTGCATCCTTGGGCCTATCACCCCCACAAAATTAGATTAATCTCAAAATAAAAAAGAGCCTTATCACACGTGCAGAGCGTGTGTAATGAGGCTAGTTTCTATTATTACTAAATACATTTTAAAGGGTTTGTGTACGCATCAGTTCGTGCATGTTTATTTTAGCATAAGAATCTCTTTTTTTTTTTTTTCTTTTTTTTTTTTTAATTTCATACGACCACTTTTCAAAAGCACTTACATCAAATTATCTATTATACAATTTATTTTATTTAAATAATCATTATTCATTCTTTATTTATTATTATCTTCATATAGAGAGGGAGAGAAAGAGAGAGGAATTTGATGAGACAAGAGGTGAGAGAAACAAAATTAATATAATAATATACAAGTCTACAATAACTGTGTATATTTACAAGTTTACAATAGTACTTTTGCTAATTTATACATTTTTATCTTGATTGATGTGGGTGATTTTAGGACCTTTTTTTTTTTTTATTTTTTTTATTTTTATTTGAGAAACAAACACACACACACACAAGGGAGAGGGAAAGAGGTTCTAACACAAAGGCATACCGCAACTCTACTCAAAAACCATGGTAACTTTTAAGGGAGGGTGAGGCAAGTTATACTACACACAACACACTCTCTTAAGCAATGTGGGAATTTAACACATTTTTCTATTATATGCTTCCTCATGATGCAAATGCTCTAGTATAAGCTATTATGTCATCATAAAGTATAGTTTGGCTAATAGCAATGGCAGTTTGGAAGAGTTTATTTTCATAAGTTTATATTGTATTTATAAAATACATTAGGCAAAAGTATACTTAAAATATTGTAAATAAGCTAAATAAACTTCTTAAGTTAAAGCTGTAAATAAGCCTGATAAACTTCTTAAGTTAAAGCTATAAATAAGCTTGATAAATTTCTTAATTTCTCTTAAAATAAATAAATAATTCTAAAATGTAAAGTTATTAAATCTTAAACATTTATCTCATATTTGTTCTTTTACATGCACAATAAAATCTCACAACAAGCTAAGATGTTAAATTATCGAAGGTCAAAAAAAAAAAAAAATAATAATAATAATAATAAAATTATAACTCAAAATAAGAGTGTTGTGGAAATGTTGCACTCCTAAACTTTCTAATCTCAAATAACTAGATATACTTTATCAATGTAAGTTTTTCAATAAACAAAAAAGCATACTATATGTATTTGCCAAGACTAGGCATAAAAAGAAGCAGCAACAAGACACTCTTGTTGGACAATATGGGTCTCAAAAACCCATTTAGAACATTGAATTGGAACCTTATCATTCAAAGGCTTTTAACTCGCAAGACAAGGGGAGAAAGACTTTGGTTTGTCCTAAAGTAGAAACCAGGCGACAAAGACCTTTACCACCCATTTTTAGTGTCGTCTCCAGATTCTAAGAGCAAATTACTATTCTTATGTCTTTGGTTTTCAACTAATTTTTGTGTTTGATGGAGAATGGATTATCTCATATGTTGTACCAATAATGAATTGTCTTTTATGAAAATTAAAATTAAAAAAAAAAAATAAAGTTCAAATCTTAAATTCAATAAGTCTTTGATTTCAGTAAATGTTTGACATGTAGAGAATCCATGAGTAGAAATTATATTATTCTACTCTAAACTATATCTCATTTTATATACCCAATGAATTATTGAAATGCATGATTGATCTTCCAAAGTTATAATTCTATAACACTTAACTCTCTGCCATCTATCTTGGTGTTAAGTCTAATGGATTGAAGTATTAAAAGACCAATTTACCCTCTATCATTTGTTTTGGAGTGAGAGGTAAATTGGTTTGTTTAATACTAAATTTCGTCAGACTTACACCAAAATAGACAGCATGGGGTGTAGTATTACAAAATTATAACTTAGGAAGTCAATTGTGCATTTCGATAGTTTGAGGGAAAAAGTGTAAAATATGATATAATTTATGGTAGAAAAGTGTAATCCCCCTAAGTAGAATGAATAGAATTAGGGTTTAAGTTTCAAAAGTGATGGGAAAATTAAGGTATAAACTTGATGAAGTTTTTATGTATCTCTACAAAAGTTCACTTTAACTTGTAGAATCACTTAGGAGAGAGAGAGAGAGAGAGAGAGAGAGGTTATCTAAAAAAAGTTTAGAAATGAGGTAATTTTCTACAAATGATTAAATTATTTAATAATGAGTGATAAATATTAATATTTTGTTTCAATTAAAAATTTTGAAGTGTCACTTGCTAAAGTTGTAATTTTAAGAGTTACTTTAAAAATCCCAAGTATCCAAATTCCAAACTCGAATTTCATGGGAATATGTCACCTTCTAAATTATAACATTATCATTCTCAATCTCATACCACCTACCATTACTATAGATTCTAATCTTTGCCACAACCAACACCATAACAGTGCTACCACTCCAATTTTCATAGCCACCCATTGCCATCACCATTACCATTGTACACTATCATCACCACTACCATCCACCTTTGTCACCACCACCACCATCATCACTCTATCATTACCTCAATAATACCATAGTTGTTTTAGTTCTTTTACCTCTATGGTATCTAATATCTTAATTCTTAAAAATATAAATTTATACTGGATGGACTAAAATTCCTATCAATTTAAATCATGCCATTTTTAAATTCCATTAATACCATATATGTAGTATGGAAAATTTTATGCTACAAATAATCTCTCGAAATAGAAATACTTTAGGGAGAAAAAGTACAACAATCCACTAACAAAAATTTACTATTTTTTGCGCAACTTAACACTTGTTGTGCTTCTTTGAAAAAAAAAACACCAAAAAAGAAGGGGGAAAGTTAACAAATTCTCAAGGTAATGATTTGTGAAATATTTTTAGAAACTTTTCATAGGAAAAGAGAAAAGCAACTAAATTTTTTGACATTTTTTTTAAAATAATTTTCATAAAATTGATATTAAAACTTTCCTAAAATGCTTTATTAACAAATATCTTAAGAGCGCCCATTAACTAAACCAAAAAAAAAAAAAAACACTTGAAAAGAGATCATAAACCATGCTTCATTAAAGGGAGGTTTACTTTAAGCCTAATCTTTTGAGCTGAGTATAGGATTGCAAACAAGTAGATTCGAGTATTAAAAGTTAATTTAATTTTATTTCAAACACAAGCCGAGCTCGAGCTCATCACCAAATTAGATTATATGTTCAAGTTTGGTTTATTTACTTGTTAAGCAAGTTCAAACTTGTTCACGAGTTACATGATTAATTTATTTTTTTTCCTACATTAAGTAAAAACCACGACTAAAATGTTTTACCCTTTCACAAATTTATAAATTTTTACTACAAATAGATTGTTTATGCTATGAATAAATTACAAATAATGATTTTATATCATATGAACCAATTTACAACTTTATACAATCTTATTTCTAGTCTTTATAAATATATTTTTAGACAAGTATATATATAAATATATAGTTTTATATATAGCTAATTCAAGCCCTTGTCCTTATGTTCACTGGCTTGTCCACAAATACATAATTACGTTTGAGCTTAACTCATTTTATAATCGAGCTTAAAGTTGGGCTTGAACTAAACATATGAACACAAACAAGTTTTTTTCTTAAATTGAGCTTGAGTTGTTTATAAATAGTTTTGTTCATTTACTAACTCTAGTTAAGTGTGCTTTTAACAACACAACCATAGGGTAGTATTTATTACACACACTTGTTGCATACACTTTTACACACGAGAAAGTTGTACAAAAATAATGACTTGAGTCACAATTTCCAAGATCAAAATTGCGATTATTTATTTATTTTTTATATTTAGAGAGACTTGTACAAAACAAGTATTTCCCTAAAAATAATAAAACTTAAGTATTCATTAAAATTCCCAATTATATTGAATTTAATTGTCTTAGGAAAATAAGATGCTATTTATGTTTTATTTAATTAAGAAACCTAATATAACGCAACTAAACTATTCTGCCTAAATTTTGCCCCCACTAACAAATATGACTGCGGCAAAGTGAGAAAACCTGCCAATGCGGCGTCGTTACGGTTGGCTAATAAAGGCCCCAAAACACCCTTAACCACAACGCCATATGCTTTTCATCACATTTAGCCCACCGCTATATATCCAGGCATCCTACCATCATAAACATCTATGTAAAATCGTGAATTTATAAACCTTAGAATCTTGATCTCATAACCAGTTACCTAAATATATGTATGCCACAACTGGGTCATTCCAAAATAATAAACCACACAAATGAACAAACAAATCATAAAAGACAACCATTTACAAATAAAATAAAAGAAAGATCATGAAAGAAAACCAATCACAGTCCAGATATCAATTACCATGTAACTTGCATAAATCGTGAAACAAACAAAACTGAATCACAAAATGTTGTTCATCTGAAAAATACAACTAAGGCTATGACATTGTTAATGAATTGTTCACAATGAAAAAAACTGCATATGAGATTGAAGAACACAAGGTGTATTTATGGCCCAGCACCGTCGCTTAATTTCTTACCAGGTTATAGTGACATCACCACTACCAGGACCATAACTAAAACAATCATGCCATATGTGAAAGGGAAAATATCGTTTATCATTGAATCGTGTACACAATAGCTACATACAACAAAGTAACAAGATGACCTACTCATATGCACGCCTAGACTAAAGAAACATGAGTTCTTATTTGACCCCCACCCCACTCCCCAACAACGTCCAAAAACATATTTTCCTCTCCTTTTCCCAGTTTTCTTCCTTCATTTCCTACAGCCAAATGAAAAAAGGGCAAAATAAATGGCCAACCCACCCTAGAATAATTAATTCCCAAGAGACTACCACCTCTCTATCACCCATATTTGTCTCTTTGTTAAAGTGGTCGGCCCAATACTCTGAATAATTAATTCCTATTAAACCCATCTCAAGGGGATATTTTGTGACTCTAAAAGAGAATATGAATTCCATCTTAAGAATTAGTGTTCTCACAACACCATATGTGATTACCTAATATACTAAAGTGTTGACAAGGGCAGCTCTTGAAATTTTTTTTGCAAGAGGTCATTAAGAAACTTAAATTAAATAGAATTTAATAAAAAGAGAACTTGAATATATTGAGTTATCGACAAAAAAAAAAAAAAACTACAAGATACATGAAGTTTTACAATTTCCTTCTACGAGTTTTCAAAATTTGAAATTGTTACATGGATGTTCATTAGCGGCAGCTCCAGGAATTTTTTTAAGGGGGGTCATTAAGAAACTTAAATTAAAAAAAAAATTAATAAAAAGAGAATTTGAATATATTGAGTTATCAAGAAAAAAAAAATAATACATGAAGTTTTACAATTTCCTTCTACAAGTTTTCAAAATTTAAATTATTACATAATATTTCATTATGAGTATTGAATATCGATTGCCAATGTGGGTAGCTATGAGCCTATGACCATTTTATTTTATTAAGTTTGTCTAACATTTTTATTTTTATGCAGTTGTTATTATCTATTTGTCTTTGTATTTATAAAAATATTTTCAATATATAACTAATCTCAACTCATTGGCTTCGTATTAATTATTGATGAACACAATCACACTCATTCATACATAAAATTTTACACTACGTGTCTACTTAACCAATCAAATGCTTGAGCAATTACTACATTTACCATTTTTTTTCTTGAATTTTTACTAATTTTATAACAAAAAGTTATTATAATATGATAAAAATACACACACATGTAGCTAACCTTCTCTATTTCCTAATTATTAAATTATATAAAATTATATTATATTTATACTGTACACACAAACATCCACACACATCATAATTCACACAAATAACATTATAACAAAAAGTAATGCACAGAATCAACATTAGACACACACAATATAATTTATAATAAAGAAGGACATTTACAATTCACAAACACTTACTTTTTTCTCTTAGAGTCGGAAATACTTGTAATGAGGGTGTGCAAGATTTAAGTCAGAGTGTGCAAAAATATTTTTAAGAATAAATTAAAGTATTAAACTAACAAAAAAAAAAATTATACATATAATATTATTATTTTTTGAAGTCAGGGGATTCATTTGAACCCCTTGAATAGATTGTAGCGCCGCCCTTGATGTTTATTATCAATTGTCATTATCTATTATCAATGTGGGGATCTGTGATCATTTTATTTTATTAGGTTTTATAACATGTTTATTTTTATGCAATTGTCATTATTTATTTGTCATTGATTTTATAAAAATATTTTAAGCTAAATGACAAAACTCAACCCACTAGCACTGTATTAATTATTAACTTATACAACTATACTCATCCATACATAAATAATACACTAAGTGTTTACTTAACTATTCAAATACTTTTTTTTTTTTAGAATAATAAGTATTTTTAACAGACACGCACACATAAGGAGAGGGGAGAAGGTTTTTAAAGAAACTTACAGTGGTGTATATCCAAAAAGGACTAACTCTTGGATACACAGCACATGCTTTAAACCTCTTTAACTCACACTCATTTTCCAATATGGGATTAACCCACAATTTTTTCTTTTGAGAACTATTCAAATACTTGAACAATCTTTTTCTCTAAAAAAAAAAAAAATACTTGAACAATCATTAGTTTTACTTTTTTTTTTCTTGAATCACTAACTTTATAACAAAAAAATTATTATAACATGATAACAATACACAAACATGTAACAAACCTTCTCTATTTCCTAATTATTAAATTATATAAAGTTATATTATATTTTTACTGTGTACTCACACATCCACACACATCACAATTAACACAAATAAAATTACATCAAAAATAAATAAATAAAATTAAAATAACACACACAATCAATATTAGACACACACAACCCACAAACATTTACTCTTTCCTCTTAAAGGCAAAGACACCTGTAATAAGGGTGTGTAAGATTTAAGTCAAGGCGTGCAAAAATATTTTTAAAGGTAAATTAAACTAGAGAGAGAGAGAGAGAGAGAGAGAGAGAGAGAGAGAGAGAGAGAGATAATGAATTGTTGATTGCTTTTGATGCTTGCCGATGTGAAATCTTGTATGGCCAATATTGAGGAGTGGGGTTACACTCTCTTCAGGGGGTTCAAATGAACCCTCTGACTTCAAAATATATATATATTTTTTTTTTTGAGTTCCCTATTCTCTCCTGATTAATAGTTTATGCCAACATATTAATTAGAAGTTTGCACTTTCATGATCAAGACAGATCATCATAATTGATAAATTATAGTTTTATTAGACAAGATGCCCAATCTAATTACAGTTTACGAACTAAAATTTTAAGTTTTGAAGGATTTGTGATTTAGAAATTCTATATGTTAATCTCATTCACATAGCTAAATAACATATATACAATGCATATCACGGGGTACAACACATTATGTCCAAATGTTCACACAAATACAATCTCATAAAATAAAACAATTTTATTAATATGTAGGAGTCATACAATTGAGTTTTAGGAAACTAATCTAACTTGCATGATATTAAAAAATGGCCATCATTAATTTGTATATTAAAATAAACGAGGAAGATGTGCCTAAAAATATTAGTAATTGATATGCAAATATATCATATAATTTAATTTTTAAATTTGAATAACAAACAAATAACATATATGTTAATGTTAATGTTAATGTTTATATTATTAGGCTTTAATTAAAAAATTTATATTCAAATCTAAAAATTTTTGATGCATTTGTAACTCTTTCATAATATTTTAATTTATTCATTACACACATAATGAATGTGTTATGTTGATTTCTTGAGAAAAAAGTTTAAGTGGATTCTTTAAACTAGTCACAAATTTTTTCGAGTACCAAAAAATGACCAAAAGGAGTACAACAACCAAAAGCCTCATGCCTAGGCAGTTCCTAACAAGATCTAGGGTGGAGCTTATAATAAGAGCATTCACATTTGGAGTAAAAAATTGATTTGTAAGTTAAAAATAAAGGAGAATGGGATATGAATAGCCTAAAAAAATTCAAATTTGAATATAATAAAAACAGATGTTGCTAGTTCAAATAAAACAAAAATATTTATTTTCATGTTTATGTGTGTGTTTATTTTTATGATGTTTTTATTTAAGTATTATATTCAAAAAATTAATTATTAATTAATAAATTCATACCCCTTTTGGATTTTTAAAATTATTTATAAAAAATAAACAAGTTGCCATTTATAATTGTTGGGAAATTTAGATCCCGGTTGATAGAATTAACAAGTTTTAAACCCAAGTTATTAATTATATTTATTATGAATAAAACTTGTTAAAACAAATAAACATCAATATCATGTCAAAATCATGCAGTGGAAAAATAAATAAGACAAGATATAATGACCTAGGAAAACCAATGAAACAAACTAGTTTCACAGTAAAAAACCTGGGGGGAAACCTTCCCGAAAAGCAATCCACTATGATGAAAAAAAGTTTCAGATCTAGTACAAAACATTTGTCCCTAAACTCTACAATCCCGTAAATGAACTCACAACAGAAACCTTTTACCGCTTCAGAACCTCTGAACTCTTCAATATATGAACGCCACCCTTTGATTCAAGAATCCTAAGTACGTGACTAACCAATTGCGCAGATCCTAGTACGCGACTTCGATCACCAACTAGAAGAAGATGTTGGCTGCAAAGTTCCTCACTTCATCAACAATGAAGATCAAGAAGCACTTGGTTACAAAACCTTGAGGCGCAAAAGACGCAGTAGCTTCTTTCAGAGAGAATAAGGCATTGGTCACCTTTTGCATATGTTCTCCTTGTATTCTCTTATGTGACGGCCTCTAAAATAAGTCTTATATAGGTCTAGGATTGTGAGAAAAGAAACCCTACATATACATGTCAGCATGGGCTGAAAATCAGATCTGAAAATCTGAAATTCGTAAGGCTTAGTAAATCTCGATCGATCGAGGAGGTGTCTAGAAGGTGTCGAGGAACATCTCGATTGATTCACCAGGTGTCGAGGAGCTATTGAGGAGACAGAAGATTTCTCGATCAATCGACCAGCTATTGAGAAGGTGTCGAGATTGCGATAAGAAACACCTTAAGAGCTAGACAGATAGCCAGGTGTCGAGGAGGTGTCGAGCAGCTATTGAGCTTTAAAATTCAGCACTTTCTCACTTGATTCTTGGAAAGACTTGCATGTCTTTAACACTTGAACTTGAAACAAGGTTTCTTGAAGCATCAAACACATCCTAGATCTACCCAAATACAAGTAAAGTGCATTTTGTCAAAGGATAAGCCAATTACATAAAATATGTCCTTAACAATCTTCCCCTTTGGCAATCTATGACAAAACCACAACAAACAAATGAACATATGAGAGAAGTCATAAATCACTCAACTCATACTCACTTGTTGAATACAATAAAATCTATCCTAACACAAACTCTTGAAAAACTTTGCAAGAAAAGAGCTCATGGCAAGTATACTTTGACAACTTGTATTTCTGAAACACTTTAAACAAAACTCATCAAGGCATCTTAGTGTGAAACAGAAATAATAGATTGCATACAAGTAGAAACATGTGTATAAAGATAGAAAAGAAACAACACATATAATGATAGGTGAAGAAGACATACATCATCAAAGATAAACACAATGTATGTAAACATGGTCACAAGACCGATGTACAAGAAGAAGGAGGTAAGCATTCCCCCTAACAAGATGAAACACATCTCCCCCTTACAAGGGCATGTATTTCTCCCCCTAACATGTAAAATTTTAAAAAGAAACCACATCACAATTTCTCCCTCTTTTTGTCATGATTGACAAAGGGTACAAGAAGCTATAAAGTTTCACTCGAGAAACATAAAAATTATCAAGGATGATCAAAGGGGCACAAGAAATCCATATAAATGCATGAATGTAATGAAATAAGATCCTATGGATGACAAGATAATAGAAATATGAAAAACATGTGAAAGACAAATCTCTCAACAACAAAAAATGTCATGCTTATAGATTCCATAAACACACACACACACACACACACTAAACAAGTCTAACCAATTTTATATTTCAAAAACAAGTTAAGACAGTTTAGTGAACATACATTAACACATGTAAAACCTTGTGATGACCAAATCACATTGTACCTGCACATGTATCAAGAGTAGCAAAGAATATTGCGTGTTGTGTGTGAAAAATATCGCAAGATTGCATAAGTGTATACATGTTATGACGATTTGAGATTTGAGATATGAGTAAATCGCTTTAACTCACACATAATCATAACTGTTTGATAGGGATTATCACTTTCGAGGTACATCCTATAACTTCCACATCTTCTAGAAAAGACGCTTGCAATCATATTTAAAAGCATTTTTGATCTTTTTGCTTTTGATTTTTCTTTACATATTTTCTTTTTAAGCAAATCATGTATGGGCATAGGATAGATAGAAAAGAAATACCCAATTATGTTAAGCATTTGACATTCCAATTTTGCTATGCCAAAGCACACAAATGTCATTCATGATTGGCGGGCAACAGTGGTGAGATGGTTATTTATGCATTTCTCTTAGGATTTTCTAATCATTCCCGTCAAAAAGAGTGATACGAGTGTTAAGTACAAGAGATAACTTAATCTTACTCATCACAAACAAGAGCCACAAAGCTCACTTGCTTAGTTGTGCATAGAGATGCTCATCTAAGCTACAAGTGATACAAAGTTTAAAAAACTTTATTTCATTGGCCATCCAAGATACACAAGTACCAATGTACACAAAACACACTGTTTTTGTATTTTTCTGACTTTTCCTTTTGATTTTTTATTTTGAAAACAAAACAAAATAAAAAAACTAAACAACTAGACAAAAACAGATAAACAACATGAAAGCATGAAAGAAATATGTATATGCATGAAGGGATGATAAAAAGATGCAGATGCATGAAAGAATGATTCCAAAAGTAGATAAGAAATCAAGCAAAGAGAGTCACACTTTAGATATAAAGAATTAAAGTAGAGGACAAACAGCAAAGACAATTAAGTCTTAGGTTCCTTTCTCACCTACACAGCACGAGTCTTTGGCCGTGAAAATGAAAATGCACGTGTCCTAGTATGTCTACTAAAGGACATAGAAGAATTAAAATTCTCCTGAAATTGAGTTAAAAAGTTCAAGACTTTTAATAACTCTTCAAACAAAGGTGTAGGTCCTTGAGAGGAACCCTGTGACCGTTTGGACAATTACTTATGAGAATACAATTTAAAGCAATTAGGACAAATGTGTCCAGCAACACTACAATGGTGACAAACATGAGTAGTTTTAGAGCTACTCAACTTCCTTGAAGAAGGTCTAGCCTTAGACGTTGACAGAGACCTCAACTTAGGACAATTTGGCCTAATATGACCAACAATATGACAATGATGACAAATGGGGACAAAAACAGATTTTTCATTTAACCTAGGAGGAGTTTTAGACATAGGTTTAGAAACTTTAGCGTTAACATTAGAATTTTTACCTTTGTCTATCCTAGCAATATTAGCCTTTAACTCTTCATTATTCCTTTTAAATGGAGGAATATAAAAATCTTTTTCTTTTGAGTTAGGCTCAACAACAAGTTTGGCACTAGTTAATTTTTCAACTTTAGTTTTAAATTCAACTAGTTGCTCTTCCAAACTCTTAATTTTGTCCACCTGAGATGAAATTTGATTTTTAAAATTCTCATTCAAATTATTGGCTTCATCCAATTTTGCAATCAAATCATCTTTTTCAAGCTTTACCTTTTTAAATTTAGCTTTTAATTTTGTAGAACATTCAAGAGATTTCATACAAATATTATAAAACTTGCAATAGGCATCTCGAATATCATCATCATCATTCAACACAAGATCATGCAAATCAAAACAATCAAGAGATTCCATGACAACAGGGGTCAAGGATCACACTCAGGAAATTAATCCAATCAGAGTGTACCTGCTCTGATACCACTTGTTGGGAAATTTAGACCCTGGTTGATAGAATTAACAAGTTTTAAACCCAAGTTGTTAATTAGATTTATTATGAATAAAACTTGTTAAAACAAACAAACATCAATATCATGTCAAAATCATGCAGCGGAAAAATAAATAAGACAAGATATGATAACCTAGGAAACCCAATGAAACAAACTAGTTTCACAGTAAAAAACCTAGGGGGAAACTATCTTGAAAAGCAATCCACTATAATGAAAAGGAGTTTCAGATCTAGTACAAAACCTTTGTCCCTAGACTCTACAATCCCCGTAGATGAACTCACAGCAGAAACCTTCTACTGCTTCAGAACCTCTGAACTCTTCAATATATGAATGCTACCCTTTGATGCACGAATCCCAAGTACGTGACTAACCAATTGCGCGGATCCCAGTACGTGACTTCAATCACCAACTAGAAGAAGATGTTGGCTACAAAGTTTCTCACTTCATCAACAATAAAGATCAAGAAGCACTTGGTTACAAAACCCTAAGACGCAAAAGACGCAGTAGCTTCTTTCAAAGAGAATAAGGCATCGGTCATCTTTTGCATATGTTCTCCTTGTATTCTCTTATATGATGACCTCTAAAATAAGCCTTATATAGGTCTAGGGTTGTGAGAAAAGAAACCCTACATATATATGTCAGCATGGGCTGAAAATCAGATTTGAAAATCTGAAATTCGTAAGGCTTAGTAAATCTCGATCGATCGAGGAGGTGTTGAGGAACATCTCGATCGATCCACCAGGTGTCGAGGAGCTATTGAGGAGACAGAAGATTTCTCGATCGATCGACTAGCTATCTAGAAGGTGTCAAGATTGCGATAAGAAACACCTTAAGAGCTAGACAGATAGCCAGGTGTCGAGGAGGTGTCGAGCAGCTATCGAGTTTTAAAATTCAGCACTTTTTTACTTGATTCTTGGACAAACTTGCATGTCTTTAACACTTGAACTTGAAACAAGGTTTCTTGAAGCATCAAACACATCCTAGATCTACCCAAATACAAGTAAAGTGCGTTTTGTCAAAGGATAAGCCAATTACATAAAATATGTCCTTAACAATAATGCTTTTTATAAAAGTAAAAACAATACAAAATAGACTCATAGTGGATGTGTATATTTTTTTTAAAGCTTAATCTTGGGTGTCTTAAGGCTCTAACCTATTTTTCGAGCTCAAAGATTATCCATCTTCATCCTAGTGTTTCTTGTTGTGACTTCAATATTTCTCCTAATTGTAGGACTGTCTTGAAGTAATAACTCATCAAATCCATTTTTGAATCCACAGAAAAAGGGAGTTAATTAGCAATCCACAATATATAATAAGATTTAATCGAAGAGGAACTATGAGTGGGTTGGTAAAGAAAAATTAAACTGAGGAAAACAACAATATCTTAAAATACTAAGGTTTAGGGATCCTCACAACAACACGTTTTTTTTTTTTGCTAACCAAAAATGGGGGCCTTTATGGTTGTATTATGCCACTCGGGTTAGTATAGACCATATGAGGGACAGGACCCACAAAGACCACCGAGGTACCCGCCAAGGCTCGAACTTGTGTTCCCCTTAAATCCCTCACACAGCCCACCAACAAAAGCCCGCTGGCAGCGGGAATTGAACTTGGGTTGGTTAGGCGGAGCGAACGAACCTAACCAGCTGAGCCAAGCCCTTGTTGGCATCCTCACAACAACACGTATACTGACAGTTCTAACAACTTTTATTTTATAACTTAACTAAAACTTACCTGAAATATGATTTTAACCATATTATTTAAAAGGACCCCTAAACTAATATGTATGGTAACAATGAGAAATTGAATTTAAATAATACTACGGTGAAGGCAAAATAATACTATATAATATAACATATATTATTATTTTTGTTTATAAATATTAGTATATTACATTATTTGTAAAGTATTATTTATAAATATTACATATCAGCCATTTTCCATCAATCATACTGGTTATCTGTAAAATGCGTATGGCGTAATCTATCCCTTGTGTCTCAGGCAACACTCCCTTGTGTATCGGGCAAAACAATCAAACGTAAATGCCTCTTACAATATTATAAACCACTGTATTAAAACTTATTAGGACTGACATTGTTTGTTAAAGGCGGCATAGAAAATTCAAAAAACTTGTTGTACTTTTAGTGGTGAGTATAACAAATTTTTGAAAAAAGTTATACATCTTAAATAATTGAACAAATTTTCTTTCATTTGCTAAATTGAATGAAATTGATATACAAGAATGTTTTAGTATTTTCTTCCTTTGATGATGGGGTCATCTTGTTCCTTTGAAATCATAAACAATATTCTAATATGAGAAATATCACACAAAACAAGATCAAATTATTTTTAAATACTGAAACTTCTTTAGAGCTTAGAAACTTTGAAGCTTAAGCTTGTCTTGCACAAATAGTTAGAAATTGATTTGTATATTAAAAATGAAGGAGAAAGGGATATGAATAGCCTAAAAAATTCAAATTTCAATAAAATAAAAAACATATGTGTGTGGGTTCAAATAAAACAGAAATAATTATTTTCATGTTTATGTGTATGTTTATTTTTATGACATTTTTCTTAGGTACTAAATTCAAAAAATTAAATTTTAAATTAAAAAATTAATATCCCTTTTAGATTTTTTAAATTATATATAAAAAATAAATAAGTTGCCATTTTTCACGCTATTTATAAAAATAAAAACAATATAAATAAGACTCATAGTGGATGTGTATATTTGTTTTAAGGCCTAATCTTGGGTGTCTTAAGTATCTAAACTATTTTTTGTGCTTGAAGATTATCCATCTTCATCCTGGTGTTCATTGTTGCAACTTTAATCTTGCTCCCAAGTGCAGGATTGTCACGAAATAACAACTTGGCGAGTCCATGGTCAAATCTATAGGAAAAGGGAGTTGATTAGTAATCTACAATATACAATAAAATTTAATTGAAGAGGAACTATGGTTGGGTTGGTAAAGAAAAAATTAATTTGAGGAAAACAACAATATCTTAAAATATTAAGGTTTAGGGATCCTCAAAACAACATGTATACTGATAGTTCTAACAATTTTTATTTTATAAATCAACTAAAACTCATATGAAATATGATTTTAATCATATGATTTAGAAGGACCCCTAATTTATTTTCTTAAAGGTACTTTTATGAATTTTATTGGTTTTTGGTAAGACCAAACTAGTGTTCTAATTTGCAAGGAATCCTAAGCATTAACGTGCCCGAAGTCTACGTTAAATCACAATAATTATACATAACTACTAAACACTTTTCTATACAAGTAAATAAAAAAATAAAAAAATAAAAAAAAACACAAGAATTTAAACATTAAAATCATACAAGTATTTTTAAGAACATACCCATGGAAGGTTGCGTTCATCCTTACCTTTGCAAGGCTTCTAGGAAGCTATTACATGAAAGAAAACTCTAAGAAAACCTAATTTTAGTTCTAAGGGTGCAATCCTTTGAATTTGGACCTAAAGTGCCTTTAAGTAGGCCAATAAATCCTATTACAAGTAGAATTCCCTTTTGGAAAAAAAAAAATTCCCCAAATTTTCAATCTCCACTTAACTAACTTTTCTTCGCCCATTAAACTTAAAATTTGGAAATTTCATAGACTAAAAAGTTGTAGCCCTTTGAGTTTTCTTTCTAGCCCAACTTAAATAAATATCTGAGCTGAAAGTTATGACCAAAATACTAAAATTTGTGTAGGTTGGAATCCTAATTTGAATTGGACTTCGCTTTAATACGAATTTCCTTACTCCAATTAGACTCAAATTTAATTGGGTTGACCTTTTTAAACTTCATTATAGTCCTTGTAAAAATATAGTACATTAGCCTTCTTCAAGACACAAATCCGCTCATGTCTTTCTTGATAAATCTTGCTAGAATTAATTCCGTTCTCCTAGAAAAGACATATTCATGCATTAAAATTTAATTTAAGCATAAAATTAAGTATTCAACATTTTTCCAAAACCAATGTAAATTGCATAAATTAAAAAAAAAAAAAGAATGATAATACTTTCTAATAATAATATAAAATATGCAAAATTAAGTTATTATCATGCCTCTTTTTGAACAGTACTTTTGTGGATTATCATTTGGAGTTAGCTAAAAGAAGAAAAATGTGTATATGTGTGTGTGGGCGTTTTTTTTCCAGGAGAATGTGCTCTTTATGATGTCATAAACACCATAATTTTAATTACTATATAACTCTTATAAAGTTTAATCTAGTGTCATGTTAATTTAAGAACTACCAAGTTTATTAAATTCTTCATTAGTTAATATAAAATTTATGTTGGATTGTTAATTAAAAAAAAAAACTGAAATTATAATCTTAAAAGTGTTCAAATTAATTAATTATTATTTTTGAATCAATTATGGATTATTTTTTCTCGAGAAAATTAATATTTGTGCAAACACCATGTGTGCAAGAAACAATGAAACTGAAATTATAATCTTAAAAGTGTTCAAATTAATTAATTATTATTTTTGAATCAATTATGGATTATTTTTTCTTGAGAAAATTAATATTTGTGCAAACACCATGTGTGCAAGAAACAATGGTTGTTAGAGTTTTAATTCATAAAAGAAAATTTTTTAATTTTGCCAATAATATTAATTAGGAAATGACAAATTTGTAGATTACACCATTAAATTTGAGGTAATGATCTGTCCCCTAAAGTATCAAAATTTTGATATGTACTCCTAACATTATGAAACATTCAAAAAAACCTCTTCCATTCATATTTGTTGGTAAGCTGCCTTTTAAATGCCAGCTCATTTCAAATGAAATCTTTTTTTTTTCTTCTATTTTTTCCTCTTCATGGAATGTTCTTGTTAAACTTGCAAACAAATACATACACTTTAGATAAAAAACTTATTCACCTTCTCATTTTGATCTAAATCATTTTTCGATTTGAATTTGTGAGGAAAAATAATTGTTGGCTTGGGGAAAAACTCTATCCACCTTCATTTCTTTCCTCTATCTCTTTTCACTCCAACCAAACAATTGAAAAATCTCATTTTTCCTCTTCCTCTCCATTTTCCTTCTTCCATTTTCCATCTCTCCCTTTTCACCCTAACCAAACATCACATAAGGTTTTGTGGGTTTTGTGGTGCTATTGTCGGGTAAGTTGGGTTCTAAGAAATACATTTTTGTGAATTGTTTCTTCGTTTCAATTTCGATGCTAATATAATGAAGAGAATGAATTAGTTAATTTTATTTTTTAGAGAAATGTGTTAGTTTATTAAAGAATTCTAGGTTATTAAATTGATGTATCAATTAGTTAACAAGTCATGATATGCTTGGACCAAATATTTCATGTGGCAAGCTTAGGTGGCATTTAATGGACAACTCATTAACATATATGGATTGAATGATTATTTTATTTCCAATGATAACTAGTGCAAATCAAAGATGCCCTCGTGCACCTGATCCTTATCAAAACTCAAAACCCTACTTGAAGGGTAAAACCAACAACTCAAAGAAAGAAGGATTGGGGTGCAATAACTGACGAGTCGTACCCCTCAGTGCCTAGCACTAAATAAACCCTCCAAACCGACGATTGAATGAGACGTTGATAAGGAATAAGGGAAACCGACGAGCATAAACACTTGTACAAAATGCAAAGAAATTTAAAAATGAAAGCTTTGTAAAATTACTGGAAAGTACGAGTGTTAGCCCAAAACAAAGGGCAAAAATAACTTAAGGCCCAAAATAGGGCACCATCATTGTTTTTGAGTTACAAACCAAAGACTAAAAAAAATAAGCAACAAAAAAGAAAAGAAAAGGTACAAGTAAATTTTTTTAAGGATCGACAGGGGGGTTGTCAGTCTGCTTTTAAGGGTCCACAGGATCGTCAGCCACACCACCAGGCCTGTCGATCACCAACACCTCTTTGTTAGTCTCCACATCATCAAGAGTTGGCTCGGCAACAGGAGTCGTCAGAGCAGTAAGCTTGATCTGGATTTGGGAAAAGTCCAGGTCTGGGAACATGAGGACAGCTTGTTTGCGAAGTCCTCAAACCCGTCCCTATAGTAACCCCCCATTTCATCGAAATAGGGTTGGGATACCTGGTACTCCTCAATGGCCTCTTCCTTTATTTTTTTCCATATGCTCATGAAGTGCAGCCACCTCAGACTTTAAATTGGAATTCTCCTTCACCAGCTAGTCGGTTTGGTAGGCCATCCCGCTCAACGTGGCCTTTAGATCAATCACCTCCTGGCCAAGAGCTTGAGAAGAATCCTTGAATTTCTTCAAGTTATCTACTTCGGACTCCAAACGATCCTTTAGGCGCTTGATCGATGCCTCGTGAGATGAACAGAAAATTTGCAAAGCCCGCATCCTCACTAAGCCCTGATTAAGAAGGGACGAGTTAAAGTCAGAAAGGGACGAACAAAATAAAGGAACGAGTCTACACAGGGGGACGAATGAAATGGAAACATATACCCTTATCATGTCATGAAGACCAGAGTCACCCAAGGGTTGGTCTCGTGTTCTGAGCACTCATCCAGATCAGTATCCCAGACGATGGAATGAGTAGTGTCCACCGCGTAGCCCTTATCCTTCACTAGCAAAAAAAGAGGAGGAGGGACGACGGGGCCTTGAGAGGTCATGAGACCCTTCCCTTTTCTGTGACGAGGAGCATCAGCAACAACCTCGCGTGCCTTCGGATGAGTGGATGAACCACTAACACCTTTACCCGACGATTGAACGTCAGAGGTGTGCTTCCTCTTCATGGAGACATGAGTGGGCTGGGCCGACGATCCCCTACCTTGAGCTCTTAAGGCAGCGGCTTTCTTGATCTCCTCCTACCTATTCTTTGTTGCTTGCTTGTTCTTTGTTGACTTCATCTCTAAAACCGACGAGTGGGTTAGAAGAGGCACAAGTCCAAACTAAAGCAAAGAAAGAGCGACGATCAAAAATACTTACGAACTCGTGAGAAACGATTTAACCGTCGAGCTACTTTAGAAGGGATGGGTCCACCATAGAAGGCGTGAATTGTGTCTAAGTTAACAAGCTTCTTCCAAGACCTTTCCTTAAAAGGTATCTTAAAGACCCTTTCCAAAAATGCCTCATGCTCCGGAAGGATCGTCAGGCACACTATAGTTGAAACAAACAGAAGGGATATGTTAGTTAAATAAAGAATGTAAACCGACGACCCAGAAAGCATCGAGGACTTACCAGACTTATTCAAAAGCCCCCAAGAGTGGTCATAAAAGGACCCAATGCTATTCCACTTGTCGGGTTGACACACCCAATTAACCCCTTGCATAAAAAAGAACCTGGCCTTCCACTGACGATTGGAATCTAGCATATCAGATATCAACCTCAAGGTAGCCCGACGACCCACAAAGTTATAAAAACCTTTAGATCGAGGGATCCCTTGAGGTTTATAACAATAGAAGAACTCCTCTAGAGTTAAGGAGCGAAGGCCTCCATTAAGCTGACCCCACAGCACCTCAGCCCCAATGAAGATCCTTCAAGCATTAGGGGCTATTTGGCTGACAAACATGCCCATGAAGGAGGCTAACCAACGATGTAGGGAGGAGAAGGGCAGACGAAGCCCTGCTATGAAGGCAGTCTCGTAAAAGCCTATGTTAGACGACCTCTTGTCATAACACTTCTCCCCTATGACACCCTTCCTAATGGGCACATTGTCAGGTATTTGGAAATGGGGCCTTAGTCTGCCAAAGACCTTGTCGCTCATATCAATTGGGAAATCATGAATGGACCAATCGTCGGGAAGGATAACCTCCCCTAGTTGTTGCCCCAAAGGACTAGCTTCCTCTGAGAAGGGATTAGACGCAGACTCCTTATCGGATACCGACGAGTCGTCTGATGAATACTCAAGCCTAGAGTGACTAGACAAGTCGTCATCCGAACTCATATGGACTAACGAGGTACGTTCACTCGTCGCTTCACTATCTCCAGACATCTCTCAACTACAAGCGACGAATGAAAGCTAAGATTCTACTTTACTTCCTAAGTGTGCAACTAACAAACAAAAAAGGAAGAGGGAGAAGAAAAGAAACCGATGTAGCATACCTAGGGAATAGACGAATGAGTGACCGACGAAGCAAGGCAACCGATGATTGAGCTCTGGGATTAGAATGGAAAATTTTTAGGTAACAAGGACAATAACGGCATTGGACTATTTATAGGATGGTCTGGCACGAGAAACGAAGTGTTGCAACGTTTGGCTCCCCCAATCAAGAAGTGACATGTGTCACTAACCCTGTCAGAAGGACATAATTGCCCCTATTTATGACGTAATGCATTTATGTCGACTCTGTGACCTGTCGGCCATCCCGATAACTCATGGAGTAGGGGGCAGCTAATAAGGATAATTTTCAATTGAACAAGACATGGGGGTGCCGAACCTTTCTGACAACATTAAGGGGGGACGACTCACCCCAGTGGGGGACGATCAACCCATAGGCCGATGGGTCAGGCAGCCCCTGATCTTGACTACCCGTCCCCCTAGGGTTGGCTTACGTGGGGCCCACTCACACATCCTAACATGGGGATTACTTGCACATCACGACCAAAGGTCCTACCACGCAATCAGATATTCCATATATGGAAAGGTGATCCCGAGTATCTTGGGATCTTTCTCTCTACAAGGAAATTCCCCCGTATTAAGGGATTCGGGGCGGTTCCTTACCACTATATAAACCGTAAACCTTACATTTCTTGAGGTACATGAATTCTCCCTAGCTTTTGCACTCTCGAGTTCTTGGAGATTCTTCTATCACTGACTTAACTTTCGAAAGGTCTTTGACCGGTACCCTACCGGTGCCCTTTGATTGGTTCTTCTCTTTTGTTCTTCAGGTACATCCATTGGCATGTGTGTGGACAGTCAACTCACTGACGATTTTTGTGCATCATTAAAGATATTGTATTTTCTTTGCTCTTACTATCAAATAATTTATATATGAACTCCATAAAAACCAAATCTTCAATTTAGACAATTTGGTGGGTTCAATAACGCAAACTTATAACCTATGTCGGGTATTAAAGTGGTGGAACTTTGGATTTAAAAAAAAAAAAAGAAGAAAAAAACAAAAAGAAAATCTAACGTTGTGGTGGTGCTATTTGAACCCAACAAAATAAATTTCATCCAAGTTTCACTTCTTAAAAGGGCCAAAACCTAGGCATGGATCACCTTATACTGCTATACAAATGAGGCTATGTAATAATCTGATTTCCATGTTTGACTAACCAATGGTTTTGTTAAGTTTGTTTATTATTAAGGTAATAACTTAAAATTTAGAACTAATTATGCAATATAATTCATGGTTTGCCTAATTATATAGTTTATCAGGTGCTTCCAAATAAAAATACTTTAAAAAATCCCCTTCCCTCTATCCCTGTATGAATGTGTTAGCATATATATATATATAAATAATGCTAAAGAAAAAAAAAAAAAAAAATATATATATATATATATAAATTAGGTGGGCGTCATAATGGGATCATATCACTTGCAATTTGTTAAACTGCACCTTTAGCAATGAGTTGGCGAAATTACAATGTTGGTCCTTTAAGTTTACCCTATGTGGGCAATTAGTCCCTTAAGTTTAAAGCGAGCACAATTGGTCTCTCAAGTTTTAAAACTTAGTTGTATTAGTCCTTTTACTAACTGCCGTTAGTGGTATTACTTACGTGGCCAACGGAACAATAATTTGTCATTTTTTTTAATGATGTGGCATCTTTTTTATTAAAAAATTATGGGACAAGCTCACCTCCCATTCAATACCCTCTTGTTTTCTCCATTTTTTTAAATAGATGAAGGACACGTGTAAGTGAAGCAATCCAAAGGCCAAAAAAAATCCCACAAAGCAATTTTTCCTTTCATTCTCTCTCCATTACTCTCTCTCCATCTCTCTCTATCTCTCAACTCTCTCTAGAACTCCAGAACTGAGCATCAATGGTGTTTCCCTTTGTCATTAAATTGTGTCTTGCTCCATCCTTCATCTTCTACACAAAGACAAATTCACTTTTGTTTGAATCTTATATTTAGTTTTTTGGGCTTCTGGGCATTATTACTTACAATGGAACCCTTCATCTGTAAGAATATTTTCTTTTTCTTTTTTAGGTGAGTTTAAACCAAGCTTTTGTATTTTCTTGAAACCCAAAACAAATATAGACTAGGATTTACCAGCTTTGGTGTTCTTGCAGAACCATTTATGATTGAGTGGTGGAGGGTTTGGATTCAATTTCCTTTCCCTGATACAATGTCCCAATTTGCCCTTTCTTCTCCGGCAAGCACCGATCTTCTCAAGTAAGGTCTGATCTTGGAGCATCTAATGCTCAGCTCTGAAGAGAGCTAGACAGAAAGAGTAATGGAAATGGTGGACTTTTTCAGTAATTGCTATAGTACTGGAGATTTGTGCACTGCTTTGTGGATTTTTACCGTCTTTGTGTATGAGATGAAGGAAGGAACAAGACAATTTACTGAGAAAGACTTAGAGCATCTCCAATGGTGTAGCTAAAAGCAAAATACTCTCTATAATAAAGAGTGAGACCAAAAAAAGGGTCTCTAATGAATTCTCTATACCCGGAATTCTTTTTGGCTCATGAACAGTAGCTCATCAAGTCTGATGGGCTACTGTTCATTCTTCAATTTTTTTTTTCTATTATAATAATCATGTATTGAATAAAAAAATGTTGGAAGATGTGTAGTTGTTAAAAAAAAAAAATAATGAATAAAGAATGAATGAAGAAATAATATTTAAATAAGATAGATAATGGGATAGAGAATCTGTTGGAAAGTGTATTTGAAAAAATGGGTAGCTAAAAGCTAAATATCACTGTTTATTGTCCAAACAGTACACAAATTTGGCTAATCTGCTGGAGATGCTCTTAGTTCTGAAGTTTTAGAGTGAGGAAGACGGAGAGAGAGTAAGCTGCTTTGTGGGTTCTTTTTTAGCCTTTGGATTGCTTCACTTACACATGCCATTCATCTATTTAAAAAATGCCACATCATTAATAAAAAGAAATGTCACATCATTAAAAAAATGTCAAGTCATTATTTTGTTAGCCATGTGAGTAACACCACTAATGGCAGTTAGTAAAAGGACTAATACAACTCAGTTTTAAAACTTGAGGGACCAATTGCACACACATAGTAAACTTGAAGGACCAATATTGTAGTTTTGCCAACTATTTTAAAACAGTTTTTTTAAGACCTTCTCCTCTCTCCCCATGTGTGAATGTGTTAAAATACTTAAGGGTCGTTTGGTATAGGAGTTTAAACACATATTTTCAGTTTTTAAATAACATTACATGCATTTCCACATGCTTTTTTCACCTACACGTATTTTCAAAAAATACAAACAATGTTACCAACCCCTTAGTATTTAAAAAAAAAAAAAAACAAAACAAAACGATTTTGCAACATTTTTACAAACTGTTGATGTCGTCAACTTCTTATTGGTTTTTATCTATTAATATCATTTTATTATTTTCTAATAATTACTCACCACATTAGCAATTTGTAAAATTTTTTGTAAAAAAATTTGTATCTCTAGCATTATTCTTTGCAATGTGATTTAGGATTTAGGTGGTCTAATTAAAACTGGCCAAATCAATTAAAAATCCAAGTTTCCATCTTATCCATGACAAACAGAACAATTCCCATGGAAGATGGGATGCATGGACCCCATAATTAAGTTTAAGAACATATATTGGGCCTTTCCCATCATATTTTAACATCCTCTCTCTCTCTCTCTCTCTCTATATATATATATATATATGTATATTTTTTTTTCAGGCCAATTAAAGATCCTAAAAAAAAAATGTGGTTCCTGTTTCTCTGGTTTAACTGAGGTTGAACTGACTGTCTAATCGATGAGGTAATAAATAATTTAAAATTACAAAAATAAATAAAATAAATTTATGATAAAGGTTGTTCAAGTTGGCTTGTAGTACAAATTCAACAGTGGTACATCTTCCGGCGCGGGAAAATTGCTCATCTTGCAAGTGAATGAGTAACAACAGATACCTATCTTAAATGTCTGCTTACCCAAACGAAGATTATTTCTCCGATTTCATAGTGCCTAGATTATCATGTGATGATGCCGAAAAATCACCAATGAGCCACACAGTCTTTGCACGCTCGAAACAGTACCTACACAACAAAAAGAGAAGACCTAACAAAGAGCACCAGTGTGGTGCCAGTCAAATACCTTCTGAAGGTCAAGTTAGAACTTTTCACAACTCTAGAGTGCCAGAGTTGGGGGAAATTATGTGTACCTTGGTTTGTGAGGGTTTTGGGGTTTTTATAGTAGTAAAGAGTTGACATCTATTCCTTGGTTTAAAAGTCCATTCCTTGTAGGAGTCCTCATGAACGTATTTTGCGGAATCCTTTCCTTGTAGGATTCCTCTTGATTAGCATTGAATGTGGGGCGCAAGATATTTCCTTATATGCGCATACATGGAGACCAAGTAAGGCCATGTCAACGTCATTAGAGACTCATTCGTAGTCTTCAGCTCCTTCTAATCAGCTTCTTATTTCGTCAACCACAGTGCTACCATCAACTTCGAGGTGGAGCTGTAGACTTCCTATTGTCGTTACCTCGCAAGTAAAGCCGATTGGGTTATTTAAGACCGTCGCTTCTCGCCTCACCATGGGTAAATGCCAGTATTACAAATTTATCCTTATCAGCTGCCCCCTACTCCATAGCCTCGTCAGCTTTAGCTGACGGGTTATGGGGTTTAGCTTTGTTATTTTTATTTATTTGATTTCGTTTATCCAGAAAAAAGGAAAAAGCATTTATAGGTGATTCCTCGAGCAGCCTTTATTAAACGTTTGAACACGTGGCGCACTCTAATTGGTTCCGCTTCTGGACAAGGGCGTTACTTCGTCTTTCGTGCATATTATATCCTATATATACCTCACTCCCTTCCCTCATTTCTCTCATTTCAACCCTGCTAATCTAGAGAGAGAGATCGTCGCCTCTTGAACGTCTTGCTTCCGTCAGCCTGTTGATCTCGTCACCTTTGCTGTCTCCATTGCTTCAAGACCGTCATTTCTCCAAGAAGTCGTTTACTTTGTAAGTTCTTTTCTTCTTTTACCTTGTATTTTTCATCCTAGTTGATTAATTCCATAGTGAGGCCATCAACTTAGGTTCTTAGAATGAATCCATCGCTTGTAGGTACTCAGATGTCTAGAGAAGCAACGAGTGATCAATCGTCAGTCCGCGAGGGAACGGGCTACGACGATGTCTTTGGTTCAGGTTATGAGCCCGATGAGGGCTTCTCCTGGTCGTCAAAGAGAGAAACATCAGCCCAATCTCCTGATGAGGAAGTTGAAAGCTATGGAGAGGAAGGTGAGGAGGAATTGACAGGTGAGGAGGAAGTAACAGGTGAGGAGGTAGGTGAAGTTGAGGAGGGAGAAGAGGAGAGAGGGAGTGGCGGGGATGAAGACGATGGTGATGAGGAAACTTTTGAGGAAACTTTAGGGAGCACTGGGGATAACCGTCCTTTTATTCTCCCCAAAATATGGACTGTCAATGACTTCTTGCCAACGATGTCGGCCAAGATTTTCAATACCTTAAGAGATCGTTATCAGATCTCGGATAACATCCCAATCTGTCTCCCTGGGAAGTCTGAGAAGTGCTATTCAGGGAGGACTGCGGACGTTGGCATGTACGATGCCATGTTCGCGGCAGGGTTGAGGCTGCCACTGACTGTACTTCACCGTCAGTTGGCCAATTTTATGGGTTTGTCCATCAGTCAAATTGCCTCCAACGCTTGGAGGATTTTTATTGGGGCTGAGATTCTATGAGGTCGTATAAGTGGTGGGAACTGTCAGTTAACCCTTGACGAGTTCTTTTTTTACTACTGACCCCAACATATCGTCTCTTCTAAAGGGATATACCACTTCGCAGTAAGGAAGAAGGAGTTGAAGTTGGTATCTGATATGCCTGACTCCAATAAAAATTGGAAGAGCTGGTACTTCTTCGTCAAAAGGATGAATTGGATGTGTCGTTAGGAAGAATGGGAGACGATGCCTCGTGGCTTTGACAATACTTGGGGTATTGTCAAGGATTCAGGTTAATCCCGTCTACTACTTTTTCATTAACAAATTTGTCTCATCTTTCTAATCTCGTCTATTTTTGTTTTCAGCTAGTGTTCGCCCACATATTACCGACGAGCAGGAAGCTTTTATCCGTCGGGTAACTGAAATCCCATTGGCAGAGGGTAAGAGCAGCCGCTGCTCGTCAGAAAGAAGAAGAAAGGAAGGCTAAGGGAAAAGAGGAGGCGTCCTCGTCAGTCCCTAAGGCCGTCTCCAAGGGTGCGGCCAAGAGGAAGCCTGACAAGAAGGACGACCGTCCCTCTAAAAAGGCAGCCATCACTCCTGGGGATGCACACCCTAAGAAGAAGTCACCTCCTAAGTTGAGTCATGGCACAAGTAAGGGAATGATGACTCCGACTGGTTCCGTCGTTGGGGGACCCTGTCACCTTCTTACCCATAAGGACTACGCCGTTGAGGCCGTGGAATCTTTCATAAAGCCGATAGACGTGGAACCCTATGCGGAGCTAGGGACGGAGAAGTTGGGGGCGTCAGCTCTCTTTGACCTTTCTCAGGTAAGCTTATTTTCTTGGCTAATTTTATCTCGTCGCTTTCTATTCATTGACTGACGGTTGTGTTAAGGCCTTGGTGCGTGTTAAGGCACTTCAGGACCGGTGTGTCGCCCAGGAGGGGGTCGTCACTCGTGTAAGGAAGCACACTACAAACTTAAAGAATGAGCAGGAGCAATACAAGGAGGCCCTCCGCACTCTAAATGCTGAGTTGAAGGAGGTAAGGGTGAAATTGAAGGAGGAGGGTCGTTAGAAGGGGAAGCTGGAGAAAGAGCTGTCGACCTTGCATGGGCAGGTGGAGACGGCTGGGGCTGACGCCGTCCAAGAGTTCTAGGCGTCGCAATCATTCATTGACTCCTACGACAAATATTATGGCACTAGGTTTGAGGATTGCCTTAAACAGGTTGCGTCCGTTTACCCGGACTTGGATTTATCCAGGATTACCATGGATGATCCTTTACCGTTGACACCTGTTGGCAACACTGTCACTGGCGAGAGTGACGACTCTACCGAGCCAGATCTTCCTCCTAAGGATGATGGCGTCGTCCTAGCTCAGCCCACTGTAGACCCTCCTGTTCTTACTTCCAACCCGTCCATTGAGCTTCTAGATGTAGAGAATCCTCCTGCTCAAGATAAAGATGACGAGACCCTTCAGGACACTCCTGCTGCCTAGCCTTAGCCTTACTTTTTAACAATTTGTATATTTCATTTAATTTTCAAACAATGTTTAAATGCCCTACTGTTTTTTTTTTTTTTTTTTTTTTTGGGCTTTATTTGTAAAGACTTCATTTTGTCTATGATATTTCATATTCGTTGCTCTTAATACGTATGTTGCTTATTGGTATGTGCATGTTCATGAATCCGTCTATTTTTTGACTTAGTAATTTTGATTCGTCTGTTTCAAACTCGTCTACTTATGGGCTAATAGACTCGTCCACTTTGTGGATTTTAATCTTTTCATGTGATGAACTTGTCCATTTGTGGACTTTTACCCTCATGGATCCGTCCACTTGTGAACTTTGCAGCATTAACTCATCCTTATGAGATGAACTCGTCATCTTTATTGACTAAGTTATGAACCCGTCCACTTATGGATCCATCCACCTCAATTATGGGTCATATTAAATCATATTAAGTCAAGGATATTAAGTCATCCCTGTGGAATGAACCTGTCCACTTTGGCGATGAACTCGTCCTCTTTATGGACTTAATGAATTCGTCTATTTGTGGACTTCATAACATTAACTCATCCATACAGGATGAACTCGTCCATTCTATGGACCTTAATAATAAGTCCGTTCACTTGTGAACTTGTCCACTTTATTGACCTTAATCATAAATCTGTCCACTTGTGAACTCATCCACTTTATGGACTCGTCTACTTTATAGACTTTAATAAACTCGCCCACTTGTGGACTTTAACAAACTTGTCCACTTTATGGACTTTAATAAACTCGTCCACTTGTGGACTTGATAAATTCGTCCACTTGTGGACTTGATAATAATTCATCCTCCTGGAATGAACTCATCCTTTTTATGGACTCGTCCACTTTATAGACTTTAATAAACTCGTCCACTTGTGGACTTGATAACAATTCATCCACCTGGAATGAACTCGTCCACTTTATGGATTTTAATAAACTCGTCCAATTGTGGACTTTAACAAACTTGTCCACTTTATGGACTTTAATGAACTCGTCCACTTGTGGACTTGATAATAATTCATCCTCCTGGAATGAACTCGTCCATTTTATGGACTTTAATAAACTCGTCCACTTGTGGACTTGGTAAACTTGTCCACTTGTGGACTTGATAATGTTTTGTAGAAAAACACCTTAGTCATATATGAATAAACTCTTCTTATTATGATAAACCATGCATTTGTAGAAAAGTTGTTCTCTAAAGAAAAAAAAGACCTGCCCTTTGGGCTTAAAGAGTATTGTAGCAAAAATTAACTAAGGTAAACTGGAAAACTGAAGAGTGTAGCTAAAATTAACTAAAGTAGACTAGCAAATGAAGTGTTTCTCTTCATGCTATCAGATCTACTAGTAGTACTTCCGTAGGTGCTCGATGTTCCATGGATGGTGCAACTTTCGCCAGTCTAGTGTCTCTAGGTGGTAGGTGCCTTTCCTCTGCCACGACATAATTCTGTAAGGTCCTTTCCAATTGGGGCCGAGCTTCCCTTTGGTAAGGTCTTTAACGGCGCCCATTACCTTCCTCAAGACGAGATCTCCAACCTGAAAGTCTCTATGTCTGACTTGGGAGTTGTAGTGCTTGACCATGAGGTCCTGGTATTGTGCGAGTCTTTGTTCACCTGTCGCCCTTACCTCGTCCAGTAGATTGAGCTGTAGACGCATAGCCTCGTTGTTTTTACTTTCATCGTGGCTGTCCACCTAGCTTGTGAGCCTGATCTCAGCTGGAATGACTGCCTCGCTCCCATATGTCAACCGAAATGGTGTCTTTCCGGTAGGTGTTCTTGCTGTTGTCCTGTACGCCCATAGTATGTTTGGCAGCTCTTCAGGCCATATACCCTTTGCCCCCTCGAGCCGAGTCTTGAGAATTTTAAGAAAGGATCGGTTTATGACTTCGACCTGTCCATTAGCTTGAGGGTGGGTGGGGGAGGAGTAGTGGTTTTTGATCCCCAACTCCAAGCAAAAATCCCAGAAGGAGTCGTTGTCGAATTGTTTCCCATTGTCTGAGACCAGGACCCTAGGGATCCCATACCTGCAGATGATGTACCTCCAGACGAAGCTTCACACGTTCTTCTCTGTAATGGTTAATAGGGCTTCAGCTTCTACCCACTTTGTGAAGTAGTCTATGCCTACTATTAGGAACTTCAGCTGTCGTGCTGCTATCGGGAATGGTCCTATGATATCTACTCCCCACTGAGCAAATGGCTATAGGACTGTCATTGGGGTCAACTCTTCGAACGGCTGTTTGATGATGTTACTGAACCTTTGGCACTTGCCGCAGGCTTTGACATAAGCCTGGGCATCCTTCTGCATGGCGGGCCAATAGTACCCTGCTTGAATCAGTTTATGTACCAACGATCGTGACCCTGAGTGGTTTCCGCAGATCCCTTCATGGACTTCTCTCATGACGTAGTCAGCTTCCTCATGGCCCAAACACCTTAAGTATGGGCAAGAGAAGCCTCTCTTGTACAAGATGTCCTTTATCAGAACGAATCGTGCTGCTCGGACCTTCAGCTTTCTTGCGGCTTCCTTCCCTTCTGGTAATACGCCATTTTTCAAGTAGCAGATTAATGATGTGGTTCAGTTATTTTCAGTACCTATTTCTTGCATATCGACGGAATCTATTAGTGGAGAAAGCTGAATAAAGGAGAGTACATTGTTAGGGACGATCATGTGTTCCGCTAAAGCGGTTTTGGCAAGGCGGTCGACTTGCTCATTCTCTCCTCTAGGGATTTGAATAATCTTGGCTTGTAGGTCGTGCAGTCGTTTTTGTACTTGCTCCAGGTATTTCTTCATCCTTTCGTCCCTACACCCGTAATCCCCGTTCACTTAGTTGGTGATGACCTGGGAGTTGCAATGAATAACCACACTTGCGGCCCCTACCGCTCTAGTGAGATCAACTCTTGCCACTAGAGCTTCGTACTCCGTTTCATTGTTAGTGGTAGGGAAGTCGAGGCGAATCATACATTCAATCTTGTCTACTTCAGGGGAGAGAAGCACGATACCTACTCCACCAGCCTTTCTGTTGGATGATCTATCTATATGTATGCTCCATTGAGGGTACTCATTTGCCCCTTTGTCTTCCCCGATGGTGAACTTCGTTATAAAATCAGCGACGACCAGTCCCTTGATGGCGGTACGTGGGCAATATTGAATGTCAAATTCATTTAACTCTATGGCCCACAGTGCCAGTCGCCCAGCAACTTCAAGGTTGCTCATTGCCCACCGTAAGGGCTTGTCAATTAGAACGATCATCGTGTGGGCTTGGAAGTATGGTTTGAGCTTGCTGGCCGCCGTAACCAAAGCGAAGGTGAGCTTTTCCATTGATAGATACCTTTCTTTTGCACCACAAAGTGCCTGGCTGAAGTAGTACACGGGCTTTTGCACCTTGTCTTCTTCCCTGACTAAGGCCGCACTGACGGCTGTCGGGGAGACGGCCAAATAGAGGAAGAGCTCTTCCCTAGGTTGTGAAGGACTCAATAGCGGTATGGAAGAGAGGTAGGCCTTTAAATCCTTGAACGCCTACTGACACTCGACTGTCCACTCAAAAGACTTTTTCAGCGTGCGGAAGAAGGGTTGACACTTATCTGTTGCCCTCGATACGAACCTATTCAGGGTGGCCACCTTGCCGTTTAAACTCTGGACTTCTTTTACGTTCTTTGGCGGGGCCATCTCTATTATGGCCCTAATCTTATCTGGGTTGGCCTTGATACCTCTTTGAGATACCATAAACCCTAGGAACTTTCCCGCTGTCACCCCAAATGCACACTTACTCGGGTTGAGTTTCATGTTGTTGGAGCGAAAGGTGTCAAATGTTTCCTTGAGATCCTCCAAATAGTCATCCTCCCTATGGCTTTTTACCAGCATGTCGTCGACGTAGACTTGAACATTCCTCTCAATCTGGTTTGCGAACATCTTATTCATGAGCCTTTGATACGTCGCACCTGCGTTCTTGAGGTCGAACGGCATCACTTTGTAATAGAAGAGGCCTTGGCTGGTAACGAATGAAGTCTTCTTCTGATCCGATTCGTCCATCCGGATCTGGTTATAACTTGAAAAGGCGTCCATGAAGCTCAGTAGCTGGTGCTACGCTGTAGAGTTTACTAGGACGTCGACTCGTGAGAGAGGGTAGCTATCTCTGGGGCATGCCTTGTTTAGGTCGGTGAAGTCTACGCACATCCTCCATTTCCCGCTGGCTTTCTTGACCATTACCACGTTTGCCAACCAGTCAGGGTAGTAAACTTCTCTGATGAAGTTCGCCTTTTGTAGCTTGTGAACTTCTTTTGCTATAGCCTGGTCCCGTTTCGGGGCAAATACTCGCTTCTTTTGATGGACAGGTAGAAAGAAGGGCGATAAATTCAGTCTATGTACCATTATCAAAGGGTCGATTCTTGGCATGTCTTCATCACTCCAAGCGAATACATCCCGGTTATCTTTGAGAAAAGTTGTAAGTGCTTGGCGGACCGTTGGGCGGGCGAGTGTACCAATCCTGGTCGTACGATCAGGCTTGGAGTCGTCGAGAAGTATCTCTTCAAGCCTTTCAATGGACTCTGTCACTGTCTGGTGCTCTTCTATGTTCATGGCCTGGAGATGGTCATCCATCTCCATAATAAATATGTAGCATTCGCGCGCAGCCACCTGATTTTCGCGCAACTTCCCTACTTCATAATCTGTAGGGAACTTGATCATTAAGTGGTAGGTTGAGGTTACGGCCTTCCATGAATTGAGGGTAGGCCGTCCCAAAATGGCATTGTAGGCGGATGAGTAGTTGACCATGAGGAATGTTATGTCCTTAGTAATCTGCTGGGGGTAGTCGCCCACCGTTACGGATAATGTGACTGCGCCAAAGGGGTGTACCCTTGTTCCTCCAAAACCAATGAGCGGAGTGTTTGTCGGAACTAGTCGCTCTCTATCAATCCTCATTTATTGGAATGCTGGGTAGTAAAAGATGTCAGCTGAACTACCATTGTCAACCAGAACCCGGTGCATGTTGTAATCTCCTACTCGTATGTTGACGATGAGTGCATCGTCATGTGGGTGGTGAAGACGTCGGGCATCTTCTTCTGAAAATTCTATGACGGGGTCGTCGATCCGCAGCATCTTTGGCACAAAACCTGTCAATTGAACGTTATGGACCATCCTTAGGTAAATCTTACGGGCCTTTTTGGACGACCCGACAGCCGTTGTGCCCCCTACAATCATTCTTATGTCTCCCACGGGCGGCCTTGGACGCTTGTTGTCCCATCGGGGAGGCTGCTCTTGAGGTGGATCCGCTCTCTCCCTGCTGACGAACTTCTATAACTTTCCTTGCCTGATGAGGGCTTCGATCTGTTGCTTTAAGTCGTAGCAGTTGGCTGTGTCATGACCGTGGTCACGATGGAAACGATAGTATTTGTCTCTAGGTCTCTTATTGGGATCTCCCTTCAGCTTGCCAGGAAAGGTTAAGGCTCTTTCGTCCTTGATTTGCATCAGGACCTGGTCAATCAGGGCAGTTAGCGGGGTGAAACTCGTGAATTTCCCTGTGGGGGGCTTAGAGCGCTTATCCTCCCTTCGTTCTCCAGTTCTTGCCATCTTCCGCCCTTTGTTCTGCCGTGTGTCTTCTTGCCTTTCTTTCTTCCTGGGTTTCTCCTCTCGGGCCAAAAGCGCGTCTTCTGTGTTCATGTATTTGGTTGTTTTGTAAAGCACATCTGACATAGTCTTTGGGTCGTTCTTATATAAAGAGAATAGAAACTTACCCTTCCGCAACCCATTGGTGAACGCGACTACCAGTATCTTGTCGTCAGCTTCATTGATTGAAAGTGCTTCTTTGTTAAAGCGGGCTATGTAAGACCTTAGTGTCTCATCCTTTCGTTGCTTGATGCTCATCAGGCACGCAGTAGACTTCTTATACCTATGCCCCCTGATAAAGTGTGAAGCAAACTAGGCGCTTAGCTCCTTGAAAGTACTGATGGAGTTAGGCGTTAACTTGCTGAACTAAATCCTTGCAGGACCTTTCAGCGTGGTGGGGAAGGCCCTACACATGATTTCGTCCGCCACCCCTTGAAGGTGCATCAGGGTCTTGAAAGATTCCAGATGATTTATGGGATCCTTGGCTCCGTCCTAGCTTTCTATTTGAGGTATACAAAACTTCTGCGGAAGGGGGAAAGAATTTACAGACGTGGTAAATGGCGAATCTATTCGGTGGATTAAATCATCGAGGTCACTGGACATTCGTCCTTTAAGGGTGTTCATCATAAAGTCCATCCGTTCCTTCATCATCTGCATCTCTACGACCATGTGAGGTGGAGCCGTATTTGTGACGGATGGATGGCTCATGTCCTGCCGTTCTGATCTACTTGGGGCGTTGCTACCTTCCGGCCCCTCTTAGTCCCTTCTCTCAGCGCTGGTACCTTCTTGGTCTTCCTCCTGAATGTTATGCCTTGCGTTCTTTTGATGCAGTTGTTATGCCTTGGTGGTCGCCATCGAGTGAGTATGGCTTACAAGTCACAAGTTCCCACAGACGGCACCAACTGATGATGCCGAAAAATCACCAGTGAGCCACATAGTCTTTGCACGCTCGAAACAGTACCTACACAACAAAAAGAGAAGACCTAACAGAGAGCACCGGTGTGGTGTAACAGAGAGCACTGGTGTGGTGCCGGCTAAATAGCCTCTGAAGGTCAAGTTAGAACTTTTCACAACTTTAGAGTGTCAGAGTTGGGGGAAATTATGTGTACCTTGGTTTATGAGAGTTTTGGGGTTTTTATAGTAGCAAAGGGTTGACATCTATTCCTTGGTTTAGAAGTCTTTTCCTTGTAGGAGTCCTCATAAACGTATTTTGCGGAATCCTTTCCTTGTAGGAGTCCTTTTGATTAGCAATGAACGTGGGGCATAAGATATTTCCTTATATGCGCATACGTGGAGACCAAGTAAGGCCATGTCAGCGTCGTCAGAGACTCATTCGTAGTCTTCAGCTCCTTCCCGTTAGCTTCCTATTTCGTCAACCACGATGCTACCGTCAGCTTCGAGGTGGAGCCGTAGACTTCCTATTGTCGTTACCTCGCAAGTAAAGCCGACGGGGTTATTTAAGACCATCGCCTCTCGCCTCACCATGGGTAAATGCCAGTATTACAAATTTATCCTTATCATCATGGAAAACAGTTTAAGATCCCTATTTTCTGCAAAGATGCATCCAAGTAGATCGATGAAGCTTGTGCTTTGCCTCAGAGTACTATGGTTCCAAAGTGGGTTTTGGTTCCAAAAATCTTCAAGTTTTGGGCAGCGGTAGAGGGCATGTATCATATCTTCTTGGTGGCCTCGACATATTTCACAAATACCAGAATTTTTACAAGCACACCAAAAGTTTTTTACTTTGCCAAGAACATTCAAACTCCAAGTTGTTTTCCACAGTGGCTTCACAGTATCAGATTTACAAGGTCCAGGTTATTGACTTTGGTGTTTAGATTGTAGGAATCTGTATCCGGATTTGATAGTGTATGCTCGATCCGGATTAAAGTGTCACTTTGAAAGGATCGGAGTAAGGGAATTTTTCTAATCACAGCTGCATCAAAACCATAGAAATAGTTTTCCAAGATATTCTATCTCCATTTCCGGTGTTCTTAATCAATAATGAGGAGACTCACCTTGGCTTCAGGTCATCCATCCAAAACTGGATAGATATTTTTGGGCTTATTTTTTACTGGAAGCCAATTATCACTTTAAATTAGTATCGAATTCCCATCCAAATTAAAACTTATAAATAATTGTAAGTGAGTTTCATGCTTTATAATATTAAAATATAGAAACAAAGGTTATAAACAATCATAATAATTTTTTAAAACAATAATCCTTTTATAAAATATTTTTTTATTTTTCATTTATTTCAATTTAATTAAGAATAAAATGAATTAATTGAACTCCACGCAAACTTAATGTAATTGTTAGCTCTTTCTTATAGAGTTTTTATTCTAAAATAATAAAGGATCCGGCCCACCTCTACACATCAGAGGAAGTGGATGTTGCTATCAAGGATATGGCACCTTTTAAGGCCCCTGTGCTAGATGGAATGCCACCTTTGTTTTATCAGACCTACTGGACTGATGTTGGAATGGATGTTCATTAGGCGGTCTTATCATGTTTAAACTCAGGTGCTATCTTGAAATCTATAAATCATACTTTCATCACTTTGATCCCTAAAGATCATAATCCGGAAAAAGTCACTGATTTTTGGCCTATTAGTTTGTGTAATGTGATTTATAACATTGTGAGTAAGGTGATTGCAAATTGCCTTAAGCCTATGCTTAATTCCATTATTTCAGAAACTCAGAGTGCTTTTACTACTGACAGATTGATCACTGAGAATATCTTAATAGCTTTTGAATCTTTGCATCACATGAAGACTAAATGTACAAGGAAGAAGGGTTTTATGGCTCTAAAGTTGGATATGAGTAAGGCCTATGATCGGGTGGAGTGGAGTTTTCTTGAAAAAATACTCCTAAAGATGGGCTTTTAAGCTTCTTGGGTGGCGTTGATTATGGAGTGTATTGGTACAGTTTCTTACTCCATCCTTGTTAATGGAGAGCCGAAGGGTCTGATCTCCCCTTCTAGGGAATTGAGGTAGGGTGATCCTCTCTCCCGATATTTATTTATGTTCTGTGTAAAGGGGTTGAATACTATTTTCAGAAAAGCAGCAATGAAGGGTGACATTGAGGGGTTTTCTCTATGTAGGAATGGGCCTAAACTTACTCACCTATTTTTTGCAGATAATTGTCTTATTTTTTGCAGATCTACCTTGGAGGAGTGCCAGAAAATTCAGACGTTGTTAACCTATTATGATGTGGCGTCAGGGAAAATGATAAACAAGGAGAAAATCACCCTATTCTTTAGCAAGAATACTGTTGAACAAACACAGGAAGCTATCAAAGTTGCCCTTAATGTATCAGCCATACAACATTATGAGAAATACTTGGGACTCCCTTCGTTTATTGGTAGAGAGAAGAAAGCTTGTTTTACTAAAGTGAAGGAGTGGATCTGGGCAACAATGCAAGGATGGAAGGAAAAGCTTTTGTCACAAGCCAGGAAGGAGGTCATGATCAAGGCAGTTATCTAATCCATTCCTGCTTATTCGATGAGTGTGTTTAAACTGCCAGTTAGTTTGTGCAAGGAAATAGAAACAATGATCCGAAAGTTTTGGTGGGGACAAGGTGACTTAAAAAAGATTCATTGGGTAAAATGGAGTTCTTTGTGCTAGCCAAAATCGGTTGCGGGGATGGGCTTTCGAGATATCCAAAAATTCAACAATGCTTTACTTGCCAAATAGGTGTGGAGATTAATTCACCAAAAAGATGCGCTGCTTTACAAGGTTTTTAGTGCGAAGTATTTTCCTTATGGGAGTATTCTTGAAGCTCCTATTCATCTGAAATGCTCTTATGCATGGAGAAGTATATTGCAGGCGTGTGAGGTTATATAGAAAGGTGCTATTTGGCAAGTGGAAAGTGGTCAAAGGATCGATGTGTGGAAGCATAGATGGCTCCCTGATCCCAGTTATAACAAAATTGTATCTCCAAGAGGAGAGATTGCAATAACTCGAGTTAGTGAGCTGTTTTACCCAAACACAAGAATATGGGATCCTAGCAAACTAGAAGAAATTTTCTATCCTTGGGAAGCTGCTATGGTGAGTCGTATTCAAGTCAATGAGGGTTGTGATGAGGATTTATTGGTCTAGCCTTTGACAATGGATGGAGACTATTTTGTGAGAAGCGCATATCGGTTTCTAGCATCGACTGAGGCAAGTACTATCCTAAGCTCATCCACGGGTGCAGAGCAGCAAAGCTTGTGGAAGAACATTTAGAAAATACGGGCTCCTAATAAGATGAGACATTTCATCTGGCATGCAACAAAGGATTCTCTTCCGACAAAGCAAAATCTTCGAGCTCGACACATTCCTATTGACGGGAGTTGTGAACAGTGTGATGATCATTAGGAAACGGTGCTGCATAGCCTCTGGTTATGTGATCAGGCCCAGTTTGTTTGGAAGTCATATCTAGGCTTTGCTCTATTTCTAAAAAAATATAGGAAGTTTGATGACCTGATGGAGGTGTTGCAAAGGTATTCTAACTATCGGGTTACTTTATTTTCCATCGTGGCTTAGAGCTTGTGGCAGTGAAACCAGCTTAGAGAGAAGCAACCAACTTGGAGTCTTCATGAGTTGGGGAGTTGAGCGAAGGAACTAGTTTTGGAGTACTTGGATGCGAATAAACAGCCAACTCGGTCTACTCCTCGGTGTGATCAGGTAGGCTGGACTCCGCCATCTGAGCAGCACTACAAAGGTAATTTTGATGCGGCTTTCTTTGATGCTTCGAGTTGTGCTGGTATTAGAGTGATGTTTCGTGATCATATGGGTCAAGTAATCGCTTCTCTTAGCCAGAAGATTCCTCTAGTTTAGTTAGTGGAGTTGGCAGAGGCATTGGCAGTGCGTCGTGCGGTTTTATTTGCTAAGGAGCTCAATTTGTTCAATGTCGAAATAAAGGGAGATTGCTCACGGGTGATCAATGCCTTGTATGTTTTGAGGAGATGCAGTACTTTGTATGGTCATGTGATTGATGAATGTAGGAGTCTAGGCATTACTCTTCGGTTATGTAAGTTTAAACATGTTCGAAGGGAAGGAAATAGATTAGCTCATGCCTTAGCTAGAAGAACAGTTTTATTAGTAGACACGGATGTATGGGTAGAATCTCTACCTAGTGATTTGGATGTTGTATTCCAATTGGATTTAGCTTAATGAAATTCACTTACTTTTTTCTCAAAAAAAATAAAATAATAAAGGATCCGAATTTAGATGCAATTTACTTAAATGCAATCTCTCTTTGTTTTTGTTATATGTTATATAAATGCATATATGTTCTTTTTTAGAGAGTTTCAACCTATGATGTCTGCTCTTGATGATAGCTTTTTATCATTAGATCAAGACACCAATCAGTTTTTGATGTAGGTAGAGATTGAACCCTAATCTGTTATTCAACCATCAGAAATTTAATCAGTTAAGCTAACTGGAACCCATAGATGCACATATGTTATTTATTAAACAAGATAAATGCACACCCAAAAAAAAAAAAAAAAAATTTGCATACGACTGCTACGGAGTGCTGCCCCTCAAAAATGAGGGACAAATTTGAAATCTGAGTTAGCTAGCAAGCTTTATCATGGGAATGAAATCTATTAAAAAAGGAAAAAAAAATTATTTTGGTCTCTAAATTTTACAAAAAGTTTGTTTTTCGTCTCTAAACTTTAAAAAATTATTTTTTTCATCTTTAAACTTTGTAAAAATTTTTTTTAATAGTATAGAGACTAAAATGGGGATAAAAAAAATAACTTTTTTCAATAGTTTAGGGACTAAAAGTAAACTTTTGGTAAAGTTTAAGGGCAGATAGTAAAATATTTTAAATTATTTAAGGACTAAAAACGATATTTTCAATAGTTTAATGACGAAAAATAAATTTTTTAGAATTTAGGGATAAAAATAAATTTTTCATAAAGTCTAAAGACCAAAATAGTATTTTACTTAAAAAAAAAAGGAAGAGAAGTCTAAAAGTCGAAAATCAAGAAGCAAAATCTTTAAACATAGCAAAGCCAAACCCAACTTCTCAAGCTTCATCAATAGTTAAGCCCCCTTTCCCCATTAGGCCTTTGTGAGCTGACATCAATCCCTTTAGACAGCGAAGCCACCGCAAGGAAAAAGCACTCCATCACACTAGGATGACAAACACCTCACATTGCAACCGATGCAGAGACTTCTAGGGTCAGATCTGGACGACAATGGCAATAGCAACATCGAGTTATGACCTATTCAATAGACACTTTCTATACATCACATAACCAATTTAATTATTTCGGTTCCTGGTATGTTCAATTGAACCGGTAGTTTTCGGTTTTTGCTATTTTTGTTTGATTTTCTAGTTTTTGTTCATAATTGAAGTGGACTACTAGCTGGTTCATGGTTGAACTGCAGATATTTATCCCTGTAAATTGAGGGAATTACATAGGATTGCCATAACTTAAAATATGAAAAATGTTAGGTTCACAATTTTTGTCACAACTTGCTCATGTGGCAAGTTGTGAGTGGTAGAGTTGTGACAAAAGTTGTGGTCCAAGCATTACTCCTCAAAAGAATCCTAAGCATTAACGTACCCGAAGTCTACATTAAATCACAATAATTATACATAACTACTAAACACTTTTCTATACAAGTAAATCAATCAAAAACACAAGAATTTAAACATTAAAATCATACAAGTATTTTTAAGAACATATTTATAGAAGGTTGGGTTCATCCTTTACCTTCGCAAGGCTTCTAGCAAGCTATTACATGAAAGAGAACTCTAAGAGAACCTAATTTTAGTTCTAAGGGTGCAATCCTTTGAATTTTGACCTAAAGTGCCTTTAAATAGGCCAATAAATCTTATTACAAGTAGAATTCCCTTTTGGAAAAGAAATTCCCTAATTTTTCAATCTCCACTTAACTAACTTTTCTTGGCCCATTAAACTTCAAATTTGGAAATTTCATAGACTACAAAGTTGTAGCCCTTTGAATTTTCTTTCCAGCCCAACTTAAATAAATATATGAGTTGAAAGTTATGACCAAAATACTAAAATCTGTAACGCGTGGACCAAAATACTAAAATACTAAAAGTTATGTCCAAAATACTAAAAGTTGTGGTCCAAGCATTACTCCACAACATGGCATGGCATGCGCTTATGAGGAGTAATGCTTGGACTATGAAAAAGTGCAAACTGGTTAAAAGAGTAATTTATTGTTCCTAAGTTTTAGACTTTTTCCTTTATCTTCCCCATTTATTGTTCTTAAGTTTTAGGCTTTTTGATCATTAAGGGAAAAAAATCCTAAATTTTAGGAATTCTCTTTTTGAATTATTTAAAATGAAATTTGTTATTTGACATTTATAACCTATTTCTAAATGAAGTTACCATTCATTAATGATGGTATTTTTGAATCACATAAAAATCTAGTTGAAAGAGGTAAATCCTCTTATATATAGTATAGATAAAAGTAGAGACCTCATGCGAAAGTACATGAGCTCTTGCCATGTGGCGCTATAATATTTCATTTAGTATTTTTAACTTTATTTTCATTAAGTTTTTGTTATTGTTATCCAAAAGATCACATTAACTTTTTTTTAACTGTTATCTAAAATATGGGATGTAGTTCAAAATTAAATTAAAATCAGACCAAACCTTATGAAAAGCCCAAGCTCACTTATTATGTTACATATTATGACCCAAGCCTAACCCTTCCACATTAACTTTTTCCCACATTCTCCAAAATATGGGTTGACATTATAAAATAGGACACACACTTTGAAAGACTATCTCTACAATCTTCCTGATAAGACTCTTATTATTAAGTGCCACATTAATTTGCTCTTTCCTCTTCCTATCGTTGATAGTATTTTTGCACAAAAATGAATTATTTCTACAGCATCTTCTTTTATATGGTGGAATCTATTAAAAATAAATAAATAAACAATTTATATGATAAAAACAATAATTCCCTCAATTTGTTTTTTGTTTTAATTTCTAATGTAGAAGACTCTTGAAACCAACAAATTATATGCCTAGTTGTCCACTCTCTTTCAAGGAATGTAAAAGATAATTGTACACTTTAATTAGCCAAAATAATTAAATAATTGTGGAATTCATTTAGGCTATATATATATTCATATTCTTAATTATGTATAGTAATAATAATTTTGGTTCTTTTATTTTCTTCCTCTTAATGATATGTATATTATAATTGAACATAAGATGAGTGTTATAGGGCTATAAAGTTAGAAATTATTTCAAAATAAAAGTATAAAGTTTCTGCGCATTGCGCGGGACATCAACTAGTGACTATAATTCTATGACCTACGTAATAAGCTCTATGAACAACCAAAAAAAAAAAAACAAAAAACAAAAACTAGAACTATTGAAGAACCCAAAGAATATTTTGGAAGGAATAGACTTCCAACATGAGGTTCTTTATTTCTTTATGAACAAATGGCAATGACATCCATCTAAATTTAGAGAACAACAGTCTCTTTCTTAATAAAAAGTCATCCCTTTTGTCCAATTTATTTTCTAGTATCAAGTTGAATCACTTGCATAGTTTGTTAGAAAGTTTCATAGGAAAAAAAATGCCTTGTTACCTCTTAAACTTTGGATTAGTTTTATTTACACCCTTTGTACTTTTATTTTAATAGATTTAATACATGAACTTTTGTACTACAATAAATAGACTCCCTTAACTTTATCTTTCACCAATTTAGTCCATGCATTTTGATAATATTCGTATGACCCCATTAATTTCCCCCCCAATTTATCCTACTTTTGTACCAAATCAATATGGGGAAAAAAATAAAATGAAGGGATCTTATTGCAACAACATAAAAGTTTAGGGGGGTTGTTTGTACAATATCAAAGTTTATGTATTGAATTGGCAAAAAATTAAAGTTAAGGAAGGTCTATTTGTTATAGTACTAAAGTTTATGTATTAAATTAGTTAAAATACAAAATTCATGCGGTGTTAGGGCATTTTGCCCAAGTTTCATATTGACATGTGAGGTATTGTAGATGAAAAATTGCAACTATATAACTAAGACCATCAAACCATTATAAGGCATATCATATATAGTGTTTGTTTAGTCCTATATTAGGGAAGAAACAAATTTAGCTGCCTTTTTATTTTAATTTCTTATATCTCACTCAAGTCCTTATAGGGTCACAAAGTGATAGGAAAATTTAGACAAGTTAAAACGGGCTGGTCGGGTTAGGTTAATCGGGTTGCGGGTCAAAATGGGTTCGGGTCAGGTCGACCCGTATTTTTCACATGAATTTTTTTAATTATTATTTATTTAAAGAAAATAACATGTATTTGCCATTTGGAAAGTCATGCAACAAATTACTTGATGTAAAATGTATTACTTTGAATTTACCACTTATATCAAGAATGAACTTAGTTAAACTTATTAATACCTTTTCAATAATTTTAAAATTATACAAATCCTAATATTGCTATTTAAAACAAAATAACACAAAGATAAGTAAAACAAATACACAAGTTTTATTTCTACACAATATCAACATCCCAAAATATAAAACAAAATTACAAATGACTTATTGGATAACTCATTTGACAAAGAATAAAAACATATAAGAAATTTACAATCTTGAAAATTAATTTTAGATTCTATTACCAATTGTGGTTGGCACTCTATTTTAATTTGAGATATACATTAAAGTTTCGTTGTTTACTTATTTATACATGGTCTCTTTTATGAATATCATATCATTGTTAAGCAACACACACTTTAGGAAATATCATAATTTATTTTCAAAAGCTGTTTATTTTGTACATAAATTGTTAAAAAATAGGTCTAAGCATTCATAATTTATGCTAATTTGATACTTTGGCTTCACTATTTTCACACTTGTGAATGTTTCTCACACATGTCTACAATTTTAAATCTATATTCTTAACTCTACTGTAATTAGATTATCTTGGCATGTACTTTGCTATTTGATGTTGAAAGTTCAAATAGCGTATAAAACACTATGAACGTTTAGACCCCCAATTAACAAATTACTAATTCAAGCTTATTATCAAACAATTGATGTGCGGAATATGAACATAAGCATATAACAGAATTGATAAACAATCTAGACCAAATAAAATCACATCCACAGCAGAAATTAAATGGTAAAGATTAAGGGAAGAGAGATGCAAACACAAGGACAACACAGCGATGTGTTATCGAAGAGGAAACCGAAGCCCTTGGCGTAAAACCTTTCCGCCGCCCTCCAAGCGGTAAATAATCCACTAAAGAATGTAGTTGGGATACATGAACAGCAGAAGACCCTCCAAGCCTAATCTACCAAGTGTACCTAAGCCTTCCAAGCTCCTACTCCAACGAGGTTACGCCGAACTTATTTCTTCTTTAGCTTATCGGATTCCGCTACTAACCATAGCATCAACCAATGTGAATTGGTCCCTTCCTAACTGCTTTCCAAAGCACCAAAAAGCCTTCTCACAGAAATGGGTATGGTGAGAAAAGGATTTGACTAAGAACCTCTCAAGGATGTAACAATGGAGAGGAAGAGAGTTGAGGAAGAGAGTAGAGGAATTTGAAGAGTCTCTATGTGAAGATTGGGGATGAGTCAATCTTGTTTTTCTCTAGGGTTTTTCTCTCAAAATTCTCTCTGGAAGCTCTCTACATTTCGTGGATATAAGGGGGTATTTATACTGGTGTGAGAAAGGAATGCGAAGAGTCAGTTTTTCAAAACAGAGCTGGCTGGCGGCTTGGCCTCGCGACTTAACTGAGCCGTGAGTTCAAGCTGCGAGGTAACTGAACGGCCAGTTTGTACTGAAAGCTCAAAAATGTGTTAAAAACACAAAAACTTGTTTAGACCCCCAATTCAAAGTTACGGCTTGGTTGATTTTACACTAACTTAATATTAAGTGCGGAATAGTGTAAACACAAGCATACAAGCTAGAAAGCTACTCTAATCCATATTTAAAGCACACAGCAGTAAAATGAAATGAATAAGAGTAGGGAAGAGAGATGCAAACACAGATAACACACCGATGTGTTATCGAAGAGGAAACCGAAGAACTCAGCGAAAAACCTCTCCGCCGCCTTCCAAGCGGTAATCGATCCACTAGACAATCAGTTGGGATACATGGGTTAGCAAGAGACCTTCCAAGCCTAATCTACCCGTTGTACCTAAGCCCTTCAAGCTCCTACTCCAACAAGGTTTCTTGGAACCGTGTCTTGTCTAGCTCTCCGGATCCCGCAACAAACTCCATGTTGCATCTGCCATCCTTGGCTTCTTCCAATGCTTCCCAGCAGCACCAAAATCTCACTTGACACTCTCAAAAGGTTGTGGTAAGTGTTTGGGCTATTAACCTCTCAATGGTATGGAAATGGAGAGGTAGGAGATGAGGAAATTCCACAAAGAAATGTGTAGAGAATTGTTGGTATAACAATTTCTAACTCTCAAGTGTTTTAGTTAGGGTTTTCTCTTAGAAGCTCTCCTTTACATTTGTGGATAATATGGGTATATATAGTGTAGGTACAGAAAGTGTGTATCAGATAGTACAGCCTGGCAGAACAGAATGTCTCGTGGATGTCTCGCGGGAAGGCCTTACTCACGAAATACTCGCGAGACACAACTGTCTCCATCTGTACTGACTCTTTGCATTCCAGTCATGTGCAGGGCACATGCTTCACTTTACAGGAAGCTTAGTCACGAGACACCCGCGAGAATTCTTCTGGCTTCACTTGCTTGAGTCTTCACACTCTCTCTTTCTCTCTAACACACAACCCTTACAATCAAATTCCCACAGCAAATACAGGGTGCATAAGATTAAATAAAATTACAATCAAATTTGGCACAGAATAAAATTCAACAAAATACATATTTGTAAATTACAACTTTACATGTACTTTTTGTCCTGTAGTGCTCCAGCTAGCATGACGCTTCAACTTCTGGCATGCTTGGCACGTGTGCAACTTCTGGCGGCTTGCAAGCCGCGAGCAAGCCGCGAGATCCAGTTGCGAGACTCTGCTTCTTTGCACAATCATAAGCATTTCTTCACATTCTCTCACACACTACCCTTACATGATTCCCACCTAAATACAGGATTACTAATTGCTAAAATACAAGCAAATTTGGCACAGAATACAGCTAACAGACTGGTTGATTAAATTCAACCTTACAGATTTCTAAAAACCTTTACTCATTATAGAATGCTCAACCATTCATCTTTCAATTAATTTGCATGCAGTTATGTAAATATCTCAATTGTTTCCTTAAAACTCACAATAAACAATTAAACCAATATTGTCTTAATTTTATTATTTTTTTTACCAACAAAAAAGTTTTAAAAAATGGTTCGGGTTCTGGTCGGGTTGGCCCGCAAAAAACACAGGTCGGGTCACAAGTCAACCTGTTTTTGCTTTGGGTAAAAAAAATCGGGTTCAGGTCTGGTTGGGTCGAGTCAAAAAATTCTGACCAATTTTGCCATGTCTAGGAAAATTTGAGGGTGTCTTGAATTTTTGTTCTGACCTAACTTTATTGATATTTCTATTTCTTTCTATCCCTCTTGGCACCTCATATTTATTAGTCTTTTGGCCAAAATAAAAATACAAAAGGATACGTATTGTTCCACTCTATCTAAGAAAATTATGATAGAAAATTTGAAAGAAGCATAACAAGATGAAGTTATTACTTATTAGTCTCATGGTGGGGATTTAAAATGGATATCCTTGTAATTATTATTTTTATTTTTAATTTATTTTGACTTCTAAAAGCTCATATTTCGATTGGACTGATTTGCAGCACCTTCGTGTTCATTTTTATTTTTCTAAAAATAAAATTTTATATTGCTTAGATTTAACAATTTTATATGGTCAAAAAATGTTTCTATATATATACATTTTGTTCCAATCCATAATGAAAAAAATAGACTTAAAAAATTCTTAAAAAGTTCTAAACAATTAATTAGAAAATAAAGTAGATTTAATCTCTTAAAAAGTTCCAAAAATTTGAAACAAATATTGTCTAAATAACGTATCCTTTACAATGTATGGGTTATTGCCTAGGGGAGCAGCTTGTGTCCAGTGCCAGTGATCACTGGACACATTGCGATGCAGACACGTGTCCAAGACTGAACACGTGTCCGTATCCTAACAGGTCTAGTGGCTACTGGCCACTGGATAGAAGCCAGACCCATTGCCTAGTTTATCATGGTACTTTAAGTAGATTACCATGAGTCTGAACATTCTCTATCTTCTACCTCTTATTTGAAATATTAAAAATCTCAATCATTTGACCCCCACTTATTTAGAGGAAGAGTTTGGGCCAACACGCAAGTGGAGTATTAAAATAATGATTAATGGTGCATAAAATTATATACATCTGGAAATTAACGCCAAAATCAGATTCAACTTTTCTTAAAAAAAAAAAAAAAAAAAAATCAGATTCAACCTTCAAATGGATGTCTATGTGAGGAAATTAGGAAAAAGCATATTTACAGTAAGGGGATCATGCAAATCCAATACTCACCTACAAGGAAGGGTACTTAATGCAAATCTGTCATCTATCCTAGGAAGGTGTTTATTGCAAATCTCTTTTAATAATTGAACGATTAAATTTACTATTTCCTATTAATTTAAGAGTAACGCTATAAATACAAACTATTTTATAAAACTTTTACAAATTGCTGATGTGGCAAATTCTTACTAGTTCTAATATGGGTTCATCACTAACATCACATTTTTACTTACAATAACTATTTGGAAATACTAAAACCACATCAGCAGTTTGTAAAAATTTTGTAAAATAATTTGTGTATATAGCATTACTCTTAATTTAAACTTTAAAACAATCGTTCAGTATTTATAACTTAGAAATCCATTTCGTTCATTACGTGGATTAGTCTAGATGGAATGGTCAACAAAAATTTACCAACCGTTTATAAGCACTATTTTCAGACCCAAACTGGACCGGAAAAATCGGGAACCGAATTGAAATTCGGTTTTTTAAGCATAGAAAACCGGACATATGTGGCAATTCCATGAACTCCTAAAACCAGGGTTGGACTGCACGGTTCATGCAGAACCTGTGGCAAGAACTGTGAGGTCCAACCCCTTAGCAATTTTTTTTTTTTAATTTTTTATAAAAACAACTTAATACAATTTTATTCTACTTAATTAAATTATCCATCTCTTACAAGGAATAAAAGAAAATTATAATTAAAATCATTCAAAGATATTCAACTTTACTTCAAAAATTAATCATAAATTTTAATGTTTTCATGGTTATTATTTTATTTTATTTTATTAACTTTTTTATTTAATTATTAAATATATACTTGAAAATCATTAAATTTCCCTCATATATACAGATATATTAGTCAATTTTGCTAGTTTTATAAATTTAATATTTATATTTAGGCTTTAATTAATTATTAAATTAATTATGACATCATCACGGTTCGACTCCGGTTCAACCTCGATTCGACCTCAAAAACCTTGAAACTCTCATTTTTATGGTTTAATGAACGATCAGGTTTCAAAACCTTATTTATAAGTCAACACCTTTTTCATTTAGTTTATAGTTTTTATTTGATTTTAAATTCAGGAGAGTAGTTGTAGAAACTGACAAACTTTATATTAATGACCATTAATTAATTTTCTCTGTAAATGGAATATTTCAGCTATTGAAAATTTTGGCTCTCGAAACTTTCAACTTCCAGAATACTGTAGCTCCTAGGAAATGATGATGGGGTACATGATCCTGCATGACATCAAGCCATCAACAATTACGTTACTCAAATGATGATGATTTGGGTGGATCATGCATGACATCAAGTCATCAACAATTTACAATCCTATATTTATATTTATTTATATGTCATAGAGTCATTGACTACGACTAATTAAATTGGCAAAACTTTTAGTGCATCTATATATATAAAAAGCCTTACACGTTCTTCTACCTCGTCAACTATTCATTCATTCTTCGCAACTTTCGCTACAAATTTTCACACAGACAGAAACACATACACAGACAGATAAAAGACTCCATTGATTGATTAATGGCTACCAAAGTTTATATTGTGTAAGAACCTCTCTCTCTCACTTGTTTCGTTTGTCTTTTACACGTACATATGTCATTCTCTGCTTTGGTTGTTCTGCTTCTAAATTTGGGTTATATATATAATTTCGTTTTTTAGAAGAAACCAATAATTTTTTTAGTTCCTCACTAATTAGTACCGCTCTAATAAAATTCATGTAATGAAAATAAAAACTCTCGACGCTCAAATGATGAGTTGGATTTGAAAAGATAACTGAACAGATTGGATTTTTGTATTATAACGGATTGGTTTTCTTGATATTGGCATAATTTGTATGTTGTATCTTGTCCAAGTTTTGTGAATGTTATTTTCATATCCTAAAGGTCTGTTTGGTTTCTTGAGAAAGAGCTTTTAAGGCTTTGCTTGGCATTGATAAAATTTTTTACCTTTTGTGCTAGTAGAAATCTGTAGATGTTAAAGGAATTCCTGATTTTTTTTTTTTTTTTTGGGGGGGGCGCTTAGAATCGAAGAAGCCAAATTAAATAATCAATTTACAACTTCTTTGTAGTTTGTTATGTTAAATTGTTGATTCTCCCAAAAGTATAAGCTATTAAAAAATGGTAAATTTAATCATTTAAATTTACCATGTTATATTACTTATTGTTTCAAAAGTTAAATTACCAAAATTTTGAAAGAATTGGTAATTTAACATGGTATCAGAGCAAAAGATCTTAAGTTCAATCATTATCTTCAATTTTGCTTCTCATTTAAAATGTTAAAAATCTCACGTACTGGGCCTCATTTATATAGAGAAGAGTTTAGACCCATATGTGAAGAAGAATATTAGAATTATGATTAAATGATTAAAAATTTACAATTTTCCAACTTAATTTTTTAGGACAATTCGTAATTTAACATGTACAATGCCAAATTCAATTCTATTAATTACATCAAGAGGCCAAGATACTGTTTAGTGTAACCAAGACATGCAGATGCAGTGCTGTTCTTCTTTAGCTTTAATGCATCATATCCAATGTTTACTAAAAAAGTAATACAAAAAAAACTGTATCATATCATATCCAATGTTTACTAAAAAAGTAATACAAAAAAAACTGTGACAAAAGAAATATATTGAAAGTCAGAATGCAATTAACAAGAAATCAACCATAAGTACCTGCACCTTGTTAGCCTTGGTTGTAAATTTTGATGAGGTCAGCGTGCTTTTAAATAAGATTCTTTATTGATTATGAAAAAAAAAAAAAAAATTCTTGTAAAAAAAATAATACTAATATGGTAGAATAAAAATAATACCGAAAGAAACAGATTTATAGTACAGGGCCCAAATATTTTTCGTGCTTCATGTTGCATATAATTTCCTAGAGATGGTTGCCTAAAGTGAAATGACTACATTATGCTATGAAGTAGCCACACATGAATAAAAAAATTGTGACTGTGAAACCTGAACTACCTTTTGAAATCATGTCTGAAAGAAAATTGGAGGACCATGCCTTTTTTTAGAGGTTGAGGTCCCATATCTCAATTGTACTCATCATTATTGAGATAGTTCTTGCCACATATGGGTCCTTTGCTCTCAATCCTTTCCTTCACCTGTTCCCTTATGAGAACAGTAATTTAATCCTCCGTTTTAACAACTCCCAAATGCTTTATTGGAATGATTTTTATTTCATGTCTTGTTATGCTTCAAGATGAATTCATCACCATCGGAAAACTAGGTAAATTTAAATTTGGCTTTCTTTGTAGCTGACTCTAAAATTTTGAGACCAAGGCTTGGTTGTTGTTTGAAGACCACGACTTAGGAAACAACTGTATTAATTTTCTAAGTGTATTGCACTAGTATAAATCTGAGTGATGTAATTGAAACTTTCCTGATGAATGGTGCAGTTACTATTCTACTTATGGACATGTTGAGAAGCTGGCTGAACAGATAAAGAAAGGAGCTGAATCCGTGGAAGGAGTAGAAGCAAAACTGTGGCAGGTGTGTGATTGTCTTTTTAGTCATTAGCTTTTTTGAACTCTTAGGTTAAGATGTGTAATTCAATAGTATTTCTTAGTGAGAACATTGGCTACTACAGTTCATAGAATTGTTGCAATTTGAATGAATATACATAGCTATTGACCGGTACCTAATTTGGCAAGGGCATCTGCACATATATATTTGATTCTCTATATATATGTTTTAATTCTTTAGCATGAATTCTATAAAGCATCTAAGAATTGAATTGGACTGTCTTATTCAACAACGTTTCTTCACTGTAGCTTGCCTACCAAGAAACATTGGCTAGGGGAAAAACAGAAAAAATTAGAATATGAAATCGGTATTGTCTTCTGCAAAAGTTAGAATGTCTTAACTTGATGAAATATGTCTGGCTCTCTTGCAGGTACCCGAGACATTGTCTGATGAAGTTCTTGGGAAGTTGGGAGCACCACCAAAGAGTGATGTACCTGTCATTACTCCTGGTGAGCTTGCTGAGGCTGATGGTTTACTTTTTGGTTTCCCAACTAGATATGGAACGATGGCTGCACAATTTAAAGCCTTTATAGATTCAACTGGATCGCAATGGAGGACTCAAGAGCTTGCAGGCAAGCCTGCAGGACTTTTCTATAGCACTGGATCACAAGGAGGTGGACAAGAGACTACCCCGTGAGTTTTAATTTCACAAGTTTCACATATATTAATTTTTAAGTATTGTTAATATGTACCAATCACAATTGACCATATCAACAGTTGTGTAAAAAATTTGTGAAAAATACCTTTTAACTAAGAAGTTAACATATTGTTGTCCTATTGCTTTTTATTGGAAAACTATGCAGCTTGACAGCCATTACTCAGCTTGTTCACCATGGAATGATTTTTGTGCCTATTGGGTACACATTTGGAGCTGGCATGTTTGAGATGGAGAAGGTGAGAGGTGGCTCCCCATATGGTGCAGGAACTTATGCCGGGGACGGATCAAGACAGCCTTCTGAGCTAGAGTTGGACTTAGCTTTCCACCAGGGAAAGTATTTTGCTGGCATTTCAAAGAAACTCAAGGGAACAGCTTGATTTTATCCCTCACCATATATACAACATTTCCCATCTCAGAAATTGTTTTCATTTGCCTTGTTGTATTAAAACTATAATTATGTGTTTTGCTGATTATTTTCCCTTCCATTTGCCTTGTTAGTAATAAAACTATATTTGATTTTATCTCAGAAACTGTTTCCCTTCCTTCCAGTATGTGTTGTGTGTATGGCCAATATATGCAAAGTCAAGTTCTCTTATTAACTTATTGGACCATGCTATATGCGTATGCAACTATGCATTGTAGTTTTGTGGCTAACATAGAATAAAAGAACTTGTTATTGCAACATTTTTTTTAATGTTTTGACTAGGAGATGTAGAATCCAAAAATACCGAATCCCACTACTGTTTGAAAAGAAGTGCAGCAAAATGAGCTCTGCCCATTTGCATTTGAAGATTGAGATGAGCCACATTTGATAATGCCCCTTACATCTTTGAATGTATCACATTTGGTTGCCCATAACTGACGTGGATGTTTCATAATATTCTCAAAATGACTAGCCCATGTGAAGGTGATAGATAACCTTTGGTTTTATTCTCAAATGATTTTAGATGGAAGGATATACCAGTCTTAATGATGTTTTTGATTCTCCACTACAAGCTCTCATATGATCCATCCTTTTCATTTTGCAGAAAATTCGTTTTGCCCCAATCCCTTCCCCAACCTAACCTTTAAGTTTAGAAATACTCAACCCAATCTTAAAACCAACCAAACCCAATTGGATTGGGCTAGGTCATCAAGTTGGGAATATGCTGTTGGGCTTGGACACAAATCCTACTTCTGTAAGGAATATGATGTTAGGCTTGGACATGGTTGACCGAGTGAATCAATTTTTTGTTAAGGTTCACTTTCACAAGATGACCATGGAATATTCTAACTGGCTGGTGAACAAAATTGCGGAGAAGGAGGCTGACACGTCTTTTATGAGAAAGCAATTTCTTAAAGATAATCAAGACAAACATGAGGACAACAACTATCAGTTTAAAAGGAGAGACAAAGATGACAAAGTACCTACCATAGATGGAACCAACGAAAAACCAAAGGAGAAAAGACTGAAAAAAAAATGACTATCTTATTTTTTGGCTTTGAATATGTTTATTTTAAAAGTTGATGTGAAACTCTTAGGTTTAGGAATTATTTAGGACTTTCGGGTTTATGGTTTTGTTTAGGGTTTGGTTTTTTTTTTTTTTTTTTTAGAGTGTATTTTAAGGTTTGGGTTTTGAAGTTTGTGTAATGGCATGGTTTAATTGAATGGTTAAATTTTGGGCAACAATTTTTTTCTCTGTTGTGCTTTATGGGTAAATGGTGGGTTTGGGGAAGTTGTGACTGGACCAATGTATGGTTGCCTACATACCTCCTTGGCAGAAGGATCAAGTCATCACGTGTAGACACTCGATTTTGCATCCATAATTTAATCTTGGAAGATGGCTAGAGTGACCATTCATATACCCAAAATTTAGGGTTGCATTACATGTATTAATTCATTCATTGCATATCATAAAAATAATATTGAGATTCTAACGATCGCGACAGTATATCCGATTCCTGAATCGGACCGTCAGATTGAAAGATATCATAAGATCAAGTTTTCACGGTCTGCATGCATTTTGTTTGGGTGAAACTGATCATGCATGATTAATTTAAATTAATTCTAATTGGTTAAACAATTAAAATTAATTAAATAATTCTGTGATTGGTTGTTGAGCAGTGGGCTAAGTGATCAGCAATTGCTCTTCCCTTTACAGACTTCTGGGTCACATATTTAATATCAAATTCTGGCAGAAGTAGAACCCATTTAGATGTTTTCCCATCTTGCACGAGCTTCTCCATCAGATATTTCATGGGGTCCATTCTTGCAATCAACAAGACCTTGAAAGCAAGCATGTAATGCTTGAGTTTTCGGGTTGCCCATACAAGTGCTACACATGTTTTTTCAAGTGGTGAATACTTCTCCTCATAAGCTAACATCTTCTTGCTGATATAATAATTTGCATTATCTTTTCTAGACTCCTCTAGGTACTGAGCAAGCAAAGCCAACATTGCTGTATCTGTGGTTGTGAGATATAACAATAATGGCTTTCCAGGTATCGGTGGAACCAGTATTGGTGACTTCATCAAATAACTCTTAATCCTCTTAAAAGCTTCTTGGCATTGTTCATTCCATACCATGGGAGCTTCTTTCTTGACCAGTCAGAAAAGTGGCTCACATGTCATGTTGAGTTGGGCTATGAATCTGCTTATGTATTGTATCTTCCCTAAAAATCCTTGAATCTCCTTTTCAGTCCTTGGAGGCTTCATCTCCACAATTACCTTGATTTTGTCAAGATCTACTTTGATTCCCCTCTGACTTACCATAAACCCCAACAGTTTTCCAGAGGTTACGCCAAAAGTGGACTTCTTTGGATTCAACCGCAACTTATAAAATTGGATTCTTTCAAAGAACTTCCATAAAGCTGGCATGTGCCCTTCGCGGTCTTTGGACTTCAAAATCATGTCATCTACATAAACTTCTACTTCTTTGTGTATTAAATCATGCAACGGAGTAGTGGCTGCACGTTGGTAAGTAGCACCAGCATTCTTAAGGCCAAATGGCATGACCTTGTAGTAATACGTCCCCTATGGAGTTATGAAGGAGATTTTCTCCATATCTTTTGGAGCTATTTTTATTTGATTGTATCCTGAAAAGCCATCCATAAAGGACAACAAGGCATGTCCTGCTGTGTTATCAACCAGGATGTCAATATGAGGCAAGGGAAAATAATCTTTCAGGCTAGCCTTATTAAGATCTCTGAAGTCTACACACATTCCCACCTTCCCATCCTTCTTCGGCACTGGAACCACATTAGCTAACCATTCTAGGTAGTTGACCACCCTCAGAAATCCTACATTGTACTGTTTCTTAACTTCTTCTTTGATTTTAAGAGTCCACTCTGGCTTCATTCTTCTCAGCTTCTGCTTAACTGGCTTCATGGTTGGATCTATCGGAATATAATGTTGCACTATATCTGTATCGATCTCGGGCATGTCTTCGTATGACCATGCAAATACTTCTTTGAATTCTTTCAGCAGCGCGACTAATGCATCTTTCTCAAAGGAGGTTAAGGTGTTGCCCATTTGTACCATCTTAGGTTCATCATCAGTTCCCAAGTTAACAGGTTGGGTTTCTTCTTTATAGGTTCTACATGCCCTTGTTTTAATTCCTCATTATTAAAAGTTTCTTTACCAATTTTAGAAATAAAACATTCAAAGCCAACATATAAGCAGAATCAGAAATCACATTATAAGGAATAAAGTTCTCAACAGACTCAACAGGAACAGACTTTATAGGAACACGATCACAAACAGACTTAACAGGAACAACAATACTAGCAGAAAAAGACTCAAGAGGGATAGAGATAATGTTTTTGGCAGGAGTGAGTGGCTCAACGGTCTTAATCTTCTTCAAAGAGTCTTCCATGGGGTGGGCGGCTCCTTCTCATGCCTAGTTCTTCAACTTGGTTGTGGCTTCAACAATGGCGGGTGGCTCCTAGTGAGTCGCTTTTTCTCTCAGCATTAGTACCATGGGATCTTCATCCATATAATCTGTGCTATCTCCATCAACCTCCATATCTATGGGCTTGTTAAATACATAGGCATCCAGGCGCTCTATGGTGTCCATCCACTCCCCAAATAGATCTTGCTTCCCTTTGTTGCTCGGGCGGATGTATTAGGGGAAGTATTCTGACTCATTCCCTCCCATTCTCTCATCTTCATCTTCAAATTCCTCTAGAGTTTAGTTTTTGAAACTGTGGATCATTAGCTTTCTGTCTGGCGTTGCCAATCTAGCATCTATGTCATCTTCTTCCTCAGTATATGGGGTCAGTGATTCAAGTTTTGAATTGTGGAATGACCCTAACTAAGGAATTTCTCTACCATGCTTGTCATATCGAGGGCCTGATCTTGAACTGACATCAGTAATGCAGCTCCAATCTGAGGGCTGCCTATAAGCATCATAATCTATACCTTCTTCTGCATACTCCTTTATATCTTCATTATATCTTCATCTTCAGCTTCTACATCATCCTCTATATTTACATCCTCAGCTTCTACATCATTTTCTATATCTACATACTAAGCTTCTGCATCATCCTCTATATCTCCATCATAGTAGTCTACATCATCATCAAAATGGTCTTTATAGAAAAGTCCTACATCTTCATCCTTTCTATCACTAGGGGGTTCTCCCTTATCATTGGCACTATATTGGCTATCATAGTCTTCACTACTGCTATTGTCACTATCACTATCACTGCTGTTATTGTCCCCATTATGTTCGCTGTCACTACTGCTGTTGTCACTACTACTATCACTCTTATTGTCACTACCTTCATCATCATCACTAAGGGCTTCTCCCCCTTCTACATCTTCATCATCTGTTGTTCTAGCTTCATATGGACTTTTCAATGCATGTTGGCAAGCCTCCCAGTACTCTTATTCTTATATATTGCAGATAGCATCTCCTAAAGCGTGGTCATTGCATCAGGATCCATGTAATTAGCCCAATTAGTCGAGACCCAATTTGCATCTTCCTTCTTTAGTTCTGGGAGCTTGTTTTCACAATCGAAGAATAGCTCAAATCCAGGCACCATTGTTTTCAACTCAAGATCGTATCTCAGTTCAAGGAATCCCCAATAGCGTTGACTATCTCCAGCTTTAACAAACTTTCCGTTCAATGTGGGAGCGTAAGGTCTCAGGGGTTCTGAGGGACAAGGAAGTCCCTTTGCACCGGCCATCCTCCTCACCTCCATTTCTAACAAGTCATCATTAGTAGATTTATAACCTAGCCCAAAAGGTGGTGTGGTAGTTGGAATTATCGGAACTTGAGCAGTTGCCTCTTTCACAGTCTTCCCTAAATTCATCCCTGGAAGATAATTCATTTTCCTCATCATTGCAACGACAATGTTATTGCTGTAAGGAGCATAGTCCATGGGAATCCTTTCAACCTCTTCTTCTCTTCTTCCACAACCAGGTTTCTCAATTTCAAAGCCATCCAAGGTTAATGGCTCCTTTTCAAAATCGATGCCAAAAATGGGCTTTGGTACAGTTAAAGTATCACCATATATGGTAACTATGGCCCCCTCATGCAAAAACTGAACCTTTCGGTATAGGGATGAAGGTACGGCCTCTGTATCACGAATCCATGGTCACCCAATGAGCATATTAAAGCACGAAGCTATATTCAACCCTTGGAATTCTACTTTCTTGATCATCAGCCCTATGGTGAGCTCCAGTGTCGCAGTTCCCAAGACCTCTCTTCTACTATTGTTATATTCTCTCACATGCTGATCAGTTGGCACAAAATCCTCAATGCTTAGGCTCAGGCAACTTGCAGTCTTTAAAGAACACACATTTAAGGTACTTCCGTCATCGATTAGGACCATTAGGATTCTCTTGCCTTTGGCATCTACAGTAATGTGTAATGGGTCATTGTGGTACTTCTCTTTCTTCATCAAATCTTTGTCAGAGTAGGAATAGTAAGTTCCCTACTTATAGACCCAATCATAACATTCAAATCTTGAGAAGTAGTGGTTGTAAGGACTTGGATTTGATTGAGAAAGTCTACCAGATTCTGGTGGTGCTTGTATGAGGCCATGAGTAAACCCCATAAAGATATATTGGCTTACGTCTTCTGCAACTGCTTAAGGACCTCATCCTCTTCATTGGGTGTTTGTTGGGTAGACTTGTTGAAGGCCTCTATAGGGTTGTCTGTCTCCAGATGTGGGGTTTGAAGTTTCTCCCCCCTTTGTGATGTGGGCAATTTTTGATGGATCATTTGCTTCAATGTCTTGGGGTTTGAAGTGTCTCTCCCCATATGTGGGTGTTGGGTCATCTGATTGGGGTTTGAATTGTCTTTCCCCATATGTGGATGTTGGGTCATTTGGGGCTTCTGTAGCATCTTCACTCCATATGTCATACCCTGCAGCGGATGTCATACTCATCAACTCTTCCCAAGTCATCATAAAGTACTCGGGTAGGTCGTAAATCAATTCAGACGAGTCCTCTTCTCCTTCAGACATCAAACAATTAATCCTCGGTGCTCTCCCAAAATTATGGTTGGGCAAGGGATTATTGGTGATGCTAGGCCTTGTAGGCGGTGTAATCACCTTAGTATTTATTAAATCTTGGATTGCATGATAGAGGTTATAACACTTGTCAGTGTCGTGGCCTAAACCTTGATGGTAGGCACACCTTTTACTCACATCAAACCTTGCAGGTAGTGGGTTTGGGACTGGTCTTGGGTCTAAGGGTTTTAGTAACCCTTTTGCTTTCAGTCTTTCAAACACTTGACTTATTAGCATATACAGCTCGTGAAATTCCCTCCCAGGCCTTAGAGGCGGCCCTTGTGATATTTACATTAGGGTAATAAGTTGGTAGGGATCATTTTTATATATATTAGAGACCTCTACAGTTTTAGAATTAGACCCAAAATTCATTTTTCAATTTATTGCATCCTCAATTTGGGTACCAGTAGCAATTAAAGCCTTAAAATTTGGAAAATACTGAACAAACAAATATTTATGGTATATAGGTAACAAGTTTTTTACAACCATGGTTAATTGCTCTTCTTCATTTGGCCTATTTATTATCTATGCAACTTTGGACCTCTACTTGGTAATGAAGGCAGAGAAGGACTCTTTTGGCTCTTGTTTAGTGGTCTCAAATCTCTCCTTGTCACATCCACTTCTATATTGTACTTGTATTGGTTGTGAAACTCACTACAAATGTCTTCCTAGTTTCTTGCTCTATTGTCTTCAAAATTAAGGAACTACCTGAGAGCGGCTCCAGTGAAGCTGTTTTGGAACATTTGTGCCAGCATTTCTTCAGTAGTCCCCTGGGGCTGCATAGCCCTCATGTACATCTTTAGGTGGGATTTGGGGCAGCCTGTACTGTCGAACTTGTCCAAGACCGACATCTTGAAGTTAGGGGGCAATCTCACATCTAGGAGAAGCGAGAGTGACTGGTAATCCATGAGGTCCTCCATCTTACGGGCCCTTTTAATCATCTCCTCCATCTTATTTATCCTCTCATTAATCTTCTTCTCACCCTCTAGGATATGGAGATTCTGATCAGTCCTGTTTTCCTCTTGGCTTCCCTTCAAGTTCTGAAACTACTGTACGATAAGGTTCATGTCCTCTCTCAACTAAATTTGGCTTGCTACCATGGTGTTTAGTAGCTCTTGAGTGTTCATTGGCTTTTGAGTGTTTGGGTGCTCTTCCCCTTCTGCCATGGTGATAGAGTCTTTGGGCTTCTTATGGCTTGGGCTATCTTGCAAGTCGAACACAAGATTGAGATGTTGTAACTGCGGAGTGCCTTCTACACTGACAGGCCTTAGCACTATGATAGGCTTGGAACTAGAACTGCTAGCTTGGCTGTTGTTCTTGGATTCTCTTTGGAGTCTTCCTTCTAATCTTGACCAAATTCTTCCCTAAGAAAAGGCTTGGTTGGGTTAAACAAAGCTAGGTCCCTATCTATATCAATCTACCAACCAAACAAACACACACAAAATGCAATGCAATATTAACATCGACCGGCTTAAGGATAGGTTCTAAGTCATTACATTGTAGGATGAGTTTGTTGTTTCATTGTTTCCCATAGCTAGGATGTTACACCTCCCAACTTGTAATGCGATGAACATTACATTGGTCTAAACAACATGGTTTATCCTTTGTAGTCAATAAGAAATGATCCAGTGACTTTGGGCTATGAGTTGGTGAATTCACCACTGGATACTCAAATCTAATGAAGACCGGTGATCCATGGTTACTGTAGAGAGGGAAAATTCCCGACCTATCACAAGCTGACACGTCACACTACCAAGTCCACAAAATACAGCCAATTACAAAGTGCCACATATTGCTGCTAGGTTTTACTATCACTACTCAGAAGCCAATGAAAATTTGCCAAGTGTCATGCAAAAACCAATCACGCATCAGCGCATGTAAGCGATGACACAAGCAGTCTCGCATGTGTAAGCGATGACACAAGCAGTCTCGCACGTGTAAGCGATGACACAAGCAGTCCAGCGCGTGTAAGCGATGACATAGGCAGACTAATCAGGCTGTGACATGTGTCACCAATCAGACTCCGCCATGTGTCGCTCACTCACCCACAAACTCCTATAAATAGAAGCCTTCCTAATGCATTTGGAGAGATCTGGAGGAGGACACACCAAGCCATCTGAAGCACAAGAAGCATCAGAGAAGATTCAGAAGTATCAGAAGTACAGAAGCTCTGCAGGAATCAAGCCTCAAAGCCTTCAAGAACTTCAAGAACTTCAACCTCAAAATCGAAGAACACTCGAAGCAGAATTATCCAAACTATCTGCCTAGATCCTAAAGTTCACTGGAATCAAGCTCAAAAGCCTCCAGAAACTCCAACAACCATAAATTGGTGAAACTCAACGGATTCAAGCCTCCAAAGCCCCGAAGAACTTCCACCACAAACCTTCAAATACGAAGAACATTCAAAGCAGAAGCATCCAAACTATCTGCCTAGATCCTAAAGTTTGCTGGAATCAAGCTCAAAAGCCTTCAGAAACATCAACAAATCACAAATTAGTGAAGCTCTAAAGATTCAAGCCTCTAAAGATTCAAGCCTCTAAAGCCCCGAAGAACTTCCACCACAAACTTTCGAAGACGAAGAACGCACCAAGAACACGAAGAATAAAGAATTGCTAACAAGCTCATAGCCAGAGATTCATTGTAATTCTGTTTCAAAGGTCTTCGATCCATTCCTCAGCCAAATTGAGGAATATTTTGTGTTCAAGTCAAAATCATATTACCACAATTCCAATCAACAAATCTTTCAAGGAGATCGAATCAGAGGATCGCTCTTTTGTAATTACAGAGAATTGTACCACACATTCATCAATACAAATTCGCATTTGTGAAACTATTTTACTTGTTTGATTTATTTCGAACGAGAAATTTAGTCTTCCACAGTTACTATCACTATGCGTTAAGATGGGTGCATGCATATTTGTTGTTTTGATGGCACACACTATGACAGTTAGGGAAAGCTTTTAACAGTCAACATGGTAAATTCAAACCAAATATCATACAAACATATCAAGACATAAGCAACCAAAAAAAAAAAAAAAAAAAAAAAATTCATACAAAACACAAGGGTATATAATTGGTCACTTAAAGTCTAACACGAAACTTAGCCCTCGACATCCCTAGTGGAGTTGCCACTATGAGAGACCGGGAAAAAACTCCTAAGGGTGCTCTCAAAAAGAGATTTAGGTGGGGCACCTCTCTTTTGGGGTAATTGTGTGGAGTCGCCACTTATTTTTTTGTTACAAAAAATAAGAAAAACATAAATATAAAATTACATCAATTTTTTTTTTTTTTTTTTTGAGAAACAAACACACACACACACACACACAAGAGAGAGGGAAAGGGATTCTAACACAAAGGCACACCACAACTCCCCTAAAATTACATCAAATTTATCAAACTTCATTAATTATGTAAATACAATCTTGATCAAATAATCATTACAGGGCTTTGGTCCTAAATACAATCTAATCTTGGTAGATTAATATTACAAGGCTTTGATCCTAGTTACAACTTACCAAAACAAAAAATAAAACACTAGTCTACTATCCAAAAACCTAAGTTTGGGGGCTTGGTTATGGAATGAAAAGGTGTTAGACACTCATTCTGCCCAGACAGAGTCTAGTCTTCTAGACTCTAAGAGACCATTATATACCCTTTTAAAAGATGCATGACATTACAATGACATATTAAAAGTTCCTAAATTCAAAATTAATTCACTCTTAAAAAAAAAAAAAAAATATGCAATTTTTATTTTAAAAAAAACCATTTTTTTATTATAAAAAATTTCAGATTGTATTTAATGAAAATACAGATCAATATTGTATGCTTGGAAAATTCAGATTTGTATTTAATGAAAATACAGATCAGTTTTTTTTTTTCCAGAAAAAATTTCAAATCTGTATTTAATGAAAATAAAAATTTGTTTTTGTTTCAGAAAAATTTCTAGATCTATATTTAATGAAAATACAGATCTGTTTTTGTTTCAGAAAAATATCTAGATCTGTATTTAATGAAAATACAGAAATGTTTTTTGTTTTTTGTTTTTTTTTAAGTGTAATGATTAATTGCAAATTTTGAAATTAAAGAAGAGTTAAATCATAAACATGTTAATCAACTAAGGAAAATTCCAACTAAACATATAAACATGGCATATATAAATTGTGAACAAGATCATATTGACAATGACATCAGACACATATTCATAAAAAAAAACATGCAATGAACAACACAAACATATCAATTAAGAGAAAAGAAAAATAAACAGAAGAACAAAATTAAATACCTACTTGCATGAATGTACCCTTCGATGGAAGAATACTTTAGAAATCAAAGAAATTTTCACTTCTTTGAGATCTAAAATATTTTACTTACAAAAAAGAAGTTCTTAAAACCAAGGTTTCCAGAACTTTTTTAACGTAAGGGGAACAAAGAAGTTTTAAAAAAGAAGGCCTTGATTTCTGATTTTTTTTCCTCTATTTATAGAGTTTGAATGCTTGAAAAATAAGTTGAATAAGATCAAATACAAATTGGAATGCGTCGTTATCCCCAAAAATTCAAAAAGGATAGGTTTTATCCTAATTAGAAGGTTCCCCAGCTGGGCCTCAAGTCTATGACAATCGACACTTGGGAAGTGCCGATCGGCACATGGCCATGTGCTGATCGGCACTCCAAGAGTGCCGACTGGCCCCTCGTGGATGTCGGGCCCCTTTTCCAATTTTGGTTCAATTTGGACTCTTTTTTGAGGACTTTTGAGTCGAGAATTGCACCTAGAGGCATTTCTTAATTCATATTCTAAAATTAATCCCTTTTATCTTGATAATTAGGTCATTAAAGTAATAATTATCTAATAGATAAATATCCCAAAAAGACTTAATTATCAACAATTTTCTCATTATCTGATTATCCATTTTATTCCCATGCAAGCAGATTTATTTTTGACAAAACCAACGACCAATCACAAAATTATTTAATTAATTTTAATTGTTTAACCAATTAGAATTATTTCAATTTAATCACACGTGATCGATTCCACCCAAGCAAAATGCATGCAGATCGTGAAAACTTGATCATGTGATATCTTTTAATTTGACGGTCTGATTTGGGAATCGGGCATACCGTCGCGATCATTAGAATCTCAAGATCATTTTAATGATATGCAATAAATGAATTAATGCAAGTAATGCAACTCTAATTTTTGGGTATATGAATAGTCATTCTAGTCATCTTCCAAGTAGTGCTGTCCAGACCCAACTAGAGCCTGACAACCTGGCAAAACTGCCGACGCCGACCCGATTCTGGCCCGAACCGAAGGTCCAGTCGGTTGGCGGTGGGTTTTTGTTCTCAAGAATCGACACCGACGAGTCGAGTGGCGGGTTTGCTTCTCCAAAACCTGAGCAACCTAAACCTGATCAGAGCTATTGAAAAATCCAGCCAAATCCTGTAAAACAAGCCAGATCCAACGAGATCTCAACCAGATCCTGCTAGATCTGGTGGGATTTAGCCAGATTTGGCCAAATCCGACCAATTTTTAGCCAAAAAATGTAGATTCTAGCAAAAAAAATGTAGATTCCAGCAAAAAAAATGCAGATTCTGGTGATAAAATGCAGATTCTGGTGGCTTTTCCTAGATTCTAGCGACTTTTTTTTTTTTTTTTTTTTTTTAAAAATTCCGGCGACCGACCGAACCGATTGATGCTCACTCCTCACCCGAAACCGACTCAATTGATTTTTTCGGCGATCGGTTTTGGGTTCCTCCACCCTCCACCTGACGCCGGCGGGTCGAGTCTATGTTGGGTCCAAAACCGACCCGACCCGACTTGTGGACAAGCCTACTTCCAAGATTAAATTATGAGTGCAAAATCAAGTGTCTACAGGCACCCATTAACTAAACCAAAAAAGAAACACTAGAAAAGAGAACATAAACCATGCTTCATTAAATGAAGGCTTACTTCCTTTTGAGCTTCAAATGAGTTGAGTATAGGATTGTAAATTAGTAGATTTGAGTATTACAAGTTTAGGCTTGTTAATTTAATTTAATTTCAAATACGAACCAAGCTCGAGCTCATCACCAAATTAGATTATAAGTTCAAGTTTGGTTCATTTATTTGTTGAGCAAGTTTGAGCTTATTCACAAGTTACATGATTATTATTATTTTTTCCTATATTAAGTAAAACCACGACTAAAATGTTTTACCCTTTCACAAATCTATAAATTTTTACTACAAATAGATTGTTTATGCTATGAATAAACTACAAATAATGATTTTATATAATATGAACCAATTTACAACTTTATACAATCCAATTTCAAGTCTATATAATATATTTTTAGACAAGTATACATATTAATATATAGTTTTATATATAGTTAATTCAAGTCCTTGCCCTAATGTTCACTAGCTTGTCCACAAATACATAATTATATTTGAGCTTAACTCGTTTTATAATCAAGCCTAAAGTTGGACCTAAACTTAAACTTGTCTTGTTTACTAAACAAATGAACATAAACAAGTTTTTTTTTCTCAAGTTGAGCTTGAATTGTTTATAAATAGCTTGGTTCATTTACTAACTCTAGTTAAGTGTGCTTTTAAGTTTTAACAACACAGCCATAGGGTAGTATTTATCACACACACTTGTTGCATATACTTTTACACACGAGAAAGTTGCACAAAAATAGTGACTTGAGTCATGATTTCCAAGCTCAAAATTGCAAAAAAAAAAATTTAATTTTTTATTTAGAGATACTTGTATAAAACAAGTATTTCCCCAAAAACAATAAAACTTAATTATTCATTAAAATTCCCAATTAAATTCAATCACAATTGTATTGAATTTAATTTTCTTAGGAAAATAAAATGCTATTTATGTTTTATTTAATTAAGAAACCTAATATAACGCATCCAAAGTCTAAACTATTCTGCCTAAATTTTGTCCCCACTAACAAATATGACAGCAGCAAAGACAGAAGACCTGCCAATGCGGCGTCGTTTAATGCCCTAAATACGGTGGGTAGAAAAGGCCCAAAAGCACCCTTAACCACAATGATGCTTTCATCACATTTAGCCCACCGCTATATATCCAGGCATCCTACCATCATAAACATCTATGTAAATTTAGGGCTTTGCAATTTTTAATTATTAAAAATAGACAGAAGCATGACGAGACTCATCCCAAAAAAGAACAGTCACACTCACAATTACAATCACACTCATCCTCGATGACTTCAATGTTATTGACTTGTTTCAATATTCATTTTTTAGGTAGGTTTTATCACACTTCTATATTTTTTTTCAATGATTAAATAAAGCAATACCCTAAATTGGGATGAATAGAAAATTTCAACATTTTATAAAATTAAAAAAATAAATAAATAAAGCCTCTTATTGCGAAAATTTTCAACATCTGCAAATTTGACTAATGAAATGGAATAATTTCTTCTCCCATTCTTTGTCAAACTAGCTCTTACTATAGTAACTATACCCTCAAAAATGTTATTAAATATATATATATATATATATATATATATATATACCCTCAAAAAAGATACACACTCATCCATGAAATAATGATTTCAATATTATTAACTTATTTCAATATTCATTTTCACACTTTTATCTATATTCAGTGATTAAATAATGCAAAACCTTAAATTGAGATGAATAGAAAATTTCAAGATTTTCTAAAAATTGAAAAGCCTCTTAATTGCAAGAGGAAAAAAAAATTCAACATGTGCAAATTTGACCGAAGAAAATGGAATAATTTCTTCTCCGATTCTTTATCAAACTAGCTCTTACTATAGTAACTATGCCCTCAAAGACACACTCACACTCATCTATGAACTAACAACTTCAATATTACTGACTTATTTCAGTATTCATTTTTGCGGGTAGGTTTTATCACACTTTTATCTATATTAAGTGATTAAATAATGCATAATTCTAAATTGAGATGAATAGAAAATTTCAACATTTTTAAAAAATTGAAAAGCCTGTTATTACGAAAATTTTCAACATACACAAATTTGACTGATGAAAGGGAATAATTTCTTCTCCTATTCTTTGTCAAACTAGCTCTTACTATAGTAATTCTCAGCACAAAAAAAAAAAAAAAAAAAAAAACACTCATACTCATCCATGAAATAATGACTTCAATATTATTGAATTATTTCAGTATTCATTTTTTTGGTAGGTTTTATCACACTTTTATCTATATTAACTGATTAAATAATGCAAAATCCTAAATAGAGAGGAATAGAAAATTTTAACATACACAAATTTGACTTGAGAAAGGAAATAACTTCTTTTCCTCATAAATAAAATAAATAATTTATATCTATATTAGACCTCATTATTCAATATTTTCATAACAAATTTTATGTGTTAAGTTATTACTTGTTTTTACTAATGGGCAATAAAGTAATTTTAGTAATAAATTCAAATTAAAAACTTGTAACAATTTGCCAATTACAAAGTTTAGGCTCTTTTGTAGTTGTATTTTGGTTATATAATGTATTATAAACCTAATTTAAAACACTATTATTATTATTATTATTATTTTTGTATATATTCTAATAAGTATTACAGTTTACTCAAAAACAAATCTGACAACTAGGTTTTGTTACGAAAGAGTATGTAAAATAAAAAAAAATAAAAAAAAAACACACCTGAGCGGGGCCAGAAATAGCGCGAGTAGCCAGATCATTGACACGCGCGAGAGTGTTCCAAAACAAAATCCAATCTCCAATTAATTTAGGCTGAGAGAGAAGTGAAGAGGAGTCACATCCACTCACAGAAACACATCCTCCCTCCCTTTCCGCTCTCTCTTCCCCCTTCAAATAACTCTTTCACCTCTCTTCTCCTCACATCCTTTCCTTCCAATCCAATCCAAATTCCTCTCTCTCTCTCTCTCACAAACTCAACTCTCTCAGTGCACAAAAGGCAAAGAAAAGCTTCAAACAGAGAAAAATGGCGGCGAGGGTAGATCTGGACGGGAAACCAATCAAGCCTCTGACGATATGCATGATCGGAGCTGGTGGTTTCATTGGCTCCCACCTCTGCGAAAAGCTCATGGCGGAGACGCCGCACAAGGTGTTGGGTCTCGATGTCTACAGCGACAAGATCAAGCACCTTCTCGAGCCCGCGGGGGCTCACCCTTGGTCCGATCGCATCCAGTTCCACCGCCTCAACATCAAGAACGACTCTCGCCTCGAAGGCCTCATCAAGATGTCAGATCTGGTTAGTTCCACTCCTCTCTCTCCACATTTCCATTTCAGTTTCTCTCAATTTCTTCGTTTTTTTGACACTTCTTGAATTTTTGGTAGACGATAAATCTGGCGGCGATTTGTACTCCGGCGGACTACAACACGCGTCCACTCGATACGATTTACAGCAATTTCATCGATGCGCTCCCAGTGGTACGCATTGATTGAGAACAAAATCGCGTTTTCTCGGCGCGGTTTTTTTTTTTTTTCAATTCTTGTTGCATTTGGAATCAATTGGAATTTGATTTGATTGATTGGAACTTTTATTTATTTTATGTTCGCTTTACAAAGATTTGGTTGTTATCTGATTGACGGTGATGTGTGTGATTGTGATTTTGATTTTGATTAGGTTAAGTACTGCTCAGAGAACAATAAGCGTCTCATTCACTTCTCTACTTGTGAGGTGTACGGGAAAACGATTGGGAGCTTTCTTCCTAAAGACAGTCCTCTTCGTAAGGTAATCCTTCGCTTTCTTCATTTTTTTTTTTTTTACTTGTTGCCAATTCTTGATATAGTTCAGATCTGTGATTTTCTTGCTACCTTTTTTGTGATTAATTTGGCGGTTGCGTAATTCAGATAGTTTGTGGCTCAGCATTTGCTGTTTTGATGTAAATATGTTTTGGATGTATAATGTGGATCAAGATTTGAAATGATATGTGTAGGAATGATTGATTATTAATTTTAAGTGTAATAAATAATACTAGTAGTTTGAACTGCCATGAATGACTGTATAGATTGAAGATCTTTGTACAAAAGCACGGGTAATTCATTTATTATAGAAATTATTGATTTTCAAGAGCTCTCTTTTAGGTAGCCATCTTCTTTACATTATGAGTTTAAAGCCGTTTTCAGACAATGCGGGTTGTTTGTAGAGAATGTTATTTATTTTTTTTATATATTTTTGTTTTATTGAAGATAGTCTTACTAATGCCATTGTTATTTGTTTATATGTTTTCATCTAAAAGTAGTTATTCTTGTGTGTTTATTTTAGATATGGGTTTTTCGCACCTCCCTTATGTGGGCCTGTAGCTGGTTGGTTGTTTTTGTTGTTGTCACACATAGCTGACTGAGTTGTAGCATTCAATAAAAAAAATTGATAATTTCTGTAGCCTATAATCATATGCATATATTTGTTGAGAATTCTAGTCTTCTAGAAGTTGATGAAAGTTTTAGATGACGAAAATCTCAGTAATTTTATTTATTCCTGTCATTAGGTGTTTTTGAATGACGAGAGAATTTACTCTTTTTTTTTTTTAATTTAAAAAAAAAATAGAGAGAGAGATGGTTGGAGTACATTTCGGAAGTGGAAAGATTCTAGAATGACATTAGTATTTTTTTTTTTTTTAATACACGCAACCCACCTGTGGGTCTAGAACACATGACCTCACTCACCATCCCATTATTATGGGAGTAGTAAGTGCCAGTTGAGCTATAGCTTAGTGCCATTTTTTTAAAAGAAAAAAGTAACAAGAATTGGTTCAGGTTAATGTTACAATTTTATCATATGAGAGAGAGATAGAGGGGTTAGTTATGAGGTGTGTTTGCTTATGTGAGTTACAAGGTTGGTTAATTTTTTCAGGGTCAACAAGTTTCTTAAGGTTTATATGAGGTTGGTTATGAGGCATGTGTGTTTTATGAGGGGTAGCTTTTGTGGGTGTTTGTGTGCGTTTTTATATCAGGTTGGCTGGCAGTTTCTCTTTGTTCTGAGTACTTATTTGGAGTAATAACCATTCTCTCTATACACTGAGGTATAAAACTGCTTTTCTTATGATAGAATTATAACTCACTTTTGACATTGTGAGTTAATGGTTGCCCTGACATTTTTGGTTGGGTCAGACTGACGTTTCAGAGTTTAATGCAAGTTTCGAAGAAACAATCCCTTTTCTCTTCTTATTATTGCTTTAAGTTTATCTGCAGATATTAGATTAATATGAATATGTTACATTACTTTGAAGTCAATGTGGTTTGTTTTATACCTTACTTTCTATGAGCTGACTCATTGTATTTGCTATTTTGTTCCAGGAGCCTGAATATTTCGTTCTTAAAGAAGATGAGTCCCCATGCATTTTTGGCCCTATTGAGAAGCAGCGATGGTCCTATGCATGTGCAAAGCAGTTGATTGAGAGGCTGATTTATGGTTTGCTACCTTTTCCATTGGCTTGGCTGTTTCCTAATTGGTATTTTGTAATGAATATTTCTGACTTCTTGTCTTATTACAGCTGAAGGTGCAGAGAATGGTCTGGAGTTCACAATTGTGAGACCTTTTAACTGGATTGGACCCAGAATGGATTTCATTCCTGGCATTGACGGTCCAAGTGAGGGCGTTCCCAGAGTTCTGGCATGCTTTAGCAATGTATGATCAGTTTTTTCGCATCTTTAGTGTATGTAGATATTTTAGAGTATTTCTCTTTTGTTTTGTATATTTGTTTTAATCATGTCCTTCCTGTATCAGAATCTACTGCGTCATGAGCCACTCAAGCTTGTGGATGGTGGTGTCTCCCAGAGAACATTCGTTTATATAAAGGATGCAATTGAAGCTGTTATGTTGATGATCGTGCGTTCTGATATGCTGCCTTTTTCTTTCATTTTAAATTTATGTTTGACATGACAGTGGCTGAGTACTGTGATCCTTTTCTTTTTTTTTCAGGAAAATCCTGCTAGAGCCAATGGCCATATTTTTAATGTGGGCAACCCTAACAATGAAGTTACAGTTAGGCAGCTTGCTGAAATGATGACTGATGTGAGTTGAAGGATTGTTTTATGTGTGTTTGGTTGGGAAAAGACTGGCTTAATTCTTGCCTTTTTATGCTTTTTTGGGATTTGAGAATTAATGTTCTTCCACTATACAGGTTTATTCAAAAGTAAGTGGTGAACCTTCTCTGGAAGAACCTACAGTTGATGTGAGCTCCCAAGAATTTTATGGTGCGGGATATGACGATAGTGACAAGAGAATTCCTGACATGACCATAATCAATAAACAACTTGGTAGGATTCTTTTCTACTCTACTTTTATCTCGTAAAGCCTCGAGATTTAGAAACAATTTGACAGAAGTTTATGGGTTTTCCAGGTTGGGACCCCAAGACATCGCTCTGGGATTTGCTTGAATCAACACTCACCTATCAACACAGGACATATGCTGAGGCTATGAAGCAGGCCATCGCAAAACCAGCTGCCAACTAAAGCAAGTTGGTGTTCGGTGGCACTTACGAGAAGGGGGATTCTTGCTTAGGTTGCTGTTGTCTACAATTCTTTTTACGGAAGTCCTATAATATATGTTAATCTTTGATTCCTACATACCCTATTTTTTGTTTTTTTTTTGGTTTTTTTTATCCTTTCCGGTGTCACTAGTCTTATAGCTGAAGTAGCTCAGGAATATGTTCCGGATATCTCTAAAGAAGACCTTAGATTCTGTTACTGAACTCTATCGTATAACTGTAACTGTCGGTAGAGCTTGGCTACGACATGTTGGGGGCCATTATACAAGGAAAGCCTGCTTTATGTTCTCACCTTCTCATGGGGTAATGGTTGTCATTTCCCTATTTTGTCACTCATAGGGCGTGTTGTTTGAGTTGCAATGTGTCATATATCCTAAATTATTATTATTATTATTATTTATTAATCTCAGGCAATTCTTTTGGTTGCTGGGTTCTACTTCTATATATGAAGTGTGATGAGAGTTATTGAATAAAAAAATAGTTTGTTCAAGAAAGGGAAAAGCTTTTAACTCTATTCTCAGTCATTACTTCTAGTTCTAACCAAAATTTCAGCAGTAGCAGTTCTAGTAATGTTTGACGTGCTTGCTTATTATACACGTACATCTAGTCATGTATATATCTTGTGGAACAACCTTGTTCTCAATATTTAGCTATAATGGCTTTGGGTCAAAGATTGGTTTAAATGCGTTTCCTTTTCTTACAATATAGTTTAAGTGAATGATTTCTACTTTTACTCCATTTCTGCAACCACCACCAGACCCAACAGTCAGAAAAATGAAATTGCAAATTATACCGTTATAATTTAGTGTAACTTTGATTTACACAGGGCCTATTTGGATTGAGGGGGAGGGGAGGGGGAGTGGAGTAGAGTCGGCTGAAAATAGACAAATTTTGGGCCAATTTTACTCTACTCTCACTTGATCTAAACAAACCATAAAAATTTTAAAATTTTGATCCATTCTCTTTATGTTATATAGTATTTGGATTTGGTCACTACCATTAATATTTGTTGTTGATGTGGCTGTTAAAAACTTAAAATATCACATGGCATTGACGGTGGTGACTTGGTGGATCTCTTATTTCTGGGAACCAATATTGTAATTTTGATATTAAAAATTGTGAGAAATTGGAGATGAGTGTCACTTTGAAGATATCAATTAAAAGTTAATTTTTTTTAATTAAATAAATTTTAAAGGTTTTCATATCATATATATTATTCAGATGTTAAATCTTAATATCTTGAGATTAAATTTAAGATACCAATTCGTCATCGTTGGTGCCAATCAAAAATGTTGTTAGCTCAAAATATATTGGAATGGGTACAATATATCAATATCAACACAACCCAAAAGTAACATTCTAATCAAACCATGGGCTGTTCTCAAAAACCCAAAACCCTCCAAATGGCTTCCTCCTCCTCTAGGCTGGGTCAAGATCAATTTTGATGTATCAATCAGGCCCAACAACTCCATGGTTGCTGCTGTTTGCAGGAAAGACAATGATGATATCCTATTTGCTCACTCACTTCTTCCTCCATCGGATCCTCTTCTTGGAAAGTTATTGTAGCTCTTTTAGCCTTGAAATTGTCTGCCTTGCTCAACCTCACTTTTGTTCGATTTAAAGTTGATTCAAGCACAGTTATTGAGGCTCTTCAGACTTCAGCTTCCCCTCCTGATTTCCCTGTCTATGTTATGTCAAATGTAGATGCCTCTTTAAGATCCCTCTCTTGTTGGGAATTTTGTTATGTTCCTAGGAACTTAAACTTTTTAGCCCATAACATTGCTTCTTGGGCAGCATTTTGTAATTGGGATGGACCCATAACAATCTCTAATCTTCTAGATTGGATCTTCTATATAGAAGGTAGAGATGGGTCTGGACCCGTTTCCCCCCTTTTCTCTTAATACATTTACTCTTAAAAAAAAAAAAAAATCTAGTCAAACATTTCTCGCATGCAGAGATATACGTCAAATAAATGGAAAATTATTTTGAAGCATTCTACAGAACAAGAGTAGAAACAATGGCATACTAAGGTTTGCAATTTGTCTAACAGTAATGCTATGAAACAACACAAAAGAAATAGATATGAAAGATATTTTTCGAATAAATTTTTGTTTGGCAAAAGAATTTCGAAGAAAATATTTGAATGATCAGAAAACAAAAGGAATAAGATTTGAGGCCTTCGTAAGAGGCCCAGAAGGCAGTAAGCCGACAGTTATGGAATTGTTCACAGGTAGCCCAGCCCGAAATGAAAAAGAAAATCACACACGCCCGGTGGGACTCGAACCCACAATCGCCTGATTAGAAGTCAGACGCCTTATCCATTAGGCCACGGGCGCTGTGCTTGACTCGTGATCTACAACAATAATATTAATAATATAAATAAGTTGTCTGATTAGAAATCAAATAGCTAATATCTTTTGGTAAAAGGGGGATTCAATAAAATAAAAAAAACACACTACACTAGGCTTTGATGGACCTACTTAATAAAACTAATAATTAAAGTGATGAGTATTTTATATTTTGGTGATTAATGACTAAAGTGGAGTGTGTGAAAATTGGAAATGATAGACTGAATTCGAGGTTAGTTTAGACTCAAGAATAAGAGGGGCAGATTAGAGGGAAATGAGTAAGAAAGGAAATGAAGGAACTCGGTATTATTCAACTTGGTTCCTAATTACAAGTGCTCACTCTCCCCTTTTTATAAAAAGGTTGTATAAAAAATGGCTATAACTAAACTATAACTAAATAAATGGTAGTAACATTCACATTATTGTGCTTATTACTAAAACTTATCGACATTGATGACTTATCACTAAGTACTAATTTACTTTTATAGCACCAGTAATGGGGATGCAAAAAAATACATATTTTACACCCTCAAATACTACTTTATTTATTTTACCAACCCATCCAACAATACACCTAACATCATAGTTTTTATTTTTACATACAACTCAATAAAATAATATAAACTAACCTATCAACTCATTCTCTCTCTTCTCTCCCATCTCTCTCTTTCATCTTTTTTGTACTTTCGTGTACTTTTATAGTTACTTTTATGTTTGGCAACCATGAATAGTAGGTTGTATATATAGAACCTTAGAGCATTAGCATTCGGAGATGCAAAAAAAAACATATTTTGCATCTTCAAACATTACTTTATCTATTTTACCAACCTATTTTACAACTCATCCTACACACCAGTTTTTATTTTTACATACAACCCAATAAAATAATATAAACTATCTAATAAAATAATAAAAAGTATTATTCTCTCTCTTTTTCCCTACTCACATTTTCTCTTCACACACAACCACATATTAAAATAATATTTTTTTTTACAACCTATGGATAGTATGCAGCCTTACTGTTCATAGGTTGCAAATTTTTTAAGTTTACAAACCCGATTGGATTGGGCTTTGGGTGACTTAGGTTGTAAAATAGCAATTGGGGGGTGTTTACACCCCCCAATGCTAGTGCTCTTACTATTCATGGATGCTAAATGTTTTTAGCAACCCACCCCAGGATGAAGCTCAATTTAAGCGGTTGGGTTGCTAAAATAGCAACTTGGAGAGTTTTACACCCCCAATACTAATACTCTTAGTTGTTTGTTATTGGGTTGTGCATAAAATTTGCTAGTAGTTATGGTGTTTTTTTTTGTGGAAGTTTGGTGATAAAGAATTGTAATATTTAACCCAAAAAGCTTTCACTAATCATGGTTATGGCTTGGTCAAGTTAATATTTTTTAAATTTGGAATATTTTGTTATTGTTATTAACCAAATGACTATATTGATTTTCTGCAAAACGTCAAAGGATAAAAAAGTCATTTCCTTTAAAACTTGGGCTGCAGTATCATTCTTCTAAATTTCAAAGGAGATTTTTGTAATTTACTCTTTTAAATTTGTAATACTGTTTGCCATTATGTTCTAAACATGGAAATCTTCAGATCTTTATTATTTTTTAATCTGCTAGTACATTTTATTCAATAATGTTAAAGATACAAACTATTTTACAAAAAATGTTATAAACTGCTGATGTAGTGAGTGATTATTGGTAAATGAAAAAATGATATTAATGATGGGTTTAGATGAAAACCAATAAGAGGTTGGTCACATCAACATTTTATAAAAATGTTGTAAAATAGTTTATGGACATAGCATTACTCCATTTTATTTTAGGTAGAAGTTGTTCTACCTGATCTTTGATTAAACTGCCCTTTGACTTCCCTGTCAAAGAAAGCTCATCCATGGTAATGATGGGTCCATGGTCTTGGGTAGGTTTTTTTTTTTTTGCTAAATTCTTAGGTAGAGTTTATTTTGACATGCAGGATGCAACTATGCCACAATTATAAATTAGTCTAGTCATTCAATTCATAGAAGTAAATATAATTAATCAAATCAATAAATGAATAGAACAATGACTTGAAAAGAATTGGAGTCCCATGCTATAACTGGTTGATGTATGGGACTGCTTTATTTATTTTTGAGGTCGCCTAGGCTGCTCAGGTCAATATACTAATTGAATTTTTGTGTAGGTAGATTTTTGTTTGTTTGTGCGGGGTATTAACTTGTAATCCTCCCTACATAGGTGTGAGCTTATATAATAGTAACAATCATTATGTGACAGGTATTGTCATACAAGCAAAAAAGAAGAAGTGTTGTCATACAAAATAAATTGCCAAAAGATTTTTGCAAATATTATTTGGTTTAAAATATTGTTAAATTGGAGGGACACTTGGCATAAAATCATAATAGATTATTTTAATTCTTTGTTCAGTTTGAATTTCAACTTTTCTCAAAAAAAAAAAAAAAAAAATCAACTATATAATAATATAGAGATAAATCTAAAAGGGTTGAGGATTTTGGTGCTGTTTGAGATTTCAGTCACCGGTCCGTAAAAGAAACAATACTGTTGAATAAAACATGGGTACGTTGACATTTGACACTATATTAGTCAAAAAGTTTCCTATTCATATACTTTAAACAATGTAATAAGTAATAACTGATAGCATTATGTGATAAAATTTCAATGCTACTTTCTACCAAAAAAAAAAATTTCAATGCTACATGTAGAGCAAAAGCGGATGCTGACACTTGTACAAAACTTTACGTTTTTTCATACAACTAAAATTGTCTAATGACTCTATCAAAAAAAAAATAAATAAAAAAAAATTGTATAATGGCATTTTGCTTATATGATGTAAGAAACCACGTTATTCTTGTGCTCCCAGAGGCACAATATCATATGTTTTTCTCACACAAATTGACCTATAACTACTTTGGATTTTCATATTGGCAGTTGGCACGACAGTTGCCTGGCCTGTTGAAATTAGAGGCTACCTATGTCACATGAAATTGACAATCAATTTGCTGCCCTTCTTTTTTATATGAAAAATTCTCCCAACTGGGAAATATATTAGTAATCTTTATGAAGATGCTGGGTGCTGACTGTTTTGGAAATGTTGAAACGAGAAGATAATCCCTTTTATGTTTTGAGGTGTTATATAATCAGTCCACGAAATATAGAAAGAATTACATTTTGACTTACAGATAATTATAGAATATTCGGTAAGTACAATAAATGCATACTCATTCTTCTCACATAATAATGAGTTTTACCAAATAAATTCATAGTGGAATCCATAATTCATATTAGAAGAAAATTATGCATTTATGACACTTCCGAAATATTATTTTATAATTTTCTTTGATTTAGTCACTTTAATAGTTCAACTTCACTGTATAATCAAATTAAGGTTAACTTAATTAGTTTCTAAAAAAAGAAGGTTAGCTTAATTAGTAATTACACATTACACCCTTTATATTTGGTCTGTTTTTATTTTTGAAGTAATAGGTTTTAATTTTTTTTTTCGAAGTCCTTTAGCTTACATATGTTTCGAATGTGAGCATCTTGTCCACTTTTGTCAAATGGGCTACCATTAAGTCTTGAAGCCGACAATTTTTTATTTAATTTCTAAATCCTAAAGAGTAGAGAAATTACACTTTATAATTGTAGGGGCCAGTCAGCCAAAGTGTACTATTACGACTGTACGAATTGGGCCTATGGCCCAATCTGAGGATATTAACTAATCCGAGGATGGCCAAATAAGGTTATTATGGGAAGGATATGAGTAGAAGAAATAAGAATTGTGTATGATAGTCTAAAATATGTCCGAGGATAAAAGTCACCTCGGAAGCAGAGATCCGAGGTCAGTGAGAAGGTCTTATCATCCTGGACATTCTTCAAGGTTGCATCATGATTAGAAGTCGGCCATTAGATAAAGGATGAGCAAAGGGAGGCAACAAATATCTTCAAAGCTGTTACCTCCACATTAAATGCCCCACAACTAACTCTCTGGCCGCATTAATGTGGAGGTGATACCTGAACAGTGGTTAAGCAGCCTTACAGCTACTAGTTGAAGGTTCTGGCAGGTGTTGGATGGAACAGAAGGGAGTTCTTAGAACCTAATCTACACGTGTATGGTCGAGATGATACTAGGATTATAGTATATAGCATGGAAGAGTGGCCTGAAAGAAAGAGAGAGAAAAAGAATCAAAAAATCTTTGTAATGATCCTATAAATTCCTGTAACTAAGATCAAGAACTAAACCTAATACATAGCTCCTCGGACGACGCCGAGGACATATTTTCTCATTTTATTTACATTAATTTCTCTCAAATAAACGAGTGTTATTATCTTTCTTGCGGGATAGAACTACTTCTTTCACCCACGCTCTATAAATTAATTGTTTGGGCTTGTTTGGCTAGAACCGAATCCATATTGGGTCCAATCCAAATCCCAGTCCCTACAATTGGCGCCGTCTGTGGGAAGAACTTGCCTATTCTGAAGACATTCCGAGTGCTACGTTTAAGATGGAAGGAGCAGGTCCACACCAGGCAGCGACAGGTCCGTAACAGGTGGATGCTAATCTACACCAAGCAGAATTAAGGGGGTCTCAATATAGCGATTTGTTTGTAAACCTCGAACGGAGAGGGGACCGTGAGGGAAGTGTGCGCACAACACATACCAGTAAAAGTCAGTCTCGAGGGAAGAGCCGTGTTTCCCATGCAAAGAATAATAGGGATGTGCAACGTGAGATCGAGGGATTAAAAAGGGAATTGCGCCACGCACAGTGAAAACGTTTATCACCTAACTCCAAACTGTCCTCTGAGGATGCAGATGATGCTAGTTACAGACAGAGGTCTAGAACTCCACCCAACGAGTCTTTTTCCTATGATGAAGAGTACCACCGCAGACGTAGGTATAAGAGCCCACCTCGTAAAGGTCTGGGGAACGATGCCATGAATAAGGCGTTGAGTCAAATCTCTAAATCACCCTTCATTCGAAACATAGAAGACATGAGTCTTCCTTAACGATTCCATCAACCCACGTTCACCATTTATAATGATCGAACAGATCTGGTGGAACACGTCAATCACTTCAATCAGAGGATGGCAGTTCATTCCAGAAATGAGGCCTTGATGTGTAAGGTCTTTCCATCTAGTTTGGGTCAGCTGGCAATGAGGTGGTTTAATGGTTTAATGCCAAACTCAATTGACTCCTTTAGGAAGCTCACCCAAGCCTTTGGCGCTCGCTTTATCACTTGCAGTAGGGTTCCCCGGCCTTTGGGTTCCTTGTTATCTATGTCCATGTGGGAGGGGGAAACTCTGAAGACCTACTCGAATAGATACTGGGAAATGTTTAATAAAATAGATGGAGACTATGATGATGTGGCCATTAATACTTTCAAGGCTGGCCTCCCAGCCGAGCATGATTTGAGGAAATCTCTGACTGGTAAGCCTGTTACTAGTGTGCGCCAACTTATGGATCGGATAGACAAGTACAGAAGGGTAGAAAAGGACCAATTGTAAGGGAAAGGAAAGGCTAAGGTGATCCCTCAGGAGAGGAGGGATTTCAGGTCGGACCGATACAATAATAACCGACCTCGGAAAGACTTTGTTAGGCAGCCGGGATCTGCCAACACCCAGGTGGTTAATGCTGTGTTCTGAGAACCAATACAGCAGATTCTGGAGAAGGTTAAAAACGAGCCATTTTTCAAATGGCCGGGTAAGATGATAGGAGATCCTATGAGGCGTAATCAAGGCCTTTATTGCCAATATCACCAAGACCATGGACACATCACCGAGGATTGCAGAAACTTGTGGGATCATTTAGATCAATTGGTCCGAGAAGGGAAATTAAAGCAACTCTTGCATCATTCCAGTGGTTGAGGGAGCCATACAGGTTCAGAGCTTCGGGGAGATTCTTCTTCAAAACCCCCTCTAGGCACAATAAACGTCATATTTGCTGCCTTAGGGAGGACCGGATCTTGCCCCTCCAAAGTAATGTCATTATCCCGTCACCTAGAGGAAAGGCCCAGTTTAATGCCGAAGGAGTCAGGATGGGCATCCCACTGGTTTTAGGCTTTTCGGATGAGGAAAAATTGGGAACTATACAGTCGCACGATGATGCTTTAGTAGTTACACTTAGAATTGGTGGGTATGATGTCAAAAGGGTGATGATTGACCAGGGTAGCGCAGTAGAGATTATGTATCCTGACCTCTATAAGGGGCTGAATTTGAAACCAAAAAGTCTAACAGCCTACAGTTCTCCTCTGGTGAGCTTTGAAGGTAAAATGGTTATTCCAAAAGGTCAGATCAGGTTACCGGTGCAGACTGGCTCGGATGTGGTGGAGGTAGACTTCATTGTAATTGATGCTTTCTCTCCATATACAGCCATTATGGGCAGGCCTTGGCTTCATACCCTAGGAGCTGTTTCTTCCATTCTTCACCAGAAGGTGAAGTATCCCTTTGGGGACCAAGTGTTGGAGATAGTAGGAAGCCATTTTACAGCTAGGCAGTGCCTGGTGGCGGCCATCCAACATCGGCCTGAGGCTGAAACCTCGGCCACTATTGAGAATGGTTTATAGCAATCAGAAACTCCGGCATCTCTCTTCAGTAGACCAGCCGACGAAGTGAAATGTGAAGATCTGGAGAAGGTAATTGTTGGTGATGATCCGGAGAGGTTCTTTCAAATTGGGGCTCAACTGCCTCTACTGGAGGGGGAGCAACTGGTTGAATTTCTTATGAAAAATGTGGATGTGTTTGCATGGGATGCGTACGAAGCCCCGGGTGTAGATCCCAACTTTGTTTGTCATCATTTGAACGTTAACCCATCCATTACTCCGAAGAGGCAGCCACTTCGGCGCCCATCCAAAGAGCACGCTGAGGCTGTCAGAAATGAAGTAACAAAGCTCAAACAGGCAGGGGCTATTAAAGAAGTGTTCTATCCTCAATGGCTAGCTAATACGGTTGTGGTGAAAAAGAAGACTGGAAAATGGCATGTGTGTGTGGACTTCACAGATCTCAATAAAGCTTGTCCCAAAGACCCTTTCCCTATGCCTAGGATTGATCAGATGGTGGATGCGACGGTAGGCCATCCTCGGATGAGTTTTTTGGACGCATTTCAAGGATATCACCAGATACCACTAGCATCGGACGACCAGGAAAAGATAGCTTTCGTCACTCCAATAGGAAACTATCATTACAAGGTGATGCCCTTTGGATTGAAAAATGCAGGGTCCACTTACCAACGGATGATGACTAAAATGTTCGAACCACAGTTGGGCAAGAGCATTGAAGTCTATATCGATGATATGATTGTAAATAGCAAGTTAGTGTCCGAGCATGTGGGAGACCTCATGAACATATTTGAAATTCTAAGGAAGCATAAGTTGTGTCTGAATGCATCAAAGTGCTCGTTTGGCATAGGTTTGGGAAAGTTTTTGGGCTACATGGTGACCCACAGGGGAATTGAGGTGAACCCTGATCAGATCAAGGCCATCAATAGCTTGCAACCACCTCGAAATCCCAAGGAGGTCCAGAAATTGACCGAAATGACTGCCGCTTTAAATCGATTTATATCTAGGTCAGCAGACAGGTGCAGACATTTCTTCCTTTTGCTACATAAATGGAAAGGATTTGAATGGACCGAAGAATGTGCCGTGGCATTTCAACAGCTTAAAGATTACCTATCTCGGCCACCTATCATGTCCAGTCCTGAGGTGGATGAGGTTTTATTTGCTTACTTAGCAGTAGCCCCTCATGCGGTAAGTTTTGTTTTGATACGATCAGATAGTGGCATACAACGGCCAGTCTATTACGTGAGTAGGTCACTTCATGAAGCCGAGGTGCGTTATTTACCCCTAGAGAAGGCCATCTTGGCAGTAGTACATGCTACACGAAAATTTCCCCATTACTTCCAGGCACACACCGTGATGATCCTAACTCAGCTTCTGCTCAAGTCAGTACTTCGGAGCGCGGATTATACCGGAAGGATTGCTAAATGAGGCACGATTCTAGGGGCTTTTGATATCAACTACATGCCTCAGACCTCTGTAAAGGGACAAGTCCTTGCCGACCTGGTAGCTGAGTTTGCTGAACTTCCCGAAGAAATAGAGGAAAAGCAGCATGGCATGGATGAAAAATCGGTTGGCCTGATCTCTATGCAAGACCCCTCATCCTAGAGAGTATATGTGGATGGAGCGGCAAACCAGCAGGGATCAGGAGTGGGCCTAGTTCTGGTATCTCCTGATAAGATCACCATTGAAAAATCATTGAGATTGGGGTTCTCGGCTACAAACAATGAAGCAGAGTACGAAGCTTTGTTGATGGGAATGGCGATGGTCCAGAAATTGGGTGGAAAAACAGTGGAGATGTTCTCCGATTCAAGACTGGTAGTGGGTCAGGTAAAAGGGGAATTGGAAGCTTAAGATGCAAGAATGCAGGAATATTTGGGTCAAGTTAGGCGTCTACAAACAACATTTGAGTTCTTTGACTTATTGCATATCCCTAGGAGTGGAAATACCCATGCAGATTCCTTGGCTACCCTTGCCACTTCCTTGGCACAAGGTTTACCCCGAGTAATACTTATTGAAGACCTATGCACCCCTACCCCAATGAAAGGAGACTTGCTCCAAGTCCATCAAATCGAGGTAAGGCCAAGTTGGGTGGATTCTATACTGCTGTTTCTTGAAAAGGATATATTGCCTGAGGAGAGGTCAGAAGCTGAGAAAGTACGAAGGAAAGCTCCTCGGTTTTGGCTGTCCGATGACAGAAAGTTGTACAAGCGTTCTTTTTCTGGACCATATCTGCTTTGTGTACACCCCGAGGCATCAGAATCACTCCTAGAAGAACTGCATGAAGGAATTTGTGGGAGTCACACAGGAGGAAGATCTTTATCTCACCGAGCCATTACTCAAGGATACTGGTGGCCGGGCATGCAAAAGGAAGCACAAGAATATGTTAAGAAATGTGATCAGTGTCAGAGATTCGCACCAAACATTCATCAACCTAGGGGAGTTATAAATCCTCTTTCTAGCCCTTGGCCTTTTGCCCAATGGGGCTTGGATATTGTAGGTCCTTTCCCTAGGGCAATAGGGAGTAAAAAGTATCTGCTGGTCGGCACGGACTATTTTACCAAATGGGTCAAAACTGAACCTTTGGCCAATATCAGAGATGTGGATGTCAAGAAGTTTATCTGGAAGAATATCGTTACTCGATTCGGGGTTCCCCATACTCTCATCTCGGACAATGGCCTTCAATTTGATAGCACAGCTTTCAGGAAATACTGTTCTGAGTTGGGGATAAAAAATAGATATTCTACCCCAGCCTACCCACAAGGAAATGGGCAAGCTGAAGCTATCAATAAGGTTATAGTGAGCGGACTTAAAAAGAGGTTGGTCGATACAAAGGGAAAATGGGTGAAGGAATTACCACATGTCCTTTGGACGTATCGAACAACACCTCGCCGGTCAACTGGAGAAACCCCCTTCTCAATGACGTATGGGGCCAAGGCTGTAATTCCTCTGGAAACTGGTTTCCCAACGCTGAGAACAAATGCATTCACTTCGGATGGCAATAATGAGCTGCTAGAAAAAAAGTTTAGACTTGATTGAAGAGCGAAGAGAGAATGCAATGGTCCAATTGGCCTATTACCAACACAAGCTCAAGCAAGGTTATGATACCAATGTAAAGCAAAGGCCGTTGTCCCCAGGGGATTTGGTATTGATAAAAGTTTTGGGAACTACCAAGAATCCAGCCTGGGAAAATTAAGGTCTAATTGGGAAGGACCATATCGCATCACGTCGGTGGCAGGAATAGGTGTGTACTATTTGGAGGATTTAGATGAGAAAACTGTACTCCATCCTTGAAATGTAAACAACCTAAAGAGGTATTACTATTAATAAAAACAGTCATGTTTAGTTCCTTTTTAATTCATCCCAATTGTGTATCATGTCAGGTTCCTCGGACCACAGACTTAGTGGAAATTAATACCATTTGACATCTATTGAAGTATTAAACAGAAACTGAGTCATGTCAGGTTCCTCGGACCACAGAATTAGTGAAAATTAATACCCTTTGACATCTATTGAAGTATTAAACAGAAACTAAGTCATGTCAGGTTTCTCGAACCACAGACTTAGTGGAAATTAATACCCTTAGACATCTATTGACGTATTAAACAGAAATTAAGTCATGTCAGGTTCCTCGGACCACAGACTTAGTGGAAATTAATACCCTTTGACATCTATTGAAGTATTAAACAGAAACTAAGTCATGTCAGGTTCCTCGGACCACAGACTTAGTAGAAATTAATACCCTTAGACATCTATTGAAATATTAAACAGAAACTAAGTCATGTCAGGTTCCTTGGACCACAGACTTAGTGAAAATTAATACCCTTTGACATCTATTAAAGTATTGAACAGAAACTAAGTCATGTCAGGTTCCACGGACCACAAACTTAATGGAAATCAATGCACTAAGTCTCTCTTGGATCACAAGGTTTGTTATCACCCAATGAAGATGTAAATCGAAATAAGCCCATGAGCATCACTTAAAGCATCTCAGGGTGCCATGGATTTGGTTGTTGATTGGTCAAATGTTTGAATATTTTCTCAAATATGTATAACCCTTGTTTTCCCTTGTGTAAACAATTTTGCACTTTTATGGTATATGTTTATTTTTAAGCAAAGAATAGTTAAAATTACATAAAGTAAAGACAGTAACTCGTACAAAATTAAGAAAGAAACATACGTATTTCATTAAAGCATGTCTTAGAAAGAAGAACTTCCATTATAAAAATTGGTATTACATCACAAAAATAAAGATTCACTGTTTCAATTTTATCTGAATCTTGTCCTTGGAAGTCTTGTCAGCTGGTTTATCTGCTTTGGTAGGAATTATTTCTTCTTTCATTTTAGGGGCTTCCTCGGCAAGCGAGGTAACTAAAGCTAAGGCCTGCTCAAAATCTTGTGAAGCTACCCCATCTCCTGGAACCTCTGCGGCCTTGTCTAAGGATATGTCCTTGGGATCTTCAGGTTCTTTTGTTTGCTCCTGCTAGTTGGGAGGAAGAGGATCCTTAGGCTGCGTCTCTTGAATCGGCTCAGCAACTGTAGAGGCTACTTCACCTTGAGTGGAGGGAAGGTCCGAGGCTCGAATGGCTGATGGGTAGTGGATGCTTTCTGGTTTCCTCAGCTCAGAAGAAGCCTCAACCCCAGCTCTATTTAGGGCTTCGTCCCAAGTCTGAGCACAATAGATATGACACACAGCTGAGACCTCTACCTTAAGGGTTTCCTCGGTCTCAGCTACCCCGAGGTTGTAACCTCGTTGCTCAGCCTCATCCCTAGCCTTCTCGGCCTCCATCTTGGCCTTCTCAGCCTCATTTTTCAGCCTCTCGGTTTGCTTTTGGAACTTCTAGGTTTCTTCTAATTTTTTCCGGAGGGCGGCTATTTGGTCTTTGGACGAAGCCAACTGCTCCTTGGCATCACGCATGAGCAGTCTCTGCTCCTCGGCCTGCCTTTGAGTGCTTTCCAGAGCTGAATCAGCACTCTTTCTGGCCCTTTCCTCCTCAGTCAGCTTATTCCTTAGATCCTTGTTGCTCTGATCAGCAATATTGAATGACTGCACAGCTGCTACGCGCCTTTTCCTCTCGTTGTCCAACTGCTGGTAGCATGAATTGGTTATCTCTTCACCCTTGAAAGTGGCTTGCACAGCCTAAAAGAAAAGAGTTAGTAGCATAACAAATAACAATAAAAAAAAAAAAAGGGGATAACATCATACCATGCCCAAATATCTTTTGAGGTTAAAGAAAACCTCGTTCCTCCTGATATTCCGCAGCTTGGCCATATCAGTGGGGAGTAACAGAGCCTCCTCTAGAGCTGAGGCCACATGGCATCCAACTCCCCCATTAAAATTCCTGAGTGACGCATCCTCCCTTAAGGGTTCACCGTTGAGCATGGAGGCTAGAAGCCAGGCTTGAGACTCCAGTGGCCGATTATCTCCTCTCTCCACACCACTCAGTAAGGTCTGGCTAGTCTTTTGCTGCTTGGCAGCTCGTTGGATTTCACCTTCATGCTCGGGGCAAGACCTCCCAGTCTCTGCCACACCCTTGTCCTTCTGCTCTCTCTTTCTTTTTGGGTCAACAAAATCAGGTCTGGGTGGCAAGGGCGGCTGAGGAGCAGGAGGAAGAGGAGATTTGGGAGGAGGAGGAGGGAGTTTGGGTTGGGTAGACTTTCTTGGTGCACCTTTCCCAGGCTGAGACTCTATTAAATCCAGCAAACTCCTTTGAGATTTCCTCTGAATACCCATTTCGTCCGAGGCAATGACGTCTACTTGTTGCTGGTCGTCAAGGTCAGCCGACGTGTTCTTAGGAGATGGAGGTTGGTTGAACACCTCAAATCTATTCGAGGAATCCGACAACGCTAAAGCCTCCTCGGGGTGTTCTTCTTCTTCTTTTTCTTCCTCCTCTTCTTCCAAAAGGACAGGCTGAGATGAAGATGCTCCTACTGAGGGGATGCCCACGAAGAGTGGTTAAGTGAATAGTGTGCCCTTAGGAATTGGAATACCCTCAGGAACGATGAATCCTTCGTGGGCTACACTGATACGGTGGAGCCGAGAATTTTTGGCTTTTATCACGCACTTGAGGGCTTGAAATGCCAAAGAAATGGGCGTGTACCCAAGGATTATGTGCGCTGCTCGTAATTGGCTGTCGGCTTCGTTTACGAACACTTTAGATCGAAGAATTCTATCTAAGCTCTCTCTGTTGACTAAGTTGAGCAAAGGTCTGGTAGAACGTCTATCTGCAAAACCATTGAAATAAAAGAAAATTTCATCAGAAACAGAAATAATGAAAAACAAAAGGAAAATACAAGCCCAGTTATGTAAATTTGTAATTCAACCCCCACCTGGTGTTCCTTCCTCAGTCGGGCAAGGTAGGCCATCATGCCATCTCCCAGAAAAGATTAAAAAATCATCTTTCAACCCTTTGTTTGATAAAGGGAGGCATTGGATTAACCTTACTTCGGAGTACCTCGACTTAAGGTAATACCCCTGCCCCTTTAAATGGTGTAGGTTGTATACCCAGTTCACATCGTGATGGGTCAAATTTAAGTTCATCCTCTCATTTAGGACTTCTATACTCCCTAATACCTTGAACATATTTGGGGCACATTGTGTGGGAGAAAGTCTAAAGAACCTAAGGTAGTTTCTCGTGATGGTACCCATGAGAATGGTCATCCCTCCCTCTATGAAGGCAATCAGTGGGATGACCACCTCTCCTGTTTTCTTATCGTCTACCCATTCCCCTTGGGCAACGTATCTCATGCCTACACTTGAACCTACCCATTTTCTAAGAAGTTTCGAAGAGAAGTTAACAAGTTTGAACAAGAACTAAGAAGGTTCGAGGAAAATTACAAGTTTGAACATAAGGTCCTCGGACAAAATTTTTGTATTTGAAGACGCACAGGGAAGTGAGAGAGAGTGAACAGGTTCAATGTATGAGTTCTAGGATTGTATGATTGCTGAAAGTAGGAAAGGGAATTGATTTGAAACACTATTTATAGTGACGCAGAAGCTACAGGCAGGAGAATTCCCGCTCATAAATCAAGAAAAATCCTCCACCGTTGGATTTACATCCTGCCGTCGAACGTGGGGGACAAAGATGCCACCAAAATTTAATGATGGCACGCTCAGGACGCCGAAGCGTCAGGAGCGTGCCTCGAGCATGTAAAAAGCGTTTGGGAGTTCGGGTAGACAAGGTATAACCATAAATGGGACAGACTGAGAATGTCAAAATCCCCCTTTTTCTCCCAAGGAGTCGAAAAGCAATATTTTGAGGGGTTATTATGGGGGCCAGTCAGCCAGAGTGTACTATTACGACTGTACGAATTGGGCCTATGGCCCAATCCGAGGATATTAACTAATTCGAGGATGGCCAAATAAGGTTATTATGGGAAGGGTATGAGTAGAAGAAATAAGAATTGTGTATGATAGTCTAGAATATGTCCGAGGATAAAAGTCACCTCGGAAGCAAAGATCCGAGGTTAGTGAGAAGGCCTTATCATCCTGGACATTCTTCAAGGTTGCATCATGATTAGAAGTCAGCCATTAGATAAAGGATGAGCAAAGGGAGGCAACAAATATCTTCAAAGCTGCTACCTCCACATTAAATGTCCCCCAACTAACTCTCTGGCCGCATTAATGTAGAGGTGATACCTGAACAGTGGTTAAGCAGCCTTACAGCTACTAGTTGAAGGTTCTGATAGGTGTTGGATGTGACAGAAGGGAGTTCTTAGAACCTAATCTACACGTGTATGGTCGAGATGATACCAGGATTATAGTATATAGCATGGAAGAGTGGCCTAAAAGAAAGAGAGAGAAAAAGAATCAAAAAATCTTTGTAATGATCCTATAAATTCCTGTAATTAAGATCAAGAACTAAACCTAATATATAGCTCCTCGGACGACGCCGAGGACATATTTTTTAATTTTATTTACATTGATTTCTCTCAAATAAACAAGGGTTATTATCTTTCTTGCGGAATAGAACTAGTTCTTTCACCCACGTTCTATAAATTAATTGTTTGGGCTTGTTTGGCTAGAACTAAATCCATATTGGGTCCAATCCAAATCCCAATCTCTACAATAATATTATGACTAAATTTTCTTTTTTATTTTGATCCACGTTTGAGATTTTTTTAATTATTATTTTGATCTATCAAATTTGATTCCCCTTTTTAAAATGTCCTTTAGGCACATGTGGATTTGGGTCAGTGTTCAACTTCAAGGCACGCGTGTTTAGCAAAAAAACGTTTAATTGATTTTTTTTTTTTAATTTAACCACCCCCAAACTCTAACGTTGAAAATAAAGTTTATCTTATACGTTTTTATGGTAATAACTACTAGTATTAATTTTTCACAATTTTTTTTTTAAAAAAAACTACTAGTCTTAATGTTTTTTTATCATTGTTTCATCCTTTTGCCTATAATGTAGATCTTTTTTTTTTTTTTTTTTTAGAATACTAAATATTTTAACACACACATACAGGGAGAGGGGAGAAGGTCTTAAAGAAACTTACAGTGGTGTATATTCAAAAATGTCTGCCTATAATGTAGATCTATAACATAGAAGTGATAAATTTACCTATTATTTTCTTTTTCATTAATAAGTATGTTATGGTTTAACAAAAAGATCAAAGTATAAAAGATTTCAAAAAAGTTTGTAGTTCACTTGTTTGGTTGTTTGTAAATAGAATTTTTAGGATTTGTGATTTTCAATTAGCTTAACTGATTTAGTATTTTGTCATTGAATAAGAGATTTAGATTTCAAATCCCGTTTTCACTAAAAACCAAATGATGATGTCTTAGCCTGATAATAGAAAGCAATCATCATAAAACAGATACTATAGTTTAAAATTCTATTGTATCTATAAAATAAAATAAAAAAATTCTAGAACTAATTTTGATGTGTATCTTCTTTCAAATTTCCTAATAATACTTCAAGATGATTAGAGAAAATCTGATCAATATATAATCAATTTTATTTAGGTGCTAGTTGGACTAAGTTTTAGATAAATTTTGCCTTCCCATTTGCCTGAAAACACTCACAAAATATAGAATGGATTGTGGGGACATGTCCAATTAAAAGGTATCTCATGCGACCACTCTTTCACAAAACGTAAGATTAGATATGAAATTTTAGAGTACAAAATGTTTTAAGAACTACTCTTAACTTCTTTCCCCTCCTGCCCATTCCCGCTTCAATCGTTTCAAATTCTTCTAGTGTCTACTATAAAAAGGGAGGGGGGAAAAACACATTCATTCATGTGATCAAGAGTTGTGTAATGATAACAATAAACTCAAAAGAAAAGAGGAGAAAAAAGGGTTATGGGCCAACATTCGTAATGATTTCTCTTGAATCTAGTCAAGTAGAATTGACTAATTGTCCATTTCTTGAATTGAATGTGTCCATTACTATGGGCTATCGCTGTGATGGAGTTCATTAATACTTTTAATGACTGAAGTGACACATTTTTCATCCCTTTGTGTGGGTAATCTTTTTGTTTCTTGATGGACTGCTTACAATAAATACCATATTAAAACATTGTACTTGACCCATCTCATTAATTAAGAGAGTTTATCTCCTACATCCAGTTCCAGTATATATAAATCTCCCTCATAATATGGGGGTTTCATAGAGTTATGAAACTCATATACTATGGGTAGGATGCTACATAGTATATATACCAAAATAATTATTACACAACTAAAGAGCATTTGAGATGGATTATTGTATTTCTGATTACAACGATGTGTGATTATGTTTTTTTTTTTTTGACAAGAGAAAGAATTAATTCTTTAAATCTCTCTCTATTACTTTTTTGTTTTGTTTTTTAATAGATGGTAGATGTTATTTTAATGGATGTCTTGTTAAAATAAGAGATGAGATATAAGATATAATGTTAAATGCTATGCTAAAATAAATAAAGTAACTTTTTTGTGTGTTAAAATATAATTTTTTTAGAATATATAATGATGTTACTCTTATAACTATACTTAGTTTAAGATTCGGCCTTCTATAAATATCCTGCTATGGGTACATTGTAAATTTGTAATACATAGAGTTCATAGTAAAGATGTACCTATAATTATAAAATGATATCCTCTGTACACGTAGGTTTAGGTTGAATTATGTAATTTTCCTCTCTTTTTTTTCTCTTGCTTTTGTTTTCTTTCTCTCTCTTTATATTATATTATACTATAAAAATTAGGGCTTTTTATGGACATAATAAACTATTATTTAAACCAAACTTAATGAATTCCCTTTCTTTTTTTCTCTTGCTTCCATTTTGTCTCTCTCTAAATTGTTTTATTTTCTTGCTTTTATTTTTACATTGTATCAGAGCTATGTTCTAGACTTCTAGTTCTACCTCTTCTAATTAATCCAGAAGTTCTGTCCAATTCCCTATTTATTTTCCTTTTGTTTTATTAGGCAGCCGCACATAATTTGCCAATCGAGATTGCTTCCATCTCCTTCAGGTCTTGTTGTCCCATGTCCCAGCTTTGTGATAATAACAAGACAAGTTGCCTTGCCGGGCTTTTGAGTATATCACAAGTATATAATTTCTAATAACGACACATCATTTCGACTCTCTTTCTTCCATTATTTTAGAAAGACAGTCCTAATAATCATATCACAACCACTATATATTACTAGTTATCACAATCCATAATCTCTCAGCTTCACTTCCTGGCCTGATGATCTGATCTATTTTGCAAGCAAAGCATGTGTCTTCTACTTATTCTCTAGGGCAAGGGTTGTTGCTTTGGGACCAGCCTAATGAGTTGTCAGCTTCAAGTGATCAAATCATCATCTTATTATTTGAGTGGAGAACGCCTGAGAGCTATGGTTTTGTCAATTTGTCAAGAAAAACTAGGCATCTTATTGTTAGGGCAACAAATGTCCAAAAAAAAAAAAAAATCAATAATTATGCTTACTCCTTATCTACTATGAGGTGAGACTTTTTAGTTCTTACTAAGTTGAATCCATTAATTTTAGTAACATTTTTTTAATTATTAAATGATTGAATCCCGTTAAGATAATTTGAACAAGTATTTTTGTTTTGGAATAACTTATTTAACTTTTTGCTGAATATTTTTTGTTAAAAGTGTGCTAATTAAAAAACTCAACCCTTCCCCACTCTGTCAAAATCACCAGGGAAATAAAAATCATATGAAAAAAAAAAAAAAAAACACTCACATAAAATTTTCAGTTTTCTTTCTACTCCTTTCACCTGGGCTCCACCATGTAAAAAATGGTGCGTGATTTTTTTGGTGATTTATTCCGTGTTAGAGACTTCTCTAAACAATTTTTTTTTTTTTAAATAAACATTACACAAAAGTGTTTTTTTTTTTTTTTTTAAGAGAAAGATTAGACAAAAAGGTTGAAAAGACTAGCATGTGATATTTTTTAAACATAATTATGATAATTAGATCTGGAAGAGAATCTGATTATGGCAATGCTTTAGTTTATATGTTTTGATAACTCGATTGTTACAATAAGTGAGAAAGAGAGATATTTTATCTTATTTTATCTTATAAAAGAGTTCATGTAATGTTACACTGTCATGGTGATTGTTTTTTATCATAAGATCAATATGCTTCTTTTGAAAAAGAACAAAGAAAAACAAAAGGCAATAGAAACCCACAAGGGCCATATCCGGTGGCAGAGCCTTAAAATTATTTGGGAGTACTAAACATATGAAAAAAAAAACTAAATCCAATATATAACCTATTATATACACACATACATACATAAAGTATGCATGTAACATGATTTTAAAATATTTTATTTTCTTTTATATATATAACAAAAATATTTACATTAAGTTAGTCTTTACATAACTTAATATGTTTTTTTTTTCTAGCTAGTTAGTTTGTAAATTGTGAACTACCTTTTAAATCATAATAGTTTCAATTACTTTTTTTTAATGAATATTTGATATCAAGACTTTTAATTAAGAAATTTAGAAGTTGCACAATTATAGTATGCTAATATTTTTAAAAATTTATTAAACATATAAAAATTTAATCAATTTGAAACAATTTATGTAATACACGTCTATTCACATGCATAAATATATATACAAGATAATTTTAAAAAACTATAAATATTTTTTTTTCATAAATGATAAATGCAATAAGGATCTTACAAAATCCACAATTGTCCTTTCTTCTATTTTTTTATTAAAAAAAACATAATGTCCATAGCTCTAATTTTATAAATGATTATAAAAAAAGGATTTTTTTTTTTTGGAAAAAAGAAAACATCTCTTACAAAGATTTAGTTCTCTCTTTTTAGTCTTCTCAAAAAATATATATATATATTTAGGAACGAATATATTAAATATGTTTTGGATTAATGATTTTTTTTTTATATATAAAAATTAGTTTAAGCCAAAGACAAAGACCTTCAATTCCATGCTATTAACATGCGAAAGACCTATTTACATCGTCATCACATTAAGTACTGTTTATAATTTGATTAAATGTGATTATGACTGAATTATGATAAGATTCAATCTTTTAGCTTTCCATTCATCTTCATCATTTCTTACTTAAAAAAAAAAATCAACATTTCCTTTTACTATTATATTAAAAGAGAAAATTATAATTTTTTAAAAAAAGTGAGAAGTATAACAAAATTATCTTTAATTTTTTAAATAATATATGTTGTGATTCACGTATAATTAAGTGTTGAAAAACTTAAAACTAATGTTACTCCAATCATCTTCTACAAAAAATATGTTACTCCAATAAAAACAAACTAAAATAACCAATATGACAGTTTATGTATCCCTAACATTATTTCATAAAAATATTTAAGAAAACAACTAAAAGAGATAAGGACTAGACATACCGCATAGGAATAAGTAATATTATACCAATCAAAACCGACTATAATAACCGTTATAAAAAATTGTGTATATCTAACATTATTCCAAACAAATATTTAAAAGGACACCTAAAAAGGAAGGTTGGCCATGCAACATAGGAATAAGTAATTGTATTCCAAATTTCCAATCAAACACAGCCCGTTATGAAAAACATATGCATCCCTAACATTATTCTACACAAATATTTAAGAGGATAACAACTAGAAAGGATAAGGACTAGCCCCACAAACTACTGAAACTAGTGTCATTCACTCCTTATTGAAATAGCAAATAGTAAGTGATGGAAAATAAAAATAGCATAAATGATAGGCAGCATGGGCCCATGTAAAAGCGAGTATCCACAGCTCAAAAATTGCCACCATAGCCAGTTGTAAAATAAATTATGTTCATAACATTCTTCTACAATCATAACATTTGTCACAACTTAAATAAAGTGATTGAGAGGAGACAACCACATTCATATAAACCTATTATTTTTTTCTCCACCATGCCCAATTTGGCACAAACTTGCCTCCATAGACTCTATCTTCACTATTGTATTAGTAAAACACTAATATAACCCACTTAACAATGGTCTGAGCAGTTACAAATACATGCGTACATCCCAATCCTCTTCAGACTTTCCTTTCCCCCAATACACACTAATAACACACACACAGTGCTGGGCTTCTCCAACCAAACAAAAACAACGCACGCTACAAAAACCATGATTGGCATTGATTGTTGCAGCCAAGATGTTCGGCAAAAAGCACGAGACAAACATCATTCAACCTCGGCCGGTTTCATATAATTACCTATCATTCCTCGGCCGGCTATGACCCCTACAACCTTTCCTCTGACCTTGTCTCTCACACCCACTTTCTGTTTTTTAAAATTATATTAAAAGAAAAAGAAAAAGCTTTACCCTTTCATAGTTTCATTGTTCTGTGCTTAAAAAGTTGAAAAAAACTAACACCACCAACGTTAAACACACTTTTTGCTTGGTCGTGATCTATAAAATTCTTATTTATTTTTCACAAAATCCCAAAGTGATTGCTTTTGTTTGGTTTTATTATCTTTGGTGGGCACGCACGCACGGACATTTCCTAGCTGTAAAGGCCCACTGTTGCCGACACGACCCCAGTTGACTCAGTGGGACTCCGATTCTTGCTCTCAGCTCTGTTTGTTTTCCTTGTTGGGTATCTTTGTTTTCTTTCTTTCTCTCTTTTTCTTTTTATTAGAGAGAACTAATATTTGGGTCTCCAACGGAAAATGAAGAAGTGGACTTGGTAGAAGAGAGAGAGAGAAAGAGACAGAAAGGCCTTTCCTTTCTCTCGCTTGGCCATGGCTCCAGCTGGGAAGGTCTCTGGGTTTCGTCGAGAAGGCAATGACTGGTACTCATTCACACAAACCCCACTTCTCATATGCTTTGGTTCATAATATTTTGTTTAAATTTTTCTGTTTAGTTCATTTAAAAAAAAAAATGGTGTTATAGAATTTGAACCTGTGGCGTCCACTGATCGCACTTTATTATCAGGCCAAAACTGGTTTAGCTGAAATTTGAACTCAGGCTCCTTTTACTAATTGAGCTTGTTTAGTTCTGATTCTTGTTTATCTTCTTTTATTATTTATTGGGTCCTAGAATAAATAGGCCTTTAAAAGCTCAAAGGCCTAAGGCTTATTACAATGGAAATTAATTATAGCTTAAAAATTCTGTTGGTGGTAGTTATTACAAGGTCCTTAGAAGAAAAAAGTACTTAATCTTTTATGTTAATAATTTTGGTGGATTTTATGGGTTTGACAGGTTCTGCAATGCTGGATTGCCGAGTGATATTACGGTTGTGGTGGATGGCATTAACTTCCATCTTCACAAGGTATTTCTACCCATTTTCTGTTGTGGGTATTCATCATAAGAACTTGATTTATCTTCTTTTCTCTTTTGTGTGTACATATCTATTCAATGGTTTCTCAATTCTTTCATTTGTTTTGTATTATCTGTTAAAGTTTTAGTCTATGATTAACTTAATATACATGTTGATGACATGTTAAAAGACACTTGTTTTTAGACCCATAGGTTTTGGGGGAGTTAAAAACAGAGAGAATTAGATGTTCAAGTTGAGGTTTTATCCATAATCCTATTTTATGGAGAATTTATTCTCTAATAAAGATTACAAAAGTGAAAAAAAAAATTTTAAAATTATCAAACAACAATGACAAAACCCCAAAGGCTATATTCTCTTCCTCGATTTTCTTAACAGCCAAACACCACCAGAAAAGGACACCAACCGCACTCACCACAAAGCCCCTCTTCTTCTCCTTCTCTCTCTTTTTCATTGCACATTGCTTCTGCTAAATCACATAAATTTGAAACATCATGACCCCAAGAATTAAGGGACTGCTAGAAATCCAGTTCTACCATCCATTCAATACTCACACTGCCTCTATCAATGTCGTTGCCAAGCACCAAAATCCCAAGTTGTTATTCCAAGTTTTTGAGTTTGCACCAACAGTAGTCCCAAACCAAGAGTAAGAGAGGGGAATGGGGAGGCAAGAGGGAGAGCTAGTCCACAAGTTAATTTCATATGGTTGATCATGAGGACAAACTTCATGAATATGTTTAAAATCATTGAAAATTTTTACATAAAGGGAGCTTCTTGGTGTACCTGAATGAGTAGCGATTTTGCTTGTTCTCCACATGTTTTATATATAACTGGTCTGCCATATTATGTACATCGCTATCAAAATTTCCAATAGATTTAGCATAAATAACAGTGTAGGGCATTTGTTTAATGATGACCAAGTAGCCATTTTTAGATGTGTTCCCCTAATTACCATGCACTGTTGATTCTTTGAAATCTGCATCTTGCTGATAACTTTTATTGATTAGCATGTTATATTTCTTAGGTCCCTTCCCCTTGTGGCCAAAACTCACGTATCAAAAAAAAAAAAAGCATGCTATACTTCTTAGGCATATTGTTTGCAGTTAGTTTGGTCTTCATATGTTATTGTATTTGAAATACAATTGAATGTCATAATTCATAGAAAACTGCTGCAGTTGGAGCTGTAAGTTTTATTCTTTATGTATTGTACTGCATTAATATTAAATAAGATTATAATTTATTACAATGGATGACTCTACAGTTTCCTCTCATATCAAAATGTGGGAAGATAGCAAGAGTATATGAAGAATCCCAAAGTAAATTTGAGAAGATTTTCACTGCAGTGCTGGAAGAGTTCCCTGGTGGCCCTGACACTTTCTTGATCGCAGTTAAATTCTGCTACGGTGTCCGGGTCGAACTGACACCAAGAAACATAGTAGTGGTGTACTGTGTGGCAGACTACCTTGAAATGACAGATGAGTATGGAGAAGGAAATTTAATCTCTAAGTCAGAGAGTTTCTTCCATAAGAATATACTTCGCAACTGGAAAGATTGTATTTTGGCTCTTCAAAGTTCTGAGCCTGTCATGTCAAGGGCTGAAAAGCTCCAGATATTGAGCAAATGTTTTAATGCTCTATCTATGATGGTTTGTACAGATCCTAGTTTGTTTGGTTGGCCCATGATGATGTATGGCAGTTTACAGAGCCCTGGTGGAAGCATCTTATGGAACGGAATTAACACAGGGGCCAGAATTCGAAGCTCTGAATCTGATTGGTGGTTTGAAGACATCTCATATCTTAGTGTGAGTTTGTTTGAGAAACTCATGAAGACAATGGAAGCAAAAGGTATAAGACCTGAAAACCTAGCTGGTGCAACGATGTACTATGCCAGAAAGTACCTACCGGGTCTAGGCCGATGGCAGGGTGGACAAAGTGGCAAAACCAGAACAGTTGCAAGTTTTAGCTTGACACCTGCTACAGTGGATCAAAGAGTTCTATTGGAAAGCATTGCAAAGCTCCTGCCAGAAAAAAAGGGGAAATCCTTTTGCCGTTTCTTACTGGGACTTCTTCGTGTTGCATTGATATTGGGCGTCTCTCATGCGTGCAAGGACTCTTTGGAGAGGAGGATAGGAATGCAACTAGAACTGGCAACCCTAGATAGTCTTCTGATTCCTACTTATTCAGATTCTGATACATTATATAATACTGATTGTGTTGAAAGGATCATTCATTATTTTATGTCTTCAGAGTCAGGGATAACATCATTTTCTCCATCATCATTTGACCTGGAAACATCGCCATCATCTGGACCATTAAGAAAAGTTGCAAAGTTGATAGATGGCTATATAGCAGAGGTAGCTTCTGATGTGAATTTGAAACCAGGGAAGATTCGCGCGCTTGCGGTGGCCCTCCCAGAATCTTCAAGACCTTTGCACGATGGGCTATACAGAGCAGTGGATATATTTTTCAAGGTCTGAGTTTGCTTAACCTACTATAAAAGTGAAAGCATCTTTTGGTTTTTGAGGTTTATAATTGATAATAGCATTGTACTTACAGGGGAAAAAATGGCATTTTGCAGGCACACCCTTGGCTTTCAGAGAAGGATAAGGAAGAACTCTGCAACGTCATTGACTACCAGAAGCTATCAATTGATGCTTGTGCCCATGCATCCCAAAATGATAGGTTGCCACTTAGAGTTGTTCTCCAAGTTCTGTTCTTCGAGCAGATGCAGTTAAGGACAGCACTAGCTGGCTGTCTCCATGTATTGGACGCTGAAAGTGCCCCTGCAGGTCCTTTGACTGTCCCAGGTGACATGGCAGGTCAGATTGTACAGAGGGACGGGTGGGTGACAGTAGTACGTGAAAACCAGGTTCTAAAGGTGGATATGGAAAGGATGAGGTCTAGAGTTGGGGAACTTGAGGAAGAATTTAGTAAAATAAAGCAAGAAATGAAAAAGGTCACGAAATCACATAGTACCCTTAGTTCTCCTCGTTTGGTTGCAAAGAAACTTGGATTCAAGCTTGTTCCACGATCCTCAGATGCTCAACCAGATACTGGTGAAAGCACTGGACCTACTCCAAGAGCATCAGTTGAGCAGGCATGTCCTCCCCGTCATTCCAGACACAGGAAAAGTTTCTCTTTGTTTTGAGGGTTAGTACAAGAAAACTGAGGATGGCATTTTCGTACATAGACTCTTTGGTTCAGAATGTGCAAAGGAAAGGAAAGGAAAATGTTACAATTTGCCTCCTATTTTTGGCTTTTTTTTCAACAATCGAGCATTTTCCTCTTCTTTCCTTTGTTTGAATCTGGCATTATCGGAAGGCAGTCGAAAAAGACCCATAGTTTTGCTCCTCAGAATTGTTTTTGGAGTGTCTGGAAGGAGAATGGCTGCCTATTTGTTTTTCTTTGGGGCTTGTAGGGTAGGGGTTGGTAGGCATCAAAGAATTAACCAGAAAATCAGAAAGTAATGATTTGTCATTGAAGATGGAGCATTGATCCCATCTGAAATTTGGACTCACAGCTTTGTTTTCCACAATATCTGTTGTGGAGTCTATACAAGTGAATACATCAAGTTACAGTTATATATTGTTAATACTTCTCATTTCTGTAGTTATTTCTTCTTTGGTGCTTATACATGTACAGCACAGTGAATCAAGTTATAAGTTTGTCAAACAATGGAAAGATGAGAAAAGGTTTATGTTACCCGTGTCTGAACTTCCAAATGAACTGAGTTCTGGTTATTTTGTTTAGCCTTTGGTGAATCTCCATATTAAGGTTTGAAGTGCACAAAGATGAAATGAATATTAGGATAATGTGAAGGCTTTTCATAGGAAATGCCGCAATGGGAATGATGGTCTTGTTGAAAGGCACGATTTTGTAAGCTTTTCGCTTCTGATCCATAGCCTTCATCTAGGATACTTCAAATTTCAAAAGTAGATTGCAGCTCTTGTTCTTGTAACCTACTCATGAAATTAGACAGCATCTGCATTTTTTACGATTCAATATATGTGGAGAATATTTTAAGTTACAAAGAAGAACACCTCAACTCTGTTGTCTGCACATTGCAGCTAAGTGTGTGTGATTTTGTTTTTCTTTTTGTTTTTATGCTAATGATTTATATGTTTGTCAATATGCTTTGGCGCGATTTGTTATTTGAGACCCAAAGTTAGGACGTGTTATTTTGTATCACGGGGATATATAACACCCCACTCACAAAGGGGTGGATGTGATACAAAATAAAAATTTCAAAGAGATTTGGGACTTGGTTATTTGGGTTTTGCTTCTTGCCAATCTCATGTAGTATTGTTCCATCTAAAGGATTTGTTTGTGTGCTTTAAAAAAAAAAAAATTTACTTCGGAAATCTAATTAGTGCTTTAGTTGGAATGATATTGTACAGATTGTGAGATAATGAATTTCATGATTTAAAAGAATATCAAGTTCTATTTTGAGATGATTAAGTTTAAATACATTGAGTAAATACTATAGATGTCAGTCTTATTACTAATGTATTTATTTAGTTTGTAATCTTAATATATTTTTTACTCTTAAATGGCAAAAAAAATTTCAGTTTATGCTTTGATCCCATATCATGAAATCAAGGTTCCTTTTCTAATGCTATCCACAAAACTAGTATTACTATTCATTTATTCACAATGGTTTAGTATGCTAAGTGTTTATCAAAAAAATGGTATAGCTAAGTAATTGTTGTGACTTGTGATAATTTCACATACTACTTCCAAATTTTTATACCGTTTAAATCAACATGAATGACATTGCTTTTGACTGAAATATATGATTATATGTGGTAGGTAATAGCTAGGAAGTACTAATTTAAACAAAGCATTTGCAATTAATTAGGTTCATGATTTGCTCGTGCCAAAAGAAAGGATTGCATATATCACGACGCCAAACCGGCCAAGCAAAGAGTGTGTTATTGTGTTTAACGTTGGTGACGTAAACTGTAAAGCATAGTTTCAAAATCAATAAGCACATAGCATTGTTAGGCTTTAAAAATTAGAATAATTATAAATAAATAAAAATTCTTAGTTTACAACTTACATTATAAATTTATATTATAGTCACACAAAATTTGTACAACATTTTACACATTTTAGAGTATTTGGTACTGTTATTTAAACAACAGTTTTTAGTGTTTAAACATTACAACACGTATTTTTAAAATATTTTTTAACCTACACGTATTTCTACAACAATTAAAAAACGATACTAGAAATCTTTTATAGAAAATTAGAAACCTTTAAAAGTCAAAAATAGAAAAGAAAAAGAAAGTGGATGTGTCTGATACAGTGTCAGAGGAAAGGATTGTGGGGTTGTAAGAGTTTTAGCCGGCCGAGGAATGAGTTTGTCTCAGGCTTTTTGTCAATAATTTTGGCTGCTGTCATGGTTAGAACAAGGATGGGTTTGGTTGGAGTTTCCACTTTCCATATTGTCAATTGTTTCGACCTGAACAATTGATTTCTTCCTTGAATATTATGTTTTTATGTCGATTTAGTCCATGAGAACATTTTGACATTGTAAGTTAAGTTCCTTATAAGTGACATCATTCATTACATTTTTTTCTTTCATTTTTCTCTTTTGTATCATGTGATTTACTTATATGGTAGCCTACTTTAATAATTTAATCATCGTCAAAATTAAGCCTGGCCCTAGAGTTGTAGGCACCTTCTTTTTAAAATAAAAATATATATAAAATCACTTAAAGGGTTTATAATAAATTATTATCTTATCATTTAAGAAATATCAAGGACATAATAAAATCATGTCCATATGTGGTGTGCATTTGTGTGAAAATGATACAGCGTTGCGATTACGTTTTTGTTTTTGGCTGGGTCTCATGGCACTGTTCACAATCTAACCAAAAACACAAAAACGCGCATATCCATACATTTCTGGGTCTCACAACATTATTTAAATCTTTAAAAATTATTTTATTACAATATTTTCAGCAATAAGTTTTCAGTTTTCAACAAATAAACGGTATCCAAACTGACCCATAATTTGATTAGTTCCACTAATATAAAAGGATTAATGATCGTCCTGATGAAAAAGATTAATGATGTCATATATTTTTAACCGAACTAACTGGAATTCATGCTTTGTAATTTAATTAGTTGGCAATTGGCGCCTTTGTTGTTTTTAATATAATATATCCAATTCCATAGTTCAATTGTTCAAACCCCCGCTCTCCCATTGTATTTATAGAATTATTAAAATAATAAAATAAATTATAAAATAAATGGTTCAAATTGGAAATGGAATGACTAAAATAATACAGGGTAAGATTTGTAAAAGTATGTATTTGTATGGAGAAATATCAATACCTGACATCAAGCGTCGCTTTGGCCGAGTGGTTAAGGCGTGTGCCTGCTAAGTACATGGGGTTTCCCCGCGAGAGTTCGAATCTCTCAGGCGACGGAATAATTTTCTTTTTTTTCCAAAAATTCATTGGATAATTTTCTTTTGCTAAAATTTCATTGGATAATCCGGTTCCGCTCCCTGGACCTGACCACATTTAATCCCAACCTACCCATTTGTCTCTCTCTCCTTCACTGCACAAAACCTTAAAAACCCCCTCTTCAGTCTTCCCCCTTTCTTTGTTTTTTGTATTGAACTATTCGAGTGCTCATATCGTAACTGTCACCCCCGAGCTCTTTTCAACGTTCTCCGCCGCCACCATTTTCAATTTTCGCAATTCCTTTAAACGACATGTCGTTCTGTTCCCCGAGCTTCCAGCTCTCTCATTTACACAACCCCTTCAACGACACCACCAATCCGACGCCGCATCATCAGCAATGTACTCACAAACACAATTTCACCGTCCATTTCAGGCTTTCACGATTCGACGACACCACCACCACCACCAAGTACTCTCCACCAAAGTTGATAGCTTCTTCTCATTCACCCCAACGCCACTATTCGCCTCTCAAGAACCACCACTCCTTCAAACTCAACTGTGCCATCGAGTCGTCATCGTCGGAGGCCAACGCGATCACGGTGCCGGAAGATGAAGTTAGGGTTTTGGAGGGAAATCATGAGCAAAAACCCGATTTTGGCGGCAACGGCGGAGATGACGATGATCGTAGTGGTAATGGTGGTGGCGGTGGCGGCGGCGAAGGTGGCGATGGAGAAGAGAATGGTGAGGAAAAGGAGTTCGGGCCAATATTGAAGTTAGAGGAAGTGATGAGGAAAACGAAGGATCGCGGTGTTGAGCTTCCTAAAGATATGTTGGAGGCTGCTAAGATCACAGGGATTCGCCAAGTGTTTCTTGAGCGATACTTGGATTTGCAGGTAATGTGCTTTGCGTGTTAATAAATTCAATTGAGTTTTCCATATAGTTTTTTTAAAGAGCTGAATAGAATAGTTGATATTTGATTGCAGGGGTCAGGTTGGCCACTAGGATTTTTGATGAAGTACTGTTCCATGCTTCGAAATCGAATGCTGGCTGATCCTTCTTTTCTCTTTAAAGTTGGAACCGAGGTTTGTTTTCAGTGTTTTTTTTTTATGGAAAAAAACAATTTTTATGTTTGCATGTTTAATTAATAGTATTTAATTAATAAAAAAAGTGTCAAATTAGAGAATTTACAGGGAAAAAAATTACCTAATTTATTAGAATTTGGTTAGAGAAGATCAAACATAATTTTAATTTTAATTTGTTTAGTGTTGCGAGGGTTGCTCTATCTACGAAGATGATGAGTTCTAATTAGTTTAAACAAAAATAATTTAGGACTATTTGTAAGTCTAAAGCCAAATTATGGTGTGAAAAAATATTGTCTTTTAAAAATGAGTTTATGGATTGAATAGTAAACAACATCTAACTGATACAAAATTTGGCGCATGTGTAATCCAATGTTGGGATTTTCAAAATAGTAATTCAATAAAATGTTATTAGATGGTGTAAAATTAAGAAAAAGTTAGACGTGGTGTAACTTGATCCTAACTCTCTCTCTCTCTCTCTCTCTATATATATATATATTGAAACTAAATAATCATTGCAGCTTTTGGTTATTAAGTGTGTAGTTCAGATTGAATGAGTCCATATTACAGGTTTCTCAGAGCTGGTGCCATGTATCTAATGTTAATGTAATAATGAAATTCTTGCTTTTGATTTGGTGTTATGCAGATAGTCATAGATTCTTGTTGTGCAACATTTGCGGAAGTTCAGAAAAGAGGCAAGGATTTTTGGGCTGAGTTTGAGTTGTACGCTGCTGATCTTTTAGTTGGTGTAGTGGTAGACATTGCTTTGGTTGGTTTACTAGCACCTTATGCTCGATTTGGTCAGCCATCGATGCCAAGAGGTTTATTTGGAAGCTTTAACCGGGCTTGTGCAGCTCTTCCTAGCAGGTTTGTTGCAAACTGACACTATGATTTTTTTTTTTTTTTTTAATTTTAAATTTATAGGATCCATCTAAACCTATAATTCTGTAGTCAGTGTTTTTTTTCCTATGCTGTATGCACCTTTCTGCTTAGTGCTGGATATGTATTTTATACTAGATCAGTGACTGTTTAGATATAAAGTGTTTTAGTTTGCTTTAGTTTGGATTTCAAATGAAAGGCCTAGGGAGACAGATTTGAATCTGGTTGACAGGTGGACAGTTTATTTTTTTGGTAAATAGGTGGATGATTTATTTACAGAAAAGAATGGTGGTAATGGTGCCGAAAAAGAAATCTGGCTATTTAGAAGTTACTGTATAGAGTTTATGGAAGAATGATTAATGGATTTAGGAAGAATGTAAGCATAAGTGCTACAATATGGTCTAACGTATTGGTAGTGTTAGGCTTGGAGTAGTGTCTTGTGCATTAAACTAGTGAACTAGGCCTGCTAGTAAAACAGTACTGTCCTAGGGTCTTGGATCATGATCATAACCAAAATGGTTCAGAAAATGTTAATAGTATTGATTAAAATCCTTAGAAACTAGCAATATTGAAGGGAGATAGAATCTTGTTGACTAACTGTGGACCCATAGATAGTAGATAAACTTGCAGGGGCCTCATAAATATCCTCCTCAATGTCTCTTTTGGTAAACTTTTTAAGGACTTCACATCCTTTTTGCACAAAATTTTAGATGATTGGGGAGTGCTTCATTCATAGAAAAATATTTCTCTAATGCAGTGTTTTTGAAGCGGAAAGGCCAGGATGTAGATTCTCAGCAAAGCAGCGGATTGCCACATACTTCTATAAGGTACCATATGTAATTGAACTTTATAAGTAACCGATAACTGTTTGCTTGCCTTCTGGACAATGAATATTGTGGATAATGCTCCTGCAATGGGAAGGGTGGGATGGAGTTCTTGGCTCCATCGTTGGTTTTCATTGTGATATCTTGTTTAATGTTCCCTTTAAAACAGGATTTTAATACCAGTTTCTTGCTCAATCCTGACTTCTCTATATGCCCAAAGATGGGTTCAAGTGTTAGTATATATTTATCTCCTATGTTTAATTCATTTGGTTGATATATTCTGGATCCAGGGTGTCTTATACGGATCAGTTGGCTTTGGATGTGGTCTAATTGGCCAAGGCATTGCAAATATGATCATGAATGCCAAACGGTATGCTTCTATCAGGATAATTATCCTACTTATATATCAAAAAAAAAAAATTTATCCTACATGTTTCTGTTTCTTTGTTTGTTTGTTTTTGTTTTTCTTTCCCTTTTTATAATTTTTTTTTTTGATAAGTAAGTTTTGGCCCCAAGGGGAGGATGAATAGGAGACTCAAACTAGTGACCTATGCTTCATGAGGCATGGTCCCTAGCCAATTGTGCTTCCCCTTGAATTTTCTTTGTTTCTTTGGCATTACATTGTTGCTTGGTTTGTACTTTATGTAAATATGTCAATTGGATTCTATGAATAAATTTATCAATAAAAATGTGACAAGAAAAAGTCTACTTTGTGCTAAGTGTTTTCAGGATTGAATTACTGAAATACTGATGAATAATAGACAAATTGATTTGGCTAGAGGGCATTGACCCCTACTTCCATTAATCAATAAACTATGATATTATTTTAGATTGACCAACAAACATTAGCCAACAGCCTTGTGGCTTAATGGTACTGCCTGAATGGGGGAGAACCTGGGTCTAACTCCCTCATTTCCCACATTTTTGTAAGCAAAAACAATAAATGATAAAAGATTAAAAAATTTTAATTTCAATTATATTGTATCCATTTTTCCCCCTATATTTATTAGTCGTAAGTGTTATACTAAAGAAAGACTACATACATATAGACACCAGTTAGGGAAATGATATTCATGTGTAGACTGTTGTTGCCATTACCTTCTTTTGCCCCCATCTTTTGAAGGAAACACTAACATACCACCTGTAATTGAATGTATGATCAGGAGTTTAAACAAATCGGACGAGGACATACCTGTGCCGCCTCTTGTACAAAGTGCTGCTCTTTGGGGTAAGCATTACCCTGTTATTCATATTCCAATATCTTGACTTATAGTTTTGTACTAGCATGACCAAGCCCTTTACAACTATTTTGAATAGTCTCTGTGCTCTTCTGAATGGCTTTCTGTTTTAGTTGCTCCTGAGTACAAAATTACAGGGTACTAGCATAATAATTTTTTTACCTATTTTTGTATTAGCATGAACAAGTCCCTTACAACTACTTTCAATAGTCTCTGTACTTTTCTGAACGGCTTTTTGTTTTAGTTGCTTCCGAGTATTAAATCACAGTGCTAAGGTGTTCACTGAAAGAAGGTTCTCTTTTTTTGGCTTTAGCCTTTCATATATATTAGCTTTTTATGTCAAAAAAGAAGTTCTCTTTTCTTTTTTAGCTATGATCTTCCTAATGTATACAAGATACAAGGTTTCAAAGTGCAAAGAAAATTATTAACAATTTCAATTGAATCATCATCACTTATAAAAAAAAATAAAAAATAAAAAATTTATAATAAAAGTGGATAAATATGGATTAACACTGGCCATTGGGACTTATGTACATATGCTTGTCAATTAATCTTTGTTGGCTTACATCTGTTGTTTTTCAAATTTAATTAATTTGAATTTACTTTGAACATCTTTGGCTAGTAATAAATTACCACTACATGAATCATTGTAATACACATAACTGAACCAAAACATGGAAGAAGACTTACCTGACTGCGTGGATATATGAATTTTTTATATAGTTTTTTTCCTTAGAACATGGTAGCATTTGATAAGGTAGGTTTAAGTGAAAATCTTCATAATTATAGCTACTTCCCAAAAACTTCATGTTACTTAAAAACTATATGTTACTAGCCAAACTACACTTTTGGTCCTCCAAGATTGTGGGCAGTTTCAATTCGAGATCTATACTTTTAATGTTGTTAATTTTGTACCTGAACTATTATTTGTGTCAATTTCATCACTCAACTTTCAAAATTAAGTCAAACTTAAAAGGTGACTTGATTCTAAATGTTGAGGGATGAAATTGATACAAATAATAGTTGAGAGACCTTGATATTGAAAGTCGAATAACGAAATTGAAACAATTAAATGTACAGGGGATGAAATTGAAACTGCTACAAATACATAGGGGACCAAAATTGTAGTTTGGCCTATATTGCCTTTGAAGAAGGGACTGATAAGAGGGATAAATAGAGGGGACTCTTCGTATCACTGAAATTAGTTTATTTGAATGGTGTTACATGTTTTGGATTTAGCAACGTGGATAACGGTTTGTTAGAATGGTGATGAACTAAGGAAGCTCTTTTCTGGAAATATATGCATTTTTAGCTTTTCCTTGATTTCCTAGGTTGGGGGCTTGTTATTCTGGTTTTTTTGTTTTGTTTTTCTTTTAAAAGATGTCTTGCCATATCTTTTCTCCCATGGCCCCTCCTATAATTTTTTTAAAAAAAGGAAAATAAAAAAAGAAAAGAATAAACTATTTAGCAATTTTAATTAAGTTCTGTTTTGATTTGGACAAACTGTACGTGTTGCTATAGCCTGTAGTTGTCAGTACTTTAAGAAAATGATGCATGTGGACAACTTTGGTTTTTTGTTATTGCTAGCTATGGTGAACATTAGAGTTATTCATATTGCTTTGATTTTTTTAATACATTATTTCCAATCTTGATATCTGCAGTTCTGGCATTTATGTTTGGTATTTATAGAATGTTCATTCTAGGGATATTATTTCTTTCTTATGTAACATGGAAACGAGCATGCCTCTGATTCTGACCTCTGCAACTTATAAAAATGAGATGTGATGTGTTGTATAATATACGCTCTTAAGTGTGAACCCATTCTAGTCTGAGAGTAAAAGCTTTATTAGTTGTGAGAGATTAAATTGTTTTCTCTTATTTTTTTCATTTCCTTTAGGGCCTATTCCGTTGAGGAGAAGAATTTCGAATCTCAAAAATTATAAATTCTTAGGAGTTTAAACTCACAAATTAAATTACTAAAAGTTGACATTTATTTGTTCGGATATACTTTGAATTTGAATTTATATCATATTATAAAAATAGTATATTTAATAATATATATTTTAATTGTTTAAACTAGTCATACATATTACTTTAGTAACTAAAGAATTAATAATTGTCCACTTTGGATAATAGTTTTAAATGATAAAAATACACTTAGATATTAATAAAAATCTTACTCGGATGAAAATTTAAATAGTTTTGTTCTAAAATGAACTTTATTTGGTTAGTTTTAAGAAAGAAGAAGTGAAAAGTCAGATTGAAGTATAAAATTAGTATTTCTCACAAATACAAGATGCATGAGAATTGATATTTCTTACCTGAAAAGGTGGAATTTAGAATTCTTGAGTTTCATGGGAATTGAGATGTTTATGGCTATTGTAATTCTCGAGAACTTGTCAAATGAACAACTAAAATTTTACTAATTATCAAAAATTAACATTTCCTGTCCTAAATTCCTATGTAATGAACCCATGGGACGGGAAGGTAACTTTCTTCCTTCTGCTGCAGTTGGAATTACTTATCGTATGCTTTCTCTTTCAGGTGTTTTTCTTGCTGTGTCTTCCAATACCAGATACCAAATCATAAATGGCCTGGAGCAACTGGTTGAAGCATCTCCATTGGCAAAGCGGTTACCACCTGTTGCAATGGCTTTCACAGTCGGCGTGAGATTTGCTAACAATATTTATGGTGGTATGCAGTTTGTAGACTGGGCTAAGTTGAGTGGGGTACAATAGCAATTTAAACTCATCTCTATTGTTGAAGCTGCTTTTCAACTCTCAACTTAAAAGGATAGGTTCTTCAAGTTTTGGCGTTAGATCTGGCTAGAAGCCTCCTCATTTAGTTTGGCTTCCTATTTTACAACTTACAGGGATGCGAGATTGTGCTTATATCATCAAGCAATAAATCAAAATCAAGCTTCTTTTTTTGGCCATCTTTTTGGTTTATTAAAACTTTGTTATAAGTATTTTTCACCTCTTTCTGTTTTACTCTGACCTATCAATAGCTAAAACTTTGTGAATTGGCTCACCAACGTAAGAAATTAATTTGAATTATAATAAACAGATGTTGGTACTTAAGTCTGCCATGCTTTACTGCAGGGGCCAGTACTAACAAGAATTACAATAATTTAAAAAAAATATTTTTGATGTGACAAGGGTTTAATGTAAATGTAAAGTGATATCGGTAGTAGTTTAGATAAATCCAATAAAAAATTATAAACTTTTTTTTTTATTAAAAAAAAAAATTATAAACTTATCTGTTGTGTATCTACTATCTAGACTTATCACATGTGAAAGAAAGGACGACGATTACGGGGCACCAAAGTTTACACAATTATAGTTAATAATAATATACAAGATGAACTATATAGGATAAAATACTATTTTCGTATGTTACTAAAAGTTTGTTTTTCATCTTTAAACTTATAATTTTTTTTTTTTTTTTCATTCTTAAACTTTGAAAAGAGTTCTTTTTATAAATATTTTAAAGGCAAAAATAAAGATGATTTAAAAAAAAAATTTTAAGGACAAAAACTTTTTCAATAGTTTAAGGATAAAAGATGAATTTTTTAATATTTTAGGAACAAAAATGAATTTTTTAAAGTTTAGGAATGAAAATAATATTTTTATCAAATATATATAATATAGAAGATGCCCCCATTTATTTAGGGGGGGAAAGAATATGCACTCATTTTGTTCGGTTCAAAATTTAAAAGGAAAAAAAAAAAACATAAAAAGTGAAATGTTATTGATTGATTATTAACATAAACAAAAATGGTAGGTTTTAGTTAGCTTAACTGATAAAGTTTTTATTGGTTGAATAAGAGATCTAGGTTTCAATCCCTGTCTATGCCAAAAAACCGATTAATGTTTTGATCTGATGATAAAAAGACAAGACAAAACAAAACAAAAAAGTCAAATAAATGTATGTAAAAAATATGCAAAATACCTAGCAGACAGAATATACAAAATAATTAAATTGAAAATTGTTTAGAAGGGATAGAATATAGACTTTCAAAGCTTACATGGTAACAAAGGCGAGGCAACCAAAAAGTCACTTTATATATATATATAAAAGATGCACCGTAATTAAATTATATATATTTTTTGTTTTAAAAGAACATCAAATATAATATAAATAAGGTTTTAAAAAAAAAAATTTCCATGTGATAAGTATATATAAGTTTTTCCTGAAAAGGATAGGTATATATAAATTGGATTAAAATTATATATATGATATTAGTTTAAGTAATGTTTATTATATATGTGTTTTGACAAATCGACTATTAAATCATATTTTCTTTTTATACCATACATACTCAGAGAATTTCAAGATCAATAATGATCTTATTTATAAAATATCTAAATTTAAACTTTTAATTAATTTATTGCAAGTATAGTAAATAATATTTGATTAACACAAAATTTAATATGTGTCATAAGAAAAGGTTTTTTTTTTTTTTTTCTTTGTCTAATGTCATAATTTTGCTTAAAATTTTTTTTTTTTGGATAAGTTTGTTTTGAAGACATGGAATAGTAAGAGAGTGTCCTATTTTGTAGACATTTTAAGTGGAGTTGAAGATATATTCTTACCATATAAAAGTCTAGTCTAAATAGGAGAATCTTCTTATAGATAATATAGATGAAATAGATATAATTCAACGGTGATGTTTTGAACTATTAATCCAATAAAAGCTTATTTGGTAGTGTAGACGAACAAAAAGTTTGACTACCATATGCAATTCGATTTTCAAATCCGTCAGCCTCTCAAAGGGATAAAAGCTGCTAACATCACATTGTGTTGTCATGGTGCAACTTGCTTTTGAAAGCATGGAAACCTTAAATAATAAAAATAATAAATAAATAAAAACAAAAAACAAAAAGAATATAAAGGGGGTTGGTCATGTACCCTTTTTACGGTCCATTTAATCATGATTCATAACTTTAAAAAGTATGTTTTTCTGCTATTAAAAACGTGGGGTAACTTCATAGTGATTAGCAATTTCACTTTGAAGGACTTGTGGCTTGCAACTGTTCAGTCTCTCTCATAAAAAAGGACTTTACATTGGAATTCCTCCTTTTTTTTTTTTTTTTTTGGAGGAAAATTGAAATTCCCCTTAATTGTTGTAAACAGGTAACAATTTCCGAAGTATGTCACCAAATATCTAGGATTTAAATCCTTCTATCCATTATCAGTGCGCGACGCATACCGCGACCATAATACCAGCACTGGCTGCAACCATCATGCCCAACATGACGCCAACAGCGTTTGCTGTTTTCCACCCCCTCAACTATAGACCTTCATAAAAAAAAAACACAAATGTCATGTCTGTTACCATCACCTCCATTACCAACAGAACCAACACTAACATTTTCACTCTCAACTGGAAAGCAAGCTCCATCAGGACCATTTTCTCGTTGCCAAATCCAATGGACAATACCATGGAGTCATGGACATCTCTAGATTCTCTACAACCTGCATGATATTTCTAAAACCGACAAAAAGTGCATGATAGGCCTACCCTTTCTCACTACAACCATCATTTCTTCCGTAACCAAATCACGAGGATCATCTCAAAAACACAAAATAAAATTACTCGTCATCAAGTAAGAAATTTGGAATTCGAACACCATCCAGGCGTATACCTAAAATCGATTGATGTCTTAGTTTAGAAATAAAAACAGCAATCACTATGAATCTATCATATCTATATATATATATTTTTTAAACTCATAAACTTTTTTTCTTCTAATTCTTGGTTCATTATACTTTGCAAGAACTCTGGGAGTTTCTAAATCATTAATAAGATAGAAACAGTTTGTTCTTTGAGAATTAATAAATAAAACTAAAAAATGTTTGTTTCTTGTAATCGTTTGAACAAAAAAAAGGTGAGGTTTAAACAAATCAAGAAAGAAGAACTAACCTGAGCTTAAATTTTTCCATGATTTTGTAAGACACATACAAAAAAGTATCGTTTCAATTTTATCCGATGTTGCCGAAGGGATCACGTAGAAGAAAGTAAAAATATGAGCTTTGATGATTCAAAACCAATAAAAATTCATTGTGGAACCTAGAAAGCATCTAGGTTTTGTTCGTCTTATATTAGAATGTCTTTTCAAATGATAAGCATGCATGAAATGTAGACAAAAAATAAACTGATCTTAAAGGGGTATAATCTTAAATTTCAATGCTGGCAGAGGTTGGGTGGGCACTTGATATTTAAAGGTCCATCTTAAATTTTACTACTTTTGTTTGTTCCTATTTTAGTTTTACTAATATAGAAAAAAAAATATAGATTTCCTAATATTTGCAATTTCCTTTATGCTTTAAAAAGAAAAGAAAAAATTCAAAACCAGCTATCCCTTTATTTTCACGAGTAAAATTAAATTTGAGAACATTGATGAATCAATAACCTAATCTACAATCAATCTTTTTGACCAAGTTAATAAATTTTTACCTTCTTTGTCCTTTTTTTTTTTTCAAATGTGAAGTTAGTATTATTCATCTTTACGAAAAAGAAGTTAAGTATTTATCAATTAATCCAATCTCATTAATGAAATTAGAAAAAAAAAAAAAGAATAATCCAATTAATTTCTTCAGTTATACAATTTCATCTTGTAAGAAAAATAAATGGCTATATATACATATATATATATATATATTTTAGGAGTAAAATTATTTATTTTTAAACTGTCTTAATATTTTACCCTTTGGAAACCTTCACTTCACTGGTAAACAGAATTTTAAAGGACACAAATAGCACGACACATTTCTCAATCCCTAAATGAAATACAATGTTAGAAACACAAAAATAGGAAAAAAAAAAAATTTAAGAAGATAATCAGAATATCAGATTTGAAGGACTTGCCGTAAAGTTGGAACTCCCAAGTTTCATTCATAAAATTTCCAAATGGCTTATACCATAAATAATACGAGATTAAAACATTATTTTCTTCTAAAAACATAGAACACTATTTACTTATAAAAAAAACAAAAATTTGGCAATATATTAAATAGATAAAGTTTAGTTACAAAATTGGTTGTAACTTTATACTACAACCTTATTCAATATATTTTTATTAGAGGTGAATTTTGACAAATCCATCATTGGATTATATCTTCTTCTTATATCCTCCATACTTGCGAAATTTATAGAAAATTAAAAATCAATAGCTATGTCATCAATAAATTATTTAAATTGCAAGTTTTTGTAGTTTAAAATTATGTAAAAACTATAAGCTTATAAATCATATAGTAAATAATATTTGATTAACAAAAAATTTGACATGTATATTAAAAATGTAAAAAATATGCACTTTAAAAATTAAAATTTTAAAATATGTAATAATATTTATTTTATTGTAGCTAAACTTTGTTTGTGTAATATATTAAAGTTTTAAACAGAAACGGATAGAAGAGCGGATGAAAGTAATAAATACAATAATAAAAAATAAAAATAAAAAAGACTAAAAAGAGAGATAAATGATGGGTCAGAGAGAAAAACAAAAAGTATTAGGTGGAAAATGAAAGGAAATGATACAATTGGGGCATGCATGGTAAATAAAAGTCGTCTCCCTCCCTTTACTCCGCGACGGCTTCACCAATTTTCCACAGTCTACCTTCTCTCTCTCTCTCTAGAAACAAAAACAATTGTTTTCTCTCTCCACAATCTTTTAGATCAAATCCCCTTCTCTCCCTCTCTATACGCATTTTTACTTATTTGAAAATTTTTTTTGGAGCTGATCTTCTCCAAGATTGCTATATATAGCCTTTTAGATCCAAAACGCTGAGGCGATCTGAAATTCGCGAGCTCAGAGAGAAACGATTACGGTTACGCTCTCTCTCTCTCTCTCTCTGTGCGTGCGTGTGAGAGTGTGGATCTGAGCGGCGATGGCGTTGTCAGGGATGCGAGGCCTCTCGGTGTTCATCAGCGACATACGCAATTGCCAGAACAAAGAGCAAGAGCGCCTCCGCGTCGATAAGGAGCTCGGAAATGTCCGTACACGCTTCAAGAACGAGAAGGTTAGGGTTTCCATTTTTCATTTCCAGCTTTATCGTACATATATGCATTTGATTAATTTTGCTTGAATTTTGATTCGGCTTCGTTTACTTGCTCATCATTTCGATTGATTGGATTATGATTCGAAGCAATTTGTGTGTTTCGTTAGCCGAAAATGTCGTAAACGGAAGGAATTTTGAATTATTGGATAGACTACTAGGCATAGTTGAATTGAGCATGTGAAATTCTAGGTTTGAATTATTTGCTTTAGTTTAGTGAGCTACTGAACGTAGAGATTTGATTGATGGTGACTTCTTTGATTCATTCTTCTAGTTGTATATGCTGGCATTGGCATATGCATTTTATAATTTTGCTTGAATTTTAATTCAGCTTCGTTTACTTGCTCATCATTTCAATCGATTAGATTAGGATTCGAAGCAATTTGTGTGTTTTGTAGCTGAAAATGTCAGAAACAGAAGGAATTTTGAATTCTTAGACATACTACAAGGCATAGTTGAATTGAACATGTAAAATTCTAGGTCTGAATTTGAATTATCTTTGCTTTAGTTTAGTGAGCTACTGAACATAGAGACTTGATTGATGGTGCCTTCTATGATTCATTCTTCAAATTGGATATGTTGGCATTGGCATGAGAGAGGCCTTTGGTTTTTCAAGCTTGTTTTAAACTATCTTTGGAATAGCTTGCTAGGTATTAGGAACTTAGTACTGAATGGAGGAAATTATATGTCATAAGATATAGTATTAATAGCTCAATGGGACTTGTTAACTGTGACCAATTAATTTTCTATCCCAGGATTTTGGTTATAATAACTAGTTTTTATTCCTTGAATTGTTCAGAGCTATAATTTCAGAAGATAAGCATGATTCTGAAAAAGTGAATATGGCTCGGCTCAATCTGCAAAAGTGAACTTCAGATTTAATTTGCTTGTTTATGTTTTCCCACAGCTCTTGTAGGATTAGATCTGGTATGTTAATGAAATCAAATAAGACGGGAAAATGCTTCTAGTTTTGGATCTCATATGGGGTAAGCATTGCACCCAAGCCTCTAATATGGCTCAAAGATATTGTTTCATTAATCATTATACTGAAAAGTTTGAAGATGTAATTTAGGACTGATCATCTGTTTTGGATAAAGTTCAAGTGGTCATATTCAAGGGGAAGCCGATAAATTTAAGACTTTTATAGATACTACTTAAGGGTCAATTTCTTTTGTGTTTAATAGAGATTGTGAAGTACCTAGACTCTCTGCTGTTAATCCCCTAATATTTGTTCTTGGTTTCTTGTTTTTTTGTAAGTGTTGGTCTCTACTTAGCGGCTTTCCTGGCGTTATGTCAAATTTAATTTAGAAATTAAAGTATAAGAAGCTAATTTTTTTCACGTGGATTTTTATGGAGTGTAAAATTATATTAGCAGAAACCATTGAGATTGAATTTCACAATACTAGTTTATAGTTTAGACATCTTGTAGGGGCAGCTAACAAAAGTGAGACATGCTGTTTTTGTCAGTATATAGTTGGTAGGGTGGCGAACAAAAATAACACTTACTCTGGTCATTCTGTATTTGCTGTTCTTGTTGTTGTGATTTTTTGTTGGCTTCAATAAATTCTGGACAAAGATATAAGTTTGGATGAAATAAGGCACTATAAGATACTGGATATTCTCAACATCCTTGGTGAAGGTGACTTGTCCATGTCCAGACCAGCTAGTGAGACTGATTGTTAGCTCACCCTTAGTTTTAGAATTTTTGTGCAGAAAGTCCTTTTCGCTAAAAACATTTATACAGACACACATTGAGAACTTCTTGAGTCTCTATTTTGCAATTTATGTTTGTGTTTGTGTGGTAGTTCACTGGCCTGGTGATTGAACCTGCTGTTCAAATCAGTGTCATTATATCAATTTTTAAGGAATTTCGTCACAAAGAAAAATGTCCATCTATATCTATTGCTTGGTTGAATTGCAAATTTTCCTGGCCACTTCAAGTGATGCTCAGGAATTAATCCTTGGTCAAAAAACATGCTTGAATGTCAGCTTGGGCTGTTAGACTATTATTTTGCCACTAATTCAGTGTTCTACTTCTATCCTGTCTGGGTGTGTGAGTTGTATTTACCTACAAAGAAAAGATTCTGCCAAGAGCCTTGTAGCTCAACTGGCACCTCCAGTGTTTCCAATGGAGACATCTAGGGTTCAATTCCCTCCTCCCCATTGTACTATTGGATTATCAAAGAAAAAAAAAAAAAAAAAATCCTTTTGCGCAACTGCTTTAGATTGGGTTCCCATGAATTACTGTGTCATACATGTTTTGTTTGTTTAGTTGTTATTTATTTTCTATTTTAAATTATAGTTTCCTGTATTATTTTGGTTGTTTGCTACTTTGAGAATAGCTGTTTTTATATTTCCCTTGTTGGCAACAACCATTGCTTATTCTACAGAACATTGGCAATATCTAATCTAGACAAGTGAGCTATTGATTATTGAATTTTTTTGTTCTTTCAATAGGGTTTATCCCCGTATGAGAAGAAGAAATATGTTTGGAAAATGCTCTACATTTATATGCTGGGTTATGATGTGGATTTTGGTCACATGGAAGCTGTTTCTCTAATATCTGCACCAAAGTATCCAGAAAAGCAGGTAAGTATCATCTTGCATGTCAATTTGAGCCAATGAGCTCTGGCTCAAGACTTCCTCTTCCTAAAAGTATGGATTGAGGGTTCAAAAACACATTGGGTGTATATGTAGCATATCAATAAAATAATATTAATGATTTAACAACATGGGTTGTGTTGTATTTTGCGGTATAGCCTGAATAACTTAAATTAAGCTTAGCGTCTATGTTATGTGCCCCAATTCTTTGAAATAATTATAGATATGAATTTAAAGAAATATTAGAAGAACTTGGCAAAATCCAAAGTTCATTCTTAACTGCTAAAGACCAGGAATTTTTTTACTATGGCTTCATGACTTTGTTATTATCAAACTTGGGGTCCTCAAAAGACATGTTTCTCGTCTCATATTTGTTTTAATGCTCAAAGCTAGTCATATATTGGCTCGTCCTCTATGTCAGAAATACTTTCACTCTCCTGTCAGATCGATTTTTATTGTCCTAAAAATGGGTGCAGGTTGGTTACATTGTGACAGCGTGTTTGCTAAATGAGAACCATGATTTTTTGAGACTGGCGATAAATACTGTGCGCAATGATATCATTGGTCGCAATGAGACTTTCCAGTGTTTGGCATTGACTATGGTATGACAATACAATTGCTGTTAACATTTTAAGAGCTTACTATTTAATCTGCCAAAATTATACTTCCTGTTTGACTTTACCAAGTGCTTCTGGAATATTTAGCCTGCACTGTAATTCATATTTTGATCCTTCACTTGTCATGATCGCAAATATGACCTGTACTTTATGTATTTGAAGGGCTGTTACGTGGTGATGCTTTACAAGCAACGTTACTGTTTTTCCTTTTGTGTAGTTTTTTTCTCTACCTTATTCCAAGATATATGGTGTACAATTTCAGATATACAATGTTTTATGTTGGAAGCAGTTATGTTGAAGGATGTTCTGTAATCATTATGTTATGAATAATGGCAAGACGTTACAGTTAAGAAGTGTTTTAGTTAATTTGTTTCAAATGCTAGGGAGATTCTTTGTTGGAATCAAACTCCATCTTGAATGATGGCATTGTGACATGTAGTATATGCTTATTTGGATAAGACTGACTCTAGACTGATTATTTAAAAAAAAAGAGCATGATTCTGTGTATTTAAATATCAGAGACTGTATTTGGATGAGCATATTTTCATTGGCTTAGAGTGCGTTTGGATGAGCTTCTTTTTACTTGTTTATTTTGTTTAAAAAATAAATTTTGTAAATGTGCAACTGTACTTAGAAAAGGTGAGGTTTTAAAAAATTATACATAAGCTAGTGCTGAAAATAGGTTGACATTATATAAAATAAATAGATCCTTAATTTGTTTAAAAAATAAGTTGTGTAAAAGTACAGCTATACCTAGAAAAAATCTGAGGCTTTACAAACCTATACATAAGATTGTGGTGAAAATAAACTGGCATTTAAAGCTAAATCAAACAGATGTAAAAGCGTGTTAGAATTTTTAATTATTTATCACAAGGAAACAGTTAGATCATGCTTTGATCACCTACATGGTTTTCTTCAAGAGTAAATTACATCAACCTCTCTTGAGGTTTTGCTGAAATGGCAATACCCCAAACATTTTATAAAATGATACTCCCCTTCTTAAGACTAACAGAATATTCCATTTAAAAAAAAAATTCCTATTAACCATACATACCTCAAGGGGGGAGTATCATTCATCGACAACCCTCACGGAATGAGGGTGTCATTTTGTCCATAGTTTGGATAAGAGTCTTTTTTAAAAATTGAATATTCTGTTATATCACAGTTTCAGAGGGCATGGACCTAACTGTTATATTTATTCAAACCTCAAGAGGGGAGTGTCATTTATACAAACTTGGGGGGGGGGGGGGGTCATTGCAATAAACGTCAAGGGAAGGTGGTTTATTTTACCCTTTTATTTTCATATTCTACATTTTCCACTTCAGTAATCATGGGAGACTAAATCCTGGCAGCTTGTGGAATTTTGATGTTGGAAGAATCCTTTACAAGGAAAAGACTAAATAATTTCTCATGCAAGTGCACAATTTTTTCTACTCAACAAAGCCACATTTTTTACTTTACAATTTGGTCATATTTTCTTATATAAGTTTCCCCATTCTCTTTTAAGTAGGGTCTTATTCATTCCTGAGCATAACATCAAGAATGACTTGGTTCATGGATCCTCTCTTTTTTTCTTTTCTTTTTTTAACTTGGTTCATAAAAGGTTTGATCAACCGTTTTCCTCTCGCTATCATTAAAACAAGCATCCTTTCTCCTGGTTTATGACTGCCTGTAAGAAAGTCTAAAGCTGTGACAGTGGATCCTTCCCTTCATTATACACCCTTTCTTTTCTCTTTCGTAATATTTGGTTACTTTAGTCTGTACCTAGATTCTCACATACTTTCTATGATGGTACACTGATTCCATTTTTCTGAAAGACTTAGCAAGTTTTCATTTTTCCAATGTTACATGTAACAGCACATGCAATGTGCAATCACTTGTATGTGAAATTTTCTTCTCAAAAAAAAAAAAAAAAAAAACTTGTATGTGGAATTTTGTTTTAAGGCATTCCATTGTTTAACTATAGTATTGCGATGACTATTTGGTTTCATTCTTCTGAAGTTTAGTCTTTTAGATTATTGATTTATCAACTTGTCACTGACGCAATGTCTTCCTTCTTGTTCCTCTTGCATATCATTTCTTGTGCTATACTATATATTCAAAATTGTACCTCTGTCATGACCTCATGTGCCCCTCCATTGTTTGTCTTCATTTATGTAGGTTGGCAACATTGGTGGGAGAGACTTTGCTGAGTCGTTAGCACCTGATGTCCAGAAGTTACTTGTAAGAGACCACAAATTTTTATTTTTTGGAGACCACAAATTTTTTTTATTTTAATTATTGATTTAACCAAGTCTTTTGATTTAGATCTCTAGCAGTGCCAGACCACTTGTGAGAAAGAAGGCTGCATTGTGTTTGCTGCGCTTGTATAGGAAAAATCCTGATGTTGTCAATGTAGATGGCTGGTATGTTTGAATGTTCCATTTTTGACAAAAGGTTGTTTTCCTGAAATAGATTTTCTCGTGCTTATTTTGTTAGTCCTTTTTGCCATATGTCTTAGGGCGGATCGGATGGCACAGCTATTAGATGAACGTGATCTTGGTGTTTTGACATCTTCTATGAGCCTTCTTGTTGCCTTAGTATCAAATAACCATGAAGCATATTGGAGTTGTCTTCCAAAGTGCGTTAAAACCTTAGAGCGGCTTGCCAGGAACCAGGATGTTCCACAAGAATACACTTACTATGGTATCCCATCTCCCTGGCTTCAGGTTTGTGTTCTTTTTTCCTCCTGCTTTGTATGTAATGGATGCCAAATTGATGCCCAATTTAGCCAGCATTTCTGATCGTTGTTGCCAAGAATGCACTCTGTGCTAGATGAGATAAATTGAAAACTGATAAAACTTTGGAATCCTGCAATTGCTTGTGATGCAAACAGATTGGTGGTCCCTTGTAGACTGACTGATAGACAGAAATTTTTATGTAATAATCAGCACATCCTTGTTTATCTGGAAGAATTTGAATTTCCTTGTTAATATTATGCATACACGTTCATATTCATAAAACATAGGGTAAATTATAATTTTGATCCCTGATATTTGGGATAAATTCGATTTTAGTCCCTCAAATTAAAAAAGTCGGTCCTTTAAATATTCAAATTTTAACAATTTAGTCCTTCTGTTTTATTTTCCATTCACTTTTTGCATACATGGCGGTACATTAAGAAAACTAAAATTATTTGTTTTTAGGACACCTCAGCCCATTCACATACTTTTGTTCTCATCCCCCCATGGCCCCTTCACCCCGGACCAAATACCCTAGCAACCAAACCCAAAATAACAACTCCCACTTAGATATCCCATGCCATGAAAAAATCTGAAGCACAAAAGAATTGAAAATTGGTTTTTATTGGGGAGGGGAGAGAGAAGAGACATGGATGGACTGGGTGCTTCGGTACTCCAGGTTGGACTTCGATCTTCTGACATAATCGACAATGGTCCATGCGACTCCATTCAAGCAGCCAAACATGACATCGGATCTCTAGAAGCTTCCGAGAATGAAAACCACCATTTTCAAGGCTGTTGGTTTGGTGGATGTACTCGAAATCTTACTGGGTTCTCAATCTATGAGTGGGAAAGTTGAAATTGGAGGTAGAAAAATAATGTGTGTATTAGATTGCTTGTTATTTTTTATTACATAAGTTACCTCATGCTTTTCTTTTTCTTTTTCTTTTATTTTTTATTTTTTTTATCCTTGGTAGCTTAAAGTGGAGAAATTCTGAGAGGAAGATAATCTTCGTGAATGACTAATTGGTTGTTTTGGGTTTAGGCTCTTAGCTTGTGGGTGTGTTGCTGGAGTCTTTCACTATGGGTAGGTCCATGAGGGCTGGGTCTTGGTTGCCACTGGTATGGGGTGTGGGATGGTGTTTTAGTTTGGACTTTGGAGGCATTCTAAGGCAGTTGTGATGAGAAATGGTGGAGCGGGCTCACATAGTGGCTGGAAACTGGAGAAAGAAAAAGAGGGAAAAATAAGAGAGAGAGAGAATGAAAATTTTAAGGACTAAGAGTATAATTTACCCTAAAATATATGTATGTATATTCTGGAAATCCACTGTCAAAGAGGCCATGAAAGAATAAATGTATTCTGTGCTTAAGTTACGACGATCCATCTCACTTTTCTGGTGGCTCATTCTTGATGGTCAATCCATAAAACTGGAGTCATTCATTTTATGTAACATCTAAATGTCCTTAAATGTTTTAGTAATGGATATGATCTAAATTTTAGTTGGAGATATATTAACTATAAGTAGGAATTGACGGTTTTTATTAAAGAGACTGCTTCTTAATACTTTTTGCCATAGTGCGTACAGTTCACTGTGGTTTATTCTAAAACATTTTTTCTTTCGTATGGCTAGAAATCCCTGAAATCCTATTTATTGTTAGCCTAGAATGGGAATTTTCTTATTTGTTGATATTTTAGATGTATGATACAGAATTATGCTACCCGTAATTAGTTTCAGTCAATTTCTATTCTTAAGAAATAACCCAGTGTGGGTGATTGATTGTTGAGGGTTTGTAATAGGTCAATGTATTAACAGGTTCATATTAATGCTTGTTAGCACTTGGTTAATGCAGGTTAAGACAATGAGGGCTCTTCAGTATTTTCCAACTATTGAAGATCCAAATACCAGAAGATCATTGTTTGAGGTTCTGCTTTTGTTAAAAGACTTTTTTTTTTTTTTTTTTTTTGGTCATGTTTCTTTGATTATATTAAAATTTGATTTCGGAATTTCAGGTCTTACAACGGATATTAATGGGGACTGATGTTGTGAAAAATGTAAATAAGAACAATGCATCACATGCTGTTCTCTTTGAAGCCCTTGCTCTAGTAAGTTTGTGGCCCAAAAAATCTTTTTAGCATATGGGATTTGTTATTTAAAATGGCTTATGATTGTTTAATGGTTTAATGGTTTTTTATTGTTAACAGCTCTTATGCACATTCATAGTTCGTGCATACATACAATGATGTATTTATGTACACATGCACAAATGCATATGATTGTGTAGACAATGTTATTGTGATGTGAACTTGCTAAAACTAATTAAAGGATGAAAGCTTTTGAAACTCTAGTATTTTCAACTGGATTTTGTGGGAACAAATTACTATATACATTGAAGGATTAAGTGTTGTTTCTTGACACTTTCATTCCTTGCAACATACTCATGTTCTGATTGGCCCTTTCTTAGGTCATGCATCTTGATGCTGAAAAAGAGATGATGTCTCAGTGCGTTGCCCTTCTTGGAAAATTTATTGCTGTGCGTGAACCAAATATTCGGTATCTTGGCTTGGTAAGTTTTAGAAACGCTACAGTTTATCTGTCTTTATGATTGGTAGCATGTTGAGACTTACTAAATCAGAATCTGGAAGGGTAAATTTAATTGCTACATTGTAACTGCTTGATTTGATGTTACATTGCTCTGGTGCAGGAGAATATGACTCGGATGTTGTTGGTAACAGATGTGCAAGATATCATCAAAAGACATCAGGCTCAGATCATAACCTCATTGAAGGATCCTGACATCAGGTTAAGTTTGCTATCATGCAGCGTTTTCGTTACATTCTGAAAATGTTAGAACTCTTGATACTGCCACTAATTCATTTGCAATAGCTTTCTTTTTTGTGCGGCACATGTTCTAGCACTGAAAAGTATTTATTATTTGATTGATCATGTTAATTAAAAGATAAATATTATGTTCTACTCTGGAGGATGCTAGCCTCCATGTACGTGTGTGCGCACAGGTGTGCTTATAATTCCTTCTGCTTAATGAAATCATTTTGTGTGCTCAGTATTCGTAGGCGTGCTCTTGATTTGCTTTATGGTATGTGTGATGTTACAAATGCAAAGGACATAGTTGAAGAAATACTGCAGGTATGCCAATGCTGGTTGTGGACTATTTATTTTGTGTTGGCAGTCTTATTTGAATTATATATATTTTTCTAATATTAGCTTGCTGAGATAGTTTCCATTTCAATCACAAAATGAGTAAGCCATTTTCTGTTCTTTTCAGTATCTCAGTACAGCAGAATTTGCAATGCGTGAGGAATTGTCACTTAAAGCTGCTATTCTTGCAGAGAAGTTTGCCCCTGATCTGTCATGGTAAGCATGGCACTTGTGTGCAACTTCTTAGGATCAGACAAAACTCTTTTTTTTTTTTTTTTTGACAAGTAAAAGAAAAGTTTAAGTTTTAGATCAGACAAACTCTATTGAAAGCATGATATCCAGATTATTCACGTATAAGTTAGAAGGAAATTAACAAGGGCTTGTGTTTCTATTTTTATTATGCCACCATGATTGCATCAATTTAACTAAATATGACAAATAATAGTTGATGTTAAAACTACACACATTTAGTTTCACTTACGAAAGTATATCTCTGCGGGAGTGGATGCCAAAATTATTTATAATATTTCACTTTGGTCAATTGATGCGTTTTTCAGCATTCAATGTTATGCAAGTAACTCAAATGATATGCCAATTGATGTTATACATAGAATTTTATTTTTTTTGATAAGTAAAGAAAATTTCATTCAAAGTCATAAAAAGAGTCACCCAAGTATACAAGAAGTATACAGCAGGGGACCAAAACAATCAAATACATGAATTACAAGCATCCATCAAATCGTAGACCGAAAAAATAGAATGACTTCCTATGATAGACATCCAATCCGATAGAGTTTTAAAAAAAGAAAAGTTTTAAGTTGGCTATAGTCCTTACAGAATCTTCAAAACACCGGTTGTTTCTCTCCCACCAAATGCACCACATCAAACAATGAGGGATAGCCATCCAGATAACACCATTATGATGATAGAATTAATTGTTTCTTAAAGACTTAAAACATATTTTTTGGAGGATGTGAGAAGATTAATAGATGTAATTGTTGTGGTCTAATGTAGATTGTTCATTTGCTCATGATCTCTGGTCTTTTGTGTTTTTTGTTTTTGGGGTTCATTGGGTGATGCCAAGGAAGGTAATAGCTGTGTACTCTTGCTAGAAGGGATTGTATCATTTGGAATGTGACTCCACATTGTTGTGGACAATTGGAGATTGAAATAATTGAACCTTTTAAGGCATGGAGAGATCTATCGTTGAGATTAAGTCTTTTTTTTGTGTGTATATATATATATATATATTTTTTTTTTTTTCGGGGGGGGGGGGGGGGCTTATCTAGTAATTCATGGACCATTTGGATTTACGATTGTAATTCTTTAGGTTTTTTCCCCCCTTAAATTTTTAATTTTTAAAAAGAGAGGCTTTATTTTATGAGCCTTTATCTATTTTTATTTTTTAAGTTTCTGGGAATTTTGTTCTGTTATATCTTAGGCCTTCAATTTGAATTTCTTGAGTAAATGTTAGCTGTTAATGTGTCAGCACATGCATTCTGAGTGTTTTGTGCAAATGATATCATTCTGTTTTAATATGACACAGGTATGTGGATGTGATTCTTCAATTGATTGACAAGGCTGGGGATTTTGTTAGCGATGACATATGGTTTCGTGTTGTGCAGTTCGTTACAAACAATGAAGACCTACAGGTAATCAAAATGTTCTAACATATACTTTGTGCTTCCTCTATCTTTTCTTCATTTTTTTTTTTTTCCTTTTTTGGATGTGGATGAATTACCTGTTTCTAAGACAAATGTTTATATGTATATTATTTAACTGAGAGTTTGTGCATCTGATCAGCCTTATGCAGCAGCAAAAGCCAGAGAGTATCTTGACAAGCCTGCTATACATGAGACTATGGTGAAGGTTTGTATATTGTATACTGTGTCTCCTTTGTTTTGGTTTCATGATAATAATTTTAAACTATATATATAATTATATATATTTGAGAAGAACTAGAGATATATTTTGGTTTTGCTTTGTTTTGTCTTTCACTCTATATTGCATGGCTCGTTGCCAGTGTGCTGTTGCTGAATGATGCTTTATAAGGATTTTCATAAGAGGTTATTGCTAATTCTAGATTAGAAATGCAAAATTTTGGTTTCAAAAAAAAAAAAAAAAACTCCTTTTGAACATGAGTCTAATAGGCTTAATGGGGATTTGCAGAGCTTTACCAAAATACTCATCATAGACTCATAGTTGCATGCTGTCTTTGTTTATGTTCATGTGCCAAGCTTAACCAAATATTGGTTAATCCAGATCAGCCATTTGGAGCTTAATTAAACGTATAATAATACATCAAACAAGCATTTTAGTTTGGTCAAGTGTCTTAAGTTCGTTTGTGAATTGGCATAAATGCAACAGGTCAGTGCATATCTCATTGGAGAATTTGGACACCTTTTGGCCAGACGACCTGGGTGTAGTCCGAAGGAATTATTCAGCATCATACATGAGAAGCTTCCTACCGTATCGTAAGGGCCCTTAACCCTTGTTTACTAATTTCTGGCTTTCATTCCTTCTAGTATATATATAAATATCTTAGAGTCCTTTATTTATTTACAGGTCTTCTACCATTCCTATTCTTCTCTCAACATATGCTAAAATTTTAATGCACGCTCAACCCCCAGAACCAGAACTACAGAATCTGATTTGGGCAATATTTAACAAGTGAGATTTTTACCTTTGCACCCTGTATATTGATTTAGTTTGTCACAAATTGATGTAGGTTTCTATTACACATTTTTTTAATTCATGTAGATACGAGAGTTGCATTGATGCTGAGATACAACAACGAGCTGTAGAATATTTTGCCTTGAGTAGGAAAGGTGCAGCTCTAATGGATATATTGGCTGAAATGCCCAAATTCCCTGAGCGGCAGGTGCATTGTAGTGCAGTTTTTCAGTGGAAATTTACTTTCTTGTTTTGTAGGATGAGTCTCTTAATACTTAATAGATGGTTTTATTTGGAGTGAAACTGAAGGTTTTTGGCGCTAACTTTAATATCTCTCTATCATTTAGTCCTCATTGATCAAGAAGGCTGAAGATATTGAAGTTGATACTGCGGAACAAAGTGCTATCAAGTTGCGGGCACTGCAGCAAACATCAAATGCTCTGGTTGTAACTGACCAGCGGCCTGCGAATGGGACACCTCCTGTCACCCAGCTTAGTCTGGTAAAGGTGCCCAGCATGAGCAGTAATGTGGTTAGTGGTTGATTTTTATTTTTCTTTCTTTCTTTTTTATGAAATTCTTTTTTGTGTTTTTTTTATTCCTGAACCTACCATTGTTGGTGTAATTTCCCTCATTAATTTTGAAATCTTAGGTTGAATAGTTTGTTTGTTTATGTTATTAATTGGAAATTGATGTATGCTTGATAATCTTGACAGGATCATCATGTAGCAGATCAAGGATTGTCCCAGGAGAATGGAACCTTGACTACAGTAGATCCCCAACCTCCGTCAGCCGATCTCCTTGGTGATCTCTTGGGTCCACTGGCTATTGAAGGCCCTCCTAGTGCTGATGTCCAGCCTCAACAAAATATAGTCTCTGGAGTGGAAGGTGTTCCAAATGCAGTGGAAGCCACAGCCATAGTACCTGTTGGAGAGCAGACAAATTCTGTTCAGGTACCATTGACTTTTTTCATGATACATTGTATTGCTTGTTTGAAGAGGTGGGCAAAATGAAAAGATGTTATGCAGTGAACTCTGGCGTAATTAGGAATACTCACCTTGTTTACACTCAAACAGGGTTATTTTTTATTTATAAAAATTTTAACTTAATAAAAAAAAAAAAAATCTGGTTTGATTGTAAACAAGGTGAGTATTACATTGCTCATGCTCGACTCGTTCTTGAGTGATCTCAACTCTTGAGCAAGCCTTTAATAAGCAAATCTCAGTTGAGCTTGGGTAGCTTGAACTTTTAGGAGACAAAAATGAAGTCAAGCTTAAATACAAGGTTGCTCAAAATTGGCTCATTTGCATTATGAAAGCTAGAGGCTTCTTGATTAGGACTAGATTGTCTCAATCATGAGCTAAGCTCAAGCAGCTCAGCTCATTTTGCTTCCCTATTAATCTGCAGTCCCAATAAAAATTTTCTCATTTTTTCCAATCCTTCCCCAAAAAACATTATTCCTTGCAAGATGGAGAGCTTCTGCAATAGACTTTGCAGCATATCCTTGTTTATTGGGTTTCACATCTGGTTTTATCAACAGCAGAAAAACATGGTCTAAGTCTCAACTGCTATGTGCTTTAAGATAGTGACCGGGTTTGGTTGTGATTAATTTAACTTTTAACTCGCTAATCCCATTGTTCATCTTTGCAGCCAATAGGAAGTATTGCTGAAAGGTTTCAAGCACTGTGCGTGAAGGATAGTGGTGTTCTATACGAGGATCCTTATATCCAGGTTTTTTTTCTCTTTCTGCAAAAGTTCTTTCATCATCTGTGACATATTATACTCAACTGTATGCAGTTTATTATAGGATAACCTCCCTTTGTAGTATTTCCTGTTGGCCTTTAATTGTTTAAAAAGTTAATGCTTCAACTTGGCGTTGTGGTAATTTTGTTGTTTGTTACCCCAGATTGGCATTAAAGCAGAATGGCGAGCACATCAGGGGCGTCTTGTTCTTTTCTTGGGAAACAAGAATACTAATCCACTACTTTCAGTTCAGGCTATAATATTGCCTCCATCCCATTTGAAGTTGGAGCTCTCATTAGTCCCAGAAACTATTCCTCCCAGGGCACAGGTGAAGATTATTTGCTATTCACATAGTAGATCACTGATTGTTGGTGTATCTAGTAGCCACTCATCTTTTGTCCTTATTCAGTTGCTTCTTCTTCTTCTTCTTCTTTTTTATTTTTTATTTTTTAATCTTTGGTTGTTTAGGTGCAATGCCCACTTGAAATTGTTAATCTCCGCCCTAGTAGGGATGTAGCAGTTCTTGATTTCTCCTACAAGTTTGGTAACGATATGGTACTTATATCTGTAACTTATGTGTTTTTTTGCTGGCAATCAACACAAAGCTAGGTAATATCCATGGCTTCATCTATCTTACTTGTCCCTATCATAGGTCAACTGCAAACTCCGTCTTCCTGCTGTATTGAGTAAATTTCTTCAGCCTATACCAGTGTCTGCTGAAGAGTTTTTCCCTCAATGGAGATCACTTTCAGGACCACCTTTGAAGCTTCAAGAAGTGGTATGTACCTTTTGCCTTCTCTATAGCATTAGAGTAAAATTTTCTCCCCATTAAAAATCTGCTATTTGTTAATATGCTCATGTTTTCCTGTGAACAGGTTAGAGGCGTAAAACCAATGCCTCTCCTGGACATGGCAAATTTATTTAACGGTTTACGGTTGATGGTTAGTCCAGGGCTTGTAAGTATTCTCAAAAGAAATTTTAAAAAATGTTGAATTTTCCTTGGACTCCTATTAGTTGTATGAAGGTGTTCATTTTTTAATTCTCTTGTATAGGACCCAAATCCAAACAATCTTGTAGCAAGTACAACATTCTATTCAGAAAGTACAAGGGCCATGCTCTGTTTGGTAAGTGATGTCCATCCATTTTCAGCATATAACTTCTATGATTTGATGTGTTGCTATCGTTTTCATTATTTAACCTCACCTAAAGTTTAACATTTAAAGCTTTTGGTCTACATTTGGGTAAATGATTCCACATTTAAGTAAATGATCACGGGTGCATGTGTGACTTGCCAATTAAAAAAAGTTATTAGAGAAGGCTTTCTTTAAAAAAAAATAAGGGAGAAAAAATGGGAGGTGGGCAATTGGGGGGAGAGAGTCAGTTGGGAATAGTAGCACTGCTGATTACAATTTTATCATTTTATTATAATTTTTTATTTTTTGGACAATGCTGAAGGACCTTTTGGGAATATAATTGGCAAAAGATGCAAATTGAAAACTTCCTCGGTGTAGATAATGCTTTTGTATTGTGATTTTTAGAATATAAGATTAATGATGTAATAGCATTGTATGAGGTTGCTGTTTTGACTGTTTTCTTTTATGATACTCCAGGCTAGAATTGAAACAGATCCAGCAGACCGAACCCAATTGCGTTTGACAGTTGCTTCAGGGGACCCCACATTGACATTTGAGTACGTTTTTAAAATTTTCTTGTCGCATAGTGCTAACCTAAGTTTAATACCTTTGGCAGATTTTTCTGACTGTTGATGTACAGGTTGAAGGAGTTCATCAAGGAGCAATTAGTTAGTATTCCTACAGCCTCCCGTGCTCCTGCACCGGCGCCACCAGCACCTCAACCAACCAGTCCACCAGCAGCAGCATTAACAGATGATCCTGGGGCTTTGCTGGCTGGTTTACTGTGACAAAGTGGAATTTTGAAGATTTGTTCATTATACACATGTAAACCTGATTTATACAGCGGGGCCACCCATGTCCCTCAAGTTAAAGATGTGGATAAAGAAAATCAAGATGCAAGGGCTGGCGGCATTAAAGGGTGAGCTAATTTAGTAGTCGGCTTAGTGTTATGAGTGGGGATTTCTAAAGGGGGGGTTGGTCGCGATTTTGAGATTCTTTATGCACAACGTAATTGTGCCTTGGTGAGATTTTTTTCTCTTTTGGGGTGAGGGTTTTTCATTGTTATTCATTTTTTTTCCCCTTCCCATTTCACTGGATTGGCTTCTGTACCATGAATATTTGACCGCATGTAAGATATACTGCACGAAGTAGAACCAGTTGTAACAGTTTGCATCATTTGTTTTTGTTTGTTAATCCATAGTAATATTTTCAATAAGAGTGATTATTGGATGATTGAGCAGAAATATGTTTCCTAGTTATGTCAAAAAAAAAAAAAAAAAAACCTTCTAAACGCACAGGGGAGAGAGAACCTCAAACTACTAAAAGCCATTGGGTAATTTAAGTGCATTGATAGCAACAGAAACTCTCCAGCAAACAGAGACAACTTCCATAACAGCATTCAAGTAATAAAACCCCATCTGATTGCAAAAAAATTGTGGTAGTTCTTTTTCTTCATCCTTTTTTTTTCTCTTTTTTCTTTTTTTAAATACAAGAAATTCAAAGAGATAAGCACAAAAAACCTGCTTATCTTCCAAGATCATAGAAAGTCTGTAGCTTGAAAAATGATGGCCTTACCTATATAACTGATAAGGAAATAAATTTTCCATTTTTATATAATATTTGCAACCTCCTAGCATCATCAATTAAATCCATCAACCCTACAAATAGTAAAGCCAATCTTTCCAAACTTCCCAATGAGAAACTGAATCCATCAGAATGGGAGCCACTTGTCAGGAAGCTGCAACTATCTCCCTCAAAATCAGCAGCGGTTGACACTGCTTGGCCTATTAAACATCAACCATAGCATTTACAAAATTTTCTCCACAGTTCCAACAGCATTGGAGAATGAACTTTCCCATTCTGATCCATTCAGATCAATAAAATTTTCAATTGTAGACAAAACCCAAAGCCTCAAAAGGGGACAACTAAATTAGCTATCGCCACTCACGGCAATTACCACACCTCCAATGGCCTTCCTCAAATGATGTTTCAACCCAAGGTGAGCAGTGACTATGTATTTGCAACCCACAATTCTGGCAAAAAAGATCAGGAACTGGTTCTGCATGTGAACACCTCCCACAGTGAATGATGTTAACGGTAGGCACTACAGAATTTGCAGGTCCTTCCTGATCAGTATAATTACCCACTATTCCATACTGTTCAGGGAACTCATCTTGTGAAATTGTACAAGAAGCATTTCCCATGTACCCCGACCAATCCCCAGATGTATCAACTCCATTATATGGGGCACCATCATCAGATGCCAGCAACTCTGTAACAGAGAAGTAGGTCTGGGGTTCAAATTCCATATCTTCACAATTAAAACCATCATATTCTAACATCATCTCGCTCTGAACATCCCATTCCACCATAGGAGATAATGCTTTTTCCTCATGATTCAAGACTCTGTCTGTTTCAGGGTGTGTCGATAATTCAGCATGAGAAAGATTACTCCCAAATAAACCATCTACATCCTCTTCACGCTTCACTTGCCTTCTGACTGGAAGTTTCTGTGGCCCTGGCACAGAAGCAGTACTCCATTCACTATCCAGTTCTGAAGTATGCTCTGTGATTAGCTCAACTTTGGAAAGAGGTAAAAGAGGATCATGTTCTTGTTTTGACACTTCTGCCATGGGAAACGCTGGAGTAACAAGTTTAAACTCTTTAAATTCTTGGTCCAAACCGTCGTCCATATTCCATACTGGAGTAGCTGGTTCACAGTCTATATATTCTTGTTTTGGAACTTCTGCCATTGGATACACAGGAGTAGCAGGTTCACATTCTCTAGATTCAGAAATTATTCCAGAATCAGAGTCCGCTCTTACATTTCCTTGTTTTGTATCCCTTGTGCGTGTCTTATTGACCTCGGGCAGCTTGTCTTTACGGTCTGAGTAAGGACACACTGGTGACCTTATCCTACGACACCTGCAACACTTGTAGCCTGCTACTTCAAAAATTCTTGACTCCTCAAGTTCAACAGCTTCAGCATGGAACCATTCTGCCAATTATCACAAACACAAGGCATCAAAAAATAATAGTAATAAAAAACAGAGAGAGAGAGAGTAGGCATCTTTAGTCAAAAAACGTGGCATCTATATCTAGAGCAAACTTACTATTGCATGTCTCACAGCAAATGTACATAAGATCAGATCTATAGAGCTTCTGGCACAAGTGACAAACAGGTTCCAAGCGACGTACATCCAAACTGCCCTTCAAAAGAATGTTTTTAAGCCTGAAATCAATGCCTGTATCTTCACTGTTCTTCTTCTTCCATATAATACCCCAAGAACACAGCTTGCGACGGCTTTTGTTTGCCAAGCTAGAATCAGAAGTAGCTTGTTTCAGCTCAGAACGAATATCTAGAGTAGCTTGTTTCAGCTCAGAACGAGTATCTCGAGTTCTCACTGATGCTAATGATTGATTATTAGCTTTAGGCCTTCCACCCTTATTGACTGTCATTAAGTTAGTATATTCTTGCCTTTGCAATGGCAAGGGACTGGTAGGAGATTCATTACAGCTTTTGCTTTGCACAAGAGCCTTTGCATGGTAACACTGTTTGCAGGTAATCAAGAACTCAATTTCATCATTCATGGAAATTGTTGAACTTCTGGCACATGCTTCATGACAATAACCTGCCCACATTATGGCAAATAATACAATGGTTCAGAAATTTCATGTAATAAATAAATACATAAATATGTATCTCTGTGTGTGTGTGAGTGTGTGTGTTGCTTGATATAGGCATGATGGCTCAGTTTATATACCTTGGCATGCACTGCACTTGACTGCCTTTCTGAAAATCACAACAGAGAATATTAATGAACTTGGACCAAGTTGTAGAATGTAAAGAACTAATTAAAAAGAAAAAATGAATGCAATATATATAAGAAACATACAATATTATTGAACAATTGGGGAAAAAACACAATATTATAAAATAATTACCCAAGAGAAACATCCAGCTGACATGAGGAACAAGAGCACACGTCCAATTTATCTCTCTTGCACGTAAGATAGAAAAAAATATCTCTACGGGAAGCTTTCAACCGCCTTTGAGACTTTAAGGTTACATTCAAGGGCTCCTCAATAGATTGCAAGAGTACTTTATTAACACTTTCTTCGTACTCTTTGATCAAATATAAAGGAATGCGAGATTCAGAAAACCAATACTTGTCTTTTCCATCTTGACTTTGCTCTATTTCAATGATATTCTTCATGACGCGCGAAGGAAGATGCTTTTGGTTCCCAAAAGCAACTGCATATCTAATCCTTTTTTCCACAATTTTTTTATCACAGATGACAGCATTTCTAAAGGCAGAAGCTTCTGTCTCTGGACCTTTTCCATCCTGGAGGTTCTGCTCAGGACGAAGAAGATCACTCCATCTCAAATGAAAGTCTAAGTATCTGACCTGATGCAAATTCCAATTGCATATTTAAAAAGTCATACAACTACAATCTTCAAAAGATAGTTCAATTTGCTGTAAGACCTATAGAATTTGCTGAGAGAGAGAGAGAGAAAGAGAGAGCAACAAAATTATAATAAAAATGAGAACGAACCTGAAGCGCAAGATGAGATGCGTTCCTACTCATTTCGACTGCAGTTCTCCATACTGACTGTCGGCTTCTTTTAGGAATATCAGAAGAATAATCAATACCAGAAATCCGCCTCCGACCACCTGACGAGCCAGAATACTATTAGTACATTTTCCTCTTATTTTCAGTAATGCAACTATCTTTATTCTAAAGACTAAAGATGCTTACAATAGCGATGGAATGTTCACCATTTGACGTTAAAAACTGATTGGGGGAGGAGGGGGTGGGGGAAGGATGCTTACAATAAGGGGAGAAGTTGTAAGATTATTTTTCAGAAAATGAAAGGCTAGGGCATCATAGTTACCTTGGCGAGCCGCTTTTCTAACTAATGAGCGGGGCAAAATTGCCCTCTGGAATATAATTTTTGACAGCTTCCCACCTCGCCACCACTCAAAACTCTGGTCACGGCAACCATCAGCTGTCACTTCAGACACAGCAGACTGTTTCCTGTTTCGCCTTCCACTAAGTCCACGTTTCTGTGTTGTTCCAATGGTGCATGTAGAACTTTGAATCATAAGAGATTCATCTAACATACCATCCACCAGCTTAACCCAGTCCACAGAAAGAGCAATGATGCGGATGTGTTCCTCAAGCTGCAAATCAAAACTGAGCTAATCAATCAAAATATAGATGGCATGCGCACAAAAATGCCTACATAAAAAATTGCACTAAATAGAATTTATTTTCTTCCCATAAACAAGGGGAGGATGGTTAAGTCATGGGTTGAGTTTTGCACGTTTTTGTGAGTTATGTTTGCCTATAAGAAATAAATATATAAATTAAACATATATAAACATGTGACACCAAGTCAAGATCAGACAATTTGAATACTCAAAGCCCTGCTGATTGCTGCTGAAAGTGGCCAAGTCATTTTTAGTGCCACTCATTCAAACATTTGTAATACAAAAAGTTTGTAAATCCAAATTATACAAGAAGATAATCTTATGAAAATATTGCATTTGCATTTTGTTGATTAAAAGGCATAAGCCAATGGATAAAAACTTTCATCCATTAGATGTAAAACTCAGAATTGGCAACCAAGGTCTGAAAATTACAAATTTGATATGAAAATTTTGTTTGCATATTTTGTCTTTCCGTGAACAGAGCATTTTTTTCATCTTTAATAAACTACTATTACTTATTAAAAAAAAATTGACATGAAAAGAGCTTCTGACTATCTAAACCAGATCCACACTTATTTGACAATTAGGATGCACTATGAATCTAAAAAGGGAAATTAGAACTTCTGACGCATTTCCTTTAATAGCTCCAACAGAAATTTGTCACAAGACCATTCAACAGACCTTTTTTATGTTCTATTTCACAATCAATCATAATAGGTACCTACTAAAGCAGACAACAAAGTCATTTTTTTCCAAATTGCTTTTCACATATAGCACATTATAAGCTACACATTACAAGTTCAAAGGAACAACAATCTGCACAATAGTGTTCATGCAATTTTTATTAACAAAAAGTACAGCTTTCAAATTTGGCTACAAACATCAGAAGCTTTAAGAAGTTCAGAAAGCAAAACAAACACACACATACACATATTTATCTCAAACATATTATTGGAGCTTTCTGGGCCCTAATTCAATGTCAATTCTTATAGAACCATTTGGGGTGTCACTTGAGATCAAACTCAAGAAACGTTTTCCATTAAAAAACCAGCAATAAAAAGTTTTTTTTTTAATTGAAAGTGGAACATTTAACTGTCAGTATAACATTAAACATCTGATTAAACAGAGAAAACTAATGCATTACTAGGCCAAACAATACCTAACATTAATACATAGGCTGATTAATATATACACCAAATAACCAAATAAACCAGGTAACAAAAGAACTTACTTCAAGCAATAGAGCCTTTATTGTACTGCAAGTTGAAGCCTGTTCTACTCGCTTACGCCATTGCTTTCTGTAAATAGCATTCAAAAAGGGGCCAACTATCAGACCACATAAACTCTCCTCCAAATACAAAATGTATGTTGCAATGCTCGCAAGACTCCCTTCTCCACTCTTTTTGAGACGAAGGTTGGCAAGGATCTTCGTGGCAACTTTTGTGGCACACAAGCAAGCATGGTTTAACATGCATCCTCTCTTGCTTGAAACAGGAGCCTTACAAGACAGACACCAACCACACCTCTCTCTTGGGACCTCCACAAGCTTCTTTTCAGAACTTGGCCAGAAGAAACGAGAGGCTGTTAGTGAGAACGCTTTTGCTTGCAAAAGATTGTTGGAAGATGCAACTTTCCTTGGATCTGAAGCATGAGCCTCTGAAACCCGAGCTTCCTCTGATGAAAGAACAGCCAGTCTAGCAGCAGCAGATGCAGCAAAATCTCCATGCATATAGTTATTTATGTATGCCTGAGGTTTAAGGGATGACCCCAAGTACAAAAAATCAACTGAATTGCTGTCACCCTTTCCATACACTGATCTATTACCTTCTTTGCTTTGAGAGGGAAAATTCATAGGAAAACACATACCACTGCCATGCCCAGTATAACTGCCATTGTTGTTTCTGGAGGTGCACATAGTAAGCTCTATTGCACTTGATCGGCCAACCAAACTTTGGTGTGTCAAGTCAGATTGATCAGCTTGCTGACTAAGTAAGTCACCAGAAATGGCACAGTCCATTTTTATCCCCTCAGTTAGTTTCATATCCATAAGTTGACAATCCTGTTGTCTTGTACCACCATTGCTATGAAGACTGCAATGGTCAGTGTGAATAGTTGTATCCAAGGAGGCTTTGCTTTCATTATTCCCATAGTTCTCAGCCTCACGCATATGAAGATCTTTCTGGTCTTCCTTGCCAGAAGGGAATGACATTGAAAGGGTTCCATAATCCTTTATGTTAGCTAAATTCATATGTACCGGAAGAGAGAAGACACTTTCTGGAATAGACCAATATTGTAAAATTGCCTTACACAGCCCCAAGTATAAAGCTGTATGTTGCACAGATGAACAAAGAACTTGCAGAACTTTAGGGATGTCATTCCGATTGAAATATCTGAAACATGGTTCTGAATCTACAAAAGCCTTAAGCCTACAATCATGAATATCATAATATTATAAATGGGTTGAAGAAAATTTCAAAAATTAAGAAAATTAAAGCAGCACAGACAGAATTGAAGAAAAAGTCTGAGATAAGGTGAGGGATCAAAGACTAAAGTTCAGGAACCATGTGTTTCACAAAGCTAGACAACAAAAATTATTCCAGTACAAACAAATAGGTTCATCGAACATTCAGTATAATGTAATTAACAATAAGGGAGATGAAACAAAAGGGTTGAAAACATACACTAGTAAGTGGTCACAAGAACCCAAGAAAATCCGTCCATACAAATCGATGCCGAATATTTCTGCTCCTTTAAGTGATGTTCCCATCGTAATGGCAGGCCCAATCTTATCAATAGTGCACTCTGGACAGTACCATGGCCCATCAGGTATAAACATTTTCATCACACCTATACACCTTGAATGGTATGCTGACGGGCACCCATCACAGCAAAGCAAGGTCCCATCCATGCCACAAAGCCGGCATTCATCACCATTGCTATCAACATCAACATCAGCAGCATCCATATCCTGTTTGGTACCTTTATAACCTGAAGAATTTATGTTTCCTGATGCCTTCATCTCATGCGTTTCTGCAATAATCTCCATAGCTTCTCTGTCCTTGCAAGCAGAAGTTTTAGAATATCTAGGGTGGACCCTTCTAGGCCCGTTTTCAGAAGGATTGGATGCTTCTGTACCATAATCTAATCCAACTTCTGATTCTTCACGCATGTCAATCTCAGATCTTATCTCAGCAGACTCTAAGACATCATCACACAGGATTTGCAAAACCATTAACTTCCTAACTGCAGGTAAGGAATAATACTCTCTATCCAAAACCACATCATAAAATTCTCTCCACTCAGGCCCCTTTGCATATCCCATAACTGTTAAATAGTTGACCAAGTAAACAGGCCACGTCAATGAATCAAGAAGGCTCCAATCAATGCACCTGACAGGAAACAAAAAAAAAAAAAAAAATTTAAAAAAAGGGGGTGGGGAAACCAACTTTTTAACAAGGTAAACTGGAAAAGAATCATGTTTCAAATGTAATTTATCATAAAAAATAGATATGCATAATGGCATGAAGAAATATATCTCTTATCTTATAATATCAGAGGGAGAGGTTAGCAGAGAAATAAAGGACATCTTATAATCAATCACTTCAGATATATGGGGAATCAAAATCACCATTCCAACATCTATTTTAACAAAAGATCAATAAAATCCATCTAAGGCTTCATTGTTGCTGTTGTTGTTGCTCAATTGATAGCCAACGGAAAAGAAAGTGATAATGCATTATTATCTTATAAGATTAGTACTTCTAGCTTTAAAAGAAAAATATAAACAACTCACTTAAATGAAATAGTCAGAGGTATCATGAACAGTGAAGTACATAATAGTATGTTGAAAAACATAGCCCATTTCCACCTTTCTTTCTGCAGTTTGCAACCAAACATAACAGCATAAAAAAAAAATACCTCCAACATCTACTACACAAGAAAAACTAGTGACTAGTTAATTCCATCAAAACATCATTCCCACAATGCTTATACAACAACTTGACAGTAATTAAGTTTAAATTTCAGGATGATGGGTTTTATCAACCAAAGACATAAAGAGATGGAAAAAAAAAAGTACCTCAAGCATTTTGAAGCAAGCTCCAAGCCATCCGATGAGAGCATTTCAAGATGACGCCTCAATGCACGCATCAATGCAACATGAATAGCATCCAACAAGGTGTTTGCAACACAACAATTAAGCGAGCCCACAAAATCATCCAAAGTAAATGGGCTCAAAAACAAGCAGATACTAAACGACCGCAAGAAGCCATAAACGGATAAAAGATGTGAAACACACTGCTCCGGCACACCTATGGTTCCCGAAGAAGGTGGCAACTCAAGTAGCGGGATAGGTGGGGTCTCTGTATCGAACCCTGAATCCCTATCCATCGCATACTCACACGAATCACTCGATGAATCAGCATCAGCATCGCCTTCAACCTCTTCCCCATCCTTTTCAATTGTCAATCCACCACTCACCTCACTCAAAGTAGACACTTCAACCTTATCCCCTTCATTTGTCGAGACACGTGCTTTCTTCTCCAATTCAATCCTTCTCTTTTCACTAATCTTCAATACCAATTCATCTAATTTTATCTTCCTTCTATCCAAATCTTCGTCGAAATCATTATCCCTCAATATAAGCATGCGAAGCTCGCCACTCTCCAAGTCCTCACTATCACCATCCTCATAATTGACCCTATACAACCCCTCCTCATAATGTACAACTTTCCCGAGAAAAATCCCACTGCCATCAAATTCCTTCAGCACATAGCGCCCAACCAAAGCCAACGATCTCGTCTCCACCGGCTGCTTCTTCGCGTCCGGTCCCGGAGTGTTCTCAGCATCTTTTCGCCTCCGTTTCCTCGGCCGACCCCTCGATCTGGCCACCGGAGGCTCCATTTTACCGATCTAGGGTGCAAGAATCGGATCGGACCCTAAAATCCGAATTCCGAATCCAATCGAAAGCGATTTCTAGGGTTTCAAGTAACCTCTATCTCGCTCTAATCAACCAAAAACAATAGAAAAAAAAAAATCCTCACATGAAAAATACTGGTTTAAATTAGGGTTTATGTAGATCCTACAAAAACAGAGCAAAAACTAAATCGATCAGAATACAATTTTACAGTATAGTTATACTTTTTGCACAAAAAAAAAAAAAATGAAGTTTCGGAATGATATAGATTGGGAATTTGAAAAGTTTCGATGAAAAGTGAAGCGAAAAATTACCTGATTGATAATCACCATTGACGAAGTGCACGCTGCTTTTGAGAGAGAGAGAAGTAAAGCCCTAATAGGAGAGAACAACAACAACGGCCTCTCTCCACACTCTTCTACCAAGTTTTATTATAGCGGCTCGCGTGGTGCTTATTCTTTGACTCGGAACTCGCTTGCTCACTCCGAGTTGGCATCTGAGTCACGGGTTTAAGTTATTTATTATTTGAGATATTTTTGTGCTATTTAAAATTATTAAATAATGACTATAAGATGAGGGCGTCCTCATATCAGTACTGTGAGTCCTCCCCCTCGTATGGTAATAATACATGGCCCACTTTGCCATTTTATAAAGAGTGTCTACTTCCAAAAAAAAAAAAAAAGGGTCTCTCGTTGGCATAAATTCCTACTGTAGTACAAAAATTATTTTTGTACCATCTAATAACAATAAATTTTACAACTTTTTTTTCATAATTGTTGGACTTCTCCACTTCATCCAAGTTACTCTTAGATTATGATTTACATCATCTTCAATATCAATCTTTATAAATTATTGATTCAAAATATTGAAGAAAAAAAACTCACGTTGTTTAATATTTATTGACTATCAAGTCATACACTGTTTTATTCCTATTTAATCAAAATCCTTTAAAATCTATCTTCTAAAAAAAAAAATCCTTTAAATTCTAGAACACCTTGCCCAAATTGAAATTAAATGTATAAAAGATGTAGCAAAAAAAAAAAATGTGTAGCCTATGATGAGAGATATAATTTTCATATAGTTGTTTTCATCTTTTAGCTAAAATTTGGGATTTAGTTAAAACTATTACATACTTAGATTGTGTTTGGCATTGGCTTAAAAAGCCAGTTTATTTTTGGTACTATTCATAAGTTCCACTATTTTATTTCAGCTAACTTTTATCTTTATTTATAGTACTTTCAGCAAAAAGTTTTCAGTTTCAGCTAAATAAATTGTTCCCAAACGGACACTTAGAGACAAATATTGCATAGTCCTTTTTTTTTTTTATTGACTAATAATTGGGGTCGTCTTCCACTTGAAGGTCCTTAAATCGTTGATTAAATGGCTTACTAGAAGAGCCAATCATGATATGTATATGAGAAAAATGCTTATCATTTTGAAAGAAATTTGATGTCTTTCTTTTTGTGCTTGATTATGTCCGAATTTATAACTCCAAATGGTTGGTGTAATAGTTTTTAAAGTAAGATCCATGAGGCTCTATGTTTAAAACTTTTAGTAAACATCTTATAGTTACTCCTAAATAATTTTCCCATATAATTATTTAGTGTTTGTAATATTAGAGAATACACACATCCGGTGAATAATTAGGTGTTGAAGAGCTATAAACACTTAAATTGGAAAAAAAGAAGAAGAAGATAATTTATGAATTTATAATGATTTTCATGGATATGGTATTTGTACTATGAAGCTAAAGGGTACAAAACCGCATGGTACGTTTCAAGCTAACTAAAACCATATGATGTGGGGTCCATAACTTTTTGATATATCAAAAGTCAAACCAGTTGCACAAAAACAAATGCAATACTATTTCCACGGGATTTTGCTTCCCTAAGCCCACCGCCTCAAACATGAAAATACAATACAATCAATAATAATATGAAAAAGTGGGAAATAAATAAATTTTATAAAACCCGCTAGTATGGTTGACTCTGAAAAAAGCGAGTCGACTCAGAATTTAACCCGATCCCGTGAATTTTTTCAAAAAAAAAAGCCAAATAGTTAAAGACTTTAAAAGTTAGGTGCGAGTCTCACCACGAATACTTGCATTTGCTTAAAGCTATGAAGGGACAAGTCACAAATTAGATCAAAATGGCGGGAAGTATGTCCTATTTAATGGAATTTCCCGCCCAATTTTTCCCAAGTTCAAAAACATTGTCTCCATTGTAGATGTAATTTGTAACGGTCACTGTCCTAGTCCATCGGTTAATTTTAGTTCGGACTAGTCCTTGTAAAATTGGGAACAAGAGTTAATAGTTGCACAATTTGAACCCTAGATATTATATGATATATTTCTCAACAAAAAAAAAAAGTTTATATGATATGATATGATAAATCATTTAAGCAAAAGTTATCATCTATTTCATTGAATCCCAAATTTGCATTCCAAATTTTCATGGGTTTTGAGGGTATGAGATAGTTTTTAAAAAGAGGAAGGCTATAAACTATAATTTCCACGATTGTTGACCTAACATGTTGTAATTAGAGTAACATCATTTTCAACATTATTCATATATAACACCACTTCTTTAACATAATTGTTTATAAAATTAAAGTGCTGATTATTACAAATAATGTCTACGAAGTGTGTGCGCCACATCAGCTGAAATCGTGTGTTCAAAACATGATTTCAATTAAATTATGAAATCATGTTTTCAAGACACAATTTCAAAATTATAACTGAGATCATTCTCAAAAAGCTATGCCATCACATTTTCAATGGTAAGAACAATTTTCTTTTTATTCATATGCAAAAAAAAAAAAAAAAAAAACATTGTTTGGAAAGGAGTAAACCTTTTTTTTTTGGGGGTTACCTAAAGTTGGGGGTATAGTCCAAAGGGTAAATTTAGTAGGGATGTCAAAATTTGCCAACTAAACCAAGTGTGTTTGAGAACAAAACTTAAATTTTTGTTTGGTAACACAATTCTCATCAACTTGTCAGTTGCTACACCCACAACCTAAAACTCACAATCCAAAACACTCGATTAGCCAATGTTTCTAATAATGAGCTAATCCCAAAAACTACCAAATTATGCCTTAAATTTCACCATTGTCGAATGATCTTGGAAATCCAAAGCCATTACTATCAGTAAGCAACTACGACCACATGTAGACATCTTATTTTGCACTGCCCAACAACTTAGGTCTTTAACCTTAATGGCAAAGCAATAATTATTTCAAGATGAAAACTTAACCACAATGCCCCAAGCAATAAGGCCTTGAATGACTAGGAAGTTAAGGTTCCATAAGAACCATGTGATGGATACACTTGGTTAGTGCATGCATACACATTCAACACCCCAAAACCCTAAAACCACTTTCAAAATTGATAGTAATCATCCAATCCTATGGGTGAGCATAGGTTCAAGGGTATTTTTTGGAGTTTTAGGCACTACACCAACCCCCAAAACATACATATATATAAAACCCTTTAAGCCACGAGGCAAGGTATCCTTTATGATCAGCATATTTTCTTCTATTCTCCCTTCAATTTCTTTAAAATTAATGGCCTGTTTAGATGGAGGAGAGAAGGAGGGGGAGTGGAGGAAAGTAAAGTAAAGTTGGCTAAAAATAAGCTAATTTTGTGCTAAATCTACTCTATTCCCTCTCCCTCCCCCTCAATCCAAACGGATCATAAAAGTCTATTAAAGTTTCTAAACCTCGAATACCCTCAGGAATCAAGATCCATGATTTATGAAATATGAAAATTTTCAGTTAAGATATGCTAATATATTATGAAATATGTTTTTTTTAAATAGTTAAGATATGCTAATATATAATATATAAAATATTGTTTTTTTTTTTTTTTGTTGCCCTTTGAATTGAAAACCAATCTCCTAAAAATCCAAGAGTTAAAGTCGACACCTAGTTCATATCTATGGCTAGCGCGGTCCCTTTCCAAAACAAAAATAATTTTTATTGTGCTCACTATTATGGTGGGAGTCACTATTATGTGAAAGGAAGGAGCACACATTTATTGTGCTCCTGAACCACTGAATAATAACTCCTCACTCAATAAGGAGTGTTCAAATATACAACACTGCCAAGCTTAAGACATAATTTACACGGAGCTTTAAATAAACTAAGCTAAAGTAGATGAATTGGCTCAAAAGATAATTTACAATTATCCATCACGTTGATTGACATTGATGAACAAAGTTTGAACAATCCATTGCAAGGCTTGATTAAAATCATTTTACAACCCACCACCAACACTAAGCCTTGTTTCTCTTATATTTCACCATTTTCCAGTAAATGAAAAAGCCTGTAGTACTCTTTCAAATCCCTACGCTCCTCAAGGGGGGGGGGGGTATTGAGGTCTAGGGGAGAGTAGTGTTTTTCCTGTCGTCAGTTAAAATATTTCTCCGCTGATTCCTTCTAGTTGGGCCTCTCAGTTTGTCATTATACCCTGAGAGGTAGAAAGAATTACAATCCCCATCCCACCTAAAATTCAAGGAATTCGTTGATAACTAGAAATATTACTGAATGAAAAAGAAGATTGAATCCACTCCAAATCATGTAAAGGATGCTACTAAAGATACTTGGCCACTAAAAGTTTAAGATGAAATTAGACACAAAACCATACTTTGACTATTCACGAACACAATTGTCATTACGATTAACTACAATATGGTAACCCTGATGCGACTATCTCCATCTTAACACGTTAAAATACTCTCTTATGATATACATATGATATACATTAGGCCATGCGGCCGTGCAATTTCGATTGAGAAGTGCTAAGTCCACAAAATTTTCACAAGTCTTAGGTGGCAAATTGTTATTGAGTTTAATTTGAACCCGCCACTGATTATTTTCTTACCCACTAATAACAAGTAACAACCTATCACCTAAGATTTGTTGTGAAAGTGTTGTGCATATAGCATTTCTCATTTCGATTTGTTGCCTTTGAAGACCTGACCTAACTTAAAACCGACGTCTAGTAAATCAATCAAATTGAATTCATTCTGTATCCATCAAATTACAAAAATTGACCACCGCTTTAAAACCCATGGTGGAAATACATGAGCATGCAAGAAAATTGCATAGCAAAAAACTCTTGCCACCCCGATCTGCCTCCGCAAGAAGTATAGCATGTTGGCTTATATAAATAGCCCCAAGTCAACTTCCTTCAAGCTCTAGTGCCACGTCAGAAGCCACTCATTTTACCAGGTCATAAACATCTTGATCTCATGCGCTCTTAGAGCAAAAGAGCATTCTCATCAAAGGACATCATGTGAAGGAACAACTATTATATTTCTGTAGTGGTCTAAGTAAAGAGCATTTTCAATTCCTCAATTCGTGCAGTTCTGACTTCTTGATCAGTCAAAGCTCCAGAAATCATCCGCTGCTTACGTGCTTGCACTGCTTCCATTCTTTCCTCTACAGTTCCCTGCCATCCAAAGCATTTAAACGAGTGCTTATTGTAGAGTCCAAGACAAAATGTTCGCAACATATCTCCTAGCTTTACCCATGTAAAGCAAAAGGTCCTCCAAGCCTTGCGTTAATTATTATTATTGTTTTCTTTTGGTAGAAAGGGACAAGTTGCAATTCCGTTGGAAAATTCTAAACCCTATTTATATTACCACTGAAGAAATGTTGAGTCAGCGACTCAGTGCAGTTACAAAGTACAACTCTGTACTGCCAGTGTCACTATAAAACTGAAAGAATAAAACTAGAATTTCTGGCCACATGGGCTAAGGATTCAAAAGAGAGAGAGAGAGAGAGAACCTTCACAATGAACCGTTTGATCATCACACTCTTAGTTTGTCCAATCCGATGAATGCGCATGACAGCTTGCTCCTCTACTGCTGGATTCCACCATGGATCCTAAAAAAATGTCGATCAGATCATAAACACCAAATTCACCAAAGCAAAAATCACTTGCCCAAAAGAGTATTGGACATGGAAACTGAAGAACAAAAGCGGGAAGCAAAATTACTGCAGAATAGCTTATTTAAAACATATATGCAAGTTCTTTGTAAAGGCATTATCTATCTCGTCTAGTAATTTAAAAAAAAAAAAAAAAACAGATGCATTATTACACAATTTCACAAGCACCACCAAGTTTTCAGCATAAAAAAGCTGATCCTCCTAAATAATAATAATCTGGCTAAATTGCCACCTAAGTCGGACATTATGAAGGTGCAAAAACCCCAGTAACCTTAACAAAGATTCATTTATATTTTATAACTTGCTGACAACCAAAAACAAGAAGTTAGTGCTTATAGAATGAGATATACCAATGCCAATTCCTTGTGCTATTTCATACAAGGAAGACAGCATATCACAATGAAAAGTGGAAAGTTCAATCTCTGTTGCATACCAAGACAAAGGCATTGGAAGCTGCTGTTAGATTTATTCCAACTCCACCAGCCTTCAGTGACATCAGCAATACCTAATGCAATAACCAAGCTCCAATTATTAAACCCAAACCATTTGTTAGACTACTTTTCTTTACCCACAGTATAAAAGAAGGAAAATTACTGCATAAATTAGTCAAATACCAGAATGTTGCTATCTTCTGAAAACTGCTTTAACACTTTTTCCCGCTGCTGCAGATTTAGAGTCCCATCCAGACGAACAAAGGAAATGTTATTCCTGGACAAAAAGGAAACTACTGAAATACTGATTGATGTGACAAATTACAAAGAACTGAATCTGATGGAAAAGTAAAATGCTTATATGAATTCTCTCAGATCTCCTATAAAAGATATTCTGAAAGGAGAACAGCATGGTGCTCTAAGCTATCACAACCAAATGAGTTCACCTTCTCTAAGCAGCTATGAATTTTTACCAGGAGGAATCTTCTGCTATTCCGAAGAGTGTATACTCATTCAGCTCTTCTATAAAAGATATACTAAGAGGAGAACCTACATCGTGCCCAATTTCTATGACACAACCAAATGAGTTCCTTCATCTTTTCTAAGGAGGTATGAATTTTTACCGAGAAAGAGGAATCTGCAGGAGGTCAAGAAAGGCAGTCCACTGGCTGAAGACAATGCTCTTAGAGCCTGAAAAGCGAAGATTTTCAAGTTCATGCAAGAGAGCAACAACTTTGGATGACTCCACCCAATTTTTCTCAATATCGATCTGGAAGCGACTCTCGGTTGGGGCTGTTATAAGATCTTGCTTACTAATGATCTTCCTGTAGAAGGAAATAATATTCAGAAATTGCATAATTGGAAAATTCACATCAAAATGACTTCCAAGGAAAAGAATATACAAATCCTGTAAAAGAACATACAAAAATAAAATCCATATTTAAAACATTATGACAACTGACAACTTGAAGATACCTACAAACAGGACATAAACCAGAAGTAGGATTTCGCCAACTTGCCAATAGACATTCCCGACATAAGCGGTGAGCACAAGGTGTCAATACTGCATCTTCGAATGCTTCAAGACATATCGGACACTCTCCTTTCTCCCCTTTACGCAGCTCTTCCACAACCTCTTGAACATAAGCTCGTGAAGGCACATCTTTAGCTTCCCCTTCCTGGGCATTGTGGCTGCCTTTAAGGAAACGTTTAGCTAGCTTATTCAGATCAGAAAATTCTTGCGTATCTCCTCGACTGTCCAAATCAAAGCCACCCTTAAGCAATCATAATTGCAGGATTTTTTCTTTAAACAAGATATAAGGACATTTTTACGGTTATAATCAACAGTAACATTTAACTATCATATGAACAATTATTATGGTCAATCTCTTCATGCAACTAGATATTTGGGGATAAGAATTCCTTGCTGATTACCAATCATTCAAAATAAAGTGCATTGATAATTGGCCTAAAGATCACCTCTATACCTTACCAGACCTCCATAGTACCATCATCATTGTAGCAAGGCATGAATATAATAACAATAAAGCTGGGTGGGGGGGGGGGGGACTGAAGGTATACGTACCTCATCACAAGAAATGGATGATCACAACATTGGCGAAGACGTAAAAGTAACTCCAATATGGAAGCATAGTTATGAAGAACCCGTCCTTGCTCAACAAATTGATCAAACTTCACCTGAAGGGATTTCATATCAACATATTACTCTTAGTTTTATCCCCCCTCCCTAGGTCATTGACATATTGTTCAAAATGTACCATAGAATATAACCTTAAAACAATAACACAGTATATAAAGCAATGACGGAAACGAGAACCTTAGATCTTCTAAAAAGGGCGTCATAAAAGTCTTTTTCAGCTTCCGTGAGTTCACAATAGATAACCTGAATATCAGCTGGTGGAAGAACAATAATTGGCCTGCAACAAACAATAATTTTTAGAGGAAAACATACAAAAAAGTGGAGTTAAGACGACATTACTCACCTTCCTTCTCGATCAGTGCTAGATTTTGTTCTCCTTAACATGATTGGCTTTAGAATGGACTGAACCAACTTTAACCCTCTCTCATCACCCTCCTCAAATGGTTTTTGAACAAGTTTGTTCCACCTAGAATATATAAGATAGACCAATCAAACAAGGGACATCTACATCAACTCACTTCATGGAAATAATAGGAAATTAGAAAGAGTTTTTGCTTAAACATATGACACCCAAACCAACCCACATACACACACAAGAATGCCAGGAATGAATAGCATCCACTGCAGAGGTTCCCTACCTTATCACTTCACTGAAGCTGTTATGTGCGACTCGGGGACATAGTACTTTATATGACTAAATTCACATATAAACTATAATTTTTCATAGGGCCAATGTCCTGAAAATGGTTTTTGGAGTGCTTTTCTGGGTTGCAAACAAATTGCTGAAAATAAGCAATTTTCCTTGAAAATATTTTTGACTGAAAATGGAAAATATTTTACATAAAAACAAGCGGATTCTAATACTGGCAAAGGTGCAGCCATTAAACAAAACTCAAAAGAGGCCCAGTTTAAAGTATTGCCAAAATTTCTCATTAGAAAGATTAGTTTCCTATGTATCTCTTGTAATCATTAAATTTTTTTAATTTTAAAAAGCATCCTTTATTTCGCAAACTACAAAAAAGCATCTTCTATGAATTCTCAAAGGCTTCTCAGTACATTTGATGTACAAAAATTGATAATAGCTGAGCAAAGGAAAATATTGCCTTCACATGCACAATAATTTTTAAACAAAAATAGAGAAAAAATCCTAGATATAAGAAACCTCAGCAGAAATTATACAAAATTAAAAATAGCCATAACCAATTTTAGGAACTCCAAAGATCACAATATGTTTATTCTACACTAAAAATGGCAGCAAAACTTACCATGCCCAAGTTCCCCATGGTTCCACCTTCAAAAATCTAAGAAGACTGTAAATGTCCTCTAGGTTGTTCTGTGATGGAAAAATTAAATGTCAGGAAGCATAACAATGAAGTAAAACAACCACACCACACAAGTAACAAAAGTCACTATCTGCAAGATAAGCATCTGGCCTGCTCAATATAGCTTCGTAGACATGGGACTTGATGTCCTACCAAAACAAATAGCGGACTCAATCAACAACAAGATCTATATCTAAGAGAAACTAACCATGTCACATAAGCAAGCCTAAATTCAAAACAAGTGCATGTGCAGATGTAACACTGCAAAATAGTTCATAAAACCACATAAAGTTGTTGCAGTGCTTAAGCTTAACAGCATATGCACAGGTATATCAGAAGCTGAAGCTCTCGTATCCAGCTTCTGATAACAACATTTATCTCCCTTTAGATTTTGTATTACATATACTAGAGAAAAGTTTAACTTAGTTCTTACAGAGCTTAATCAAGTTAATAAATGTCCATGGCATCCTTATTTCAGCAGATAAACTGAACGGTTCTTGCAAGAGAAAAGTCAAAAGGTACCACATGAAGATAACTTCATGCTTCAAGCATGACATCAGATGTGAAAAATTTGCAAAGCACATAAATATGCAATAGACCTTAAAGATCCAATATCATTTAAAACATGGATATTATATAATAATGAAAAGATGGAAAGTATTCTAATAATATGCCATCCGTGATCCATCACATGATATAAGTATCAAAAGGAAGTTTTGGCCTAAAGGTCACAAGTACCTTCCCATTATGGAAAAAGATCTGTTAGATGTCAACTGTCAAGTCAACCATCCTGTTAGAAGCTTAACAAAAGGGGTTGGGTGGGAGCTCAACTATGAAATAGACTTGAGGGAGAGAGTAAATACTGACTAAAAAACACATCTAGAAGAAATAGTGGACGAGTTTGAAGGAACCTTTTTTCTTCAGATTTAGTAAAGTTGTTCATTTGGTTGCTAAAAAGATTGCACAGAAGTACCAGAGAGAGAGAGAGGACACCCAACAAGTAGTAACATTCATTCACAAGAACCCTTTTTGGTTTACAATAATTTCCAAAGAAACTTGACCAGTTTACAACAAGTTCCATAAAAACTTGACCTGGATGGGGGTGCCAGTAAGACACCAGCGACGATCAGCAACTAGAGCCGCAGCAGCCATAGAAATTTGGCTTTTAGAGGATTTTATGGTATGTGCCTCATCAAGAATCACTCTAAACCATCTAACTGAGTAAAGTCCACCATTGTCTTCAGCATTCTACATGGATAACAGATACAAGAAAGTGCATTAGTTGATCTCATGCAAAGAAAGGCAGAAATTATACTCAGACAATTTCCATCATAAAGAACGAGTGTTTAAATTTTTTTGATACGTAACAAGAGTGTTTAAATTACCTCTGCCGAGAACTCTGAGGCTAACACTCCATATGTGGTAATTACAACATCACTCTGAGCTAGAGTTCTTGCATCCTTTGGTCTACTTTGTCCATAATGAACATATAGAGACAAAATCCCTGGTTGTGCATGAGTCTCGATCTCTGCCTGACAATTCACTGAATCGTTCAGACTGACTCTCATAAACAGAAAAGCATATGAGCATGCATATGCTTTGCTACTTATAGTACCAACTTTCAATGAAGCACTTGATACAATTATGCAGAATAACAAACAGTAAATAAGGATTCCAATACTAATACCTTCCACTGGCCTAGAAGAGTCATAGGACATACAATCAAATTTCCACCATTGATAAGGATGTTCTTTTGCTTCATCAACTTATCAAAACCTGAAATTTTTGTTGTCTTCTTTGGGGGATCTTGGCAGTGGTCTAACATACCACTGAGTTCACTATCTTCACTTGAGGGGTGACTCATGTACTGACTACTTGATGATCCACCTCTTTCTGAATGAGCAAGGAGGAGGGATATGGTCATAATGGTCTTCCCAAGACCCATTGCATCTGCCAGAATCTTTAATTGCAAAATAAAGTCGATATACTGAGTTATAACAATGATGAATGGGAATTAAAATTAAAATTAGGTATGAGCCATCTCAGAACATACTCCTCCTCTGGCCATTTGCAGTGTGCTTGGAAATTCTGTTGTAGCATCACCTGAAAATGCATTCAAATAGACAACCAGCTCCCTCCTGGATAGACAAACACTCCCATGAATACAGAGTCTCAAGATTAGAGAGGATCAGATAACATAATGATCTAACGTACTTGTCTGCAAGACGGTATGCCTCCCAACATGGATGAAGTGTTGTTGCCGCCTCATCCAGGCATTGTCCCTTCTCCAGCTGAATCATCCAATGAAGAGCCTGCTTTTGGTAGGGTCGAAGTTCACATTGAAGAGTACCAGGGGGATCCATTTCCTATAACACAACACACTTTTGAGTAATTTCACCTTCTATAGGCATAAGCAAGCCCCACTAAAGTTCAATATCATCTAAGAAATGACAGTACCTCTAACTCAGAGCAATTTCCAACACCGACAATGTTGTCGAGATCAGCATCCGAAATGGACTCCTCATTTTCCACTTCATTTTCGTTTCGAGAAGGATTCGTAGGCTTGTTAACGTGTAACAATGAGGCCCGAAGACCAGAACTATCCTGTTAAAGCAAGATTAAGCTCTAAACTCCACCATGAACACAGCTGAAAAAAGAAAGCTTTTAATGTTTCCCTACCTCCGGGTTTAAAGGCCGCTTCCTTGTGTACAAGTCACTAGGAGTGAATTCTGCCTAATTACAACCAATCAATAAAGTAAATAAAAATTCAGTTACAACTTCTACGTAAAAGCTCAGCAGGATACAATATATGATAACAAAAAGATGCTAACTACATCATATATTCAAATTTAGCAGCACAAGCAGCATCTATGATCAGATTAAAGGAATAAACCTGAAAGAGAAAGATGAAACAAGTAAATTAACAAATGATCACCTTCTTAGAAGGGATTAGTCCGAGCAACCGGAACAAATTTGGGAGAGGATGAACTACTGATTCCTCAGCAGCATTGCTGGCTGCCTTGAGCGAGGTCTGGTGAAGCTTACGGAACATAGAACTATTGAGGTACACACTAGATTGAAGACAATATGTAAATTCATCAACCACTGTATACACCAACCAGATACAACATTATACAATTCAAAACAAAATCATATGCAACACTATCTTAACCATGCTACCCTCGTCATCAATTTCTCGACGCCAACCTAGTTATGAGGTGAAATTAACCAAAACATCTTCGAAAACTTACGAGTCTATCATAAAGATAACGTAATTACATGAAATCAAAAGCAGATTATCGTCATTAAGTTAAAACCTACATTTACCTTATCGACAAAAGAATCGTATCCATTATGCCTAAAACATCAGGAGCAGATTTACAACAACCTTCTACCTTAACCTTTTTATCTCTCACAAGCGGCAAAAGACACCGTGCCCATTCATTCGGTATTCTACCAATCTGCCACGTCGCCAATCAATTCAAACACAAACATATCAGACTCAAATTGATCAATCACATTCACAATCATTCTCAAATTACTATTTTCCACATTACCTCGCCGGATTCTACAGTCGAAAACCTCACAATCTCTGAACAAGCCGCCGCAGCGTGCTGTCGTCCCTTCCCGAAAACCTTTCCCGGCGACGGAGAACGAGAAGAACTGCTCTTCAGCGGGAACGTGAACACCACTTCATCACCAGGCTTCACTCTCCTCCCTTTACTCGTGGACAGCCCGGAAACTTCACTGCAACCTACGAACCACCACTCGTCCCCAAGCGAACTCTCTCGACTCACGTCTTCTTCTTCGACGAAACCCTCACCGGAGTCACTAACGCTGCAATCAGTAGCATTTGCTTCGCGCACTGTAGAATTCGAATTCGAATTTGAATTTGAATTCGAATTCTGCTTCTCGAAGCCGTTTCGCTTCGAAGAATTCGAAGCAACGGTGCGAGAAACTCTAGGGGTTTTGGGAATGGCTGGTAATTCCTTTGATTTGAAATTGGGCGTGTCGAAGATTATGTTGATCGCGGCGGTGGCGTCGTTTTTGGCCAAGTGTAGGGCTCTGATTATGTCCATGTCGGAGTATTCCGAGCCGACGATGGATCGGACGGTGGATAAGAGCTCGTCCGTGACCTTATTCCCCATCTGAACAAAACCCTAAATTTGAACCCTAATTTCCACGTGTACAGTTTTGGATTGCGAAGTTTTGGAAGGACTGTGAGACCCAGGGTGAGTGGTGAGACTGGGGACGGTGAAGGCAAAGAAAGACAGGGACGGTGGTGCTAAAATGCGCAGCGGTGCAAGATATCGATGGTTTTGAAAAGTGGGGAAATGAAAAGTAGAGAGAGGGCGGGTCTGGGTTTAGAAATGGCGGGGAAAGTTGGAGAGTTAATGCGTGTGACATGCACTTGACGCCGTTCTATTTCCCGCCATTTCTATATATGTGCAGTGTTAAGAAAAATTGTAGTAAATGGCAAGGGTAGGTTGAAAATTCTTAGTTTTTTTTTTTTTTTTTTTTTTTTTTTTTTTTTTTTTTTTGGTAGGAGAAAATGGGGACGTTTATGGTTGTATTAAATCCCCGGACAGGGCGCCGCGTGCCATACATATTCGTAGACAGCGCGTGTGAGAGTCACCTCATTTCTGAGTACACCCCTCACTAAGGATGTCCACCAACGAAAGGCCGTTGGCAGGACTCGAACCCAAGCCTTTCAAGCAGGGAAGCGAACTCCTGACCAACTCAGCCAACCCCCCGTTGGCGAAAATTCTTAGTTACTCTATGAAGAAACCTCTTACATTCATGATAGATCTCACAATAAATGTGAGAAAAATGAGCATCATTCTCCATATTTTAGGAGTACTTAAGAATTATTTAGGTTGGGTTAAGTGCGTCTACGCATTAGATCATTGTGCATCAAATCCGTTGAGATATAAACAGAATACTAGACCTAAGCCAGTTCCTTAATTGCTTATGTAATTGGCTGATTAATGGTGAAACGTGTCATTGTCTCAATCGAGAAAATTGGGGTTTTTAGGTTTTATTTCTTTAAAGAAAAATCATTAAGCGATTTTTAAAATATTTTTTATTGACAAATTAAGAGAAATATTAGAATGCAAAGAGATCCATGTGATATTGGGTATTTATCAAATACTAGTTCTTGATCCATGCTTTGCAAAAAAAGGAAAATTGTGTTGAATTTATAATGATGTGATTGCCACTTTGCATTAATGCCAATCTAGGATTACATTAAAGAATAAAATTATCACAAGCCTACTTGAAGCATCAACTCTTTGGACAATTATAAGGCCAACAAGAAATGCTAGAAAGGGAGGTTATTTATTCTATAATAAACTGCATACAATTTAAGTATGCCACATGATAGGGATAAATCCCAAAGCAGACGGATCCAATTAATGAAGGCAATCATAAGTGACGGAGTCGCCAAAAGAGACAGCCTAATCATTCTACCAACTAAAGAATTAGTAGACGGGCTCATAACCTGGACAGAGAGGCAGGGCGACGGATGGACTCCTTAAAGTAGACGGATCCAAGGGAGACGGTTTGTTGAAGCCACGTAGCACCTACGTGGCACGAGTGGTCTCTAAGAATCCTAGTATGGAAATATCTTGCATTCTACGCCCAATCATAATTAGAGGAATCCCTACAAGGAAAGGATCCCATAAAATATGAATATTAATGAGAATCTTCTCTACAAGGAAATACATTCTCCGCCAAGAAACGGAGGTCAACTCTACACTACTATAAAAACCCCAAAGCCCTCATAAATCAAGGTACGCATAATTCCTTAGCTCTAGCACTCTAGAGTTGTAGAAATTCTCTTTCTAACTTAATCTTCGGAGGGTATTTGGCCAGTACCACACTGATACTCTCTGTAAGGTCTTCTCTGTGTTTTTCTTTTCGTAGGTTCCGTTAAGAGCACATGAGGACCGTGCGGCTCACTGACCATTTTTTGCATCATCAGTTGGTGTCATCTATGGGAAACGCGATAACAGCCATATTACCGCTTCCCATACCAAGAGTTGTATGGTACTCACACGCTCGATGGCAACCAATAACAATCAAGATGACGAACCACACACTACTGCCCTCGAAAGGCAGATACAGTCTCTAGCCGCAGCTGTGGAATGCCTTACTAAGCAAAACCACGACTTGGAAGAACAGCTGCGTCAAAGGAACGCTAGGCCCAATAATCAGGGAGAGAAGCAAGAGGGTACCAGCCCCCAGCACACCGCCAAAAGGCGGGATCGAGAAGGACCAGAGGGCAGCAATGCCCTGAGCAGACGAGCAACAAGACACAAGTCGTCCATCCGTCGCAGATACGACACCACCGCACATGGTTGCAGAGATGCAGATGATGAAGGAAATGATGGAGTTCATGATGAATGCCCTCAAGGGACAGGTGTCAAACGACCTCGACGAGCTGGTCCACCGGACGGACTCGCCCTTTACAGCACCCGTCACTTTGTTCCCTTTTCCAACAAAGTTTCGTATGCCACAGATAGAAGCCTATGACAGGTTTAAGGATCCCTTGGATCACTTGGAGTCATTCGAAACCCTTATGCACTTACAAGGTGTTCCGGACGAGATCATATGCCGAGCCTTCCCGACTACGCTGAAAGGTTTCGCCAGGGTATGGTTCAGCAGATTAACACCTAACTCCATCAATACCTTCAAAGAGCTAAGAGCGCAGTTTGCTTCGCACTTCATAGGGGGGCATAGGTACAAGAAATCCACTGCGTGCCTGATGAGCATCAAGCAACGGGATGACGAAACAATGAGGTCCTACATAGAATGTTTCAACAAAGAAGCCCTTTCAATAGATGAAACTGATGACAAGATACTTGTTACTGCTTTTACCAATGGCTAGCGGAAGAGGAAGTTTTTGTTCTCCTTATACAAAAACGACCCAAAAACCATGTTTGATGTACTTTATTGAGCTACTAAGTACATGAACGCGAAAGACGCACTACTGGCCCAAAAGGAAAGACCTAAGAAGAGGGATAGGCAAGAAGATGGGCGGCAGGAAAGGACGGAAGACTACTAGGACCAGAGACCGACGAGAGGATAGGCGCTCCAAACCGCCCACTGAAAGGTTTACTAATTTCACCCCGTTGACTACCTCGATTGATCAAGTCTTGATGCATATCAAGGACGATACGACGTTGACATGGCCTGGCAAGTTAAAGGGAGATCCCAACAAGAGGTCCAAAGACAAGTACTGCCGTTTTCATCGTGACCGGTCACGACATATCTAAATGCTACGACTTGAAGCAACATATCAAGGCCCTCATCAGACAGGGAAAACTACAACGATTTATCAGCAAAGAAATAACAGATAACAACCCGCCAATAGAACAAGCTGGTAAGAGGAATGACGAGCACCCCAAGCTGCCCTTAGGGGACATAAGGATGATAGTAGGGAGCACCACAACATCTGGCTCGACTAGGAAGGCATGAAAAACCTACCTTAGAATGGTTCAGAATGTCCAGTTAATGGGGGCTCGGCTAATATCCTATATTACCCGACATTCCAGCAAATGAGAATCGAGAAAGAACGACTCATACCGACCAATGCACCACTGGTTAGGTTCGGAGGCACGAAAGTATATCCCATCGGGGCAGTTACACTACCTGTAACGGTTAGAGATTACCCTCAGTAGATCACCAAGGATGTGACTTTCCTTGTCGTCGACTGCTCATCCGCTTATAATGCCATACTGGGCCGACCTACACTCAATTTGTGGAAGGTCGTGACTTTGACTTATCACTTAATGATCAAGTTCCCCACCGAATACGGGGTGGGAGAGGTACGTGGAGACCAAGTGGCAACGCGCGAATGCTACATAACGATGTTGGAAATGGACGACCATTTACAAACTCTGAGTATAGAAGAGCAATGGATGATTGCAGAGCCTGTTGAGGAGTTGGAGGAGATACTTCTCGATGACTCCAGACCTGAGCGGACAACCAGGATCGGCACCTTCGCCAGTCCACCCATTTGTCAAGCGCTCACGACCTTCCTTAGAGAGAACCAGGATGTCTTTGCCTGGAGCCACGAAGACATGCCTGGGATCGACCCATCAGTCATGGTTCACAGGTTGAATGTATCACCCTCTTTTCCCCCTATCCGCCAGAAGAAGAGAGTGTTTGCCCAAGAGCGAGACAAAGTTATAGTGGAAGAAGTTCGTAAGTTGCAAGATGCAGAGTTTATAAGGGAGGTATACTATCCCGACTGGCTAGCCAAAGTAGTGATGGTCAAGAAGGCTAGCGAAAAGTAGAGGATGTGTGTAGATTTCATGGACTTAAACAAGGCCTGCCCCAAAGATAGCTATCTACTCCCACGGATCAACGTCCTGGTGGACTCAACAGCGAGGTACTAGTTATTGAGCTTCATGGATGCTTTCTCTGGTTACAACCAGATTAAGCTGGATGAGGCTGACCAGGAGAAAACCTCATTCATCACCAGTCAAGGCCTCTTCTGTTATAAAGTAATGCCATTCGGTTTCAAGAATGCAGGAGCGACGTATCAGAGGCTCATGAACAAGATGTTTGCATATCAAATTGGAAGGAACATTCAAGTCTATGTGGACGATATGCTGGAAAAGTCGAAGGGAAAATCATCATTTGAAAGACCTCAAGGAGACCTTTGATACACTCCGTTCTTATAACATGAAACTCAATCCAAGCAAATGCGCATTCGGGGTGATGGCTAAAAAATTCCTGGGATTCATGGTGTCTCAAAGGGGCATTGAAGTCAACCCAGACAAGATCCGGGCCATAATGGAGATGACACCACCTAAGAATGTAAAGGAAGTACAAAGCCTCAACGGCAAGGTAGCAGCACTGAACAAGTTCGTATCGAGAGCAACGGATAAATGCCTACCTTTCTTCCACACATTGAAGAAGTCTTTTGAATGGATGGTCGAATGTCAACAAGCGTTTGAGGACTTAAAAACATACCTCTCTTCCCCACTGTTGCTAAGTCCTTCCAAACTAGGAATGGCAACGGGCCGGGTTCGGGCCAAGTTTTTTCATACCCGGACCTGGCCTGTTTATTAAACGAATTTTTTTTTAGGGCCCAGACCCGCCCCGCGGGGCCTCGAGGGCCTTGTTTAGGCCAACCAAACTTGGGCCCAATCCGCGGCCCAAATCGTGGCCCAACCCAAAAAAAAAAAGAATTGAAGCCCAAATTCATTTTTGCCTAGATTCAAGCTCTATAACATGTAGATTCAAGCCCATATAATGTGGCCCAAATGCCAAATCAGTCCAAATCATAGGCTATTAATCATAAATCAATAAATCACATGTTAATTATAAATCTATAAATCAATAATCATAGCTAATATCATAAATCAATAAATCACTAGCTAAGATAACCATTTAATCATAAATCAATAAATCGTAGCTAAAATCACCTACTAAACATAAAAATAAAATAAATCCAACAAGTCCAAGAAATTAAAAAGTTACAAAATAAATCCCACAAGTTTAGAATAATTACAAACCAACAAATTAATCCAACAAGTCTAAGAAATTAAAAAGGCTACTAAATCAATACAAAAAGTCTAATCCTCCACAGCTGTGACACAACTCCCATCCTCTTCTTTAGGCTCCCCATCTTCAAGAATTGATTGAAGTGTACAATCTCCAGGCATAGTTGAAGAACCTACAACAATGAATTAAAAAATGGAATAAACTTCATCAAATTATAATTAGCAAATATAAAAATACAATTTTGATTTCATTTTATAAATACAAATTAGTCAATTACTAACCGTTGATTTTACATCATAACTAATTCTGAGCACACATCATTGCCTCTATGTAAAATTTAATGAGAATTTAGGGCATCAAAACTATTATAGACCTTTTGAGGACAAATCAACTACTAATACCAGAGCTTAAACAAAAAAATTAAAATAAGGCATGACTTTATTAAATACTAATTACTTGCCCAATATTGATTAAATACAAAAAGAGCATTAGTATTAGTGAATAGTGGAGGCAAATTGCATTCTGCAAGACCACAACAAGAACATGAATATGCATTCTGCAAGACCACAACAAACTAACCTCAAATTTTTATTAAGGCTTTATTTTTTTTATGTGTTGTTGATTTATCATCTTTTTTTATTGGAGCCGACTGACATGTATGTTCAATAATTCAAACACAATTATTAATCATTCTGATTCTTTGTCCATCAACTACATGAAGCATTACAACTTGCAAGATTTTTTTTTTTTTTTTTGGGGGATATATAAGTACGTGTATATATATATATTGTGGTCTTACAAATTCAAAGTTAAATTTCTTTGTAAAAAAATAAATTAAGAAAGCTTCTTTTGGTCCTATTATATTGGATCTCTCTTACGTATATTCCAACCTCGCCCAGCAAGCTTTTAAATGACGAAATCAGAGACTATGAGGGCTTAGACTAGAATAAATTAAGAAAGCTTCTATATACAAAAGTCAATTTTTCGGTTAAATGACAAAATCATTTCTGCAAATATATGCATAAACAAATTCTGGTCTACCATCACCTTAGACTAGATTCAGTTATTTAATTAGAGGGAAAAAAAAAATAGTCAAAAGATTGAAATGGGAGAAAGAGAGAAAGAGAGAAAACGAACCTGATTGGAGGTGCAAGTGATGGCTGGCGGTGAAGGGCTTCAGGCTAATCAGGCCGGCGGTGACAGGTCGGAGGTTGGGGGTGAGTGAGAGGGAGTGACCGAGTGAGAGTGGGAGAGGAGAAAGTGAGTAGTGGCTGAGTGATTGTGTGAAATGGGAATATGGGATTAGAGATTTTTTTTTAACTTATATATATATATTTATATATATGGGGGTATTTTAGTATTTTTAACTTATATATATAAACGGGTCGGGTCTGGGTCCGGTTCGGGCCGGGTATGGATAAAACCCGGACCTGACCCGGACTCGCTTCAGGTTTTTTTTTTTAAAACCTATACCCGACCCTATAATTTATCGGGCCAGGTAAAATCCGACCCATTAAGGTCAGGCCGGCCCGGGTATCCGCGGGTCAGATATAAATTACCATCCCTATTCCAAACCTGGAGAGGAGCTATTTCTATACCTGGCCATCTCCCCAGCTGCGGTTAATGCAGCCTTAATCAGAGAAGAGGAAAGGGTGCAGAAGCCTGTGTACTATACTAGTCGAGCGCTCCAGGGCACAGAGGAAATATATCCCCCGATGGAGAAGCTAACTTTCGCCTTAATTACAGCAGCTCACAAACTTAAACCCTATTTCTAGGCCCATACAGTGGTCGTCTTGACAGAAAAACCCCTACAGAGAGCAATGAATAATCAGGAAGCTGCCGGATGGATGACGCTATGGGCGATCGAGTTGAGTGAATTCGACATCAATATCGCCCTTGCACTGCAATGAAGGGACAGGTAGTTGCTGACTTCATCGCAAAATTCACCAATATGGAAGGCTAGGGGGCAGAGGAGCATCCTCAATGGATTATCCATACGGACGGATCATCTAACAGGCAGGCTGCCGAAATAGTGATCTATTCTCTAGAAGGGGACGAGATCGAGTGCATGGTTTGTCTCGACTTCCCTATGACCAACAATGAGGCGGAGTACGAAGCCTTAGTGGCAGGATTGGACCTCGCTAAAGCAGCAGGGGCCATAAGTGTCATTGTTTATTGTGACTCTCAGGTAATCATGAGTCAGGTGAACGGTGACTATGAGTGCAAAGGTGAACAAATGAAGAAATACCTGGAGAAAGTAAGGAAGCGGGTAGAGAATGATCTTCAAGCCAAGTTTGTTCAAATCCCAAGGGAAGAGAACGAGCAAGTAGACCGTCTCGCCAAGGTCGCATCAACAGAATACATGCTCATCTCCAATAAGGTACTTTCTTTTGTTCAGCTTTTGCCCTTGATAGATGGCATGGTTGTATAGGAAATAGGTTCGGAAGGCAACTGGACCACACCAATAGTTTCGTATTTGAGAGATGGCACACTACCCGATGGTAAAGAGGCCGTAAGGAAGTTGAAGGTCCAGGTGGCACGGTTCATCCTAATAAAAGACATCCTGTATAAAAGAGGATTCTCTTGACCGTACTAGAGATGCCTAGCCACCGAGGAAGTAGATTATGTCATGAGGGAAGTTCACGAAGGAATTTGCAAGAACCATTCGAGATCACAGTATTCGAGCAGGATATTATTGGCTTACCATGCAGAAGGATGCCCAAGCTTATGTCAAAACATGCGACAAGTGTCAAAGGTTCAGCAACATCATTAGACAACCAACAGAAGAGCTTACTCCGATGACGGCCCCGTGGCCTTTTGCTCAGTGAAAGTTGGACATCATGGGCCCATTCCCAACTGCAATGAGATAACTTAAGTTCTTAGTGGTCGGTATAGATTACTTTACCAAATGGGTTGAAGCTGGAGCACTAGCTACCATCACGGAGAAAAAATGTACGAAGCTTCATCTGGAGAAACATTATCTGCAGGTACGGAATCCCCAAAGTCTTGGTCTTGGATGACGGAAAGCAGTTCGACGACGAGTCATTCAGGATTTTTTGCTCACAATTGGGGATCAGGAATCATTACTCCTTGCTCGCCCACCCTCAGGCCAACGGGTAAGTTGAGGTCACGAACCGATCACTGCTCAAAATCATCAAGACTCGACTCGAGGGGGCAAAGGGTATATGGCAAGATGAGCTGCCAAGTGTAATATGGGCATATAGGACGATAGCAAGAACACTTACAAGGGAGACACCCTTTCGACTAGCATACGGGAGCGAAGCTGTTATCCCTGCTGAGATTGGACTCATGAGCTTCAGAGTGGAGAATCATGATGAGAGTAAAAATGATAAGGCCATGTGCCTATAGCTGGACCTAGTGGATGAGGTTAGAGCAACAGCTGAGCAAAGGTTAGCGCGATACCAGGACCTCATGGCCAAGCACTACAATTCCAGAGTCAGGCACAGGGACTTTCAAGTTAGAGATCTTGTATTGAGGAAGGTGACAAGCGCTACAAGAGATCCCTCCCAACGAAAGCTAGGGCCCAATTGGGAAAGACCTTACAGAATCACTTCGTGGCAGAGGAAAGGCACCTATCACCTGGAAACACTCGACGGTAAAAAATTGCATCACTCATGGAACACTGAGCACCTAAAAAAATATTACCAGTAGACGATAGCATACAAACTACTACTTCTCATTTCCAGTTTATTTCTTCCTAATTATTTTTATTGTCTACAGCACTTTTAGCCCAAATGGCAATTTTTTATTTGGTCAAAACAATTTTTGGCTAATGCACTTGTTTACCATAATAAGAGGAGTTATTCAGATATATCATGCGGATATGTACATTTCTACAAAACCACATCTACGACTAAGTCCTAAAGTGGACGGATTCAAAAATCCCAAGAGATACTTTGAAATTTATACAAGTCCTTAAGCAGACGGATAAAAGGAAATCCCAAGGGATACCTTGAAATTTATACAAGTCCTTGAGTGGATGGATACAAGGAAATCCCATGGGATAACTTGAAATTTATACAAATCCTTAAGTGGACGGATTCAAAAATCCTTTGGGATAACTTGAAATTCATGTCCTTAAGTGGACGGACTCAAAAAAGATCACAAGGGATAACTTGAAATTTATACAAGTCCTTAAGTGGACGGATCCAAAGAAACCCCAAGGGGTAACCTAAGATTTATAAGTCCTTATTTATAAGGTGGACGGACCATGGTCATCTCAAAAATCTACTAAGTCCAACCCATGAGGTGGACGGACCATGGTCATCCTAAAAATATTTTCTTAAAGGTACTTTTATGAATTTTATTGGTTTTAGATAAGAGCAAACTAGTGTTTTAATTTGCAAGGAATCATAAGCATTAACGTGCCCGAAGTCTATGATAAATCACAATAATTAATTATACATAACTACTAAACACTTTTCTATACAAGTAAATCAATCAAAAAAACAAGAATTTAAACATTAAAATCACACAAGTATTTTTAAGAACATATCCATAGAAGGTCGGGTTCATCCTTTACCTTTGCAAGGCTTCTAGGAAGCTATTACATGAAAGAAAACTCCAAGAAAACCTAAGGTTATGTTTGGTAACAGTTTTTGTTTTCTATTTTCAAAAACTCTTTTTTGGGAATATAAAGAAAAAACAATTTTCTTGTATTTTTGAAATCAAAAACATGTTTGGTTAGTTGAAATTAAAAATATAGTTTTTTGAAGAAAAAAATAGAAAATACTAAAATATGTTGTTACTAGGATTTGAACTCTAATGCTAACTCATTAAATGAGACGGATTCATTAAATTAAATACGTGTTTTTATTAACTTTTGAAAATTAAAAACTGAAAACAACATTTTGTATGTTTTCAGTTTCCTTCACAAATTGAGTTTTGAGAACAGTTTTTGTTCTCTGTCCATTTTGGGTTGCTAAACAAGTTTTTTAACCTCAAAAATAGAAAAAAAAATTGGAAATAGAAAATAATGAGAAAAAACAGTAACCAAACATACCTTAATTAGTTCTAGGGGTGCAGTCCTTTGAATTTTGACCTAAAGTGCCTTTAAATAGGCCAATAAATCCTATTACATGTAGAATTCCCTTTTGGAAAAAAATTCCCTAATTTTTTAATCTCCACTTAACTAACTTTTCTTGGCCCATTAAACTTCAAATTTGGAAATTTCATAGACTACAAAGTTGTAGCCCTTTGAGTTTTCTTTCTAGCCCAACTTAAATAAATATATGAGCTGAAAGTTTTGACCAAGATACTAAAATTTGTGTAGGTTGGAATCCTAATTCGAATTAGACTTCGCTTTAATACGAATTTCCTTGCTCTAATTAAACTCAAATTTAATTGGGTTGACCTTTTAAAACTTCATTGTAGCCCTTGTAAAAATATAGTACATTAGCCTTCTTCATGACACAAATCCGCTCATGTCTTTCTTGATAGATCTTGTTAGAATTAATTTCATTCTCCTAGAAAAGACATATTCATGCATTAAAATTTAATTTAAGTATAAAAATAATTATTCAACATTTTTCCAAAACCAATGTAAAATGCATAAATTAAAACAAAATAAGTATGATAATACTATCTAATAATAGTATAAAATATGCAAAATTAAGTTATTAACATGCTTCTTTTTTAACAGTACTTTTGTGGATTATCATTTGGAATTAGCTAAAAGAAGAAAATTGTGTATGTGTGTGTGCGCGTTTTATTTTTGGGACAATGTGCTCTTTATGATGTCATAAACACCATAATTTTAATTACTATATAACTCTTATAAAGTTTAATCTAGTGTCATGTTAATTTAAGAATTACCAAGTTTATTAAATTCTTCATTAGTTAATATAAAATTTATGATGGATTGTTAATTAAAAAAAATGAAATTATAATCTTAAAAGAGTTCAAATTAATTAATTATTATTTTTGAATCAATTATGGATTATTTTTTTCTCAAAACAATTAATATTTGAGCAAACACCATGTGTGCAAAAAAACAATGGTTATTAGAGTTTTCATTTATAAAAGAAAATTTTTAATTTTGCCAATAATATTAATTAGGAAATGACAAATTTGTAGATTACACCATTAAATTTGAGGTAATGATCTATCCCCTAAAGTATCAAAATTTTGATATGTACTCCTAACATTATGAAACATTCAAAAAAACATCTTTCATTCATATTTGTTAGTAAGCTACCTATTAAACATCAGCTCATTTCAAACGAAATCTTTTTTTCTTCTATTTTTTCTCTTTTTTTTCCTCCTCGTGGAATGTTCTCGTTTCACGTGCAAACAAATACATACAATTTAGATCAAAAACTTATTCACCTTCTCATTTTAATCTAAATCATTTTTCAATTTGAATTGGGAGGAAAAATAATTGTTGGCTCGGGGGAAAAACTCTATCCACCCTCATTTCTTTCCTCTATTTCTTTTCACTCCAACCAAACAATTGAAAAATATCATTTTTCATCTTCCTCTCCCTTTTCACCCCAACCAAACATCACATAAAGTTTTGTGGTGCTATTGTTGGTTAAGTTGGGTTCTTAGAAATACATTTTTGTGAATTGATTCTTTGTTTCTATTTTGATGCTAATATAATGAAGAGAATGAATTAGTTTATTTGATTTTTAGAGAAATTTTTTAGTTTTTTAAAGACTTTTAGGTTATTAAATTGATGTATCAATTAATGGACAACTCATTAACATATATGGCAAGCTTAGGTGGCATTTAATGGACAACTCATTAACATATATGGATTGAATGATTATTTTATTCCCAATGATAATTAATGTTAGAGCTACAAATCTAAACTTTGAAACTTTAAAGAGCAATATCAAAATTATCTCAAAATTTAAGGGTGTGAACTATAATTTAGTTTTATGAAATTTTACTAAGTAAAGATTTGCCTTAATTTTTTTTAATAATTCGATAGTTAAAATGGAGGAGGGAAGATTTGAATCCTCAAGAAACCCCAAAGGATGCCAATTGATTCAAGAGGTTCTTAGCGATATATCTTAATTTTTTGTTTTGCAATCCATAAAATGGTGGGGTCCCACACTTGAATTTATTGTTTAGCTAATATTTTTTAAATGCAATTTTCAAAAAACTGTATCCTATTTTCCTGATTTAAAATAGGATTTTGAAAACGGCTATGAGATGTTTTCAAGATACAGAAAATGTTTTTAATGGCATAGTTGTAAATAAATTGAAAACAATGGACCCACATATTTGTTCAAACTCTTTTATCTCTTAAATTAAGGAGCTTATCTTTATCATAAAAAGAATGTTCACACTTCAAATTTGAAAAATATAATTTAAAAAAAAAATACATGATGAACTCTATTCCCTTATCATTATCTACACAAAAAAGAAAAAAAAAAAAAAAAAGTAATCTACAGATTCTACGCATTACTTTTTGTATTTTTTTTTTTAAATCTCAAAAATAGAAATGGTCTCTTAAACAATTATTTTTTGATTTTAGTATTTTGAAAATTGTTCTTAAAAGTGGGAGCCAAACACATATAATATAAAAATTATTTTCTAAAAACTAGTTTCAAGTTCAATTTTTTGAAAATTATTTTTATACTATTTTGAAAACAAAAACAAAAATCCTCCTACCAATAAGGTCCTTACAATGGGGGGGATATTGCCTAGTTTATCTGATGGTACTTTAGTAGATTGTCATGAGTTTGAATCCTATCTCTCTTCTACCTCTTATTTAAAACTAGCTTGTAACCCAATGCATATATGCATGGATATACTTAAAGATATATAATAAAATGCATAATATAATTCTTATATATATATATATATATAGTCATTTTTATATTTTGTTAACTCTTTAAAAAAAATTAAAAGGATATTATTAGGTATAAAATGTAAATTGTCCATGTTTTTTTAAATATATTATTGTGAAACATTTTTTTTTACAATTCATTTATTCTAGACTCCTTAGTTTTTGTACTTAATAACTTACTTGAATGAATATTTATAATGTGGTCTCACATTTGATTCTAAAATTAAAAAATAAAACTTTTTAAGAATAAATAATTTAGAACACATGGCACAAAATTAGAATTCTAATTTGAAACGTTAATTTGAGTTTCTTTTAATTTCACCTACTATTATTATTATTATTAAAAATCTCAATCATTTGACCTCACTTATTTAAAGGAGAGTTTGGGCTGACACGCAAGTGGAGTATTAAAATAATGATTAATGGTGCATAAAATTATATACATCTGGAAATTAACGCCAAAATCAGATTCAACTTTCAAAAGGATGTCTATGTGAGGAAATTGGGAAAGAGCATATTTACAGTAAGGGAACCATGCAAATCCGATACTCACCTACAAGGAAGGGTACTTAATGCAAATCTGTCATCTATCCTAGGAAGGTGTTTATTGCAAATCTCTTTTAATAATTAAACCAATAAATTCACTATTTCCTATTAATTTAAAATTCAGTAATTAAATTACTTAGGAATCAATTATGTTCAATTCGTGGATTAGTCTAGGAGAAATTATTAGGTCCATTAGAGAACTGCTAACGTGATCTTTCCTAACATTCTAACTAATAAAATGTTATTATTTATGCAAATGTAACATCACTTGGTAATTTTTATTTTTTATTCCTTATGCTGATTCGGAAGCTCACTCACATATTTGCACAGATGACATTGTCTTATTGGTTGGGAGGACCATGTTAGCAGTTCTCTTGATGGATCTAATTTATTTTGATGTAATGGTCAACAAAAATTTACTAATAATTGCACAAAATTATGTTTATAATAGTCAATACCTTTTTTCATTTAGTGTGCGTTTGGATACTGCTTATTTTGCTGAAAATTGAAAACTTATTACTGAAAACATTGTAGCAAAATATATTTTATTGTTGCAAATTACCGTTCATATGTTTTTATCACTTGACTGGTCCATGAACAGTGCCATGGACCAGCCAAAAATAAAAGCAATTTCCAAAAACGCAGCCGCAGCCGTAGTCGTAGCCGCTACACAAACGAACCCTTAGTTTATAATTTGGTTCTCAATATATATATATATATATATATATAAATTTTTTAACGCAAATCTGTCATCTATTCTAGGAAGGTGTTTAATGAAAATCTCTTTTAATAATTAAAAGATTAAATTCACTATTTCCTACTAATTTAAACGTTTAAGACAAGAGAAATGTTCACAATATTTTCATAATATTTTCACAATAAATTCTAGAATAATGCTAGAGGTACAAACTATTTTATAAAAAATTTTATAAACTGCTGATGTGGTGAGTAATTATTGGTAAATGAAAAAGTGATATTAATGGTGGACCTAGATAAAAACCAATAAGAGGTTGGTCACATTAACATTTTGTAAAAATATTGTAAAATAGTTTGTGGTTGTAGCATTACTCTAAATTCTAAGTGGCAGGTTATTACTAGTTATTATTATTAAGGTAAAAAAGTAATTTTGGTTTTAGGTTTAAATTTAAATTAATAACAACTAGTCACTTATAATTTATTGTGAAAAAATATTATAAAAGTAGCACCTCTTTTAACACAATAATTCAGTATTTATTACTTAAGGAATCCATTTCGTTCAATACGGGGATTAGTCTAGATGGAATGGTCAACAAACTTTATAGAAACTGACAAACTTTATATTAATGACCATTAATTAATTTTCTCTGTAAATGTAATATTTCAGCTATTGAAAATTTTGGCTCTAGAAACTTCCAACTTCCATAATACTGTAGCTCCTAGGAAATGATGATGCATGACATCAATGCATGACATCAAGCCATCAACAATTACTTTACTCAAATGATGATGGGGTACATGATCATGCATGACATCAAGTCATCAACAATTTACAATCCTATATTTATATTTATTTATATGTCATAGAGTCATTGACTACGACTAATTAAATTGGCAAAACTTCTAGTGCATCAATATAAATAAAAAGCCTTATACGTTCTTCTACCTTGTCAACTATTCATTCATTCTTCGCAACTTTCGCTACAAATTTTCACACAGACAGAAACACATACACAGAGACAGAGACTAAAAGACTCCATTGATTGATTAATGGCTACCAAAATTTATATTGTGTAAGCACCTCTCTCTCTCACTTGTTTCGTTTGTCTTGTACACGTACATATGTCATTCTCTGCTTTGGTTGTTCTGCTTCTAAATTTGGGTTATATATATATAAAAGAAGCCAATCATTTATATATATATATATATATATATATTTATATATATATATATATAATTTTAGAGTTAGGTTCAAGTTACACCTAGTGTAACTCTAAGTAATGTTACACCACCCAATAACTTGTTATTGAATTAATATTTTAAAAATCTAACCGTTGAATTATATGTTCAATATATTCTTAACATGCATGTCAATTTTCATATCAAGCGGACGTTTTACCATTTGATCTATAAACTCATCTTTTATACATTATTTTAAACAACAAAAACTTGAATTTTAATAATTGATTGATGACATAGCTATTAATCTTTGATCACCTTAAAATTTTGCAAGCATAGAGAATATATGAAGATAATGTAATTTAACTGTGGATTTGTCAATATTCGAATCCTATTAAAAAATATTTTGCGGTGTAACATTGCTTAAAATTGCACCAGGTGTAACTTGAACCCAATCTAAAATTATATATATATATATAAGAAGCCAATCATTTTTTTAGTCCCTAACTAATTAGTACCCCTCTATTAAAATTCATATAATGAAAATAAAAACTCTCGACACTCAAATGATGAGTTGGATTTAAATAAAAAATAAAAAAAATAAAAAACGAACAGATTGGATTTTTGTATTAGAACGGATTGGATTTTCTTGATATTGGCAAAATTTGTTTGTTGTATCTTGTCCAAGTTTTGTGAATGTTATTTTCATATCCTAAAGGTCTGTTTAATTTCTTGAGAAAGAGCTTTTAAGGCTTTGTTTGGCATTGATAAAATTTTTTACCTTTTGTACTAGTAGAAATCTGTAGATCTTAAAGGAATTCCTGAATTTTTTTTTGGGGGGCTTAGAAACGAAGAAGCCAAATTAAATAATCAATTTACAACTTCTTTTTAGTTTGTTATGTTAAATTTTCGATTCTCCTAAAAGTATAAACTATTGAAAAATGGTTTAAATTTACCATGCTATATTACTTATTGTCTCAAAAGTTAAATTACCAAATTTTTGAAAGAATCGGTAATTTAATATGGTATCAGAGCTGGAGATCTTAAGTTCGATCCTTATCTCTAATTTTATCTCTAATTTAAAATGTTAAAAATCTCACATGTTGGGCCCCATTTATAAAGGGGAGAGTTTAGACTCACATGTGAAGAATGGTGTTAGAATTATTATTAAACTAGCATGTAACTCCATGCTAACGAATGGATGCATTTAAAATGAAACAAAATTTGTATTATAAAAATATAAATAATTAGTCAAATTAATTTATTTTTAAAGCATGTAACACATGCATTCAACATACATATAGATACATTTAAAATTAAACACAATTTTTATCATAAAATATAGATATTTAGTCAAATTATTTTTTTTAAGTAAACGTAATTAGTCACATATAAAAATTCTTATCTAAATTTAATACTACTTATGATCATTTTTTTTCTAATTTTTAATAAGATAGAATGTGTGGTGATTTTTGTTATGTGGTGATTTTTATTGAATATATGTGATTTTTTTTTTAATTTTATAGTTTATTAATATTAGATTCTTAGTATTTTGCACTCATTAACTCACTTGACACAAAGATTAAAAAACTTAAGTAGACACATGGCACAAGCTTAAGTGGATAATTATGATGTAGTTCCCACATAAATTTAGACACATGACACAAAATTGGATTATAATTTCAAATTCTAATTCAATTTTCTCTAAATTTTACCTATTAATATATATATAGATAACTTATAAATTTGAATTTTTTTAGTTATATGATTATGTTTTTTATGGTTTATTATATTGAACTCATCGTTTTCTACACTAAATTAACTAATTTGGCATAAAAATTTAAAAATTTAGATAAGATGGGACACATAGCGCAAAATTAAACTCTAATTGAAATTCAATTTTTACACTAAATTAACTCACTTAGTACAAAATTCTAAAATTTAGATTAGATGAGACATATGGCGCAAAATTAGACTCTAATTAAATTCCAATTTGAAACCTAATTAGATTTTCTTTCTACTTTACTTATTATTATTATTATTATTATTATATAAATGATTAAAAATTCACAATTTTCTAACTTAATTTTTTGGGACAATCCGTAATTTAACCTGTATAATGTCAAATTAAATTCTATTAATTACATCAAGAGGCTAAGATACTGTTTAGTGTAACCAAGACATGCAGATGCAGTGCTGTTCTTCTTTAGCTTTAATTCATCATATTAAATAGACGTGTGAAGTGCAATGATGTGAAGTGAAGAAAAGAAAGTCAAGAGTGGTTGTGTCACAGTGTTAGTAGCTAGGTGTCTAGGAGTAAGGTGTCAGTGTGTGCAACTGTATTCGGTGAGAAAGCGCCGTGTGTGCAGTGAAAGAAAGGTGCTGTTGTGTGCACTAATGCTAGTGAGTCAAAGCATCAGTGCTGTTGTAATTCAAAGAGGCAGTTTTTAATTAAAAAACTCTTTGTTCAGTTTTTGTTTAACATAATGCATCATATCCAATGTTTACTAAAAACAAATACAAAAAAAAACTGTATCATATCATATCCAATGATAAAAGAAATATATAGAAAGTCAGAATATAATTAACAAGAAATCAACCATAAGTACCTGCACCTTGTTAGCCTTGGTTGTAAATTTTGATGAGGTCAGCGTGCTTTTAAATAAGATTCTTTATTGATTATGAAAAAAAAAATCTTGAAAAAAAAAACACTAATATGGTAGAATAAAAATAATACCGAAAGAAACAGATTTATAGTACAGGGCCCAAATATTTTTCATGCTTCATGTAGCATATAATTTCCTAGAGATGGTTGCCTAAAGTGAAATGACTACATTATGCTATGAAGTAGCCACACATGAATAAAAAAATTGTGATTGTGAAACCTGAACAACCTTTTGAAATCATGTCTGAAAGAAAATTGGAGGACCATGCCTTTTTTTAGAGCTTGAGGTCCCATATCTAAATTGTACTCATCATTATTGAGATTAGTTCTTGCCACATATGGGTCCTTTGCTCTCAATCCTTTCCTTCACCTGTTCCCTTATGAGAACAGCAATTTAATCCTCCGTTTTAACATCTCCCAAATGCTTTATAGGAATGGTTTTTATTTCATGTCTTGTTATGCTTCAAGATGAATTCATCACTATTGGAAAACTAGGTAAATTTAAATTTGGCTTTCTTTGTAGATGACTCTAAAATTTTGAGACCAAGGCTTGGTTGTTGATTGAAGACCACGACTTAGGAAATAACTGTATTAATTTTCTAAGTGTATTGCACTAGTATAAATCTGAGTGATGTAATTGAAACTTTCCTGATGAATGGTGCAGTTACTATTCTACTTATGGACATGTTGAGAAGCTGGCTGAACAGATAAAGAAAGGAGCTGAATCCGTGGAAGGAGTAGAAGCAAAACTGTGGCAGGTGTGTGATTGTCTTTTTAGTCATTAGCTTTTTTGAACTCTAGGTTAAGATGTGTAATTCAATAGTATTTCTTAGTGAGAACATTGACTACTACCGTTCATAGAATTGTTGCAATTTGAATGAATATACATAGCTATTGACCGGTACCTAATTTGGCAAGGGCATCTGCACATATATTTGATTCTCTATATATATGTTTTAATTCTTTAGCATGAATTCTGTAAGGCATCTAAGAATTGAATTGGACTGTCTTATTCAACAACGTTTCTGCACTGTAGCTTGCCTACCAAGAAACATTGGCTAGGGGAAAAACAGAAAAAATTAGAATATGGAATCGGTATTGTCTTCTGCAAAAATTAGAATGTCTTAACTTGATGAAATATGTCTGGCTCTCTTGCAGGTACCCGAGACATTGTCTGATGAAGTTCTTGGGAAGTTGGGAGCACCACCAAAGAGTGATGTACCTGTCATTACTCCTGGAGAGCTTGCTGAGGCTGATGGTTTACTTTTCGGTTTCCCAACTAGATATGGAACGATGGCTGCACAATTTCAAGCTTTTATAGATTCAACTGGATCGCAATGGAGAACTCAAGAACTTGTAGGCAAGCCTGCAGGACTTTTCTATAGCACTGGATCACAAGGAGGTGGACAAGAGACTACCCCGTGAGTTTTAATTTCACAAGTTTGACATCTATTAATTTTTAAGTATTATTAATATGTACCAATCACAGATTCACAATTGACCATATCAACAGCTGTGTAAAAAATTTGTGAAAAATACCTCTTAACTAAGAAGTTAACATATTGTTGTCCTATTGCTTTTTATTGGAAAACTATGCAGCTTGACAGCCATTACTCAGCTTGTTCACCATGGAATGATTTTTGTGCCTATTGGGTACACATTTGGAGCTGGCATGTTTGAGATGGAGAAGGTGAGAGGTGGCTCCCCATATGGTGCAGGAACTTATGCCGGGGATGGATCAAGACAGCCTTCTGAGCTAGAGTTGGACTTAGCTTTCCACCAGGGAAAGTATTTTGCTGGCATTTCAAAGAAACTCAAGGGAACAGCTTGATTTTATCCCTCACCATATATACAACATTTCCCATCTCAGAAATTGTTTTCATTTGCCTTGTTGTATTAAAACTATAATTATGTGCTTTGCTGATTAGTTTCCCTTCCATTTGCCTTGTTTGTAATCAAACTATATTTGATTTTATCTCAGAAGTTATTTCCCTTCCTTACAGTGTGTGTTGTGTGTATGGCCAATATGTGCAAAGTCAAGTTCTCTTATTAACTTGTTGGACCATGCTATATGCGTATGCAACTGTTCATTGTAGTTTTGTGGCTAACATAGAATAAAAGAACTTATTTTTGCAACATTTTTTTTAATGTTTTGACTAGGAGATGTAGAATCCAAAAATACCAAATCCCACTACTGTTTGAAAAGAAGTGCAGCAAAATGAGCTCTGCCCATTTGCATTTGAAGATGGAGATGAGCCACATTCGATAATGCCAATTTTTTTTTTCTCCCTCGTACTCAGAAAATATGGGTTGGATTTATGGGTCCCTTACATCTTTAAATGCATCACATTTGGTTGCTCATAACTGACATGGATGTTTCAGAATATTCTCAAAATGCCTAGCCCATGTGAAGGTGATAGATAACCTTTTGTTTTATTCTCAAATGATTTTAGATGGAATGATATACCAGTCTTAATGATGTTTTTGATTCTCCACTACAAGCTCTCATATGATCCATCCTTTTCATTTCGCAGAAAATTTGTTTTGCCCCAATCCCTTCCCCAACCTAACCTTTAAATTTAGAAATACTCAACCCAATCTTAAAACCAACCAAACCCAATTGGATTGGGCCAGGTCATCAATTTGGGGTGTCCCTTCCAATTAAATCCTCCAATTCCCTCTAATTTTAAGCGATATGCAACACGTACATTTATTTGATTTTTAAATCCCACATGTCTTACATTTGTATTATTAAAGGGGATTGGAAAATTCAATAAGAGGTGGTGGTGATCTAATCCCATTAGAAAATTAGATTTTCATTCAACTATATAGTACTTGTTTGATATCTCGTATTCTCATTTAAAACTTACTTTTTTTTCTTTTTACAACCTATTTTAAAAATATAAATAAATAAAATAAATAAAAAAGGCACCCAATTAGATTCATTATTCAATAAATAAATAAAATTTACATAATTGAGCCTAATATTCCAATTTTATTAAAACTAAATTTCAAAATATCAAAATCAATCAAGCTAAAAAGTTGTAAAAAAAAAAAACTCAAAATCCAAAATTAATCATACTAGCAAATTTAAAATACATATATTTTTAAAATTATTAATAGTGTGCCCAGCCCATTGTCCCATTAAATCCAACTCAGGATGGATTCATTGATTCATTGAATTGTTAGATTATATACACCTATATCGGAAAGGGATTTGGAAGTTTCAAGAAAATGAAAAAAAAAAAAATCGACAATTCTTATTAGGTTAGTTTTTCACAAAGTTTGAAATATAAAATTCAGTTTAGAATATCTTTAGATGACGAATCAATTGAGTCTTAAAAATCAGTCATTTACAAATAAACCTCATTATTCAACAGTAGTTTATTGTGGCCCAAATTTCAAGTAGACCAGAATAAATGGTGAGCCCAATATTCCTAAAAAATTTGGTTTGGTGGGCCTTATCGCTTTATATTAACGCGTTCCTTTGCAAGGCATTTTTATTTTTGTCCAAAGCAAATAATGCAAGGATTTTTTTATAATGTTACACCAAAATAAGCTTTTCCTTTCACATATATACCAACGAGTATTCGATTTTGATTGAGCTCAGGTTCTTTTATTCTAAAAAGGAAAAATCCTAGCTTTTCTGATTAAACGATAATTGTCTCTCCCTCAAAATATAAGAGGTCTATAATAAACACATTATATGAGTTTTTATATCAATTATAAAAAAAAACCAAAAACAAAAAAACAAAGCAGACAATGCTAATGGGTGGTATCCAGTTAAGACCAACTTGTTCTAGTCTACATTCTAGGACAAAGTTTTTTCTGCAAAGTTTTCCAATGGATGAAATAATCATGATGATAAGCCATTCTTCAATCTTTCATGGCAATGATGAGACTATTAAATAGACTTCAAAGTTCAAACGAGGAAGATAAGATTTTGGAAAAAAAATTTTGAGTTAGATGGGGTTCAAGTGATAGTCTAATTACAATGATATCCTTTGTGGGGTCTTATGTATATGGTTTAAACCCTTATTTTCTCCCTCCCCACTATTGAGCTATCAAAAAAAAAAAAAAGGTTTTTGAGCAAGAAAATAAATTTGGTTCAACAAGATATAATTTTTTGTGCATTTTCCCCCTCATTAAATTTTCTTTTCTTTCCTAGCAGTTATGCCAAAAAACAAAAGAAACAAACAAACTAATATACTTTTTAGTTAATTTTCATCTTAAAAAGTATTGAACAACTTTTTTTGGGGCTAATAAGACAGTATTATAATTTATACATACTAAAAAGTAGAGTCATCTCAAATATTGACATAAAGATCAAAATTGCTATACAAGTCAAAATCTAACAAAGCTTTAAGTTACAACGAGGGTATTCAATGTAGAACAAAAGGTAAGTTTTGAATGCATTCAAGGTTTTGCTAAGAAATAAATTGCTTGATTTCTTGTATGAGAGGAATGAGTAGGGCTGAACATGGTTAGGTGTGGCCATTGTGACTCTGTGAGGGAAGGTTTTTTGGGCCGGCTTGACCACGACAGTGTTAGTAAAATGTGAACCACCACTGTGCTGTTGGATCTAAATCCTAGCTACATCGGTTGTGGTATTCATAGGTACGCTGGTTGGTTGCTTTGATCACCAGTAAGAGCATCAGCAGTGGGCTTGCCATATGCCAAATATAAGATACATTTGGCATACAAGCCCAACAAATGCTCAGCAACTGGAAGGCCATATGGGAAAAGCCAAATTTTTTTTTAGATTTAGCTACAGTACCATCTCAAATGTAAGATGGTACTATAGCTGAATGGTATTAAAAAAAAAAAAAAAATTTAATGCTCTCTCCACGTTTTACCCGGCAATTTCTCTCTCCTCTCTCATTTTTTCTCTTTCTTTTCTCTCTCTTCCTTCTCTGTTTCTCTTCCCCTCTCTCTCTCTCGCCATTGTCAAGCTTCTCTCTCGGAGCTCACGCTGAATCACCAAGCCAGATCGGAGCTCATGCCGGATCGAATTTCTAGATCGGCGTGGTGGCGAGGCTGGTGGCACGGCTGAGATGGGCATGGTGGCTGGAGGTCAGCGTGGTGGAGATCGGCGTGGAGACCAATGTGGAGATTGGCATAGAGACCGGCATTTGGTGGGTTTGGTGGTGTTGACATGGTGGCCAGTTTCTGGGTTTGGTGGCCGGCGTTTGGTTGGTTGGGTTGCTATGGGTTTACAGGGTTTGTAGTGGGTACTTGGTGGGTTTTATTTTTTTTATTTTTTTATTTTTGGGTTTTTGGTTCCAGTGGGATTTTGTTGGGCTGAGGGTAGTGGTGGCGCGGTGGGATCGTCGTTTTGAGAGGGTTGTTGTTGTTGTTGCTGTTGGGGCGTGGTGGTGAGAGAAGAGAGGGGCTTTTGCTTTTTGGGAGGTGAGTCTTCTTCGTCGTCGTCAACGTCAACGTTAGCGTCAACGTTTGGTGGTGTTGACATGGTGGCCGGTTTCTGGGTTTGGTGGCCAACGTTTGGTTGGTTGGGTTGCTATGGGTTTGCTGGGTTTGTAGTAGGTACTTGGTGGCCAGTGCTAGAGGTTGAGGGAGAAAGAGAAGAAAAGGAAGAGAAAAAAAATAGTAAAAAAAGGAATAAAAAAGAATATTTAAATAAAATGGGAAAAAAATAGAGTTTTGGAATGTTGGGTGTATTGTAAAATGGTATTGTATAATTGATAAAGTAGTTTTTTTGGATGGTAAAATAAGATGAGATAACAAAACATACTGCGGATGCTCTAAGAGAATGAGAACAAAAGCAAGAGAGAGGACAATTTTTTTTTTGTTGCAATGATAATATGGGTTAGAAAATGCAAAACAAGTTTAGTATAAGTCCAAACCCAATCCTACTCTGTGTACAAGCCAAGTCTCCTACTTGTATACTAAAAATCTATTAACAACAGGATTTATAGTCTACTTTATATATATATTCATATTGGATTCATTGTAACATATGATTTGTACTATACTCTCATTTAATAAAGTTGTAGGCCTAAAGGGTTTATTCTATAAAATAATTCTTGTGTACTTTATTTTATACTTCTAATTTTATATTTATTTTAGCATATTTAACGTGTATCAGAGCTGATATTCAACCTCAATTAAGTTCCACAAACAAGTGGGACAGACCAAGTGTTTTAGCAAACAAAATGCATCTCTAGCTACCCAAAGTTTTGTTGGAATACTTTTTGCTCATCACTAAACTTTCTAAAAGTTTAGAATCGAGTCATAAAGTTGCAACCTTTGTCAGAACTTGTTAATATTCAGACACATAATGATTAAATTGAAATATGTGACCATAGATGACGAAAGCTTATTTGTTTGATCAGTATAGCTGTATAGGTGTCCAAAATTTATGTACCTAAAAATAATTTCGTCCCTGCCTTTGGATACTTTAATCAGAGCTTGTGCAGTTGTTTAACTCTTGTTAGTGGCTGTATGCAGATTTTTTTTTTCAAGAGAATTTTAATATATAACGTCCGCTTTTTATGCAGGATTTTAAACGTTCAATTATGAGAGATATCAAGGCTAGCAGGCATATCCACTGGTTCAATAAGATTGCCTCTTGAAGGTTTACAAGTTTTTCACCGCAACAAAAGCACTCTGTACTACTTTAATGGGTTCCACGAATTGGTGTTCCCTTTGGTTCAACCGGAAGTCCGGAACCTCAAGATTTGAATCTATGAGTTGGTCTGTGGCTAAAAATGTTTTTTTCCTCTTTTTTGATTGGAGTCATTTGAATTAAGATTCTTTTACTTGTAGTATGTGGATGAATATGATGTGAAAGATATGTACAGTGAATAATAATATTGTCAACTTCTATGTAGAAGGCTATGATTCAATTGGCTTTTCGTTTCTGTAGAAACTTGCGTTTTGTCTTCAAAAGCTAAAAGTAGAAAGAGGTTTTGGCTATAATAAGTGTGACTCAATTGATTTTTTCCCATCTTGTAAATTTGTTACTTGAATCTATTTAGGTTTTGAAAAAGTCAGAAGATTTTTTGGACTATTTTTTTTTTTTTAATTTTTAATTTTTTTAAAGGCCAAAACCTGGGTACTCATTAAAATATTACAAAGGTAACAGCAGAGTCAACACAGGATAACAAAAACTACACAGCTGAAACAACAGGCCTATATCTACTAATTTGAGAAACAAGAGATTCAGGAGTATCTTCCAACCAAATTGTCTCCGCTTCACCATTTTCTGGCTTCCGGCTAGTAAATATGCAGCCTGAAGACTAACATTAAATAAAAATAATACAACTAAGAAATTTAATTACAAGTCTCAATCATTAGCTATGTAGTTGTACTATGTGCTTGACGAGATCCACATGAAGTTGTGAATGAGTTCCTCTACCTCTAATGAAATGATGATGTTGAATGAACTCCATAGGTTTAGGTGTACTATCATGTGACGCCGGTTCAAGCTAACTTTTATCGAAGACACTTGCTCCAAGATATGAATGTCATTTATCTTCAATGATCCTATTAGAGCATTAGCATCAAAAAATTCTAATTCTACTATATTTTACCATTCTAAAAAGCCACTTTATCATTATACCATACCATTTTACAATTTCTCTTGCATCCCAAAACTCTATTTTTATTAAAATATTATTCTTTAATCATTCTTTATTATTTATTTCCAACCGCTACATTTTTTCAGACTTGGCTGGAATTTCATCCTTTTTTTCACTTTCTCTCTGCCCCTCCATTTCCCTTTCTCTATGCCTGACTACCTCTCGAGTTTGTGGGTCTCTCTGGTGCTGGGTGTGACTGGGCTGCAGTGGTTTTTCGTGGATTGTGGGTCTCTGCGATGGATCGTGGATCGTGGAATTTTTGCATCTCTGCGATGGATCGTGGATCGTGGGTCTCTACGGTGGATCGTGGATCGTTTTTCGACGAGTTTTAATTTTGTTGGGTTTTTGTTCCGGGCCGAAAGGGGGTGAAGTGGGTTGATCGGAGTGGCTTTGGGTGCTGGTTGTGGATGGGTATGGGTTATGGTGTTGGTGGCGAATTGATTTTGGGTTGGGGTTTGATTTTTGTGGTTGGGTTCGTGGGTTGATCGAAGTGGCTTTGGGTGCTGGTTGTGGATGGGTATGGATTATGGTGTTGGTGGCGGATTGATTTTGGGTTGGGGTTCACGGTGATGGAAGGTAGGTGGGTGAGTGGGTTTTGGTTGATGGTGGGTATAGTTTGTGGTGGTGGTGGCTAGCGGTGGGTTGATTTTGGGTTGGGGTTTACGGTGGTGGCAGGTGGGTGGGTGGGTGAGTGGGTTTTGGTTTATGGTGGTTGATGGTGGTTGGGGTTGAGGTTGTGGGTGGTGGTGGTGGTTGTGGTGGCTATGGCTGTGGCTGTGGTGACAGTGGGTGTGGGTAGTGATGCTTCAGCGATGGAGATGGGTGAAAGGCTTGGTGAAGCTTCAGCGATGGAGGATGGTGTGTGATGTTGATGTTGATGCTGGGAGGAGGATGGTGTTTGGGTCTGAAGAGAGGAGAGAGCAAACAGAGAAACAGAGAAGAGAGAGAAGATTTCGTGGGAAAAAACATAATAAAATATTATTATTTTTTTACAATACTGTGAATAGTGCAATTCTATGTTTAGAATTGTACTGTAGCAGTATTGCAAAAAAATTTGCAATACTGCTGTTTACAATTCCCTGATGCAAGAGTTTTTAGGGCTTAAAATGCTAAATTTCCCTTAGATTTGGCATTAGCATTCTCCAATGCTAATGCTCTTATGCATGCCATATAATACTGGAGAATGCTAATGCTCTTATGCATGCCATATAATACTTTCCTTAATGGCCAGTTTGGATGGAGAGGGGAAGGAGGGGAAGTGGAAAGCAGTGGAGTAGAATTGGCTAAAAATAAGCTAATTTTATGCTAAATCTATTCTATTCTACTCTACTCCCCCTCCCTCTCCCTAAATCCAAACGAACCATAAGTGTTTCAAGATGGAAAAAATTTGCAGTTCTATGCACAGTTGTAAATAGTGCTTGGGCACTCCAAATGAACTCATAAAAGCCTTCCTTGTCTCCTCTTATGTGGTAGCAAATTTTATAGTTTGAGCTCTTATCGTGTTGAAATTGTTTTAAAGATTATTACCCATAATGGATACATACCATCTGCCTCCATCGAATAGGCATAATTGTTTATTGAGTAATTAATTAGAGCAGCACACACATGAGCAATCTCAAAAAATATAGTTGACTGTTCTAAAACATTGATATCATTGAAAAAATTGCGTATGATATCTAAACGTCATATGATGTCATGACTTTCAAAATTATTGTCTATGACCAGTATCCTAACTTTTCCACCCACTAGAAAAATTCATCCATTTCCAATTCATACCATCAATGCTCCATAACATTCTTGGAAATCATGATTTTGGCCAGTTTTTAACAATATTGCAATGTCATTGTTATTTGGTGACCTCTACTCAAGCACCCTTCAAAAAAAGATTGAAATTGCCATTTTATATTTTTTAAATGCTTTTTAATGCAACGTTTTCTCCAATCCATCCATCAAATCAATTGTCTATTGTCACTCAATAGGAGAGCATTATGACTGCAACAATCATCTTTAAAAATGAAGATAACCTAAGCCTTCCAACATCTTGTTTAAAAAAAAAAGTACGGATCATAAGCTTTAACCCTCAAATGGATTCGCTAAAAATCATAGATTTATTCGAAATTTCTTCCAAAATACATTAGGAGGATACACCGATGTTTCAATAAAATAGTCATGAAAAAGCTTTTTGTGGGCTTGTAAATAATTACTTTAGATGAACATGTGGGATTGAATAGTACAATGACGTGATTGATCCTTTTTCCTTATGCAATCCTTCTTCTTATATTGCTAAAGCAAGTTCTAACTCATCCTCAGAAGAGCAGTCAAATAGAGGATTATCAAGTGGATAAAGGGAGTCCATAAAGAGAAAATAAAGAATGAATGGAAGAGAAAATTGGGTAGAAGTGGATGAAAATTATAGAGGAAATGGTCCTATATATAAATGTGAACACTGGATTCAAATTTCCAAAAATACCACCGTTGAGAAAATTTTGAGTTTAAAAAAAAAATATATATATATATATATATATATATATATATGACCATTGGAAGAAATTTGAATTTCAAAAAAATACAATTGTGGAAAATTTTTGAATTAAAAAAATACAACAACCATTAGAAAGAAAAAATGAATTTAAATAATATGACTTTAGGGAAAAAAAATCAAATTAAAAAAATATGACTGTTGAAGGAAATAATAAAAAAATTGAAAACAAAATAAAAAACAAAATTGTGGGCTACACAGTTGACAATGACGCATAAACCAAAAGTCCCCTAAACCAATTAAGTGAAAATATTCAGATAAATAAATCTATATCAAAATCCACACCTAACGGGTGTGTGATCCGTGACTATTTATTAGGGGGAAAAAAGAAAAAGAATAAAAGATTCTTCAACAAGAGCTACCTTCTGAATTCTATTGGACTTGAAATGTTATTGTACCCACTTGTTTGGCTAAAACTGTTTACAATTCATTTTGCATAGATCTTAGTTTGTACTATTGAGTCTATGACCCAAAAAAAAGAAAAAAAGAAAAAAAAAAGAAAAGGGTGCTTCAAACTCAAATCATTGAACACCACGTTATGGAACAGAACGAAAACTACGAAACTGAAACTCAACTGGGTAAAGTAGAGATTGGCATGAAAGGCGGCTTTCTTCAAGAGCTTCGTGTGGGACTGTGGGGTATCAATTCTACTATCCCAACACATTTCCGTAATTTTGGAATGCGGTTAAAATTCAGGTGGCCAGATTTGGAGCCTTCTGAACGAGCATAATGTGTTTGGATCTTTATGGGCTCCATTATTATACTACGGTGCCTATGCATTTGAAGTCGACTAAGAAGAAGCATAGGGATGAAAATCATTTTATGTAGAGCAATACAACATAGTACATATACAAAAAAATTTAACATTTTTTACTAATTAACAAACTTTTACTGGTTTTTATTTGAGCTGACCATTAATATCAATTATTATTTTTATTTATCATTAACAATTGGGCAAATTACAATTTATCCATTTTTAGTTTGGCCAAAATTTAAATTGCCTATTTATGGTTTAAAATTTGATACTTTACTCAACTGAGGTTAGTTCAGTTAGATTTTTGTAACATATTTTTGATAAAAATATGACTAAATATGTAATTTTGCTCTACTTTTATGTCTCTCTTCTTCAAAAACACAAAAAAACATAAAAATATAAGATCAAATAAGATAAAAAAAGGATCCAGTGAAACACTTTTATCATGAGATTTCAAACCATGGGTAAGCAATTTAAATTTCGGTCAAACCTCAGGTGGGTAAAATGTCAAATTTCAAACTACGGGTAGACAACTTAAATTTTGGCCAAACCACAGGTAGATAAGTTGTAATTTTCCCTTAACAAATTATCACATCAGCGATTGTGAAAAATTTTGTCTTGTGTGTCCATAGACTTTTTTTTTTTTTTTTTTTTACAAGATAAAATTCAACTTTAACCTAATCTAAGTGTATATGTGTGTGAAGCTCCCTCTTGGAGATTTGAACCCTAGCCCTTGCCCCCCACACCCCACAAGCACTTATACTTGTGGAGTGACTATTGCACCAAGGATGTGCGGTGGTGTGTGTCCATAGACTTTTATCTTTTGAGAATTTGGGGAGAGATTCAACTTTCTGCCTAAAATTATGCCACTTGCCAAAACTTTTGTAGTAGTAGGCTCCTGGTCATAAATATGAATTTATTACAGATGATTAGAAATTCTTTTATCCAATACTTGAGAAGTTAAGTATTGAGTAGATGAGTTCCAGTTAACTTATTAATTGGTAAAATCTTTAGTTTTTAAATAAAAGGTCTAGGGTTTAAACCCCACTTATACCAAAAAACTAATAAATATCTTATAGTCCGTTTGGATTATGGGAGAGAGAAAGAGGGAGTAGAGTAGAGTAGAGTAAAGTAAAGTAGAATTAACCCAAAATTAGCCTATTTTCAGCCAACTCTACTATACTCTCCTTCACTCCCCCTCTCTACCCCTCAATCCAAACGGGCCCTTAGTTTAGTAATAAAATGAATTATCATGGAACATACATTATAAATTAAAACTTTATTGTATTTAAAAAACAAAAACAAAAAAAGTTTTAAAGAGTCTTTATTTAGTCTAAAAGGAAGAGAAAATCTAGTTTCTAAATGCATATCAAGTAGCTTGATGAAAATCATGGTTTTAAATCAAATAATTTCTCCTCTTTTGATTGTTTCAAAAGCCTTATGACTCAATGCCAACAAGCCAACAATAATTGTAACTTAGAATCGGGGTTCAAATCCCTTTTCCTTTTTGTATTATCAATTTTTTTTAATTAAAAAAAATTGATCGAATATAGCTATGGGAACCTACATTCCAAACACCATAATTTGAGGTTGTGATTGACTCATTGGGTGGTTATAATTATAAATCTATTTACTTGAAAAGTAAGCTAATCTAGCTTTTGAGTTTTAGGATAGAGGGCAATTACGAATTACCAAATGAGAACCCTTTTACTTATATGGATTATGGACCCTCCCCTCCATACCTCCTCACATGTTGCCCACTAACATCTACATCTGAACCTATTAATTGGCGGGCCACATTATGGATGTGACATAACTTAAATCGAATAGGCAATCAAACTACATAAACAGTTTTAACAACCTTGTTTTCTTAAATCTTAATAGCAAATCTCTAATAAGTGGCTCAAAGATTAAATGGTCTAAGGTCAATATGAAAATTATATAATAGACATCAAATCAAATCATATAAACACTTCTTCGAAGAGATTAGCATGAAGAATTTTCTTGGTGTCATGATCTTACTTTTGAATCTCATGGTTTATTTCCGAAAGAACCTCCTTAACCACTGCAAGTGAAAAGAATAAGAAAACAAACCTTCGTTTCAAATATCCTACTCATATATATAAATATATATATATATATATATTTTTTTTGTGGGAATTGATTTCTTTCTCAAATTATCCTTAACCACAAAGGCATTTTGGTTAAGATAATAACTTGACGAGGATTAGAGATATATCAGATAAAGTAGATTTTGAAGAGTGATATGGAATATGTAGTTGGAGAGAAACTCACCATGAATTTATTTATTTTGAGAAGCAACTCACCATGAATTTAATCGAATATGTAAGCAATCAATTTTTGCCTCTTAGTTTACTGTGTGTTTTTTGGAGCTATAATTATGGAGCATGTAGTATGGCATAAGGAAGTTTGAATTTGATGAAAACGGCTCAAATTTCTTCCCTTTATATCATTATCAATCAAATAAAAAGTTGTTCTACATATCAATCCTTACCTCTTTTATTATTTGTGAGGTTAGAAAGTGTTACGAACTTACATAATCAGTAATTGACAAAATATAAATTTCAAATAAATTTACTATTGACATCATTTTATAATATACTAATCACAATATATCATCTCAGTTGTCAAAAGAATGTAAAATTTATTATATACTTAAACTTAATGATTAAATTTTGGTCTTACACATCATATTTATGCTATGTAGCTACGTGTAAATTTTACATAGGGTATTATGTACTTTCATCAGATGATTCACTTTAAACATATTAGTGTATTATGTTTTCTCATCTTTTTAATATTATTTATTGTTCAATGTTTTTTTTATTTTTATATTAAGTATTTTAAACCCACACACGAGAGAGTGGAAAAAGTCTTAAAAAAACTGACAATTGTGTATATCTAAAATGACCTAACTCAATGTTAAATCATACTAATATAACATTTTATTATATTTATCTATAATTTATAATTAATCATAAATTGCATACAAAAAAAAATTCATACTAACATTAATTTTTGGAAACTCTCGCTCACTCTTGAGAGAGAATCTCTCGGCACAGTTTACTGCCTTTGTACTAACGTGCACCTGAGATCTACCCAGCTTTGCTGCGAGTTTCGCTCCCAATGCAGCCTCCCTCCACCTTGTTAGGGAGCTTTTTGCCACCCTTAGTTGTGGCTTTCTCCCCTGTTGGTGGTGGTCAAGCCAAGCCCCTGGGGGATGCCCAAATTTGGCTTAGACTGTGATTTGGATGATTCTAACCCAAGGTTGGAGCTCAAGCACTTGCTGGTTCCTCCTTTTGATTACCGAACCTTTGTGTCTTCATGGCAGTGGTGGAATTTCTCTCCTGGATATGGTGTTTCCCTTGAGTGGTTTTGGTGCTTTAGAGGAGGGTTCTTTGAGAGCATAGGATTTTTGTTTTGTTTTGTTTTTTTTTTCAATTGTATTGATGATTCTTCTCAATTGTTTGAAATGGTTTGGCCTATAGTTTTTTCTCAAAAGTTGCATCTGAAAACTTGGATTTGGAGTTTAAATTAATAGATTTCAAATCCATTAATTTTAAGAATTATTTCAAATCCAAGCAGTAAATTTGTTAAATCCAAATTCTTGACCTTTTAAAATTTTCTAAATAAAATATTTGAATTTTAATCACCAAAATCTAAATTCAAATATCCAAATCACGTTATCTAAACACACAATAAGAGTTTTTTTTTTTTAATCTCCCAAACACAATAAGATTTTAAGAGTTTTTTTTTTATCCATATAGTTTTTCTTTAAAAAGACATTACTAAATGTAATAAAATTTGTTTTCCTCAAAAAATAAAAAAAAAATGTAATAAAATTTGTAATAATCATAGCATTGAAAAAATTAATTTGGCACGTGGTCTGAGAGACAGCGTAACTTTCGAATTTCATAAGTGAATTGGGACAAGCAGCTTCACTTGAGTCAAACCAATTCACAAACCTAAAAAACCAGAATGAGATAAAGTAAAAGAAGTCTTTCACACCTCACTTTCCAATGAAAGCCACAACCCACATGATCTTGTTTGGGGATATTGAAAGATCACAAAACCCCTTCTCTCAAAAGAAGATTTTCCCCATACCCCATTTCCTCTCTCTCTCTCTCTCCCTACTCCAAAATTTCGCTTCAAACAAAGCCAACTCTCACTCTCATTGACCCTACACATAGTAACCTCCCTCACCAACTATTAGCAAATAGCAACCCCTTTGAATGGCATCTTGCCATATGTTGCTATCTAATTGAAACACGCAGGTCAGTAACCCCTGGCAAAAATGGTGTCATGGTCATGTTTTTGCTTACTTGGCAGTCCCAATCATGTACCAACATGTGTCACCCATGAGTCCCCTCCTCCCCCAATCTTTCAAACCCAACCCAAAATTATTGAGGCTAATGAAGGAGAAGAGAGAATGGGGGCCCTAAAAATAATAAATCCTAAGGGCAAAGTACAGAGAGGTGCAATTATTCATGCCATGAATTTCATCTCAAGTAAGTGAGAGAGAGCGAAAAAAAAAAAACAAAAAATCCAAACCCCACCCAAAACCAAAGCAGAAAAATAAAGTAGTAGTATAATATAAACATCATTTGCCACCACATTTTAGGTGACTGATTCCCACTCTCTCGTTGTAAAAGAAAAGACCCTCTCCTTTCTCTCTCTCTTTTCATTTCTCTTTTCTTCACTCTCTCTATATTTTATCTTTCTTCTCTCTCTCTATGAGACACCTATAGAGATTAGAGAGGGGAGGGAGAGCTAGAAGAGAGAGCCATGAAAAACACCATAAGATGCTGCATCTCTTGCATTCTACCATGTGGAGCTTTGGACGTAATTCGCATAGTACACTCCAATGGTCGTGTGGAAGAGATCAGTGGCACAATCCGAGCTAGTGAGGTCATGAAAGCTCACCCTAAACATGTTCTAAAGAAACCCTCTTCTTCTTCTAACGAGGGTTGTGTCCCAAAGATTGTGATAGTCCCTCCTGATGCAGAGCTTCAACGTGGAAAGATATACTTCCTCATGCCCGTACCGGAAAAAACTAGATCAAAATCATCATCAACATCATCAACCAAAAAGAAAAGAAGGTCATCAACGACCACAGAGGCCGAGAATAATAACAATGCCAACAACGCTGTTTCAATGACAAACCTATTGATATCTGATCAGTACTTGAGTGAAATACTCTCAGAGAAGCTTTCCACACAAAGGGATCGTAGAAGAGGCCGTGTTGGTGTGTGGAGGCCTCACTTAGAGAGCATCTGTGAGTCACCAAGTGATGTTTAACGCTGAGCCGGTCGGTTTTTATTTTTCTTGTCATTCATTTTATGGTTCAAAATTTGCTATTTTTTTTCACTCTTTTTTTTTTTATGTTGTACATATAGGCATAGGGTAAAAAAAAAAAAAATAATGCAATAGTTTTGTCATGGTTTGGAAATTGTGATGATGATATGAACAGTTTTGGTAGGATCTGTCATAATTAGGTTACGGTTACACGAATTTGGATTTGTTTTGAGCTTCATATGAGTGTGGATTAAACGAGGGATAAATTCAACGCTGAAAGTTTTGTGATGTTGCTGAGGAAGAGATTGAGAGTGAGAGAGAGAAAGAAAGGGTACAAAGCCTTGTGGGTTTGTCTTGCTTTCTAGTTGAAAGAGTCATCTAGGACAAAAAAAAATGTTATTGAGAGGGATCCCACTTCTACTGTTCAGTATTTCATTATATGAATAAAAATTGGACGTGATTGTGTTATTATTATTGGAGCATATCAACATTGAGATGATATAGCTAATTGAACATTTTGGCTATATATGATTCAATATGTAAAAATATGATATGGTATATATTGATAATCTTTTTTAAATTTCTCTCTTTCCTAATCGGCTTTCGGCTATGATGCAATGCTGACATCAATCCCATGAATGCAAACATATCTTTTTGCAGTTGTTTATACAATTCAACATATATTTGTGCAATGAAAAAAAAAGGCAAGGACAATCCTTTTCATTTTTGAAGTGAAATAGAGACAATCCATTTACAAAACTTAAGATTTTAATTATTTCAACATGACATTATATCATTTAAAATTTTAAATAAATTAACACTACCATGAAATGGATCATTTTAAAATGAAAATATCTTTTGGATGGTTTTTTTTTTTTTTTTTTTTGATTGTGCGCATGCAACACGTTAGTAATTCAATTGTGATAGTTTTATCAATTTTCATCCAATCATTGACCTTAGTAAGAATTAAGCCGTTTATTCATCCGTGAATCCTGGCATTCTCATTAGAAAAATGGCCCATATCACATTGCCACCAGTCATTTATTTTAGTATTTATTCAACTTTAGGCAGGCAGTCATACTATGCGAAGCATTTCATAGGTTTAAAAGGCATAGATCAAAAGGCAATGAGCATCAATTGCTCATTGCTGTATATTTATCTCACTATACTGTGTTAGAAACATGATCATCATCAGTGAGACTCAATATAGATGATATTATAGTATACTCAAACCCAATCACCAAAGAAATATAAAGATGTGATCATCAATCACAACTGGATCAAATTCCTTGTGCTAGAGTGCATGGATTTTGATAGAGCACAAACCCACTTTATATTTTCCTCCAAATAATAAAAACTGAATAAATAGAACAAAAGTCACTTTCAGGTGGATGGAATGATAGTCCCCACAATGCTTTTTCCACCATAGAATAATGCAATTCTTGCTTGCACTAACAAGTGGGCATGTCTTTAAGCATTTTTGTTGCCTTAGAGATGATTATTAGATGGTGCCAATGGCATCCTGTAAAGGTAATTACAGTAGAGTTTGACCTTACATTGGCTGGATATATGGTAAACATGATGGTTGTGCCTTGAGCAAGCCCATGTTCTCATCCTACATTTATATTATGCACCAATTTTTTCCAGTCCCACCATCTGGGCCAACATAAAGGTGAACTCAGTTCACATATCATTGAAATGTAAAACCTAATCTGATATATCATTTGATCCCTTGGCCGTGTCAGAGTAACAGTAGGTCACCTCAATGAATTTTTTCTTGCCCAGACTGACTGAAACTCTCAACGACTTTTATAGTATGCATTATATACATACCCATTTGATCAATGTAACGAAATACAATTTTTTTTAGGACAAACTAAATAAAATATTTATGTGTACAATTAATTAATTGGGATGCCTCTTGGAAAATGGTCCCTTTTTTTTCCAGGAGAAAAGTGATCCAAATAAGTTTGCAACTAACTTGTACAGTAAATATTATATCATATCAGAAAAAACGTGTAAATATTAAAGACAAATCTAATCTGCATAAGCTTTTAAAGATTCATTAAGAACAAGCCAGAGATTGAATTTTTTTTTTTTTTTTTTTTTAAATTAATACCCTACACTACCAAGTCCAAAAGGTAGAAAAAATATAAGTTTTTTTATTTGAAATAAATAAATAAATTTCAAGTAGTCCCATACCACAGTTGGCCCAAAAAGGTTTATAGAAAATATCAAAATATATAATGGAGATTTTTTATTCCTTTTGTGGTGCAGGATACCAGAATTTGGAAATGCAAAATGCAATTATTCAAGCGGCGCCTCTATCTTTGGTCTTTGCATCGATTATATGGTCGCTGTCTCCTCCTTTTACCTTTTTTTTTTTTTTTTTTTTTTTTGATATAGCTAATAGCTCCTCCTTTTACTTTGATTTTAATATATAGTTATAGAGATTAGAGAATATGCATTTGCATTTGCTTTTTCAGTTTCACACTTATTTAACATCGTCCATTTTGATGTACCATAATTTTTTTTTTCTTTTTTTTCCCTTTTCTCAACTAGGAACTTAGAATTGACAACGGTGGAAGTAGACTTCTTGGATAAAATGGATTCGTCAATCTTGTCGGCACTCAACTTTACAATGTGCAGATCAAATGATCGGGACCCATCATGAATTGTCTTAAGACATTTTCTTTTTCAGTACCATAGGTCGGCCCCTACTATATCATCGGACTGATATGATCACACCAAAATTATCTTGTATTTTCTTTATTTGATTCGAGTACTTCATAGTCTCATACGGAATTTGCTTGGTAATCTTTTACTCCATGTGATGTGCACAAACTACTTTCAATTTAGGTCTATTTTCTTTTTCTTTTATTTTGTTGTGACTTGTGAGTCAAAAATCTTTTCTAAGGAGTTTTTTTGTTAATTTCAAATGGGACAAAGTTTGGCTCCAATTGTCAATTGGAATATGACATTTGTACATGTCATGTGTATTGTATGTGGCTCACTTAACCCAATTAATTGAGTGAGTCATGTGCATTACACATAACATGCACGTGTCATCTTTTTATTGGTGGTTGAAGGGAAATTGTCCTTTCAAATTTCTATTTTAATTTTACAATTAGCTGCAAATCAATGGATGGGATCTTGTAGTTTAATTTTGACTTTCGAGTAAGTGGGTGATATTGGTTAAGTGGCTCTTTCTATTTGGGAGTCAACTGGATAAAATGTTATATCTACCGCTTGTTCATTTCTAAGGCCTTTGGGGTTTGTTTCAATTCTTCTTGAACAAGACATTCTAGATGAAGTGATAGGAGTGGAACAACTCCTTATAATGTCTCTAAAACTATTTTCAATTTTTCCATCTAATCTTTGAGTAATTAAATTAAATCTAGTTCATTATTTTCAGAAAAAAAAAAAAAAAAAAAAAAAAAAATTCTGGAGGGTTTACACACTAAGTGCACATTTGGATTGTACTAAAAAGGAAAGCAGACGCGCGTCTGCGTTTTTTCTGTGGGTCCCGTGCACTGTTCACGGGACCCGCAATTACGGATTTTAGCAAATTTTTCTTAGGTCCCACTGCATTATTTACTTATTTAAAAATTATTTTACTATAGTGTTTTCAGTTTTCAGCAATAAGAAGTATCCAAATGGATCCTAAGCCTCCGTTTGGATTAAAATGAAAAATGAAAAATATTTTATTATTCAGTTTATTTTTGCTACTATTCATGGGCCCCACTGCACTTTTTGATATTATTCATAGGTCCCACTATACTGTTTCAACTAACTTTTATCTTTATCTACAGTACTTTCAGTAAAAAGTTTTTAGTTTCAAGTTTCAGCAAAATAAGTGGTTCCCAAACAGATCTTAAGTGTCTGTTTGGCAAAAATTAATTTTGCCAACTTATTTTACTATTTAACTTATTTTTGCTACTATTTATGGGTCTCATTACACTTTTTGGTACTATTCATGGGTTTCACTGTACTATTTTAGTTAACTTTTACATTTATCTACAGTACTTTCAACAAAAAGTTTGTTGTTTCAGTAAAATAAGCAGATCTCAAACAGACCCTAAGTTTTCCAGACATAGGGTAATTGGATCTGCCACCGAATAGATCTGTACTTGAATATTTGATTTTTGTATAATGCTTGAAATAATAATGTATGGACTGGCCTTTAGGGCTTGTGAATTATTATTATTATTATTATTATTATTATTATTATTATTATTATTATTATTATTATTATTATTTTTATTTTTATTTTTATTTATAGTATTTTGTGATTAGAGCTGTAGTTTAAAAGCGCTGGAGGTTCGAATGTTATTTTCATTGATTTGTAATGAATTATATAAATTGTTAGTGGTTGTGCTCAAGATAACATTTCATACCCACTCACTCTCTAAAGAATGTAATATGATTGGGTCAGAAGGAAAAATTTGGAAAGCCATTGAAATAGATTGGACCGTCATGTTCATAAAGTATTTGTCACGTATATGTACAAATGACATCACATACATTTCTGTGGTATAACATGAAAAATTTTGAAATAATAATAGGCCAGCTTTTTTTTTTACTACTAATTTATTATTTGGAACAAAAAATTATATTCTAGCTTAAATGAAATAAATAATAAATAAAAAATCAAGTGCCTACCGCTTATAATGAAGATTTCAAGGAAGAAACATGTTAGAGAGTGAGTCATCAAAAATTAAGGAGAGTTGTTGATCTCCCTGTGGCATACTTCCATGATCCTTTGACAAATTTTCTCTCAACTTAAAAAATTAGTATATTATATTAGATGAACCAAACCCAACTTAACTACACAAATTAATTACCAAAATATTCCTGATTCTATTATCAATTAAATTATTAGGTTTTCAATAACCCTTATCTATCATCTTTCTTCTTTTTATTAATTTATCTCCTAATATTATAAAAACTTAAGTATTGTAAATTAATTTGAGTGCTATATTTTGAAAGCAAAACGAATTGTCATTCATTCAATCAAGGAACTCAAATCGAGATACAAGGCATTTAGTGCTGGTGGAGGTGACTCTTCCATCCAAACACCAAACAACATCCTCATCTAACTGACTAGCATAGCGTGCCAAGCAATGGGCAACGGAGTTAGCACTCCGCTTTACACAACCAACATACAAACTCCTAAAGCTCGAAGCTAACGTGCTAATATCATCATAGATGTGTCCCAGTCTAAATTTGTTACATTGTGGGGATACAATTGTTCTCATAACCGTGGCATTATCTCCCTCAATTACCAGGTCCGAGAACCCCGTATCTAGTGCGAACTCAAGGGCTTTCCTACATGCTAGCACTACAACCTCCTCACTACTCACCACAGACGGACCTCGTGCAGACAGCCCAGCCAACACCTCCCCCATACTGCTTCTGATGATGACACCAATTCCCGATGATGTAGTGTTCGCAAAAATCGCAGCATCAAAGTTTAGTTTGAACGTCGATCCCGTGGGTGGTCTCCACGCCTGGACTGAGCCCGTAGTCACTGGAGCAGCTAGCTGAGCTTGCTTATCCTTGAACTTGACCAAGAAGTCTCTTGCTCGCTGAGTAAGGAGAGCTGGGTTTTGTAACTTTCCTCCGTGCAGAACCAGGTTTCGTTGATTCCAGATTGTCCAGCATTGTACCCAAAACAGCTCTTGCTCCTCCTTGGACAGTCTTTGTATCAGTCCTTCAACCAACTGCATGAAGTCAGGTTGGCTAGTTATACCCTTCTGTAACCTCCTTATACTCCCCGCCCATATGTCTTGCGCAACCCCACACTGCTAGAGAACATGGGCCACCGTTTCAGTATCCATTTTGCAGACCTCACAGCAACCATCCTTCACAATTTTACAGCAAACCAGGTTGTCTCAGGTTGGCAGAGAAATTTGGCATGCTCTCCACTCGAATACCTTTATCTTGTTTGGGATGTGCAGTTTCCACAATTGCTGCCAGACCGCCCCACCAATAACTGCCCTTGAGCTCTCCCCTTTGTTGCTTTCCTGTTTTGAAATTCCTCTAGTAATATGATATCCTGACCTCACAGAATATTCCCCATTCTTCGTGTGCAGCCAGATGATCAGATCAGGAGCATGTCTTCTACTTAGTGGCATGCAAAGAATTGCCTCAGCATCATCCCTATGGAATTTAGCCTCAATTAATTCCCAATCCCACTCCTTGAACCTCCAATCAATGAGTTTAGTCACCCTCCACTCCCATTCCTCTTCCAATGGTGGGTGGATAACCATATTAGTTGGATGATTCAAAATCCACTTGTCCTTAGTTACCCTTATTGAGGCTCCATCCCCCACCCGCCAACAGCAACCTTTTGTAAGTATTGGTTGGGCTACCATTAAGCTTTTCCACACATAGGAGCTGTTTGGGATGTCCACAGCTTCTAAGAAGTTGCAACGTGGAAAGTATCGTGCTTTAAAACACCTATACAATAGTGAACCTTGTTCTTGTAGCAATCTCCACTCTTGCTTTGCTAACATGGCCAAGTTGAAATTCCTCAAGTCTCTAAAACCCATACCCCTTTTCTTCTTAGGTTAAGACAACACACTCTAACTCTTCCAATGGATTTTTTTTCTCATTCCCTATTTACCCCCACCAAAATTTTGCACACATTGCATTCAGTTCATTGCATAGCTTCACTGGCAATAGGAACACTCCCATTGTATAAGTTAGAATTCATTGAGCCACCGCCTTAATCAGCACTTCCTTACTTGCTCTAGAAAGTAATTTCCCTTTCCACCCTTGAATCTTTTTCCAAACTCTATCCTTTAGGAAGGAGAAAGTTTGATATTTTGCCTGTCCAACCAATGTAGGTAAGCCCAAATATGACTCAAAACGATCTACCTCTTTCACCCCCAACACATTTTTGATTACTTCTTTATGTACCCCCTGTGTTGCTGCTAAAATAAACAGAGGATTTCTCAAAATTGATACACTACTCGGATGATGCTGCATACAACTATAATGAATCTGAAATACACCGCACCTCATCATGAGTTGCTTGGCAAAATAGTAATGAGTCATCAGCAAATAATAGGTGGGAAATCTTTGGTGCTCTCCTGTATATCGAAACCCCAAGAAGCCTCCCTTCCGCTTCTGCTTTGGCCAACAAGGCAGTAAACCTCTCTGCACATAGGAGGAACAAATAGGGAGATAAAGGGTCTCCTTGACGAAGTCCCCTTATTGGTGTGATATTGCCATATGCTTTGCCATTGATTCGGACTGAAAAGGATGGAGTAGAAATACAAGTCATCACCCGCTCAATCCATACCTCCGGGAATCCCAGTTTTGACATTATCTTTTTGAGAAAATCCCACTCAACCCGATCATAGGCCTTACTGATGTCTAGCTTCAATACTAGCAATTCCTTCTTGCCCTTTTTCTTGCAATGCATAGAGTGAAGTGTCTCATATGCCACAAGCACATTGTCCGTGATAAGGCATCTCGAAACAAAGGCACTTTGGGTAGGAGAAATTAGCTGTGGGAGTACCTATTTTAACCTGTTAGCCATAACTTTGGAAATGATTTTGTAAGTAACATTACATAGGCTAATAGGTCTATAATCTGACATTTTTTTAGGCTACTTAACTTTTGGAATGAGTACAATATAAGTATAATTTATGTCAGAATTCATGTTACCAGAATTCAAAAAATCTAGGATAGCAACAATCACATCATCTCCAACAATATGCCAAATTTTTTGGTAAAAGAGAGCATTCATACCATCAAGTCCAAGAGCCTTTATTGGTCCCATTTGGAACAATGCCGCTTTGATTTCATCGGCACTATAATCCCTGGATAATATGTCCTGCATATTTGAGTTCACCTTGTGTTGCACTGCTTCAATGCATTCATCCATTCTTTCACATGAACTTGATTTAAAAATATTCTCAAAGTACCCGGTTGCCACACCAGCTATATCCTCAATTTCTTCCACCCAATTATTGTGTTGGTTCTTAACACCCTGAATCATGTTCCTCCTCCGTCGTTGTGAGGCTTTGGAGTGAAAATATTTGGTGTTTTTATCTCCATGTTTCAACCACGAGATCCGGGAATGTTGAGCCCAATATATTTCCTGTTTAAGCAGCAAATCATCTAATTTCTTGCTAGCTTCCAATAGACTCACACTATTTCCTTCCGTTTCATCCTCCATACTAAGTTCCTCAACCTTCATCTGTAATTTTTTTATTTCCTCAGTTTTGGGTTGGGCTTTTGTTGACCCCCAAGCTGCCAATTCCTCCCCACATCTCTTAATCCTATCCTTTGCTTTATTCAAACCCGATTGGACCCCTCCTGCCATATTCCATGCTTCCAAGACTATTTTCTCACAATCGTCCCAAAGAAGCCACAACTCCTCAAACTTGAAAACCCATGACAGCCTTCCTTGGTTCCTTAAATCTGCCTTTGTTTGTAAGATCAAAAGGTAGTGATCCGAGGCATAGGAGAAGAGATGGGTCACCGTGCTTACCGGAAGTTTATCTCGCCATCCAGCATTAGCCACAACTCGGTCTAATCTCTCCCTCGTATTTGCTATCCCTGGCCGCTTATTGTTCCACGCGTATGGATACCCGATGAAACCCAAGTTCGCTAGGTTGCTTGAGTCCAATGTCATATGGAACTTATCCATTTGTTTGAATTGAGGTGGGACCCTGCTTTGCTTTTCGAATGAGTGAAGTACTGCATTGAAGTCACCGGTACAACACTATGGACCTTGTAACAACGACAAAAGATGGGATAGTAGCGCCCACGTCTTATGTTTTTGGCTTGCCTCAGGCCAACCATAGAAACATGTTAGCGTCCATTCGAACCCGTCCTCTTCAACCACCTTTGCAAGAATATGGTTATCCGTGTAATTGATTACTTCCAGTTGAACTTGTGTCTTCCATAACAAAGCCAACCCACCCCCAGAATTTGGTTTCTTCACTATCACCTTATTTTAAAACGGTAAGTCGTCGCACTTGTTATCGAACCTTTCTCTGTCTAGGCGTGTTTCCATCAAGAAGCACACCGTGGGAGCTTGATCCCTCACTAGTTTGCGAAGGCTACGGACTGTCCAAGGGTTCCCAAGCCCTTGGCAGTTTCAAGCTAAAAGCCTCATTGTGTTCGGCAAGGGTGCTTCGACACCCCCGTCGTTTCACTCTTCTGAGTATCATTCTGTCTTCTACCTCTCTTCCTTTCCTTACAGTTAGTCGCAGCATCTGATACAACCTCCTCATCCTGCAACCCTCGTTTACCCAGCTTGGGCTTAGTAGTCTCATCCTTCATCTCCCTCGGCCCACAGTCTATGCGTGCAAGCCTTGTCTAAGTGGGCCTAGGTTTGTTTTCTTGCGGCCTAACCTGTTTTGTACTCGTCACATGCACATGGAGAGGCATGGTTAAGTTGGTCTTCACGTGTTTCGATTCGAACAAAACAAAGATATTTACTAGTGTTGAGCTCACTCCAGTTGTCATTGTAACCGAATTGTACGTGCCCATGCATTCCATATTTGGTTCATCCGTTACTTTTTGCACTTGCCCTAAATCCGCCTCAATTCCATGATATACGTTATCATTTAATGCACAGTTACTACTCTCCGTAGGTTTTGCCGCCTGTAGTTCACCGCCAATCTCAGCTCCCTGATTGCTTTCACTTCCGACGTGCCCTTATCAACATCACCGTGCTGGTGCTTGGAATTTGTTGCAGTTTTCATGTAGGGGATCGATTTCGCCCCCTACTGGCTTTTAACCAATCGCCGTATTGGCACACCACCTCCCTACTATTCTTCCTCAAAGCAAAATGCTTAACATAGTGTTTGAGGTCATGACCTAACACTCCACAGAAATGACAAAACATTGGGAGCCTCTCGTACTTAAATGTCACCCACGTTCGTTGTCCCTCTAAGCTGCCAAGAAAAGCCCCCCGCCTTAAAGGCTTTGACATTAGGAGCACTACCTTTACCCTCATGAAAAACCTCTGTGTGTTGTGTCCTTATCTTCTCCACTTCAACTACCTCTCCCATACGATTCCCTATCTCCACAGCAACTGTTGGGGATACCATGTCAAAAGGTGCAGCCCATATTTGTATCCATAGAGCCACCGAGTCAAAAGTAACATTAGCTGCGCGCTATCATTCTTGGTTGCCATCGGCATAGCATAAGTACTTGATTATCAAAGGTCCAAGGTCTACCTTTGAGCACTCAGTCCAAATCAAAGTCCGATTTAAACTTGAACTGGAACAAGTTTGATCCCACTTCTGCGATCTGTAGTTCCTCTTCCAAACCCCATGCTCTCCTTAATGTATTTTGGGTCACCTTCTTGTTAAAATGTTTACATGTAAGAAACTTGCCAATAAGACTTTGTGAGCAGTCATCTATATCCTCCTTACGACCCTCATTTGAAATCACTATCACCTCCTCCTCCTCCAAAGTCAGTTTCATTTTCTCCAAACTATTAATCACCTCGTCTGCCATTTGAAAAGGTCGAGATCCAGCAAAATAAAAGACAAACCCTTAGTAGGACTGAGGGAGGGAGTAGACTCGTGTAGTCACGAGAGAGAGAGAGAGCTCCTATGCTAGGAGAGATCCTAACTATTGAGTTGATTCTTATTATTATACAATTTGAGTGCTATTTTAAAGAATTAGTATTGCCATTTTTTTTTTTTTTTTTTGCATTAATAACTGGGATGGTATTTGGTGCACACAATGTCGAATAAAATCTTACATGAATTACAACTCTTTTTTTATGACACAACTTTATTTGATTTATTTCAATATAATGGTTATGTATTATTTTATTGATACTTCAATGCGGTTAAATAACAATTTGGACCACATCGGCACAGTTACATATACACACATGGTGGAGATGAAACAACAACAACAACAAAAAAAAGAAAAAAAAAAAAAAGAGAAGGATAAATCATAAATTTGGTGTGTTTAGATGTGTTAGGATGTTAGTGTGTTGGTTTATTCCATGCCAAAGTTTTCTTGTATTTAAGCATGCAATTACTTTTTAATTTGTATTTTGCGGGTCATATTGTAATTGGGTTGAGGTTTCACTAGCTGAAATTGAAGTTGTACAAGTTGGCATTTTGGTTGAGCGAAAATGGAGATGTTGTCTAGTGAAATGGCACGTGAGTGGTTTTTGAAAAGCATTTGAGACAACAATGTCGCAGGACACTCGGTCAAGCGAAATGGTTGAAACTAGAGAGAATTCAGTTACTAACCTCATTTTCCACGTTCTACATACCTTTTGCCTAGCTTATACATACCTCATTTTCCACAAAATTAAACTCTAGTTCTCATTTGTAGATTGAGAGAAAACCCAAAAAAAAAAAAAAAAAAAAAAGAAAAAAAAAGAAAAAGAAAAGAAAAGTCAAACACTATCATCTCTCTAATCTCTCCCTCTCAAAATAGCCACATACAGGAGATTAAGACCATCACACCACACCATCACTACCTCAGAGGTATGAGCATTGATTGGAGTTTTTTGAATTATTGGGGCCACCACACAACAGCCAAGGAGACTTGGAGATTGCAATTGGAGCTCAATTATGGATTCGGGAGTTAGCTAGGATAGAAAAAGGACTTGTGGAGTGTTGCGAGCAGGAGCTTAGGACTTGATGAGTACATAGTTACTACTAGACTTAGAAGGTTTTGTGTAATATGTATTGCAAGTTGCAACTATCTCTTCTAGATAGTTTTAGTGGATCGTTTTCAGTGGTGAGGCTGTGGAGAAGTTTCTACACTCTTTACTTGGGTTTTTCTCTTCGATAACATATCCATGTGTTATAACTGGGTTTTGATTGTGTGTATGTGGGTTTATATATAATTGTTATTTTACAAACTTTTATCCATGCTTATGTTATTTGGTAATACTTGCTAGATTGTAGGTTGCCAACTTTCTCAAGATGTTATCTAATCTGCTAATAGATAGCTTACATAAAATAAAGACAAGATGCAAGTATATTTTTCCGCTGGATTGGGTGAGTCGAATGAAGTTTTGTTAAACCCATCACCTGCTACTTTTAGGACATATGATATGAACACTCCTATTTGGTATTGAAAAAAAAAAACAAAGGGGGGAAACCAGAAGCTTCATATGGTCCATTCTATCATTTTCCACACGCAATTCAAAATCTTGTGGATTGAGTCTGTGGCTCCATTTTAGACAAGAAATTATAGCTCTTGACTGGTAAGAGCTAGCTAGACCGTAAAATTTCAAACCCAAGCCAATCAATTTATAAAAAAAAAGTAGCAATAAAAAATAAAAAATAAAAGCTAAAACAAAACCAACAAGGCAACAACAAGAAAAAGCATTTCCAAAAAAAAAAAAAAAAAAAAAAAAAAGGGGAAAAAAAAAAACAATAACAACAACAAAAAGGGAAAGCATAAATGCCAAAACCCTTGCTCCCCATCTAATACAGTTGTCAAATGCAAAATGAGAATACAAATGGCCAAATGCTCATAGGATGTGTTTAAATACTTAAATTTAAATTTGAATTTGGTTTTGAATATGAAAGTGTGAAATGCTTTAATTCAAAATCCATAAATCCTTTTCCCTCTCCTTGTGTGTGTGTTTGTTTCTCAAAAAAAAAAAAAACCCTAATCCATAAATGCTATTGTTTCTAAGGATTGTTTTTATTCATTTATTTTTCTTAATCATTTGGTTAATAAATAATGCAATAAGAATTTATCTACCTATTATATTAATGATATTTTAAAATCATTAATAATCTGACAAAAATTAGTTTTATATCATTTAATACTTAGTATTCTAAATATATATATATACTGACACTCATGTCAAAAGTCTAAGCGTAATAATTATAAAAATCCAGTGACAAAAAATGCATACTGTGGGGACTAAATCCGCCGCAAGCTATTTGTCCTCTTTGAGGAGCCAATCCCGCAAAGTTTTGTTCTCAGTACCGAGTGTGGAAGTTTAGGATTTTCACCTCAGGCCAAGGGCTTTGCCTTGTAGCCATTTTGGCTTGACACCTTTGTCCCACATCGGCAAGAGATGCGCCCCACTCATGCAAATGTATGCATCTAAACTTAGAAAATATTTATTAAAAAAAACATTTTATTTTTTTTTAAAAGAAGGAGGAAAAATTTTGATTCAAATTTATTAGTTTTTTTTTTTTTTTAATTTTTAATGTAAGACTATGAATGTGTATTAGAAAATAACTTCTATGGGTAATGATCTCGTCCAATCTTGATCACATGCATGTATGCCAAATGTGTCAAGTGTACCACACAAACGACACACGTCACATGTGCATGCGTGTGCATGTTCTAAAGCTACATGTCGATAGGTTCACTTTATTACCTTATATGGGTTGTTCTTTGTGTTACTTTATAAATTACAAAAGTAATTGTTAACTTTCAACGTGGAACAAGCTCATCTATAAAACAAACTTTTAACACATATATCTGCTTAGAGTAGAAAAATTATAAGGCCTTAGAGACTTAGCATGCCCTACAAAAAATCTAAAAATGAAGCATTAAGATAGTGCCAGAATATGTACACAATAATTAGCTTTCTTATGTCAAGAGGCTTATAGTTCAACTAGTTGACACTTCTCAGTATTTTCAATTGAAATATCTAAGGTTCAAATCTTCTCACCCCCAACTATTCGATTATTAAAAAAAAATTGTATATACATTATTCATATGGATGAACACTCCCTATTCTTCAGTGAGAAGGATCTTATCAACTGAAACCAATATAGAGTAACAAGAATGGATCAAAATGTTGGTAAGAAGAAAATGATACCTAATGGAGAGTCACTCAAATATAAGATATAAGAAACCTATTGACCTTATAATTATCTCAAATGATAACTAATGGAGAATCATTCAAATATAAGATTTAAGAAACCTATTGACCTAATAATTATCTCATATTTTCAGGCATCAAATATATGTTTCTTGCATTTTCACAGTGTGTGAGATTTAAGAAACTTATCAACCCAATAATTATTTCATGTGTCAAATATATGTATCCTCCCTTTTACAATATATGAATTTTACAGTCATGTAAGACTCAAACATTATAAGAATGAGGATGTATCTATCCAATGCATGAAATACATTTTCAAGTTGTTGTGCTTAAATATATTTTTTATTATAAAAATTTAATTGAAAATATTTATAACATGTGCAATTTGATAGATCTTATTGTTTAAGGAGTAATATTTTAGATCTTATTGTTTAAGGAGAATATTTTTTAAAGGTATTCAAATGGTTTTATTTATTAATAGATTTAAACAAGAGGAATAGATTGACTGATTTTAACAAAATGAAGAACTAAATTGATAAAAATTAAAAGCTAAAGACTAATATAACAATTGAAATAAAATTTAAAAAATAAATTAATATTGTGAGGGATTTTATTTTGAGACCAAATGTAACAAGAAGGTATAGATGTAACTAACTTGTAGGGACAAATTATTTCAATAAAATAACAATTCTTCTGTAATTACAACTTTTTTGACTTCATCGGTAAGCAATCACTTTAATATCAAGCTTACTATATTTTCTCTACCAATTATAATTAACCATGACGTGTCACAAGAGTTGTTTCTTTATAATAATAATAATAATAATAATAAAAAGGGTTAAAGTGTAAATTACACATCTAAATTTGAAATTCTTTAAATTTTACGCTTTAAAGTTTCAAAATTTAAATTTTAGTTTTTGAAGTATATTTCATTTGTATTAACAGTCATTATATTCATATTTTCAGTTAATAAACTTGTCACCTATATTTATTTTGTTTAATATAATAATACCACGTCACTTTCATTATCTCACGTTATTTTTATTTTAATTAATTATAGTTAAAAAAAAAAAAAAAAGTTATTTCCCTGTCATTTCTAATTCTCGTAAAATAATCATATTACTAGTGCTAAAAAAAACCCAAACGGGAAAGAGTATAAATCAAAACGGAGCGAACTCCCACTCCTACAGTCCCACACCCACGTGACGTGAACCGACACACCACACACCACGCATAATAGCGCCAGTTGACATCACAAAACAAAGTGATGTTTAAGTGAGAAAAAGAAAAGCAACCAAACAAAAACAAAAACAAAAACCATAACACTAGCAAAGCAAAAACAATTCACAAAAAAAAAAAAAAAAAATGTACCCACAGAAAAGAAAAAGAAAAAGAAAAAAAAAAAGCCAGCTCGACCGGACCGAGCCGAGCCGATTGGACAATTGAAGCCACTGACTACTAGCCAATGTCGCCCTTCCTCACGTCACGCGCCCCACCCCCCCGGCGACCCCTCAACGGCTCGACCGTACCGTATTACATCCCACCCCCCCTTCTTTCTCTTTCTCTTTCTCTCTCCCCCTTACCCCTACTCTTACGGTTCATGCCCCCGGCACACCTCATCGCCGCATCAACACTTATCTCTCCCTTCTTCTCTTTTCTCCTTTTTCTCCTCAATACCACAAAAACCCCACATACACACCACCACCACCACCACCACCACCACCACCACCACCAACATAGATTCATCCATATCTCGCCGCCGCCACCACCACCACCATGGGCGACTTAACGGACACTTTGATGCCGTCAACGACTCCTCCGATTCCAACCCTAGCTTTAACTGCGCCTAACGCTACTACTCCGCAATCCTCGCGTCCGTTACCTGTCCGCGAAGATTGTTGGAGCGAGGACGCCACGTCGACGCTCATCGACGCCTGGGGCCGCCGTTACATGGAGCTTAACCGCGGGAATCTCCGTCAGAAAGACTGGCAGGACGTGGCTGACGCCGTTAATGCTCTCCATGGCCATACCAAGAAAACGCACCGTACTGACGTTCAGTGTAAGAATCGTATCGATACGATTAAGAAGAAGTATAAGATCGAGAAGGCTAGGGTTTCTTCCTCTAATGGAACCCTGACTTCGTCGTGGATTTTCTTCGATCGTCTCGACTCTTTGATCGGATCTAATGTGACGGTTAAGAAGCCGGCTTCGACTCCGGTTCCGATTCAGATTCAACATCCTCCGTCGTTGTCTCAGTCTCCTCCGGTGGGTGTTCCGTTGTATTACAAGAAAGCGATGACGCCGTCTCCGTCCAACGCTGTTGTGGCCGCCTTGCCGCAGAAGAGGCCGTCTCCGGCTATGGACGAGGGGTTTTTCAGGAGGAATTACTCGGCTATGGCTGCTGCGGCCGCGGCGGCTGAGGCGGACGATGTGGAGGATGAGGAGGAGGAGGAGGAGGAGGAGGAGGACGAAGAGGAGGGTGATGTGGAGGAGAGAGAGAGCGAAGAGGTTGTGGTGGAGAGAGAGGGGATGAGGAGATTGGCGAGGGCGATAGAGAGGTTTGGAGAAGTGTATGAGAGAGTGGAGAGAGAGAAGCTGAGGCAAATGGTGGAGTTGGAGAAGCAGAGGATGCAATTCGCTAAGGACTTGGAGGTGCAGAGAATGAATATGTTCATGGACACACAGGTTCAGCTCGAGAGGATCAAGCATGCCAAGCGTTCCCGATCCAATGGTAAATTGATTTGCTCTTTGCTTCAATTTATAGATTTCTGATTGATATTGATGCCTATAGATAAAGATATGATTGTAAATTGATTGCTTTGTGTGGGTTTTGATTGTTCAAACAATGATAAAATAATATGAAAACAGATTTATTTTTGGTGGTTTGGATGAGAGGCTGTTCATAATTTATTAGGAAACAGGTGAGCTGTCACTGTGTTAAATTTTGTTTGGCTAATTGTTAAGATGACATTGTGTGTGTGTCAATTGCTCTGGCATTTGTGGGCGTTCGATCATGGATGGCAGTGAAGTGAAAGGTCTCGGTTTTAGTTACATTTTTCAGCATCAGTGAGGGCCTGGGAGTTAGTGCTGAGCTTTAGGGCCATGAAGCATTAAATGTTTGATTAATGTATGTTGAAATTAGATACTTAATGGTTGTTTGCAGGGCAGGTGTTTAGTTTCCCTTTGTTTTGGGGTTTTGCTGTTGTTTTTCCTTATAATTATGTGGTGGCTTCCTATTCAGTTAGTTGTTGTGAGAATGTTCAGGAGGGATTCTTTCAGTTAAACATCCTTCGTAGGTTGGGAATTTGGTCCTGGTTCGAGCTTAATTTACTCTAGGGATTGGAATCTACTGCCAGAGGTTTGAGATAATGGTGTTGAATCATACGTAATGGGAATAACTTGTTACAATCGGGATGTTTTTTAAGAAGTTGTACAGTCTGGAAGGATTGTCCTCAAGCTCCTATGATTTCCCTCTTAGATGGAGATGACCCGGAAATCTTTTACTATTAGCTCTAAGGATAATATTAAAAGATTTCTGGTTTGAATTTGCAAGGTGGAGGGTGTGGTCATTGGTTTAAGATGCATTGGGTGTGTCACTGTGCATCAGTGCATGTATTTACCAATAAAAAAGGTGATGAATTATTTGGACTGAGTTTCCATGTAGTTTTGGTATAGTGGGAATAGTCTATCAATTTAATTTAATCTGTTTATTCTTTTCAATGACTTGTCTGGTTAAAAAAGTGTGGTTCATGATTTTATCTGTGACCTGGATGATGCTAGGTTGCTTAACCATATATTAGAGTTGCTTTGTGGTTATTTTATGGTATATGTTATGGTGAAATAGTCCTTGGGAACGTTGGTATTGCTGTCAGCTGTGTTTTTTCCCTGTCTACTTATGTTTGTATTTAGTTGAGATGGAACCATGAAAGATGGGTTCCTGACTTCATCTATTAGATACTGGGTAATTTCTTGGTTAATTGGTTTTGTCCCTTGGCTTCATTGCTTGCCTCTTTATTACTTGTATTTAAATTGTATTATTTTGATGTCAGTATGGATAATTATAAGGTCTGGTTGATAAGAAGTATCCATGGGTAGCTTGGAAAGTCCTCTTATTCTGCATGTAGTAATGGCACAATAAAGGCATACAAGTGGAGCTCTATAAGATCTTTTATAAAAGCATTGTTTTGACAATGCAAAACTTTGAACTCTTTGGAGGAAGCAATACCTAAGTGTGGGGATAAAATGTTGGGTCAAAATTAATAAAGCTCTATAAGATCATTTATAAGAGCATAGTTTTGAATATATACAGAACTCTGAATTCTCTGGAAGAAGCAATACCTAAGTGTAGAGATCAAATGTTGGGTCAAGATTAATAAAATTCATGTTAGTTAAAAGGGCCTGTAGAAGAAGATTGTTGGTAACCTAATATGTTTGAAGATATTATTAGGATATTTCTGTTTTATTCTGATTATTGTGAAAGGGAAAATTATGTAGTGAATTATATGAGGTGTATGTTACATACCTTTTGACATAGTAGTTGGTTGGTTCATATAAAAATAAGTTAGTATTCTATGTGGTTGGGAGATGGGACATAAATTATATGAGGTGTATATTCCGTACCTTTAGACATAGTAGTGCAAATGAAGGTTTTAGGGGCTAGGTATACCGGAGGTTGGACTGGGTCACTAAGATCCAAATATGGAGGAACTTTAGACGATAAACATTCTACCATGTTGGGAGATGGGGCATAAATATTTCTTTTCGAATTCTCTTGATAACAAGACATACTTTGTGAAGTGTAATGTTTAATGTAATGTTACTTGTGGATGACAAGGACCTCACTATCTTCTGAGTGGAGTTTTCATTAGATGGAAAAGTGCCTGCCAAACAAGTGTATCCATGCCCCAAGACCAAGTAGGGCTAAGAATGGCATTGGTTTGGGTCAATCAGATGATGTGTCTTGCTCTGCCCCTGTTCTGACAGATTTAATGTTAGGTGATTAAGGCCAGGGCTAACAGATCAAATTATCAGCAGGTTTGGGGTGGATAGTTTTCACTATTCTGCTTTTATTGTGCTTCTAGTTGTATTTTGTAACCTAGCAAAATAGAGACATTTGAATGGGTTAATTGGTAGGTAACTTTTTTTTTTTTTTCCTACTGGGATGAGGTATTTACCTAAACTAGATTAGGATCCTCATCCTCTAGAGCTTTTAGGGTAACTCTATGGCGGAGTTCCTAAAATCTTATCAATTCATTTTGAATCGGGTCAATTGGATTTCTGACACATCATCAACATTTAAACAAATGATGACCATCATCATTTTGATATCATCTAAATTATTGGTGATGTGGCGAAATCCAATCCACTCATTTTAAATTGGATGGATAGGATTTTAGAAACTCCATATCTGAATTACCTTAAAAATTCTAGAGGATCTTAATCCACATTAACTGGGTTGGGTGTGTGCTCTCTAGATGGAATAGTTAGTTGTCTGCTTTTCTACTTTTGGAAGAAGAAAGGGTTTTTTTTTTTTTTTGGAGGGGGGGGGTTGGCCTTCGTTGGTCAGGTTTGGTCAGACCACATTTTGTCTCAAACCTGTCTGTTGTCTTCCTCAGTTGGCCATGGAATGCAATTTCCCATTGCAGGCCCTGTGACAAGGTATGGCAACAATTATTCCTGTGCAATTGGAATGTACTAAAGCATTATGTGCTCATCTGTAGCTTGTTTAGATTTTAATTATGAACCCCATCTGCGTGTGAGCCATTATCTTTGGTGGCTTCTTTGGTACTTGGCATTGCAGGGTTTTTCATTTTTTTGGTTAATAATCCCAGTGTATTATGTATGTTTCATTAGTCATTACTGAAAAGAAATATTGTATTTGTTTCAAGATGCACCAACTGGCCTAGGTGATTCAGAGTTGTTTGTTTAGAATATATTGAAATATCATATGTTGATTTTGTAGTTTTTTGATCGGTCTTTGGATGTTGGTAGAATATTAGATGTGTAAAGTCATGCTTAAATTTACATGTTATTTCTAGGAGTATAATGATACCTTTTTGAGGGTGATTTGTTTTTGGTAATTACACACACGTACAAAAGGTCTTGAACCCATGACCTCTTCATCCACCTTGCTGGTAGGATGTGATATTTGAGCTTGAGCTCATTGGTACCTTTTTGGGGCATAGTGGGTAACTTGATGATGTTATTTAGATGGTAAATAGGATTTTATATTATGTAGATAAAGATAATAGCTTGTAATGATCTTTGCTTTACAACTGTTTCTGTCCAATACCTGACGGTATTAGCTGGGCATTTTGAAATGCATGGAAAACCTTCTTTAGTCTCCATTCTATATTGTTATGGTTATTTAATATGTGTGTGACATATTTTGGGAGCTTGTTGAGCAATAGGACGAGATTAAAACCTTCCTTTCATAGCTTTTTGAATTATAGGAAGAGAATTGTTTTTTAGCTTGCCAAAAGTTAGTCTTCGACACTTCTCTCATCTTCCTTGATTTACATGAATTTTTTTAAATGACAAAGTTCTGATGCATAGATGTGGGAGAGTCGCATGAAATAGTTTGGTCGTGTTCATAGAAGAGTGATTAATGCACTGTTGAGAAAGAGTGAGTTGATTCAAGTTGAAGAAACGAAAAAAGGTTGAGGAAAAGAAAAACAATAGTAGTAGTAAAAAATGACATGTCAATTAAGAAAGTAACCAAGAGTATTGACTGTATTACTTAAATTAGAATAGAATGGCAGAAACTAAGTACATATGGCCAACCCTAACTAATTTGTTGAGGATCCATTACGAACTACAAAATCTGGGGCTAAAGCTTGTTGTTGTAGTAATTGTTGACTAAGTTCTGATGCAGTGCATTTTACTATCACGTCAGCTTAGGATCTATGAGAACATTGAACAAATTGAAAATTTAGCTGTTTCTAGTTATTATACCATGTTGAGGTTGATGGCTCCTAGGGCCTTGACAGAAACGTATACAACAATCGGTTCATAAATATAGTCCTATTGTATATATTGTGTATTCTGGAAGGTGTATCTGTTTTTCTATTCCACAGGTTTTGGTAAAACATGCATTGTTGTAGGGTCTTTTATATGAATTCCTGTCTTGGGGATATTCTTCGTTTAGTTTATGTACTTTTGTTATCGAAAGGAAATGCCATCGTTAGACATTGAAAATTAATATGACAGCTGAAAATGTAGCCTCCCTTGCCTGGATAATTATCTTTATTTGACATAAAAAGATCATGGTGTGTGTTCATCTTGGTATGATGTTTGCGTAAGATCATGCATCTTTAAACATAGTAGACTCTGGATTCATCTTTAAACATATCGGATTCTTGTAACTTCAAATTGTCACTGTCGAATCAGAAACCCATATGAGGCTTATAACAAACTATCTATGAAACAAATTGAAGTCATACATTGCTCCTACTAGTCCTGATTGTTCTAGTAAGCAGTTTCTTTGTTTTCTTGAATGTTGGTTTGCATTGGTAATCACACTTTTAATTCTGAATTGATTTTTGAACAGTTTTATTGGCTTTTGTCACAGACATGTACAGCTAGCCATGTGAAGACAGCTTTACCTGGGAAGCATATGTAGTATTCTGATTTCACAAATGGTTTCAACGAAGTACATATTGGTCCAGCTGATACTGGCATGCAGATGAGGTTGTTAAGAGTTAATCCAAAATCATCTTATTTTATTTGACACAACCTCGTTTTGTTTTCCTACTTATTATAAAGTTAATTTGGGCAGCTGCACTAGGCCTAAAGATATTTGATTCTAGCTGTAATAACCTCTTAATTTAAACTGCTCTAGATTTCTAGCTTCATTGTCTTGCATTATATATTATATATAAGTTAGGTTCATTCAACGGTTCAAGAATTCATTTCCCTACGAAATCACGTTTGAATATAATTATTTTTCTCAATTTACGTTTCCATAATACGCATGTTACAGAGCTACCTTCCTCGATTACAGTTGGACACTAGCTCTTTCCTTTCGAAAATATTGTGTTTCACTTATTTAGTGCAATTGAAAATATTAGTTAACAAAAGTTTTTTTTTTTCCCTTTTTTTTGACTGAATGACGAACAATGTTTTCTATAGTAAAAAAAAAACACAAAAATTGAGCAAAACATTTTACCTTTATAAAAAATGTATAGTTTTTTCTTCAAACAGAGTAGTTAACGACGAATAAGAGTATTTGTTAATAGACTATTTAAAAAAAAAATTAATGTTTTATGAAAAATATAAAAAGATATAAACAAAATCAGTTTTTTTTTTTTTTTTTCATAAAAAGTTTCTAAAATTATTTCTTCAACTAATTATGGCATTAGTTAATTTTTTCTTTTATTTAACGAAAAAAAAAAGCATTAGCCTGTTATGGTTGCCAAAGCTACTGTCATTCGTGATCATTAACCACCGGTCACCACAACCATTTTCCTCCCCTACTCGACATTATTGGTGGGCATTTTTGGTGCAATCAAATCTTTAATATTTATCATTTCTTTTATTGTAGTTAAATATCAGAAACAAATAACTTTTCACTCAAAACATTTTTTTCCAAGAAAACGTTTGACATAAAAACAATGTGAGCCCAGATAAGTAATTGGGTTGCAAGTAATTGAGAATCAAATAGACAACATGAACCTATCCAAAAAAAAAAAAAAAATAGACAACATGAAGATAAGATATCACAAGAGTCTGTATAAGATTGAAAAACAGCACCTAACTAAGTGTTGCTTCTTATCAGTTATCACACTTATGTTTATGAATTTGTGTTTTTCGTATTGCCTAATGTTAAAAAATGGCCCTTTCTACCGAGTTAAGTAAAAAAACAAGTCCAGGTTTTGTTCTTTGCCAAGTTTTTTTTTTTTTTTTTTTTTTTTTTCATCCAGTAATATATCATATATAATAATAAAGGAAAATAATATAATGAGTACAAAGAAATAGTAATAATTAATATATATATATAAATATATTTATATATATATATATTATGTGGGGGTAAAAAACACAATAGCTAATGAACTAACCTTGAGCTTAAGATCAACTCAACTAATTTCTAATAAATGAGGTATAAATCCACAATGAGAAGATTAAAAAGATGATTGGAGGCAACTATCACTAAATCAAAGGCTTTATATACATCTGAGGTACATACAGGAGTTCTAAAGGATAAGTACAAATAAAGACTCTTCTCACTTTCTCTCTCATGTTTTTCACTTCGTTTTTTCTGAATCCCCCTTCATGTTGTCCTCCTCTTTTTATAGCCATCCTCCATCCTCCTCCAATAGTGCAGCTCTTAGCTGGATTTAGGGGGATACTTGTCCTATCAGCCCCTTCTCCTACCATTTCTTGATCATGAAGATAGACTTTAGAAGGTGTTTCCATTGTTCAGGCTAGCTATTTAGCATTTAATATGGCTAACATTAAGTAGGGGGAGCTCATTAATGCGGATTTGACTATTACATTGGGTTTTGCGGGAAATTATTAGGTACTCCCAGAGTACCATAAATGCGTACTCCCCCTCTCACATAAATAGTGAGTCCCATTATGAATTTAATTAGTGAGACCTACCATTTATGTGAGAGGAGGGAGTACGCATTTATAGTACTCCGGGAGTATACAATAATTTCCCGAGTTTTGCACGTTCTTTAACGTGTTTCCCGAAAAAGGTAGTCGAAAGGGGTGTCCTTGGCTAAGCACTTGACCGCTTCTCGGTTGAATTATTCTTCCTTGGGAAGATGAATTCCTTGGATTACCCCAGTAATGGTCCCAAATGGTCTTTTCTCAACGGGAGGCTCGTTCACCCCTTGTTGACCCCTGGGCCAGGCCCATTCTGTGGATGGGATTTCTTAGGACTTCTCTTTGGGTTAAGGTCATCGAGGCAGATTTAGGTCCACTCCCCCACATATTATATTTTATATATATATATTTTTTATTTTATTAATTTTAATTAATAATAATCAATATTTTCTTTTTATTTGATGAGTACAAAGAAATTATATTTTATGATTATGTAATAAGGGCATAAGAGTAAATTTATATAAACTACATTTTCTATCCTCCAATTTTTCTACTCAACCAAACAAAAGAGATTTTTATCTCTCCACTTTTACATCCCTCCGACCAAACACACATTGAGGGAAAACTAAATTTTTTTTCTATCTTTCCACTTATCCATCATCTCAACCAAACATACCCTAAAGCTGGAACAAAGTGAGAGATCTAAAACTAAGGGCACATTTTCTCTTGAGAAATAAACACACACAAGTAAGAGGGAATGATGTTCTAACATAAAGGAACTAAGGGCACATTTGATTATATAGGAAAAAGAATTAGTTTCATAAGAAATACAAAAAACTCAACTAATATAACTATTACTATTCATCCATTTGGTGATAACATAGACATATAACTTTGAATCTGTATTCCCACAATCTGGTACAACATGATAAGATGGTAAAATGAAATCATATTTCAATCACATTTTCTAGAATACTTGACTTATTAAAAGGCCAAAACACATTGTTAGCTCCTAAAGTATAACTCATGAGCGATTTGATTCCTTGAAATTTAAAGTGTCGCTTTTAATCCCTAAAAACTTAAACGGATTGATTTTGGTCCTAACAAACTTAAAAAGATTTCTTTTAGTTCATATAGAGTGATGACATGTCAGTTTTTAATTTGGGCACGTCATCTAAAAAACTAAGAGTGATCACTTAAACTTTAAAGACAAAAATGCTCATATTTAAATCTTACGTACCAACCGTGTATTTAAGCATTTATAAAATTATATTTACACTTTTTGTGGGTCTAGCTTAGCATCTTATTATGCATAAAAATAATAATTTTATCATTAATATTAATGGCCTTTGTTTAAAATTTATAACTTCATCAAATATTAAAAAAGAAAAAAAAAATGATACTATTTTATATGAACATTAACATTTAAATTCACATGCTTGTGTTTACTCCAAAAAAAAAAAAAAAAATCACATGCTTGAATATCATGATACCAAATAAAACATGTTCAGAATTTTATTTTTTTTTATAAAATTAATCCAAAATTTTTTATATAAAAAATCATAAGTTTACAGAAAATTGTTGTGCCTTTCATAAAGTTGGTAGAATTATAGCAGTTTTATTAGAAAATAAAAGAAAAAAAACAATAATTTTTCCAAATTAAAAAAAAAAAAATCATAAGGAGAGAGAGAGAGAGAGAGCCTACTGATCTGGAGGAAGGCTTCCAGGAATTTTTTAAAAGGGTATATAAATATATATATATATATTTTTTGAGAAACTAAAAGGGTATGTTTATTAATACTAATAGTTATTACAGACTTTTTTTTGGTAAGGAATAATCATTCCAAATTTTATAGAATAAGTATTTCCTATAATGAAAACAAAATCAAATAATAGAATAAGTACTATTCATTTCTTTAGGAATAGTCATTATATTTCAGTATTTATGTTTGTGTTAATGTGAGACAACCAACTTGGTTAATCAATTGCTCCAAGAACAAGGAAGCATGAAAGACATGTCATAGTTGTAACCTCTGTGTGTGCGTTCGTGTGCAGGGGAGTAAGAGAACAATGGTAACCATCGTTTTAAAAAATAGGATTAGACAAAGAATTGGGATTTGTTGATTGGATTAGGATCCATTGATGGACAGACTAGTGATATCATAAATTATTTGATTTATAATTATTTAAAAATATAAATAATTAAAATTAATTTAGATGCATTTTGTCCCTTTTTTTGGGGTTCTCATTTTTTTTTGAGATATCTCAAAATATTTTGTGAGATAAATGAGAGAAATTTATAGATATTTATCGACAGTTATCATGTAAGTTTGCTACATATTAGGAGTTTTGTATGGACTTCAGTGATACTATCTAGTCTCTCCTTTTGAGTGTGGGATTTTTGGTTTTGTGAGAAAAATTTGTTAAGGGTCACACATTGGACAAATGAAAGAAAATGCTACACTTATACCCTTCGAAATTACCACACTCCATCAAAAGTTATTTGGGCTAGTTACTGTATAGGTCAAAGTCAAACTTTCATTAGTTAAATATCGGGTTTGTATTTGGATCAGTTCGAACTGGTGAGGCTCGAACCTGCAGCTTCTGCCTTGACAGGGCGGTGCTCGACCAATTAAACTACAATCCCAAGTAAATAAAGTATACATCATACATATTCTTATGATTTCATTCAAACTCTTTCTATTTTATTTAGATTAGAATAGTCATATTGTAGCAGAAATCTGCATGATATATTTGATACCCACATGGATATGCACTTTAGTGGGAGCGTCTCGCAAATTGTTAGTAATCCTTTCGTTTTTTAGAAATTGATTGATAATCAAATCACTCTTTCACTTTCAATGAAAAAAAAAAGTTTTTTTCTTTATTATTTATTTTATTCTTTACCTTAGACTTTATACCACTGGATCCTTATATAAATCTAGATGGATCATTAGCAAACAAGATCAAAATTTTTGGAAAAAAATAAATAGGGCAAATGAACACCGGTAAAAATATATCAGAAAATCTCATTTTTCTTTAGTCTTTCGTATTGTGATTAGGCCTTTCTAGGGAACAACAAATGAGTTATTCATTTCATGGTGGATCGGTGAATTATTGGGCTGAGTTGGATTTTGTGAGAAATTTTTTTTTAAGGATCACACATTGGACAATTGAAAGAAAATGCTACACTTACACCCTTTGAAAATACCACACTCTATCAAAAGTTGCAAACATTGAATGTTCAGGATAATTACTAATATCACGGAAGCTTGAAGAAAGTACACACGATGCTGTCTTTGATGGACAAAAACTAAACTGTTAGTTTCTGGGTAGTAAACCTCAAATTTATGAGGGGTTCCTTGAATTCACAAGGTGATAAGACTGGAATCCACTAGAGAAAAAAATTGACAAACGTCTGTATTTTATTGATAATAGTCTAATTTGCCTCTGACGACTACAAAACATATAAATTCTAAGAAAGTAAAACCCCAGGACAATTATGAAACGTTTGAATCCCTAATTCACATTAATTACGTGATTAGGTGACAAAATACAGAAATTTACCAAAAATAGTAAATTGAGTTAAATGAAAAATCATAAACTACTAACCTTAAGAGCCATCCCGAAACAAGCAGGACATTATTCTGACTTGTGAGAAAAAAGTTATTAAGGAAACATAAATTACTATAAAGGGCAAAATCTCAGTTTTCGGGGCCTAAATGAAGGAATTCACCATTTTCAGGGGGTATCTCATTGCTAAGCATGATTATTGCTCAGAAGGCCATTTCGCTTCAACTTGCCAAATTTCATGCGATTCTGACCCCGTCACCTAAATGATTTCTCCATAACCTAAATTTCAAGCGCGATTTTAGGCGTGCTTGGGAATATATAAAAGTTGTGGTGGTCTGTTCTACATCAATTACTGTAAGGTCAAAATCAAACATTCATTAGTTAAATATTGGGTTTGATACTTCACCAATTTCCCATATTAATAAAAGAAGTAACGCGTGAAAGAGCAATGTCTTTTAAAGATTTTTTTTTAAAAGGTCATGAATCAATCAAACTCGTTTTGATTCTTAGTTTTGACTGATTGAATTGTGAATATATTTTGCATTTTTATTGATTAAGGAGTGAGGGTCTCGCATAGGAAAAACATTTTCATTAAACTTTGAATTTTTAATTAGAGTTCAAAGAAAACTTATCTTGACGCACGAAATCAAACAAAATTTGAACTTTCAGCAAGTCTTGATCTTGAAATCACCTTGATGTTGATGCAAGAAACTTTGATATTCACCTCAGTGTCCACAAACTTGGCCAAGACTGTGGGCTCTCTTTGTTGATGTAAACCGTAGCCATTTTTCACAAGAGGGAGGGAGGAAACTTTTCTCTACAACGACTGTGTACCTCATAGGGTCTTTCCAAGTCCAACTTGTCTACTTCCTTTTTATTCACTTATACGTGTAAAATATAGTGAAATGGATATATGGCCAACCCGCTATGGGCTTTAGTATATGTGGCTTGAGGTCGGTTCAAAGAGAAAATAAAACCCTAGCTTCAATGGGCCTTAGGCCTCCTATTGTCTCATATCAAGTCCAAAGTTACCATTAACAATATTTTATTCCACTATAAAAAAATATGACTATGCCTATAAAAATAATATTATGACTATTCTTTAGGTTTTATCTATTTAATTAAATTATCTCAAGACTGTTAACTTACATTTAACCAATTTAGGAAATCATTTGTAGTAAAACAAAGTCATAAGTTATTGCCTCTTTTTGTTTCTCATAAAAAAAAAGTTATTACCACTTTGTAAATCACTATTACATCTTAAATCATTGAGTCCCTGATTTAATCTCTTGATTATTCTTATATTCATTAATCTAATTTTACGAAATATAAACTTTAGTAACTCTTCGCTAAAGTTTCCATAAAAAAAAAAAAAACTCTTTGCTAAAGTGGTCAAGCCAAACACTTTTAATAATTAATTCTCATTAAACTTATCTAAAGATGAAGTTTTATGTTTCTTAAAGAAATTGTGGATTCCATCTTGAGAATTAGTGTTCCCACGACATTATTTTTGATTACCTAACATATTAAATTGAGCATACAAGATAACTATGGCAAACATTAAAGCAATCAACAATTCATGTTTGAGTAACAGATCATCATAATTGATATTATAGTCTTATCAGGCAAGATCAATGTCCAATCTCATTACAGTCTATGAACTAAAATTTTGAGTTTACAATGATTTGCAATTTATATTTTCTGTATGCCAATCTCATTTACATACTTAGATACCCTATAAAAGAGGCATATCACAGGTTATAACACATTATGTCCAAATGTTCACACAAATACAATCTCAGCAAATAAAAAAAATTATTAATAAGTAGGAGTCATGCAATTGAGTTTTAGGACACTAATCTAACATGCATCATATTAAAAAATGACCATAAATAATTTGTATATTGTAAAATAAATGAGGTAGAGGTGTAAACAACCTAATGAATTTAGTAATTGATGTACAGATTTCTCAAATATTTAATTTTTAAATTTGAATAGTAAAAAACAAATTACATGTTAAGGTTAATGTTAGTGTTTATGTTGTTATGCTTTAATTAAAAATGTTATATACAAATATAACAAATTTTAATGTATTTTGTTGCTCTATCATAATTTTTTTAATTATTTAATACAAACATAATGAATGTGTTATGTTATTTTATTGAGACAAAAGTTTTAGTGAATTCTTTAAATTATTTACAGAGAAAAAAAAGAAAAAAAAAAAAGAAAAAAACGACTGAAATGAGTACAACAACTGAGAGCCCCACAAACAACCAAAGGCCTTAGCCTAGGCCGTTCGTAACAAGATAAGAGCATTCACATCCGGCTTGCAAGTGGAAAATAAATAAATAAAATGATATAAGCACTTTTCCCACTTTGTATCCAGATTCAGGGTATATCAAAGTTAATAGCTCTATATGTACAATTGTTATTATCTTTTTTTCTTCTTTTCAATATGTGTGTTATAAAAATAATTACAAATATGATATCAACTTACATCCCATCCAATTTACATTTATTAAAACCAACGTTGCTATTAAAAATACGTCTCTTAAAGGTTTAGTCCCACTATAAAGCTTCAATAAACCTTCCCTTTAAGAAACCCAATTCTTACAGCTGACATAAAAGATTTAGAAATTTTTTTTTATACTTTTGTGAGTATAAAATATTATGAAATAAAAAATTATGTCTTATATAATTGAAATACTTTTCTTTTATTTGTTACGCTAATGGAAATGATATGTATGAATGTTTTAGTATTTTATTCCTATGTTGATGGGGGTAATTGGTCTAGATGAATACGAGAGCACCAAATTAATATCACACCAACTAAGTAGCATACAGTTTGGGTTAGAAATAAAACTTTCTGTTTAACACCTATAAGTGAAAACTCTTGGAATAAATATAATTACTTGCTAAAAAGAGAAATGTCACACAAAAACAAGGTCAAATTATCTTTAAATACCGAACCTTCTTTAGAACTTAGAAACTCTAAAGCTTAAGCTTCTCTTGCATAAATAAATAGGAATTGATTTGTATGTTAAAAATGAAGGAGAAAAGAATAGCCTATAAAATTCACATTTGAATGAAGAAAAATATATTTTTGTAGGTTCAAAAAAAAAAAAGTATTCATATTCATGTATATGGTTATGTTTATATTTATATTTATGTTTATGGTTGTTTTTATGATGTTTCTGTTGAAGTTTTAAATTCAAATAATTAATTCATAATTAATATACTCATAGCCCTAGTAGATTTTTTAGATTAGGTATAAAAAATAAACAAGTAATTTGCCATTTATTATGCTATTTATAAAATTAAAAACAATATAAAGTACACCCATAGTGGATGTGTATATTTGTTTTAAGGCCTAATCTTGGGTGCCGTAAGAATCTAAACTATTTTATGAGCATGAAGATTATCTTTCTTCATCCTGGTGTTACTTGTTGAAACTTCAATATAACTCCCAAGTGTAAGATTGTTGCAAAGTAATAACTTGGAGAGTCTGTGGTTGAATCCATGATAACGCCTTAAAATGTATACTTGTTATATATATTTATGTGGGCATTATCTCCTTATTACTATGCTTAATTTGTATAATTAAGCTATGATTTGCATTAGTCCCTATTATTTATCTATACATAATTTCTTAAATAAGATGCCATTCATTGTGTTTAATTTTCTACTTTCAAGAAATCATGTGAAAAAAATGAGTTTACAAGAGTTTGTGAGAGAATAGATGCCAAACTAGAATTAAAGAGTAAGGATGGCAATCCAAGCCCAACCCGTGGGTACCCGGTCGACCCGACCCGATTAAAAATAGGGTTAGGTATGGGTTTAAAACAAAAAACCCGAAGTGGGTTCGGGTTTCATCAAAACCCAATCTGAACCCGACTCGGTTACATTTAAAATTACTTAACTACCCTTATATATATATATTTATATAGTTATAAACAACCCTAACTCATTTCATTTTTCATCTCATTCTCCCATTCTCATCTCTGAGCCGCCACCCACCCTCTCTCAAATCTCTAGTCACTCTCACGGCCATAGCCTCACTGCCGCGACCCTTAACTCCTTAAGCCGTCACTCTCACCAACCTGTACAGCCACACTCACGGCCTCACTGTCTCACCGTCGCCCCCCTCAATCACTCCCACTCTCCCTCCTCCCTGTGCCTTCAATATGTTCTTCTCTCTTCTTTTGTTTGCCATTCCTGTTTGGGTTCGTTAGGGTTTAGGTTCTTTTTTTTTTTTTTTGAGAATCTGGTTTGGGTTTGTGATTTCTGTGTTTGTGTTTGTGTTAGGATTTGTGCTTGTGTTTGTGTTTGTGATTTTGAAAGGGAAAATAAAAAATCTGAAATTTTTGTGTTTGTGTTTGGGGTTGTAGTGGCTACTTTGGTCCAATTGAAGAACATGATCCTGGGGTTTTTGTTTTTGGGTTTCTGATCTAGGTTGATGAACATGATCTTGGGGTTTTTGTTTTTGGGTTTCTGATCTAGATTGATGAACATGATCTTGGCGTCTTGGGGTTTTTTTTTTTTTGGGTTTCTGATCTAGATTGATGAACATGATCTTGGGGTGTTTTTTTTTTTTTTTTTTTTTTTGGGGTTTTTGATCTAGGTTTGTGGAGGTTTAGGGCTTTAGGTAACTTTTTTTTCTTTTTTGATTGGACCACGGATTGGGCCTTGAAGTGGCATGGGCTGGGCGGGGCCCGACGGGGTGGGTCTGGGGCACATAAGAAAACCCGTTTATTAAACGGGGCGGGTTCATAAAAAAACCCAGTCTGAACCCAACCCGTTGCCATTCCTATTAAAGAGGATCTAAAGGACCATGCTTAGATGTCTAAGGAGGCGCAGCTGGAGTGCTTGTGTCATTTACCATGTTTGAAAGCTTCAAATAAGGAAAGAAATCAAAGAGGCAGAATCTGAAAAGGAAAAATTAGATTTTGAGCACTGATCAGTATTTTGGGCGTATCTCTCTCCTCAAAAATTCAATTGACTCAAGTCTGGATGGACTGGAACCGTGACTTAATTATCTACAACTTTCCAGTTTTGAGTTTTTCAAAATTCACAATTTTTGAAGGCCGAAATTAACTCACAAGTTGCTGCTGTAAATCTGGACAAAAATTAAATAGTTAAAGTTTTTTATTTTTCTTTGTACACTTTTACGTTAGGGTTTTGGACGGAGGCTGGGAGAACGAATTTTGCAAAGAAAAAACTTGTATTTTATTTTCTTTAATGGCAGCCTAAACTCTTCGCTAGGGCTAGGGGTTATGTTTCTTCTATTCGGTATGAATATTCAATGTGATTCTTTCTAAAATTTTAGACAACAACATATTTGATTGTTCAATTAGATTTCTTTTGATGTTTTAGTTATTCCATACTTTCAATAAGTTTAATCATGTTTTTCTTATTGTTTAGATGAATTTCTATTAGTTTCAAATAGAAATCAAGTTTTAAAATGAATGGGTTTTTCCTAAAACTATTCTTACTGCATTATTAATTTAGGTTATCATGCGTTCTTGAATTGTCTCAGTTCAATCGAATCATAAGTTTTTAATTGTATAAGAACAATCAATTATGAAATATATATATTCTTAGATCACAAAGAATTTCATATCAATATAGGGAAACACCCCAAAGCTCTGGTATTTACATTATTGACTTAAATTAGATATCATTGTTATTCTTGTTTACAATTACCAAGCAAAAATTATTTTTCATCTTCACCAAAAGTGTTTTTTTTTTTTTTTTTTTAATTACATTGTCTTTGAATTTACCTCACTCCTTGTGGTTCGATCTTAGTACTCCGAGAATTATATTGCTATGGTCTCTTGCACTTGGGAGTGAGTAAGCAATCCATAGGAAAAGGGAGTTGATTTGTTAAGAACATATCAATAGAATTAATGTTGGGTTTTCCCTTTACCTTAGCAAGACTTCTAACAAGCCATTACACCAAAGAAGACTCTAGAAATTGAGAAGAAACTCTAAGAAAACCTAATTTTCATTCTAAGGGTGCAAACCTTTGAATTTTGACCTAAAAAGCCTTTAAATAGGCCAATAAATCCTATTACAAGTAGAATTCCCATTTAGAAAAACAAAATCTTTGATTTTCAGTCTCCACTTAACTGACTTTTCTTGGCCCATTAAACTTCAATTTGGAATTTTCATAAACTACAAAGTTGTAGCCTTTAAAATTTCTTTCCTGCCCAACTTAAATCAATATCTAAGCCGAAAGTTATGCCAAAAATACTAAAGCTTGCATAGGTTGGAATCCTAATGTGAATTAGACTTGGATTTCATATGAATTTTCTTTAATTCCTTGCTCTAATTGGACTCAAATTTAATTGGGTTGACCTTCTTTAACTTTATTATGGCCCTTGCAAAAATATAGTCCATTAGTCTTCTTCATTACACAAACCCACTCTTGTATTTCTCGATAAATCTTGCTAGAATTAATTTTATTCTCCCACAAAAGACATATGCATACATTAAAATTAAATTTAAGCTTTTTTTGGGTTTGAGAAACAGCTGAAATTAATTATTCAACATTATTTCAAAACAAAATAGGCTAAGTAATAAACTGATTTTCATGTTGGACTAACCAATGGTTTTGTTAAGTTTGTTTATTATTAAAGCAATAACTTAAAATTTAGAACTAATTACGCAATATAAATCACATTTTGCCTAATTATATATAGTTTGTCAGGTGCTTCTAAATAAAAATGCTTTCAAAAATTCCCTTCCCTCTACCCATGTATGTGTTTATACATATATAAAGTATTAATGCCAAAGAAAAAAAAATCAAATTAGGGGATGTTATAATGAGATCATATTACCCGCAATTTAATAAGGTGCAATTTTTGCAATGTGACTTAGGTGGCCCAATTAAAACTCTCATCCATGACAAATGAAACAATTCCTATGGGAATACAAATCATTTGTACCATATTTTGTGTTTCACTTTATGTTTGACCAATCACAACTTATCATGTGTTTATTTCTTTCCATAAACTTTGGCTATTTTATAAAGAAAGTTAAAAAAAAAAAAAAATACATGGCAAATTGTAATTGGTGAAACATAAAGTGGAATGCAAAAAATAGTATAAAGGATTTGTATTCTTCCTATGGAAGATGGGATGCATCGACCCCCATAATTAAGATTAGGAACATATATTAGGCCTTTCCTGTTTTATAAAATTCTTTTGTAACTATTTTTTTTTCACATATTTAATGTGTAATATTTTTACATTCAATGCAAGGTTTTAAACATCAGTAATGCTAGAAATACAATCTTTTTTACAAAAAAAATTTACAAACTGCTAAAGTGGTGAATGATTATTGGTAAATAGAAAAGTGATGTTAGTGGTGGGTCTAGATGAAAACCAGTAAGAAATTAGCTACAATAACAATTTGTAAAAATGTTGTAAAATAGTTTGTGACCTGTAGCACTACTCTTAAACACAAAGTCCTACAAAATGCAAGTAATTATATATCACAAAGTTAATATAGGTACTGTAAAAACTTGCAAGTATGAACAAGTTAAAATATAGGTGAGAAGCATGACCCAAGGGAATCAACATATCTAATATCTTTGATAACGAATTTCATAATGAAGGTTGAACTCATGGTTTTTGATGATGCCAAAATCGTTAGTTGGGTTACTTGTCCAATCCGGAGCTTTTGATGATCTTGTAGGACTTGCAAGATAAAGAGAGTTGATCGAAAAGACCATCGGATTGTGCCCGGTGGGGGAGCCTCTGATGCTTAAGTTAGTATTAACCCAAATCTTTCATATATAGATGGTGTTTTGTAGTAGTTTTTGACGTACCTTAGCAAGTGAGGTAGATTGTACCTTTTTTAGGTGAGTTAGGTAGCTGTTGGACATAAATGAGGGTGATTATTACCCTTATTGTAACGTTCTTTGTCTTGATGAGAATTTAAGACCTTTGACTATCGTTATTGAATGTGTTGAGCGGTTACTCTTCTTTCTTTGATGGCGCACTAATAATGCAATGGTCGTCCATTAAGATGGACAACCTTAATGATTTTTATGGTCTCATCATTTGCCCCCCATTCCCAAGTCTGATTTCGCTTTATGCTGGTCAAGCTTAGGGAATGTTCTTGACTTGTTTAGATCCGGACTTCTTTATCTTCAACTACTTTCTTCTTTAGGAATGATAGTTTATTTGTGACTAATTCTTAGTATCCGCCTTTTGAAGGTCTTTCTGGATGTTTGAAGGATCATAGCTTGATCTTGAAAGTAAGCTGATTTCTTTGGACGACATGTGTGAGGTTTAGTGGCCTCTTTGGATCCCTTCATCATTCTTTTGTAGCTTGAAGAATTTTGATATTTGGATGATATTATTCTTCCATGATTTATATTCTCGTGTGAAGAATCATCTGTTGATTGCACAATTTTGTTCTTTCATGAAAATTGTATCGCAAAATATTAATTTCACTTTTCTGCACAAATTAAATTTTAATGCTAAAGTGTTTATATTACCTCGGCCGCACCATTTGTTGTTTTGACGATGAGGCTTTAGGGAAGACTTGATGTTTTTTCATTTGTTGTTTGTCAAGTGATTGCATTTTTTGGAAGGACTTTCACTAGTCATATGATTTATATTCTCATTGGGAGAATTTGTATCATTTGCTTGTCGTATGATTTATATTCTCATTGGGAGAATTTGTATCATCTTGTCCATCGTATGATTTATACTCCCGCTTGGGGAATTTGTATAATTTTTCTCATCGTATGATTTATATTCCCGCTTGGGGAATTTGTATCATTTTGCTCGTCGTATGATTTATATTCCCGCTTGGGGAATTTGTATCATTTTGCTCGTCATATGATCTATATTCCCGCTTGGGGAATTTGTATCATTTTGCTCGTCGTATGATTTATATTTCTGCTTAGGGAATTTGTATCATTTCGCTCGTCGTATGATTTATATTCCCACTGGGGGAATTTGTATCATTTGTTGCTGGAAAGATTCCTTGATGTTATGTCATTTTGGACCTTCTTGAGGCCATGTTGATATCTGCATTAAATAGCACACGCACTTGCCAAAATTTGGTTAAACAAGAATTTTAGAACAATTCATACATGAATAATAAGTTACCAATGGCCTAGGTGGGCCTTTTTCTTATTTTCTTGTAATCCTAGAGTTTTACCTTGTCCAAGATCTGTCTAGTAGTACATACATTTTTGCATGAAACCTTACTAGGTGTAAATTTTTATAGACGAATATAAAAAAGACAGAAATAAATGTGTTACCTTAAATGACGACATTATTTTGTCACATACCTCTGTAGACACTCGATTTTGCACCCATGATTTAATCAAGGAGAATGACTTGAATGACCATCCATGTACCACAAAAAATCATAATGGCATCACATGCATCAATTGGTTCTTGCATTACATGCATCAACTTGTCTTTGCATTACATGCATTAATTCATTCATTGCATATCATAAAAATGATCTTGAGATTCTAACGGTTGCAACGGTGTTTTCGGTTTTCAAATCGGGCCATCGGATCGAAAGATATCGCATGATCAAGTTTGCATGGTCAACATGCATTGTGTTTAAGTAAGGTCGACCACACATGATTAGTTTAAATTAATTCTGATTGGTTAAACCATTAAAATTAATTAAATAATTCTGTGATTGGTTGATAATTAGTGTTTAAAATAAGATTGCATGCATAGGAATAAAATGGATGATTGGATAACAATAAAATTGTGGATAATCTGAACTTTATTAAGATTTATTTTATGGTATTTATCTACAAGATAATTGTTCTTAAATAGCCCGAATTATCCAAAAAGAGATGAAAACACGTCTAGGTACAAGGACCGGCCAAAAAACCCTAGAAGAGGAGTCCAAACGGCACCCGAATGCGAAAGAACGTTCGGAGTCCAAAGGCCAATTTGGCACTTTTGGAGTGCCGAACGACACTCTAAAAGGGCCGAATTTCCAACGGCCTTCGGGTGACAATAATGCATACCCTTTTCGATCTTTTCGCAAAAGGATGTGTCCGGATTCACACCCTACTTGTCCGTACCTATTTTTTAGAGCTCTCTAACCTCTATAAACAGAAACTAAACCTCATAATTCAGCACTTTTTTTTTTTTTTTTTTTTTTTTTACGCTCTAGGAGGCATACGTTTTAGGCTCTCAAATTTCTCATATTTTTTTATCCCCTCTATGAGTGTTGTTGCTTAAATTAGGGTTTTTAGGTTTCAAAGAGAATTGCACAAATTTCTTTGAACCCTAAAACATCCTCTCAAGAAGAAGAGTGCTCATGCAAGAGGTTGCTTTCTAACCCTTTTGTTTTTATGCTTCTCTTATTATGATGATACATGCTTAATTGTCTTAAATATTCATATTTTACCTTGTTAATTTAGTTTATGAAAATATGTTCATTGCTATAATCTGTTTCTTAGTTTTAAAGATTTGCATGTAATCAACTCTTTTTCTTAAATAAAACAGATATGCATCTTCCTTAGATGCAGATCTAAATTTTTCTTCACAATAAAACAGATTTGCATCTTCCTTAGATGCAGATTTGAATTTTTCTTGACAATAAAACAGATCTGCATCTTCCTTAGATGCAGATTTGAATCTTTCTTCTTCAAAATAAAACGGATCTGCATCTTCCTTAGATGTAAATTTGAACTTTTAATCAAAAGTGATTTGTATCTTCCTTAGATACAGATCTGAATTTTTTAATACATGCAGATTTTTGAGATAAAGAAAAAGATAGATCATGATTGTATTAGTGTTTGTTTTGTATAAATCATGTTGCATGAATTCAAGTTATGAGTGAAACTCTCCTCTTAAAAAATATTTTTCATTCTTTTACAATATAAAAATAGATCTGATTTTTCTGTCATCAAAAATCATTTTTTTTACTAATCAAAACAGATCTGAATTTTTCTTCACAATAAAATAGATTTGCATCTTCCTTAGATGCAGATCTGAATTTTTCTTCACAATAAAATAGATTTGTATCTTCCTTAGATACAGATCTGATTTTTTAATACATGCATATTTTTGAAATAAAGAAAAAGATAGATCATGATTGTATTTGTGTTTGTTTTGTGTAAATCATGTTGCATGAATTCAAGTTATGAGTGAAACTCTCCTTTTAAAAAATCTTTTTCATTCTTTTACAATATAAAAATAGATCTGATTTTTCTGTCATCAAAAATTAGTTTTTTACTAATCAAAACAGATTTGAATTTTTGTTTTAAACAAAAGAAGAGACTTCATTCATAAAAAAATTTGTGTGATTTGATCTTTGTTTCACATGTTCAACATATCATTCATGACATGCATAAAATAGTACATTGGTCACAATAGTCTAGAAGACCAGACTCTGTTTGGGCGGAATGGGTGCCTAATACCTTCTCATTCCGTAACCTAGCCTCCGGATTTAGGTCTTTGGCTAAGTAAATCTAGCATTGTCTTTGTTTATTTTGGGTAGAATGTAACTAGGGTAACAAGCCATGTATTTTTGGTAGATTGTAACTGGGACTCAAAGCTATGTAATTTTCAAATTTTCAAATATGTAAATTTTTATTCAATCAATGAATGGAACAATTCAATCATGTATTTATTTTTTTCTTTTTCTTTTTTTTTTTTGTATAAAAAAAATAAGTGGTGACTCCATACCACTTACCCAAAAAGAGAGATGCTAAAAGGTACCCGAATCTCTTTTTTGAGGCATACTTTCTTTTTTCGAGGTCTCTCACAGTGGCGACTCCGCTGGGGATGTCGGGGGCTAAGCTTCGTATTAAACTTAAGTGACCAAATATGTACCTTTGTTTTGCATGGTCTTGCATGGTATAGTTGTTTGCTTGTTTATTTATGTTTGATAAGATGTTGTATGATACTTTGGTGTATGTAATTTGTTGTTTGTTAAAATCTTTCCCTAACTGTCACAGTGTGTGCCATCCAAACAACAATGTATGCATCCCTTTTCAACAATTTTGTGGTGGTAGTAACCATGGATCACCAATTTTCATTAGATTCGGGTACCCAGTGGCGAACTCACTAACTCATAGCCCAAAGTCACTGGATCATTTCTTGTTGACTGTAATGGACAAACCATGCCGTTCGGACCAACATAATGTTTATTACATTACAAGTTGGGAGGTGTAATGTCCTAGCTATGGGAAACAATGAAACTACAAACCCACCTTACAACATAATGACTTGGAACCTACCCTTAGGTCGGTCTCGGTTAAAATTGCATTGCATGTTATGTGTGTTTGTTTTGGTTGATTGATGGATGGATGTGGATGGGGTCTTAGCTTTGATTAATCCGACCAAGCTTGTCATAAAGGGAGAATCTGGTCAAGATCTGAAGGAAGGCTACAAAGAGAACCAAAGGTTGACACTCAAGCCAGTAGCTCCAGTTCCAAGCCTGTCACTCCCATCATGATATTGAAGCCTTCAAGCATAGAAGAGACTCCACTGCTGCAACATCACAACCCCATCTTTGACCTCCAAGACAGTTCAAACCACAAGAAGATTAAAGCTCCTAGCAATATGTCAAAAGAGGGAGAACACCCAAACATAGAGGAACCCATGAACACCCAAGAGCTACTCAACACCATGGTAGCTAGTCAGATTCAGCTGAGGGAAGAGATTAACCGTATGATGCAACAGTTTTAGAATTCAAAGGGTAATCAAGAGCAGGATAAGATTGATCATGATCCACTAGCCCTAAAGAATGAGAAGAAGATCAATGAGAGGATGAATAAAATGGAGGAGATGATTAGAAGAGCCCGTAAGATGGAGGAACTTATGGACTACGATTCTCTCTCCCTATTCCCTAATGCAAGGTTGCCACCCAAATTCAAGATTCCAACCCTTGACAAGTTTGATGGCACCGGTTGCCTAAAGTCCCATCTGAAGATGTATATGAGGGCTATGCAGCCCTTAGGCACGATCGAGGAAGTACTTGCTCAGATGTTCCAAAACACATTGACCAGAGCCACTCTTAGATGGTTCCTTAACTTGGATGATGCGAGAGCAAGAAGTTGGGAGGACATATGCCGAGAGTTTCACAAGCAATACAAGTACAATATGGAAGTAGATATCACAAGAAGAGACCTTGAGACTACCAAGCAAGAGCCGAAAGAATCCTTCTCTACTTTCATTACCAAGTGGAGAGCCAAGGCCACACAAATGATGAGTAGGCCAAGTGAGGAAGAACAGTTAGCCATGGTTGTAAAGAATTTATTGCCTGTATACCATAAATACTTGTTTGCACAATATTTTCCCAATTTTAAAACTTTAATTGCTGCTGGAACCCAAATTGAGGATGCTATAAACAATGGCACTATAAAAACTGATGACCTTCCAAGGTTTAGAAAGAGTGTAGGGTCTAATTCTAAGGCTGCAGAAATTTCCAATATTCATAAAAATGATCCTTATCAATTAATTGCACCCATTGCACCTATGCAAGTACCCTAAGAGCCTAGACCCAAGAGAGAATTTCATGAGTTATACATGCCCATGAGTCAAGTGTTTGATAAGCTAAAAGCAAAAGGGTTACTGAAGCCCTTAGATCCAAGACCAATTCCAAACCCCTTGCCCTCCAGGTTTGATGTGAATAAAAGATGTGCCTACCACCAAGTCCCTAGTCATGAAACTAACTGTTGTTTCACCCTTCATCATGCAATTCAAGACTTAATAGACAACAAAGTGATTGCGCCGCCAACAAGGCCTGGTATCACTAACAATCCCTTACCCAATCACAATTTTGGGAAAGGACCAAGGATTAATTGCTTGATGACCGAAGAAGAGAATAAGGAAAACCCGTCCAACTTGATCTATGACCTACCTGAGTGCTTCATGATGACATAGGAAGAATTAATGGATATGACCTCTACTACCACCACAAGATATGACATATGGAATGAAATACCAGAACCCGAAAACAAACAAACATCCACAAATGGGGGGAGACACTTCAAACCCCAAGACACTGATCCTAATGACTCAACTAAAATTGCCCATATCACAAGAGGGGGGGGGGGGGGAACACTTCAAACCCCCATATCTAGAGACTGACAACCCAGTGGAAGCTCTGAATAGATCTACCCAACAAACACCTGCCAAGGAAGATGAAGTTCCCAAGCAACTGCAGAAGACGCAATCCAACATATCCTTATGGGGTTTACTCATGGCCTCATACAAATACCGACAAAACCTAGTAGACCTGCTCAACCAAATCAAGTCCCTACAACCACAACCTTCCAGGATCTAAATGCTATGATTAGGACCATCAATAGAGAACTTGCTATTTCCTATTCTAACAAGGATCTGACCAAGAAGGGAAAGCACCACAATGATCCATTGCATATCACTGTAGATGCCATGGGGAAGAGAATACCGATGGTTTTGGTAGATGATGAAAGTGCCTTGAACATGTGTCCTTTAAAGACTGCAAGCTACCTTGGCCTTAGCATTGAAGACTTTGTGCCTACTGATCAACATGTGAGGGCATACGACAACAGTAGAAGAGAGGTCTTGGGAACCATAACATTAGAGCTTACCATAGGACCAATGGTCAAGAAGGTGGATATTCAAGTCCTTAATATAGCCTCATGCTTCAATATGCTCCTTGGGCGACCATGGATTCATGACATAGAAGCCGTACCTTCCTCCATATATCAAAAGGTTTATTTTCCACATGAAGGGGCTATTGTGACCATCTATGGGGATACTTTGACTATGCCTAAACCTGTTTATGGTATTGATTCTGAGAAAGAGCCATTAACTTTGGACGGCTTTGAGATTGAGAGGCCTGGTTTTGAAAAAAAAGAAGAAGAAGTTAAGAAGATCCCAATGGACTTTGCTCCTTACGGCAACAACAATGTGGTAGCAATGATGAGAAGAATGAACTACTTTCCTGGGATGAATTTGGGGAGAGCTGTGAAGAAGCCAACTGTTCAAGATTTGGCAATTCCTACTGCCACACCACCTTTTGGGCTAGGCTATAAGCCCACTAATGATGATTTGCTATGGCCCGAGCCAAAGCCTAAGCAAAAGGACTTCCTTGTCCTCCAGAACCTTTGAAGCCCTACACTCCTACATTGAATGGGAAGTTTGTAAAAGCTGGAGAAAGTCAACATTATTGGGGATTCCCTGAGCCAAGATTTGATCCTGTAACAAGAACAATGGTGCTTGGGTTCGAGGTACTACTTGATTGCAACAACAAGGTTCCAAAATTGAAAAAGGAAGATACAACCTGGGTTCCCACTGATTGGGCTAATCACATGGATCTTGATGCCATGACTACACTTCTTGGAGATCTTATTTGCAATATAGAAGAAGAAGAATATTGGGAGGCTTGCCAGTATACACTGAAAAGCCCGTATGAACTAAGAAGCAATGATGGAGATGAGGAAGGGGGAACAGCCCTTAGTGATGATGAAGATGGAAGTGAAGACAAGAGTAATAGTAGTAGTGATAGTGGACATGGTGATGATGACAGCGGCACCAATAGTGATGACAATAGCAGTAAAAGTTATGATAGCCCATACAGTGGAGATGATTGGGTGAACCCCCTAGTGATAGAGAAGATGAGAATGCAGACCTATTCTATGAGAAATATGACAGTGATGTGGACTACTATGATCAAGACATAGAAGACGATGTCGAAGCCAACAGGTGGAGCGACACTGATAGTGACCAATACAGGCTGATAAATGTGTAAAAGGATGCAAGAGAGGAGAATGCACAAGCCAATCAAATGTATCATGATGAATATCCCTATGGGCATCTTTTAGATTGGAATGATATCACTAATGTCAGTTCAAGGTTTGGCCCTAGGTATGATAAACATGGAAGAGAAGTTCCAGAATTAGGGTCGTATTATGATTTAGAACCAAGTACACTAACCCTACATACTGAAGAGGAGGATGACATAGATGCCAGGCTGACCGGTCTAGACCAAAAACTAATGGTCTACAGTCTCAAAATCATGACACTTGAGAATGCTGAACGTGATGAGGAGAAAATGGAAGAAAGTAAGTCAGAACATCTCCCTTAGTCCACTGACTTGGGTAATAATGACAAACACGATCTATTTGATGAATGGATGGATAGCATAGAGTGCCTGGATCTTTTGTGACCGACAAGCCCATAGACATGGAGGTTGAAGAAGAAGCTACAGATTATATGGACATAAATCCCGCAGTACTGATGCTGAGAGAAGAAGGAGCTTACTGGGAGCCACCTGCCATCGTGGAAGCCAAGACCGAGTTGAAAAACTGGGCATGGGAGGGAGCTACCCACCCCATGGAGGACCCTGTGAGGAAGATCAAGACCGTCAAGTCAATCACTTTTGCTAAGAAGATCAAGACCGCAGAGCCAGTCACTCTTGCCAAGGACATTGTTTCCGTTCCTATTGAGTCTATTTCTGCTAGTGTTTCTATTCCTGTTAAGTCTGTTTGTGATAGTTTTCTAGTTGAGTTTGTAGAGTCTGTTAAAAACTCTTTTCCTTTTAATATGATTTTTTATTCTGCTTATTTGCTGGCTTTAAATGTTTTTATTTCTGAAATTGGTAAAGAACTCTTAATAATAAGGAATTAAAACATGGATACCTAAAACCTATAAAAGAAAAAACCCAACCCATTAACCTGGGAACTGATGATGATCCCAAAATGATCCAAGTAGGCAATACCCTAACCGCCTCAGAGAAAGATGCATTAGTGGCACTGCTGACAGAATTCAAGGAGGTCTTTGCCTGGTTATATGAAGACATGCCTAGGATTGATACAGACATAGTACAGCACTACATTCCAACAGATCCAACCATGAAGCCGGCCAAGCAAAAATTGAGAAGAATGAAGCCAGAGTGGACTCTCAAGATTAAAGAAGAAGTAGAGAAACAGTACAATGTAGGATTCTTGAGAGTGGTCAACTATCCAGAGTGGTTAGCTAATGTGGTTCCGGTACAGAAGAAAGATGGGAAGGTCTGAATATGTGTAGATTTTCGAGATCTGAACAAGGCCAGCTCGAAAGATGACTTTCCATTGCCTCACATTGACGTCCTAGTTGACAACACAGCAGGGCATGTGCTGCTCTCATTTATGGATGGATTTTTAGGATACAATCAGATTAAGATGGCTCTAGAAGATATGGAGAAAACCTCCTTTATCACTCTATGGGGGACATATTACTACAAGGTCATGCCATTTGGCCTTAAAAATGTTGGTGCTACTTACCAACGAGTAGCCGCTACTTTGTTGCATGATTTGATCCACAAAAAAGTGGAGGTTTATGTTAATGACATGATAGAGAAGTCTAAAGACCGTGAAAGGCACATACCAGTTTTGAGGAAGTTCTTTGAAAGAATCTGGTTCTACAAGTTGCGGTTGAATCCAAAGAAGTGCACTTTCAAAGTCACATCCGGAAAACTATTAGGGTTTATGGTAAGCCAGAGGGGAATAGAAGTTGATCCTGACAAAATCAAGGCAATTGTAGAGATGAAGCCTCCGAGAACTGAAAAGGAGATCCGAGGATTTCTAGGGAGGATACAGTGCATTTGTAGATTCATAGCCCAACTCACTATTACATGTGAACCAATCTTCCGACTACTCAAGAAAGAAGTCCCTACAGTGTGGAATGAACAATGCCAAGAAGCCTTGGAGAAGATCAAGAACTACCTGATGAAACTACCAATACTTGTCCCGCCAATTCCTAAAAAGCCATTGTTGTTGTGTCTCACCACTATAGATACAGTAATAAGGGCTTTACTTGCTCAATACCTAGAAGAGACTAGAAAGGAGAAAGCAATTTACTACATCAGCAAGAAGATGTTGCCTTATGAAGAGAAGTATTCACCATTAAAGAAGACATGTATAGCACTCGTATGGGCAACCCGTAAATTCAGACATTACATGCTGGCTTACAAGGTCCGGTTGATTGTAAGAATGGATCCTTTGAAGTACCTAATGGAAAAACCTGTGCAAGATGGAAAGACTGCTAAATGGGTGTTACTTCTGTCAGAATTTGATATTAAGTATGTGACTCAGAAATCTGTGACGGGGAGAGCAATTGCCGATCACTTAGCCCATTGTTCATCAGAACAAGCTGAAGAGATCCAAGGAGACTTTCTGGATGAAGACATCATGGGGATTGAAGTAGAATCATGGAAGATGTATTTTGATGGAGCAACAAATCAAAACAGAAGTGGAATTGGAGTTCTCTTAATTTCTCCAAAAGGTACACATTCCATTTTCTGGCAGACTTAACTTTCCTGCCACCAACAATGCCACAGAATATAAAGCTTGCATCATGGATCTACAAGCAGCCTTAGGCCTAGGAGTAAAAGAATTGGAGGTATACGGGGACTCAGCTTTAATAATCTCTCAGATATAGAATAAATGTAAGATCAAAGAAGAAAGGCTTATGCCTTATCATCAAAGTCTTCAGAAGTGGGCATCAAAATTCAGCAAGATCCAATTTCAGTATGTGCCGAGGATGCAGAATCAAATCGTAGATGCTTTAGCAACCATGGCATCCATGATGAATGGGCCAAAAGAATATGAAGCTAGACCGATAGTGTTGGAATAAAAAGAAGAACCAACCTACTGCATGACAATAGAAGAAGATGAGGAAAAGAATGGGGAAGGCGAGTGGTATTCAGACATTTTACAATACCTCAAGGATGGGACATACTCCCCATCTGCAGACAAGAATGACCAATTGACCATTCGAAGGTTATCCACTAATTACATCATTTGTGGTGAAAGACTTTACAGAAGATCATATGATGGAATTCATCTTCTTTGTGTAACTGCCAAGGAAGCACAGCAAATAATTGAAGAGGTTTATGAGTTAAACTATGGGTCACATATGAATGCACACATGCTGTCAAGGAAGATAATGAGACAAGGTTATTACTGGACTACCATGGAAGCCGATTGTGCGGCTCATGTTCGAAAATGCCATCAATGCCAAGTCCATGGAGATCTGAAACATATGCCACCCATGCCACTACATACAATGACATCACCCTGGTCATTCTCTACATGGGGAATAGACATTATTGGGAAGATCCACCCAACAGCGTCCAATGGCCATGAATTCATACTTGTAGCCATTGACTACTTTACTAAATGGGTAGAAGCTGCTTCATACAAAGTCCTGAATTCAAAGAAGGTTGCTCAATTCATTCAGACCAATATCATCTGCAAATACGGAGTACCACATGAAATTATCTCAGACAATGGGCAGCATTTTAAGGGAGAAAAGGAGAAACTACTACGACAGTTCAATATTCAACACCACAAGTCTTCACCTTACTGCCCTCAAACCAATGGAGCAGTTGAGGCTGCTAATAAAAACATAAGGCGAATCTTGAAGAAGAGAACAAAGAACTATAAGGACTGGCACCTACAGTTGCCCTATGCACTCTGGGGGTATAGAACATCAATTCGATCTTCCACAGGAGCCACTTCTTATTCATTGGTGTATGGGATGGAAGCAATCCTTCCCATTGAGATGGGTGTCCGTTCACTAAGGACCGTACTGGAAAGTGAAATCCTTGAAGCAAATTGGTTACAAAGCAGATATGATCAATTGTGCATGCTAGATGAGAAAGTTAAGGCAAATAAAAAATCATCATCATCAATGAACTACGTGATGACCTAATCCTTCTATCAAGGGGGTATGTAGGCAACCATGCATTGGTTCGGTCACAATTTCCCAAACCCACCATTTGCCCATTAACCAAAATTACCAAAAATTCAACCATGTCATTACACAAAAACTAAAAGCCCAAACCTTAAGCCAAACCATAAAAAATAAAAATAAAAATAAAAAAAGCCAAATCCCAAAAGCCTATACCTTAAACCGAATCCCTAACCTTCAAATCTTAAATAATTCCTAAACATAAGAGTTTTTACATCTACTTCCAAAATAAACATGTTCAAAGCCAAAAAAATAAGAAGGTCACTTTGTCTTCGGTCTTTTCTTTTTCTGTTGATCATTAATTTCTTTTGTGTTAGGAGCTTCATCATCCCTATCCCTTCTTTTGAATTTATAGTTGTCTTCATCAGGTTTTTCCCGGTTATCTCTGAGGAATTGTTTTCTCATAGCAACCATCTCAGCTTCCTTGTCAACAATCTTGTTCACCAACTAGTTAGAGTATTCTATAGTCATCTTGTGAAAGTGGACCTTGACAAAAGATTGGTCCACTCGGTCAGCCATCTCTAAACCCAATAGCATGTTCTTTATAGAAGTAGGATTTGTGTCCACAGGAGAGAAAGGTCTTCTTCTTTTGCCACCAGGCATTCCTTGCCCATATTTGAATTGCCTCAGGAGTCTGTCTCCCTTGTAGAAAGTTGCCCTCCACAACCCAACAAGGAATATGTGATCTGATCCTGGAGACCGCAATAGAGGGGGTGGGCACTTCTACCAATAACAGTCCCATTGAATTGAGGTACTGGATTTCTTGTCTAATAATTTCACCCAGTCACTCTCAGTGTGGCACTCAGTCTTGATTATAGCACTGCTAAGAAAACTGCTAGGCCCATAATTACTGGTTGTAGGCTTTGCAATCATGTCCGATCACTCCATCAGCCATATCTGCAAAGTCAAAGCACAACCTGAGAAAATCTGAGTTTCTCCACCATGAAATACAGCATCCAGTCCTAGAAGAGTTTCTGCCAAGATCAAAGGAACAGGATTATCACCATCCTTAATTTGGTTCACAACACTTATGGCTCTAGCACCCACAAAGCAGCGTCTTCCAGAGCAAAGCAAAAGTTCTCCCACAATGCATAAAGCCAAACCGAAGTTTCTCTGCATATTGTCGGTCACTCCATAGGTGCGTTTGTCAACCAGCTGAGAGATAATTGCACAAAGATTCACCATATGGCCTTAAATCATACTATCAGTAATGGAAGTGGGAAGACTGAGAGCATCAGACAAAGATTCCTTATACCAGGGATCACAAGAAACTGCTACAGATTTTTTGTTGGGATCATAGCCCAAAATAGCAGAAAATTCTTCAATTGTCGGACAGAGTTCAGCAGTATTAAATCGAAACACATGATCTTTGAGATCCCAGAATTTCACAGCAGCATGAAGGAAGTCCCACTTGATTTTGACATTCCTTAAAGCCTTGATTCCCTCTAATTTGAAGGCTGTAAAATTGGTTTTGGTACTAAAATCAAAGCTACGAACCCATCTGTTGATATCATGAATTGTTGAATGAGAAAAATTATGATTGTTAGCCATGGATGTCTTTTGCTTGTGATTATTATGTTTTGCTAACCTTTATGTAGAGATTTGTCGCAGGAGAATTCATTTAAATAAGCTGCATCAGTTCCTAATCAGGTTTGAAATAGGTTTCAGAGAGTTTGTAGCTGACTAGGAGAGTGTTTCATGATCACAAACAAAGTAAAAATCTTTCAGAAAACGCGAAAACGCGAAACGCGCATTGGAAAAGCGTGAGGAGTCAACCCACCATGGCATAAGCATCACGGCGTGGCCAAGTGCAATTCGGCACTCTAAAAGTGCCGAACGGCACTCCAAAAGTGCCGAATGGCACTCCTCATTTACCAAGTGGCATGCAGCCCCTTAGTCCTACACTCATGCAGTTTTACGTTCTAGTGCAATTTTTTTTAAGACCGTTTGACACTCAAAAGGATTTTTTTAATCAAACTAGGACATTCTGACGTGTCTAACTCACTTGTTTTCAAAAAAACATCACTCGCATCATTGTTTTCAAAATTCATCAATTCAAGTTTTTTTCAAGACTCATGGATTTATATTCCAAACTAGGGGCATTCGCCCATGGCTAATTTTTCAAAAAAAAAATCATCATCATAACCAAGATTTCCAAAAATCATGCATTCATTTTAAACTAGGGGCATTCAGCTCCACCTCATTCAAGTAAGTGCAGATTCCAACAGAGCCAAGCAAGATAAGTTTAAATTAGTACTGCAAGATCTCATCAGGTGAATTCTAAACTTGTCTTAGTTAAAGTTTCAACATGATCCGAGGTGATGCCAAGGACAAAGAGCTAAACATGGGAAATAATACAAGATTGTCCAAGGAACATGATGAGAATGCAAAATGTCATATTTTTCTCCCTTAATGTTTAGTCTTTTATACTTATTTGGTGCTTAAATGTACTCATTATTCTTATATTTTGATTTAGAATGCAAATGGAGGCATTAAGTGCAAAACGTAATTAATTGGGCAATTCTGGACAGCTTTGACATCGCTTCGTAATCTGGGCATAAATCTCTCGTCTGAGCTCGATTTAGATGATTCAAGATTCTATGGAACGCCAAGACAAAGCTCTACAACTTTCATGTTTTGAGTTTTGAGAGATATAGGCCGCATCAAGGTCTAAATTGGGCTTGAAGTTGCTGCACCTGCACTGCTGACGTTCTGGAATGTTCCTTTGCCTAAAATTCTAATACCTGATGCGGTTTATTTTCAAAAGCTTCCAAATCTGGTGCACGAAAATTCCAGCTGGAAAACACCACTTTCCTAGTTATATTAGGACTTTGTTTTATTTTTAATATTTTTCCTTAATTAGTCAGATTTGGATATTATTATTTAGAATATTTTTAGGAGATTTTGTGGGCTTGGGAAAGGGGGAATTAATGTGTAAAAGAGGGGAGGAGAAATAAGATTGGACACAGACGCCTCTCTCTCCCCTCTTCTCTAATTTTCTCCTTCGAGTTTTCTGTCATGGCCCTGCGTGGCTAAAACTTTTATACTTGGTCGAAGGAAACGGAAGCCTTGGAATCAATAAAACTGTGAGATCTAATTTGTTTTTATTGTTCAATTTATGCTTTGAATATCGGATGTTCTTCTGTGCCTATTTTCATGATTGTCTCGTTTAATTACTAGGAGGCCTACTAGTTTATTATTCGTTGCAATTTACTGCTAGGTTAGATATCAAATCCGTAATTGTTTGATCTCTCTAATTTGTGAAACAACCAAGATTTAATGATTTGCTACGTCAAAAATTATTAGATCTTAGGAAGAACGCTCGACTAAATTAAATGCAACCGCTTGTGATTGTATTGTTTAGCTTCATCAATCTCTCTAATTCTTAAGGCTGCTACTAGATTAAACCTTTAGCACTTGTCTTGGGTTGTTTAGTAGTTAGTGTTAATTAGATCGCTTGTTTTCTAATTAACTGCTACTAAGGAGAAATAGGAAAATAGTTCCAGCGGTGAATATTCAAAGTGTGAATTGATATATGCTTGCATCGATGATCAGTTATAATATTCCGATGGTGGATGTTGACTTAGACCAAGGTTTGTTCTTTTGATTGATTTCGATATTTTAATTTGAGTTGTTCCTTAGTTTTTTTTTTTTCTTAAAATTGTTTTCATTATACTCAAACCCCCCCTGTTCACGTAGCATAAAACTAGGCTAGATACTCTCCGTGAGAACGATCCTTACTCGCACTACTACATATATTTTTAGGAGTATAGGTTTTTATTTTTGGTTGCCTGCGATAGCACACCAGAACACTTCTTCTTGTTTTGCAAGAAAAATAAAAATACAAGTCATACATCATTAGGACTTCGAGTCTGCCTGCGTGTGGATCTCCTTGATCCACCTCTAGAGGATCCACCTTCAGTATTTCCTTCTTGACTTGCGAAAAAGCGAGGATCGTACTGACAATTTTCAAGTTCGAGGCTCCTAATCCTTTCCTCTAAAGTTCTTCTGGCAGCATCAACAGTTTCCATTCTATGTGCCTGAAAAGTCAGCAAAATCAAATGTTAATTTCACCATCAAGCACAGTTCAAACAAAAGATGCTCAGAAAGCAACATGGCATACCCAGTTCGAATCATTGAGCACATATTGGGAGGATTGAGTGCGAGCCAATGACTGCAACCTCCAATCATCCGCATGCTTTCTTCCACAAGATCCACATCGACTTGAAACACAACTCTACCAAATTAAGAGCCACTCATCCAGATAAGAAGAAATAAGGACGAAAAACTGAACATTCAAGAACATATTGGATTGGGCCAGGGAACATTTGGTACGTGCTCTGGCCTAGTCAAAGGCATGGAACTATACGTTCCATCAGGATTCATCACATCATACTACCATGCCTAAAAATGAGGATAAGTCTCCATGAAGGAACTAGAAGAGCTACTAGCATAGTGAGGAGAAGGAATCTCTTCCTCTTCCTCTCCCTCTTCCTTTCCTTCAGAAATAGGAGGTTGAAAGTCCAACATACAAATATTGTTACTAAGCAGAAATGTGGAAAAGGAATTTGCAGAAAAAAAGTTTGATCTTAGAAGGGAAGAGAAATACCGTTCTGCCAACCAAGCAACCTTACAGATGATCCTGGACAAAGTCAGAACAATTTCCTTCTACTCCTGCAACAATATAGCCATCACGAGCCCGAGCAATCTCTTCATCAGCCAGAAGGTCAGCCAACCGAACAGTGTGACAAGGAGGAGTTGGAATTGTGGTAGGAGGATACACATGTTTAATTTGGGGCAACACCCAATCACCAAGATACCAGTACTTTCCATGCCCACATTCAAACAATACTTGGTGGCCATTCAATTCTAGAGCCTGCTCATACTCAGCATATCCCTCATATCTAGCCCAAGGATTTAAGTTCATCTGAAAAATCACAAAAAAAAAAAAAAAAAAAAAGGAACTCAGAAAGAGAAGAGATTGAATCATAACCAAGTGCCAAAGATTTGAAAAGGAGAAGGAAGAAAGAATTCACATCATCAATTGTCAGATTGTCAATCACCAAGCGCCAAATCTCCAAAGAACGCCTGGAGGGTATAAATAAACGATGTTTAGGCAACCAATAGAGAAATCTAGAAAAATGCCAGTAACCCCCTCCCAAATTTCTGGACCAACCCCAAAATACTCATACATCCAGACCTAAAAACTTCACAACACTATTACAACATAGCCAAAAATAATTTTCCACAACCAACACATAGCCAAATAAATACCAAACCTCACCTGCCAAACAAATGGAGCCCCACCCAAGCTTGAAAGGCTCCGCCTAGAGAGTTGGGTCAAGAAATGCATCAGAATAGCGTAGGCCATGCCACCCCAGTCATAATTCTGGATTTGTTCAATTTTTCTCAAGCTCCCCAAGTAGCGCAGATTCACAGTACTGCCTAAATCCGGACACAGAAAGGTCCCAATAAAAAGAAGCATGAACATGCGAGCACCCTTAGCCATAGTCTCACATTGGGGAATATTCTCATATAGCCAAGACAAAGGAATATTATTACTCCTCATTCTAGAAGGCACTACACCTAGAAGTTTTTTGAGCTCAGTTGAAGTAAAGGAATCATTGACAAGAATTCTTTTACCACCCAACCTCAGACTGGTGATAACAGAGAAGTTATAAGGTGTCAACATTACCTCCTCAATGCTTGGAAAATAGAAGGTACAGGTTGTGTCCCAGAAGCGCTTTGCCAAGGTAAGAAGTAACTGAAAATCTTTGTACTCATGTGTCTCATGATTTAGCAAAGCTTTGAAGAAAGTACCGAAGCTTGCTTCATTGATAATGTTTTTGATGCTAGGAGACAATGGTGCCCATGCATTTTTCAACATTTGGAGACTGCCTCAACTCTTGAGACTCTGCAACATAAAAATTCAGTCTATCAATTTCCATAACTAAAACCCACATGACCAAAAACTTCCATAAAAAATATTCTCACAACCAATGCCCCACCACCACAAAATCAAATCAATGCCCCACCAAGATTTCACCACAATTCAAATTTTTCACATATCTATACACAACTACCAAATTTTTCCATAGCTATGCAAAAAGAAAAAATTCCCACATGTCCAAGATAGCAAAAAAAAAAAATTTCCCACAAGCTCATGCACAAATAAATTCTCACATAGCCAAAATCATAACCACACAAATTTTCCAAGAATCAAACATCACATATCCAACAAATTTTTTCACAAGTCAAAAACAAAGTTTACATCTACCAATAAACTTTTCCCACATACATCATGAAAATATTCATCTAAGCCTAACACAAATTTTTCACAATGCCAATACTCCCAAAATACAAACCAAAATTAATCCAACAACATCACAATCTACCTACATTGTCAAAACTCCAAGAGCCACCAACATTGTCCAAATTGCACCATAAAAAAGAAAAACACTTCAAGAATGCTCCAAAGCCAACATTCTCCAACATAACCAATCACACAATGCCCCAAAATTTCAAAACAATATCTCACCATGAAACTTTCAATAAAACATGCAACAACATTTTTCCAAGTAAAGAAACCAAAGAAAAACTCACCTTGGTGTCTACATCACAATATGGAGCATGGGTCCTAAGGTCTTGAAGAAGTACATCATCATCATGCCACTTAAATGTTGGATCATATTTCTTATCATGAGAAGCTAGAAAAGAAGATCCCTTGGAGGAAGAAGCCATTTTGATGCAAAGAAAATGGGTTTTGGAAAATGGGTTTCACCAAAAATGGGCGTGGGATGAAAATGCTCAAAACATAAAGATCTAAAGAAATATTGATGGAGATGGATGGGGGAATGTGGAGAAGCTTAGAAAGGTGTTTTGTGTGAGAAGAAATGGTGAAATGAAGAAGAAAAATCAAGGGGAAGAAGAAGGTGAATAGTGCCAATGGAGGAAGAGAAGTTGATGGAAGATGAAGTAAAAAAGAAAAAGAGAAGAGAGAAGGAAGTGGGGGGCCAAACTTTCGGCCCCCACACTTAAACTCAACCAAAAGCTGAGTCAACTCAGTCAAACTGAGTTGACTCAGTCAACCCCAAAAAAAAAAAAAAAAAAAAAAAATCTTTTTCAAAGTTTTCAAGTATCTTTCAAAACCCAAATTTTCAATTCAAAAATTTTCATTCTCAAGTTTTCAATTTCATATTCTCAATGCCCAAATTTTAAAATCAAATCTTAAGCTTTCAAAAATTCAAACCTCATATTTTATGATCAAAATTCCAAGCCATAATGTTCAAAATTCTAAGGCTCAAAATTTCAGATTTTAAGTTTCAGATTTCAAGTAAAAATTTCTAGGTTCCAAAGTCTTAGAATTTGAAACAAGAATTTCAAAACTTCGAAGTTTCAAAAATCAAATAATTCTCAAAAGAAAAATCTTTTGTCAATTAAACTTTTCTTGATAAAGTTCAAATCAAGAGTGAGCAAATGAAAATCACATCTCAAAAACAGTGGGACCATGAACACCTATCAGTTAAAGTCTAATTCTAAATCTTGACTTTTTGCAGGCAGCATTGCAAATCTAGATCGAAGTAGAAGAAGACCTTTGATCATTATTCCAACTATTCCAGATCGAAGTAGAAGAAGACCTTTGATCGACATTCCAACAAATCCAGATCAAAGTAGAAGAAGACCTTTGATCGACATTTCAATTCCAGATCAAAGTAGAAGAAGTCCTTTGATCGTCATTCCAGCAATTCCAAATCAAATTAGAAGAAGACCTTTGATCGTCATTCCAGCAACTCCAGATCAAAATAGAAGAAGACCTTTGATAATTATTCCAACTATTCCAGATTGAAGTAGAAGAAGACCTTTGATCGACCTTCCAACAAATCCCGATTGAAGTGGAAGAAGACCTTTGATCGACCTTCCAACAAATCCCGATTAAAATAGAAGAAGACCTTTGATCGCCATTCCAACTATTCCAGATCGAAGTAGAAGAAGACCTTTGATCACCATTATAACTCCAGATCAAAGTAGAAGAAGACCTTTGATTGACATCAAAATAGAAGAAGACATTTGATCGATATTACAACTCCAGATCAAAGTAGAAGAAGACCTTTGACCGACATCAAAGTAGCAGAAAACCTTTGATCGACATAGCAATTCCAGATCAAAGTAAAAGAAGACCTTTGATCGTCATTTCAGCAATTCCAGATCTAAGTAGAAGAAGACCTTTGATCGACATCAAAGTAGAAGAAGACATTTGATCGTCATTCCAGCCATTCCAGATCAAAGTAGAAGAAGACCTTTGATCGTCATCCCGAACAATTCCTTTTTCAAGATCAGGATTGAAAAATCCTTTGGTCACCACAATTGCCAAGAATCATGTCCAGAATCATCAACTACCAGCTAAGTCCGGTATTTTCATTTTTCTGTCAAAAGATAAGGCGCTAGTTCTATGTTCCAAGGTTTTAGGTTCGAGAGCTAGGTAATCTTTGAAAATTCAACCTCAATTAAATCATGGTCGCTAAAATCAGTGTCTTTGTTTTACATTGACATTCGCTTTCCAAGCTCTATCAATGAGGGGCATTCTGTAGACGCTCAATTTTGCACCCATGATTTAATTAAGGAGAATGACTTGAATGACCATCCATGTACCACAAAAAATCATAATTGCATCACACGCATCAATTGGTTATTGCATTACATGCATCAACTTGTCTTTGCATTACATGTATTAATTCATTCATTGCATATCATAAAAATGATCTTGAGATTCTAACTGTTGCAACGGTGTTTTTAGTTTTCAAATTAGGCCATTGGATCGAAAGATATCACATGATCAAGTTTGCACGGTCAACATGCATTGTGTTTAGGTAAGGTCTACCACAAATGATTAGTTTAAATTAATTCTGATTGGTTAAACTATTAAAATTAATTAAATAATTCTGTGATTGGTTGATAATTAGTGTTTAAAATAGGATTGCGTGCATAGGAATAAAAGGGATGATTGGATAACAATAAAATTGTGGATAATCTGAACTTTATCAAGATTTATTTTAGGGTATTTATCTACAAGATAATTGTTCTTAAATAGCCTGAATTATCCAAAAAGAGATGAAAAATCATAGACGGAGGATGAAAACACCTCTAGGTACAAGGACCGGCCAAAAAGCCCTAGAAGAGGAGTCCAAACGGCACCCGAACGCGAAAGAACGTTTGGAGTCCAAAGGCCAATTCGGCACTTTTGGAGTGCCGAACGGCACTCTAAATGGGCCGAATTTCCATGTATTGGGCTTTGGCCCAACGGCCTTCGGGTGACGATAATGCATACCCTTTTCAATCTTTTCGCAAAAGAATGCGTCTGGATTCACACCCTAATCGTCCGTACCTATTTTTTAGAGCCCTCTGACCTCTATAAATAGAGACTGAACCTCATAATTCAGCACTTTTTTTTTTTTTCGCTCTGGGAGGCATACGTTTTAGGCTCTCAAATTGCTCATATTTTATAATCCCTTCTCTGAGTGTTGCTGCTTAAATTAGGGTTTTTAGATTTCAAAGAGAATTGCATAAATTTCTTTGAACCCTAAAACATCCTCTCAAGAATAAGAGTGCTCATGCAAGAGGTTGCTTTCTAACCCTTTTGTTTTTATGCTTCTCTTATTATGATGATACATGCTTAATTGTCTTAAATATTCATATTTTACCTTGTTAATTTAGTTTATGAAAATGTGTTCATTGCTATAATCTGTTTCTTAGTTTTAAAGATCTGTATGTAATCAACTTTTTTTCTTAAATAAAACAGATCTACATCTTCCTTAGATGCAGATCTGAATTTTTCTTCACAATAAAACGGATATGCATCTTCCTTAGATGCAGATCTAAATTTTTCTTCAAAAGAAAACATATCTGCATATTCCTTAGATGCAGATCTGAATCTTTCTTCACAATAAAATGGATCTGCATCTTCCTTAATCAAAACTGATTTGTATCTTCCTTAGATACAGATCTGATTTTTTAATACATGCAGACTTTTGGAATAAAGAAAAAGATAGATCATGATTGTATTTGTGTTTGTTTTGTGTAAATCATGTTGCATGAATTCAAGTTAGGAGTGAAACTCTCATCTTAAAAAAACTTTTTCATTCTTTTACAATATAAAAACAAATCTGATTTTTCTGTCATAAAAAATCATTTTTTTTACTAATCAAAACAAATTTGAATTTAAAAAAACAAAAGAAGAGACTTCATTCATAAATAAATTTGTGTGATTTGATCTTTGTTTCACATGTTCAACATATCATTCATGACATGTATAAAATAGTACATTGGTCACAGGAGTCTAGAAGACCAGACTCTGTCTAGGCAGAATGGGTGCCTAACACCTTTCCATTCCGTAACTTAGCCTTCGGATTTAGATCTTTGGCTAAGTAGATCTAGCCTTGTCTTTGTTTATCATGTATTTTTTATAGATTGTAACTAGGACCAAAAGCTATGTAATTTTCAAATTTTCAAATATGTAATTTTTTATTCAATCAATGAATGGAACAATTCAATCATGTATTTATTTATTTTCTTATTTTTTTGTATTAAAAAAAAAAAAAAAGTGGCGACTCCACACCACTTACCCAAAAAGAGAGGTGCCCTAAAAGGTACCCAAATCTCTTTTTGAGGGACACTTTCTTTTTTCAAGGTCTCTCACAACCTCGATCTTTTTATTGTTGGGATCTTCTTGACAAACTCTTCTCTTTTCAAGACGACGAGCTCTTCTCTTTTCAAGATTTTTTAAGCTTAACATGATACTTCAAGTCTAAGGCTTAGATCTCTTTTGCTTCAATTTTTTGAAGGCGTAAAAACTAGGCCACGTTGTTGCCCCTGTTCAAACATGAAAAGTGTAATTGTCATTTGTTGACGACCAAAGGAATGCTCTATCATGATTGGAACTTTTTTTTTTTTTTAGGGGTGCTTTTGACGACCATGGTCATTGCTGTTTGTAATAGCAATTATCTCTTCCTTATTCTTTAATTGTACACTTAAGTCACTTCAATAGTGCTAGTTGCATAACAATGTACAAATATGCAATTGGATGCTATACATTTATGGATGTCATTTGACGAAGTGCATTCTATATGAATCATAGAGAAGTATTCTATGATATATAAAAATTGAAGCTATTTGACTATATGCTTCTTTAAACTGGTCTTTGTTAGTTGCTTGCACCATATATAATTTTTAAAGCAATTTAAAAAGATTTTGGTGAGTTGACTGAGATAGCGGAAATTTATCGAGACTTAAACTCATGACCATATTGTGAACACGATCATCTAGCATTTTAAGTTTAGGAGACTTAATAGAACTTCTCAGATTCATGACGATGAAACATATGCTACTAATAATATATATAGCCATATTAATTGTGATAATTGTAATAATTTTATAGCAATATTTTCAACATGTTCTATATATACATATTTGTAGATAATCATGCAAGCTTGATTTGCACTTAGTTATAATAAGCTAATATATGGCATGGCTAATTAAAAAGAAATAAATAAATGAGTTACCTCGACAAGAGACCTTAAATCATGATACTATTGTGTACGTACCTCGATCTTTTCATTGTTGTAGTCTTCTTGACAAGCTCTCTCTCTTTTAAGATCTCTTTTGTTAAGCTTAACATGCTATTTCATGTTTGAGGCTTTGATCTCTTTTGCTTCATTCTTTTGAAGGTGCAAGTACTAGGACACGTTGTTCATTCAAGGTTATATTTCCTTCCTTTAGGGACGAAGGTTATGCCAGGTGCTTCTATTATTACATGCCTAATTGGCTATGCATATACTACAATTTTAAGAGAGTACTTATGCTTGACATTTGATCTATCATCATACTTTCACATTCAATAAATATTCAAGCTAATGTTTTAACATCACGTCTCTTACATAACATTGTGTGAGCCATTATAGCATAATGATATAGCATTTTTTTTTTTTTTAAGAAAGAAATATTCATGATGCTATGGAAAGAGTCTAGGCTTTTCCATGATTTTTGGCCTTGGTACAAAACTACCTTATAGTAGTGTCAACAATTATATATAGATAGAGATGTGGTGGTATAATGCTATCATGTCACATACCTCTGATCTTCTTTTTAGCATGCTCTTCTTGATGAGTTCTCATTCTTAATCCTATGGACTTGACAATATATTTACAGTCGAGATAGTCTAGTTACTCTAGTCTAGTTGTTGTACTACATGTACTCCTTTTGTGCAAAGTGTTAGACTAGGAGCAACGATATCAATAAAGAAATTCACAAATAATATTAACCACAAATGTATAAAATTTTCTCTAACTTAAGGGCGATATATGTTGATGCGTCTATGACATAGCATAATACCCCTTAAGTGTTTACATAACACAAATATATTTTGGAATTCCTTCTCAAATTAAAGCAGCCGATATCATTTAGAAAGGTTTGGAATAGTGGGTCATGATTATTATTTGTGAATTCATAATCAACCATATGCTCATGGGATTTCTCCTAAAAAGAGATCTATTTTTTGACAAACTATAACATATGAGATATTGATCAAAAGAAAACAACGTTTTGCACATGTAATTAATTAGTTGTGCTTGTGCATATGCTAAAATCCAGAATTTATGCATGTCGTGCTCCATTTTAAACGAGCAATTAAGGACTTCAAGCTCAAAAATATATAGTTTCATGCTTTTAAGTACCCAAAATTGGGATCTTTAAACTTTGGAAAGTCAAAAAGCAGCTTTTCTTATTTTTAAGCCTATAAGGCAAATATAAAATTGATGATTTTTCTTGAAACTTTCCTTTCAAGTTTCTAGGCTTTTGATGGAATAATAAGAGGGACTATCTTAAAATCATTTAAGATTGACAGTAAAAAATAGGCCTATTCCCACGCAAATAAATTACACTCAATAAAGTGTTTAAAAGGCTTTGAATCCCGATGCGTTAGCCTATTCCTTTACGGATGTGAATTGAACCATGCGGAGTTCTTGTGTGAGATAAATAAAATGCATTATTTGAGTTATGGTGTAAGAGCAAAACTGATTTGTGATTTGCCTATGATTGGCCTTGTGAACAATGGTTTAAGTCCAAACTAAAAATCATTTGAACTTCTAGTGAGAGCTTAATTGTGTTTTACGTGGCTATTCGGATTAGGACAAATTGGGTAAATGGTCGCAGTTTTCTACCCACCACCTTTGGCGTAACAACATTTATGGGACATAAATTTTGATTTGATTCCATATGGGATACACATAATTCTTCTCCGCAACAACAGTTATGGTAAATATTTCAAAAGAATTTGATTTGTTTTCTACTTTCTACCATTTTCATAGTTGACTTCCTTAATAGGCACTCTCCTTAATTGGTACTATTCTTTATTAAGCAACTTTCTAGTATACTTTCTAGAAATTACGTTGCCTAATGCAATAACGAGTATATACAATTAAAATTATATACACGGTAGCTGGCTTTCCTCAACCATTTTCTTCTTTTTATTTTTTTTATTTTTCTTAAATTTTGTAGACAATAAATGGTCTTTTAATGTGGCAAAATCGTAATGATATTGTTTTTATGCCCAAAAACTTGTATTTTCAAATGCAATTTGACCTCACCTCTTTAATAACCAAAATTTGGGTCTTTAAGCTTGGTAGGACAACAGACAACCAGGCTTATTCTAAATGTAAAGCTGGTGAGGAAAGCATTTTAATTTAGAAAATTTTTAGAGTGAGGCAATCCAATATTTTAAAAGTAGTTTAGCATGAAATAAAAAAGAAGCCACATGCCAAAATAATCATATAAACATTGTTGCAACTTGCAAATATTTTGAGAGCTAGAACGGGAAATGCATAAATTTTGACCTTAAGACCCAAGAACTGGGTAATACCCTTGAGGCCTGTTAAGGTTGCTTGAATTTTGTGGTCGTCTTTTGTTTAGTCCATGCCTCACAATGAGCCACCCACTTGATTGCCTCCACCATTAGACCCAAATGGATGTTATTTTTCTCTGTTTTAGTGGTGTGGACCCTAAATTTAAAGGCCAAAGGATTTGAGACATTGCGTCTTGGCTCGCACATCATCATCTACTTGTTTGGTTGACAAGTCATACTTTGAAGATGAAGGTGTCTTGGTGATGCCTCTTTATCTCCCCCATCTCAGCCCAATCGTAGATTAAATGAAAGAAGCATGGGTAGAATGAAGAGATGATCACAAGGTATTATCTTGTTGGGTACTCTTAGATCGGTAATTTTGTATTCATGATTCTCCATTGAACTGAGTGAACCCTTTGTTATAGGAAGAGCTAGATGACTAATCACGTTCCCACAGATGGCGCCAAACTAATGATGTCAAAATCGTCAGTTGGGTCACTTGTCCAATCCGGAGCTCTTGACGATCTTGTAGGATTTGCAAGATAAAGAGAGTTGATCGAAAAGACCACCGGGTTATGCCCGGTGGGGGAGCCTCCAATGCTTAAGTTAGTATCAACCCATATCTTTTATATATAGATGGTGTTTTGTAGTAGTTTTTGACGTACCTTGACAAATGAAGTTTTATAGGTGAGTTAGGTAGTTGTTGGACATAAATGAGGGTGATTATTACCCTAATTGTAACGTTCTTTGTCTTGATGAGAGCTTAAGACTTTTGACTGTCACTATTGAATGTATTGAGCGGTTACTCATCTTTCTTTAATGACGCACTAATGATGCAATGGTCATCCACCTTAATGGACGACTTTAATGATTTTTATGGTCTCATCAATTTTAAAAAGCAAGCCAATTAAAGAACCGAAAAAAAGTGTTGTTCCTATTTCTCAAGTTCAACTGAGGTTGAATTGATGGTGAAACTAATGATGTGATAAATAATTTAATTAATAATTTTAAAATTAAAAAATATTTAAAATAAATTTATTTTAACCGACTATATTTAATAAATAATATCCAAATTAAAAATTATAAATAGTTTTAAGTGAGTTTCATGCTTTATATATAATATTAAAATTTAGAAACAAAGGGTATAAACAATCATATTAATTTTATTAAAAAAACAACAATCCTTTTATAAAATATTTTTTTATTTATAATTTTGTTCAATTTAATTAAGAATAAAATCAATTAATTGATCTCCACTCAAACTTAATATAATTGTTAGATCTTTCTTGTAGAGTTTTATTCTAAAATAATAAAGCATCCGAATCAGATGCAATTTACTTAAAAAATGCAATCTATTATTATTATTATTATTGTTATGTAAATGCATATATGTTATTTATTAAACAAGAAAAATACAAAAAAAAAAAAAAAAAAAACAAAAACAAAAAAAAAAAAAAAAAAGAAGAAAAAAGAAAGAGAAAGAGAAGAAGAAGAAGTTAAATACTGCTGCCGCCGCCGCCCCTAAAAAATGACGAGCATATTTTAAATCTAAGGCAACTAGCAAGCATATATCATGGGAATGGAATATATTAGAAAAAACAAAGAAGTAATCTTTAAACGCAGCAAATCCAAACCCAAACCCAATCCCTCATGCTTCATCAACAGTTAAACCCCTTTCCCATTCGGCTTTTGTGAACTGACATCAACCCCATTAGACAGAGAAGCTACCGAAGGGAAAAAGCACTCCATCCACACTAGGACGACATACACCTTACATCGCAACCGTTGCAAAGACTTCTAGGGGCAGATTTGGACGGCAATGCCGATTGCAACATTGAGTTTCGACCTGTTCAACACACACACTCTCTATACATAACAGAACCGATTTAAACATTTTAGTTCCTGGTTTGTTCAATTGAACCAGGGGTTTTTTATTTTTGCTATCTTTGTTCGATTTTCTAGTTTTTGTTCACAAGTCTGTAACCAAGAAAGACATTAGGGTGCAGACCAAAACTCCATTTTGTGTGATTATATATAGTGATTAGTGACGAATGAATGGATAACATACACAACTGAATATCTTGAGAAAATTGTAATCCAAGGAGGATTTAAAACAATTGGCAAAAGGGGAAAGACATTGGACACACCCGACAACATTCTATTTATAGGATATAAAATAATTTTAAAGGTAAAATACCATAGTTTTAAAAACCGGAACTGTTAAACAATTGGAAAAGGTTCCAGTTCTCTGGTTTTGGAGGTTTTTACTAGACTTAATTAGGATCCAATTTCCAGCTTAAACAATTGAATTGGCTAGTCTAATTTGGTTTTTGAAAATATGCAAAATATTAATATTTTTGTGTAAAAAAGACATGAGCTTGTAATGATAAACAGGTTTCACCGACAAGTATATGGTGGTGTTCAATTTTACCATTTTGTTCATGTGCGTGGGGCAAGAGAGAAGATGAGTAAAGTCACATTTGTCAAAGAAAGTATTTAATTTGTGAAACTCACCATCCTAATAAGTTTGTATGGATTTAATTTTAGTAGAAAATTGGCGCTCAACCATATTGAAATTGAAGAAAAATATCAAACACATTAGATTTTAATTAAATTAGAAAGATCCATATATATTTCGAATAATAATAACAATAATAAGAATAGTACAAAATAACAATCACCATAAGTAGAGGAAGGAAGTAGCGGCGGAGTCAAAAAAAATTTTTAAGGAGGCCAAACTATGTATATAATATTTTATTTATTGCTAATACATGAAGAATGTTTATAATTTTGATTTAACATATAATATTTTCTTATGTAAAAAAAAATTTACTTCAAATAATGTCTTTGTCTTTGCCAAAAAAAAATAAGATAACTCTAGACATGTCTAAAAATATATAAGTCAATTAAATATAAATAAATAAGTAATACTACAGCTATAAACTATTTTATAACATTAAATTTTTTTTTTTGATATGACTAACCTCTTATTAGTTTTAATTAGGCCCACAATTAATATCACATTTTTATTTACTAATAATCACTCACCACATCAGCAGTTTGTAAAAAAATTTATAAAATAGTTTATATCTCTAGCATTATTCTAAATAAAATATAATTAAATTATATATGTTATACATTAAATACAATTTAATTTAATGAGCTATGTATAACATAAGAGTAATTAGAAGGAAAAAAAAAATGCATAAGTCAAAATAAGGGGTTATTATTTAAATTTATGTCCAAAATAATTTATTTTTACCAAAAATACAATAATTTGATATGCAACAAAAAAAGGATTACCAAGACCACGATGCTAACAAATGGAATCAACACATTCAGACACAAGAGCACTAGGATAGGCAGAATTAGGAGTGATGGAAGAGAGCATGCATGGAAAATCCGGATTCAATGGCCCCGCAAAGAAGAATTTTCTTAGTGACTTGGTCCTTAATGAAGAAATGAAATGGGTGAAATTCAAGGAAAACGCCGTTCCATCTGCAAAATTCATGAACTAAAAGCAAGAATTTGGTAATAGAGAGAACATGAAGAACATCATAGAGATGAGAGGAAGATGAAGGGGTATAGAGAGAGGTAGAGCAATGTGAGACCATGGGACGACCTTATCATTGCCAACATGAAGATGCTCAAAGCCACAATAATCATCATGTATAATTAGACTGGCAAGATTTGGGATGACATAATGTTTGAACTAGTTAGAGATTTGAACCGAAGTGAGCTGATGGAGGAGGGTGTTGGGTTCAAGTAGCAATGATAATAGGTAGTAGCCATATGATTGAAACCGTTTCAGATCTAATAGCAAGAACAATTGTCATGGATTTGGGTACGATTGTCCTCATGAAAGATTTGGCCACCACTAGCTTGTATTAAAATAGTCATTGTATCTTGAACCTCCATTGCGATAATGGCCACCGCAGTAAGAATGAGGACCAAAACCCTTGGTAAAAGAAGAAGGGTGACGTTGAGTAATATTTGCATGAGGTGTGGTTTTACAGGGTTTTGTAACAAAAAACAAATGAAAAGGCATCTGAGTGAAAAGCTCATGACTAAGGAGGAGATTGTGTAAATTTTTGGAAAGAAATAGGACTAGAAAAAGTGGCTAAGGTGGTGACCAAATAATGGAAATCAGGTTTAAGGCCTTTGAAAACACAAATGTTAAACTTCTGAGTAGAAATAGGCATACCAGCTGGAGTGAGTTCATCAGCAAAAGAATATGCTTTATGCGGAAATTGTGTGACCAATAAGTCACCCTATTTGAGACTTTTGGAGATGCATATGGATTTGAAAAATATGGGTATTGGAAGCAAAGGCAAGCGATGATTCAAGGGTGGCCTAAATTTCATGAGAGGTAGTGAGAGAAACAACAAGGGGTAGAGTATCGTCAGGTTTGTTGGAGAGAGAAGAAATTAGGGGACTCATTAGGAGTTGGTCTCGAAGAATCCAAGGGAGCAAGGCAAGATTTGGAGTTGTGATGTTATTGACAGGGGGACATGGGTTGGAGCCATCAAATAAAAAGCCGAGAAGGTCTTGATCTCTCTAAGATATAGAAAAATTGAGACTTCCAATAGAGGTAATTTTTGTTGGTAATCTTAATGGATAGAAAATGATAGGCATTTGACAGAGAAGGAATAAAGGCAATTTGTGGGGAAAATCAGTTGGGTGAACAATGGAAGGAGATAAAGAGGAAGAGTTGAAAGCCATGAGGATTGAGTGTGGTATGATATTTATATAACTGAGGATACAAGATAAAATATAAAACAAATAACTAAGAGATGACACTAATTCAAAAGTGCCAAGAAACTGAAAATACAACAGATAAAATTAGCTTAATATCTGAATATAGACACTCAAAAACTATTGTTGCATGCTCCTGAAACAATTATTTTATTCTGTAAATATATAAATATATATATATTTATATAACTTATTCGGATCAGATAAAAAAACAAATTGAGGCTACTAGACTGTACCTAACAAAATTGCAATTTTAAGTGCCTGTTTTAAAAGGCTGTTTCTATACAGATAAACTATAATTTAAATAAAATAATGGAGATTTGGAACAGTGGTAAGGAATTAAAAAAAAAAAAAAAATTCTCCCCTATCTTGTCTACTCTTGTCTTCTAGTAGAAAATAAAATAAATAAAATTCAGATTACCATTATTATAATCATAGTGGAATAAATTGTTTAGTAGTTTTATTTCTTCAGTCCGCACATTTGTTTGTTTGTTATTTTTTTTTTTTTTTTTTTTTTTGGATGAGTACATGTTTTCCTATATGTGTACTTCTTTAGAATAAATAAACGATAAACCATTACCTGGGATGATTGGTAAGTAATTAATCTATGAAGTGGTGATATCAGGTGAATTTATTGTAGAAATTTAGGTGATCTTCAAGACCAGAGAATAGATACACTATTGTTTCTACTAAAGAAATAATATAGCTAGACATGTATAGTATTGCTAGTCTAAAAAAGTCTAGGATGTATTAAGAACTTACAAGGTGGTACATTTCTAGCAAAATGCGGGCCACTGAGACTACCTTGCCGTAACAAGATTATTCAGAACTAGACTCTAACATATATATAACTATTTTTAAAGAGGGGATCTTGATGCATATGTAGATGAGACTTTTGAATATTTGATTTCCTGTAACGTTCCCATCCGGCTCACCTGTTTTTTGATCCTGTAAAAATAATATTCGACGCCACGTTATATCTTATAAAATTAAAAAGGAAAAAAAAAAAATCCTAAGAAAGTTATGAATACAACTTGCTCAAAAATCGCCTGAGTTTCAATTCTAACAACTAAAGGTCCATATTCTTATTTTCCAATCCAACGAAACAAAATATCAGATGATTGTGAAATTACTTGACCAAGTATAATTTTGCCAACTCATAATACAAGTCGTTAAGTTAAAGAGTTAGATCATTCACAATAAAGTTGGTAAAATAAGTTAAATGCTATTTTTATGACTTTAAACACTAAAAAACTGTCACAGCAGTGGCGTTATATCTACAAAATATTGGCAACTAGCTACAATGATCTGTTATTACTAGCAGATCACTTTAGCGAGTAGTTATAAATATTTTATTCAATTTTATTTTTTCATTTCCTTCTCTCTCCTTTCTCCCCTCTTCCTTCTCGACCATAGCACACTGTGTCACAAGACTCACAGCCATTCCCATTTATCTCCTCTCTCACTTCTTTTCATCTCTCTCCTCTCACATGGTGGCTTGGGTTGCTAGTCTCATTCTATCTTTTCGTCGCCATGGTGGTCATCCCTCATTAGTGGCTAGGCCATCAGTATGGGTTTGTGTGAGTGGTTTTGGTGGGTTGTGGCTGGGTTTCAATGGTTGTGGCTGGGTGTCGGTGGAGGCTAGGTTTCGGTTGAGCTATGACTAGGTTGAGTTGTGGCGGGGTGTTGGCAGAGGCTGGGTTTCGGTTGAGCTGTGGTGGTCAATGGGTGGTGGTTAGGCCACCGGAATTGGGGCTTCTACTAGTTGTAGTCTCAATGGATGGTGGTGATGGAGGTTTTAGGGTGGTTATTTGTTTTAGGTGTGGTGGGTTGCAATTTGTTGGGATTGTAGTGGTTAGGGGTTGTGGTTGTGGGTGGTGGTTAGGGGTGGTAATTCATGTTCGCGTGTTGGGTTCATGTCGTGTCAAATCATGAATATCCGACTATATGGGTCAACACTAACTCGATATGTTTATTAAATAAGTCAAAATTCATCAACCTTAATACGACTCATTTATTAAACGGGTGAGTCATGTCGACCTGTTTTTCAGATTTTATCAAAATAAAAAAAATTATAAAAAAAAACAAACAAATAAATATTTTTAATATAAAATTCAAAATTAACAAGTAATTGCATCACAAATAATCATTCAAAACTAAAACATGTCTCAATATCACAAATAATCAATCACAATATGTCAAGGAAAATAAATCACAACAACTAATAAGTTTATATACCTAGGGTTTGAAGGTTATATTAGTAAAATATAATTTAAACAAGTCAGACAGGTTCCATGGGTTGAATACTAACTCAATCCGTTTATTAAATGAGTCAGTCGTGTCAACCTGAATATGATACGAATCCATTAAGTCTTAACCCATAACCTGCTAATATCATGTCATGTCATATTGAATTCACGAGTAGTATCCAATTTTGCCACCCTTAGTGGTGGTGTCAGTGGCTATGGCTGTGGCGGTGGTTGTCGTGGCTGTGGCAGTGGTGGTTGTGGTTATTGATTATTGTGTTGTTTAAATTATTTTATTATGTTGTATGTTAAAATAGAACCTTTAATATTGAGTGTATTGTAAAGTGAGGTATTAAAATAAATAAAGTAGCTTTCTAACTTACTAAAAGCTAAAATTTTTAAATGCTTTGATGTGAATGTTCTTATGACTTATGACATTTTAGGAAGCATTTTTCCCGAATCCTATAACTTTGGAAAAAGTCTACCTCCAAATTAATATAGAGAAATTTTCCTCCAACTCACTATATGACAATTAAAATGATCATTCACATGTACTTTTAGTTACATGACCTCTTTAATAAGTCATGTGATGGCTTGTTTAAATAATATATATGAATAGTCTTATAAATCATTCGAATAATTTTATAAATCATTATGTAGTAAGTTGGAGAAAATTCTTTTAAATTGGTTTGGAAGAAAATTTTGTTCTATTTCTAATCCCTTATATGACATTCCTTAGAGATTTAACAATATCACTTTTGCATAACCTATTATTAGTATCACCTTTTTTGCATACCAATCATAAATTTTCACCTTTAACAATTGTAAAACAAGATGTACAATTTGTTTAGGTACACTTAATGATTGTTCAACATGCAAATTTGCCAAAGATGTGATACTTTATGTGCTTTAAGAGCACTTGCACCAGTAGGTGCAAAATAAAAAAGTTGCAAATTTTACACATTTTTGTTCAAAAACTACCCACATCAGTCTGTTTGAAACATTGTTTATATGCAAAATTGTTACAATAACCGTGCATATATGCAAGGTTATTGTAGCTTTCTATATGATTATTTTATTTTATTTTTCTCTCTCCACTCTCACTGAACAGATTTTTTCTCTCTCTTCCCCTCATCTCTTCAATGTCCAAAAGACCACCTTGCCTAGCACCACTGCAACCCAACCACCACCAAAACCCATCCATTACAACATCATCAAAATCCAAACACAATCAACCCAAAATCAAAAATCCAAACACAATCAATCTAAAATTAATGAAATCAACTTAAACCCAGCCCAAACCCAACTGAAATCAGCCAAAACAAACCTCCAATAGAAAACCTAACAGCAAACCCATTTGGAAAATCCAAATCAACCCAAAACCCAAGATGCTACTGCCATGGAGGATTGAGTGGAGTGCTCGATGCTGCCATGAGAGAGAAAGTGGTGATGAGTGAAGGTGAGGAGTGCTCATCCATGGAGACTAGTGGGGAGAGTTTTCAGATTTGGGTATAGAGAATTTTTTTTCATAAATGAAAGAGTGATGAGTGACCGTTTTCAAAATAAAGAGAGAGCGTATGTGTGTGTGGGTACATGAAATAATAAAAATGATTATTTAAAAAAAATATAGTGTATAATAGACAAACTAATATGAATGATTTTGCAAAATATTTGTGTAAGAAAAAATAGGTCGTTATGTTAAAATAGAAAGAAAAATTTAAAAAGATTGATGTTAATGCTCTAAGAGTTAGGAATTAGTTGATGCCTACATAATCTTTCTTCCATCTTTCTTCTCTCATCCTACAAACCCACAGAGAAAGATGTTTCTTCCACTACTGAGGCTAGATTCAGCCTAGAGACTATATGCACTCAGGGTTGATGCCTATAAAATTCTAGATTTCTCTCAGCAAACACTCACACAGATGTTTCTGCCTCTACAAAAGGAAAACTAGCTAGCCATTTTATATATGTCGCAGTGCCTAGCTATATATTATTCAGAGTTGTTAAGAATATTTATTCTGGGAGTTAGGGTTACTGTTACATTTTCTGACATCTTGTCTCCTAGCTTATTATCTAAAACACTGTATATCTCATAGAGTCACAGTTGCAATAAAAGTATAAAACTATATTAGGGACCTTATTTGGGAACACCAAACATATCCTTCCAGTAAAACACTGAGATGTGGAAGATGAAAGACATTCATCAATTACAACAGGAAGTCCTCCTATGAACTTCTCTGTTTGGTTCCTACCTTCTTTTTTTCACCAAAAGTAACATATATAATCGTGGAGCAGTAAATCAATGACTATATCTCTCATACCTAGTTTTTGAGTTTCAAGTTTTATTCCACGGTGTATGTACTCTACATTTTTATGGCTCTCATGTGATTACTTTCCAACTCATAATATGTAATAGCTATGGAGTTTTATGGATGAAGATATTTTCGAAAAGAAATGTGCTAGCTGGTACATAAATTTAAAGTTTAGTAGATCAAGCAAATCAACAGCAATGTCTGTACTTTTTCTAAAGTAACAAACTTAGCAAGGTATTAGGAAGTTTTTTAAAACCACAATGATATAGAAACACCCTACAAACTCTACTTAAAAGTTATGATAACTTTTAAGAGAAAATATGATAAGTTATACTACACGCAATATATTTTTTTAAGCAATGTAGGACAATTACCTCTTCCCTTTTTAAAAAAAAAAAAAAACAACACACATGCATATACAAGGGAGATGAAATGAAATTCTAACGCAAAAACATACTATAAACTCCACTAAAAAACTATTATAACTTTAAGAGAAAGTGAAGTTAATAACTATACTTGATTATTGGTATACAATTTGATTGTATAACTGGCATACTTTTAATAACTATAAATTTTAAAGTTTTAAACCTGTGAGGTGTGGAAGGTAATCATTTTCATTTCATGATTTATATTGAATATTACATATTTGAAAGTGTATTTAGTGTCAAATTATTTAAAATTTTAAATGATGTGATAGTTTGTATTATGTTAGATTTAAAAAATAAAATCTTAATCGTAAAATAGACTCTCTCTTTTACAAGTAAAATGAAAAGGATCTTATTCCACAGAGTATTTCACCTTTAATATCTCATGGGGTGACTTCACTTCAACTATTAATTATACTAACAAGCATAGTACGAAGTTCAGAGATAAACCAAAACACAAACAAGACTCAAAAAGCCTTAATCGAGATTATTATTCCTAAACACAAAGAAGGGATGTTGAGCTTCCTGTATAACTGTCACGACATACGGAACACACTCAATCTAATCCAATGTATTACAATTTCCCTAAAATTCTTGAAGTCTTAGTTAGAGCCTACGATGCACAACAGTGCTTTGAGCTAAATGACATTATAACTAGGATGATTTTGATACCATTTGTCACAACATGAAGAACACATTACACACACTCATCCAATCCAATTTACATAATTTAGGTATCACAATAATCTAATAGTCTTAATTGAAAATTCCAAATTTCTACAAGATACTATTATATCTTTGACTGTCCCTTTTATGTTTCGAACAATAGCTTTATCAATAGAAGCATGAGATGATGAGAAGAATAAATCTGAGAGTTACTCTCAATCCCAATAGCATGGATAAAAGTTGATCAAACCTGCTTAATCATCAGAGGATCAATGGCTATACATATATTACGTACAATAAACCACACCAGTCCAGATCTAGATTCTTATTCAAAAGAGAAAAAAAATCAAAAGTATAAGCATTTTTGAGTAAAACACCAAAGTTGTTTTAGTAAGCATATTACTATCTTATTTTATAGATATTTGAAGGACCGTTTGAGAGGTTTTCCCTTTTAAAATTAAAGAAAACCAAAATGATTTCAGTTACCAAATAGCTCTAGTTGAAATGGTGTTTCCTCTCCTTGCAAGAACATCGTAGAGTCAGATTTGGATGCATGACACATTAAGTGTGTACAACTTAAATTTTTTTTTTTTTTTTTTAAATAATAATAATAATTCTCTAGAGATCCGTCTTCTTCGTAAGACAATAGCCTAATAAGGAAATATTACTGCACACGAAGCTTTCATGTATATGGACAAATTGTAGTATGTATATTGAAACAATACATATATAATCCTAAATAAGTTTGCATCAAGAGCACATAATAGAGTTTCTATATAGAAAGATGATAAGAGTCATGGTCTTACCCTATCTATATATGTAGATGAATTATGACTCTAAATGTAGACAACTGAAGTATCCATCATAACATATATGTCAGAACAAGATAATGTAATTTCGTATGATCCACAAAAACTCTATCACAATGATTGCTTGCAAACTTAGCCCAAGTAGCTGATATATATATAGTCATTGAATAAAATAGCATTCCTCTCATAAATAGTATAATAAAGACTGAAAAATTGCACCTTCAATCTTGTTCAAGTGTATAAAGGACAAAAGACAATCAAGTAGAAGAGAGTCCATGACAAACAATACGGATGCTTGCAAGTTTTCTACACATTTATGATTTTGTTTAAACAAATTAAAAAAGGTAAGCAAATTCTTTAAAATTAGATAAACAATCTGTTAAAATGTAAAGCAAATGCATCATATATATAAGGTTGATCCGGTTCCACCACAAGGGAATCATTATTATATTTTTAAAGCACCAATATTGGAGAAAGAATTGATGAGGAGTATAATGTTGTCTTCTAAACTGTGAGAGTGAATATAAAGAAGCACATGCATAAATTCAATTATTTATAAGTTATTTCCCACGTAGATACGTATATAAATCACATGCAACGTATGATATATCACATGGTCATCCATGGGGAGCACAAAATCTCGCAGAATCAGGAAAGAGCCAAAATAAGTAAAAAGTAAACAAGGCATATTTTAATTAGGAAGCTACAAGAACAGTGTTTTTGGCAAGAGAGAGAGAGAGAGAGAGAGTGAAAATTGTTCCCCACTCTAATCATGGAATCTAATACTAGTGAGGGTAGGTAAAGTTAATTAACACAGTTTTACACTCCAACTTTTCCCAAGATTATGCAAATTAGGGTTTTGGGATCTAGGACTAGGGTTTTATGAATAAAATGAGACCCCAAGACCTACAACCTAGGAGGGTCTAGTCTCAGTGTCATATAATTGTCCACTTAACTAATCTGTTCAAGTTATTTCCAACAACTTATTAGATCCAATTACTTAATTTTCATGAAATTAAGATGAAGGACAATTTTATACAAATACTATAGCAACTGTATATGGTTCCTAAACCTCATAACAATTCAATAATATACAGAGTTAGTTTGAGTGAGACAAAATTTACCATTAATCCCAAGAAGGCAAGGCAATTAAGCTGCTTGCTTGGAAGACTTTGCTGGGTCTTCGGCTTTAATTTGATTCCTTTTCTTCTTCTTCTTCTTATACGGAATTCCTCTTGCTTTAGATTGACACTCCTTAACTTCACGCAAATACACCCTAATAGCTCCATTTCCGAACGGGTTTGTCTCCGGTGAACCACCATGTTCCTCATAGGCAGCTCTGAGGCGTCCGATTAGCGCGTCGAGGCTCCCCCAAGCTTGCCTGAGAGGACAAGTGCAAGGAGCAGGAGGGTCAGGCTGACCAAAGAAGACACAGCCATGTAAATGAACCTTGGTCTTTCCGAACTGGTCAAGGTACCTAAGGAAGTCAAGCACATGGTTGCAGTTGCACTGTGAGAGAGAAACTGGGGGCGTCTGATTCCTCAAGTACTGACCAAAAGTGTTCCAGTCTCGGCGCTTCTGCGACTCGTAGCGGCTCAAAGGTGGTGGTGCTGGTGGTGGTTGCTGTTGCTGTTGCTTCTGAGGGGTAGATCGTGAAGAGCCTTCTGCAGAATCGTTTAGTCTCTCACTGGACATGATTATTGGTGGAGGATTGTTAGTGTATTTTTGGCAAGAAATGACAGGGAAAAAGGGGAAGGAAGGAGGTGCAAGAATTGTGATAGTGCAGTGGAGATTAGAGAGAAAAAAAGATAAAAATCACATCGATCTTGGGGTCTATTGAGGAGACATGTCATGGGCCCATTGAAGGTGCTTTTGTTCCTCTTTTTCTTCTGTCTCTCTCTCTCTCTTATTTGTTACATCTTTTCTTTATTTTGCTGAATACTCTTATTTGTTTCATCTAATATAAGTGTGTGACACTATATGCACTAACTATGATTTTATAATTCTATTAATCTAATAATAATATTATATGTCATCATCATATAATCATTATAGTTTTCATTTCTTAGAATGCCGTGACTAGGAAGTCGGTGCTAATGCTGTAGTATTGGTTAGTGCAATTAAGACTCGGTCCAATGGATTTTCTTAGAGCATTCAGATTTTTGTTAAAACCACTCCTCACTTCCTTGTGTATGTATTTGTTTCTTTAAAAAATGTATATGTTAGTTTAGCCAAAATTTTCCTTTTATTATATAAAACAACTTACATTTTGTATTTTAATTAACTATTTGTCAAATCACCTATATTAGACTCTTTATTCTATCTTCTAAAAAAATTTCTATTCTAAACTCTATTACATTAAAATACTCATTTTCATCCATTTTTTTATTATTTCCTTAACAATTATTATTTTCATCTTTTTCTTTTCTCTTTCAGGTTTCCTCAATTTTTTTAAGCAAACAAAGAGAGGCTTAGGATCATTGCAATCCAAATCAAACCCACAAATCAACATAGAGACTTACACATTCATCCCTATAGCAAGGCGTGGCCAAGGAATTTTAGTCTTTGGCAACCCTAAACTCAGTACCATTTTGTTGGATATACATGTATGAATAAAGTTTCACATTAAATAATAATAAAAAGGGTGAGTGGTTAATATATTATAGTTGAACTTAAATTGATATGTTTAAGCTTTTGGATAAAGTGGTGTATCTATATGTTAAATTAAACTCTCCTCAAAGTGTTATTACCCCCAACAAGTAGTATTAATCTATTAGAGCCCATATTAGTGTGCAACAAGATGTCAAAATTCCATTTCGTCACTTTATCCAGATATTGGGACTTGTTCAATTGGAACTTGTGGCATGGAAGGGCATTCCACACCCGAAACCTAAACTGCAACAAAAGGGGGAAAGCTCCATCGCCAATCGAGTGAACTAGTTGGAGCATGGATGGCGGTGCGTGTTCTTAGAGTCCACACAAGTTTATATCACACAAGGCAAGCCCATAAAGCCCATATAGAGATTATTTTCGAAAAAGTCCAACAAAAGAGTATTGCTAATGTTGTGCCAGATCATGGTGTGACATGTGATTCCCATGGATGATCTAAGAAATTCCCATGGTTGAAGGAAAAAGGTCATTTGCAAGGGGGAACTACAAATAGGCAATGATTCACATGTGATGAGAGATTATTGAGTATATACATGTAGGCGAAGTCCAAAAGTGACATACCTATATGTTATATTAATCTCAAAATTGGAGTCTCCCCAAGAAGTTAGTACCCGCGCACATTTTATATACCAATATATGGAAGATCCATAGTCAGCTCAACCTTGACAACCCATTGGAGAGAGAGAGAGAAATAAATAAGAATTGTAGCAAAATTTTATTTTGCCTAATGGGTGCATAAGCCAATGTCAGGTGTTTTTGCAGTTCATTAATCAAATTTGGTGATTTATGATATTTTGCCTAAGCCAATATGAATGCTCTCATTCCATAGATTACTTTTCCTAGTGTTAGGAAATAACTAGGTCTACTACTACTACTACAAAAAAAAAAAAAAAAAAAAAAAAAAAAAAAAAAAAAACCAACGGTCTACAAGCATATAAAACGTTTTAACACGTAAAGTTTGTTTGGATACCGCTTATCGTGAAAACTGAAAATACTGTAACAAAATAATTTTTAAATGTGTGAATAGTACCGTGGGACCCAATTTTGAAGAAAAATTTGCTGAATTAGACAACTTGTGGGTCCCGTGAACAATGCACGGGACCCACTATATTGGACACAAACGCACTAAAACTAAATTTCAGCACAATCCAAACGAAGGCGTAATTGTTAATTAACTCGATGAATAAATCAACTAGTAGATAAAATTATATTCTACAAGAGAGGAAGGTTACAGTGAAAAGTTATTACCACCATAAGATCGATTCATCAGCCATCCACTAATAAAGTAATGATGGCCGATTATTCAAAATGATATCTTAATGTCATTGCTGAGGTTTTCTTGATTTTTTATTCTTATAATATTTGGTGGGGGTTTTTTTCTTTCTTCCTCTTTTTACACTTGATATTGATGTCTTTCATCCGCGTCTCTTTTTTCAAGATCTACTCGAAATGCTCATAAAAGCTAAGGAATATCAGAGGTATCCTTAAATCCTGTATGCAAATTCTAAGCTCAATGTCAGGTATTCGAGTGCAAGTACATGCAAGAAACGACAACATTTCATAATCATCCATGTATGCCCAGAATGAACCTATACATATATTACCTATGCAACAAAATTCATTGTTAGGTTCTAAAAGTTTAGAACAATTAACAAATTGTGAACACAAACTTATTTAGATATAAATCCTAGAGTCTATAAGCATTATTAGATAATGTTCAAGGTGATACAAGTAAAGATTCAAGAACATACAAGCTGCAGAAAGAAGAATTCGAAAACTGCCTGGTTCGACCGATCGAGAAACATGCTCGAACGATCGAAATATGGGTCTGCAAAATTTTAAGTTCAGCCCAATAGTAGTTCAAGCTCAAAAAGAATTAGGGTTGCAGATCTACTTCTTCTAGTATAGAAAGGAAACCATAGGCACATTTTATAATGACTTTGGAGATGCTCTTATGAGATCTAAAAGGTTCTGTGCCTTTCTCTATCAAAGTCACTACCGAATATTACTCTCATATCTTTAGAACCGGTAGATCTGAAGTTGCTAGATGAAATTCAACAATTGCTAATGATCTAAACCTTCAAGGGTGGTCTTGGAGTCACAAACTGGAGAGTTTGTGTTTTTTTATCACAAGTGTGAGTGCTTATGTTGCAAAAGCCTAATAAAGAAGGAGTCCGTAGATTCGGAGCTTGCACGTAGTCGTGTCAGTAAGTTCTACATGTAGTAACAATAGGATGTTAGTTATCTAAGTCTTATTGTAAACTTCGATTCTCTATAGTGGATTTACTTTTTACTTTGAGAATAGCTAGGTTAAATCCTCCCCAAATTTTTTACCATTTTGGTTTTCTTGGGTCATCATATCGTTGTGTTATTTACTTTTCCTTTGCTTTACATAATATGATTGTTTTGTTTTAACCTAGATCTAAATAATAAACCTAAGTATTCACTTGGTTAATTAATTAGGTTAAACAATCTAGTTTACAGGGATCTAAAAACCTAACATTCAGAATTTGTAAAAATTCCAGTTACAGATTCTAAAGGTTAACAAGGAACTGTGTTGAATTAATCTTTAATTTAAACCCACAGGAAATTGTCTTAAAGTTCAACCAAGTGGGAAGGATTTCTTTTTTATGGATGAGAAAGTGGGGAAGGATTTTTGCTGTTGCTGCAAATGGATGTGGGGTCCGAAATATTGTTAATCAGCTTGTCAGGTTTAGCATATTAATTAATAATCAACTAAACGCGTTTGGTTATAGTATACTTGTGATTCTCTCTTTCTTTCTTTTCATTTTTTATCTTTTGAACAGAGTGAAGGGTGAAAAAAGGTACCTAATGCATTCGATATATACGTTTTTTTTTTTTTTTTTTTACTCACAACAAATGAATCCCGTAAAACTATAGAACTCACACACTGTGAAAGAAATATTGTACGTACGTAAAACATGTTAGCTTTACATAAAGAAATTCTAGAGACACCAAAAGTTCCATGTAATTTTTAACACCATATGTCTCTTTTTTTCTCTAAGTTGGGGTGAAGTGGGGGGTTTAAGGGGGGAGTGGTGTGGCCCCACTAATGTAACGGTTGTGAGATGGGAGTCATTTTTGAGCCCCCAAAACAAGTTCTTTTATGACTAAAACTTTTAACATAATTTGTTAAAGTGATTGATAATGAGTTATTTTGAGAGATAATTACAACATGCTGCTAACCCCGCAGTTCGAACTCTTTTCTTCTTAGACCCCAAGCACTTTATATATGGGGAGATGTCAATTCAGTTACAAAGTCTTTGGCAATCGATAATGAGTTATTGATAATTGCTTTCACATGGATTTACAACTTTTTTTTTTACCACTCATAATCGATTATATTAAAGTTATGACAAAAGTTATAGCACAAAATGGATCTCCTCCAAAACATAAGAATGACAGTTTTATGTGAGAGCATGTGAAAAAGAATGTGACTTAGCAACAAAAGCAATGTGAAATAGCATTTATATGTAGTTGTGCCCACATTTTACGTGATTCTTCCCCTTTTATCTAAACATCTATGATTTCCTTTCACTACCCTCGTTAGACCGAGTTTACAAACTACCTCTCTCATTTCTTATCAATTATCAGCTATCATATTTTTTTTTACCGTCTTCATAATACAAAATTTGGCTTCTTTATTTTTATTTTACTACAAAGCCATTGTTGAAGACTGACATAGCAATAATATGAGATAAGGGGTAGGTAAAAGTAGAAAAATAGGTAACAAATTTGGAAGTTTTGAACAAAAACCATAATAAGAACATACCCTTCTCGGACAAGCGAGAGAGGGCAAATGAGGTGTGTGACTTCACGGCCGAAGGACTAATTAGCGAAGCACCATGTTATTGCTCAAGTCCACAGGAGGAGGCAGTGGTGGATATCAAAGACGAAACATTCTTTGAAGGAATCTGCTATAAGCATTCTTTTTCTGCTTTTTTGTATAAATTTTTTTTTTTTTTTTTTTTTTTTTTTTAATGGGAGAGAGATAAGTCTATCAACATCAACTTTAGTTTGGTTTATAGACTTATCTCTCTCAATTTATAAATAAATAAACATAAAAATAATGAACTCAAGTGCTCAACGAACTCCTTCAAAGAACGCTGCCTCCTTAATATCCACCACTGCCTCTCCTCAGGATTTGAGCACGAACATGGCCCCTCCATTGTCTTTCAAAAACCCACTTTCCTTGGAAAAATAAATTAGAAACAAGTGGCTCTTTTCCCATTTTACAATGTTTACTTTAGGGAGAAGTGCACAAAATCTCCTAGTGGTTTCTTTGTAAAACATGGAGCTCGAGTATAACACTTAACTTGCTTAAAGTGCAGATTTTTGGGCAAGTAGTTAAACAATTGTGAAAATAAATAGTGCATTGTTCATGTGATGACATATGTCTATATTTAGAGTTGTATTTTTTTCACATAAAATAATACCACATAAGGATTTTGTGTTACAATTGAAAAAAAAAAAGATTTATTAGTAAAACATGGAATATTAGTAGTACGAACAATAATTTCATTATTAATTATCTTTCCAACTCACAATACCACATGTTAAACTTTCATTTCTCAAAAAAAAAAAAAAAAAAAAAAACATTTCTAAATTGAGTAAAATCTTTTATTTTCTTCTTTTATCAATTGCATTTATTTTTCTTTTTCTTAATATTTCTACTTGTATTAGGAATGTAGTAACTCTAGAATTGAAAAAGATCAAAACAATAGTAAATCATTATTTTATGCCATAAAAAATGTTATAAAGAAATTCTTGATAAATTTTTTGGTGTTGTTATATTTAATTTTTTTAATGATTTTAGTTAGTGAATTTTTTTTATTTTTTTTTTATTTTTATGAAAGTAAATAACTCTTGTATGCAATGAGTTAATTCTTTTCAATCACTTCTTGTTATTCAGACTTTGTACACAATTATCAATAGAGATGTAACTCAATCGAAGACTAAGTGAACCACTATTGATGTAAAATGAACAAGCTATTAACATGAAAATGGGAATGAATATCATATTTATTCAATATACTAAGCATTTAAACTTCTATTTCATTATTGAAATACTTTATTAGTTAATTTTCAATATTTCCCCTTAAAATAGAATCCTAGTTTCACCGTAGGGCAATGCCCGTATAAAAATTAATAGGACTTTACTCATTTCAATGATAGGTTATTCATAAATCCAGACCGTGATAATCAATTAATTTTACACAACATAGAAATTAGAAAATTTCAAAAATTACTTAAATTCAATGAATTATATATATGTTACTTGTGCGGTGTATAATAATATAAACTAGTCGATAACTCATGCAATACATGAAAAAGTTTAACATAATAAGTTTTTTTTTTAATCTAAATATGAAATTTGATAATGATGATAAATATAAATAAACATTTATTATGAATGTGTTTGCAAATAGAACAATATAATCTAAGCATAAAATTGAGTAATTTGTGAACATGGCGATGATCATGAGCAATTCTAGTGAAGTAAATTTAGCTATTGAATCAACTATATATATCCATAAAAAAACAAAAAACAAAACAATAAAGAATCAACTATATATAAAATTTCCATTTTCAGGAAAAATAATAGGAGAAAAAAAAAAGAATAATTGCTTTAAAATGACGGAACTAATGTATAAAAAAAAAAAAATTTTTTAAAAGTTGGAAGAATACACCAAGACACTGAAAAGAGAAATTGATGCAATTTGAAGGACATCATTGTGAGATGGCCAGATGGATGGGTCCATCACTCATCAGTATATCTGTATATGCCCCTGATGCATTATAATGCTGTTTGGAGTTTGGCGCTGCCTTTTACATTCATGCACCTATTGTTTGTTTTTTTATTCCAAAAAAAAATTAAAAAATTAAAATGTACCTATTATTTGGCTTTGTATTGTGCCCCTTGGAGAGTTTCATACACTGCGAAAAGAGATCCCAATCACCCTTTTTATATATATAAGCAAGCATAATTTAATATGCTAAATTCTTTTTATAGTAATGCAAGCCACTAAATTCTTCTTGCCGTAATGTTTTTTATATAGAATAATTCTTCTTATCGTAAATTATATTATTAATTCGTAATATTAAAAATACAATAATGTAATTGACATAATATTATTTTTATATAAAATTATTATTAAATATTTATTTTTATTAACGTCAATCACTATATATGAGCTGGAAAAAGATGATAAAAATTCTTGTCCTCTTGAACGATATATTGTACGGGGATTCTTGCCCCAGACGACACGGCAAATTAATTTTATTTACTGTATAGTACGTCATGTTTGTTATGACTTTCATGCTCAGAATTGAAATTTATATATGAACTATGCTAGTGTCTTATAAAGTGACACAATTTGTGTCACAACTCGTTCACGTGGCAAATTTTGAATGGTAGAGGGGTTTCTCCATATGAACCTATCATCACCTATTTACCTTTTACAACTCGTGGCGAGTTGTGACACAGGTTGTATCACTTTATGTAGACATGGTAAAACAGGTTAGAATTTTCTAACCCGATCTGAAAAATACCTGACCCAAACCCGATTTCTTTGACTCGAAGCAAAAACGGATTGACTCGTGACCCGATCTTACCCGCGACCCGACCTGAACCCGAACCATTTTTTAAATACTTTTTTTTTTGGTAAAACAAATAAAATTAAAATTAAGACAATATTGGTTTAATTGTTTATTATGAGTTTTAAGGAAACAATTGATACATTTACATAACTGCATGCAAATTAATTGAAAGATAAATTGTTGAGCATTCTGTAATGAGTAAAGATTTTTAGATATCAAATAGTAAAGTACATGCCAAAATAATCTAGTTACAATAGAATTAAAAATATAGATTTAAAATTGTAGACATGTGTGAGAAACATTCAAAAGTGTGAAAATAATGAAGCCAAAGTATCAAATTAGCATAAATTATGAATGCATAGACTTATTTTTTTAACAATTTATGTCCAAAATAAATGGCTTTTCAAAATAAATGGCTTTTCAAAATAAATTATTATATTTCCTAGAGTGTGTGTTGCTTAACAATAATATGATATTCATAAAAGAGACCATGTATAAATAAGTAAGCAATCAAACTTTAATGTATATCTCAATTGAAATAGAGTGCCAACCACAATTGATAATAAATTATAAAATTAATTTTCAAGATTGTAAATTTCTTATATGTTTTTATTTTTTATCAAATGAGTTATCTAATAAGTCATTTGTAATTTTGTTTTATATTTTGGAATGTTGATATTGTGTAGAAATAAAACTTGTGTATTTGTTTTACTTATCTTTGTGTTATTTTGTTTTAGATAGTAATGTTAGGATTTGTATAATTTTAAAATTATTGAATAAGTATTAATAAGTTTAACTGAGTTCATTCTTGATATAAGTGATGGATTCAAAATAATGCATTTTACATCAAGTAATTTGTTGCATAACTTTCCAAATGGCAAATACATGTTGTTTTCTTTAAAAAAAAAAAAAAAAATCATGTGAAAAATACGGATCAACCCAACCCAACCCGACCCGATCCGCAACCCGATTGACCCGAACCCGTTTTAAACCTGCTTAAAATGACCCATTTTTGACCTGTGACCCGTTTGACTCACAACCCGATTGACCCGACCCGAACCCGACCCGACCCGCTCATTTTGGCATGTCTAACCTTATGTAATACTAGGGGTGTCAATTCGAGTTAGCATGACAGGTTCGTGTCGTGTCGAGGTAGGGGTATTCGACTAAATTGATCAACCCTAACCCGACCCATTTAATAATCATGTCATGATCCTTCAACCTTAACCCGACTTATTAATAAGGCGGGTTGACCTGACCCAACCCATTTGACACACTTAATAAACAAGTCATGTTGGATTGACACGAATTTAATACAATTCATTTCAACTAGCATAATATTAAATATAACATCCATCTAGAAATAATTTTTTTTACATCCCAAAAAACAGTGCATACACTTCAAATCTTCAACCCACATTCAAAATAATATAGTTCAACAAAAATATAACATTCATCTAGAAATAAGTTCTTTACACTCCAAAATAAGTGCATACACTTCAACCCAAATTCAAAATAACAAAGTTTAACAAAAATAAAATAACATAGTTCAACAAAAATATAATATCCTTGGAACTTGCCAAATGCTAAATATCAATATTGAAAGAATTTGAGCAAACAGTAGACTAATCCTAACTATGACCATGATTACCATCCATAGATTCTTTGTTGATGTCCAAATTCATAATATCTTCCACAAGCTCATCCAATTTCATTTGTGCAAGTTCTATGCCAAAAAAAAAAAAAGTATTAATAGTTCTAAGGTCTGTAAAATTTCAATTTCCAATTATATCCCTTGTAAATTTTTATAATTACTCATTTTTCTTTTTAAATTTAAAATATATGTTGGATATAAAAAGTATTTGGCAAATCTAAAATAAAATAAATATTTATTTGTTATACGAGTTAAACAGGTTGTGTTAAATGGGTCATTTCGAGTTGACACAAATAAATTGACGTGTCAAACGTGTCTATTGCGGGTTACGCGGGTTGACCCGCTTATGACACGTTTCTTATCGTGTCGCTTTCGGGTTGACCCGTTTATAACCCAAACCTATTAAGGCCCAACCCTAACCCGAAAAAACCCGTGTCGAATTCGTGTCGTGTTCGTAAGTTGGATCAAACATTGACACCCATATGTAATACTTCCTAAGTTCCTAACTCTTTATTTATTGGTTCGTTTGCCAGTGAGGTCCAGTTCTGCTTTTGAGTCACTTCAGTCTATTATTGAATAGATTATTTATGACTATTATAATACTATCATATACCAAGTATTTGTAGGAACATTGATAGTACGTGCATTAGGAATTCGTATGAAAGTTAACAGCAGAAGTTTTGTCGATGGTAATCTAAAGAAAGTGACTTCTCCTTAAAATTACTTCAGGAATAACTTGTGTCTAATGACCAGTTATTACTGGACACGTTAGGATATGGACATATGTTTAAGAGTAGGCACATACTCGCATCGTAACGTGTCCAGTGGCACTAGCCACTAGACACAAGCTCCCCCCAGTTACTTCTAGTTACCTGAAAAGAAAAAAAAGAAGAAAGTTACTTCTAATTATTACATTAATACATTTGTAAATATAATTTTAATGTCGCGAAAGTATGAAGAAAGCACACATAATACTCTCTTTGATGGACAAAAACTAAACTGTTAGTTTCTGGATAGTAAACCTCAAGTTCAAGAGGAATTCCTTAAATCCACAAGGTAATAAAATTGGAATCCACCAAAGAAGAAAATTGACAAAACGTCTATATTTTATTGATAATAATCTGAAAACTAAATTCCCTTTGGAAGTTAAAATGAGTTTAAATAGTAAAAACAAAACCTAGGGCAACTAGAAACCCTAAGGCGGCTACGAAAGTATATAAAACCTTAATTTGACTAAATGACATTAAAAACACTTAAAAAGAAGGAAATAAATAACCTAAACCTAAAATAACAAAAAAATCATAAAAATACTATAATCAAATAATTACAAATATTAAATATTAAACCATGTCCTACATCAGACACCTCCACTTGAAAACAAACTCATCATTTATGGTTGAAATCTAAAATCTTCCGCTTCAAATAAACATATACTTTGAATACTTTAATAACTTGATCCAGTTTTGAAACTTGAATTCTTCATAAAGTGTAGCATAAAATTTCTTCTCATCTACTTTCAATTTATTTGCAACATTAATCAACAAAGGGTTGATAATAAAAATAAAATTTTCTACTCCAAGAAAATCAACAATATTTAACAAATCAACATAATATTTAACAAATCAACCTAAACTTGGGGGTTGTGGATGATGGACTCATCATAATATTTAACCTCAATTGGATCTTTCACAATATTCTTAATAATTACCATCTCTTGATTTTTGTCATTATCCACAATCAACTCAACCTTCTTTTCTTTGATATCTTCATCAAACTTTTGATAAGTGGTATGTTCAATCTTCAATTCAATAACTTGTTGCAAGTCTTGATCTTTTTTAACCACTTCAAATTTTCTTTAGAAATAGGCAGCTTCTTCTCAACCCTCAAATCCTTTCCTTTACTTGACACACATGGACTTGGTTGTGATAATTTTGGTTTTGTGGTTGACCTTTCATGTTTTGAACATATTGCTTTTCATATGAATATGCAGATTTATAATCAACACTTGTATAAACTAGTATATCATAATAGTCATTAGGAAACCATAAATCAATTAATATCTTTTTCATTCTTTGCCAAGAGCAGATTGGATGCTTACCTCGCCGCTTTCTATCGATTTGAATATCTTCCCACCATTCCTCTGCTTCATCGTCCAATTTATTAGATGCAAGCTGTACTTTTTCTTCATCACAAATCTTCTAAAAATTAAAATACTCTTCCAAATCAAGAAGCCATGTCAATTAAATCCAACTTACACATATCTCTATCAAAGAATAGAATTTTCTTGTAGTTAGGAGTGCGTCTTTAAATATATTGATCATTGTTGTTGTGAGATGATTTCCTAGCAAGAAGAGCAGCAATCATTTGCTCGATTTCACCTATAATTTGCTGACTCTTTTCACGAAATTGGTGGAACTTAGCCCTAGCATGAACCGCGTTTTCAACTTCAAGGTTGTAGTTGTGGTGGTTACTGTCTCGCCAGTTAGCCATCAAATCAGGGTATGTCAAGGCTTTGATACCAACTGATATCGCGAAAACTTGAAGAAAGCACACATGATGGTCTCTTTGTTGGACAGAAACTAAACTGTTAGTTTCTGGGTAGTAAACCTCGAATCCACGAAAGGTTCCTTGAATTCACAAGGTAATAAAACTAGAATCCACTAGAGAAAAAAATTGACAAAACGTCTGTATTTTATTGATAATAATCTAAAAACTAAATTGTCTTTGGAGACTACAATGAGTTTAAATAGTAAAAAAAAAAAAAAAATCTAGGGCAACTAGAAATCCTAAGACGGTTACAAAAGCATATAAAACCCTAATTTAACTAAATAACATTAAAAACACCTAAAAAGAAGGAAATAAATAACCTAAACCTAAAATAACAAAAATTACATAAAAATACTAAAATTAAATATTAAACCATGTCCAATATCAAAATTTTATATAATTTTTCTCTTCTTTTTTTGTTTTTTATTTTTCACACTCACGAAACGATTGAATCCAATTAATCATTGGCGGACACCTAGATCAGGATATTGATTCATGGAATACTTGAACATCGACGGTTGATAACAAATTTTGATTTTCTAAATCCGAAATTACTGAGTTAGGTAATAGATGGAATAGCAACCAATCCAAACTGACCCATGAACGCCCCTAAATGAATCCACTCACAAACAAATGTAATTTACGTTTACAAATATAAATGAAAAACTATGGTGGTAAATTCATATTATTGTATTTTATGGGAGAATTGGAATCCTCAACAGTGCATCAAAAGAATTATAGTACGATTCTAAAAGGTAAAAAACCAGTGAGCGAACAACTGATGCTCAAAATAAAAGTACTCTTTGTCGGGCTCTCTTTGTTCTTTAATATTCCATTAATATTTTCTTTTTCACCCAATCAATGCTCTTGTGCTCCTTGTTAAATCTATCTTGCAGAATGTGAATTACAAGAAAAGAAAGTAGATTTGTGTTTTAAGACTTGTGCCACATTAAGAGTTTACAAAGTTAATTTCTTGTGGGTATATGAAGTAACAAAAATACTACAAATGACAAAATAATAGAGAGAACCTGTGGGACATGTGGCTGAAGAACATGCGTGTAATGTGTTGCGAAATGTGCTGCACTTCGTGTGATGAAGATATCAGACGGTGATTTTTTATTCTATTAAAATAACATGAGATGAACTTTTATTCTATTAAAATAAAATGAGATGAACTGAATCATAACCTGTGGAAATTATTTTTTGATCTTAATTTCAAAATATTATTGTTTTTTGAAATGGTGTGAATAAAATGTTTCAATTCAGATAAAGAATGATAGCTCTTCATTGTCAATAATTAAGGGCTTAAATAATAGTTAAATACACAATTTTCATATGAAAATTTCGATTTATTGTCTACAATTAGGGACTTTGTTGCCTCTTGGAGATGAACTACTCTTAACCTAGTCTTTCGAGTGGAGATAATTTGTCTCGAAAGCATTCAATAGTAGTCAAATCTTGTAAATATATTCAACAAGGCTAACTAAATAATTTCAGTTGCAAATACAAGCCAATAAATATATGGTATCAAACAAAAAAACACTAAGCAAAAAAAATTGAGGAAAGGAAAGTAAATGATCTGAAGAACATCTCCAATAACCTCTTCAAACCCAAAATCCTCTTCATTTTAGAGAGTGAACCCCCAAAATTAACCTCCAATAGACTCTTTATCTGAGCAAAAAATTTTGGAGATACAGTAACTCTCTTTGGGTGGAGAGAATGGTAGCTTTTGTAAATGAATTTAACCCATTTTTTAAAGGCTTGTTTGGTAATGTTGTTCTAATAACATTGTTTAAGTGTTGTGGAAATACGTGTTGTGTTGTTTAAACAACGAAAACTGATATTTGAACAACACAACCAAATAGGCCCTAACTCTCTCTCTCTCTCTCTCTCTCTCTCTCTCTCTCTCTCTCTCTCTCTCTCAGATATACACAGCCCTTTCTCTCACTCTCAAATGTCTTTCTCCTCATCCCGTCCAGCCATCAATCGAAGTCATCACCAATAGAAGTAACCACCATTGGCATTATTTCATATTATTTTGATCAAACCCAACAACAAAATACGATTGGATGTTGTTGGTTAACGAAATGTGAGCAAAAAAAAAAAAGGTTTCTCTCAACCCATCACCTCTCTCTCTCTCTAAAGATTTGGGTTTTTGTTTTCTTTATAAAAGACTTGGATGTTGTTGGTTGATAAAATCTTAGCAAAAGAAAGCTTTGAATCTGTTTGTTTGGTAAAAATCTAGGCTAAAGAAAGCTTTGAATGATGTTGAATGATGAAAATAGAGAAAAGTTTTGAGTGTTTGTTGGTTAATAAAATGTATCAGATTTTGGAAAAATAAGGAGAAAAAAGTGAGGAAATAATATTCAAATGAGAATAAAGAAATGATAGAGAGTTAATTGGAAAGTATATTTCAAAAATTAGGTAAGTAAAATACAAAAATAACTATTCAGTCTTCAAACAGTACAAAAATTTAGAAAAATTGCTAGAGATTCTACGCTAATAAAGATGAGAGTATTTCATCTCTCTTTTTGCCGAATATGAATCTTTCATTTTGTTGAATAGGGAAGCCATAATTTTAAGGGTTATTCAGTTATTGTTTTGAGAGGAATATTCATAAGTAAGATTTATCTACCAAATAAATTATAAATATGAGAGCTCCGCTAAAAAAATTCATTTTAGGTGGCACTTTTTTAGCGACGATTTTAGACACCGCTACCATAAGTGGTCTATCGTGGCCACTATATCCAAGTCTATAGATCTAGTTTTTTGTATTGCTGTTGTAAAAGTTTGTTTTGTAGTGCTAGAGCTGATCCATTGCCTCTCCTAGCCTTTTATTCATGTCACCTCAAGACTTTTATAACATTTAGCATTAAAGTACTCAAAAGGTTGCTTGAAAGAAGGGTTTCATCTCAACCCAAGTTTTGGACAGGTGTAGCTTCAATCTTAGACAGTAGGCTGTGGAGAGTAATTCTAGAACACAAAACCCCTAATTTTTGTCACAACTATCCCCTGTCATAGAGTGATTGAATGACTATTATTTTTACATGAACTCACTCCTTTTTTTCTATCACTCACAATCTGTCATATAATTATTGTGACAAAAAATGTAATTTTATTTGTTCCAAAATTTTTGGGTTATGGGTGCTAGTACTGTCGGTATTTTTATTTTCTACCAAATAAGGATACTTGGATAGTTTAGTTTGATTTGGATTTTTCCCATAAACGGAATGATTAATTCCAAAGCTATTAAATTGGAATTATTCACCTACAAGGGTCTTTCCTTCACTCACAAAAGGTGTAGGCCCTATCATATTTCTTAGACAAGGGTGCACACCCTATGTGAGAGAAGGAAAACTCCTTTGATAGGAGTAAATAATTTCTCATTGAATTGTGGACTTTAAGGCAGGAGAAATGTCCGTTTGTCTATAGTTTATTTAATAAGTTTTTAGTTTTTATATGTAACTTTTTAAAATCTCACCTTTTTTTTTTTCATTTTTTTAAAATACAAGTATACTTCACATGCTTTCTCTTCACTTTTCCACTCTCCAATCAAACATAAATGAGGAAATTAAAATTTCTTATATTCTCTCACTTTTTTATTCCCTTCCCATTTTCTATCCTCCACTTTTCCATTTCCCAACCAAGCAGACCCTTAATGTGATTCAATCAAAATTAAAAGAAAGTTTATGACTTAAAAGGTATATGTTTATCCATCAAGCAACGTCTTCCTGTGTGTGTTTCATTTTCAGCTTCATTGCATAGTATATATGTCATGACTCATGAGCTAGCTCTCATGATCTTGCAAACATTCCAAGTTTATTTGCAAGGCTACTTGCAAAAACTCAAGGAGGTCGAAATACCTGTTAATGTCCTTAAAACCATAATTCCCATATACACAGAAACTTGATCTGTGTTTGGACTTTGTCTATTGTAATTAAATAAATAAACATTTTAATAAGCCTGCATTGTGCGGAGTCTCCTCAAACAATAAGGTTACCTACTTTAGTTGTTTACTTTTTTTCAATCAGTATCCAGTAAATTAATGAGAGTTAATACCAAATTACTGCGACTTCATTGGTTCAGATATATCTCAAAGAAAAGAATCAGATGGTGTTAAGGGTCCAAAAAAATCATAATCCCAAGTTGTGAGTCTTACCTCTAACTCATTCAATAGATTCTCATAAAAATAAAATAAACATTAAACTCATTTAATGATCAATCGTAGAGATTTATCTAAATAACTTATGTTTATGTGACGGATAGATTATATGTGCTTAAGAATTAATAAATTCAAAAAAAAAAAAGAATTAATAAATTCAAAGCTTAGAATTTTGTATTTCAGTGAGACTGTTATATTTTTCCGAAAAAGAAATTTTGATGTTAAATCTCTCACTTATTGTAAGGAAAAAAAATAAAATCAAAAGGTGTAGTGTAACACGTCTCTTCACTTGTTATAATGGTCTAGGGGAAAAAAAAAACAAAAAATACTAACACCAGGATCCCAATACTAGTTTAATTTAATAAAGAGAAGTTCATGTCTATGCCCATTAATTAATATATGGTTTTAATTGCTCCACCTCCACTTATCAGGTGCTTTCATGGGTGATCACAAGTTTTCCAAATAATGGATCCTTAAAAAGAAAAAGAAAAAAGTTTTCCAAATAATAATATTGGTCAGGTCAGATCAGGTAAGGAGAAAAAGAAAAAGGAAATTTGGTCTCTTACGTCGATCCGGGTTTGCGGGAAAAGTGTAGACCAAACCAAGGGTTATTTTCACACACAAATCTACCCCATTTTAACTAAAGGGCAAATTTGTAAAAAGGGTCTTTTGAGATTTACTAAAATAATTTAAATAATGAGAAAATATTTAGTTAATATTTTAAAATTTTTTTGAAAATTTATTTTATTTATTTTCATATTAATTAATTAATAAAATAATTATGATATTATTACAATTCAACCCCCAGTTGAATTTCAGTCTAACCTTAAAACTTTAAACCTCCCTTATTTTTTAATTTTTTAATGGTTCAATTTTAAAATCATGGTATTTAAAAACCAAGTACACGTAAGTACCATATATGTGTAAACCCAAAATTCAAAAAAAACACAAAAACAAAAACAGAAAAAGCAGAATAGAAGAAGAGAGCACTCTTAACTGCAAGGACGGCATAAGTACTTATAAATCAATAATCCAAATCTTTTGTTACCTTGTTTTTTTATTTTTTATTTTTTATTTTTTTATTACTTATTAACTTTTATTTTCAAAGCTAATTTTTATATATTAACATATTACAAGGAATTAAGAAAATTTTTTCTCATTACTAGTCATTACCCATCTCTATAGTTAATTAGATAAGTAGTACCTCTCTTACTTTATTTATTTATATATATATATATATATATATATATATACACTAGTTAAGGGTCATGCGTTTCACGGTTTTATCATAAATTTATAAAATATATATTTTATATGAGAAACAATAATGAAATAAATAATTATTTTAATAACAAAAGTAATATATTGTATTGGTATAATAACTATCAAATATAAAATGATAAAACCTAACTAAAAAATTATTATACTCGTACCTGTTAATAACATTTCTAGCTTTCTGATTGTCTGTAAAAGTGCTTCTAGAGTTCGATAATGTATGTTAAGTTGGTAAATTCTCCAACATGCTTCCCACTCCAAAATATTTCGACAATCAAAGTAACTCTTGATTTCATCAACATTGAAGGATTTTTTTACATGTATTGGGGTGGGGGGTTGTCTAAATCCTAAATATAGTGGCTTAATATAGGTATGCAATTAGTAACAATTCTCAAAGTTTTTTTTTTTTTTTTTTTTTAAAGAAACGTAATAATTCTCAAAGCTAAAAAGAAAAAGTACTACTATTAATTAAATTTAATGATATACAAAATAATATAAAATTTAATGTTTGATAAAAATCATGTCTAACCATATTAATTTAATGATTGATTAAAAAAGTCAAATTGTTATGAACAATTTATCATCAAATTTATATCAAGACATGCTTAATAATAAGCTAAAAAGAATATTGTTCTCTAAATCAAAATTGAGAGGATCAAGCATATTTAATGATTGATTCTCAATAAAATAACCATATAAATTGGGTAAAATTTTAGGAAATTAGGTTACACAAAAGACAAAAAATACACAAAACCTATTTGTAAGGACCAAATTTGGATCCTAGGCCCAAAAGATGTATGGACTTAGGCCCAAGAAGCCCAAAACAATAAATTTGTAGAGAATGGGTTGAAGAACGAGGCTTTAGTGAATTAGCCAACCGATGAGGTAGGACTTGATGACAAGAGAATGAAAATAAACAAATTATGGCTTGAGAAAAACGTCATCGGCCAAGTCCGAGGAGACTGCTTCTCTTCTATTAATGCTTAAGTGAGGTTACAAATTGCGTTCTAGAGTGCTACAGTGTATTTCCTTCTTTTTTCCAATCCCCTTCTCATGGGGGGTCTCCCACATTATATAACTCCCTTTGAATCTTATTGATCCTACACTTGTTGATCATCTGGACCCTTACTTGAGTGTCTATCCCATCAGACATTCTTTCTGGCTTTCTGTGAGTTGCGATAGCCAAGACAGCACTGTTCAGGGGTCTTCTCCACATAAATGCAGCCAGAAAAGTAGCTGCAGTGCATTCAATTCGGTGATAGCAGTTTTCCCTTAGATATTCTTGGGTTTCCCTCCTTCTCGCATGTTCATGATTCACGTCCTTATCACCGGAGCTTCTTGAAAGGTCACCCTAATTGCTAGAATACATATTTGAGCTGTATTTATCATATCTGAGGAGAAACTCCTCCTTGGACCACCTTCCACTCATCCCTTACTTATGAGACTCTAAACCGAAATCACCCATAGCTGTTTACTCCTCCTCGGACCATTCATGTTCTCGGCCCCAAGTCCAAGGCCCGATACAGGATTTGGGCCCTTAACGCTACAATAGCCCCTCAAAACTCTAGTTTTTCCTTCTCATCCAAGGAGAAAAGTGGGGTTTTGATTTTTTAAGATTTATCATTACTTAATCCTTTGATTTACACACGTGGGAGTGCCGTTTTGCACGTCCTATGATTGCTACTGACGCTTCGGAGCCTGTGAGGCGTCATTAATTGCTCCAGGCGGCGTGTTGTTCCCCACATCCAATGGTGAAGCGCTAATCCAATGGCCGATATTTCTCCTTGGGTTTCGAGTGAGATAACTCCCACTCAATTTTGCCCTTTATATAGACCATCCTGAGAAATTACTTCCCTCATTTCACAAGTCCTCAAGCTCTCCAGAGATCCTAAGCATTCAAACTCACAAAATTCTCTAAGCCTCCCACACCTTTTCTTCAAGAAATCCTTGAAAATTTTCCTAAAGGTTTCAGGGATTCACGCACATCTTAGTTCTTGTAAGTTTCTATTTCTTTAAACTTTTCTTTTTCTCATCGGCCTATCTCCTTGGCCTTCCAGTTCCTATCTATTCACTTATCACCTTTAGTTTTTTTCTTCTAACTTGTTCAGATGGGTAGTTTCAAGCATTTAGTAGACTCTCCTGCCAAAATAGAGGCCTTTAAAGATAAATACTACATACTACAGGGAGTTGCCCTGCGATACTGTTCCCTAGAACAAATAATGACACATAGAGAAATGGGGGAAGTTATCATCCCTATGATAGCTTTCATAGAAGGGGGAATGACTCTCCCTATGGATAGGATAACACGGGATTACCTCATCAACCATAGGATATGCCCCCACCAATGTGCGTCTAACCTATTTAGGGTCTTAGGTAGTGTTGATGCTCTCAACGAGCATTTGCGTTTGGGGCTCACCTGGCATGATGTGGTCCACATGTACGAGTGTCACTCCCTTAAAAACGCAGGATTTTATCTCAAGTCCCGATCGGACGTTGTCAGATTAGTATCATGTCTACCTAAATCCAACAAGGGTATGAAAGATGACTATCTGATAGCTTCGAGAGCGTGGAATGATGGCCTTCACTGCCCCGTCCAAGAGGGAGAGCCAAGTGGGATACCTTATAATTAAGTTCATTAGCAAGAGATTTAGATTCTTTAACCCTGACCATGTCACTATTTCCCTTTCATCTTGCTTTCCTTTGATGATGGATTTTAATTTTCTAACGATGTTTTGCTTCTCGGCTATCTTTGCAGATAAAGAGCACGTCGCTCTGAAGCTCAATTTAGTCAATGTACCGGGCCTCAACAAACTGTTGAGATCTGAGATATTCATAAGTGAAAACGGACAACTGCAGGCCACTCACTTAATCTTGGATTACGAACCTCTGTCTCGCATATTTCAGGACGCAAGCTAGGCAATAAGGGCTGGTAGCCCTAGATTAGCACGCATAGATGTCTCCAAGCTGGGATTTTTGGCTCGAAGAGATCTTCCTCCAGTTGAGTTGCCTCTTCAACGAGTTCCTCCACAGGTAGTTGCTTTGAGAGAGGAGTCAGCCTCTTCTCGTCATACTCTCGACCCCGAGATCGATCAGTTTCGCTTTGAAGAGGCAGAAGGGGCGCCAGAAAAGCCTATGGAGCTCTCGGATTCTAAACACGAGTCCGACAAATTTTCTGCAGCTCATTCTCCAAAGCTAACTATTGCTCGAGTCGATACTAGCTCAGAAGTCGAAGAAGAAGGCATGGAATTGAAGCCAAGGACCAGCTTAAAGGGGCTGCTGGCGAACAAGAACAAAGGGTCAACTTCAAAAGAAATTCCCAAGACCCAAATTCCTCCCAGTCTTCCTCTTCCCCCCCCCCCCCCCTCCCCGTCCCTACTAACCTCGGACTGAAGGCCAATCCGAACTTAAGGAAGAAAAGGCCAGTTAAGGATCTAGAGGAAGGTGAAGTGGCATCTCAAAAGGGCACTAAGCAACAGAAGAAAGCTAAGGCCCTCAAGGACAAGAGGGCCAAATCAGTGGAGAGCCGAGATGAAGCTGAAGTGCGTCGAGGGCAGCGCTCCTGGGGCCCTCGGCTAGAGGTGGAGGGTGCTCCCATTCCTTGGGATGCCACGATCTGGGAGTCTCAAAGGGGGCAGGCCACCGTACTCGCCGAGGCCCTAGAGCAACCTCTTCTCCTCCCCAGAGACATGGACGGCCTCAGGCATACTAGCAACCTAACCTTTTCATGTCATTGAAGAAGGACCTCGCAATGATAAGTCAGTCAGCATCTTTTTTTGTCAAACACTAAGACGCACATTTATTCATATATATGTGTGTGTGTGTGTGTGTGTGTGTGTGTGTGTGTGTGTGTGTGTGTATATATATATATTTTATAACCCCTTTGCTTCTTATATGCAGATTACCCAGCAAGTTTACGTTGCCGAGGAGTGGGTTAGGAATGCTCACGACGAGGTTAAGGCTGAGGCCCACTCTTGTTTTGAGGTTGAGAAGGCTCTCGGAGCCCTTAAAGAAGAGCACACATAGTTGTCCGAGAAGTTGAAGGAATCGGACAAGGCTCGATTAAGTGCCAAGAAGGGTCTAAAGACCACGGAGAGACAAATCGAGGATCAGTGCCAAAAATTGCACATAACCGAGATAAACTTGGCCACCGAAAAATAAACTATTTTGGATCTTAAGGCGGAGCTGCAGAAAGCCAAGGATGCAGCTCGGATGGCCAGGGAAGCAGTTGAGGCCACAGTGAAGGCATCCTACGAACATGGAGTGCTAGACACGGAGACCCGGCTGGTAGAGGAGGTGGCCGTAGTGTGAAGGGACTACTGCACCGAGTCCTAGGGAGTAGCGATGGACTGCGCGGGAGTCCCTGCAGACTCCGAGCTGAGGAGGGCCAATAATATCTTCTTCCCGGAGGATATTCGAGAAATTCCAAATACGGTTCCTCTTCTCGAGCAACTCCCTACCACCCAAGCTCCCCTTCCTGATGCAGAAGTTTCTAAAAGGGCTGGGGTGGGTGAGGAGGCTCAGCCTCCAATGAAGGTCAAGCCCTTCAAGGATGCCCTTACAATCAGAGATGTGATCTCCCAAGCCAAGGATGCAGAGCTTAAATCTCAGGCCGAGGGTGGCAAGCAGAAGGCAGCTGAGTCCAAAGAAGGCCCTCGACCAGCAGAGAAGCAGTAGTTATAGGATTTTTCTTCATCATTATTTTATTTTATTTTTATTTTCTTTTCTTGTGGCTTCTGCCACCACCTGTAATACATCTTCCTTTGATTAATGAATAGATTTTTCTTTTTACTTCTTATGTTTCTACTTTATATGCTTTCAAGTTTACTGTTGTTGCAAATAAAATTGAATTGCTGCCCCTCTTAACTTTAATAGAAACTAACAACACCACCCTGCCACCAGCTTAACTGATTTAACTAAGTGTCAGTAACAAAGAGATTTTCCCCATATTTGCACTATAACTTGATTCTTTGGCAATGAAGGCTGAATCTAATGAAGATAAGCAATAAATTTTGTAAAAAATAAAAGGGGGAGATATTCTTCATTCTGCCCAACACTTGGGTAAATAATTAAGGGCTTTAGCTTGCACAAAGTCAGCTATCCGAGGAATTGGATATAATCCTAGATCTGTTTTAACACTTAGTGAAAACAAATAGATGTTATAGTGTTAATTTTCCTAAGTATATGCTCCAAGGGACCAAGTATGACCAGGGTTTTGTTTAAACGGTTAAAAAAAGATGTCAAAGAGTGTTAATTTCCCCAAAGCATGTGGTTCGAGGACTCAGGCATGACTAAGGTTCTGTTTAATCACTTTATAAAGATGTCATAGTGTTAATTTCTACAGTGTTCTCTCTCTAGTCTCAATCTTCCTCCCTCCTCTTTCTTTTGGCGCCCCTTCTTCCTTATATACTAATTTCCTTTTTTAGCTCCACCATATACGTGTAGGACAGGCTTTAGGAACTACCTTCTGTCCCATCCAGAACATGCCAGAACCTCCAACTAGTAGCTGTAAGGCTGCTTCGCCACTGTTCAGGTATCACCTCCACATTAATGCAGCCAGGGAGTTAGTTGGGGGGCATTTAATGTGGAGGCAGCAGCTTTGAAGATATTTGTTGCCTCCCTTTGCTCATCCTTTATCCAATGGCCGATTTATAGTCATGATGCAACCTCGAAGAGTACCCTAGTTGATGGGATCTTCTCACTGTCCTCGGATCTCTAATTCCAGATGTCATAGTGTTAATTTCCCCAAAGCATCTGGTCCGAGGACTCAAGCATGACTAAGGTTCTGTTTAATCATTTTATAAAGATGTCATAATGGGAAGTACGATGTATTTATATAATAAATGAGTCATATGACAAAGGAAACTTTCATTAATAATAATACATTTTCAAGTTGTTTACATTCCAAGATCGTGGTATTACAATTTCATCTAGGTCTTTGGGGAAATAAGCTCCTATGCCAACCACCGAAGTGATGCGGTATGGCCCCTCCCAATTGGGCCCTAGTTTTCCCCACGCTGGATTCTTTGCAGTACCTAGAACCTTTCTCAGCACCAAGTCTCCAGGAGCTAACAGTCTCAGGTTTATATTGGTGTCATAACTTTGCTTGAGCTTATGTTAGTAATATGCCAGTTGGACCATTGCATTTTCTCTTCGCTCCTCAATTAAGTCTAGACTCTTCCCCAATAGCTCGTCATTGTCGTTCGGAGTGAAAGAACTCGTCCTCAGCGTTGGGAATCCAGTCTCCAAAGGAATAACGGTTTCAGCCCTATATGTCATTGAAAATGGTGTCTCTCCTGTTGATCTGCAAGGCGTAGTCCGATATATCTAAAAGACATGTGGCAACTCTTCCACCCATCTTCCTTTTGCAACATCCAACCTTTTCTTGAGTCCATTCACTATAACTTTGTTAACAGTTTCGGCTTGTCCGTTCCCTTGGGGATAAACTGGGGTAGAATGCTATTCGTTATTCCCAGTTTACAACAATATCTCCTAAAAGATTTGCTATCGAACTGAAGGCCATTGTCCAAGATGAGGGTACGAGGGACCCCGAAACGTGTGACAATATTTTTCCAAACAAATTTCTTGGCATCCACATCCCGGATGTTTGCCAAAGGCTCAGCTTCAACCCACTTAGTGAAGTAGTCCGTGCCGACTAGTAAGTATCTCTTATTTCCTGCTGCCTTGGGGAAATGACCCACAATGTCTAAGCCCCACTGGGCGAAGGGCCAAGGGCTAGCTAGAGGATTAAGGACTCCTCCTAGTTGATGCATGTTCGGCGCATATCTCTGGCATTGATCACACTTCTTTACATACTCTTGAGCTTCTTTCTGCATATTTGGCCACCAGTAGCCCTGAGTGATGGCTCGATGAGATAAAGATCTGCCTCATGTGTGGCTTCTACAAATCCCTTTATGTAACTCTTTGAAGAGTAGTTTCGATGCCTCAGGATGTACGCAGAGCAGATATGGCCTAGAGAAAGAGCATTTGTGCAATTTCTGGTCCTCAGATAACCAGAACCGATGGGCCTTTCTTTGTATCTTGTCGGCCTCTAACTTTTCTTCGGGCAGGATATCGTCCTTAAGGAACAAAATTATAGGGTCCCTCTACCCTGACTTGATGGATCTGGACCATGTCTCCTCTCATTATAGCAGGCCCGCACAAATCCTCGACAAGTATGACCTGGGGCAAACTCTGTGCCGAGGAGGTTGCTAGTGTGGCAAGGAAATCAGCATGTGTATTTCCACTTCTAGGAATATGTAATAGGTTGAAAGATTTGAACCCTAATTGCAAGTGTCTAACCAAACTCAAGTGCCCTTACATTCTTTCATCTCTCGCTTCGAACTCTCCTTTGACTTGGCCGACGACCAATCTTGAGTCCGAGAACATCTCTACTACCTTGCCGCCCATACTTCAAACCATGGCCATTCCCATCAGCAAAGCCTCATATTCGGTTTCGTTATTTGTAGCCGAGAAGTCCAGCCTTAATGATTTCTTAATGGTAATCCTTTTGGGGGATACTAGAACTAGCCCCACTCCGGATCCCCTCTGATTTGCTGCACCATCAACGTACACTTTCTAGGATGAGGGACCTTGTTGGGAGAACATGCCAACCGATTTTCCATCCATGCTGCACTTCTCTGCTTCTACTTCTAATGGGGATTCAGCAAACTCGGCTACCAGATCCACGAGGACTTGACCCTTAACAGAGGTACGAGGCATGTACTTGATGTCAAAAGCCCCTAGGATCGCGGCCCATTTAGCAATCTTCCCCGTGTAATAAGCACTGCAGAGGAGAGCTCTGGGCGGAAGCTAAGTTAGGATGATAACTGTGTGTACTTGGAAGTAATGGGGGAGTTTGCGTGTAGCGTGTATCACTACTAGAATGGCTTTCTCCAGAGGCAGATAATAGATCTCGGCCTCGTGTAGTGACTTGCTCACATAATAAACTGGTCTTTGTATACCACTATCAACTCGTATCAAGACCAAACTCACAGCATGAAGGGCCACGGCAATATAAGCAAATAAAACTTCGTCCACCTCGGCCTTTGACATAATGGGTGGCCGAGAAAGGTATTCCTTCAATTGTTGAAAGGCCTGGATGCACTCCTCGGTCCATTCAAATCTCTTCCATTTGTTCAACAACTGGAAGAAAGGTCTACACCTGTCTGCTGACCGAGAGATGAATTGGTTTAAGGCAGCAGTCAAACCTGTCAGCTTCTGAACCTCTTTGGGATTCCGAGGTAGTTGTAAGTTGTTAATTGCCCTGATTTGGTCAGGATTGACTTCAATTCCACGGTGAGTGACCATATACCCCAAGAACTTTCCTGATCCGATCCCAAAAGAGCATTTCAAAGCATTTAGTCGCAGTTTGTGCCTGCTCAAGATCTCAAAGATATTCCCGAGGTCGTGAATGTTCCCGGACTCCGCTTTACTCTTAACCACCATGTCGTCTATATAGATCTCAATGCTTTTTCTCAGCTGAGGTTCAAACATCCTGGTCATCATTCTCTGATAAGTGGCCCTTACATTTTTTAAGCCGAAAGACATTACTTTGTAGTGGTAGTTTCCCATGGGGGTGACAAAGGCTGTTTTCTTTTGATCGTCCAAAGCAAAAGGTATCTGATGGTACCCTTAGAAGGCATCTAGGAAGCTCATCCGCGGATGACTAACTATCGCGTCAACTAGCTGGTCAATCCGAGGCATGGGGAAAAGGTCTTTTGGGCAGGCCTTGTTCAAGTCGGTGAAGTCTACGCATACTCGCCACTTCCCACTTTTCTTCTTTACCATTACAGTATTGGCCAACCATTCAGGGTAAAACACCTCCTTAATAGCCCCAGCCTGCTTAAGTTTCGATACTTCATCTCTAACAGCATCAGAGTGATCTTTAGAAGAGTGCCGAGGTGGTTGCTTTTTAGGGGTAACTGATGGTCTAATGTTCAAATGATGACATATAAAGCTTGGATCCACTCCAAGTGCTTTGTAAGCATTCCACGCAAACACGTCTATGTTCCTTCTAAGGAACCCTACTAGTTCTTCCTTTTCCTGAGGGGGCAACCAGGCTCCGACCTGAAAGAACTTCTCTGGGTCGTCCCCGACAACAATCTTCTCTAAGTCCTCGCATTTTGTCTCCTTGGCTGTCCCATCCGAGGGTAGTGTCAGGCCCTTTAATTGCTATAAGCCCCTGCCTGCGGAGTCCGAGGGCTCCTCTCCTGGCTGATGCCTTATTGCAACGATTAAGCACTGCCTCGCCATCGATTGGCTCCCCACTATTTCCTCAATCCGGTTCCCAGACGGGTATTTCACGTTTTGATGCAAAGTGGAGGAGACGGCTCCTAAAGCATGAAGCCAGGGTTTTGCCACGATGGCTATATAGGGAGAATAGGCATCCACCACAATGAAATTAACCTCCATTACCTCTAACCCCGCCTGCATGGGTAGCCTAATCTGACCCTTTGGAATAACAACCTTCCTATCGAAGCTCACCAAAGGCGAATCATAGGCTGTAAAATCCTCAGGCCTCAGGTTCAGCCCATTGTATAAGTCAGGGTACATGATCTCCGTTTTGCTGCCTTGATCCACCATCACCCTCTTCACGTTATACCCTCTTATCTTGAGGGTAATCACTAATGTGTCGTCATGTGGCTGTATGGTTCCCACCTTGTCTTCATCCGAAAAGCTTAATGCTGGTCGGGCTTCCATTTTTGCCTTCTTCGGCATTTGACTAGAGTTCTCGGTGGGTAGTTGAGTTATGGACATTACCCTAGAGGGCTGCGAGCCAGTTCTCCCTAGAGCGGCGAAGATGACATTGATTGTACCTAAAGGGGGCCCGGAAGAGGCGTTCCCTTGAGCTCTTGATCCTGCCTAGTCTCTCTGCCCGTCAGGCCGATACAAAAATTGTTGTAACCTTCCATCTCTGACCAGTTGCTCCAGATGATTCCAAAGATTCCTGCAGTCCTCAGTCGTGTGTCCTCAGTCTTGGTGGTATTGGCAATAAAGGCTCTGGTTACGTTTGGTGGCGTCCCCTGCCATCTTGTTCGGCCATCTGAAGTATGGCTCACCTTTGATTTTCTCCAATACTTGATGTACTGGTTCTCGGAACACCACGTTAACCGCTTGAGGAGCCGTAGGCCCAAACTGCCCAGCGAAATCCCTCCGGGGTTTGTTATGGTTGTATCGGTCCGACCTGAAATCCCCTCTCTCTTGGGGGATAGCCTTACCTTTCCCTTTGCTCTGCTGCTGGTCTTCCTCAACCCTCTTATACTTATTAATCCGTTCCATGAGTTGGTGCACACTGGTGACGAGTTTGCCAGTGAAAGACTTCCTTAAGCCGTGCTCAGCTAGGAGGCCGGCCTTGAAGGTGCTGATGGCCACGTCATCAAAGTCACCATCAATCTCATTGTACATTTCCCAGTATCTGTCCGAGTATGCCTTTAGAGTCTCCATTTCTCGCATGGATAAGGACAGTAGGGAATCTATGGGCCGAGGGACCCTAATACACGTAATAAAACAAGAGCCAAAAGCCCGGGTGAGCTCCTTGAAGGAACCTATGGAATCTACCCTTAGGCCATCGAATCATCTCATCGCCACGGGTCCTAGACTGGATGGGAACACCTTGCACATCAAGGCTTCGTCCTTAGAATGGACAGTCATTCTCTGACTGAAATGGCTTACATGCTCCACTGGGTCCGTTCGTCCATTGTAGATGGTGAACGTTGGCTGATGAAGACGCCGAGGAAGAGTTGCTTCTTCAATCTTGCGCGTGAAGGGCGACTTGGAGATCCGGTTCAACGCTTTGCTCATGGCATCGTTTCCTAGTCCTCTGCGAGTCGGGCTCTTATACCTACGTTTGTGATGGTGCTTTTCCTCGTAGGAGAAGATCTCGCTAGGTGGGGTCCTTGACCTTCGTTGGTAACTGGCATCCTCTCCACCATCAGAGGAAACATCAAAGTTGGAGGGGGTTCGCCTTCGCCGTGCATGGCCCAGCTTTCTCTTCAATCGGTCAACCTCCAGTTGTAGGGCTCTAGTATCCTCTTCATGAGAGAGGTGGCTCTTCCCCCGAGACTGACTCCTACCAGTCCGGGCGATATGGGCACTCCCCTCTCGGTTTCTTCTACGCTCAAGGTTGACAAAAAGATTCTCTCGTTGGGACCCTATCGATTCTGCCTGGTGCGGTCCTGAACATACCATAGTTAGACATTAGACTCACTACAACACATGTTCTTCCCACAGACAGCGCCAATTGTAAGGACCAGATTTGGATCCTAGGCCCAAAAGGTGTATGGACTTAGGCCCAAGAAGCCCAAAACAATAAATTTTTAGAGAATGGGTTGAAGAACTAGTCTTTAGTGAATTAGCCAACCAATGAGGTAGGACTTAATGACAGGAGAATGAAAATAAACAAGTTATGGCTTGAGAAAAACGTCATCGGCCAAGTTCGAGGAGACTACTTCTCTTCTATTAATGCTTAAGTGAGGTTACAAATTGCGTTCTAGAGTGCTATAGTGTTTTTCCTTCTTTTTTCTGATCCCTTTCTCATGGGGGGTCTCCCACATTATATAGTTCCCTTTAGAACATCTTGATCCTACACTTGTTGATCATCTGGACCTTTATTTGAGTGTTTGTCCCATCAAACACCCTTTTTGGCTTTTTGTGAGTTGCGGTAGCCAAGGCAGCACTGTTCAAGGGTCTTCTCCACATAAATGCGGCTAGAAAAGTAGCTGCAGTGCATTCAATGCGGTGGTAGCAGCTTTCCCTTAGATATTCTTGGGTTTCCCTCCTTCTCTCGTGTTCATGATTCACGTCCTTATCACCGGAGCTTCTTGAAAGGTCACCCTAATTGCTGGAAAACATATTTAAGTTGTATTTATCATATCTAAGGAGAAACTCCTCCTCGGAACACCTTTCCCTCATCCCTTACTTATGAGACTCTAAACCAGAATCACCCATAGCTGTTTACTCCTCCTCGGACCATTCATGTTCTTGGCCCCAGGCCCAAGGCCCGATACAAGATTTGGGCCCTTAACCCTACACTATTCAATTTGATGGGAAAAAAATTAGGGTAAACAAATATATACTTGCAATGTTGTAGGTAGAAGGAGAGAAAAATAGAGAAAAAGAACCGTATGGTACGTATTCATTATAATTTATTTGATATATATATATATATATATACACTCCACATTGAAGAAGTTGATATAATAAAAAAGTCTAATGTTAGTCTAATCTTAGTTGAATAAAATTTTAGAATAGACTTTTTTATAATAGGAGAATAGATTTTTTTTTTTTTTTTTTTTTTACGTGTACTATGTTGCTGTTTTCTTTTTACGTGTAGTAATAAAAAAAATAAGGATTAGATGAACCTAAATATGTACTTTAAGAAAATGACTAGATGAAGAAATTGGATTGTAATCAAATTAATATTTTTATCAATTTAGAAATTATAAGAGAAAAAAAAAAAAAAAAACTTAAAAATTTTTTTGCAATTTTTACATGTAGTAAGTGTATAGTAATATATATATATATATATTTTTTTTTAAGGTTTACTACATTGTTGTTTTTTTTTAATTAATATTTTTTATCAACTTATTATTATTATTATTATTATTATTTTTATTATAAGAAAAGAATTAGATGAAGAATTTAGATTGTAATCAAATTAAGATTTTTTCAACTTAAAATTTATAGGAGAAGAAAAACTATATATATATATATTTTAAAATTATTGCAATTTGGTGAAGTCACTTAACACAACCACGACTTCTAAGCCCAACTTTTATTATATAGTAATAATAAAAGGATTAGAATTTGGATTGTAATCAAATTAATCAATTTAGAAATTATAGATAAATTAATAATAAAATGATTAGATGAAGAATTTGGATTGTGATCAAATTAAAAATTATATCGACATGTAGTAATATAATTTAAGTAAAAAATTAATTAATTTTAAAAGTATTATAATTTGGATTATAATCAAATTAAGATTTGTATCCACTTAGAAATTATAGATAAATTAATAAAAAAAGATTAGATGAAGATTTTGGATTGTAATTAAATTAAAAAATTTATTAACTTAGAAATTATAGGAGAAGAAGATAAGAAAAAAAAATTATATCTATTTTGTAAACAAATCTAAAAAAAAATCCTACAATTTGGTGAAGCTACTTGGCGTGACCACGACTTTTAAACTCAACTTTTATTTTTTATATATATATATATATATATTTATATATATATATCAATTGAAAAGTGATACTTCTTAATTTCATAACAAAAAAAGAATGGGAAAAAATTACTTACCCCCTCTATGTTTGGGGTACTTCACAATTCTAATTCTTATCTTTGAAAAAAAAAACCAATTTCTCTCTTTATGTTTGAAAAATGGGCAAATACCCTTAATCTATTACTTTTTAAATTAAATCCAACGGAATCATAATTATTAAAAATGCAATCCAAGAAAACAACAATACAATTTTTAACTTTTTCTCTTCCTTGTAGTATACGACTAATATTCTCTTCTTGGAAAGATTAAGTTAGATTTGTCTAAGAAAGTAATGTATTAGGGGTATTTGCTCATTTCCCATACATAAAAAGGAAAATTGATTGGTTTCAAAGATAATTGGGAGAATTGTGAACTATCCTAAACATAAAATGTGAAAAATGTTTTTTCCCCAAAAAGATCGAAATGTTGAGGTGGGAGAATAAATTAATTGCCCGCCATATATGATTTTGAAATCATTAAGAATATTTATAATTAAATTATATTAATTGATTATGCACAGAATTGTCAATAAGTTAATTATCCAAACTTGTAGTGTTAGACTATCAAAAAACTTAAATAATGAAACATCGATGTGGTGCCAACCAAAGACTCTATAGTGGCTAAGTTAGAAACTCGCAATAATCTTCAAGAACTCTAAAAGTGAGAGATTTGGGAAATTTCACTCACACCTTGAAATGGATACTGCGGTCTAGAGTTGACCACATTCCTAGAGATTTTGCCACTTCCCTTATAGGGAGTGTAATGGAAGGAGTGAAGTTAATGGTATCGAGATTCTCGAGATTTAACTTCCCATACTTGGAGGATATGAGCTAGTAGAAGGATCTTTAGGTGTACTGTGCAAGTCCCTATGCATGTTAACGTGAGGTGGGCATGTGCTATCCTATAGAGAAAAATGTTGTTGGTCATTCGTTAGTCTCGATCGTTTGTCTATCTCAAGTGTACATGTTAATGTGAGGTGGGCTCATATATGCTATCCTGTAGAGCTAAGTGTGTGTCTATCAGCCTTGGTTGTTTGTCTATCTCAAGTGTATGTGTTAACATGAGGCAGACATGTGCTATCATGTAGAGCCAAATGTTGTTGGCCGTCCGTCTATCTCAAGTGTGCGTGTTAATGTGAGGCGGCATGTGCTATCCTGTAGAGCCAAGTGATGTTGGTCATCCATTAGTCTTGGTTGTTTGTCTATCTCAAATATCGGACGACTGGTGTTGGATGGGTAGTACATGAGTGACTCGTACTGACTAGTTGGGTGTGTGCTTATCAAATAATTGTTCAGTCGACCCTACCGGATGACTAGACCCTGCCAGTCATCTTGTTCAAGGGAGTCAATTTTGTACCGAAAGCTATTTCGATTTGGTCAGGAGAACGAATTATTTCGATACCGGTTGATACCAGTATACCATTTCTGGATTACCACTATTTATATATTTCTATACATAAATATATTTTTATATTATTTATGTAAGTATGCATTTATTAATTTTTATGTTTATCAACATAAAATTTAAAATTCACATATTTTATAAGCCTAAATATTAATTAGCTTAATTAAATACATTAACTAATATATTAGATTAAATAAAATGTTTTTAATATTTTTTTTTTCAATATTTCAATTTTTTTAATTGTACCGGCTGGTACGGGCCGATACAGGGTAGTAAATAGGCCAGTACAATTTGGTATTTTTTCCAATACATTTTGGAAAAGTATCAATATCAATATCAATTTAATGACCGATATAATATATTTCTCCGGTATGACTGATACCTGTACAGTATTAACTTCCTTGATTTTTTCTCCATGTTGGATGACTATACTCTGCTAGGAGACTAACGCTGTTAGATGACTCTCGTATTAACTTCCTTGATTTTTTCTCCATGTTGGATGACTATACCCTGCTAGGAGACTAACGCTGTTAGATGACTCTCTCTTGCTAGTCATCTTGCCTTGTAGAAATATATTCCCTATCATTATTCATTAATGTTATTTTTAACTTTTTATTTATTAAGATTTTAATATTGGAATTTTGGCCCCATGCATGGAATCTAGAATTTAGCTGCCTCTTCCGTGGACGCTCCACAAAATGAGTCATTGATTTGAGTTCCTCCTAGCAACTAAAGAGCGTGGTGGGGCAGCATTAGGGTTAGGTTATGACTAGATTAGCGTCAATTAGTAAATAATTGTATCAAAGAAATAAGATATTTAAAACCTGCCTAATTGTAAGGCATTGTCTCATACCATATATAATCTACATATGTTGAACTTTAAAAGTGGAATTTATGACCTTTTTTGAGTCAAAAAATGAGTTGAAACTTGTTCCTTATCTGTGTGGCACTATGGTTGGTTACACTAAAAGTTCACGTAAATGTGATTGGATTTCTTTCAATCTTTTTTTTCTTCCCCTCAAAGTACTTAATTATATCCTTATCTCTCGGGTTGATAGTCAAAGTAATTCTTTATTGGTTGCAAGATTAGTGTTTCTTTTCAGTAAAATACAGCATTTTTAATTATTGTTTCCAACCGTCGTCTTTGCCATATATATTTTTTGATCAATGACCAAACGGTATCAACTGTAAAATTTAGGGTTTTGTTATTATATTCTGGAAGAATAGAGATCCTTGCAGCCACGCGTATGTAAATAACAACGAACCTGGAGACTAAAAAAAAATTAAAAAGAACAAACAAATACAAACTCAATTATTTCAAGAAAACGTATATATGTATTTATTTCAAATGGAGATCTTTTCTTCATTAAAATAAATAAATAAATAAAAATCATGCACACTTGGAATTTGCACTGTTTTCATGTGATTGTTTGAATCGAAAGGTCACAGGACTCCAAATTTTTACATCGAAATTTTGGAATATAGCTTAGCAGATCTTGTGTGGGACAGTTTGCTATATACCTTTGTGATGTATTATTCCACCACCACACGTGGGCAATGGGACCATATGTTGCTCATGAAAGAAGGAAGAATCACCACTATATCTTTTACAATGATGTTTCATGTAGATTACTTCTGCAATAAACTTTCTTTTCTTTTCTTTTCTTTTCTTTTCTTTTTTTCTTAAAAGTTTAATTGTTTTAATAATTTAGATCAAACTCAACAAAATCACTAACTATGATTTTGAAACTTGAACTCTATGTGTTGTAGACCAATTTTATCTATAAATTAATGGTCAATTGTGTAAATTTAGTGCTTCAAAATTTGAAAATGATTTAATGTTTCCATTGCCCTTACTGCCATACAATTGCATTACAAATTGAATGATTAGACCCATAGTTGACTATGATTTTTTTTAATCCGAGATTAGAGATTTCAAAGTGGCACGATTTATACGATTTCAATGATTTACTTTGATGGAAAGGGACTTCAACAAAAAAAATAAACTTTAAACCCAACTCGTTTTTTGTTTTTTTTGATAAATTTTATAGTTTACAGTAATAAGGGGGCTTGAACCTAGACTTCTTGGTTAGAAACATATATAGATGACAATTAAACAACAAGACATTTGGCAATCCAAATACATTTTTGAGTTGATTGGTTCTGATTTTTTTTTTTTTTTGGTTGTAAATATGATAAAATTTCAATTTATGGTTTTCTGTGTTCATTTTATAATGATTATTTTTTCTCATCAGACCAAGACATTAATTAGATTTGGTGTAGGCATAGTTCAACACTAAAATTTCTTATTTCACGCTAAAAAACTATCAATTGAGCTAATTGAAACTAAAGCTCCGTTTGGATTGCATTTCTGGGATGTGCATCTGCGTCTGCCTTCTTTTTTTTTTATTTTTTTTGAGAAGTGCGTTTAAGCTTTTTCAGTGGATCCCGTGCACTGTTCACGGGACCCACAAATCTCTTTTTTTAACAAAATTTTCATTAAAAATGGGTCTTACGGCACTATTAACATATTTAAAAATTATTTTACTATAATATTTTTAGTTTTCAATTTTCAACAAAATAAGCGATATTCAAATTTACACTAAATAATTTTTTTTTATGTTAATGTTAGTACATGGCTGGACGCGTACACCTTATCTGATTCTGATGGCAATCTGCAGCGGACCCATGTCAAATTTTTTAGCTTTATCCCCATGATTAATGTGGCAATTTATTATTGATCAGCAAAACAGTATGGCCCCCAATGATACGTTTGGTCCATCAAATCCTTTTCAATAAACGTTCACCCCACGGAATCAAAATACATCCTAGCCTCAAGCCCGTTCAATTTGTTATGTTATTGGTTAAGGTGTGAACTGGGAAAAAAAAGAAGCCATTAACCCCACAAACCGCGTACCAAATCAAAAGGACTTGAGTGTTAGACAATAAAGGTGCTTTTGACTTTTGAGGACATCTCGGCGGCAGGTATATTGGACTTAAAAAACGTGTTATAAATTTAAAAATCTTAAATTTTATTTAAAAATTATTTTATTTTATTTAAATTTTACCATTTTATGAATATAGAGTAAAATAATTTATTCAAAAATCACTAGGAACACCACTTTTATTTATATATATATATAAATAAAAAGTGTTTTGATAATAAAGTAAAAATATTGGCTACAAAATCCCATAACGGGACTGTAAAATTTCTGAAAGTTAGCAAAAGAAAAAAAAATATCGGAATTCAACAATGAACATCTTTGTACTTTTTGGTGGCAGTTTTCTTTTTTGCAAATTCAATGCTACACTCATCAGAGCCCTAATATAAAGACAACCCCAATTGTTTCCCTTCAACTCTACCAATTGTTTCCCTTCAATCTAAAGCAAAATGTTTGATTCATATTTGTTTTTACTTTAGGCAGAAAGATGCTTGCTTCATTGGCCCCAACATTGTTTGCAGTATATATTTTTGGTCTCGGCCTAACTCATAAAAGTAGGTATAAGGAGGAGGCCCTACCAAAAATGATTCTCTCTGTAAGTGGACAAAATTGGTCTATGATGCTTTACTCCAGGTTCATGTCTATATTATTCCAAACAATAATTCAAGCCTTTGTTGCAAGCTTTCAAATGATAATGATGTCATCACATCGTTTTATGAGCCCCTAAATCATGTTGCAAATCTTTTGCAAAACATTGTAATAACAATACTTTCCAGCGGAAAGTTGCGCCCATAAATCCTTGCTCTTTTTTTTTTTTTTAATAAAAAAAATAAAATTATTATTATTATTATTATTAACAAATGGTGCTCTATTATAATTTTTTTTAAATTGATAATTGAGTCGAAATTTAAATTTTGAACGTTTTAATTAATTATAAACATAAAAAATATCAATTAAACCATAAATCTCTTTATAGTGATTCTACATTATGAGTAGAAGGGGCATTTAAAAATATGTGCAAGATGAAAGTGGAGTGTATATGTAGCACTAGTGAACTTTATTGCAATAAAATATAGTCAGACATTATAACATCTATAACAATCGATTTGAAAACACTTGTAAGTAACACAATTAAATTTATTGTCCCTCAGGTAATGCGGGTTCATATTCTATGACAGGAACAAAAACATTTACAAATGTTAGTTGGTGTCTTTGCCATACTTATTATTTTGGAATGGAGACTAATAAGTGATGGCGGGGTCAGAAATTTATTTTTGAATAGGCTAGATAGAAATATGATGAATGAGTGATTTATATATATATATATAATGTTTTTAATAGTATAAAAAAGGCACTATAAAATAATTTAAAATATAAAATTAAGTACTTTACAACTCTAAAATGTGTACTACCAAAAATATTTTTTAACTTATGTAAATTGACAAGTAGATTTTTTATTTTTTAAAGAAAGTTTGTGGATACCACTTTTGTGTCACAACTCTTGTACAACTTTGATACGGTTGAGTTGTAGTACATAAATTGTGGTGGTAGAAGAATGTATAATATATATTTTTACCTATCTTTTATCAACAATATTAGGGACTAGACAAGTATATAAATTTAAAAAAAAAAATACAAAAGCTAAGTATTTTAAAATAGATTACAAGTCACCACCGCGCACCCTTGGCGCGATGGCCACTCCACAAGTATAAGTGCTTGTGGGGTGTGGGGGGCAAGGGCTGTGGTTCAATTTTCCAAGAAGAAGTTTCACACACATATACACTTAGATTATATTAGATTAGAATTTCTATCTTGTAAAAAAAAAAAAAAAAAATGATTACTAGTCATATAAAGCGAAAGGGAAAAACCCATATTTGTTTACCTAAAACAAAAACCCTTATTTATTTTTCCTTTATTGCTTGGCATAATTGTTAGGATAATTGTATTCATTGATTGGTATATACAACTTATCTCTAATGAGATTATTTTTATTTTTATTTTTGCTGAATTATCTCTAATGAGATTATGACTCTATTTAAATAAAGAGTAATGCTAACGAGTGCACTTAGGGCATTGGTTAACAATCCATTTTTAAAAAGTTTTTATATGAAATGAAAAAAACTGTCAAAACATTAATTACTTTTTTTTTTCCCATAAAAACTTTCTTTAAATAGATTATTAATCAATGCTCTAAGGGCATTCGTTAAAATTTCTCTTAAAGAAATACAAATAACCCCATACTTTATTTATATATATATATATATATATATATTTATCACATGCTTAAATTTTCACAAATTTTGGGGGAGAGGGGAGTGGCATGGCCCCCCAGCCCTAATGGCGCTCCGTCATTGATAATAAGTAGCAGCATAATGCTATTACTGTACACTTCGTTTGGTATCTTTGTCACCCTTACTTGGGACTCTTTGGGTCCAAACTAAGCAAATTCTCCATTTCATTTGAAATGGAAAGGACTGTATTGATGGTTGCCGACACATCCTTATAAAAGAAGAATCAATATCTTGTGTAGATAGTTTTCATTAATAATGTACTATTGTCTTTATTGCTTATCAATATACTATTTCTTTTTTAGATAATTTAATAGTTTTTTTTTTCTTTTCTTTTCTTTTTTAGATAATTTAATAGTTAAAAGAGAGGGAACTATTGAACTCTAGAAGTTTTCATTAGAGACATCAAGAGGTGTTAGTTGAACTACAAACCTCTTGGCCAAAAAGATATCATTTGATATATGGCTTTTTAAATAAAATAGTATAAAATTTCAAAACTGATTATCGTTAAAAGTCTAAAAAAATTTTCAAAATATTAGATAATATGTTTTTCAATAAATAATATATTTTTGAAATTTTTATTAAATATATTTCCATTGACTTCTCAAATTAAATACTAATATTTTGAGATATCTAAAAAATATATATATGAAAATGATCGGTGTATGATATTTTGTCAAGAGTAACTATTCAGTACTTAGGAATAATGTTCCATCCTCTCATATGGTAATGAATCTTATAAATTAAATTCATGTTAAGATATAACATTTATATGAAAAGAAAAACATTGCTTTCTTTCTTTTCTTTTCTTTCTTTCTTTTTTTTTTTTCTTTTTTTTTTTTTTTTGGCTGAAGAGGAAAACATTGCTTTCAAACTACTAACTAGTTTTCCTTTTTATAAAGTAAGGTTGAATTTAAAGGCAATTTGACAGGGCTTAGCCATTCAAATGGAAAGTAAAGGATATAGCTTGTTATGCACTGTATCTTAGTCACAATGTCAAACGAAATAACGACCAACAAGACTGGTGATGAGATATATTGCTAAAAAATGCAGTGAACTCCACAATCTTTATTACACTGCTTTTAAGTTCCCTAACTGAAAGGCTATCTGATGCACGTGAATGGCCCCCACACTCTTCTCCGATTGTCTTAACAATGCATCTTCGTGCTTCTAGCTTAGGGGTCCCCTGGATATTCAAAGTAAATAAAACTATGAAAACAGAATAGAATATAAATTGATCTTAGGAATTGCTTGGAAATTTGACCTGCAAATTGGGTTTTAGCTCATCATCAGTTGCTTGCCATTTCATTGGGAAATTAGTTTGGGCTGACTTGAACTTGGATGTGTTATGATGATGAGCTTGAGAGAATTAGATGCAATTGGATTTGGGCTTAATCTCAGGACCATTAAAAACCCAGCTTTAAATTAATTTGACTCACTGATTCAGTATGCTTGATGGGCCAAAGAAATGGAGGTCCAAGAGATGGGTATTTACAGGTTCAGTAAACTTCTTATGGACCTAAAAGTTTAGGTGTCCAAATCATCATACATTTCTGGTGGCCCATCTTGTCTCCTTTGTTTTCTCTCGTGGGTGTGTTTGTGCTGGGTTCATGTCAACTCACACAATCAGCTGCATCATCATCTTACCATATTGAATTAGGCCAAAATGGGTAAATGCGTAAATCTTAAAAAAAAAAAAAAAAAAATGGTAAATGCGCCTGATTGGAAAACTAGGTAACAAAATGTACATGTTTTGAAACTCAATTTTGGCAAAATAGAGTTCTATGAAGAACTCGGGGAAAAAAGGGATTTGCTCATAATTTACAAACTATGCAGCAAAATGTCCTTATTTTGAAACTATTTAGCAAAATGCTCATATTTTTTAAACTCAATTTTAACAAAATCAAGTTCTGTGTAAAACTCGATATCCTCAAAATTAAGTTTTATGTATATTTTTAAGTGAAACTTGACAATAGCAAAGTCGAGTTCCACTTAAATTTTCAAAAAAAAATTTAAATGGCAAAATATGCATAGAACTCGATATTACTAATGTCAAATTCTACCTGTAACTTAATTTTATTAAAATCGAGTTTAAAAAATAAAGGAATTTTACAAAATAGTTTCAAAATAGAGGTATTTTACATCATAATTTATAAATTAAGGACAAATGTCTATTTTCCCCGAAAAACTTAGTATCGTTAAAATCGAGTTTTATGTGCTTTGTGCCACGGTAAAAGTCGCTGATATCAAGTTTCTAATTATAAATAAAAAAAAACCACATAAAACTCGATTTTACTAAAATCAAGTTCGGTACAAATTTTTTTTTTAAATACAACTCCATTTTTAAAGTATCCAATTCTATGGAAATCTGTTTCTGGGTCCCAGCATATATTTGTATGTGTGCCAGCAGATTTCTCTGCATCAGTTGAGTACCTGAGAAAGTGACCAAAAAATGATGATAGAGTCATAGCCAATCCAACTCAGCACATTCAACTGTGGTTAACGCTTCTTCTTAAAAATAAATAAATTAATTAATTAATTAAATATAAAAAAAAAGACAAAACCAACTATGGTTAACGCTGGTAACTTAGAAAAACAAAAAATGGTTTCAATTTCTAAAAAGCTACTGGGCTATGGCGCTGCTGCCGTGCTGTGGCATTGGGGTTGCTGGTAGTGGCGGTGGTAAACTGCTGATCCCCTTGCTGGTTATGGTCTCATTTTCTCAAAGCCAAACCTCATATACATATAATAATAAATCGCAATGGGAGGAACAACATACTTCTTGAACTTCTCTTGCCAGAAACTGAAACTGAGTTCAACAAACACCTCAAATTTAAAAAACCATACAGAACCTTCTCAATCACTTCACAAAATGAGATTCAAACATGCTTCTCTGGGTGACCCAACTCAAGCTCATCTGTCTTCCATTACTCCCACATGTTACCTATTAACTCACAATCCAAAAACCAAACCCAACAATCAATACAATTCAATAAAAAAGTCACACGCTAATAAAATAGAAAACTAACATGGGGTTATCTATAGATTTGAAGAAAAAAAATCTCATAATAGCAAAAACATCAAAAGCTCTAAGATGTGAAAAGGGCAGTTAGAGAAATGAGAAAAAGCCACATCCCAGAAAGTGATTCTTATTGCTGATTCAACATGCAATTGCTTCAATTTTTTTATCTTTTTAATCATTCACAAAAAAACCATCAGTATTTTTCTAACAGAGAAATGATAGAACTCAGAATATGGCAGCTGGCTTTCAAATTATTCTTTTTGTTTTTGTTTCTTTTGCTTTTAGGTGAAAATGCAATTTTCGTCCCTATATTTTGACTCAAATCCCATTTTGGTCCATACTTTTTATTTTTACCGCATTTAGTCCCTATTTTGAAAAAAGTCATTTGTTTTCGGTCTCTACTGTTAGCTCACTAATGGAAATATCCAATGTAGCAAATAGTAAATTAAAAATTTAATTATTTAATCCTACGTGTCACTATTGCCCTAACCATGTTAGCTTCCCGCCACAATTAGAGTCACGTGAGTCTCACGTGACTGACTCAGACAACTAACCCACACGTGTGATGATTAAATACCCAAATGTTTTGAGATAAACCCTAATTTTAGAAATTAGGAACCTTGGATTACTTCAACCTTAGCCACAATCCTTACCCAAATCCGATGCAACCCTAGATTGATGATGAAATCGGTGATCTGAAAACCCACATCGACCCACATTGAAGCGAAATACCCAAAACAAGCCACCCCGATCTGAAGAAAAACACTAAATGACCTTTTTGTTATCATAGAGGTATGTTCTCTCTCTCTCTCTCTACCTCTTTATAGCTTTCTGTGGACCACAATGATAAAATATGTTTAACTGTTTTGTTTTGGTATTTGTATAATAATTTTTTTCTTTTTTGTTTGTTGCTTTTTGTGTTTCCGTTGGTTCCTTTCCGTGGCCCATGTGTTCCTCTGTTTCTATGTGTTAGTTTTGTAGTTTAAAAATTAATTAAGTTTATTAATTTAAAAATTAATTTGTCAATTAAAAAGTGAAGTTGTGTTTTGGCTGTATATTATATGCAAGATGGATAAATTATTTACTCTCATATTCACCATGGTAGGCGATTTACTTAGGACCCTCAACAGTATGTGGGAGGGATGGTAAGTCAAGTGGATAATTGTGACCCTAATAGGCGGTCAAAGGTAGAGATTGAGGATATATGTAGGGAATTTGGGTACACTACAGTGAGTAGGCTATGGTTTAAAATGCCTGGTGTGAATCCAAACCATGCAAATTTTCACTAAGTTCTTGATGATGATGCTGCAATGTTCATGACAGACTTAGTGCTTGGTCATGAAGAGATTCATGTATTTATGGAGCATCCAATAGATGAGCTTGTGGAGGCAAAGGTAAAGGATATTGAGCCATTAGAGGTATTACAACCTGGTGTTGAGCCCTTAGAGGCAGAAGTTGAGCATGATCAGCCATTACAGGTTTTAGACCTTGAAGTTGTTGAAGTTGATGACCTAGTGGATTATAATGATCATGCTAGCTATTATGAAGATGAGGTTGATTATGATGGTGATGATAGTGATCATTATTATGATCATGCTACTTATGAAGATGATGATCATTATAATTATGATTTTCATGATAATGATGATGAGTTTGGGTAGAATAATGATGACTATAGATATGATAATAGTGAGTTTGTTAGACATGATAATGAGGAGTATGACAATGATAACCAGGATGATTCTATTGAGGTAGATACTGAACAATTCTATTCTAGGAGAGCTAGTAAAGAACCAGTCATTGAGGACCAACAAAAGGACCCAATTGATGACCCAAAGGAGGAGAGTAGTGACACTAGGGGAAGTGACCTAGAAGAGGAAGCAAAACTGGAAGGAGTTTTGATAATGACAATAGTGATAGTTGGGACAATAGTGAAGATGTTGATGTTGAACCAGTCCAAATGGGTGCTAGGGTAATGAATTCAGATTATGAGAGTGAGGAGCTGCATAGTCTTGATGAATCATCATTTGGTCAGAGACTAATTAGGCCAGAGACTAAGAGAAGGACAAACACAAAACTATAAAACTGGGATATAATCTTTTGTTTCATGTTGCTAGTATTCAGAAAATATATTTGATTACACTTGAAATGCATTTCACATCTACTTTTATAGCCCAAAATTACTGAGTTGTAGGTATACAAAACATATCCAAATTCAATGTGACTACTATGTGTGTTTGAATTTTCATTGGAAAAGGTGTGCTTGCCTTACATAAGGTTACTAAATTTACACTAAACTCCCCCTTATTTTGAATTGTACACCGAATTCCCTAAATTGTCAAAATAAACTACACCCACCTCCCATGTACGTATCATAACAATAGTAATTGCACTAACATAAAATAAAATATAATTTAAAATTTTTGTGTATATTATTAACTACCCAAAAAAAAATATAAACAACTTTCAAACCATTATTTTTATAAAGTGCATAGAAAATAATAAAATAAAAATAAAAGCTTTAAAAATTGTGTTTATTAATCTTTCAAATAAAAATCATTTTTAACAAAAATTTACAAATCTCATATTCACTTGTAATGATGTAAAAGCATAATTCTAGAACACAAATAAATTTAGCAAATACTATTAAGTAAAAAGTGATAAAATTAAATGCAAAAATATTATTCTTGTAAAATTAAAATAAATAAAATATAAATTTCAAATGTGACTACTATGTGTGTTTCAATTTTTATTGGAAAAGGTACGCTGGCCTCTCATGAGGTTTACTAAAATTACACTAAACTCGCCTTTATTTTGAATTGTACCCAGATTTCCCTATATTGTCAAACTTAACTACACCCTCCTCCCATGCACCATAACAATGGAAATTTCACTAACATAAACTAAAATATAATTTAAAATTTTTGTGTATATTTTTTTTTTACCCTTCCTTTTCTGTGGTGCCTGAGCCCAAACTGTTAGATAAATTTTTGGGTCAGACTCCCAATTTATTTGTTTAGATGGGTATGGAATTTTCTACAATGGGAAAACCTCCTAGAGCCAACCCAACGGCCCAAAGGAAGGTTCTTAAGCCCTCACTATCTTCTCTACCCTCAAGTGTCTAACCCAAAAATTTATTTGTTTAGATGGGTATGGAATTTCCTAAAATGGGAAAACTTCCTAGAGCCAACCCAACGGCCCAAGGGAAGGTTCTTAAGCCCTCACTATCTTCTCTACCCTCAAGTGTTTGTTTCCCGAGAATGGCCCCCCCATTGTAGGAAATTCCATACCCATCTAAACAAATAAATTGGGAGTTTGACCCAAAAATTTATCAGGCAGTTTGGGCTCAAGCACCACATTTTCAAATAAAATTCTCATTTTCTTTACTAAAATTTATGGAAAAGCAAAAAAAAAAAAAAAAAATCAAATTCAAGTGCATTAACAAAAAAATAAATAAATAAAGGGTCAATAAATTATTCTTGCAAGATCCAGCATAGCCCAAAAATGAAATATAATAGCATGTTTGGTAAATTGTAATAAACACTGTAATGTAATAATTCTTATGGTTTAACTATTCTATAGTTTGATTGTGTTTTTATTATATGGAATAGTCATTTATTATGAATAACTATTCTTTAAAATGAGGAATAATTATTCATCTCTAAAAGAGTTGTAATAGTTATTCCTTAATAATAATTTATAAAATCAATATATTTCCAAATATAAAAAATAATAATAATTCTATATGCACATAACAATTATAAAAATAAAAATAAAAAAGCATCAAAAAATAATTCATCACTCTCTCAAATATAAACTTTCTAGGAAATATAGTTGTATAAGACTATAAGTAAGATATTTCCCAAAATATATCTTTCTTTTTCTTTTAGAAGAGAGAGAGAGATGATTTATTTTTTATGATTTTTTAATTTTCATAATTGTTATGTGCATATGAAAATTTTTTTTTTATTGAAATATATTAACTTTAAAAATTATTACACCTATTAAGGAATAACTATTACAACTCATTTAAAGAGGAATTATTCCTTACTAAAATAGATCTTAACTTTTATTCTAATGTTACAACTTACATCACACAACCAAACTTCATAGCTTTTAGACTCGGACCATTCAAAGAACCAGAGAAGGGAGAGGTTTCAAGATTTTAAGGTCGAACAGTTATGACATAAAAATTAATTTAATATTAGTTAAAATATAAATAAATTTATTAAAATATATAAAATTATTGAAATATACCCCCCCAAAAAAATAGAAAACAATTTAAACAACTTTCAAATGAATTTTCGTTATTTCTTATAACGTGAATAGAAAACAATAAAATATAAAAAATAAAAAATAAAAAATCAACAAAAAATAATTCATCACCCTCTCAAATATAAACTTTCTAGGAAATATAGTTGTATAAGTAAGATATTTCCCAAAATATATCTTTCTTTTCTTTTAGAAAAGAGAGAAAGATGGTTTATTTTTTATGATTTTTAATTTTCATAATTGTTATTGTAGTGTAACAAATTAGTACACCCCAGTCCAAAGCGCGCAAGACCCGGGCCCAATAAGTCCACTGCAATATGTATTTGTAGAGAGTGGGCTTAAGAATTAGATTTGAATGGTGAGGGCTTCGTTTTTCCTATTCTCAGAGACAAACTAAGAAACAGTTTAGAAGGCCCAAAGCACACCAAAATAACTTGGAATAATTCCGTTTTGTATAGGTCCGAGGAGGAACCCTTTTGTTGTGTTGTTCACGTTACAAATCTTCCTTTCTACTTCTGTTTTTCTCTCTCTTCCCTATTTTCCAAAATCCGTCCCCCTCCAATGGAGGAGGAATGGCATTATATACTCATCTTCTAAGCATCCTATCCTTACACTTGTCATTCATCTAAGGTGCCCCTTGATACTTATCCCACCAGATCTTTTCTTTGGCCTCCCTGTGAGAGGTCATAGTCTTGGTAGCACTGTTCAGAGGTCTTCTCCACATAAATGCGGCCAGAAAAGTAGTTGCAGGGTATTTAATGTGGTGGTAGCAGCTTTTCTTTAGATATTTTCGGGGATCTTTTCCTTCCCAGTAAGCTCACCGAGTTTGTTTCTGTCATAGGGGATTCCAGGAAGATTACTTTAGCCACTGGGATTCTTCCTTGAACCGAAAACTTTATATCCGAGGACTATACCCTCCTCGGACGGAATCGCCGGTCCTATGTGTGAATCTTTCGAAAGTAGAATGCTTTGATAGCTGCCACATTGCTCGGCCCATGAGACCTCCTCGGACAGAGCCCACGGCCCAAGATGCGTGAATCTTGGTTATTTGTCCCCACAGTTATGTGCATATGAAAAAAAAAAATTAATATGGAAATATATTAACTTTAGAAATTATTACACCTATTAAGGAATAACTATTACAAATCTTTTAAAGAGGAATTATTCCTTACCAAAATAGATCTTAAATTTTATTCTAATGTTACAACTTACATCACACAACCAAACTTCACGGTTTTCAGACTCGGACTGTTCAATGAACTGGAAAATGAAGAGGTTCAAGGTTTTTATGGTCGAATCGTTATGACATCAAAATTAATTTAATATTAGTTAAAATATAAATAAAATTATTGAAATTATTGAAATTTACCCCCCCCCCCCAAAAGAAAGCAATTTAAATAACTTTCAAATGAATTTTCGTTATTTTTTATAAAGTGAATAGAAAACAATGAAATATAAAATAAAAAGTTTTAAAAATTGTGAATATTAATCTTTCAAATAAAAAGAATTTTAATCAAAATTAAAATAATTTTTAACACAAATTTAGAAATTTCATATTCACATGTAATGATGTAAAAGCATAATTCTAGAAAAAAAATAAATTTAGAAAATACTATTAAGTAAATAGTAATAAAATTGAATGCAAAAATATTATTCTTGTCAAATTAAAATAAATAAAATATAAATTCCATAGGTGACTACTACGTGTGTTTCAATTTTGATTGGAAAAAGTACACTGGCCTCTCATGAGGTTTACTAAAATGACTCTAAACTCTCCCTTATTTTGAATTGTACCCAGACTTCCCTAAATATTCAAAATAAACTACATCTGCCTCCCATGTACCACAACAATGGTAATTTCACTAACATAAACTAAAATATAATTTAAAAATTTTGCGTATATTTGTTTTTATCCTTCCTTTTCAAAAGAAATTCTCATTTTCTTTACTAAAATTTATAGAAAAGCAAAAAATTTATATATTTTTTTCCAAAATCAAGTGCATTAACAAACAACAATAGAGGGTCAAAAAATTATTCTTGCAAGATCCAATATAGCCCAAAAAAAAAGAAATATAATGTCATGTTTGGTAGATTGTAATAGAGAATACATTCTGTTCGGAGCTAGCCTAAAGTAGCTCTTTTACGCCACCAATAATAAAGCGCCACGTCAGACAATAACTTTAAATTTAATACACCTTGTTACACACGATTATAACCCACATAATATCCCAAAAATTTTCCCAAACTCAAACACGTTCTTCTCTCTGATCCCTCTCATCTCTATTTCTCTCTCCCTCTCATCAAAACCCAGCGACGATCTTCTCCCTGCACCCACACCACCTCCGATCTGCCATCACCCAACAATGGTGCTCTAACAACCGGCTGTGTATTTTAGCCACCCACCTCTGTTTATTAGATCAGGTAAAATTTTGATATCCCTTTCTATAATTGAATTTTTTTCCCCTTCCTTGCTATAGATCTCTGGTAACTGTAGTTGGGTATGGGCCTCTCTCATTTCGATTTCTCTCTCTAATGTCTTTTTTTTTTTCCTGAAACCCTTTGTCTTGTTTTGTTTCATAACTGGGTTTTATTATGGAGTGTAAAGCTTGATAATTTTTCTTGGGTTTGAAAATTGGGGTTGTTAGGTATGGCCAAATGTGCTGTGATTGAATGGAAAGTACCCTGCAGTTGACAAAATTACTAAGAATAAATTCCAAATTTCAAAATATTGACAAAATCTTTTATTTTTAAGTTATATGCTGAACAAATTTTATATAAAAGTTCAGCAACTATCTTTGGAAGGCATGACTGATTTGAATGCCTAATGTAAGTTCTTTGTTGAATTTAACGCCATATGCAATTTTTTTTTCTTTCCTTGATTTCTTGTTTTTGTCCAATTGGTGCTTCCTATTGCGTTTATCAATTTACAACAATTTAGAGGAACTCATGCCTTAGCCAATCTATGAATCTTACTTTGTGCACATGTCTTGGCCAATCTGTTCAAAGGTTGTGTTTTTTTTTTTTTTTAATAGACAAAGGTTGTGATGTTGATTTAATTGAAGCAATAGATTTTGGAGGTAAAAACTAAAAAGTAAAAAAGCCAAATTGAGCAACTATATTTGACTTAGGAGAGAATTTGATATCAGTAACAAGTGACTTCTAATGGTCTTTCTATTAGTGAGAAAAAGCAGTTGCGCCTCCTAAAATATGAGAAATTGAACAAAGATTTTTATTTCCTTAATGCTGCTGTAGAACTCAATTAGTCCTACTTGCTTTATTGCTTTTGGAAAGATATTACTGTCATGTACTGTGACTATAAATTCATAGCAATTGATATGTACTGTGATTTCTTGTTTTGGGTTACAGGCCTTGGGTTTTGTGGTGAGTGAAGACAAGAAAACAAGATCATACTTATATTAAACTAACAACTAGGGTGCATATGGTGGCAGGGCCTAAGTGTTAGGTATAAAAGAGATCTTGCCGGAGAAGATGGAGAAACTTCCCAAAATTTTAGCAAGCATTTGTAACCCTTAGTAGGAAGTATTATATGTATTTGATTTGTAGATTGATTTCTTTGTTGAAAATGTGAACCTTGAATGGTCTCATGTTGAATTTCTTTTGCAACTTTTGTATAAGTGATAAGAGGTTCTTATGAATTTAACAAGTGAGATTTTTGGTAGTGACTTTTGTAAGCTCTAAGGTCTCTTTGTAATTGAGTCTAGTTGTGGTCTAGATTGGTGCTGGTCCTTTTGTTTTTCCTTGCTTCTGAATCTATTATGTTGGCTGGTTTTGTACTGTTTCTTTGCTGCTGAATGAATTTCAGTCATATCTCACCAAAATATATATATATATATATATATATATATATATATATATATATATATATATATATTCTGTTGTTTCCATTCATGATTTGCATTTGGAGAATTTTTTTTTGTATGATCTTTTACTTCAAAACAAGCTATGAACCTGAAATGTATCCAAATTCCATATATTCAAATGTACAAAGTATACTCAAAATACTAGTACACCATTACCAAACCAATTGGTATATAAATAACCGTTATAGCATTGGTCCACAACTTATGTCAAAGATTACAAAACATGATTCTAAATAAGAAAAATAGCATCCTAAGCTAGAAAAATGGCTTGACTATGTGCACCATCCTACGTGCTCCACTTGCAACACTTATACAATATAATGGTAAAGAAGTTATAAGAAAACCACTTAAAGACTAATTTCACAGATATTTGGCTTGACTAGTAGAGATTTGAGTTCAACTATAAATAAGCAGTCATGCAAAGATGGATCCGATCAATACCGAGAGGATTCCTCAAATAATCCAATTCTTGCAAACACAAAACCAGACCACAAGAAGAGATGATAAGAGCACCTTCTGTAAGCCTTATTATTTGACAAGTGATACAAACTTTTTTTTTTTTTTTTAGGTTAAACGGTAGAAATTTTATTCAAAACAAAGCAAACTATACAGTAGGAGCAAACTTGCTCAGTACAATATGAGACACCTCCGACTGAAAGACTTTTGAAACAATATCAAATCTCTAGCATACAAGACATGTTCTAGAGCAAATACAATATCTTCCTAGTCTACCATATATTTGTCTATCTATATAGAATTAAGAAGGAAAGGGGGCATTCCTCCACCCAAATTCCCTTAGAATTTCTCTTGAGAGCTTCCTTTGCTATTACATGAGTTGCTTGATTACATAAAGAATTTGTAAAACTAAAAACAATTTTTCTGAAGTGTGATGCTCTCCACTGGATGACTTCAACCAATGTTCCAAAAGGGGCAAAAAGACATTTCTCTAGATTTTGTAGAGCTAGGAATAGATCAGTGCAGTCACCTTCAAGCATGAGATCATACAAACTCAAGTCAGCAGCAAACTATATTAGTAAACTTATTTTTTGACAAGTGATACAAATTGTATTAGTAAACAAGAAAATCTATATAAAAGCAGCACACATTTTTTTTTTTTTTTTTTTGGATAAGTATATACAAGCAACATACATAGACTCCCTCTAAATAATTACAAGCTAAAATTCAAATTATTAACAAAGTCTACAAAGGAAGGGATACAAACACTACAAAATCTAGTAGAATACTTATAAAATTACAATAAAAATAAAGATTTTAGTTCAAAAAATTGATAACTCAAAGCCATTAAATGTGTGGTTGCTTATCTCTATCGTTATTGTAAATATAAGCAAAGGGGTATCCTAATAAGAAACAATTACATATGAAAGCTCATTCAAGTTGCAACTATGATCCTGATGACTACCAAACTCACATTAGGCATTCAAATCAGCCAATGTTTTAAAATTTGGAACTTACTCTTGGTTAATGCCAAAGCCAGGAGACCTATACACACACCAACTACAAGCAAGTCACTTTTAGTTCAATCACTGCACATTCGGCCATAGCCAATAACCCAATTTTAAAACCCAAGCAAAATCATCAAGCTTTATACCTAACAACCAAACCCAAGAAAAACTATCAAGCTTTACAGTCCATAATGAAACCCAGTTATCAAAAGGATCAAAACTAAAACAAAACAAGACCTAAAGGGTTTTAGAAAATAAATAAATAAATAAATAAATAAAAACAACAACAACAACAACATTAGAGACAGAAATCGAAATGAGAGAGGCCCATACCCAACTACAATTACCAAAGATCTATAGCAAGGAAGCGGAAAAAATTCAATTAAAGAAAGGGATATCAAAATTTTACCTAATCTAATAAACAGAGGTGGGTGGCTGAAATGCACAGCTGGTTTTTGGAGCATTATCATTGGGTGATGTCAGATTGGAGGTGGTATGGGTGTAGGGAGAAGACCGTCGCTAGGTTTTGATGAGAGGGAGAGAGAAACAGAGAGAAGAACGTGTTTGAGTTTGGGAAAAAATTTGGGATATTATGTGGGTTATAATCGTGTGAAATAAGGTGTATTAAATTTGAAGTTATTAGTTGACGTGGCATATTATTATTGGTGGCGTAAAAAAGCTGCTTTACGCCAGCTCCAGACAGAATGTATTCTCATTGTAATAGACATTGTAATATAATTCCTATGGTTTAGCTATTCTATAGTTTGATTGTGTTTTTATTATAGTAAATAGTCATTCATTATGAATAACTATTCTTTAAAATGAGGAATAATTATTTATCTCTAAAAGAGTTGTAATAGTTATTCCTTAATAGATGTAATAATTTATAAAACCGATATATTTCCAAATAAAATAGACTTTCTATACGCACATAACAATTATAAAAATAAAAATTCATCAAAAAATAATTCATCACTCTCTCAAATGTAAACTTTCTAGGAAATATAGTTGTATGAGTAAGATATTTCCTAAATAGATCTTTCTTTTTCTTTTAGAAGAGAGAGAGAGAGAGGAGTTATTTTTTTTTTTTTTTCATAATTGTTATGTGCATATGGAAAGTTTTTATATAGAAATATATTAATTTTAGAAATTATTGCACTTATTAAGAAATAACTATTACAAATCTTTTAAAGAGGAATAATTATTCCTTCCTAAAATAGATCTTAAGTTTTATTCTGATGTTACAACTTACAACTCACAACTAGGAATGACAATGGAGCAGGTATGGGGAGGGTTTCCTATTCCCCGCCCCCGCCCCACTTCTACTTTGAGGCGGGTTCTTTTTACCCGCCTCGTTCTAGTGGGTACCCGCAGGTACCCATTCCGCCACACCCAAATCTTTTATATATATAATTTATTAAAATTTTACTTTGAATACATTAAATTAAAACTCATAAAATATTTATAAAAAAAACGTGTTCTAACATTACAAAACCTTTTCAAAGCATAACAATACAACAATTCAAGTAATAGGAAATACAAAACAAATCAAACATAGCAAAAGAACAATTAAAACATATAAACAACGTAAATATTAAAACATAAAAGTATATTTAAATAATACAATATAAAAAATCATAAATTTAAAGTTTTTTTTGAGAAAGAAGACAATGAATTTTTATTAAGAAAAATCAACTAAGTCAACTTGGACTACAAAAAGAATTTGTGGTGTAACATCCTCTATTCATACAAGAAAGTCTGAGATATGCACAGCATACCTAGCAAGACTATGATCAACCTTATTGCATTTTCTATTTACATGAAAGTAACATAATTGATTAAACAAAGTAGAACAATGCCTAATATCTTCAATGAGCAAACCATTACACGACAGCACCGCAGTATCATTGACCAATCTTGACATTAAGACCTTCGAATCCCCCTCAAGAACATCTCATTCAATCCCATTTTTGCTGCAAACCGGAGAACTTTGGAAGCGGCTAAGGCTTCTATATCTTCTAGAGAATGAACCTAGGCAATTTGCTGCAATAGAGAGGCGAGCACCAAACCGTTCCTGTCACGAACAATCACACCAATACCGGACCTGTTTATCTCTGAGAAGGTAGCGCCATCAAAATTAATCTTGGCTACGTCATTTGGGGAGGCTTCCAGTAGGCACAGGGCTGTGGGGGACGGGGTGGTAACTGTGGGTGGGTATACAGAAACTCATCCAGGCGTGCTTGACTCATCTGAGCTAGCTGATGAAGACTGCAACTCAGCTGAGAAACTCAGACTTGATTCCTCTGGTTCCAGATTGACCAGACAATGAATGCAAAGAGGTCAGGGGTGTTGATGCTCCTTCAGAATCCATGACAGCAACTCTTTGAGGTCTAGAAATTGACTTGTCCTACAAAAAACCTAGCGCTACATGTCAGACCATATCATATCAAGCTCTGGACATAGCCAAAGAGTGTGGAGAGTCTGTTCCGGTGTGTCGCGACATATTTCACAGGTAAGGTCAGAGATTACTGTTCGATGAACCAAATTTGCTTTTGTAGGCAGCAAGTTTCGGCATTCTCTCCAAATAAAATTCTTCACCTTGTTGGGTACATGTAACGACCAAATCCCCTTCCATAGTTGTTTATCTTGAATCTCAGAATCTTCATGTTGCTCCAAATCTGCCTCTTCCTTCAGAAAACGATAACCAGACTTGCAGGTGTATTTCCCATCCTTTGCAAGAGGCCAAAATACAATATCCTTAGACTCAGCCCGTGCAAGAGGTATTGTTTTAATTAGCTCAGCCTCTTGTGGTACAAAAATACCATCAATCATCGCATAGTTCCATTGCCATGTCTCTGCCTCTATTAAGGTATCGACTGTAGCTTCCTCCATAGAAGGAATTGTAGGTGATAACATTAGAGGTGGGTGCTTCCTTGGCAGCCAGTGGTTCTGCCAGATTTTCACAGACCTCCCATTTCCAATCCGCCCCCTAGAACCTCTCAATTCACATCCAAACCCTTAAGAATGCTTTTCCAAGCATAGGAACCCGACCTTGAGTCCTATGCTTCCAAAATTGAGCAGTTTGGAAAAAAGCGTTCTTTAAACACCTTGTAAAAAAGGGAATTTGTATTATTGAGCAGTCACCAAGCTTGCTTGGCCAGCAAAGAATCGTTGAAAACAGCTAGATCTCGAAATCCCATTCCTCCCACTATTTTGGATTTAGTCATCTCATCCCATTTTAGCCAATGAATTTTCCTCTGATCTCCACGTTGGCCCCAAAAAAAAATTTTAATCATGGCTTCAATATCATTGCATAATCCAAGCGGTAGCTTAAAGCATCCTATAGTAAAAGAAGGTATTACTTGAATGACAGCTTTTAAAAGAACTTCATGACCTACCTGAGACAAAAGCTTCCTTTCCCAACCCTGTAACTTCCGCCAAACTTTTTCTTTTATGTAGTTGAAACTCTCCTTTTTTCCCCTTCCAATCAAGGATGGAAGCCCAAGGTACTTCTCATATTGTGTAATTTCCTGAATTTCCATAGCAACTTTAATGGCTTGTTTGGTGGCCTCTAATGTAGATTTACTGAAAAACATGGCCATCTTATTTTTATTCACCTTCTGACCTAAGGCATGCTCATAAACCTCCAGAATATTGAGCACCTTTACACATTCTTCAAAAGTAACCCTACAAAACAAAAGACTATCATTTGCAAATAACAGATGGGTTAGTGTAGGACCTCGTCTACAAAGAGATCAGCCTTTGATGCCGCCCATACTTTCTGCATTATTAATGAGTTAGTGCAAGCCTTCAGTACAAAGTTTAAAACGAAAATGAGATAATGGATCTCCTTGCCTGATCCCCCTTGTAGGATTAATCAGTCCCTTAGGCTCGCCATTAATCAAAATAGAATAGGAAACTATTTTCACACAAATCATTATCAAGCCAATCCACCTTTCACTAAAACCCATCTTCCACATGAGATTCTCCTAAAAAAACCATTCCACCCAGTCATAAGCTTTGCTCATATCAAGTTTTAGAGCCATAAACCCACAATCACTTGAGTCATAATTTTTCATGCAGTGCAAGGTTTCAAAAGCAATCAAAATATTGTCAGAGATAAAGCGATCTTTTGCAAAGGCAGATTGATGTTCAGTAATAATTTTTGGCAACACCTTTTTCAATCTGATAGCTAGGACTTTAGAGAAAATCTTGTAAAGCACATTGCACAAACTAATGGGGCAATACTCAGTAACATGCTCAGAATTTTTGATTTTTTGGATGAGAGCAACAAAGGTATGATTAACAGGATAGGGAAGTGTACCTGAATTTAGCCAAGATAAATTAATTTAATCACATCATGATCCACCATTTGCCAAAAATGTTGATAAAATAGCGAAGGCATCCCATCTGGATCAGGTGCTTTGAGCGAGGCCATCTGTTTTAAAGCCGCAGTTACCTCATGCTCTAGGAATTCCCCTGTTAGCATTCGCTCCATCTCATCTACTATGACCCACGGGATATGGTCCAGAGTTAAGCTTGGTCAGTTGGAGTAGAGGTAGCAAACCAATCTTGGTAATATTGTAGAAAAACTGCAGAGATATCGTCTGATTGAGTCTACCAAGTTTCAGTTGTGTCCTTTATTCTTTCAATGAATTTTTCCCTGTATCTTTGAGTTGCTTTCGTGTGAAAAAATTTGGTGTTGCTGTCACCGTGAGCCAACTATAGTACACGGGAGCACTGACTCCACATTCGTGCTTCTCGATCAAGAAGAATTTTAATTTCATATTTAAGCTCCCTTACCCGTGAGGCAGGTACCCGCGGGTGCGGTTTTAAATTGCTATCCCTAGTAACAAGAGAGGAAAGTATAAAACATAATGGGGGAAAGAAAAAAAAATTATTCTCATGTTTCTCATGCACAAAGTGCATGAGGGTCTACGGAAAAAAAGTTCAAACTACATTAGCAACATATTATAACTATCTTTAGAAAGAAATTGTTTCTCATTGTCAAAAACATGTATTTGGCGAGATTTATAAATATATTTGTCAATGCAGAATATACAAGTACAACAATAAATTCGGCCAATTAATAAATTTGATGGCGTTAGATAAATATATCTAACATATAGTAACGAAAGTGAAATAGAAAGGGAGATAAAATCTCCTTGGTTGTTCATGCCGATGAAGATGTGGAATACCCATCTTTCTTTATTTTCTAAAACAAACACAACGCACACATGGTTAGCCAAAAGATTCACACCATCAAGCATGATTGGCTGCTGCGATATGTCTACGTTCTACCATTGTTGCCAATCATGTATCTTTGCATTTACAGCCCTTTGATACAAGTAGAATCCATCCTGTTCTACCGTCCAAATGCAATGGTTTCCACCACAACCCTTTAACCACTTATCGATTGCAAGAAATACATCAAAACTAGCATTGAAGTTCTTGTACCAAAAAATACAATAGAATTCTGTCGTGCCAAGATAGTTGATGTGAAAAGAGGATTCCCATTGTCCATTAGGCTGAAGAGTTCTAATGCCCAAATCATTATCTTTTGATTGACAATGGTAGTTTTAGAGTTTCATTGTTGAGGTTGTCAACAATTTGTACATATTTCTTTGAAAAAGAATAAGAACTAATTAGGCCAGAGACTAAGTGAAAAACAAGCACAAAACTATAAAACTGGGATATTATCTTTTATTTCATCCTGCTAGTGCTTAGAAAAGATATTTTATTACACTTGAAATGCATTTCACTTCTACTTTTATAGCCCAAAATTATTGACTTGTATGTATACAAAACATATCCAAATTCAATGTGACTATTATATGTGTTTCAATTTTCATTGGAAAAGGTGCGCTAGCCTCACATAAGGTTTTCTAAAATTACACTAAACTCCCCCTTATTTTAAATTGTACCCAAACTTCCCTAAATTGTCAAAATAAACTACACCCACCTCCCATGTGCCGTAACAATGGTAACTTCACTAACATAAACTAAAATATAATTTAAAAGTTTGGTGTATATTTTTTTTACCCTTCCTTTTCAAATGAAATTCTCATTTTCTTAACTAAAATTTATGTTAAAGCGAAAAATATATATATTTTTCCAAATCTAAGTGCAATAACAAACAAAAATAAAGGGTCAAGAAATTATTCCTGCAATATCCAATATAGCCCAAAAAAGAAATATAATGGCATGTATGGTAAATTGTAATAGGCACTGTAACGTAATAATTCATACGGTTTAACTATTTTATAGTTTGATTGTGTTTTTATTATAGGGAATAGTCATTCATTATAAATAAATATTCTTTAAAATGAGGAATAATTATTCATCTCTAAAAGAGTTGTAATAATTTTTTTTTTTAAATCAAAAGAGTTGTAATAGTTATTCCTTAATAGATATAATAATTTATAAAATTAATATATTTCCAAATAAAATAAACTTTCTATATGCATATAACAATTATAAAAATAAAAAATCATTAAAAAATAACTCATCACTCTCTTAAATATAAAATATATTATTTTCTAGGAAATATAGTTATATGAGTAAAATATTTCCTAAAATAGATCTTTCTTTTTCTTTTAGGAGAAAAAGAGAGATGAGTTTTTTTTTTTTTTTTTTTTTGGGAAATTACACTTTACCACTCTAAACTATACACCAGATTGCACTTTGCACCCTAAATTATTCGAATGCACGTTTTACACCCTAAACTATCACATTTGTTACACTTTGCATCAAATGTTAATTTTACTATTAAGTTAAACGGAAATTGATAGCATGTGACTTGCATGTGATTTTTGCTTAGGTGGCACATAGTTTAAAGACAAAAATACCCTTTTCACAAACAATTAAAACAAAACACTCTCTCTCACGTGCGTAGCATCTCCTCTTCCCCCAAATCAAAATCTGTCTAACCCTAAATCCCCAACAGCTCTCACGCATCCCTAACAGACCTTCCCCTCTCTCTCAGCCAACAACTCCTCCCTCTTTCGAGGCTAGTAGCTCTCATTATTTAGTTGCTTCTCTCCTTAAATCCTGGTAAACATTTATTGGAGAATATTAAACACTTTTCTAAAGAGAGCGATAATCCATTATCATAGTCATTGCAACATTCAAAGACACATGATGAGTCTGAAAGGTAAGAGCTTATGAGAAGATTATAGAAGCAAAGCTCTCCCATATTGAAATCCATCATGAAATCTGATGATTGAATATTTTCTTCTCCATTAGCAAAAGACAATAATCCATCATATATATCAAATTCCAAGGACTTATTATTAAATTTATTTTCTTCTCTATTAGCAAAAGACAATAATTTACCATACATATCAAATTCCAAGGACTTATAATTTAATTTATAGTCACAGTAAGGCAGCCCCCATGGGCAGGCAACCAAGGCCAAGGCACGCAGCCAAGGCCAAGGCAGCCCCCTTCCCCCAAGTGCTGCCATGGCCTTCAAGGGGTCCCAAGGGCATGCCACAGCCTTGGCATCGCACCCACAAGGCATGCCACAGCCTTGGCATCCCACCCACAAGGCATGCCACGGCCTCGGCTGCGTGCCCACGCTGTGCTACCACTGCCATCAGGCAGCATGCAAGCTAGGGCCGTGGCTGCGTGCCCCTAGGGGCATGTTAGCGTGCCCACGCAAGCATGCTGACGGGTTCGGGACTGGGACCCCCATGCCCAGCCCTCAGAGCCATGAATCTTTGGTGTCAAAACAGCGTGAGAGCTATTGGGGATTTAGGGCCCGTTTGGTTAAGGAGATGGAAAAGTGAGAGGATAGAAAATAAAAAAAAAGTAGAAAAGTGGAAGAATAGAAGAGATTTTAGTTTCCCTCATTTGTGTTTGGCTGGAGGGATGAAAAAGTGGAGGGATGGAAAACTCATTTGTTTGGTTGAGAAGAAAAGTGAGGGGATAGAAAATATAGTTTGTGTAAAATTACTCGCATGCCCCTATTACATAATATAAGAATTAATTTCCTTACAATCATTAAAAACAAACTTATTATCAATTAAAATTTTTTAAAAAAAATAATATCTTATAAAATTTAACACATCATTAATATTTTTTTTTTCTTTGTTTTAGAGGTGCCTTCTAAAATAAAATAAAAAATAAAAATAAAAAAAGCAAAATCCACTGTTTGATTAAAACTTAAAAAAAAAATGGTAAATTGCAAATTATACCCCTAAAGTTTGGGAGTGATTGGATTTTACACCCTAAAGTTTCAGACCTTGGATTTTACCCTTTGAAGTTTGGTGATGTTTGGATTTTACACCCCAATGTTTCAGAATTTAGATTTTACCCCCTATATTTTAGAAGTGTTTGGATTTACTCCCCAAAGTTTTGGGGTGTTTGGATTTTACATCCTAAAATTTCAAAATTTGAGGGTGTAAAATCCAAAAAACCCTAAACTTTAGGGGGTAAAATCCAAGTTCTAAAACGTCAAGGTGTAAAATCCAAACACCCTAAACTTCAGGGGGTAAAATCTAAATTCTAAAATTTCAGGGTGTAAAATCCAATCACCTCCAAACTTTAAGGGTGTAATTTGTAATTCACCCAAAAAAAAAAAAGCAACGTAAACTCAGAGATTGAAGCTTGAAAATAAAAGGCAACATAAACTTAGAGCTTGAATCTTGAAAAAAAAAAGCAACGTAAACTCAAAGAGCTAGAAAATAAAATAAAATAACAAGAAGGGAAAGTGAAAAATGTAACTCAGTGCAAAGGGGCAAATTTGGTTTTTGCTAGAACTCATGTTTTCTCCCCTCAGTTTTCTCCCCATTTTGGGGAGAAATTTTTTTGGTGAGCCCGGGAGAAAACACCCAGGCTCCACCACAAAATTTTCCACTCCCCCTTCCAACCAAACACCCTCCCATTTTTCTTTCTCTCCACTTTTCTCTCCTAAATTTTCCATCCTCCCTAAAATCTCTTCAAATAAACACACCCTTAGGGTTAGACAGATTTTGATTTGGGGGAGGAGGAGATGCTACACACGTGAGAGAGTGTTTTGTTTCAATTGTTTGTGAAGAGGGTATTTTTGTCTTTAAACTATGTGCCACTTAAGCAAAATTCACATGCAAATCACATGCTATTAATTTTCGTCTAACTTAACAGTAAAACTAACATTGGGGTGCAAAATGTAATTCGAATAGTTTAGGGTGCAAAGTGTTATCTAGTGTATAGTTTAGGGTGGTAATGTGTAATATTTCCCCTATTTTTTAATGATTTTTTTATTCTCATACGTTGTTATGTGCATATGGAAATTTTTTTTTATATAGAAATATATTAATTTTAGAAATTATTACACTTATTAAGAAATAACTATTATAATCTTTTAAAGGGGAATAATTATTCCTTCCAAAAATTGAGTTTAAGTTTTATTCTAATGTTATGACTCACAACCAAACTTCATGGTTTTCGATCATTCAAAGAACTAGAAAATGGAGAGGTTCAAGGTTTTTAAAGTTGGACAGAGATTCAACCAAGGTCAAATCGTTATGACATCAAAATTAATTTAATATTAGTTAAAATATAAATAAATTTATTAATTAACCCCCCAAAAAAATATAAAGCAATTTAAACAACTTTCAAATGAACTTTCGTTTTTTTCATAAAGTGCATAGAAAATAATAATATATATAAAATCTTTAAAAATGTGTTTATTAATCTTTCAAATAAAAATCATTTTTAACAAAAAATTTACAAATTTCATATTCACATGCAATGATGTAAAAGCATAATTTTAGAACACAAATAAATTTAGCAAATACTATTAAGTAAAAAGTAATAAATTAAAAGCAAAAATATTATTCTTGTAAAATTAAAATAAATAAAATATTAATTTCATAGGTAACTACTACGTGTGTTTCAATTTCATTGGAAAAGGTATGCTGGCATCTCATGAGGTTTACTAAAATTACACTAAACTCCCCTTTATTTTGAATTGTACTTAAGACTTTCCTAAATTTTCAAAATAAACTACACCCACCTCTCATGTACCATAACAATGGTAATTTCACTAACATATACTACAATATAATTTAAAATTTTTGTGTATATATATATTTTTTTACCCTTCCTTTTCAAATGAAATTCTCATTTTCTTTACTAAAATTTATGGGAAAGAAAAAAAAAATTCAAATTCAAGTGCATTAACAAACAAAAATAAAGGGTCAATAAATTATTCTGGCAAGATCCAATATAGCCCAAAAAAGAAATATAATAGCATGTCTGGTAGATTTTTTTTTTTTTTTTTTTGAGAGTTTCAACCTATGGCGTCCGCTTCTAATAATAGCTCTTTATCTTCAAACCAAGATACCAATCAGTTTTTGGTGTAAGCGAGAATTGAACTACAAATCTTTTATTCAATTATTAGAGACTTTACCAGTTGAGCTAACTAGAACCCACTGCATGTCTGGTAGATTGTATTAGACACTGTAATGTAACAATTCCTATGTTTTAGCTATTCTATAGTTTAATTGTGTTTTTATTATAGGGAATAGTCATTCATAATGAATAACTATTCTTTAAAATGAATCCCTTAAAAGTTACCATGGCTTTTGATTGGAGTTGTGGTATGCCTTTGTGTTATAACCTCTTTCCCTCTCCCTTGTTTGTGTGTGTGTTTGTTTCTCAAAAAAAAAAAAAAAATTCTTTAAAATGAATAATAAATATTCATCTCTAAAAAAGTTGTAATATTTATTCCTTAATAGATATAATTATTTATAAAATCAATATATTTTCAAATAAAATAAACTTTCTATATGCACATAACAATTATAAAAATAATAAATCATCAAAAAACAATTCATCACTCTCTCAAATATAAACTTTCTAGGAAATATAGTTGTATGAGTAAAATATTTCTTAAAATATATATTTCTTTTTCTTTTAGAAGAGAGAGAGAGAGAGATGGGTTACTTTTTTATAATTTTTTAATTTTCATAATTTTTATGTGCATATGGAAAGTTTTTTTATATGGAAATATATTTTTTTTTAAATTATTACACCTATAAAGGAATAACTATTACAACTCTTTTAAAGAGGAATAATTATTCCTTCCTAAAATAGATCTTAAGTTTTATTCTAATATTACAAGTTACAGCATACAACCAACTTCATGGTTTTCAGACCCGGACTATTCAAAGAACCGGAGAAGGGAGAGGTTCAAGGTTTTTAAAGACAAACCATTGTGACATCAAAATTAACTTAATATTAGTTAAAATGTAAATAAATTTATTAAAATATATAAAAATATTGAAACTTACCCCCTAGTTTATATTTGAGAGAGTGATGTGTTATTTTTTAATGATTTTTTTATTTTCCTAATTGTTATGTGCATATGGAAATTTGTTTATATAAAAATATATAAATTTTAGAAATTATTACACTTATTAAGGAATAACTATTACACCTTTTTTAGAGAGGAATAATTATTCATTCCTAAAATAGATCTTAAGTTTTATTTTAATGTTACAACTTACCACTTACAACCAAACTTCATGGTTTTCAAACCCGAACTGTTCAAAAAACTGAAGAAGGGAGAGGTTCAAGATTTTTAAGTTTAAACCGTTATGATGTCTAAATCAATTTAATATTAGTTAAAATATTAATAAATTTATTAAACGTATAAAAATATGTAAATTTACACCCCCAAATTGAAAGTTATTTAAACAACTTTCAAATGAATTTTCGTTATTTTTTTAAAGTGAATAGAAAATAATAAAATATTAAAAAAATGTGTATATTATTCTTTCAAATAAATAGCATTTTAATTAAAAAATAAATCATTTTTAACATAAATTTAGAAAGTTCGTATTCACATGTAATGATGTAAAAGAACAATTCTAGAATACAAATAAATTTGGCAAATACTAGTAAGTCTATTGTAATAAAATTAAATGCAAAAATATTATTCTTGAAAAATTGAAATTAATAAAATATAAATTCCATAGGTAACACAAGGAAGACAGTCAGTTCAGTGGTTAATGTATTTTTACATACCTGATGGCATGACCATACTACCATTTTTGTCGTAACTCATTTAGTGTACTATTCCTAATACATGCATTTTTACATACTTAATGGCATGACCAAACTACCATTTTCTGTCGTAACTTTCATTTAATGTACTATACCAGATACATGCATTTTTACATACCTAATGGCATGAATAGACTACCATTTTTTGTCATAACTCTCATTTAGTGTATCAAATGTTCATTTAGTGTACCAAATGTGCCGTGAGATTTCTTGAAAATTATAGGGGAGAATGATCATAATTTTAGACAATGATTTTGGCGCCAACCAAACATCCATATTGATCTCTCCCAACCAACTCCCTTGTGCCTAGTGATCCACTGTTAGTCCAATTAATATTTTTCACCTCTTTAATTTCATTTTTAATTTATATTCATTGAATGTAAACAATAAGCTACAAAATGGTGGGATATTTCGAATTTCCCCCTTTCTATTGAGTATGAAAGATTACAATTCATGACATTTCCTTGAAAATACATTCCCTTCATTTGTTTTTGTAAACATACTGTTGCAACTTTATGAACTATGTGAATGCTTCTTGTAGTTAGGTGGGCAGCTCCACATTAGGCTCAATTTCACTTAGGGCCAAAAAGTCTTTAAGTCACACCATATGGTTTTAGGATGATATTCCTAAGAATAATGTAATTTCTTGATAAAAAATCTTATATTTTTTATGGTTTATTTTGGATCTTGCAATATTAATTTTTTGACTTGTTCTTATTTGGGTTTTTTTTATTGAATTTCAATTAAAATTTTTCTCTTTTCACTTTTTAACTTATTAATTAAATATAAGAAGTTGGGAAGAAATTGCCACTGGGGAGCATCAAGACCATGGTTTTAAAAACCAGATAGGACTGGCCAGTCCAACCGGTTGAATCGGGATCCAAGAACTAGCCACCAGTCCGGTCCCCAAAAAACCCCAAAACCGGTCAAAAATCAGGTTGAACCGAGAACCAAAGGCAAATTTGGTTTTGCCCCTAGTTCGGTTTTTAAAACCATGATCAAGACCATGTTATGTCCACCACAGAGGCTCAGATTTGGCTGATGCCACTTTTTTGAATAAATACAAAAGCTTAATTATTATTATTATTATTTGCTAATATTGTATTTTGTTTGGCCTAAATTAGCTTACCAAAATACCAATTTAAGCCCTAAAAAGCAAAAAGCAAGGGCGAAACTAGGTGGGGCCCGGGCCCCCTAGTCTTAAGAAAAAAATATACATATAGGTATAATTTTTACAAATTTGTATTTGAGCCCCCTCTTTCATAAATTTTGGGCCCCCTCCTCTACAATTTTACATTAATTTTATTGTAATGGCATTTGCATCATTTGTAAAATAGCATTAAGGCCCCAAATTTGTCTCATCAACCCCAAAATACACCCACATCAATCTATGTATCATTGTGCAAAAATACATTTAGCATTAATGTATTTTTGCAAATTTATACAATTACTATAGTACAAATGTATTTTTGTACAATGGTACATAGACTATGTAGGTGTATTTTAGGGTTATTGATTGGACAAATTTACATAATTACCATAGCTATGCAAATGAATTTTTTTGAAATTATTTAGATTTAAGGCAGTAATTTTGGTTGAGGAAGAGAGAAATGATTTGAGATAATAATAATAAATTGATAAGATAATAGTATTTTGATGAAATGTAGTGTAAAATAAATAAATTGATATGGAGTGTTTTGAAAAGTGAGTATATATATTAAAAAAAAAAAAAAAGTAGGTTCTTATACTAAAATAGGCACACAAAAAAAAAGTTTGAATGAGCTGATGCAAATGTTATGTAGTAAGAAACAATGGCATTTTCTGTCTTTGTCTTTATTAATAGTTGAGTACATTATAATGTATGAAACAATAATTTTATGTATTAGTCTTTGTTGATAGTTTTTTAATACTAAATAGATGCTTATTTGAAATTCTATGATTTCTTTTACTTATACTCCGGCTCCCCTTAACTCAAAATCCAAGGACGGTCCTTGACAATAATGTTGACTTTTTTATTCGACCGTCTAATCAAAGTAAATTTTTAATCATCTTAAGGAATTCCCTTCGAAACGATACTTTACGGGCCAAAATCAGAGTTAGAAAGAAGGAAATATCAAGAAAATACCAAAACTCTAAATTAATGTATTAATTTTTTTGGCGAAAAATACAATTTTAGTCCCTATATTTTAGGTCAATTTCCATTTTGGTCCCTACTCTTTTTTTTTTTTTTTTTTGAAGCACCTACTTTAGTCCTTACAAATTGAAAATCATTATCATTTTGGCGTGTCATCTTAGTAACGGAAATATTCTTTGTGGCAGACAAAGTGCATAGCAATCGTTCTATATACTGATGTGGCCATTAAAATGATATATAAAATTACTTGGCATTATTAAAATGCCACATTAGCAGTGTAAAAAGCCACATCAGATAAATTAACTAAAAAAACATTTCTAAATTTCTTTTTTTTAATTAAATAATTAAATTAAATAATTTTTTTTTTAAGAATCGAAGAACTCAATACATCTGAACATGACTGTTCATTTTCTTCCCAATCATTCATGTTCTTCATTTTCTCCCCCTACTAACATTTTGGTTGCCTAAAAATTAAAAAATCAAGGGCTCATTTGATAGAGGTGTTTGAATAATGTTGTTTGTATTTTTTTGAAATACGTGTGGATAAAAAAATGTGTGAAAATGCGTGCAATGTTATTTAAAAACTGAAAACATGTTGCTCAGATGCTCTACCAAACGAGACCAAGATTTTCTTTTCTTGCATTTTCTTAGTAACCTAACCCATAAAAATCACTCAAAATAAAAATAAATAAATAAATAAATAAAGAACATGCCCACAGATTTACAAAACACAAAGACATTCAACAAAATTTTCTTATGCTTTCTTCTCAAAAAAAAAAATTTCTTATGCTTTGAAACCAAACACAAAAATCAAAACTCAAATCCCAAATCAATGAACAAAACCCCATATTTGAAACCACAAACAGCCGCACAACCTCAAATCCAACAATCCACACCACCTCCAACCCCAAATCCAAAACCACCAAACCCACCACCAGATCAGTCCACCGATTTAAGAGGGAGAGACCAATCTGCAACATTTTCTCATTCCTCTTCCTCTTTTTTGTCTCAAACTTTCTCCCTCTGCAACATTACTGACATCGTCACTGGAAAAGGGGACCCATCAGCGACGAAAAGCATAAGGGACGAACTCACACAATCTAGTGGATACCAACTTCGATTCAATCCTAATCACCTTGCTATTAACACACAACACTGCCTCTTTAAATCCCAACGTCCTCTTCACTTAGCAACAACAACAATACAGCTATCCAATTCCACTACAATTCACCTCTCCTTAAAAACCCAAAAGCTAATAGATGGAACTTGAGCCTAGAGATCTTCAATCACAATCTTGTTTTATAAGCCATCACCAATTCATAGTTGGGGACAAGAGAGAGGCATCAATCTGATGTGGCTTCCAACAAAATAATGAAATTTAATTATTTTATTTTATTTTATTTTAAAAAAAAAATTAGAAGTTTTATAATTAATTTACCTGATATAGCTTTTTTTATACTTAAAATGCTGACATGGCATTCTAAAAATGCCAAATAATTTTTCAAGGTTGGCAGGGTGGTGAGAGCAGCAAGGGGTCTGTAGCGCAGAGAGAGAGAGAGAGAGAGAGAGAGTTTGAGTGTATGAAAATGAAAATTTTTAAAGAGTTTGATTTAAAAGTAGAGGGAATTAAGTGACGAAAACATTTTTTTCACCAAATGTGATTTTTTATATGATGAAACTTTTCATAAAAAAAAAAACTCAAAACATAAAGCCAATTTTAATTTTTGCACCCCAAATTTAGATTGGTGCTCTCTTTGAATGGCACTTTTAGTTTTAGTGACGAACATTTTGTTTTGTCACCACTTCTTTTTTAATAATTGGCGATGTAACCTATTATGAGTTTTAGCGACAAATAAGTTTGTCACCATAAACACCAATTTTTCACCTTTAGTGACAAAATCATTTTTTGTTGCCAATATTGCTTTTTGTATATGTATAGAGACAAAAAATTTCGTCACCCAAATCCAAACTATAGTGACAAATAATTTCATTGTTATAAAGCTTCCCAATCTAAATTTCAGTTAGTGCCTTTCTTGAGTAGCACTTAGAGTTACAAAATTTTTTTGTCGCCAAAATTATTTCTTTTTTTTTGGCAACAAAATTTAAATTTTGTCACAATATTTGACCTTTTGGTGATGAAAAATATTTCCTTACCAAATTCCATCGCCAAATATTCACATTGTTGTAATCTTGCAACCAAAGAAGGGGATGACGAGACCACATAATAGGGATTTTGGATAATTCCTAGATTCCCAAAGCCCCCTAATTTTCAGGCTCAAGCTAGGATCAACGAGGGGTGAGATCTTCATTGTGAATAAACTGATCCGACAACAAGACAACATCACTTTTACAAAAATTTAAATGTTATAATCACAAATTATTTTACAATATTTTTACAAACTATTACTACTACCAATTCTTACTGTTCTCATATGGGCCTACTATTAACATCAATTTTTCACTTACTAATAACTACTCACCACATTAACAATTTATAAATATAATTTTTCCAACAAGATAGTAGACAGTGGGATAGGGAAAAGTTATTACAACCGTTTAATATGCAAATGATGCACTTTATCTTTGAACAAGTGACGGATAAAAATTAGGGTCAGTACTTTTTTTAAAAAAAAAATTCTTAATTAAGTAATTGGACAAAATTTTTCTACAAATCGGAAAATTCTCATTTAATCCATTACTTGACGATTTATAAAATTATAACACGTATTATTTAAACAAGTCACGTAAGTCAATAAATAGATTATATGACTTAAAAGTCTAAAACTATACCTACATAGTTTTATCAATCCATTTAGAAGAATTTTCCATTAAATTGGTTTGAAAACAAACTTTTTTCTTAATTTAAGCCGGGTACAATTAAAAATGTAGATATAGATAGCCTGCTACCATTCCACACGGCCCAAGTTGGGAGTTCTCTGTTGTTATCCGTACCATCTGGGTGATCTTAACAAATCCGACAGGTATGGGCCTCAAAAATATCCATTGATAATATATATTTATTGGGCCTGAAAAACACATTATTATTTTAGGCAACGGGTTTCAGACTATCGTAATTTGTGTCTGAAAATAAAAGAACAAATAGAATTCAATTAATAAAAACTCTATCCGGGTATCTGAACTAGATCTGAAGATTTGCACCTCATTGGCTGCATGTCCAACTCCAACATGTGAATCCTATGATATCTGTATTCTTGTCTTTTTATTGTTTTTGCTTCAGATTGTAGGGACTTTTCTTTCTCTCACCTTTGGACACATATAGATAGATCATAATGGAATTTTGGTACCTCATTACTACTAGGTCCCCAACCATAATTGCCTTTCCTGTACATACATTTACACTGTTGATTTGACACTAAGACTTTCAGCCAAAAAAAAAAAAGAGAGACACTAAGAAATGGGCACCTGGAAAATTGAATAGATTTTGCACTGATTTTCATTAAGTTGAAAACGAAAGGGCCACTTAATTAAGTTTGTCATCAATGATTAATGAATAGAGAGAAGAGAAACTTATTAGTAGTATTTGTTTCTTTAATTGATGGGGAGACCAAAAATAGTATCAACAACACCCATGAAGATATTGAAAGAATGATAGGCTGACTATATACACACACTTTAATGATACAATTATATTCTTTCACTTTGGGCTGGTTACTGAACTTGGCCTGTAATTACCAAAGGTTTCAGGATCTCGATTGTCAACACCAACCCAGCAATGGGATGCACTAGGGTGTGTGCTGCCGGTCATGATTTCCGGAATGGGAGTGTGTACATTTATTATTAGGACTTATAGCCTCACGGACTGTGTATGCTATAGATGATCGATGTTGCACACATAAAAATAACTTTTAACATCATTTTTCGTACTAGTTGAATGGGTAAATTTTTATTGATTCTCATTTGAACCTATTATTGACATAACTTTTTTATCTACTATTACAACTTGCCTTATCAACAGGTGTCAAATATTTTTAGTCATTTTTGTATGCTATATGTTTGTTTTTACATATGCATTTATTATGGATACAAAAATATATAGCGATTCTAATTAATTGAAGGGTCCAGTAAAGAGGTGCTCCTAGGGTATTTTTAAATGGACAATTTTATAAAAGAATTTATATCATTTTCATAGAAAATATAGAAAATATAAAAATCTGTTTAAAAAATTAGTTTCTTTTTTCTTTTCTTATAAAAAATTTATAAAAATATTTTTTTAAAACAAATATTCTTAGGTCGCCCGTTAACTTTTCCCTTAGTTTAATTGGTAGGGTCCATTATCCTTAAATAAGAGAGGTAATTACGTTATACTCACTTCCTTAAATGTTGTACCTCACATTCTTTAGCTAAATTCACAAGTGTGTGGTTTATATTTGAAGAGAGTTAAAATATATTTGCTCTTGTCATCAAATAAGAGAGCTAATTAGATCATACCCACTTCATTAAGTATTGTACCTTATATTATTAATTAAATTTAAACATGAGCTTTATCTTTGAAGGGTATTATTATTAATTGTTTTTAGATTCTTGAAGGGTATTAATATATATATATATCTATTTTTTAACGATATATTTTGAGAAACTTTGATAAATTATATTTAGACTTAATAGTTTAGGAATGTAACACATTAAACCTTATAGTCTTGAAAGTAATAACATAAATCCTTATAGTTGAGTTGGTAAATTTTTATTTATTCTCATTTGAACCTAATATTGACATAACTTTTTTATCTACTATTACAACTTGCCTTATTATCAACGGGTGTCAAATTTTTTTTAGTCTTTTTCATATGTTATATGTTTGTTTTTACATATGCATTTATTATGGGTACAAAAATATATAGCGATTCTAATTAATTTAAGGGTCTAGTTAACGGGTGCTCCTAGGGTATTTTTAAATGGAAAAATTTTATTAAAAAATTTATATCATTTTCCTAGAAAATATAAAAATCTGTCAAAAAAATTAGTTTCTTTTTTATTTTCTCATAAAAAGTTTATAAAAATATTTTTTTTTAAAACAAATATTCTTAGGTCACCTATTAACTTTTCCCTTAATTTAATTGGTAAGGTCCCCTATCCTTAAATAAGAGAGGTAATTACGTTATACTCACTTCCTTAAATGTTGTACCTCACATTCTTTAGCTAAATTCACAAGTATGTGGTTTATATATGAAGAGAGACAAAATATATTTGCTCTTGTCATCAAATAAAAGAGCTAATTAGATCATACCTACTTCATTAAGTATTGTACCTTATATTATTAATTAAATTTAAACATGAGCTTTATCTTTGAAGGGTATTATTATTATTATTAATTTTTTTAAAGAATCTTGAAGGGTATTAAAATATATCTATTTTTTAATGATATATTTTGAGAAACTTTGATAAATTTTATCTAGACTTGACAGTTTAGGAATTTAACACATTAAACCTTATAGTCTTGAAAGTAACAACACAAATCCTAAAGTTTAAAAACGTAATAAATTAAATCTTATAAGTTCAAAATTAACAAATTAAAATATGAGGTTTCATAAATAATACATGCCCTAAGTGTCAATTTAGTCCTTAACACTATATTTCAATTTAGTCTCTAACCTTTCAATTGTGTCAATTTAGTCCCTAATATTTTAATGTTGTGTCAATTTATTATCTGCTGTTATATCTTGGATAAAAATTGATGATGTGGCTAACTACCAAAATATAAAATCAATTTATTGTCACGTTAATGAAAACTAATTTTTTATTTTGGCTGTTAGCTATGTCAACAATTTTCATCCATTAGATAACAGCAAAGACTAATTAAGTTGGCACGGCATTAAAATGTTATAGACCAAATTGACACAATTAAAAGGTTAAGAACCAAATTGAAATATGGTGTAAAGGATAAGGACCAAATACATAGTTTGCCCTAAAAAAAAACTACACTTATTTCTTTCTTTTTCTTTTTTTTAAGAAAGTTAACTTTTATACTATTTTTATAAATTTTCATATTAACGGGTGCCCTTAGGTCAATTATTAATAAATCATTTTAAGAAAATTTTGAAACCACTTTCATGGAAAATATAGAAAGCCGTAAAAAAATTAATTGTTTTATCATCATCCCATAAAAATGTTTCTAAAACAGTTTCTAAACCAACACTCTTAGAGCATCTATTAACTTTTACCTTTAAAAAATTATGGCGGAAATACTATTTCCGTCCCTACATTTTCACCCCATTCCCACTTTGGTCCTTACTTTTTTTTTACCGCTTTTAGTCCCCAAAATAAATAAATAATAAAATAATAATAAAAACGGTTCCATTTTGGTCCCTACCGTCATCTAACTAACGAATAAAAGCCTATGCGGAAAACAGAGTGCATGTTGGCATACAGAATGCTAATGTGGCTATTAAAATAATAATAATAATAAATGTTATTTCACATTTAAAATTGCCACGTCAGCATATAAATTTTTTTAAAAATAATTTATCAATTTTAACTAAATAAAAAAATTAAAAACAGAATTAAAAAAAAAATACATGAATTAAGATCTGAGTGGATTTTGAACATAAAAATTTTAAAACCCAAAAAATTATCAAAAAGTTTGTTTCCTCTTTTTTGGGAAGAATACAAAGAACTCAGAATAGAACATGAATTCATGCTCTTCAAGCTCTAGACAGCCCTAAATGGAAAAAATAAACAAAACAAATATTATGTTGAAGAGCCCCACACTCTCTCACCCGATTCAAAGCCAAAACCAAATTCAAAGCCCCCCCCCCCCCTCTCTCTCTCTCTCTCTCTCTCTTCAGATCAAGACCCATGGCCTCCTCAAAGCCCCTCTCTCTCTCTCTCTCTCTCTCTCTCTCTCTTCAGATCATGACCCAATCGTCACCTTCACGGCCATGGTTTTCAGATCTCGTCTCTTCTTATCTCAAGCTCTCTTCTAACACAAACCCTTAGCTCTGTCTCTCTCTTTTTAGATCGATCTAAACCCTCGGCCATTGTTGTATGGTGTTTGGATTTGAAACCCATAAACCAAACCCAGAAAGGACCCACTATCGTTTGTGGCTGTGGTGGTCAATGATGAAGGATTAAACCTTGAGGAGCTTCGGCTTGGGTTCCTCGCAGTGAAACAAAAGTAGAAGATCGAATGGTTGTGATTGGTTTGAAGATCGGTGAAGGATTAAAGCTTATGGATGTGGATGTGGTGGGTTTGGAGATTTCGGATCGTTGGTTTGAGTTAAGTTTCGAATCATTGGGTTTCAGATCGCGGATCATTGTGATTTTGTGTTTGGTTTCAAAGAATAAGAAAATCTTGTCAAAGATGGATTGTTGGGTTGTTGCTGAAGATGGATTGATGGGTTTGTGTTTGTATTCTTGTTGATTTTTGGGTATGTGTTTTTTTTTTTTTTTTGTGTTTGGTTGACAAGAAAGATCTGCTGCTGGGTTTGTGTTTGTGTTCTTGCTAGAGATCGGTTTGTGTTTATGTTTGTGTTTTTGTGTTTGGTTGACAAGAAAGGGTAAAAAATATGGTGTAAAGGATAAGGTTATGGACCAAATTGATACAATTGAAATGTTAAGGACCAAATTGAAATATGGTGTAAAGGATAAGGACCAAATACATAGTTTACCTTAAAAAAAACTACACTTTTTTCTTTTTTTTAAAGAAAGTTAACTTTTATACTATTTTTATAAATAGTCGTATTAACGAATGCCCTACTGCCCTTAGGACAATTATTAATAACCATTTTAAGAAAGTTTTGAAACCACTTTCATGGGAAATATAGAAAGCCGTAAAAAAATTAATTGTTTTATCATCATCCCATAAAATGTTTCTAAAATAGTTTCTAAACCAACACTCTTAGAGCATCCGTTAACTTTTATCTTTAAAAAATTATGGCGGAAATACTATTTTCGTCCCTACATTTTCACCTCATTCCCACTTTGGTCCTTACTTTTTTTAGTCCCCAAAATAAAAAACCATTCCATTTTGGTCATTACCGTCATCTCACTAACGGAAGATAGCCTACGTGGCAAACGAAGTGCATGTTGGCATATAGAATGCTGACATGGCTATTAAAATAATAATAATAAATTTTATTTCACATTTAAAATTTCCACGTCAGCATATAAAATTTTTAAAAAATAATTTATCAATTTTAACTAAATTAAAAATTAAAAACAGAATTAAAAACAAAAAATCACATGAATTAAGATCTGAGTGGATTTTGAACCTAAAAATTTTAAAACCCAAAAAATTATCAAATTTTTTTTTCTTCTTTTTTGCAAAGAATACAAAGAACTTAGAACAAAACATGAATTCATGTTCTTCAAGCTCTGGACAGCCCCAAATGGAAAAAAATAAACAAAACAAATATTATGTTGAAGAGCCCACACTCTCTCACCTGATTCAAAGCCAAAACCAAATTCAAAGCCCCTCTCTCTCTCGATCGATCTAAACTCTCGACCATTGTTGTATGGTGTTTGGATTTGAAACCCATAAACCAAACCCAAAAAGGACCCACTGCCGTTCATGGCTGTGGTGGTCAACGGTGAAGGATTAAAGCTTGAGGAGTTTCGGCCTGGGTTCCTTGCAATGAAACAAAAGTAGAAGATCGAATGGTTGCGATTGGTTTGAAGATCGGTGAAGGATTAAAGCTTGTGGATGTGGATGTGGTGGGTTTGGAGATTTTGGATCGTTGGTTTGAGTTGAGTTTCGGATCGTTGGGTTTCAGATCGCAAATCGTTGTGATTTTGTGTTTGGTTTCAAAGAATAAGAAAATCTTGTCGAAGATGGATTGTTGCTGAAGATGGATTAATGGGTTTGTGTTTGTATTCTTGTTGATTTTTGGGTATGTGTGTGTGTGTGTGTGTGTGTGTTTTTTTTTTTATGTGTTTGGTTGACAAGAAAAATCTGCTGCTGGGTTTGTATTTGTGTTCTTGCTGGAGATCGGTTTGTGTTTATGTTTGTGTTTTTGTGTTTGGTTGACAAGAAAGGGTAAGAAAATGCTAGAAAATCTGGGCATGTGTTCTTATATTTAAAATTTGGGTTTGTGGTCTTTAGTATTCTTGTTGAAGATGAAGATAGATCTAAATTGATGTATTTTTTGGATTTTAATTTTGTTTTTTCTTTTTTATTTTGTTAAAATTGATAAATTAATTTTTTTTAATTGGTTGTTGACGTGGCATTTTTAATATTATTTTAATAGTTACGTTAGCATTATGTGTGCCAACATGCACTCCGTTTGCTACGTAAGCTATTTTCCGTTAGTGAGATGACGGTAAAAACTAAAATGAAACGGTTTTTTATTTTGGGAACTAAAAGCGGTAAAAAAAAAAATAGGGACCAAAGTGAAAATGAGGTAAAAATGTAGAGACGAAAATAGTATTTCCACCAAAAATTATTACGAAATTCAATATGAATATATGTACACACCGCGGATTAAAATGTACATAAATTTTTTTTTTCTTTTTTGTGAGAATGGTGTTTTTTTTTTCCTTGAAAATTGAAAAGTATGAAAACAACCCACTGATAAAAAAATAATAAGGACCCGTTTGGTAGTAGTGTTTAAGTATTGTTGTTCAGTTTTTAATATTGTGAAAATATGTGTTTAAGTGTTATAAAAATACATGTCAGAAGTATTATTGTTGTTTAAACATTAAAAACTGTTGTTTAAAAGATACTACCAAATAGGCCATTAATGTTCCTTAAAAGAGCGCTGAATGCATTTATTAAAAGGACACATAAAAAAAAGGGCCAGTGCTGAGCATTGATTGTTATTATTATTATTATTTTTTTTTTTTTTTTTGAAAAAATGATTGTTGTTTTATCTTTTCCTGCTAATCGCGTTGATGACAGTGGTCCATATAAAGTTCTCTAGATGGACATATGAATATATGATGTGAGAGATATAGAGAGCTTGTGTTTTGCATCTTATTTTTATCGTCTACTTTTGGTTTGCCAGACTATTTTTTAAGAAGCATAATTTTAGTTAAGCAAACTTCAATAATGATGCTAGATGTCTAGAAACAATGAACTAGCAAGTTTTAATGCAACACTACTATGCGTTTGGATTTAGTGTTATCCGTTTTGAGCTTTTTGCTATGGATTTTGACATTTTGTACACGAATAAATGTTATATCCATAATATTTTCACAACAAATTTTTAGTAGTAAGTTGTTATGAGTTATTATTAATGAGATAAAAAAAAGTAATTTCAGTGGTAAGTTCAAATTTAAACCAATAATAATTAACCACCTATGATTTGCTGTAAAAATGTTGTGGACATAGCACTTTTCTTTGTAAAAGAGGGTTTAGTAATTTTTTTGTCTTTTTTTTTTTAGTGAGTTGTGCATTTGTAAGTTGTAACCAAAGAAAAAATTGGGGAGAGGATTATGGGTGTACTTGTATAAGTTGTTGGAAAACTGTGTGTAAGTTTAAAATGTGCATTTGTAAAAAAAACTATAAAGAATTGTAGTTGCAAAACAGAGTTTTAAATTTTAAAAGTACTATTTTAATCTTTCAAAACGTATAACCAAACAGACCTTATGTCCTCTAATTCACTTGAAATAGAAAGTTTATTTATTATAAAAAAAAATAGAAATTTTATTTATGGATTTGACAATAATTTTATGTCATTTACAAATTTAAAAATGATGTTTTTTTTTTTTTTTTTTAAATGATGTAATGTTGAATATATCCTGAAATATGTATAATATTTAATGTGAACTATTAAATGTAATAAGGAGAGAGGGAGTTTATTGTAATAGCAATGTATTTATTTTATTAATTTTTGGAATGTAGCAATGTAAATTTGATGGCGTTATTGTTGAGATGCAACGTGACCGCCACACTACGCAGCTTTGATATATGGTCCTATTCGAGTCAGTAGCAGAGTGCCGTGGAGGCACTATCAAATGATCATAAAAATGTTCGTTTTATTAATTAGGTGTTGGTGGTTGCTAGAGGGTTAGGTAGTGTGACTCTGGTTCACACATCAAAACTCTTCGAAATACAAAAATTATTATGTAAATAATAGGATAATGATTTTGACGATAATTAGAGCTAGCTAGATCTATCACTAAACTAATAATAATTGTTTTGGGTGAAGTAAAAGTTAACTAAGATTCTAGATTGCTCAACCAAGTCAAAACACTCAAACCTAAACCAAATCTTAACAAATAGCTTTCTAGTCAACTCCACCGACTGACAAAGATGTGGATCTTGTCATTTTATATCTTCGGGTAGGAATCAACCTAATCCTCTTGGCCTCTTCGGATCGTTGGAAGCAAGTGTTCTTATTAGTTATATATTAATTTCGGATACATAGAAGAATCTTAGTGAAGAAGCTCACGGATGTGAGTCATTAGATCTTTGAATTGTTATGGAGATATTAATATGGCTCCATAACGATAAAATAGTAATACTACTTATCCCAATAACTTTGAATAATTAAAAATTTTGGTGTTTATAAAAAAAAATTATTAATTTATGCTCAACTATGTTATGTTAACTACTTACTATTCTTATTATTATTCAATATGGAGAGATTATGTTACATGTATCTACCCTCTCACATGGGGTGGACTACACACTTATAAGACCCACTCCTATATGAAAGAGTGGATACATGCATATATCAAATACATGATAGATTCTCTCCAACGTGAAACTTTCACTCACATGTGTATACATAAAAATCTCCCCTCACATGTGAGTCATTGTCTATATATGCACTTTCGGTACTCTATTTAAACCAATGAACAAGTGTTACTAACTTCCCCTTAAACTTATGAGTCTAAGTCTAACTATGTTACAATAATCAGTCACTGGGACTTCACTGCCATATATACCCAACATGAACCCACCAAAACAAAAATCCAAAGGAATTAAAGGCACAAAATGCAAGGTAGATCTACTTAAAAGAGGAAACAAAAAAAAAAAAAGGCGATATAAAAATTAGCCACAGAAAAAAAGGAGAAAAAAAAAATCTAGTGGAAACCGAAAAGCACAAAAGTACAAAGTGCAAGGTAAATATAACGGAAAGTGGAGAGATACAAATTGTTTTAATACATTGAAAAGCCACTCCTTATTCTTCAAAACAAGTGTAGTTTTTGTTGTTATGAAAATCTGTAGATTAAAATTAATCTTACATGACTTAAAATAGAATAATTATAGCTTCCTGTCTAAGGTAAGGACATTAACTAGTTTTTTTTTCCTTTTTGAAGAAGGACATTAAATAGTTAAATTGATGCGAAGGTTAAACAGTTCCATTATTAAAAATGCATATTTTGCCCAATGGCTGAAATGTTTGTGATCAATAGATCACATTGGTAATTAATTGAAGACTAACTTGTAACCTCATACATATGCATAAATACAATTAAAGATATACAATAAAATGTATAATATAATTTATATATATAATTTATATATTATTGATAGTCATTTTTATATTTTGTTAACTCTTTAAAAAATTTTGTAAGGATATTATTAGGTATAAAATATAAATTTTCCATTTTTAAAAAAAAAATTACTGTGAAGCATTTTTTTTTACGATTCATTTATTCTAGACTCTTTGGTTTTTGTACTTAATAACTCACTTGGATGAATATTTATGATGTGATCCCACATTTTAATTTAAATTAAGAAATAAAACTCTTTAAGAATAAATAATTTATGACACATAGCGCAAAATTAGAACTTTAATTTGAGTTTTTCTCAATTTCACATATTATTATTATTATTATTATTATTATTATTATATATATTTATATTAGTCACATTGATTCCTTCCATCTTTCATAGTTTATCCCTTCTCAACCCATTATCGCTTAAAATTAAATCTTATCACATAAGTGCAATCCCAAGCCTAAAAAAGAAAGGGGGAAGAGTATTACAGCTATATCAATTTTAAGATTTTAACCAACAAATTCTTCTCATGAAACATACTGACTTTACTTTTTCATAATATTGGATTTTTAAACTATACTTTTTGTTCTTCTTGATTTTTTCCCCTATTGCACTAAAGTGGGAAGATTAAGAATAAATTTTTTTTTAGGTTTCTCACGAGGTGTCCAGGCCAGCTTATGCACACCTTGACTAATCCCTATTTGCGATAGGAGTCTGCCGCTGGCCACAAAGTGTTGTGGCTGCTTGGTGGTTAAGATTAAGAATAATTTTTTTTAAGAAGGATAATTAAAGAGCTATGTGACGTAAAGAAAAGCTAAGTCATAAGATCCAAATCAATATAATAAACTAGCTAATTATCGGCATTTAGTATTAACTATAATTCATGAGCGAAGGCCTTCATTTGCTGGAGGGCTAACTACCACGTTTTAATAAAAAAATAATCTTTCCTCATAATTTTTTTTTTATAAGTTCACAAAACTATTTTCAAAATTATCATTTCCTTTCATTTTATTATCATTTCCTCAAACTTCCATATCCAGAAATATCACTTTCTAATCCTTATCACCTTTTTTCTCACATTTATAGATGTCACTTTCTTCCACACCTTTCTTCTATTTAATTACACAATTTGATAAAACCTAAAAAAGATATATATTAAAAAGAAGAACACAAAAAATTCTTCTTCCATTTTCGCTTTTCTTTATCTCCTTTTCTATTTTAACCTAACAATAAGTTTAGTATACAATATTTCTAGATTATTTTTTTCACAGGTGATTGTGAGTATTCTAGACTTTCGCCTTTCACTTTTGCTAACTAATGATTTTCAATTATAAATTCAAGTGGAAATGATGTTATTATCAATAATAACAAAACAATTATGAAAACTTATAAATAGATTTTGAATTTTTTTTTAAAAATAATAATAACTTCATGAAAAATTTTGTAACTCAATTAACGCTTCTTCGAATTTACAGGATTATAATCACTTCTCTTAACTAAATATTTTTTTTTAAAAAAAGGGGTATACACAAAACTTTGACAAAAATTTTCACATCAGCTAATGTTGTCAAATTTTTTTTCACAGGTGATTGCGAGTATTTTTGACTCTTGCCTTTCACTTTTGCTAACTAATGATTTTCAATTATAAATTCAAGTGGAAATAATGTTATTTCAACAACAACAAAACAATTATGAAAACTTATAAATATATTTTGAATTTTTTTTATAAAAAATTAACTTCATGAAAAATCTTGTAACTCAATTAACACTTCTTCAAATTTACAGGATTATAATCACTTCCCTTAACTAACTAATTTTATTATTAAAAAAAAAAAAAAAAAAAAAAACAGAGTAATGCTACATACACAAAAATTTGACAACATTTTTCACATTAATTAAGTTAACAAGTTTTTACTAATTCTTAAATTGACGAACGAAAAAATGGACCTTCTTTCTCTAATTTTTAGAAATCATTTTTGGAAAGTAAAATTTTTATTAACTTCGGTTTTGAACTTAACTAAGGTCATTCAGTACAAGATAGTTCGAAGTTCATGCTCAACGATCTCAAATCCTTGGTGGAACCTTGATCTCAATCTGCATCCACGGAAGAAGTAAAAGTTCCTACTGAAGAGGCCCCCCAACTTGATATAGATGTGTATGAGGAAAAGGATAAAGACCAAATTAAGAAAAATTTAGATCTTCAATTATTTATATGGGTCCAATTAATGTAATGTATGCTTTTAAGGTATACATTAATTATTTATTTTAGTAAATTTTTTATGAAAATTAAAAAAAAAAAAAACTGTACAGAAAATTAGACACTTTTTTTTTTTCCATATAAAATTTTTAAAAATAATTTACAAATGTATGACCAAAGCATACTTTTTTTACTTAATACTAAATTTTTTTAACCTCTGAACTTTCGGAGAGAAAACAAGGCAACTTTGAAAAAGTCTTGGTCTTTCTCTCCAAACCTCGGGAAACGCACCAAGCCCAAACCGGTCATTTAACCCACGAAATCAAACCAACGGTCCAGTCTTAGGACAGAGGTCAACCCCCCCTTAGCGGACACCACAAGTCATTCCATTGAAAAACAAAGGGCATTTTGATACTTTGACACAGGCTCCGATCTCACTGTAGTTCGAACAATGATTTTCACTTAAGAGGAATCCCTTGCAGAGTTGGCAATGACCCACCCCCCACCCCCACTTCCCAAAAACTAAAAAACAAACAAACAACAAAGCAAGCAACTCTTTCACTCTCTCTCTCTCTCTCTCGGCAGTTAAGCTGCTCCAATCTCTCCCACCTAATTCTCTCACACAAAACACACTCTTTCTGTATTTCCCTCAGTTTTAAAAATAAAAACGAAATTCCTCTTTTACTTTCTCAGCTCAAACTAATTCCATCCATTTATTTCTCTCATTCAATTCCCCCATTCATTCATCTATTTATTTCACACGCTCCTTCATAAAAATCAGAGAGAGAGAGAGAGATGCCGTTGGTGAGGTTGGAGGTGAGAAATGAATACGGTTTGGGGCAGCCGGAGCTTTACAAAGAGACCAGCAGAGACGATCCCAAAGCCGTGCTCGACGGTGTCGCCGTCGCTGGCCTCGTCGGGATCTTACGCCAGCTCGGCGATCTTGCTGAGTATGATTTTTCATTAATTTCACTCTCTTTTGTTTGTGTTTTATAAACTTCACTATTCTCTATTAGCTTGCTTGATTGCTTACTTTGTAAGAACCGTGATTTGAGAGCAAGTTTTTCAAATTTACATATATTTGCTCCTCTCTAGTTAGTTACACTCTGTGCTTTTCTACGCTTGGAAGTTTCTGGATTGTTCAAAATCAAAGGAAAATTGACTCGGAAGCTTTAGTAGTTAGAGAAATTGTTTTTTGATTTTTGGCTTTTGGATCCTCCAATAAACTAGACATTACCGCACGGACTGTAATTAAAGAAACATTTTAGTGTGATTCTGAAAAATTTTCTCTCTCTTAATTTGCTGCTATGTCAATGCCCTAAATCAAAAATTCAAAAAAAAAAAAAAATTCATGTTTTTGTAGTGGTTGTTTGTGTTTTAATACTTCATTAATTTCTATTTGCTTGCTTGCTTTAATAATGTAAACTGTAATTCTGAGAGCAATTTTTCAAATTTATATATATATATATATATATATATATTTGCTTTTCTCTCTAATTAGTTGCACTCTAGAAGCTTTTGGATTGTTCTTGGAAGGAATGAGGGAAAGCACTAGATAATGGATAATAAAGCATTTTCCATTTAGGTTTTTTCATTAACTTTCAAGAACTTAGTGTTATCGAGTTACAATTAATCTAATAAAGCTAATCTGCTTGGAATCTTTATATTGATGGAGAAGTATAAGTAGTTAGGGATTTTTTTTTTTAATGAATTTTTTATCTTTAGATCCTCCAATAAACTAGAGCATTGACTGTGATTGACGAAAAAATTTTAGTGTAATTCTGAAAATTTTGAATGATTGGTGGATTTTGTGTTGCTGCTTACATGCAGTGAATCTAGATTACCTGTGCATGAAATGCGTAAGCGTTTGTTGTAAGAGCTGAATGAGGAAACTTTGGGAGTACCCTTTTAGTGAAAGGATATCTAAGTTCATTGAATGTGCGATTTGGCTTTGGAGTACCATCTATTTTTAGAAAATTTGGGTGGTTATTCTTTGGACCTTAAGATTTTATCATAGTCATGGAGCCTTCAATTTTCATTACTTGTTGCAAATGCTATTAGGATGTTAGCTATTTTGGAGACAGATTGTGTTAGATAAAGAGTTGAAATCATTGAGCTTAGTTAAGGCTTTTCTAGGAATTGAACTAATGTCCGTATTTTCAAGTCTTGGTCAAGTGGTAAGGTGAGATCTGCATGCTCAAACATGCTAGAAAGTCTAAATAAATATGCGATGTATTGGGTTTGAATAAGTTTGGCATTTTTTTTTGGGTGGGGGTGGGGTATGTAAGGTTGGGCTCGTCACAAGTGAAAGTTTAGGACTCAAATTGAGGTTTAGGTGCTTAGATGCCCAAGGCAGTATGTATTTTTTAGCTTAGCACTATTATTTGAAATTGGTGGATGTTCTACTTTGGCTTGAAATTATTGTTTCTGGTGTCAAAAGTGAGCTCCTCCAGTATAGTGAAGAGCAAATGACTGGTGAGTATTGGCCACTTATCTCTATAACATACTTTTGAAACTGTTCAGCTATAAAATGATTTTGAAAATCTTGGGACACAGTCTAATACTATAAATTTTTAGTGACTACTTGCACTTCCTCCTACAACTTGAGTTCTAGTGCTTCTAAATTTTTTTTTATGGTTTTTCGCACTAGTCAAGTTGTGAAATGTACAAAATAAAGAATGCAGACTTCATTTTTAGACACCACACCCCCCCCCCCCCCAAAAAAAAAAAACCCTGCCCTTTTCTTGTTGAGGGTATGGAGGAGTAACGCAAAACAAGTAAGAGTTGTTGTATCTTCATTTGGGAGAATCTCTGTTCTTTACCTTTGGTTTTTCATGTTATGGAAAATCATGCTCAAGAACATACTTTTTAAGATAAGTACATTATATTCACTAGAATAATTAGACGTGGATCAGACAAACAGTTGTGATATATATTGTACTCTCTAGAACAACTGCTCTTGTATAGTTTGAATGCTGAGCACCTGGGACTAAAATTGATTAGGCTGCTCTTTCAAATATGTATAGTCTTTGTTTCCGGTCTTAACTGTCACACAACAATTGCAACTGACACATGATCTGTGAAATGGTGTAGATTTGCAGCAGAGGTATTTCATGGCTTGCAGGAGCAAGTAATGACTACAGCTTCTAGAAGCCATAAATTAAAGGTTCGTGTACAGCGCATCGAAGTTGCACTTCCTTCCCTTGAGAAGGCTGTACTGACGCAAACAAGCCACATTCATTTTGCTTATACTGCTGGTATGACTCTTTACCCGTGCTTTAACCTGATGTCATCTTTTTATATGGTGTCACTGAAATTCTATATAAATTCTATCACATGCTAAATTGGTCATAAGTTTGGGTTGAGTAAATGCTCCAGGTCATTGTGTTTATGGTGGAAATATGATTTATTGATTTTTAGATAAATTTTTATATAAGTATCCGTAACTTTTGCTTTCTAAGACAACATTTTTTTATATCTTTTTAGGCAATCATTATTTGTGCCTAATAAATCTTGTTGAAATCGTCGTTATTGAAACAGCTATTGAAGCCTAAATCAACTCCATCTTATAGTAATATGTCTCATGAAAAAATACAAAAGAACAAAAGGTTAGGAAGGTAGATTATTGTTGATACACTCTAATTTATTATGATCATTTTGACACTAAAATATATAGTCCAGGGTCTAGACATTTGCTCTAGTTAACTGTGATTAGGCGCATCTAATTATTGAACCTTTTACATTTACTACACTCATAACCAACTCGAATGAAACCAGTTGCATTGTCAGAAACCAAAATTTAGAATGGGCTGTGAAAGTGGCAAGTTTCAAATTACCATTGGTCTGTGGCATCTTTACTGCTGTTACATATGTATGTACAAAAGCCCAGTTGTAAATGAATTGTATATTTAATTTTTTGCTGGTTATTTATGCTAGTTGCACTAGGACAAATACCCTGTCTTACAGTGCTTAAAATTTGTTATGTAAAACAGAGATATATGCAAGCGTGTTTTGTTCTCATTCAATATTGAATGACATAGTAGGGTAACAGCATCAGAAATTGAATTATGACTGTCCAATATGAGGACATTCCCTAACTTCTCTGTATCCAAGCATAAGTTCATCCTCTTTAGGGCCAAAAAATGGTGCAATCTTTGCATGAAATCTTTTTTTTTTTTTTTTTCCTTTCCATTTCTATGCTTGAATCTGTGTTTGCTGCAAGCATCTTTTTTTCCTTTGTTTTTCTTTGACTTTTGGCAAAGCGATGAAGGAGGTAGTAGAACAATCATAAAATGCCAGAGTTAGATTCTTGGATCACTCACCAATTTCTCTGCATCTAGGGCTTCAAATTTTGAATTATAAAGTGTGCCGACAATATGTTGGACATATAGGGAGGTCACATTTAAGATAGAGGACATCTAAAAAAAAAAAAAAAACTTTAGATCATTCACTTCTAATATTCTGACTGAAGCTCTCTTTGAAGTGTCTGCACAAAGAGAGATTTCTTGTGGGATTTAAATGGGTTTCCTTTAATAAAATGTGCCAATAATTGAAACATATTGTGAAAATATTGAGAGTGTCTTAGACAATGTGTGCTAAAATTTTGAAATTGCGGTTATGCAACATCAGCTGTAGTCCAGAGGATGGCATCATGTGTGAAGTACTATCAGATGAAATGATATTCATTGAATATTTCAGCAGGATTTAATCACTTCTTTCATACCTTTTTGGGATTTAGGGAAAGCTTGACATTTTTTGATCTAAAACCTAGAAGGTATATGTAGATTACAGACTCAAGAAATCTGGCGACTAACTATGAGAAGATAATCCTAAACTATTCACCAAGTTTTCTTACCTGATCACATATTTCATAGGATAGGATATGGAACTGAAAAACAATATTCTTAAAGGTTTTTAGTGTAAATTACTGAAAGTCAGTCATTGTGGCACTATTGCATGTAATAAGGGAAATTGCATGGTGCTAACAGATAGTCTGGTTCAGTCATAATTTTCATCTTAACTTGTTGATTATTTTTTGTGGCAGGGTGTTCTTTTGTAGAGATTTTTCTATATATGGTTAAGATTCTTTTAGTACTACATGAATCTTCTAGATAATTCAAATCCTTAATGTAAAGCAGTTGCTTTGCAGGTTCTGAATGGCATCCTCGTATTCGAAATGAACAAAATCACTTCATCTACAATGACTTGCCACGGTTTATTATGGATTCCTATGAGGGATGCCGCGATCCTCCACGTTTGCACTCGCTTGACAAGTATAACTAACTTCTTCTTATAAAAGCTAAACTATTCTTGTCTCTGTGTTTTCCTTATTAGAATGACAAGAATATAACATACTGAAGTTTAGGGTTGATCCTAACTAGTACATATATGAACCTTTTGCTTTGCCATTCAGATTTGATACTGGTGGCCCAGGATCTTGTTTAAAGAGATATTCAGATCCAACTTTCTTTAAAAAAGTGCCTTTTACCTCTGATGAAGCGACTGAAAAAACCCAAGCCAATAGGAAGGCTCGTAGAAGCAAGGTATGTACTTTTATAATGAACTCAGTGACATTATTTAATGTTTATTAGAATCATCTATCTAAATAATGTACTCAAATTCATGTCAATCAAGTAATTTTCCTTCCTACCCTATAGTCATATTGCAAAAGAAATTTTCTTTAATATTTATAAGTTGCCTGTACACTGGATGAAATTGCTTTAAAAATTTCGCAATGGAATTATGTAATTGTTATGACGATGGACTTATATTAAGCAATGAAATTACCTCTGAAATTTATTTCATAAGGATGAGTACTAGGTTGCCATGCCATACAGTTAGAACTTAGAATTGCCCAAACTAAATTTTATTGCTGCTGCTATGTGGAACTATATATTGATTAAAATGCTAAATGGACAGAAAAAAAGGTCATCGCAACGGAACGGACAAGTATTGCGCAGTACATCAATATCCAATCGCAGTAGCAGGTAGCCTATCTACATGCATACAATTGAATTAGGCATATCATCATTTCATTTTGATGAATTAACAAAGGTGTGTGGCATCTGACTATGCAGATTGCAGTTTGCTTCTCCTACTGTTAACCGGCAAACTTCTCCTTTGCAAACTACCTCAGCAGTAGACATAATGTCAAATTCTGACATGGGAGACCGCTCAAATTCCTTTGATTCAAGAAGTGGTTTGCAGTTCACTTCTCATATTGTCAATGGGCGGACTTCTCCTCAAACTGCCTCTACAGTTGACACAACTTTGGACCCTGGAGACCATGCAAATTCTTATGATTCAAGAACTGCTTCAGGATATATTGAATGTGTTTTCCATCCAAGTCGTTCTGTGCAACCTGAACAACAGGAATCACCATCTTCTAGGTTGATGCAGCCTAATGATACCCTTGATTCAGTTTTTCCTGAGGAGGAAACTAAGGCTATAGTTGATAACTTTCCACAAAGTTTGTTACAAGAGCAAATTGCCTCTGGTTCTTGTGTTACCTGGGATGAAAAGTCAGAGATAGTGGAGCCTAAAGGTCACCAAAGTGATAGGGATGAAGCTCCAGAGACGCTGTTGTCAAATTCTGACACAGATACACATGAAGGGAGAGGAGTTGACCTTAGAAATGTTGATCAAATGAAAATTAGTGATGAGAGCTTGCACCAAAGTTGGCCATGGAGGTGGCAAAGATAAGCATCCATTAAGTGTGAAGATAGCAAGCAATTATAAAGTTTAAAGAGCTACTGTTAATAGAGTTGTACTTTGACTTCCAGCATTTGCACTTGCATGAATTATCTTAGTGTTAATAAGACTACCTTAAGTGACATGGACCTTAATTATTAATTATAACTATGTGGGCCATTCACAAATATGCGTTGCCATTGAAATTTTGTCCTTTAAATTTGCTAGCATCACAAGCATTCACCTTGGTTTGATTATGGTCCCCAAAGAGCTTGTCTACTTGAAGAGATGCTCTGTAATTAGAATGTGTACCTGTTTTAATGGTGCATCAAATGTAGCTCAACCTGGAGGGCTGGCATGCCTGTCCATTGAGAGAGAGAGAGAGAGAGTTACACCTAATGTAATTTTACAAGAGTTACACCCATTTAAGCTATAGATCTCTAAAAATCTGGCGGTTAGAAAAATACACTATTATTCATCCCATCATTAAACACTTGCCTAATTAATAACATTTCTCGTTTTCTCTCCCTTATTAATTACACACATTCAACTATCATTCTTTTTTTTCTTTTTTCTTTTTTTAAAACAACTACCTAAGTTTTAGTGGAAGAGAGAAACAAACAGGAAAAGATCTACTCATACGAACTTGATGGACCATTCCTACCCCTACTTTGAAGGCAATAGCGAAGTCCGAATTTTTTTCCTAGTTTGGTCGGTTATGTAATATTTTCTCCCTATATTGTTTTTAGTTTTTGACACAATTAAGGACATAGAAATGGATTGGCGAAATATAAAACATATAGGGTAGAATAGAAGTAGAAGTAGTACCAAAGGAGAAGTAATTTGGGTAGAGAAAGAAAGAGTATTAAAAATTTTATTTTTTATTGATAAATTTTGCTCTCCAAACACCATTGTGGAGGTCTTCAACGAGGATCAAGATTGAAGAGACAAGAGTAAATGGACTTTGACTTGGAGATGGAATAAAAAAGAGATAAAATTGAAAGTCAATCACTTTGCTTGCTTGGAGTACAGCTGATTTGATTCTTATCATTCCTCCATTCCTTTTTTTCCCCTCTTAATAAAGATTTTAGCAAATTATTAGTTGAAATGGAAATTTGGATGGGGTTTGCTCTTAGTTTTTGCTCTCTAATATTTATTCTTGTAATCAAACTAAAGAATTTACCTCTATCAAATTCTTGGGTCAATTGTCAGCGAGCACAAAGCCAAGAAACAAAACAGTAGAGAGAAAATGAGATTGTTGTTCCCTAACAAAATGAGAAAATGAGTCATAGGTTCTGAGACAAGGTGGAGGTAGAGTGGAGTGATTCAGACGGTCTTGCCATATTTGTTGTTTTTTTTCTCTCTCCCACTAAAATTAGGGTATTTGTGAGTGTAATTAATAAGAAAAGAGATAATGAGGATGCTATTAATTAGGTAAGTATTTAATAATAATATGGATAATGATGTTTTCTTTTTAGCTGTTAGATATTTGAAAATCAATGGTGTAACTTGAACCCATCTTTTATATATATATATATATATAAGCCACAACTTAGCATATGACATTCTTTGAATATGTTAAAAAAAAAAAAAAAAAAGCCACTGCCAAATTTGGTCATTAACACTCTTTCTCTTGACCAAATGAAATTCTTTATGAACTTACTAGTTCTTGAACTTGAAACATGACTGCAATAAAGTTGATTTTTGAATGAAAATACACAGTTTCCTTTTAAAAATTTTATTTCAGACCTTATCTACTGTGGTTGATTAATACAAGGGAAATACTTAAATAATGAATAATTTATTTGCATCACTTGGAATGAAGATTCATGGTGGCAAAAATGCCTCTTTCGTGTGGGAACATTTTTTGGTTATCAACTCTTGGTATGTATTTATTGAGAAAACACACATGGATAATGTATATTGGAGGCTTCAAGGAGGTTGAAAATCATTATAAATGAACTATTATTGGTCTGTTAGTAGGTTGTATAAATTGGTGATGTATCACCCTTTCCTCTCTCTCTCTCTCTCTCTCTCTCTCTCTATATATATATATATATATATAACCGAAGTTTTTGACTTTTTATTGACCTCTTTAGAACTTGCCACATCATTATCATTTTTTTAAAATAAAATTATTTTTGTTTAGTCCAAACCTAGGAAGCACGGGTGCGGATTCAGGTTCGGGTGCGGGTGCAGGTGCGATGCGGCGACTCGGCAATTTTTGAAAAAGTAGGGTGCAGGTGTGGCGAGATACGTTTATTAATAAATTATTAAATATATTTTTATTTTTATTTTCTATATATTGTTGAGCATATTTTTTCATGTAATGGTAAACATATACCAATTTAAGAGCAATAGTAGATAAAAAACCTTTGAGATCAATTTAATATTTATAGCTAATATATAGGGGGGTAAATTTAGCAAAATAATAATATTTTTTAATGATAAGTAATTATTTAAATTGATACCATTACTAAATTATTTGGCTATTATTAAGCTAAATGATATAAATTGTTGAATTTAGTAGTTTAAAAAAAAATCATAATAAAGATATTCAAATTTGGGGGTTTTATTATAAATAAACAAATGTGTTGGGATATTTATAAACAATGAAGCTTCCAAGAAGCTCCATTGCCAAGTCCCACCACTACCCAGTGCATTGCTTTATTAATATCACATTCCAAGGCTCTATTTGAAAGTCTACACATCTCCATGTCGTCTTCTTCTTCTTTTCTTTTCTTTTTTTTCCTCACAAATCATTTGGTAGCATATCTTTCTTCTTCTCCTTCCTTTTTTTTTTTTCTCACAAATCTTTTGGTAGCAGATATTTCTTCTTCCTCTTCTTATTCGGATAGAATCAGACCTAATTGGGGTTGTTTGGCCAGTTTCTTTGCCAGCTTTGTCAGATTTTTGCTGGCAAATCGGCGTGTCAAAACGAGTTAGGTGTAGGTATGGTGGCCTTGGAGCCGCACCTGTGTTTCCCAGGTCCAAATTTAATAAGGAGTGAAACTCTATCTCTTTAACAAGTTCAACTTAAACTCAAACTCATCATTATCATTTTTTTTAAAAAAAAAAATTATTTTTGTTTAGTCCAAACTTAATAAGGAGTGAAACTTTATCTCTCTAATCAGTCCAACTTAAACTCAAACTTAAACGTTGATAATTTATTTCCAAATTTGTGATGTTAATTATGAATACTATAAAAGTAGTGCAAACTAGAATTTTTTTATTTTTTATTTTTTATTTTTTTTAAGCCAAGTAGAGGTATGAGTTCTTCTGTTATTTTCTTTTCCTCTACTTTGTTAAAAAGAATTTTATTTTATGGTTTTTCATGTATTTTTTAAAAAGTAATTTTCGTACATGAACTACCAAACTCTCTTTAGCCGTTTTTTTACAAAATAAAAAAGCTTACAATAATTGAATTTTAAGGTTGTTGCTATTGCATATGTCTTTGCTTCACCTCAAGATATGAAAGTATATTAATTTTTTGGGCAGAAAGCTTATATACAATATATTAAGAGGAGGTATGAGTTTCATTATTTCAACATGGGGCTTCTGTTTAACATTTTTTAGTGTGGGCCACATGTTGATAAGGTTCGTTTAAAGTTTAGACCCATTAAAATTTAAAACTTATTGCTTTATGGGTTCTATTTTTTTTTTCTTTTTCTTATATTTCTCTTTTAAATAGTCACATATTTTTTGAATTGTTTCAATAACTTATTCTTTAATTATTATCTTTTTTGGCATTTTGAAAGTTTTAACATTTGAATTTGTGTTAGCTTTTGCAATATTTGAACATGTTTAGCAGATTTTAATGACTATACCATGTATTATTCTTTTGAAGGTAATCAAATTTTTTTTTATTTTTTTTTATTTTATATATTTCTCTATTGTGTAATCATATACATTTTGTTTTGTTTCAAAAATTTATCGAAAATAATCTTATGATTCTTTAATATTTTTTTGGTCTTTTAAAAGTTTTAACATTTGAATTATTCTTTTGATGATAACACACATTTCTCTTATATTTCTTTGCTATGTAGTCACACACACACATATTTCTCTGCTATTGTGTAATTATATACATTTTTTTTTTGTTTCAAAAATTTATAGGAAATAATCTTATGATTCTTTAATATTTTTTGGTCTTTCAAAAGTTTTAATATCTGAATTATTCTTTTGACGATAACACATCTTTCTCTTATACTTCTCTGTTATGTAGTCACACACACACAGATATAAATATATATATATATATTTATATTTATATGCTTTGAATATTTTGATTCCTTTCAATAGTTATAGTCATGGATTATTCTTTTGAATGTAACTCATATTTCTCTTATATTTCTTTATTTTTTAGTCATATATATTTTGTTTTGTTTCAATAATTTTTAAGTAGTGAATAATCTTTTTCTTTAATATTTTTTGGTCTTTCAGAAGTTTTAATATATGAATTTTTGAGTTATTTTTTTGCGATATCTGAAACTGTTTGACAAATTTTTTGTAAGCTATTGCACGATCAAATAATAGCTTCTTCATCAAATTGTAACACAAATTGAAGTCATACAAGAGCAAATCATATAATGGTGTAGTTTTTTTAATCAATATAAGGTTTTATAAAATTATTTTAGTCTACCTCACAAATAAGTAGGTTCCTGTGTAGGAGTGGAGCCACCATCCAAAATTTTAAATTTTCTCCATAACATACATAGCAAAAAGATACCAGCCCCCTCAAAAACATATAATTGGCTCCCCCATTTACTCAAAAGATATAAACTTTGTCTAACAGGTAAGGCTTTTTCACAAATAAAATAATAATTGAGTCTTCCAATTGTCCAAAGACTTGTATATAATCCAATGGACAATGATTCACTCCCTTTAAATAGAATAGATGTCAGCCCATACATTTTTCTCTTCATTCTCATTCTCAAGTTACGTGTCTTTTGCTTTTTCTCAATATTGCTACTAGCCCCATTGTTTAGTTATTAACCAAAAACAAAAAAAAAAAAAAAAATGCTCATATCAACACAATCAAACAAAGCTGTAAACCTTAACAGTTAGTAAAAAAAAAATTGTTCCTTATTTTTTTTTTTTCATCTCTTCACTCCTAAAATAGCAAAATGAACTTGCAAGTGTGAGTATGTGGGGTTGTGTTGGGTGGATAATTCATTAATATATATATATATATATTTATATATATGAATCATGAGGTGGATGTTACTGAAAATAATAGTGGAATTTGTTTTTCTTGAATGTGAGTAACATCTTTATAATTCAGTTTTTTTTTTAAAAAGTTATTTTTAGGTTAATTTTTGAGTCATATTCAAGTTAAAAGAAATATGAGCAAACCAGAAACAATTGATGTATTCTTTAAGATAATTGATATTAGTCATTCAGAATTTAAGACACCTGTATCAATCAAAAAAAAAAAAATGCAAAATGTTCTTCTTTAATGATTTGATGATAATGGATGAATTTAAGACGCTTGTAACAAAATTCAGAATTTATAATTTGATGATAATAGATTAATTTTATTCTATGAAAGACTCACAATAGACATAATTTTGATGCAAAATATTCTCTTTTTTGTGTGGATAATTTGTATGTTTATGGTGAACTAGACAATTTATGGATATATTAACGTTGATAATTTTATAAAAATACTATAACTTGGTTCCCTTAAGTAAAAAATCCCGGCTATGCCCCTATTCTCGTGCATAGCACGTGTTAGTCACTAGTTCTTTATAAAGATGATTGTGGTTAACAAAATTATCTTCTTGGTGCACTCTATTGCATAGTGAAACTATGATTCGGATTTTTTTTTTTTTTTTTTTTGGGAATAATTTGATAGTTTACATATAGGAATGTATTCCTACGAGTACTAGGTAACAATCAATTACATGATAATTGGTTACAGTGTTGTAGCTAGCATATTAAGATTTAGAAATTACGTATAGGAATGTAATTTATATTGATTTGGTATTTTAATAGGCATTTATGTGTTTTTCCTCCCCATGTTGATGAACTGTTTAGGTTTAGTATCCATTTTTCAACCCATTCATCGTTGGATAGGAGTTAGGTTGGTTCTTTATTATGAACCTAACAGATATCTCAGCTCTTTCAAACAATGTAAAAAAGATAATTGTGCACTTAACTAAAATAATTAAATAAATGTGAATTCACTCGGGCAATATACTCATATTCTTAATTCTGTTATTCTTAATAATTTTTAATTTTATATATATTTTTTTCTCTTAGTGACATAATATAACTGAAGATAATTCCTAAATATTATATCATTTGTATTGTATATATCGACCATTGAAAATACATAAAAATTATTTCAAAATGAAATTACTATGTTTCACGCATCACGCTAGACATCAGCTAGTTTAACTTAAACATCACTCTTTTGCATAGCATGTCTTTCGGAGTTTCATAAGCTTGATACAGTCCAACAATAACATATTACAACAATACAATGACAGGCAAATATGCAGGGAAGAATCAACTTCTTGCTGATTGAGTAGAGAGCAGTAGCTTATCTGACCTAGCACTTGGAAATCCTTGAGACGTTGGCATTTGAAGCCTAATGGTTAACAATAGCAATATAAATAAAAAATGAATTCATTTAAACAATGCACAAAAAAAAAAAAAAAAAAAAAAAAAAAGGAAGAAGAAGAAAATTCTATAATATGTCAAAGGGGAGAATGCTGGCTTACAAACTATGATTCGCATCAAGGAAAACTTTGAGCTCTCCTACGTCTTACCTATAACAATGAAAAAACTTTTAATGTGAACAATAAGGTTAATAAAAGAAATGTCTGCGGAATTAAAAAGTTTAAACTTCTGTTATAACAACGAAATCATTGTAAACAATACCGTTAATAAAAGAAATGTCTGTAGAATTAAGAGGTTTAACCTTCTATTATAACAGCAAAATCATTGTAATAATAAGGTATAGATCACACAATAATGTTACAATTTTAGAAGACTCACATTGGTTCACCAACAATAGCTCCAAATGATGGATGTTGTCCAAGTATTATTTCTTTCTACTCACGTTATATCTATAGAATTATTGATTAGTTTCAAACTAGTTGTTACATCATTAACTTTTTAAGTTAAAAGTAGTCTGAGAAAGAGGGGGAAAAAAGGGAAGATTGAAAGGTTTTTGTAATAATTTGAACCCTTTCCTTCTATCTAAATCTTCCATTATGAAGCAACAAAAAGTATAAAAGATTAAAAAAAAAAAAAGGGTTTCTTTGCAATTTGCAAGTATGAACCTTTGGTAATACTATGAATATAATGGCTTAGAAAGTTGTACCTGTAATTTCCCGAAAGTGGTGAGGGCACTTGGTTTGACCTCCTCAATTACCTTCTCAAAAGCTTCAACAACTCTGGATCGTCAAGCTTGTAGATTTTGTAGTTTTCCCCTTGAATCCTATACCAAAAACGGACGGAGAGAACATGCTCTACTTTCCAAAAATCATGGCCTTCGTCTGGTTGCAAACTGAGCACGAATTCACTTGGCATTTCATAAAAATCTAGATTTTTTAGGCTTTTCAGATGGTGGATGCCTAAAGGCACCTCCTTTAGCTGTGGCGAGGTTCCAATTAGTAGCGTTTCAAGAAGAGGCAAAGCATCATCGTCAATTATCAACCTATTCAATTCTCTCAAATTTCGAAGCCCCAACCACTTGAGTTTGTGGAAGCCTCCTTTCTCAAAATGTAATTGCTCACCTCTATATCCCTCATAAAGCCAAAGACGCATCAAATTAGGCAGAGCTTTAAGGACATTTAATGGATCATCCATTAATCTTGAAAATGTTAAACCAATTCGAACTATACTTCTGAGTTTGGGAATCCATTCCGGCAACTTTTCCAATTGCCCTTTTAGATGGAGTTCTTGTAGGCAGGGTAGAGAAGACATTGATTGCAATTCAAGAACTTCATCCTCGCTTGTTGAACTGATAGCCAATGAACGAAGGTTGCTAATTTTCTCCAACTCAGTGCATAAAGCCATCCCATATTCCCTCTTCAATTTATAAATTTCCAACTTCCTCAATTGTCTCAACTTTCCCAATTCTACAATAAAGGAATCAGTGGCTTCCACTGTATAAAGCTTCTGTAAGGACTTTAAATTCCCAATGCCACTTGGTACCTTTATGGCTCGTCGAAAATCAATATGGTATTCAATATCATCAGTTTCAATGTAGGCCGCAAGATATCGTAGCTTACTAAGCCCAATGATCTCCGCTGGTAGCTTAGAGACAAGGGAACGTTTCAAATCCAAAGTCTCTAGGTTGTGCAGTTTACCTATGGACTTTGGAAGCATTTGTACTTTTGTATCTCTGAGGCTTAAATACCTTAGATGGAACAAGTTTCCCACTTCTTTAGGAATGTAATCGATAGGAGCACCTTCAAAATCCATTACTTTCATGAGTTTGAAATTTGTAAAACAAGTAGTAAGAAAAGAATTGGGTAGTTCATTTGCTCGCGAAATGAGAATAGAGCGAGTTTTGGAACTAGCAATACTCTCCAAAGGACTATTTAAATTGTTTTGAATAGAGAGGCGCCGACCAAGTCCATCAGAACTTGAACAATTCCTTATTGAAGCATGACAAAAACTCAATTCCTCTGACCTGGAAACAATGACTTCATGAATCATATCATGAACTCGACAAGTTCTTACTTTCCCAACAGAATCAACCCATTCCACTTGAACCAAGCTTCTATAGATTAGTTGGTTCAAATAGTCTTGTGCAACCTCTTCCAATATCTTCCCTTGCTTTTCTTTTACAAAACCTTCAGCTATCCATAGTCGAAGTAGTCTTGCACAATTGATGGAGTAAGCCTCTGGAAACATGCCAAAATATAAGAAACAAGCTTTGAGATTGTAAGGTAGATCATGATAACTGAGAGAGAGAATTTTGGGGATACTTCTTAGACGTGAATTAGTTTCTAACTCAAAACTAAGACTAAGAGGCAATTTGTTCCACTCAGACACAACCTTGTCTTTGGTTGACAAAAGACTGCCTATAGCCACAATTGCTAGTGGCAATCCTTCACATCTCTCAACTATGTTATGTGACGGCTCAACCAATTCAAGGGGACAATTTCCCCCTTCAAGTTGGAACACCTTCTTGCAGAAGAGTTCCCAAGCTTTTTCCGAAGGTAGAGGTCGCTGCCTGTGCACATAATATGATGAAGATTCAATGTGAGGGGGAGCAACATCCTCATTTCGAGTTGTGATTACAATTCCACTACCTTTATTGTTATTAGGTAAAGCAAGTTTTATATGCTCCCAAAAATCTGTATCCCATACATCATCGAAAACAACTACATACCTTTGTTCATCTAAATATTGCCTCATTACAAATGTTGATCAAATGGATACTCATGAAGGGAGAGGAGTTAACCTTACAAATGTTGATCAAATGGATACGCATGAAGGGAGAGTAGTTAACCTTAGAAATGTTGATCAAATGAATACATGTGAAGGGAGCGGAGTTAACCTTAGAAATGTTGATCAAATATATACACATGAAGGGAGAGGAGTTAACCTAAGAAATGTTGATCAAATGGATACACACGAAGGGAGAGGAGTTAACCTTAGAAATGATGATCACATGGATGGCCTGCATGAACATGAAAATAGTCTTGAGTTGATGTCCGGCATGAATCAAATTGATGACATTGAAAGCGAAACAGATAATTACATGGATGCACTCAACACTATTGAATCAGAATCTGAAAATGATATTGACTGTCAAACAAAAAGGGAAGTTGAGCTGTATAACTCCGATAGTGATGATGAAGGAATAGATGTAATCCATGAGCTTCCTGTGAATAGTTCAGACCATAATCCTCCAGAATTGGAATCTCATACTGCATCCTACATTTCCTCGAATGAAGGAATGCTATCAAACATACCCAACTTAGATTCCCCAGAGAGTTTTGCGCATGAACGGATTCCTCAAATGGCTAAAATATCTACTAATTTAGACCATTCAGTAGACAATGATTCCAGTGAAAGCTCTGATATTCTTGATGATTCCAATTCAGTATCTGTTAGTGGTCCAATATCCTCTGCCTGTGAAATTTCTGATTTCAGGGATCCATCGAGGGGTAAGATCATAAGCGGATTTTGCAAGTCTCAAGAAACTCCTGCTGACATTTCTGGTGTTCATTCAAATACTTTCTGGACTAATGGTGGCTTGTTAGGACTTGAACCATCAAAACCTCCTGATTTCACTATGCAGAATGCTATGAAACAGGATTCAGTGAACAGAAGTAAAGATGAAACAGTTTGCCCGTCAGCACATGGTTTTATGCTCAGAGGTGATGAGCATGAAGCAAAACAAGATACATTGGCCAAGAAAGCTGGAGTCATTGAAAAGGATCCAAGTTATGTATGCTCCACATCATGCCAAGATGATGGTGTCTCCACCAAGAAGACAGATTCAAGATTTTCACCAGTTGATTCAGATTCCAAGTGTGAAATTAGTGTAATGGCACCTAAAACCGTGATGCCAGTAGCACCAGATATCAAATCCAGTTATGCTGAAGGCAATCAGGAAAATGATGAAAACTCATCTCTAGTGTTCGGACTCAGCCGGAGGCTACTAGCAAATGGTTTGTATAAAAAAGTTTCACTTGTTCGTCATGACAATCCTGAACCTGTTAGTTCTGTGGATGCTGTTGGATTGGAGCAATGTAGTGGGCAGCATAGAGTTGTGAATCAAACAATTCCTGAGACAACTATCGAAGAGCAGCTTGGACGTGGGTCTCCTGTAGATTCACTTACTTCTTCACCACCTCTTGAACATATGAAAATATCTTTCCATCCCCTAAATGGCTTTGAGACGTCCAAACTAAAACTGAAATTTCCTGATGGGAACCAACGCTTTGAAGGCATGAGAGACATGTTTCCATCATTTCAGTTGGTCCCTGAGCCTGATATTCCTCTGAATGACTTTGTTTCTGAGTCTGATGATGACACATTTTGTAGATCATCTCCTTCTAAGTCTGATGATTGTCTTAGCCATCATTCTGAGTCAAATTCTGAGCAGTGGGAATCTGGTGAGACTCCTGAAATCAACAATCTTGAACTATATGATGCCTTATGCAGAATCTCATCGGGGGACTCTATGTCAAGCTCTATGGAGTTTGTGGGGACAGCCAATAATGGCGTCCACATTGATGGTGGAAACAAAAGTGCAGACACCAGAAATGGTGTGGAACCTTCTCCGTCTGGTCCTTTCCTTGATCTTCCCAATTTTGATACTGTGAATCCTGTTCTTCTGCAAAAAACAAATGACAATCCTAATCTCCTCAAGTTGGAATATCCTGGACAGCCTACCCCACAACCTCCACCTCTGCCTCCTGTACAATGGCGGATGTCCAAACCCCTTGTGGATGTGACAGAAGACAAAGAAGACAATCTATATGAAGCTCTTAAATCTGAATTTGATCTGAAACTTTTGGGATCTGCCATGTTTCAGCAACCTAAGCCAGCCCCAGCGAAGCAACAAGATACTAACAAGGAGGCCAATATTGTAGAACAGAAGAGCAAGGTACCATGGTGGTGTACTTCATTTATTGTTCTATAATTAGTAATTTTAGTATTTAATAAAAAATGTGAATTGCCTTGAAGAAGTCATAAAATTGTATTTGGCAGCAGGACCAGCAGAAGTTGAATGGGCAAAAAGAAGCTAATCAAGCTGTGGATGGTACGGAAATGGATGAAAGGGGAGATTTCCTACAACAAATAAGATCGAAAGTAAGTAGCCACTCTCTTTTGTACTTTGGCTGCTTTTCAAATTCCTTTTGAATGTGAAAGCTACCTATATATGGGACTGGTTTGGATTGAATGTGAAATGTGTAAAAGAGCAGAGGTTATACAAGTTAAATAACGTGGGCTTTCTTAAAGAGTGAGAATTTGTGATTGTGACAGTTAGCTGCCTCTTACTCTGAGTTAAAACCTCATTTAAAGATGATTGAGTTCTAGCACATAAGTTCTGGCATGATTTTAGATTATGAAGAAAGCTCCTTGATCCTTATTGATAAATTTTGTTTCTTATCTAGGAAAAGAAAAGGCAAAAGCAAAAATAAAACAAGATTCTGTATTTGGATTACTGGATGATTCTAAACATATCATTGTGAAAACTAATATGCAAGCTTGGCTTATATCATATTAATAAATATCCCGTTTTCAAGTCAGGAGAAAAAGAAAAAAAAAGAAAGAAGGGGGTGTGGGGGGTGGTGGATATTATAATGTACATACTAAATGCCAGGACTAATTCTGGGGTCCATACGCTTGAGTTAATGTGTACTTTGAGCATGTTTATGTCTGTCTGTGATTGTAGATATCTTAATATAGTAATTGGTTATGTTGTAATAAACTTGTGTCTTGATCAGTACTTCCAGTTATGCATCATTTTTCTGAAGTTATATGTCCGTTCTTGTATGACCTTGTTAGATAGATTTTCTATACAATAAAATGGAGTTAACTCTAGCTACTTGTGCTGTTTCTATATTATACCAGTCTTTTAACCTGAGACGCACAGTGACCGCAAAGCCAACTAATGCGCCAGGGCCAACCAATGTCAAAGTCACTGCAATCTTGGAGAAAGCAAATGCAATTCGCCAGGTTCCAATTTCTTACTCCCCTTACTCTCTTCTTTTTCCTTTATATGTTCATTCTCTTGTCATGTATGAAACTCATAGTGGAGAAATTTGTCAGGCTGTTGGGAGTGATGATGGGGATGATGATGATACTTGGAGTGATGCTTGATTTATTCCTTTCAGGACGTGGTAGGGTCCATGATAAGCAATTTTCTTGTAACTGTGAGTTTAAAAAGTTGGGTAAAGCTGCATTATATATATGTGAATAATTCTAGTTTCTTTTTGTAATTAATTGTAGGGCTTCTTTGTATCTTATTGTGATCATTTAATTGATTCCTTGTTAAGTCAGTGTTGTAAACAATTTGATAAACTCTCAGCCTGAGCACAATGTAATCTACATATTTGAGGCAAAAAGTGATATGCAAGGCCAGAAAATATGATGGTTCCATTGGTTTTATTTATTTGTTGGTTTTTTTTTTTTTTTTTTTTTTTTTTTTTTTTTTTGGTGTTGTTGATCAATTTTCTTAGCATTTTTTTTTTATGAATTACATCTTAACCTTTCAATCATATACTGTCTGAGTGAAAGGATAAAAAAAGTGGATTTAGGAAGGAATAGGCATAGAAGTCACATGCATAAATACTTACAAGTTTTTAGCTGGTTGTCTTGGCCAATAGTTTCAAAAAATTTGAAACAATAAACCTAGTCATTAAAAAATAATAATAATAATAATTCACAACTACCAATATGGCAAGTTGTTTTGGCCAATAGTTCCAAAATATAAAAAATTTGAAACAATAAGCCTAGTCACAAAAAAAAAAAAAAAAAAAAAAAAAAAAAAAAAAAAAAATCAGTACTGCCAATATGGAAAGTTGTTTTTATTTGGTTGTTTTTGGCCAATAGTTTCAAAATAGAAATCTTGAAACGATAAGTTTAGTCACCAAAAAAAAAAAATCACAACTGTCAATATGGCAAATTGTTATTTGTAAAAGCAAAAAAGTGTCGGTAGTGATGAGTCTAAATGAAAATCAGTAAAAATTTGTCAATTTAATTGTTGTGAAAATTGTTTTGCCTATAACGTTACTTATTTTGAAATGGATTTCCTTTGCGCTATATTCTTATCAATAGTTTCAAAATTGATGTATTTTAAAAATGGTTATTAGATTTGTAATTTTGAGCCAAATAATTCTAATAGAGATTAAAGTTGTACATAATAGTTAGCCTAGGAGATTGAGAGCATCTCCAATAGATTAGCTAAATCTATTTTTCGGAAAACAAATCCCAAAAATTAGCTCCAACAGATTCTCCAAATGCAAAACTTTTCTAAATTTTTTTGAAGTTGCTACAATGCTTCTCTAAACATAGAAAACACTGTAGCAACTTCAAATGAATTTTTCTACTTAAAAAAATCATACAACTCAATAAAAAATAATTATTTCTCTCTCCTCTCACAACGGTTACAAACATTCACAACGGCTACAAACACAACAATCCTTTCTCTTAAACATCTCTAAACTCAAGCATAATCAAAATACAATCTTAAAATTAATCAAATCATAACATTAAAAGGAAAAAAAAAAAAAAAAACAGAGAGCTAGCAACAGTGGAGCAAGCAAGATTTTGTGCCTGCTTGTGTCCTTCGATCAATGATGGAGCAAGCAAGATGTCTCTTACTTGTTCTTTCTCTGTTTCTTATCACATAGAGAGCTAGAGAATGTTCTAGAATCAAGTAGAGAGAGAGAGAGAGAGAGAGCTGGAGAAAGTGATCTGGAATCAAGTAGAAAAAGAAAACGAAGGGAGTTAGAGTGGGTATACGTGTGTGGTGGAGACAAAAAAAAAAAAAAAAAAAAAAAAAAAACAAAACAAAACGTATGGATGAAATTGAAAGGAAAAATAATATAAAGAATAAGAAATGACAATTAAGAAATGCTACTACAATATTTTCACAATAAATCTTAAGTAACAAATTGTTATTAGCTAATATTGGTGAGTAAAAAAATAATTTCAGTGGTGGGTTTAAATAAGAACTAGTAACAACTTTTCACATAAGATTTTGTTGTGATTCTTGTGAAAATATTGCGAAAAATGTTGTGAATATAACACTTCTCATTGAAAAATATAGTTGTTGAGAATGAACATATGAAGAATAAATGATGATTAAAAAAAGAATAAAGAATGAAAGAAGAAATAATATTTAAATGAGATGAAGAAAAGGATAGAGAATCTGTTGGAAAGTGTATTTGAAAAAGTAGGTAAGTAAAAACTAAATGTCATTGTTCATTGTCCAAACAGTACAAAAATTTAAATAAGTTGTTGGAGATGCTCTTAGAGAGCTTATGACCGTTGCTTGATTGCTCGGGAATAGTAGTGGACTATGGAGCATATAAATGAGTAAAAATTCATTCGGAGAGTAAGGTTCTTTCTTCTCACATGATAATGAGTTTCGTTAATTAAATTTATGATGTGATTCACCATTTATGCAAATATACACCTTGAGGTTATTTTGTATGATCGTCTCAAATTATCTTTATCAAAATGCTTTAATAATAACGTAGGATAAGAACGTTAAAAGAAACTTTTGAGAATCTTTCAAGATGAGGGCAACATTTACGGTAGTGAGTAATGTCCTTGTATGCAATATGACTAGGTTTTGTGTTTCGATTGTGAGTTGCTATTTAACCAAAATCAGGGGAATATGAGTATAATTAATGAATTATAAACAGTAATCACTGTGGCGAAGGAAAGATGACAAAAATAAATAATTAAAAAAAAAAAAAAAAACAAGAAGATTAACACAAATGAAATAGTATATTATTTGCAACTTGAATGGTATGCTGCTTACCAACCGGACTAAAAACCTAATGCGTTGAACATCTAATTGAAGAATATAAAAAGCATATATTTCCAGTTGTCTTAAGTGAGGTACTGGACAATTTTTATTCTGTTTCTTTTGTTTGTTTGCTAATTGCTAATTGCTACTAGAAGTCAGAAATAGAATGGGTCAGTAATGTTTCTATCTTGGGGAGAAGATTGAAGCAGAAGCGACGCGTTGGTTTGCGTTTGCCAGGAACCTACCATAATTCTAGTCCTATGAATTATTCAGCTCTGAACCAAGCTTCTTCACTCAGGATTTTATATTTATTTATTTCTTTTTAATCTCCCATAGGGACACTCAGGCCATTTCAATGATAGAATAATAACCAAATAAATTATCCTACATTTAATCAACTTATATATTCTCTTCCATCGGATATGAATGAATTCACTTCCAGGTAATACAACATTAAAACACTAATTTTTTTGATGAATAACATTAAAACACTATTATTATTATTTTTGTATATGTTCTAATAAGTATTACTGTTTACTAAAAAAAAAAAAAGATGTTTATCCCATATTGATTGTGTGTATCTAGTATCCCGCTGTTTATAATTTCAGTCTACAATTACAAATATTAGGCCATTTTATAGTTGTACTCTAATTATGTAATGTATTATAAACCCGATTTAAAACACTAATATTACTATTTTCATGTGTGTTCTAATAAGTATTACGATTTACTCAAAAAAAAAAAAAATAGGGATGTTTATCCCACATTGGTTGTGTGTTTAGTCATTAGTGTCTGCTGTTTATAACTTCAGTCTACAACTACAAAGTTTAAGTCTTTTTGTAGTTGTACTTTGGTTATGCAATGTATTATAAACCCGGTTTAAAATACTAATATTACTATTTTTTTGTGTGTTTTAATAGGTATTACTGTTTATCAAAAAAAAAAAAAAAGTAATAGAACTATTAAAGTATGGCTTTAAAAAAAAAAAAAAAAAAAATTCTTAATACTCATACAATTGAAAAATTAATGTAGGTCTTCCACCTTTTAGGCAAAGTTTTGAATTTTGTTCCGTCTCGGCCAAAATTCCGGCTTGTATCAACTTGTATGGGTCATTTCGACATTTTAGGCTGACCATGCATTCCTGATTGAAATTTTTTTTATGGATCTTTTGTAATTTTTTTAAAATAGAAACTTACTTTTATGGTATGTTATGAACCTTTGATTTGTTAATTATGTATGAGGTTTTTTAAACTTTGTTATTTATTTATTTTATATTATATCTTCATGAATTTATGTTTGTTAATTAGATGGCATGAAATGTAAAGTATGAAATATATATATATATATATTTATATATATATATAAATATATAGAATAGATTTATTGAAATTAAAAAACACTTAACGCTCACGATGATGACATTTGTACTTATATATACATTTTATAATATACTTATAGTTTTATTTTCTTTTATGATAGTATAATTTTTGCCTTTTCGATAGTTCTAACATGCTAAAGGAACCGATGTTTGAAGGTATATTTGAGTGAACGAACGTTGCATTTCCGAGGGTTCAATATTGACCCCAACCAAACCATGCTTGTTATTCAGCCAAAAAAAAAAAAAAAACCATGCTTGCCCCTACTTTGAATAGTAGTATACCTTGAATTATCTGCCAAACCTTAATTAAAAAGATGATGTTAAGTAGTGGTATCAATGTTTAACTCAACCCGCGAACACAACACAAACCTGACACAGGTTTTTGTAGATTAGGGTTGGGCCTTGTGGGTTTGGGTCATAAATGGGTCGACCCGAATGCGACACGATAAGAAATGTGTCATAAGTGGATCAACTCGTATGACCCGCAATAGACACGTTTGAAAAACCAATTTATTCATATCAACCCGAAATAACACATATAACACAACCCGTTTAACTCATATAACAAATAAATATTTATTTTATTTTAGATTTGTCAAATAACTTTTATATCCAACCTATATTTTAAACTTTAAAAAGAAAAGTGAGTAATTACAAAAACTTATAAGGGATATAATTGAAAATTGAAATGGGTTGAAAACTTGAAATGTATGCACTATTTTTGGGATGTAAATTTATTTCTAAATGAATGTTATATTTAATATTAAATAAGTTGAAATGAGTTGTGTCACATTCACGTCAACCAACACAACTCGTTTATCAAGCGTATTAAGTGGGTTGGGTCAAGTCAAACAGCCTTATTAATAGGTCGGGTTAGGGTTGAAAGATCACGACATGATAATTAAATGGGTCATATTTAGGTTTAGTCATTTAATCAAATATCTCTACCTCGACATGACATGAATCCGACACGTTAACTCGAATTGACACCGCTAACGTTAATTAATGAGAATGAGTAATGCTACTATTACAAGAAAATATTCTATTCATAAATTAAAGAAACTCACAATTGATTTTCATATCATTTTTTTGGGAACGCGGTGTCTTCCTTTTTAGATTTCTTGAATTCCCTCTGTTGTTGGTAATTTTGTTAGGTAAATAGTGGCCTTTGACTTTTTGGCTTATAATTTAGGTAGTTAGACCGCTCTTTGCACGTAGAATGGACTCAGATACATTTCTTATCTTCCCGCTGAGGGGTTTTCTTTCCAAGTTCCAAATATTGCATTGGTCCATTCTCTTCCTCTTCGTTTTAATATAATCCTTATTTATCAATAATAATAAAAATCTCATGGACAAATTATTTATGTTTGATCCAAATTCTTGCTTGTTTCAAAGAAATTTGATGTCTGAATGATGACTTAGGTTGAAGTCTATTATTATTACTTTAATCTGATTTTACTTTGAGCTGATCAAACATAAACTAACCCAAATTTTATACAATATTTGTGAACCAAAGTTTAAGAGTACTGTTTCGTGTGACTTGATGGAATGTTTCGACGAACCTAGAGAAGGAGATTGATGTGACAAATCGCAAAATCTGGGTGGTCCATTTTCTAGGCTTTTAAACTAAAACTAAATGGACAAATAAAGTATGCCTAGTTGGGCCCCTATTTTGTAACTTCACTGGACTTTCATATGTCAACAGTGAACTAAAGTTTTGAGTATGTGTTTCTCACCCCAAAAAAAAAAAAAAAAAAAGTTGGGAGTCTCTGTAATTCAACAAAGAAAAGAATAAAGTAAAATTTTCCCCCCTTTTATGCCTTCTTTTTATTTAAAAATTATCTAGCTTTGCGTCGAATCTGGAATTATTCTCTTCCTCTCCCTTTCTTTAGTATTGTGGCAAAACTTTTTAATATGAACCTTTCACATGGAAAGTGACATATAGAACCCGGAATCACTCTTTTTTGACACTGGGGGCTCCAAACCTTTTTATATTGAAACATTTCACATACAAAGTAAAAAAAAAAAACATAAAGTTATATAGTTTCTTTATGTTGATTTTGTTCTTGGCTAATGTATGCTGTATGCTGTATGCGTTAGGACTGTGTTAATCATTTTCAATAAAGTGTTACATGTGACAATCTACTGTATGCGCAATTGATGTGTTAAATACATGGATGAAAGAAAAATTCTAGGATCACAACCAATTCTATATTCATTTTCACAATTATTTGATATGGTTGATCGTGAGTAGTAGAAAAAAAAAAGTTTATGTGAAAGTGACAATCAATCAGTCATAGTTTGTCACATAGAATAGTTGTGAAAATAGGTATGAAATTGGTTGTGTGACCTGTAACATGACAATTTAGTTGTTCATGAATCTATGAATTGATTTCATCTCCTCTATAAGCATGTTTTAATTAGATTACATTTTGGCTGTGATAGTCTTCTAGAGTTTGGTAGAAAAAACATATATTTAGTAATAATATATTAAAAGTTGGGTCCTCCACGTTGTAATTGTGTCAAGTGGCTTAACATAAGTCTTACTGTACTTCCATTATGCGTGACTCACTAATATTTAATATAATTCTTTAAGTAAAATTCAATTACCAAAATTTTAAGTAATTTAGAAAAAAAGAAGGATTCATTATTAATTTAAATTATTTTAAGCATCTATCATATTTTATTTTGATAAAAACTTGATCGTATACTTGATGTGCTTAATTACATCACATAACTTTTAATGTCTTTCATTACATAATATAATTTTTAATTAATGGAGTATCTCACATACATAAAATTGCAAGCAGAAATTAAAAAACGTGCCAACCCTTCTCAATTATATTCCTATCCGATTTTAAGCTGGCATTGCGAAACTTTCACCTCACACGTTAATTTTAAGAAAAGTAATCAAATTCAAATGAGAGAAAGAAGACTTTTCCTGCGTGATTTTTATAAAAGCAACTTGCCGATGAAGAACCATTAGAGCAAGCAACATGCTTCTTAATCTTTCCAACTCCACCCAAATTTTTATTTAAAATTAATTATAAACAAAAAAAATATCCAAAGAATATGATAAGGGCACTTCTGTTTTTTCAAACAGGAATGGATAACTACGTAGACCATAATAAAAACTTTCCGTCTCTTTTTCTCCTAGTGGCATTTTTTTATATATTAATTTATTTGTTTGGTTAGAAAGCAATAATAGACTTTATAACATGTATCAAGTGGCCCTTTGTCCAAGCCAAAATAATAATAATAATAATAATAATAATAATAATTTATGTTTTTTTGGATGGATTTTTTTTAACTTACATATTATTTACTTATATCTAGAAAATTTGAGATTCTAAAAAACTGTACATAAAATAAATTAGCTATAAGTTTTTTTTTTTAGATATTAACAAACACTATAATATATGGCCATGTTTTTGTTTTTGTTTGTAAACAAGTGCATGTTTTTTTATTTTTTATTTTGGGGTGTTTTCTGTTTTTGCTTGAATGTACAAGTGCATGTTACAATTGCAAGATTTGCAACTTGCATGAACCAAGAAGAACAAATTGAAACACCCAAATTGGATCCAGAGTACCAAGAGATTATAGGTGCCCCATTTATAAAAATGGAGGCATTGATATCATTATGTTCCTTTAAGTATTCTTTTAATTTTTAAACTAAAAAGAGACTTCTAAAGCATCCATAAGTAAAAGTGCGTCTCTTTCCAAGCAAAAGAAACGAAAATGCTTCTTTGTCTTCATTATAAAATTGGGAAAAAGCTGTTGAAAATGAGGTACTTTTGCATTAATCAAATAAAGATTCTTACATTAAAGAAATCCCATATCAATCAGCTTTTTCCATAACATTTGCAAAGTAAAAGCAACCCGGACCACAATAAGGCCCACAACAACCATACAATACTAAGTACTGAAAAGGGAGCAACAAAGTTAATCATCAAATCCATTGAAACCTGAAAAGATGGCTTTGAAGCAAAAAAGAAACAGTAATACCATTAGGAGCATCCAACTTTATGGATATCAAGCTTAATTTGCCTGAAATATTGCATATTATAAACCTGATTAGTGACCCAGTTAGATCTTTTATATATCTAATTATAAACTTAGCTAACAACAACTTGTTAAAGTGGTAAGTTGTAATTTAAGCAACATCATTTTCACTTGAATCTATTATTTAATGTATTTTTATTATGTACAAATCATAACATGTCACGTCAGTTAACATTGTTGTGAAAATTTTTATATTCTTATTGATATGTATAATTGATGAGTCACCTACTAGGGGGCAAAATATCTCACTGGTGGAATCTGATTAGACGAAAACAAATCAAAGCATATTAGAATAGTTTGTGTTTTTTATACCCTAATCTTTCTTCCCCGTTTATTAATTAAGCTGTAAAGTGTCAAGTGAGAATTTTTTTTTTTTTTTTTTGGGCTAATAAGTGTCAAGTGAGATTAATTAACAATTCTCTATGTTACTACCACTGTACCATATGCTATCATTTACTCACAAACATGGTCATGAACAAATAAATTATAGTGTGTTGCATAACGTTGAAGTTAGCATATTGCAATGTAAACAAAAAAAAAAAAACAAAAAAAAAAATCAGCACTGCACACACCGCTCTATCCATAACTCAATGACCTTGGTGAAGATTGAACATTGATTGTATAAGTATTATATATTGAAGGGCAGTGTTAATTACCCACACACGTCCATACACACAAGTGATTTTAAGCAAATATCATGAATTGAAGACACGAATTTAAACTAAGTTCAAATCCACCTATATGTAAGTGCAAAAATGGTATGTGTAACAAGTTTTATTATTTATATAAAGACTTAAAATATATATATTTTTTTTTTAAAAAAAACTTAAGGACACACCAAATTTCACGCAAAATTGAATGTGAGTTATGATTGAGGGAGACTAATAGACCTGATGGGAAAGTGATGATACTTTTTATGGTAAAATTGACATCACAAACAAATCATAAACGAGAAATTAATAAGTGTGTCCTAGAGATTGTTACAAAGATATTATTATAGGCGATTTTAGCTCCATATACATCCGTATCCGTATATGCATAATTATTCTATGTTGGAAGGAAACTATAGCCAGCAAACTCCGTTCGTAGTTTGGCTTCTGATGTGTCAAAGTAATCCATCAAAAGTAAATGACAAATTGCATGGAGATTTTTCAAAGCAAATATGAAAACGCTTTAAGCTTTATCTCTTTTTTTTCTTCCATCACTTTTTTATGTTGTTGGAATATGGTACTTTTTTCTTTCATACTTTTCTATATGAATATGGCACTTCATTAAACACAAACTTTATCTCTTTAATCTTTATGCTCTCTATCACCTTTGACACATTGTACGCAACCTACCTGGATTGGGACCCACATTTTAGACTTTTCAACACTGCAAGATGATGACGTGCAGTAATGATGTGTACAAAAAGCTCATCCTCAGCTTTTCTTACTCTTCCCCCTCTTCTCTCTCTCTATTCCTACAAGGCCTTTTTGGCGGCTGTCACATTCATTTTTATGTAACAGTTTTCTTTTACTTTTTTTCTTTTTCTTCTTCTTTAGTTTTCTCACTGAGTCCTCTATGTATATATATATAATCACTTCTCTAACCTCTCACCTTATAAACCACCAAACTTCTCTATTTTTGTGTCAATTTAGTCTTGCCCATCTCTCTCTATTTTAGACCGAACTCTCTCTCTCTCTTTTATCTCTGTAATCTGTATTGTTTTATTCCAAATTAAACACCCCCCACTTTCATTCATGGCTAACAACGTCCAAGGAGTCCAAGAAGATGTTCCGGGAATCAAGCTTTTTGGGACAACAATAACGTTGCAAAATAGACAAGTAAAGGAAGAACAAAAGGGTTGTTCTGATCAAAGACTACTATTGGAGAGTAAGAGACCAGACAAGATCATACCGTGCCCAAGGTGCAAGAGCATGGAGACCAAATTTTGTTACTTCAATAATTACAACGTTAACCAGCCTAGGCATTTCTGCAAGGGCTGCCAGAGGTACTGGACTGCCGGTGGGGCCCTCCGGAACGTGCCGGTCGGGGCCGGCCGACGTAAAACCAAGCCGGCCTGCCGCGGCCTAGGGCTAGCTGGGTTCTCTGAGGGTTGCTTGTATGATGTTGCTTCTGGGTTGCACCAATTTGATGATTTGGATGATGTGGTGGAGGAGTGGCATATGGTCACCACGCAACAAGGCGGTTTCCACCAAGTTTTCCCCGTCAAGCGGCGGAGGATTAATGCCTCAGGTGGTCAAACGTGCACTTAAATCTTCTATTATTGTGGTTTTTTTTTTTTTTTTCTTCTTGTTTTTTTGTTTTAATAATCTCAACTTGATCCAGATGATGTAGTTTTTGATATAGACAAATGATGTATGTACAGACTGGTTTAGTCTAATGAGATTAAATATGTACTTAAATACATATAAATAAAATTATTAGAATTAATTATGTACCGGTTGATAATGATAGATTTTAATTAGATATAGTACAACGTGAGAATCAATGATTACTCTTTTTTTTTCTCCATTCAGAAAAGAATACTAATAGCTAGCAGGAACGAAACTACGCTATTGACTTCGTGGGTCTTGGCCGCCTAGAAAAAGTATAAATTGGGTTTTTGATCTTTATATTATAGATGAGGTGACTAATTTTATTTATTTTTTAAATTCTTATTATATAGCTCTTGCAAAACTATATGCATATCAAATATGACATTCTTTTTTCTTATTCTTTTTTTTTTGAGAGTGAAATATGACATTCTTAAATCTAAATTTGTACTTCATTTATATCCTTAACTGGTAGTAGTTACCAAGTGATCATTGAATTACATGCCATATTTGTTGATGGACCAAAAAAATAATTATAATCAATAGTCATAAGGCTATGGTCCTAATTTGTGAAATTTAAGGGGGACACAAAATTAATCAATGGATGCAATAATTGATCTTGTAAACGTGCAAATTGGATGGATAAGATGGCTGCATGAACATCAAAATTAAAGTTGGGCCAAAAGTTTCAGCAAAATACTTCATTTCTGAAACTATTTAGCAATATACCTCTGTTTTGAAACTCGATTTGTTTAAAATCGAGTTTCAGTAAGGAACTCGAGTTTATGGAACTCGAATTCCTTGAAAATTTTCAAGTGGAACTAGAGTTCCTTGAATGGAACTCGAGTTCATCCACAATTTTTTTTTTTTTTTTTTTTAATGTGATTTGCCTATAACTCGATTTTCTAAAAATCAAGTTTTACATTGAAACTCGATTTTCTAAAAATCGAGTTTCAAAACAAGGCCATATCGTTAGATAGTTTCAAAAATTGAGCATTTTGCTAGAACTTTTAAGCGAAAGGGATATATCCCCATTTTGGCCTGGCCTCATGAATTACTTGTTATAGCAAAAACATAAAAGCATTTCATTTAAAAATTCCTTGTCCTTTCGTATATATTCATATTTTGTTTATAGAGTGGGACTTGGTTCACTTAATTTGCACGAAGTTTCTGATGTACGTATTATTGTATTGTAAATTATTTAGGGTATATTCCCATTTTTTCCCCCTACTTTAATAAGAAAAAAAAAACAGATAAGTAAATAAGACTTACAACTATTACCTCTAAGACTAAGTTAATCTCAAAAAAGAATACCCTAATCTTCAAAATAATGTAAATATTTAATTAAATATATAATATTTCATTTTGGAGGTAGATTGGACACCTCTCAATCAGGGCGCCACCTTGTGTATCTTTCGATTCTTTTCTATTGGTTATATCTATCCAATTCAAGCTGAGGATATAAAATGAAATGAAATCTTGTCGTTTTTGAGAAAAATAAAATAAAAATCAGGGTTCCGCCTTAATTGTTGCATGGACTGGAGGAAGCCTGTGCAACGTGGTATAAATAAATATAATGCTATTTTTTTACTATGTGTTGTCACAATTGGTTCATAGTATATTATTTAACCTTTTTTATTATATATAATTACAGTTGTCAGTTTTGTATTTTATATTTAAAATCAAAGATAAAAAGTGCACTATAAATTGTACAAAAAAAAAAAACTTTATAAAGATAGTTTATTTTTTATACATATGAAAATGATTTTATTGTATAATATGCTCAACAACTAATTAAAGTTCTGTTGATGTAATGTTTAGTTACTCATAATTCGTAATGTATGGTTGATTGATTGTCACCAACATTCTCAAACAATGAGTACATGCCAGTTGTGGGAACAAAAATTTCCCCATCCTTGTGTTGATGGCTACTTTGATATATTTCCTAATTTTATTTTACCTTAATTAGCTATATTCCATTGTGATTTTTGAATTTTTTTACAAAAAAAAAAGGTTTTTATTTTATTATTACTATAAGAAAAGAAAAAGGGAAGATGAAGATAAAATTTACCTAGTAAACTCAAATTAATCTTCTTGTTTAATAAATAAGGAAAGGCAAAGCAATAACCATGTGTTGGAAAGTACAATTGTTTTTCCCTCCCTCGGTCCCATATTAAATGACAGTTTATGGATGACAAATTTTAAATGAAACAAAATAAAAATAATAGTTTTTTGTAAAATGCCAAAAAGCAAGTGAGGGAAAGATTGCAAATGAACCGGTATGCTAGTTTTGTTCATTTGTTTAATAAGATTATTCACATCAACAATGCTAAAACTCCAAATTTGCTATTTTAGCAGCACAAACGTACACATAAAAAAAAAACTTACATCCAAATTGTCAAAACTAAATTTTTTTAGCAAGTTGCTAGCACAAACGTACACATAAAAAAAAACTTACATCCAAATTGTCAAAACTAAATTTTTTTAGCAAGTTTGCTACTAGTAGCAACTTGCTATTTCGTTTTATTATTTTTTATTCATTCTCTCTCTCATAGTGTAATGATTTTTTATTGTGTTATTTATATTATTTTATTGAGTTACTTATATTATTTTAATGAGTTGTATAAATATGGGATGAAATGTATGGTGTATTGTTAAGTGATATATTAAAATAGATAAAGTAATTTTTTAAAGTGCTAAAAGCTAAATTTTTTAACAAGTCAAATATGAGTGCTTTAAATAAGTCAAACTTAAACTCAAGGTTAGGCTCGGCTATTAAATAAGCCAACTTTAAGCATAATAATGTATTTATGAACAAGTTCATAAACATGAGACTTGATTTTAAAATATATAATATAATATAATATTTTTATATTTATACTTTAAAAGAAAAATACTTATTACACCCAGACTGGACGATGTTAACCCGATTTAAGATTCGGGTCATTGGATCATTGGTTCAATTAATGGATCATCAGTTGAACCACAAGATTAAATAAGAAATAATGAATAAATAAAAAAAAATAAGTTTGAGAAATTATAAAATAAATATGTAAATTGAATAAAAAAAGTTCCTAAATTACTAAGTAAAATTAAGTCTAAAAACCAAGCCACCTAAAATAATTAAAACTCAAGATTTCTCAAGTAACAACACTAAAAAAATATAAAATAAAAGGATGTCATAAAATTTTAACCAAGTCTTTACTAAATAAAATCTTATTATTTTAGGAATAAAAGCGTATCTTAAACTCTAAAGTCATGTTTTATGCATATTGCATATCTCACTATTTCTATAATCCCATGGATTACAATTTGAGCTAAAGCTTGAAACTCTATCTTTTTTGAAAAGTCCAGAATCAACCTCAATATAAAATCTCTTATTTTCATTACACTCCAACTTTAGAAAATGGTACTACAATGAGCCTATAACAGTAATTTTGTTCAAAATTACAAAATTAACTAGGTCAAAACAACCTGCCTCAATTGCATGGGTTGCAAAAAAATGTTGCATTTTACCGGTTCAATTGCATTAGTGGTCTAATTAAACAACTAAACCGACTTATGTCCTTGTTCACTGGGTTACTGATCTGATTGGCTGGGCAAAATTGGGTTTAATAACTAGGATTTATTGTATAAATTCATTGATTTGTGAGCCGATCTGCTTTGATTCAAGACAAAGTTTATATATTTTGATACGTATACTTGTCCAAAATATACTTATAGGCTTATAGTGACTTGAGATTGCAATGTATAATTTTGTAAATTGGTTCATATGATCATATTATTATTTGTAGTTTATTGATAACATAAACAAACCATTCATAGTAAAAATTTATAAATTTGTAAAGAGGTAAAAAAAATTAGTCATAGTTTTATTATATATGGGAAAGGAAAAGGTTTAGCTTTAAACCGGTTTGAAGCTAAACTATTTCCAATCTACTATGTGACGAATTAAAGAGATAATTCATGTATAATTTTAGTTACAATAATTTTTTAATGAGACGTGACTTTTTTAAATACTACATATGAATAATCTTATAAATAACATGTAATGGGTTATAGGAGATAGCTCTAAAATGGTTTACAACAAAACTTTGTTCTTTGGGAAAAGAATGAATTTATCAAGTAGCTCGAGTTTTCTCAATAAGAAAATGAAGCAAACTTAAACATGTAATTTTGTTTGATGATGAGCTTAATCTCAGCTTGTATCTAAAATAAAATTTAATAAGCAAACCTAAACTCTTAATACTCAGCTTGACTTGACTCATTTATAGCCTTACGAGAGATGTTGGCATTGGATACTTTCAATGCAAATTATCCACCTAAAAGCAGTGTTAGGGAATTGTTATGTTTATTTTGTTTCCTTAAATTACATGTCATTTTGGAGAGTTTCATTTATGGATTGAGGATTTATTTATTTATTTTAATTTCTTCATGTCGTATAGAGAACAAAAGAGGGGCTGAGGAGGCTGTAATAAGTTAAGAAAAGAAAGTCGAACTTTTGCATTTTATTATGCTTCTTCTTCTTTTTTTCTTTTTTTTTTGAAATAGGACACCAGAGAAACCCCGTGACCCATACCACACAAAGCAATTAAAGCACTAGCATTGGGGGTGTAAACACCCCCCAATTGCTATTTTACAACCAAAACCTCAAAAATCCTCCTCCATTCGAGTATGGGTTTCTAAAAAATTTTGTAACCGGTGAACAGTTGATTCTTATATATAGAACCAATTGTTCACAGAAGATGTAAAAAAATAATATTATTCTAATTAAAAATATCTTATTCTCTCTCTTTCAATCACCTCACCTCTCACTCTCACTCTCAATCTCATTTCTCATTTTCCTTTCTCTCTCCCCTCTGGCCAAAATTGGGAATTAACACTGTTTTTCAAACAATATAATTAGTAGGCATGTTTTCAAACTATATATAATACTAACATCTCGAGTCTCTAAGACTCGATTTAGGCCTATAAATCAAGTCTCAAAGACTCGATTTCCATAATCTGATCACGTCAGATGTGGCGTTTTTTTCACGTTGTGTCTACCTGAAAATCGAGTCTTAAAGACTCGATTTATAACCCAACCATTCAAAAATCAAGTAAACGGTATCCCAACCTAAGTATTTACATTGGTGAAGTATCTAGAAAACATAAAAGCTTAAAAAGGACAAAATATAGGCTCCACCTTTTACATTTCGTTTGTTTTTTTGTGCTTATTATTGCCTTGCCTTTAATAATTTTCCTTCCTTAACTATAAAAAATCAGGTCCTTTCTCACTATTCTCTCTTTTCTTTCCTTTTCACCATTCTCCCCCTCTCCTCTCTCACCTGATCTGCAATCCATTTTTTTTTTTTTAAATCTGGGTTTGCGAACTACATGTAAGTGGTGGTGGTGATGGATCCAGGCGGTAGTGGTTGCTGATCGGTGGTTTTGATGGGTGGGTGGCTGGGTGGGTTTTGATGGTTGTTAATCAGTGGGGTGATGGGTGGGTTTTGATTTTGGGTAGGTGGGTTGGGAGTGGTGGCTGGCTGGGCTTGGATGAAATCACTGGCTGGGTTGGGAGTGGTAGATGGAATGGTGGCCGGATCATTTTTGGGTTTGCCACCGTGGGCCTACGTTTTGCTCGCCGTAGATTTGCCATCATGGATTTGGGTTTTGCTCGCCATGGATCTGGGCTTGCTCACCTTGGGTTTTTTTTTTTTTTTTTTTTTTGTGGTGGGTTTTGCTCAGTCATGATCTTCTACAAACCCCATGGTGGTGGGTGGATTTTGATGTGGGATAGGCAAAATGTGGGTTTTGGTGGTTGTTGATGTTTGTGGTGAATGGTGATGGTGAGAGAGCTGAACATGTGTGTAAGGAGGTTTCATTGTGCTGGGATTGTTGTGTTGATTTCCATGGTCTTAAATTATTTTTGGCTTATAAATCGAGTCTTAGAGACTCGATTTCCAGATGGACGCTAGGTGAAAAATATGCCAAATCAGAACACTGAAATCAAGTCTTTAAGACTCGATTTATAAGCTCAAAATCGAGTCTCTTAAACTCGAGATGTTAATAAAAAATATAGTTTGAAAACAGTGCCTACTAATTATATTGTTTGAAAAATAGTGTTAATTCCCAATTTTGGCCCTCCCCTCTCTCTATTTCAGTGTCTCTCTCAAATCAGCCTCTCTATCAGCATCGACAGCATGGAAGATCGGCGTCGTTTTGGCGATTTTTGGATGATTGGCGTCATTTTGGATGATCGGCATCGTTTTGGATGATCAACCTCTCTATCGGTGTTAACAGCGTGGATGATCAGCCTCTCTTAGATTAGCCTCTCAGATCAGCCTCTATCAGCCTCTCTATAGTTTTGGTTGTGGTTTTGGCGATTTTTTTTTTTAGGTTAGTGGTAGATCCGGTGGGCTTGTGGTGGTTATTTGTTTTGGGTTTTTGGTGGTGATTTGTGGTTGTTGTGGTTGGTGGTGTGAGTGATTGTGGTGGTTGTTTTGGTTGTTGGTGGTGGTTTTAGTTTTGATTGGTGGTGTTGGTGGTGGTGGCGGTGGCTTAGTTTAGGTGGGTTGTTGCTGTGGTGATGGGGTGGGTTTTACTGTGGTGGGTCTGTGGTGGCGTTAGTCTGTGGTGAGACTGTGGTGGGTCTGTGGTGGTTTTTTGTTTTGGGTTTTTGGTGGTGATTTGTGGTTGGTGGTGTGGGTGATTGTGGTGGTTGTTTTAGTTGTTGGTGGTGGTTTCAGTTTTGATTGGTGGTGGTGGTGGTGGTGGCTGAGTTTAGGTGATTGGCTTGATTTGGGTTCTGTTATGGGTCTGGGTTTGGGGATGATGAAAAAGAGACAGAGAGAGAGAAAAAAGAGACATCGGAAAGGAGAGAGAGAGAGAGGATAGTTTTATATTTATTTTATTAGGAAGTATATATTATTTTATTGTGATTTATGTAAAAATAAAAACTCGAATGTTGGGTGAGTTGTAAAATGAAATAGTAAAATAGATAAAATAGGTTTTGAGGTCGTAAAATAGAACTTTTTTCAAATACCGGATGGAAATGTTATTAAGCCACATACACATACCAGTAATTTGGCACCATCCTTTCATCATTGTATTTCGTCTTTTTAGTTCTTTTACTTTTACTGAGATGTTGTCAGGAGTGTAGACTCTATTACGCATCAATAATTGAATTGGTTTGTACAAGTTGTTGCTAGATTCATTGAAAATTATGTCTAGAATTAAAGATGTGATCGATATTAATTGAAGGAATTTCTATCATCAAATTGCATATTGCATTTGTCTTTGGTAATACATAGTTTTCGTGACACGTTGATTATGATATTTAAATGGTAAACGCTGAACCACGATGATCTTGATGTGTTCTTACTCTTTCACTCTCCCACTATTCCTTTCCTTTTTTCGTGTTAATAGAACTTTATCGGTAACGATTGGGGATATCAAAATGTTGATTCGTTTAATTGAGTTTAGTTTTAGTGTAAATGGTGCTGCTTTTGAGAGTACTAAAACAGTTGGACTGGTTTGTGAACAATGAACTGAATTTTTTTATGCCTGCTGTAATTTTAGCATAGAAGTGACTGCCAAGTGTCAAGTTGCCAACCGAGCCCAATACCCTTGACTTTTACACGATGCTTTATTAAATTAATTTCTTTCTAAACTACATTAATTTGAGACGACTAAAATCGGGTTTGCTTAATTGCTTTCCTTTATTAAAATTTTCCTGTGAGAGTAGAAACTAGCTAGAAAGTATTACTAAGCAAATTGCAGAAGCCAATCTATAGAGTAATATTTAAGTACTCTCGAAGTATGGAAAATAATGCTCCCTCCTCTCACATTCATGGTGAGGTCCACTCATTAAATTCATGGTAGGATTCATCATGAATGTGAGAAGAGGAAACACAATTTCTTCGTACTTCAAGAGTACCTAAAAATTTTTTCAATCTATATATATACACATGATATGTGTTTTTTTTTTTTTTAGTTAAAAGAGATATGAATGGTTTGGAACATAATTAACTTTTGCTTTTGTGGATGCCCTTATCTTGAAATTGGGGCTCTTTATCAATTAAAATCAAGTAATATCCCACTCATTAATTAATTTATCATCAATTGTGGCAATCACTACAAGGTTAAAAAATCACAATACAAACTTTACAAAAGGGTATCATATCAGAGCACAAGCATGAGATTCTGTGACAAGAATGATGCACTATTGGAAAGCCAATTCATATGCGATAAAGAAAAGGCCAACTTTATTCTAGACATGCCTTTGGTCTAACAATTGCAATCTCTTAATCAAATGAAGAACGAAGTTAATCACCGATTAATATGACAAAATGGCAATTAATCACCACGGTGTCATATGATATCAAGTGCGTGAATTAATGAGATTCTACAGATTATTGTGCTTCCATAAAGGCCATTGTTAAGTACTGGAATAATTGAGAATTGGAGTACAGAATGATGCCACTATAAAAAATTGACAAATAGGAATTTTTGGAATTATTGCTTAAAGTGCTCCAATATTGAAAGATCAAGAATAAAGCATTTTCAATGAGAGGACAATCTTCACCATATTAGCTAACAGGACCAGTCATATTTCAGCACATGAATATCGCATTTTTCTTTTTCTATTTAAAGGCAAACATCTGTGGAGGAAATTTTACTGAAATGTTGTAAAGCGACTCTATAATTATATGTTCGCATGGACATATTAGAAGTAAAATATCCATTTTCAATTATCAATTGCCTAAGTATAATCTTCATCTTGATATTCAGTTAATATAAATATATATATATATATATATATATATATATATATATATATCAGGAGTAAAAAAGACATTCCATTCAAAAAAAAAAAACCCTATAATCTAATGAGTAATAATTCTAGACAGAAATTCTGAAGAATCTGCACAACTACATTAGAATGAGTTTTAACTTCTAAACCAACACGTACCAGACAAGCCCATATTGTCATAGATCTGTGAAAGATATGGAAAGGAAAATTTTGATGATGGAAATCCTAATAGATATGAAGTCAATGCTCGCCTGTATTTGCTTGGCTATATATATCACTTGTTTCAAGGCCTGACAAAAAAAGTCACCAATTTTGGTTAATTAAGAGGAAGGCCTAACTAAAATCCAAGTTATAAATCGTACACACAGAATATTTGATAAATAAACAATGCAAATAAATGATAAGGAAAATGACAAATGTTAAATTATTGGTGCATCAATGGTAGATGAGCAAAGAAGGCAATTATAGTCTTTATCGATCAGTACCAAAAAAAATCTGCCTCAAGTCAACCAATCCAACCCATCAAATATGGAACCTCGGATTTGCAAACTCAACAAACCTTTGGTTCATAAGAATAAAACCAATTAAACCCTTCAATACTAAGATGTGGGTTCAATTAGGTAGAGCTGGTCCGGAATTAATTGGGCTAAAGAATTAGATTCTTTTTGGTCTGGTGCAATGAGATTGATTCAATTTTTCAATTCTTTTTATTTTTCCCTTTTCGGCCCTCAGGTCAAATTGAGGCCCTTCTGCTTCATGCATGCTGCATATGCATGTCTACACTCTACATTCTACAATGGTCAACTACATATATTTGGTTAATTCAACTATCCAGTACTCCACTGCCAATTCAAAAGTAAATATAAACTGGGAAGCAAACTCTGGAATTACTGACTCATGAAGAAAGTTAGATGATTTAATTAATACAAGAGTAACTTAAAGAAGCACTTTTTTTTTTCCTGAAAAAATAATCAATCTAGTTGAATAAAACATATGATAACAGAATTCTAATTTAGGATCCTACCAAGAAATTAATGAAAATCATAGGACAATATTAGATGTGTGAATGGGACTTATTATTATTATTTCAAAAGATAGAATTTTTTTATTAGCATTTTTTTTGGGACAAATTAATTGTATAACATTTTTTTTCAACAATATCAAATTAATTGAATGTTTATAAGACATTAGATTCGTTAATTAAATTGTAATAAATTTTTTTATAGAAGAAATTCAATACATAATTGCATAATACATTTCTAATTAAGGTAATATACATGAGATTATTTACCCAAAGTTATTAGCATCCAAAGTGAAATATAGCGTGTATATATGCTACTTGCAACATAGGTCTTGGCATGGATTTCAAATTTTATTATAGAGAAAAAGAAGGATGAAAAAGAGAGAGAAGAATATACTAGAAGACTACCAAAGTCAAAAGTGATACAAGTAATTTAAAATAATTTAACTAATAATTCTAGGATCACACTTTTTCACACACTATTTGCCACAACATAAGTTGTGATGATTAAATAATGTATCTATGTAAAAATAATAAAAAGTCAATCATAATCTATCACATAAAAATGTGACAAAAAATTGTGTAGTAAAGATTGTAATCTTAGAATAAGATCTCAGAAGTTTCAAAGACAGAAACAAGTCAATCAAGAAAGATAGATCCGAGAAAAAACCAAAAAGAAATAGAAATATAATTAAAACAAACAAACAAGCAACCCATTAAGAAAACCCCAAAGAAATTAAGCAAATTAAGTAATAAATGCATATATATGTATATATAAATATCAAATGGAAAACAAGAAAAATTGATTAACCCACATACCTATTGGCAATGGTATTGGTATTGGTATTGGTATTGGGGGGAAAAACCCATCTCCCATCTTGCCAATCAAGATGAATCCTAAGTTTATTTGAAGGGACTTGAAACTCACTTCCATTAGTGTCCAAGCGCACAAAGTAACGAACATCATCAAGTCTCTGCACAACCTTTGCGACCCGCCAAGCATTATTGACATACGCATCAATCTTGTCGGACATGGAGAAGTTGGTGCATGAAATAGCCGGTGGCAAAGGCCTAACTTCATCGGCATCAACCACTTCACTCAACTGCCTTGTCTTACATTCAGCCCACCGGGTTTCGTATCGCACTATGTACCGATTTATTCCAACAGCAGCCAAAACCTTCCCGCTGTAATAAGACCCCAAGAAACCCTCTTGTTTCTTGCATATTTCCACGTTTTCTAAGATCCGAAACGCCATTACAGTTGAACTTTCAAGAGAGGGAGAGAGAGAGAGAGAGAAGGGTTTGAGAGAAATTGAATGGATTTTGTTGTGTTGTGGTACACTGGTACTGTTTCTGAGAAGGTTTTGGAGAAATATATAGTTAGTGGAAGAAAAGACCTAACGACACCTTTTTGTGCCGACTTAGAAAAAGTAACGGTTGTTATTGATTTGGTTACGCTTGAAGACTACTTTAAGCCGTCGGATGCATCTCTTGAACCACGTGGGATTGATTGAAACGTGTCCTTGTAGTGATGTACAGTAATTAATTATGGGGGTTCTCTTGACACGTATATGACATTTTTTTTTTTTGAATATGACATGGGAGTCTGGGACCAAGGATTGGTGCATGGTTAATACTTAATATGTAAGCTATACATCTATTGCTCTCAGACTCATCTCATCTCATGTGCGTGCTTTGAGGGTTTTTTTTTTTTATTATAAATAAATTTCAAAACTTTTTTATTTATCTAAATTTGAGGTTTATGTTTTTGCTATTTACCAAAATAGATAAGTGTTATGGGATATAGTTCCAAAAGGATGAACTACATCTATACTTAGAAAAAATAATGACTAATAATATTTCAGTATTCATTTTTTGGTACATAGATTTTAACACATTTTTATCTATTTTAGTGATTGGTAGAGACATAAATCCTAAATTGAGATGAATGGAAAGTTTGAACATAAATAAATAAATAATGACTTTAACAACAGGTCTACAGCGCGAGATAAGTTTAGTCCCTAACATAGAAATTATTTGATCTTACTTGAAAGTACCTAGCTAGGAAGAAATATTTACGAGTTACATATCCTTACTACCATTCCTCATAGTGTGATCATTACTATTAATTGATTAAAAATGAGATCTGAATAAAATTTGAAAATAAATATACATAATTTTATGTATCTAATTGAAAACAACTATTAGTTAATAGATTGATGCATGCTTGACATGAATTCCAATTGCATAGTAATAATAACTAAATAGTAATAGATGAATAAAAAAAGACTTCCAATTTTAAAAATTGGTACACGCTTGTCATGAGTTCCAATTGCCTAGTAATAAAATTTAGGTAAATTACAAATTTAGCCCTTAACTTATTTGTCGTGTGTCAATTTGGTCTCTACATTTTCAAATGTGCTAATTTAGTACATAATCTTTTGGTACTGTGTCAAATTAGTTCATACGGTTAAGTAGTGGATAAAAAATGCTGACGTTGATAACAAACAAAATAAAAAATATTTATTTTGTAGACAAATCCTTCTCCAATATCTGTTGGGGGGCCGATCTCCAGCTCGAAACCCATGCACTGATTCGATTAGCACCTTCAAGAGGAGAAGCACACAAAGAATTTGTTCCGGAAAGTCAAATGGGACTTCATCTTTGCAACAACTTGAGATTAGTTTGAACTTGAATGTTGTGATTTGAAAATGGAGAACGTCAATGTTTGTTTTGGTGAAATACTGGAATTGAATTTTATGTTCTTAATGTTCCAGACAAGCAGATGTCTTGATGTTCGAGACCACTACTCATCAGCTTCAAGTCTTCAACTAGTCTCTTTTTTTTTCCCTTTTTTTGCCAAATCATTGGATTTGGAAATTTTTTATTTTAGAGGTATCTATATATCCTTTTTGTAGATTTATTTGATTACAGTAAGCTAATTGGTTGCTACTGATTTGGCGGAATAGATATTATTTAAAAGATAATTACGTATATGAAAAGAATTGAATCAAGGGTAGTCCGCATATTTAACAATTGCATTCCGGTTTGTTTGCTTTAGGTATTTGATAGATTACAAAACGTGAAGCAGATTGGGGTTGGGGCGTGTTTGATTCCAACCATGAGACCTTCATTAAACTGGTTTTTTTAGTTTAATCCTAATTAGTAGTACATATGTCATCTGATAGTGAAAAAATTATTTTTTATTTTAACGGTTAATCACATCAGTCTTTTCCATCCATCTATTTACGGTAGGAACTAACTTGACACAATACCAAGATGGTAGGAATAAATTGATGTACTTATAACATTAGGAGTCAAATTGACACCAAAAAAAGAGTTATGGACTAAATTTGTAATTTAATCTAAAATCTAATTAATAGATATATTAAAAAATAAAAAATAAAACTATCAATTTCAATCATTTTAAAGGAATTCTTTTTATCTGGCTATCTCTTATTTTCTCAATGTCCAATGTACAACCCTCTCATCCCTCTTTTTGTCAAAGTGAACTTCGATGCAGTTATTGCCTCATTTGTGATGAAAAAACATACTTAGTTGTAGTGGAAATATCTTTTTTTTTTTTTTTTTTTTTAAATCGTAATCTTTACTGGATAGAATTGCCACAAGAAACAATACTTGGAGATGCACGTTCTCCCAATTTAAAAATCTTGCTCGGAATCTCGGATCCTATTAAACTATCAAACATATCATAGATGATACTAGAGTTGTTTTAAAATTTTCACTAGTTGAACTGTAAATTATACTTACAGGTCAAATTTTGTTGCCCATAATTTAGTAAAGCGGCCATACTATAGTTGTTTTAAAATTTTCACTAGTTGAACGGTAAATTATACTAATAGGTTCAAATTTTGTTGCCCATGATTTAGTAAAGTGGCTCTACTAGAGTTGTTTTAAAATTTTCACTAGTTAAACGGTAAATTGTACTTGTAGGTCAAATTTTTTTGCCCATAGTTTAGTAAACTGGGCACTTCTTTTGTGTAGATAGAGGAAAATATAAGGACAAAATTTAGCTATAAAATTGTTTGTAGCTTAAAACTACAACGTTACTCAATATCTTTTGATTGGAGGTAAATTTTGAAAATTCTACCACTGGATTACATCTTCTTCTTACATCCTTCATACTCTTAAAATTATGCATAAATTATAAGCTTATAGATCATATAATATATATAATATCCGATTGACATAAAATTTGACATGTGTATTAAGAGTGTAAAGAACATGCAATTCAACGGTTAGATTTTCAAAATATGTAGTAATGTTTATTTTATTGAGTAAGGTTGTAACCTTAAGTTACAACCAATTTTGTAGCTAAACTTTGTCCAAAATATAATCATCTCATCATGCATGATTTTTGCCAAGTGCCACAAGATAGAGATTTCCTAAGAAAGGAGAGCTTTCATACTGAATCTGAATCTTATTGATTAGAAAATGAAAAATGATAAAACTTAATTAACAAAATGTACCGTCTCTATTTTATATACAATTAACAGCTCTAACAAGCTAATAGAAAAAGGAATAGACCAATAGATACAAGACACGTGGCTTAATGACGTGTTTAAAGCCTAAACTAATAACAGAAAACAACTCACGTGTCTGCCACATGTGTTTTCACTAATCCAGACGACACCGTTTTTAACTGCTTCTTCTTTCTTCTAAGTGGAACGTCATCATTTGCTTCTTCAAGTTTTCTCTTCTACTTATGAAGTTTCTGGACTTGGTTTTCATCTTGAATTTCAACACTCCCTCTCAAGTCTTGAACTTCAGGCTTCAAGACTTGATCTTCCAAACAAGTATCTTTAGCAATTGGAGCAAATATGTCAATCATGCCCAGCTTATTCATCAATCTGAAAAACGATGGTAAACCCAAAGCCTTGGTGAAAATATCTGCTGCTTGAAGATTACTGAAACATGGAAAGTTCTTATTACTCCTGCTATTTTGTCATGTGGAAATCGACTGCTATGTGCTTCGTTCTTTCGTGAAATACTGGGTTAGCTGCAATGTGTAAGGCAGCTTGGTTATCACAGAATAGCATAGCACTTTTAGGATGATCAATTCTCAAATCTCTAAGCAATTGTAGTATCCAAATTATCTCATAAGTTGTGATTGTCATAACTCTATACTCTGTCTCAACAGATGACCTTGAAACTGTGCTTTGTTTCCAGGGGCGGAGCCACTTGGCTCCATGGCCCCCCAAAATTTTTCAAAGTTTCAGTAAACTATGTCAAAAAATTACATTCCCCCCCCCCCCCCCCCACCATATTTTTCTCAACCATTTCTCTAGAGTTCTAAACTTTTAGTCCAATACAACTTCAAGCCCCACCAAAAAACTTGGCCCACATCCAGCCCCACTTGCCAGCCCCAATTCCCTAAGCAAACAAATTATTCTTTTCTAAACCATAACACTTCCAGCCCAGCCCGAACCAAAATCTAAAATACCTAATTAAACACAAACAAAAGGCATTCAATCCTCACCGTCTGAAAAAAAAAAAAAAAAAAAAAAAAAAAAAAAAAAAAAATCCTCACCGTCTGAACAATCTAAAAGAGAGAACAAATGAACAATCTTCATTCAAGCCTCACCTCATGCCTCTACCTTACGCCCTTAGTTTTTTACCTTCTTAGTTCACGCCTCCAACTCCAATAGTGTCACGCTCACCGACTCACGCCTCTGCCTGACTGTCTCAAAAACCTCGCCGACTCACCGTGACGCCGCTGCCTCCACCAGCTCACAGTGAAGCCGCTGCCTCCTCAGGGTATCTCATTTATTCTTTACATGACTTCTTTCTCTTTTTCTCTACAACTTCAGTACTAAACTAAATACTGATACTTGAATAAAAGTATCAAATATGAAATATGTGTATGTCAGTATATGATTTCCCTTTCCCTTTGCCAGCAAAGCAATTTATACTTATTACTTTGTCTTTTGTCTTTTTGTGTTTGTTGTTACTGTATTCTTTATTATTTGATCAATTGACTCTGAGACTCAGACCAGCCTTTTCTCTTTTGGCTTTTGTGTTGTTTGTCTTGTCCCTTGAGTGGGGGCCGGGTGGGGCTTGCCGGCTTGCATTGTGTAAGTAAATTATTTAAAAAAAAAATTAATCTATGGAAGGAAATTGGAGTAGTGGGCCGTGAGTCTAGGTGTTTGGTTTATGTTGTTTGTTTATACTTTTGATTGATTTGTTTATTTAGTTTTTTTAAGTTCTTTTCAGGTTAATTTTTTAGTCATATTCTTAAAGCTAAAAGAATTATGAGCAAACAAAAAACAATTGATACATTCTTTAAGAAAAAAGATGTTAGCAATTCAGAATTTAGGACACCTGCGGCTATAGAAACAAATGTGGCTGTAGATTTAAATGTTGATACTTCAATGCATGATGAACACCCCTCCAAATGTTCAAGAATTCAATCTGAAGAGATAGATCGTGATCCAGGATCACGTAAACAAATATGTGAATTTCCTATCAACAAGCAAGATGAAATCTAACAAGCTTATCTCAAAGAAGCTCCATATCAACCTAAAAATATAGATTGTTCATACAACGATGATAATCATCGTCGTCGAAAATCGGCCCCCCCATGTAAAAAATCCTAGCTACACCCCTGTTTGTTTCTTTGATCTCCAAGAGACTAATGACTCTCCCAAGAATATACAATGTCCTGTTAAGGACCTTCTTGTATCTGGGCAACCCGCCCATTCAACATCACAAAAGGCCTTAACTTGAAAGTCTGACTTAGCAAGAAAGAAAAGTCCTTTGCCAGGCGAACCTTTACACATCGAAAAACTCTATGAGCAGCTTTCAAATGTGGTTCTCTAGGCTCAGAAAGGAATTGACTTAATCTATGCACTGCATATGTAATATCTGGCCTTGTTAAAGTCAAATATAGAAGCTTACCAATCAATCTTCTATATTGACTTGAACTTGCAATTGGCCTTCCTTCATCCTTGGAGAGATGAAGATTTTGCTCTATTGGAGTGTTGACTAGTTTAGAATAACCAATCAAACATGTGTCTTGTAGAATCTCCAATGCATATTTCCTTTGATTTAAGGTAATTACTCTTTCATTCCTTGCATGATAAGATTTCCAATTTTATTGAAACTAGTCGAGTTCCCACACGATGTGCAGTGCACTTGTTACTAGTTTCCTCCAATATTTCAATAATTTTTATAGAAAAAAATTGTAATCTTTAGTATTTTATTTTATTTTATACATAAAATCAAAAGACAATAAAAGTGTGATTTGAACATACAATATGTGTTTAAAAATTTAAAAATTGTATGATATAGTGATTGATATGTAGGCATGTTTCACGCCTATTCAATAATCCAAATATCATTTTGATAAAATAAAAATGCAAATATTCTTCAATAATTTTTTAAAACATTTTGATAGTATGTCAATTTTTTCCTTTTGTTCTAATTTGTTTCAATTGTTTTAAAATTTTAAAAATTGTATGATATAATGATTGATATAGGCATGTTTCACACCTATTCAAGAATCCAAATATCGTTTTGATAAAATAAAAATGTAAATTTTCTTCAATAATTTTTTAAAACATTTTGATTATGTGTCATTTTTTTTCCTTTTGTTCTAATTTGTTTCAACTATTTTAAAAGCAACTAAATTTGAACAAGAATATCATATTTTAAATGAATTTTTGCTCATATAAATCTTAGAAAAAAATAACATCGAAATTTCATAATACTTAAATAATTAGTACCACTTAAAATAATTAATAAAAAAATATGTATTTATTAAATATTTTAAATCATGAGGAAGAATGTCATATTTTAATCAATTATTATTATTCCGAATAAAAATATTTTATATAAATTTTATAAAAATAATCATATAAATTCATTTAGTACAAATAATTAATGCACAACTATCAATATTTAATATATGCATTTATTTCATTGGCTAATTCAATAAACTAAATAAATAAAATTTCAAAGAATGCACCACATGACAGAACCTTATACTCTACTATACGAGGTCTCTACTTACTTTATAAATATATATATATATGATTTTTTTTTAAAGATAATTACAATATGTTACTAATCCTGCAACTCGAACCATTTTCCCCCCTAAACCCTCAAGCACTTTGTGCATGGAAAAGTGTTAATTCATCTACAATCCCTTGGCTATACATATATATATTGATTGATTGATTATTGTCTTATTCCGTAAAAGTAAAATAAAATCATAATCTAAACTTTTAAAAATTAGTGGTTCTATTCCTCTTTCGGGGAAAAAAAAAGGTGATTCTAATCTAGCATAATTCTACTAATGGAATTCTTGTTCTATAACAAAGTCAACAAATAGGATTTTTAATAAATGGAACAAAAAAATATTTATGGTAATTGAAATATTATTCTAAACAAATTCATAACATCAATGTAGTTTATAAAAGAGAAATGTGTTTCAAACATCTAGTAATGGCATTTGAAGAAGTTATATCCCTATCTTTCCCATCAAGACAGGAACACTAGAAAGAAAGAAACTCTAATATAAAATAAATAAATAAAAATCCAAAAGATATTTTGTTTCTAGAGAACTTAGATCCTTTGGTTTGGAAAAAAGCTGCTTCACAAGCTTGCTTTGTTCTAAGTTGATCTCTTCTCTTATCTTGAAAATGAGAGTTTCTGCTGCTTGACTTGTTCTTACTTTTGAAAGGATAATAAATTTGTGCCTTACGAGTCCCCAATGGATATCTTTTAATTTACAAAATATTGTTTATTTCTACTTCCTTGTATTTGATATATAGGCATAATGGAATTCATTTGAAAAGTTATCATTGAGCTCGGTTTGACCTTTGGAATTGTCATATATAAATACACATTAAGATATGTTGACTCGTTTTTCTTTTCTTTGTTGATTCCACTCAATGAAACTTGCCATGTTTTTGAAAAGAAAAAAATAATTCTACACTATGAATTATAATTTGAATAAAGAGCAACAATGAGACTAACAACCACGAGCAAATTAGAATCCCTTGTGCATTACTTTCAGATATCAAGCTGGTATACTCACAATTGACAATACACGCCATGGATGGCATAAACCAAACAATTATAGATTAATCATTCAAACCCCACAAACTACAATCAAAGGAATACTAGGCTGTTAGCCCACAATACAATTAAAGGTAGGGAGTTAGACTATAAAAACCCCCCACATACATATGATTCCCACGGTACTTTTTAAAAACCAAAAAATAAAAAATAAAACACTGCTTATTTAATCAATTGGTATAACAAATTAAAGGGATATCCCCCTTCGTCAAATTAATTTTGTTTATAGGATGTCAGAAGCAGTGAGCCCAAGCTCTTTAAGGACCTCAGTACATTGGGGAAGAGCTTCCTTCTTCAAGAAACCAAGAGGATTGGCAAGGCGAACTGGGCTTGAAATGCCATTGTTGCTTGTGAGGCTGACCCTAGCACTCTTCTTGAGGAATGGATCCTTGCTCACCTCGCTGCAGTCAGCGTTGGCACTCTTAATCAGGGATACTCCGCAAATGTCTTCCTCGTGCTCTTCTTCGACTGCTAGTTTGTAGCTTCCCGTTGCGTCGGTCACAGCGGTACCGCTGTGTGTTATGCTACCGCCTTCACGGTCCCTGCACTCTATGCCCACCGTTGCATCTACACCAACAACAACGCATAGTTAATTTCATCCTAACATTGTCACATAAGTCAATAATTCACTAACGTGACAAGTAATATAATTGGTGTCACGTCAACAATATAATAAGCAGCATTTTTTGTAGTAATAAACGAAAAAATGTTGCTACTTTGTTATATGAATGTGTGTTAAGAAAGTGACAATGAAATTGAATTGTTAAGTAATTACCTTTCATGTACTCGCTGACCCTTGTTACAAACTGGATACGGCAAGTGTCACAGTAAACCTTGCCCTCAACGGAGAAAAGGCTTTCGCAGTGAGCGAAGCCAAGGAGGGACAAGAAGCAAAGGGCAGATGCAAGGGAGATGATAGACTTTGCCATTTTTCTGCTTGTCTTTTTTTCTTCTTCGGATGGGGATTTTAATTCAGAGAAATAAGTACAAAGAAAAGGGAGAGATGAAGTTATTTTTGGGGTTTGTTACGAACTGTGTGTTAGCTGTAATATTTTGTGAGGTTGTCATTTTTCCCTTCCGTTGCATGCGGTTGAGAAATTATTTGACCCGCTCTTATGTTCCTTGAATCTCTCTTTGTCATGAATATTAAGTTTCTCCATTTAAAAAATAAAAAATAAAAATCAATTAAATATTGAGCGTTAATAATAATCCCTAAGGATAGGGATCAAGATTTTTTAGATTTCTTAACGTGAAGTTCTTAAAAATTCTCACATTTCTTTAATAATTAAATGGTTAGGATTCTGCCATATCACCAACTGGTAACTGTAAATTAATATTTTAAAAAAGACAAATACAAATTTATTTGCATTAATTCTGTCAAAAGAATCGTCACACAAACAAAACAAACAAACAAAAACAAAAACAAACAAGGTCTAAAATAACTAAATTCTGTCAAAGCGGAAACAACCCAAAAACTACCCTCTTTTTCTCTGCCCTAATCCCACGGCCAATCTCCAATTCTCGAAGAAGTATACCCTGTTATGAGTGTATATTTCCTATTTTTTACAGCTAGTATCAGGGTGTATGTGAAACATACACCGTGTGTAGTTTTCCCCAGCCCTCATACTCCATTTTTGCGTTAAAGGTGCCCTTTTCAGAAACCAAAAGCAGTTTCCATTGGCTGATAAAATAAAAAATAAATAAATAAATAAAAGAAGAAGAAAAGGTAACATGTGTCACTTGATCTTAGCCGAAAGATTGAGAAGGGAAAAGGTAAGGGCACTGCCACACGGCCCACAATAATTTTCCCACAACAACAATATAATACACTCTAATGCTGTACAAAATTCCTGTTATTGGACTAAAACGAATATTACATACCCACCTCAAATTATTTGGACCCAAAACTCAATAAAATACAGTTCTTTAGGTTCGTTTAGTACACCACTCAAATACATATTTTTAGTTTTTAAACAACATTACATGTATTTTCACACACATATTTCTACACATGTTTTCAGTTTTTTTTTTTTTTTTACATGTTTTCAGTTTTTAAATATATGTACCAAACACTCCTTTAGTATGCTAAGCTACAGAATTGAGGAAGAGAGTACCCCTACCAATCGGAGTCTAGAATGAGGGAGTGACAATCCCTGCCTATCTTTTGGATTTGTTTTTTAATTAAACTTGTTTCTTCAAGTTATATGGATTTATTTTAACTTCTTGATTTTTTTTGTACTCAATCTCAGGCAAATGGTTTTGGTTGCATCTTTTGCCATAAACGGTGATAATTTTTCCTGTTTATGTTAACTTAAGTATTTTTAAAAATTTTTATTCAATTTCTACCTTATGGTGATGTTATTGGAATGGTGACGTGAAATGATCTTAAACTTGAATTATAAAAAGGAACGTGGGATTTAAAGAACTCTATAGGATAGAGTACCTTAAAAACTCTAAAAGATCTAGTCTTGCCATTTTAATGATTTCCATTTTCCAGCGTATTGGTATGATCGACCGAAGATACATAGTCCGCCCTACCTACTTGCTTTTCATTTTACTTCTAAAGGCCTGATTTCAAAGAGAGAGAAAAATTCAATGGAGCTATTCAAGATAATTCATCCGTGTTGGCTCTTTCTTCCACTGCCATTGTCCTCCTTTTCTCAACCTATTTTCTCAACTGATCCGAAGGCCCTTTTCTAAAATCTTCCTCTTAGCATTAGAGAGAGTCTGAGAGACAGAATTGCTCATCAGAACAAATAAATAGAAACAAAATTGATCGGTTCTGGAGGCTGATCATTTTTACCAATCTGCCTAATTCACCTCCCGAATTTCGTCAAAATTAACGGGTTTAACAGGACTTTGAAGCTATTGTAATCAAATTTTAATGAAGTGGTTTATTTCTTTTGTCCGGAGTACAAGATGAATAATTTCTCTATATTCATTTCTTCTCTAGTCAATAAATTATTGTTAAGTAGAAGAATGGTAAGCTAAGAGCATTACACTTTTAGTAATATTCCCTCTCGAAATCAAATTTCATCAGTAAAAGAGTAATGCTAAGAAGTATGCCTAAAAGATGATTTTTTTTTTTTTTTTTTGGGGATCAAATAGTGAATAATTTTCAATTGGTAGGAAACTTGGCATATGCGCCAAAAACATTGGAGAACAAGTAATTTAAAAGTAAGAGTTTCAAAATTTTAATTAGATACAAACTTATAGTTACACCCTATGTAACTTAATCCTAACCTTGCTAAGAATATTACAATTTTAGTAATTAGACATTACAAATTGATTTATTAACTTTTAAAAACAAAAAATTATTAAAATTATTTATTATACTTATGATGCAAATCCAATCACATTTATTTTATTTATAGAAAAACTGACACTAAGTGTGCGTTTGGATACCGCTTATTTTGCTGAAAACTAAAAACTAAAAATAATAAAAATAATAATTTCTGGTTACTGTTTCTTACTGTTCACTACTATGTTTAATGGCCTAAATACACTGTTCATGGTGCATTAAGCGCTGGTTAAAAATAAAATAAAATATTTAAAAAAAAAAAAACACCTGAAACGCAAACGTCCAAAACGTGGACATGATCCAAACAAACACTAACTCTATCATTTTCCAGGGCAAAAGAGCACGGTAAATTATTAGACCTCTATATCAACCAAAACAGTGACTATGAATTATTAGAACTTCAAAAGCAAATTACATTTTCCACCTTGGAACGATTGTCCCGATTGTCAAGAGCCTTATATCTCAATGCACCTCCTGGAGTTTCCAAATTTTACATACAGGGTTTAAGTCCCCCTCATCCCCAACCATCAGAGTGTGTGTGTGTTTCCCATTACACTTAATCCCTTAAACTTTGCTGCATACAGGGTTATGTGGCAACAAAAAGAAATGGACGTGTCCTAGGATCATGTGCAATGCACATGACCAAGTGGACCCTTAGACACTTGTCCCTTTCTTTTTTCTGCCACATAACCCTGTATACAGCAAAACCTTTCCCTTTTAAAAATACATTACACTTGACCACCTACTGTCTATCTTGCTACTAACTCTGACAGAATTTAGCATTGAATGACCAATTTACCCCTAATCCGTCTGTTTTGGAGAGAGGTAAATTGCTCTTCTAATGCTAAATTCCGTCAAACTAGATACCATGACAAATGATAAAGCAAGGAGACAGTTTAGTATAGAAAAGTGTAATTTGCCCAAACTTTTTCCCCCTCTCTCCTACCAAATCAGAGTGGGGATGGGCCCCCCCACTTAACATTATAGTGGCTCCACCCTTTATGCAATTTTTAGTTGCTATGACAAAAAAAATCATATAGACCACAAGCCCACAGATCTACAAAAACAAGACAATTAATACGACACCATCTAAATGGTGTCACATGTTCATCAAACAGAAAAATATGACAAGAAGGCCTCAAGAAACCTTTAAAAGCCTTCAAATTAAGCCAATAGCTAACAACATACAGAATGGAGTAACCACTTCGGGGTTGCAAATGGTCTGATAATCCAAAGAGAAACTACAGTCACAAAGACAAACCCACAACAAAAACGAGTGACAGAACTAGAATTACCCTTGTGACAGAGTGTGAGAGAGAGCGAAAAAAGTAAAAAGCACCCTTGAGTTTAGCAGGCATCAACAATTTTCTCCGTCTACAGATTTCTAATTCCCAAGTTTTGAAGCTGCTTCGGTTCACTGCCAAAGAATAGATAAACACATGAGAGTTCAAAAAACTCAAAAGTTTAACAAAAGGGTTGTCAAAATGCAAATAAGCTACCTCTGCATCTTCACCTCCACCTGCCTTAGCATTACTGACCAGCTTCGGGGCTTCTTCCACTGCTATGCAAAAAACAACATAAATACCAACTCATTCAAAACAAAATATATATATAACTAATATTTGATCTTTTGCAGTAAAAGGTCCCATGAAAGGACCTGACAGAAGAGAAAACAGAATGGACTAGTAGAGGATTTGGAGCAATAATGAGAGACAGAGAAACCAAGTTCAAATCACAGTTCCACAAGATATTGACAGAATTATGATATTATTCACCTAAGAACCCAAATCAATCATCCATTTCATGCAAACATGAATAAACTATATTCATTCCATAGAGATGAAAGGTTATGAAAATTGTACAAAAATCCTGGAGTACTGGGGAAGAAATTCATGTCACTTTTTAGATAATTATGAAATAAACACTAGTTTTTTTCAAACACTTTTTACATTAGGCAAATTAATGTGACAGTTGTGAACCTCACATTATCATCTACAAGAAAATCTCTGTGGCATCAATAAAGGCGGTAAACTCTCATATTCAGCACAGTTCTGGTCAATAAAAATTATATTAAGTGGCTTTGGTGAATAATGCAATAATTTTTCCAAACATAGAAGAAAATTTGGGATATTTTACTTGTGGTATTATATTTTCCACTAAAACTTGCCAGTGAGCTCTAGCTCAACTAGCACCTCCTGCCCTTACAAGTACGAGGTGGAGAGAGAGGTCATGGGTTCAAGACCCACTAGGTGCGTGTGTTACCAATAAAAAAAATATCCACAAGAAGCTGAACAATTAAAACTTCATACTATCTTAAATGAAATAAATATAACAAACAATAAGATAGAGATGAAAACGACAATATAATCGATTAAAGGGTCAAAATCTGATATTTTTTACCCAATACCATGCACATGTTTCAAACACTGGTTGGGACCAAAGAATCCACCTCAATCTGCTCTAAAAAGACATCAAAGAAATTATCACGACTGTAAAACCCATACCAATCTCACCCCCACCACCCCCACCCCCCCCCCCCCCCTCAAGAAAGAAACTCTTCTCTCTCATCTTTCTCTAAACCATAATCCAATTATTAATTTCCTTAAAAAGACCATCTTTGATTAATATTCACCAAGGCATGAACGTAACTGAACAGTACAGTCAGTACTCAACTTTACAAATTCAATTCAGGAGCCTGTAATAACAGATGGATGTTTTCTGTATCTGTATCTAGAAGTCTTCTCCTACTTTCCTCCATCTTCAAAACATTATGTAACCTTTTGAGATCTCATATTCAACTTGACTCTAAGACTTTACCTCCAGATAATGTCACGTGTAACTTATTCTGTTCAACTAAAAAAACTGTTGAATCTGTGTAACATAAATATTCATGTCATACAAATGCAATAATGATAGACAAATCCCAGCCTCTTTGTCAATACAACATATATAGATTAATTATCCAAGTAACTGAAGAAATTTAACGGTTGTCACCAAAGTTTCTTCAAGAGTGAAATTCCAGGTAAGATTAATTATTCTAAAAGATCTACAAGTTACCTTCATTCTCTGGGATATCAGAAGTCCACAACGTGAGGTTGTCCCTCAAGAGTTGCATGATTAATGTGCTGTCTTTGTAAGATTCTTCGCTCAAACTATCCAACTCTGAGATAGCTTCATCAAAAGCTTGCTTTGCCAGGGCGCAGGCCCTGGGATAAAAAATATCATGCAAGAACAAGTAAATCATCTCTCTCTCTTTCTCTCAAAACCAAAACAGTTTACCAATAAATAAATTACAAAAGAGGAAAGGAAGCCATCATACCTTTCAGGAGAGTTCATGATTTCATAATAAAATACAGAGAAATTCAAGGCCAAACCCAATCTGATGGGATGCGTAGGAGGTAATTCAGCCTCTGCTGTAGTAGAAGCTGCCTAAAAGAAGAAACACGCAACAAGTGAACAGATTGAACCCAACCAAAATAGCATTCTACAGCATAAAGCTGATAGTTTATGTCCATTAAACCAGTAAAACCCTTTGAAGATATTCTCTACTTTTCTCGTCAGTCGTCACCCAAGATGACTGGTTAAAAGCAAAATTTCAAAATTACATGAGAAGGCATAAGAAAAACATTGAGAAACAACATGAGCTCTTTGGTCAAGAGAAAGAAATAACATCAAATAGGCACAATGAACAAATAAAACCACACAATTCTACCATGTCAAGAAATACACACAGTACTCATCATCCTTACACAATCGATTACCAAGTTTGGCTCACAAATTATTCATTATTATTAACTTCATAACCACGTAATTTTTTCAATGCAGAAATTTAGTTAGAGCATTACTAGTCATCCCAATCCAACGCAAACTAGTCTTAGGTAACACCCAAGTTTAAATAACAGACCAGACAGTCAAATATGTTTGCATTTTTCGGACACCCATTAAAATCATAATATTAATCCCCCATTCGAATCCATATAAAGAGAAGTCCAGAATTGATAGCTTTTGATTTCTTTTATTTTCTCAACACACTCTTAACAAGTATAAAAGTGAAATTTATTAGGTACTATTGGTACTCTTTCCTCTCATATGAAGATGGAAACCACGATGAATTTAATCAGTAGAGCTCACTATTACTCGAGAGGAAGGAATACCATGTCGTTGTACTCTCTTAGAGTACTTAATAATTAGTTAATTACTCAACCCCAAGAGCCTGGTAGCTAAGTTCAAATCTTCACACCCCCAACTATCAAATTATCAAAAAAAAAAAAAAAAAAAAAACAAGTAACTAGTAGCATAGAAAACCAAAACAAAATTACCAACCTGATAAGCTTTCATTGACAGATCAGCAGTCTCTTTCCTCTCATCATCAGCCCTGAACTCAGCCAAATATCGATAGTAATCCCCTTTCCTGCAACCACACCCAAAAAAAGCACATAAACATAAAAAGTAAGAAGCAAAACCCTAATTCCTAAAAAACCAAACCCTAAATTAGAAACCCTAATTGACTGACATTTTGTAGAAAAAGACGGGTGATTCTCCAACGGAGCAAGAGGGGATGAGATGCTCATCGATGAGGGCGATAATGTCGGCGCAAACTCGGGAGAGCTCGGATTCGATCTCGTGCCTGTAATTCTTGATCCGCTTCACGTTCAGATCGTTCCCTTTGGACTCCTCCTTCTGCTCCAGCGAAGATAGGATCCTCCACGAGGCTCTGCGAGCTCCAACCACGTTCTTGTACGCAACGGAGAGTAGGTTCCTCTCTTCCACGCTCAGTTCCACGTCCATATTCGCCACTTTCGTCATCGCATCCACCATTTCTGCATATAAAATTTTCAAAAATTCATGTTTGGCTGCCGAGAAAATTAAGGAGAAATTAACCAACGTAAAATACTACTAGACATTTAATCGGGAACCGAGAAGAGGAAAGAGAAAATTGCTCAGACATCATATTTAGCTTTTTCACTCCATCGATTTTCTCGGAAACCAAACAGAGGAAAAAAAAAAAAAAAAAAAAAAAAGAGAGAAGAAGAAGGTTTGAGAGAGGGAGAGAGAAAGACCGTCGTAGCGCTCGGCCTGTTCGGCAAGCTTGGCGATGTAGACGTGGTTCTCTCTTTCTTTATCGATCGCCATGGCTAATCTCTCAGTCTCTAGTCTCAGTCTCAACCACACAAATGAAATGAAGAAAGAAATGAAAGTAGAGAAAGAGAGTAAAGTTTGAATCTGTTTCTGTGGGTTGAAGAGGACGTGTCCCGACAAACAGAGACTTGGATGCTCACTCCTCCACGCGCGTTGACCGCCGGGGTGAGAGGAAAGAGAAGTGCAAATATGTATTAATTAATGGGTGGCAAGAAAAATATATTATTTTAGAAAAAAATTTAACATTATTTGTATAGGGAATATACAAAGTTGTAAAAAAAATAAAAAAGAAGTAAGTTACTTTTACCTTTTTCTATTCCATAAATAATATTTTTAAATATTTTATATAAATTAATGGGATTGGGGCATACATAAAATTTTTCCTTAATTAATTAATGATTATCAGTGTGAACACAAAAACTGAAATCGTGTTGATTTCATTTAAAATTATGAAATCCTGTTTTTTATTTTCTCATTTCACAGTTATATCTAAAATCATGTTTTCAATATACCATTTTACAAGTTGTGTATAACAATAATTAGAGCAACCACATCAGCTCGTTTAAATTTTCTGTCTATTTTACACGAAAAAACCTACTTTTTTTATTTTACACATTCACTTTTACAAAACACCCACATCAATTCATCTATTCTATTACCTCTTTTATTTAAATAATAATTTTTTCAATTATTTTATTATTTCTCAACTAACCCTTTTTATACTGATCACGCGCGCTCTCCCTCTCCCTCTACTCATTTTTTCTGATTCTCTATACCCATCTCTCTCCCTCTCGGTCTCCCTCTCGGTCTATCTCTCTATACCCATCTCTATCCCTCTCGGTCACAAGCACCGATCCACAGCTCCAATCCACAGCTCCAATCACAAGCACCGATCCACAGCTCCGATCTCCCTAGCTTCGATCCACAAGCACCGATCTCCCTAGCTCCGATTAGGCAAGACCCATACCCACGAGCTCCGATTAGGCAAGACCCATACCCACGAGCTCCGATCAAGCAAGACCCACGAGCTTTAATCGTTACAGTCAAGCATCGATCGTTTCGATAAGCACCGATCTGTCTCTTTGTTGTTTGTCCATTTGGGTTTGTTTGTGTGTGGTGTGTTTGTGTATCTCTGTTTTTTTTTTTTTTTTTTTTTTTTTAGCAAGTGTATCTCTGTGTTAATTTGTCTGTGTGGATGTGTTTGTGTGTGGGTGTGTTTGTGTTTGTGTGCATCTGAGGAAAAGAAGATGAGGAGCTGAGGTCGTTGTGCACAGAGAAGAGAGAGAAAAATTGGTGCGAACGGAAATTAATAAAAAACTAAATACACATGCTACAGTGCCCGTGTAAATTTACACAGGTACTATAGCTCGTTGATAATTTTAGAAGATTTTGCAAGATTTTAAACTAACTGATGTGGGCTGTTTTTGAACAAAAATGTGTAAATTTGAGCATTTTTTCTATTATACACACTTATACACGAACTGATGTGAATGCTCTTAGCCTAACAAAACAAAAAATCTACCATAGGTTTATAAGTTTGAATAGAAAATTGCACCATTTTGTATTTAGTAAAAAGAATGGGTAATTTGCATTAACCTCACCTTAAATTTTCATTATTATACTTGTCTTTCTTCTAGTTTGAATAAGATACCCACCTCATTTAAAATGTAAATTATTTATACTAACCTCCTCTAAGATGCACGTATAGTCAATTGATGCCTAAATTTTTGCATTTCAGAGGATGCCAATTTAAATAGTTTGCATTGCAAGAAAGGTGAGTGTCATTTAAGAAGAGATTAGGCATAAGCGATTGTCTTATTTCTAACTAGATGAAAGAAGTAATAATCATAATCAAAATGGACGACAGTGCCATTTTCCTAATTTTGAATGTATTAAGGAAAAATGTTACTCTCGTGCATTTTATTAATTAAATTTATGAGATGTAAAAAAAAAAAAAAAAAAATTGAGTACTAAATAATTTTACTTTTTTGAATTACCCATAATTTAGTAGTGGCATGAACCTTTATGCAATTAAGTAGGTTATTTATTAAATAATAAAATATGTAGATTCGGTAATTAGAAGCACAAGAAACAAAACAGTGGTTTGATAATGTGTGGTTTCATTAGTCTTCTCGTGTACAATAAAATATTAAAATTTTAAACTTTATAATGGTTGTTTTATAAATAGATGAAAGTAAATATTATTTATTATTTTTTTTTTTGATGAGGATGAAGGTAAATATTAATGAATATCTTAAAAATATTAGTTTAGAAATTATTTTTAAAAACATTTTATAAGAAAATGATTACTTTTTCGATCAGTTTTTTATATTTCCTATAAAAGTTGTATTAAAACTTTCCTTATATAGTTTATTAATAATTACTCTAAGAGCACCTATTAACATGACCTATAGATTAAATATTAACTATAAATCCAAAATAAAAAATAATTAGGTTTTTTTATCAAAAAAGAAAAAGAGAGAAATAGGTCAACACATGTGTGAATGGGTTAACAATTTTTTTTTTTTTTAAATGACGTGTAGGGCACTAGGCAGGCCCATTGCCATACATATTTTTATACTTTGAGTTGAAACAAGTATATAAAATTCGATTATAAAAAAAATAATAAATAAATAAAAGTATATAAAATTCTATGTTCTACTTTTTCTCTTTTTGTGGAGTCTATTACACCATGAGTAATGCTACAAATACAAACTATTTTACAATATTTTTATAAAATATTGATGTGGCCAACTTCTTATTGGTTTTCATCTAGACCCACTATTAATATCATTTTTTATTTACCAATAACAACTCACCACATCAACAGTTTGAAAAAAAATTTGTAAAATAGTTTGTATCTCTAACATTATTCTTCCACCATACCTTTGTAACTATTATGTTGCAGATTTTCCTCCCTTTATTTAAATAAAACAGAGGTATCTTGTTTCTTTAAAAAAAAAAACTCTACTCTTTATATTCCACTTTATACTTTACCAATTATACTGAATCATGTATTTATTTTACTTTTCTTGTAAACTCATTATTTTGTCTCACTTTTTGTGTTTCATTTTATACGTCACCAATCATACAATCTCACGTATTTATTTTTCTTTCCTTGTAAAACCCATCATCTTAAGGGGGTCCAATTTTATCACAAATCGAAAAATCTCCTTCCCATACATGTTTTTATACTTTGAGTTGAAACAAGTTACGTTCCCGGGGCCAATATCTTGCATATAAAATACGAATTGACAGACAATCTAATATGTCTTGCCGACTGTATCAAAAAAAAAAAAAATGTCTTGCCGACAAACCTAGATATTTGCCAATAGCCGAAAGCCTTCTTACACAAATTCAACGGCAATAGGATTTGTATGGATTTTGATATAGCGTGACTGTTGATTATGACGGGAATTGAAGTATTTTTGGCATATGAGAATATTTTAGACGGCTCATTATTGTAATTTTAAACATGTGTTGTAGCCCAGGAAAAGAATGGTATATATAGATATATGGCGTCACACCATAGGCCTAAAGAAACCTTTAAAATCCTTCAGATTAAGCCAACAAGCTGACAATCCAAAGAAAAACAACAATCATGAAGATAAAAACCCACAACAATAAAAGAGTGATAGAACTAAAATTTCCCTTGTGACACGGAGCAGCTAGAGAGACAAAGAGAGAGGGAATAGGTAAATGCGCCCAAGACTTTAGCACTTTAGTAGGCATCACTTTTCTCCGTCTACATGTTTTGAATTGCCAAGTCTTGGACTGCTTCAGTTCACTGCCAAAGAATAAATTTATAAACAAATAGAGTTCAAAAAATTAAAAAAAATTTAAAAAATATAACAAAACAGTTGTCAAATAAGTAAATAAAGCTACCTCTGCATCTTCACCTGCACCTACTTTGGCAGATATGTCCAGCTTTTGGCCTCCTTCTGCTGCAATACCAAAAACAATAGAAAATACCAACTCAGCCACAACTAGCAGATATGTCCAGCTTCTTCTTCTTTTTTCAATAAAAAAAAAAAATATATATATATATATAACTATTAATTTTTTACTAATGGATTAGTAAATCCTATAACTAATATTTGATCTTCTCATGAAGGTCACATGAAAGGACCTGACAGAAGAGCAAACAGAACAGACTATAGAGGATTTGGAACAAAAAGGAGAGAGAGAGAGAGAGAGACCAAGTTCAAATCACAGTTCCACAAGATATTGACAGAATTATGAGATTATTCATCTAAGTATCCAAATCAAATCCAAATCAATCATCGATTTCATGCAATATGCATAACCTAAATTCATTCCTTGTAGATGAATGGAGTCAATGGTTCCAAAAATCATTCTAAAATCCAGGAATACAGCAAAAATATCTTATGTCATTTTTAAAAAACTTATGGAATAAAGACTAGCTTTTTTCAAATACATTTTACTTTTTTCCTCTCTCGGTTTTCCTCAACCAACAAATTCCCCCCAAGGCCCCAAAAAACAACTGACGGACCCAAAAAACAAATAAACCAACCAACCTGATCATTTTTCAAACATAACTGACCAGCTCTCCATTACAAAATAAGACTAATCCAATATACTCATTTTGGATGATACCCAATGCAAAGTGCCTTCCACTAAAAGTGTTGGATTGTGGGTTCAAGTCTAGAAATCAGCCTCCAAAAAGAAGGAGGGGGCTAATTACCTCTAGATGAGACCAATTAAGCATAATCCCAACCCACCTTGAAAGGTATAGTCTTTAGAAATGGTATTCAACATGTCACACCAACAAATACAACAGGAAGTATTGTGGCAGACTTCCTAAAATGGACTCAATAAGTTGGGAAAGCAAAACATATAAACCTCTCAAAAGGAGGGGAAAAAATTTACATGATCATCTTCAAGAAAATCTTTGTGACATCCATAAGGTGGTAAACTTTCAAATCTTTACATGGGAACACAGTCTCATATTCAGCATAGTTCTGTCCGTGCAAAATAATTATATTAAGTGGCTTTGGTACATAATCCACTAATAAAACAGAACAACTATACTGATATGTCATGTTTTCCAAGCATATAATAAAATTTGGGATATTGTACTTATATTGTCCACTAAAAGCTGAAATTAACGATATGATAGAGATGAAAACTATAATAATAGATTAAAGGGTCAAAACCTGACATTTTTTACCTAACACAATGAACATGTTTCAAACACAGGTTGGGAGCAAAGAATCCACCTCAATCTGCTCTGAAAAGACATCAAAGAAATTATCATGGCTTGTAAAACTGCTACCATCCCCACCCCCCCAAAAAATCCTCCGCTCTGGTCCTTCTCTAAACTATAATCTAATTATTACTTTCCTTAAAAAGACCCTCTTTGATTAATTTTATAGGACCTGTAATATCAAATGCATGTTTTCTGAATCTGAATCTAAAAGGCTACTTTCCTTTCTTCCGTTTTCGAAACATTTTGTACCTTCTTGAGATCTCATATTCAATTTGACTCCAAGACTTGCATTACCTCCAGACAATGTCACTACTGTTCAACTAAAAAATTGGTAGATTTGTTTAACATAAATATTCAAGTCATGGAAACTAGAAAATGATAGACAAAACCCAGCCTCTGTCACATTAACATATATAGACTGATTCATTTACCCAACTGATGTTAACTGAAATAATTTAATGGTTGTCACTAAAGTTTCATCAATAGTAAAATTCTAGGCAAGATTGATTTATCATACAAAGATCTACAAGTTACCTTCATTCTCTGGGATGTCAGAAGTCCACAATGTGAGGTTATCCCTCAAGAGCTGCATAATTAAAGTGCTGTCTTTGTAAGATTCCTCGTTCAAAGTATCCAACTCCGAGATAGCTTCATCAAAGGCTTGCTTTGCCAGGTAACAAGCCCTGGGATAAAAATTAACATGCAAGAACAAGTAAATCATCTCCCTCTTTCTCCCTCTCTCTCTAGACAAAAACAAAGTAATTTACCAATAAATAAATATCAAAAAAGGAAAGGATATCATATGCATACCTTTCAGGAGAGTTCATAATTTCATAATGAAATACAGAGAAATTCAAGGCCAAACCCAGTCTGATGGGATGTGTAGGAGGTAATTCAGCTTCTGCTGTAGTAGAAGCTGCCTGCAAAAAGAAATACACAACTAAGTGTACAGATTGGACCAACTCAAATGAATAAAGTTGGAAAACCAAAATAGCATTCTACACAAGGTGATTTATGTCCATTAAACTAGTACAACCCTTTGAAGATCTCTCTACTTTTCTCAGCACCCAACAGTCGATATATAAATGACAAGGGTCAAAAGCAAAATTTGAATATTATATGAAAGGTCATAAGTAGTAAAAAAGAAATTCAACAAACAGCATGATCTCTTCAGTCAACAAATAACATCAAATGGGCACAATGCACAAGTAAAACTACTACACAGTCTACCATGTCAAGAAATGCAGAAAATACTCATCATCCTAACACAATCAATAACCAAGTCTGGCTTATAAATTACTCATTATTATTAACTTGATAACGTCATAATGTTTCAATGTAGAACTTTAGCTATAGCTTATTCCAATCCAACAAGAGCTTGTCTTAGACAAGACAACACCCATATTTAAATAACAGACCAGACAATTGAATTTTTTTTGCATTTGCAATTTCAGACACCCATTAAAATCAAAACACTAATCCTCCGTTTGATTCTATATAAAGAGAAATCCAGAATTCTTAGCTTCGATTTCTTTTCTTTTCTCTACACTCTCTTAACAAACAAACAAAAAGGGGAAATTATTTCTGCTAAAAAATACTTCAAATTTTACCACATTGTTTTACAAACTAATGTGTCACCAATCTTATATAGTAATTTTGACATTCAATTATTATTTTTTTAAAATTCACCAATCACATTAATTTCACAATAATTTGTAATGGCAAAGCATTGGGCCCATTACGATGGTGACCCGTGTCCCTTTTTGGCCACATGTCATCATCCTAACAAGTCCAACGCACGCACTAGATGCATCGGACCCAAGCCTAACTCAATTTGTAAAGCTCATGTACTAAAATTGTAGTAACTTTAGCAGTTTCTAAAATATTAAGTACTCATGGAGTGCACCCCATCACTCCATTTATGGAGAAATTATTGTGTCTATTGGGGGAATTACTGAAGTGGGCCTCTTGATCCTTATAACCAATAAAACGCTGCTATTTATGTAAATGTGACATCACCTACTGGATTTTTATTTTCAATTCTTGTGCTGATTAGGAATCTATCTCATACATTTACATAAATGACATTATTTCATTAGTTGGAAAAACCACTTCAGCAGTCCTCCCGATGAACCTAATAATTTCTCCCCTTCTTCACGCGGTACTCTCTTTTTTTATGTCACCGTGAATTTAATTAGCATGAATTTAATTAGTATAACCCGACTATAAAGTATTGAATAATTACTTTAACAAACTCAAACTCAAAACCAATAGTATACAATACCAAAACAACATAATTACCTACCTGGTAAGCTTTCATTGACAGATCAGCAGTCTCTTTCTTCTCATCACCAGCCTTAAACTCCGCCAAATACCGATAATAATCCCCTTTCCTGCAACCAAACCCCAAAACAAACATTAAAAAAAATAAAACCATAAACTCTTAATAAAAAGTAAAAACCCTAATTCACACTGACATTTTGTTGAAAAAGACGGTGGACTCTCCGGTGGAGCAAGCCGGGATGAGATGATCGTCGATGAGGGAGATGATGTCGGCGCAAATGTCAGAGAGCTCGGACTCGACCTTGTGCCTATACTCCTTGATCCGCTTCAGGTTCTGATCGTTCCCTTTCGATTCTTCCTTCTGCTCGAGCGAGGATAGGATCCTCCATGAGGCTCTGCGAGCTCCCACCATGTTCTTGTACGCAACGGAGAACAGGTTCCTCTCTTCCACGCTCAGTTCCATGCCGGGTTCAGCGCTCTTCGTCACCCTTTTCTTCATCTGTTCCACCATATCTGCATTCATTTTTTCAAAGTGAAATAAGATAAGTTTAAAAAACCTTGAGTTTAAAAGCTCTGTTTATCATTTTTTTTTTCTCAGAAACCAAAGAGAGTATAATCATAATGGCTAAGCTTTGAGAGAGAGTGTTAAAAAAAGACCGTCGTAGCGCTCAGCTTGCTCGGCAAGCTTAGCCATGTAGATGTGGTTCTCTCTTTCTTTGGTGGACGCCATGGGAAAGAAACCTCTTTAGTCTCTCACTCTCACTCTCACTCTCACTCTCACTCTCACTCTTACGTACTATATTTTGAAAAGTAAATGAAATTGAGAGTAATGAAGATTGAAGAGTGGTGGTGGAGGTGGAGGTGGAGGTGGTGGTGGTGGACCGATTGAAGCAGATGGGACTTTAAAACTTGAGAAAGAAAACCAGGTGCGCGGGGACAGAGCAACAGAGACCTCATTGTTCACTGCCCCCACGCGCACGCGTGCTTCTTAGAGGTGGAGTATTACTTCCAGTTTCTTGAATTATGATTGGGAGGTGTTGTTAACGGGAGTTGAAGAAGCGGGTGAGGTTAGGTGGGAATGTTTTAAATGGTGGAGGGATGGGCCAGTATTCAAATATTCACCCATCATGTTGGAATTTTAAGCTACAAATTTGTTTTTCTTTGGTTTTTTTTTTTTTTTTTGACCGGTGCAATGCAATTACCCCATTTTATCTCATAATTTTTTTTTTCTATTCTCACTTTTTAATTTTAATTAGTTTTATGCTCGTGCGCACGGTTTAATTGAAAAGTATATGTAAATTAAAAAAATTATTTCAATAATAGAATTAAATTACTTATCTAAAAAAATTAAATTAAAAATTTTGAACTTATAAAGTAGATTTTTTTTTGGTAGAAATAAAAATGTAAAGTAGATTTTAACTCTTTGAACAAAAATAAAAATGTAATAAGGCACATATAAACATAACACAAATACGAACCAACTAAAATAAAAAGATGAAACCCTTGTAGGAGAGAATACAAAATTTGATAATTCTTAAATAATAAATAGATAAAGTGTAAATATTTATATGGGTTTATATAATAGATTTCATGGATTTAAAATTGCCTTTATGACTCATAAGAAAACCTTCAAAAAAAAAAAAAAATCACAAAAACAAAGAAGAGAAATACATACTTGCAATAGTGTGGATGGTAGGTTTGATAAAGCATTGTACTATGGATTTCACAAACATCAAATTGCCTAAGTAATAAGAGAAAGAAAAAAACAAAAAGAGAGTTAAATTTCTAATCAACATAGAAATTATGAGAGAAGGAGAATTATTGATAATGGGGGAGAGAATTTATTAGAATAATAAGTAGCATTTCTACTTTCTATCACTAAAAAAAAATAGAAAGAAGAAGCCGTAAAAAATAAAAATTAAAAATTAAAAAAAAAAACCTGTGGTAGGAATATATAAGAATACACTAAAAAAAATCTCAATATATATATTAGAAATCCTAACTTAATTAGGATTCAGCCATTGGAAGGTTTGACGTTTAACGTAGGGAGACTATTGAAACTTTGTTGTTCATAGTTAGATTTACAGCAGGGCATGTTGATTAACTGTGGGTCTGTGATAAGAAGTTTTAAACATATAGTACGTAAACATCCTCATCACTTTCACTTCTTTCTGTTAGAAGAAATTGGAATTTGGGAATTGCTTATGTTTCCAGTAGACATATTCTTGCTTATGTGTTGTATGAAGTTTTTTAGTAACTTATAGTCACTTCTTGATTACTAGCTGTTTATTCTTCCTGAATTTTACATGTTATGACTCAAGTATTTAATTTTTGGAGTCATTGAGATGATTTAGTCTTCACTTTAATTCTGACCAAGTTTACAATCTTGCACTTAAAAGCCCTTTATCATATCTTTACTTTTTATTGGCGGGTTTGAACAGCCTAAAAGCAAATATTTTTATTTCTAGATGGCATTACAAGAGAAATTAGATAGATTCAAGAAGCAGCAAGAGAAGTGCCAATCGACCCTCACAAGTATTGCTGCATCTAACAAGGCCACAACACATAAATCCATGCCAGTACCAGCAGCATCTTCAGTCGCAAGAGCCCCTGCTCCTGCAGTCAAATTTTCAAATGATACCGAGAGACTTCAACATATCAACAGTATCCGGAAAGCCCCTGTAGGGGCCCAAATGAAGCGTGTTATAAATCTTCTACTGGAGGTTCATACCCAACTATCTTATCCTTCATTAATTTGTATGTGTTCCTTGATGCAATTATTTGTGTTGCCGTTTGATTTACAATGCTGAATGCTCTTAATGGATGGTGTTTATTGCTGACTTGAGTTGGGAAAATTCAGATCCTAATGTGTCTTATTTTGTGCAGTTGTCAGGTCAATGTTAATTTGGAAAAGAGCGAGATGGTCTAGTGTAGAATTGTGTTATTATCTTTGATTTATATTGATCTTTTTAAAGAGTAATTATATTATTATGCGCAGTCACTTAACTGGCCTACTTTTTCTTCCTCAATTAATTGGGATGGGAAACTTGAAACCTTGTTTGTATGACATTGATTTCATGGGAAAACCAATACTACTTAATTGACTGATGTGCTTCCAATTGAAGGTAATTATAAATTATATAGATGCTTGGTGGCAATTTGTAGTTGTATTTTTAGTTTACTGTAATAATGGGGTATGTCACTTGTCCCCCTTCTTCTGACTTTTGTGACATTATTAGGAGAAGGCACATGGCGTTTCCGTTGCATGCAGCATTACAATCACAGTTTGTGGGCCGCACACACTGTGAGTGTGATGCTCCATGTAGCGGAAACATAATCTACTTTTTCCATCATTAGAGGTCAATGTGAGTTACAGTAGGTAGGACCAGGTGAATGCTATTAAGCACTAGTTTAATGCTCCTTGTGTTTGCAGACAAGGCAAGCCTTTACCCCGGAACAAATTAATGAAGTCACTTATGTTGATATCAATGCCAACAAAGCTGTATTTGATAGTTTGAGGAATAACCTGAAAGTCTACTATGATGGGAAGCGTTTCTCTTACAAGGTAACTTTAAAGTTATGTAGCTGCAGATCTTCATGGGCTGATAGCTTTTAAGTTGCACTCAGCCTTTTTCTTTATACCTCTTTCATGGTAGATGACTTTTTGACTTTCCTTTGTCCACAGTCCAAGCATGATTTGAGGGACAAGGAACAACTTCTTTACTTGATAAGGAAATTCGTATGGGGCATTGCTGTCATTGATCTTAAGGACGCATACCCTACTGTGATGGAAGACTTGCAGGTAATGCAATATGTGTTGATAATACCATGAGAAATTTGTTTATATTAATCTCTGAAAAGAACTGCTGGCTCTTCTAGCCTAGCATGTGCTTCCTTCATTCTGTTAAATGAGAGAAAAGAGAAGGGGGGGGGGGGGGGTCTCAGGTGACCAGTGGGAGGTGAAAGGCTATTTGATGCAGCACACAATTTCAAAGGGATTGAGAATCAATAAGAACAGGGGAAAGAAAGTTAAAAAAAAGGTTGGCCTTGGAGATCCAGGCAGAGTTTCCTTGTTTTGAAAGAAGCCATTGAAGTATTTGTGTGTTTTCTGACGTTGGATGCTTAGATTAGTTTTCTCAAAAGTTGATTTTCCTTGCAAAAGCAGGAGTGGCAGCTTTTGAGGTGTATTTGAGGAGTGGTGTGATTTCTCAATGGTTGTATTTTTTATTTTTGTAATTTTGTTTGCCCCTTTATTCTGTGACTTTGTTTTCTTCCTTTTCTTTATCAGCTTTCTCTCTCTTGCTTGCTCTTTGTTTTAGAATTGGAGAAAGTCTTTTCCTTCTAATGATTATCTTGTATCTTGTAAGTGAATACTATCAGCATCTTCATTTTTCAATAAAAAGTTTAGTGGTGGTCATGTGTCAGTTGTCTGTGTAGTGTAATTATATTTAGACATTGATACTAAGTGAGAATACAGTCACTTACCTGTTCCCTCTTGCCATAAAAGTTTGTGAATTCATTCTTCTTTAGGCTTTGAAAGCTGCGGGTCAGATATGGCTGCTATCAAACTTCGATTCACAGGAAGACATTGCTTACCCAAATGACCCCAGGGTGCCCATCAAAGTGGATGATGACCTTAAGCAGCTATTTCTGGGGATTGAATTGCCTCGTGATATGATTGACATCGAGAGGGATCTTCAGAAGAATGGGATGAAGCCTGCCACCAACACTGCTCAGAGGAGGGCCAGTTCAGAGGTTCTAGGCATGTCCTCCAAGCCCAAGCCAAAGAAGAAGAAGCACGAGATCACCAAGAGGACAAAGCTGACTAATGCCCATCTTCCAGAGCTTTTCCGACACCTAGATAAAAAATCTTGATGTATTGAACAACGGATTGAAGCTCAATTGTAGGATGGATACAACATGCTCTTATGCTAGTTGCATGGGTTATGTAGAAGGGAAGTGTTCCTAGCAGCTTAACTCCAAATTGATGGCTCTTGCTGGAGTTGTACACAACAGTTCATTGCTGTTTTATACGTCTGTTCTTGTATTATTATTATTATTATTATTATTATTATTATTATTATTATTATTATTATTATTCAAGCCCAATAACAAATGAATTTATCGCCTGGATCTGAAGTTAAATTTGGAAAAACAAAAATACAAGTACATATATGCATGGCAAGGAAATGGAAAAATTAAAAGAAGTATAGCAACTAACAAGACCTGTAATAGAAAGAAAGACGATGACTTACCAGTCCAAGGCCACCTTCATTAGAGTCATTGCAATCAGTGTTACTGTGAGCCATACATGCTTTATCTTTGAATCCGCTTGGAGTGTGGTACATCATCATAGCAACTTTCATCACTAGGTCTAGCCTCATCATATTCACCACGGCTTCGCTTAAGTTTGCTATCATCTCTTACCACTGTTGAATTGTCAAGATCATATTCATGAGTAAAACCAACACCCTCATGATGAGGGATGCAGCTTTGACCCATCATTTCTCCGATGTCTTCAATGTCTTGCTTGTATACCATTCGAAACCCACATTTCTTAACCTCAAAGCAAGGGTTGTGAAGCTTTGGAATTCTAACCCCCATTTGAATCAATTCATTCTGATTAGTTTGACTCAATACTGCTCTCGCATTCTCACTAAAACAATGAGAGGGAAAATAGAGCATCCAGAGGTGAAGTGAGTCAATATGACCAAAAGTATTTACAAAATAAGCGGACTCTCTTGCACCTTCATGTTTATTGACTTCAATATAACAATCAAAACAACAAAGACTGTTTGGATGAAGATCGTGGAATGACAAAACAGAGCACACAGCCATTCCCATCCACTCTTTCGAATGAGTAACCTGTGCATTCACTATATTCCCCACACTTTGATAGCTAAACCATTTTGAAATTTCACTTCCAGGAATAAGAAGTTTACAGGCAGCCCGAGGTCTTTTATTTTTAGGGGCACTGTAGAGTCCCTGAAACATACAAGCTTTTGATGTTTAGAATTTAGCAAGTTACACTTAATTTAACTTTAAGGCCTAAATTTTATACATGTTGCTCTTTAAATACAAGATTTTTAATATGGGTCAATTACACCACCTTCCCTTGAAGTTTTACCAAATCACACTTCAGCTTTTGAGGTTTGAAACTTTGTATAAATAGTTAAATACAACTTTATTAGGTTTTTACAACTGGAATTGAGAGGACTTGGATTTAATTGTTGCATTTATGCAATCAAATGGGAGAATTTCATTATACAAACGTTTGGGAGAGTGCCATTTTAATAACCTCAAAGGAGAATGATATAATTTACCCTTTTAGTTTTGTCAATTAAAGTCCAAATGTATGAACTCATTTCAATATAAGTCATGTCCATCTCATTATTAATTTTTGTTATTTTGGACAACAACAAAGCAGATAAAAGTAGGAAATCATTTTTTAAACTTCGTATTTCACCCATGGTTTGTTGATAAATCAATTTGGCATTCATTGAATTGAGAAAATAGAGAACGAAAGCTTTGCTTGTAGTAAGAAAGTGATTCCCTCAAAATCAAAATTGATTACCTAGATAAAACAAATAAATAAATAAATTTCAACAATTTCCCCTTTTTCCTCTTCTGCATTATTGCCTATATTAAGGTATATGAATAACAGATATGGAAATATGCATCAAATTGAAACAGTTTCATATATTTAGGACTTTATTTGATAAATTTAGAACCTTTTTTTTTTTTTTTGAGAAACAATTAAAACCTAGAACGTAATATGAAACAAACAATGTATACTCTCTTAGCCTTTTATATAATTTCCCCTTTATAATATATATATATAGAGAGAGAGAGAGAGAGAGAGAGAGAGAGAGACCTGAGCATCTGCTGATAGCATTCTAAAGAACACGTTGCTTCGGTGTTGAATGTCAGCCAATTTGAAGCAATTGGAGAGAATTAGAGATGGCGGGTATAGTTTGTTTTGTGTTGATCTATTTGGTAATGTTTCCAATGAGGTACAATTTTCTGCAACAACAACTGAAGTGCTTGATGGAAGTTGTGGCAATGAACGAAGCCTCGTGCAATTCGTCAAAAAAATATTCTTCAACTTAGATAGTTGAATGATGCTTTCAGGAAGACAATCAAAATTATTTCCACTTAGATTTAAAACTTCTAAAGAATATAAACAGCCGCAATCATTAGGGATTGTCTGAAGATTGCAGTCACTTATATCCAATCTTGTTAAAAAACACAAACATGACAAGGAAGGCAATAACATGCTCACAGGATTTGGGATTCTTCTTGGCATTAAATTAAAAGAGAAAAGCTTGTTCCAGAGTTTAGGTGATGACGCTTTGCATCCTTGAAGGGATAGTACCTTAAGATTTTTCAAAAGAACGATAGAGAAAGGCGGCTCTCTAAAAGTAATCCCACTCACATTAAGCTCTTCTAGACTTTCGACCTTCAATAGGCTCTGTGGCAAATTGTCAAGTTTCAAGCATCCAGCCATATTGATATCTTTAAGCGACTTGAAGCTACAAATTATGGTAGGAAGACATACAAGATTTTTACAATCTCCTAAATGCAATGAAGCAAGGTTAGTCAAATGTTCAATTGAAGAGGGAAGTTTCGTAATAGTAGTGCCATCTAAGTGAAGTTTTGTTAAGCATTCCATATTTCTAGCAAATTCTGGGATTCTCTTGATTTTTGAACAATCAGAAAGAATAAGATTCTCAAGACACTCCATTTCAAACTTGCTTGGAAGACTGTTAAGGTTTTTGCAGCCTTCAAGATTAAGAAGAGTAAGCTTCTTATGAGCCATAATAGATGGGTGAACCTCTCGTAAATTTATACAACCTTTAGCAACCAATTTCTCTAGATTGGGGACTCCAGTGAAGTTCGGGGTTGCAATAAGGTTTAAAGAATCATTCAATTCGATGGACTTCAACTTGTCAAAATGCTGTTAAAGTCCAAATACAATAAATTAGAAATAGTATATTAAGTTTTACAAAAATGGGAATTTATTGATTACACACACATATAAAGAGTATCTAAATAACAATTGTACCTTTATTCCTTTCCAAAGTCTTTCAATTTTGCTATGGCACATGTGAAGTTCAACAAGTTCATTTGACTGAAAACTTGAAGGCAAAGATTTTGAAGGATATAAACTCCAATCAAGAAATCTTAAGCTATTAGAAAGATGTTTGGGGCCATGTAGTAGGTGAACACCATGAATTATAAGCAATTTGAGATTAGACATCTTTGAAAAGACTTCAAGGTTCCAATGTGCCTTTTTGAATTCACCAAATTTAGGCAACCAAGGAAGCTCTAGGACTAGGCCTTGAATTGCTTCTGTTCCCTAATAATCAAGAAAAGGGGATGGGTGAATTGCAAGATATATGAAAACAAAGTTGTTCAAGCTCTAACTTTGTTAAATAATATGATAAGATATATGCTCAAATTCAATAAATGATCTATTACTGTATTTGTCATCAGCACATGATGAATGTCCTTATATAGCCACAATTTGCTATGCTTTCCAGGTTCTTGAGGACAATCTTGACGAACTATATCTTGACCCATTTTTTGTAGTAGTTCATGCATCCAAAATTTATTTTCATATTCTTTCAGGAGAGACTTTTCAATGAGAACCCTTAATCCAATGCAAGGATATAGGCCAAGACAATCTAGTATTTTTACCACATAGTTTTTATCCTTCATATTAAAGAAACATGCCATATGTAGAAATATTTCCTTCTCTGTTTCTTGAAGTCCATCAAAACTTGTTTGAAGTACTTTGGTAATTTTTCTTTCAGGAAATTCTTTGAGTCTTTCTAATGCACTATCCCATTCCTCCTTACTTCTATTGAACAAAAAAGAGCCCAAAACTTCAATTGCTAAAGGAAGACCATTAGCATAATTTACAAATTGTTTAGACAACTTTAGATAATCTTCAGCAGGATGACTGTTGTTAAAAGCTTTCAAACTAAAAAGATAAAGAGCATCATTGTCATTTAATCCTTTAACCTCATATATTCCATTTACATTATGTCTTATCAACAAATGCTTATCTCGTGTTGTGATGATAACTCTACTACCTGAACCAAACCAATTATGCTCTCTAGCTAACTTTTCTAATTGGTCAAATTGATTTACATCATCAAGAACAAGAAGAATCCTTTTACGATACAACCTATTCTTGATCATAAGAACTCCATCATCAACATCCCGTATATTGATACTTCTTTCCATCAAAATTTCACAAATAAGTTTTTGTTGTGAAGGAAGTAAACCATATTTTTCAGATACTTCTCTAATATTAGTGATAAAACTACCACCTTCAAATTCATTAAAAACCATATGATAAACAACTTTGGCAAGAGTTGTCTTTCCAATCCCCCCCATCCCCCAAACACCTATAATGCGAACATCGTTTGATCCTATAGCTAAAAGTGACATCAATTCCTCCACTCTAGAATCTATTCCTACTAAATCTTTGGTATCTTTGGGGAATGCATAACTTAATTTTTGCAATATCACTTTCACAATATCTTGGATAAATTCTGACTCAGGCCTGCAAAAAAGAGAGACAATCAACAAATGTGAATGCACCATCCCTAACACCCCCCACCCTGTGTGTGTATATATATATATATACTGTTAAGGTTTGTTACGAATTTCCCTCAAATTCTAGCAAATCCCACACAGAGAAGTGGAGAACTATATAAATGCAAAAATTCCTATACAAGTGTAGTAACTAGTAATTCCATATTACTTGAAACCGAGTAATGATTTACTGTTGTAGCCGTACATTCAATTCTACAAGGGTTTGATGGCTAATAGCTTTGGTTCAAATACAGACTTAAGCTTGCAGTGGCCTTCCCATATGGGGAATAATAAGGTTGAAAGACGTTCACGTTCAAATATACACATAGTACATATAGTATGATTGTGTTTGGACTTTGGAAACTGAAAGACACATGGCAGTTTTTGGGAAAAATAATTAAAAAGCATAGTGTGTGATTTTTTTTTTTTAATTTTTTTTAATTTTAATATATACAGAAGACATAGAGGATGGGGAAAATTATACTCAAAGTACAATACTTAGAGTTTACGAATGTCGTTTGTAAGAGTAAATGATGCGATTGTAATTTTGTATTGTTGATAATTGATTTTAGATAATGTTATTTAAGATGTTGACCTGGAGCTTTCCGAGTTACACTATATGTATCATTGCATTGAGTAGATAATTGATTTTAATATTGGGTTAAAATCAAACTGATCACTTGTTCTTTTAATTTGAAATGATAAGTCCCTGAATTTTGAGAAATGTTTAAATTGATCAATTTGTTATTATTCTGTCAACGGGAATGAATGGAAAATTCCAACATCATGTGAGGAGAAAGTGTTTCCTTTAAATATAATATTCGCTTAAAAGTAAAATTTATTTGAATCTGTTAACTATATTATGACAAAATGATCAATTTAGACATTTTTCAAAGTTGAAGAACTTATTATTTCAAATTAAAAGAACAAGGGCCAGTTTAATTTTGACTCCAAGTTCAAGGGTATCTTTATGTATTTTTCTTTTCAATATATTCAATGAAATAATGTTCCTCATTGAAATTACCTGTCTTGTAAAGACCATCCAGAAAGATTGGCCACTTCTCTTAAAGTAGCTCTCCACTTGTGAACCTTCTTCATGTTCTCTTTGAAATGTTTTTCGTGTTCAACAAATGCTTGTGCATAAATTTGTCTGTTTGCGAACTTCAGATGGATCCACATCATAAAAAATGGGTAGAATTATAAGCCCCATCTTTTCTTTGCATTCCACAATCTTTACAAGTTCATCCAAACACCATGGCGATGATGCATAGTTTTTTGAGAGAATGACAATAGCAAACATTGATTCTTCTATTGCTTTTAAAAGCTCAAGTGAAATGAGTTTTCCTCTCTCAAGTTTTTCATCGTCCTTGAATGTGAAAATGCCCTTTTGCTTCAAAGCAGCGTATAAATGGTCTGTAAAACTCTTACGAGTATCTTCACCTCTAAAACTTAGAAAGACATGGTATTTCCACTGATGGCTAGAAGAGAAAGATGGGCTTTTTGTATCCATGACAGCCAATCTAAGTTTACAAGTAAATCTGGAATCACAATATAGAATTATAGATAAGAAATGGTATGTACTCATGAAAAAAAAAATCATTCAATTAGATTTTGAGGAAAAAAACAAAATGATTCAGTAATAAAAGTGAAACTACGGGTCTGTTTGAATGGAAGGGGTAAGGAGGGAGAGTGAAGGGGAGTAGAGTAAAATTAGCTGAAAATAAGCTAATTTTGGACCAAATCTACTCTACTTCCCCTCCCCCCTCAATCCAAACCGACCATAAAGGGGAGAGAGATAAAATAAAAGGATGTGCATGACAAATCAAAACTTACAGATTTTGGAGAAGGATGCTCACAAGTCAGAGCTTATACAGATTTTGGAGAATTGTAGTGTTAGTAAAGAACCGTGCAATTGATGGTTAAATAGGAAGAATAAGGTTTGGGTCTAATACTATTGTGCATTGGATTTGACATGATGCGTGTTAGAAATACTGAAATATGTAGTATTGTATTTCATCATTAAAGAATATACATCAGTGCCTTTATATAGGAGGCATATGTGTGCGGTACAAGTAAAGTGTAGTACAAGTACAAGTGTGCTATACAAGTAATCTAACTGGGCCTAAAGCCCATAACATAATGTACGTTAACAGCCCCCCTCAAACTCAAGGTGGATGTGAGACCAGCTTGAGGTTGTCAACCAAATCACGAGTGCGTCCCTTAGGAAGTGACTTGGTGAAGATATCTGCAAGTTGATCTTTGGAGGAGACTGAGAAAAGCTTGAGAGCACCATGGACAAGATGATAACGGATAAAATGACAATCAATCTCGATGTGTTTAGTCCGTTCATGGAAGACATCATTGTGAGCAATATGAATGGCACTCTGGTTGTCACAATAAAGAGGAGTAGCAGAGGATGTGGACACACCCAAATCCTTAAGAAGCCATCGAAGCCAAAGGAGCTCAGATGTGGTATCAGCAAGGGCACGATATTCTGCTTCAGTACTGGAGCGGGCCACAAAAGTTTGTTTCTTACTTCGCCAAGAAATCAAGGAAGAACCAAGAAAAAAACAGTAACCTGTAGTGGACCTGCGATCAGTGGGATCCCCTGCCCAATCAGCATCAGAGAATGCACGGAGTACAAGAGGAGACTGAGCTGAGTAGAAAAGGCCATGGAAGAGAGTGCCTTTCAGGTATCGAAGAATGCGCAGAACAGCAGCATAGTGAGTTGACCGTGGAGCAGACAGATACTGGCTCACCTGATGAACAGCATAGGAGATGTCTGGACGAGTAACTGTGAGATAAACTAGGCTGCCAACCAATCGTCTGTAAAGAGAAGGATTAGACAATGGTTTCCCCCCCGAGGGTGTCAAATGCGCATTAAGTTCAACTGGAGTGTCAACAGTCTTGCTGTCAGTGAGTCCAGCTCGAGATAAAAGGTCAGAAGCATACTTGGCTTGAGTAATATAAAGACCATCTGTGGAATGAGTAATTTCAAGACCCAAGAAATAGCTGAGATGTCCAAGATCTTTCATCTCAAATTGCTGACTGAGAAAATCCTTGAGTTCTTGAATACCACTGAGGTCATCACCAGTTATGATCATATCATCCACATATAGAAGAAGCAGAATGGTGCCTTTATCAGTACGACGAAGAAATAAGGCAGAATCATACGGACTGGCAATGTAACCCAAGCGAAAGATAGTGGAGCTGAACTTGGCAAACCAAGCTTATGGAGCTTGTTTAAGACCATAAAGTGCACGTCGAAGATGACAAACCTTGTTTGATTCAACAGAGAGACCAGGAGGAGGTTGCATATAGACTTCTTCACTCAAATCCCCATTAAGGAAAGCATTTTTAACATCCATCTGAAAAAGGTCCCATTTACTAGCAGCAGCAACAGCTAAGAGGGCACGAACAGATGAGGTACGAGCAACTGGAGCAAATGTCTCTTCATAATCAATCCCATACTCCTGTGTAAAACCTTTTGCAACAAGACGAGCCTTGTAGCGCTCAATGGACCCATCAGAGCGAGTCTTGATCTTATAGATCCACTTACAACCAACCACAGACTGTCCAGGAGGAAGAGTGACCAGATCCCAAGTATGGTTTTTGGTTAATGCATCAAGTTCCTCTTTCATTGCAATCTGCCATAAAGGGTCAGTGGAGGCCTCACGATAGGTTTGAGGCTCGTGAAGTGTAGCAAGAGCAGTGTAACAATGATAGTCAAGTAAATGTGTAGGAATGGATCTTACCCGGGTTGAGTGGCGAGGTGGAATGTCTTGTGGAGGATCTTCAGGCGGAGCAGGAGCAGGGGACCCAGGCTCAAGGTGGGGTAGCTCGTCATCAACCTGTTCATCTTCAACCTGTCTAGGAGAAGCATCAAAAATGTCTAGAGAGAAGTCCAAAGGAGGATCAAAAGTATTTGTAGAAGGAACAAGAGACTCATCTGGAAAGATTTCTAAAACAGAGGAGGTAGTCAGGGAAGAACGAAAGTGAGAGAGTTTAACAAACAATCGGTGTTCCCAAAAGACAACATTACGAGAAACACGAAGACGATGAGAGACAGGATCATAACACCTATACCCTTTTTGAGTTTCGCCATAACCAAGGAAACAACAAAGTCTAGATCGAGGCTCAAGTTTGTTGTGCTCATGAGGCTGAAGAAGAACGAAACAAGCAGATCCAAAAGAGCGAAGGTGATGATAGTCAGGAGGTGACCCAAAGAGACGCTCATACGGAGTCTGATTATGGATGACAGCACTTGGAATGCGATTAATCGCATGAACAGCATGAAGAGCAGCTTCACCCCAAAATGGGGCAGGAACTTTGGCAGAAAGAAGAAGAGCACGAACAGTGTCAAGAATATGACGAAATTTTCTTTCAGCTCGACCATTTTGCTGAGAGGTACCTGGACAAGTTAGATGATGTACAGTGCCATAGGAATGTAACAGAGCTTGAAACGCATATTGAGTATATTCAAGAGCATTATCAGATCGAAAAATTTTGATACGTTTGGAGAATTGTGTTTCAACCATTTTTGCAAAGTTGCTGTATATTGGTAAAATTTCAGAACGAGATTTCATAGGAAAGATCCAACTATAACGAGAATAATCATCAATAAAAACAACAAAATATCGAGATCCACCAATACTAGCAACAGGAGAAGGTCCCCAAACATCAGAATGAATTAACTCAAAAATACTATTAGAAATAGATTCACTGTTATTAAAAGGCAAAGCTGGCTGTTTTCCGAACTGACATGAAGTACAATCAAAATTGTCTTTGGACACAGAACCCAACAGACCCTTAGAAGCTAACTGTTGTACCCGAGAAGATGGTGCATGACCAAGACGAGAATGCCAAAGTGCGAGAGAAGGTAAGGAAGAAACTGCAGCAGCTGCAGCAGCAACAGAAACAGGAGCAACAGGTGGAAGATGAAGATTGTCCACAGGAAACATACGCCCAACTCTAGGACCGGTCCCAAGCTCCTGCCCCGTCCTCGGATCCTGCACAACACACCCAGAATAGTAAAAAATAAGGCGATAACCTAGTTCAGCTAATTGTCCCACAGAGCACAAATTATAGGATAGGTCAGGTATATGGAAAACTCCAGGAACAGAAAGGCTGGAGGTTGAAACAAAACCTAGATTATTCCCATGCATGGTGGAACCATCAGCTATATGAATATTTAGAGGATGTGGTGCAGGGTCAAGTTTGGAGAATAAGGACAAGTGAGGTGTCATGTGATTGCAGCAGGCAGAATCAAAAAGCCATGTTTGAGACTTACCGGGTAGAACTGAGAGAGCAGTGGAAAGAGATGCATTACCAGCCATACGAACAGCCTGAGCTATGATCTCCTGTAGTTCAGTGGGGGAGAGGTTGATAGTGGATCCAGAAGACTGAGACTCAGCTAAAATGGAAGCCATTGGCGGAGTAAGCTCAGTATTAGCAACAGCAGCAGTAGATTTGTTGCGACGGTAACAAGTCTCAATGGTGTGGCCAGGACGCTTGCAATAGTTGCAGAACTTTTTGTTGGTCTGCTTGCGACGATTGCTAGAGCCAGAGGAATCACCTGATTGCTGAGGTTGCTCTATGAGTGGAGCAGAAGGAGTAATAGCCAGAACATTGAGCTTATTCTGGGCTTGAAGGGTAGCAAGACGAGCTTCTTCTCTAACCAACTCGTTCACAGCAGTATCAAGAGAGGGAGCAGGACTGCGATTCAGAAGCTGACCTCGAATGGGCTCAAAGTCCTTGTGAAGTGACATCAGGAATTCATAGAGGCGAAATTCATCTCTAATGGTAGCATATTGTTGAGCATCCTTTGAGCATGCCCAAGTTGGATCAGAAAGGTCAATTTGGTCCCAAATGAAGCGAAGCTGATCATAGTAGTCATTGATGGATTGCCCTGGTTCTTGCCTAAGTTGATGCAATTCAACCACTAACTGATATTTCATGGATCCGTGAGTAGTGGAGTACCTTTTGGCCAACATATCCCATGCAGATTTTGCATCATCAAAGCTGCCCAATAGATTGGAGATGGAGGGAATGGAAGTGTTTCGAATCCATGTGAGGATCATGTGGTTGTGACTATCCCATTCAATCATGCGACCAAGGAAAGCAGCATCTTCTTCATCGGCTCCCTTGACAGGAATAGTGATTGCACCAGTACAAAAATGCCAGAGCATGCGACCCTTAAGAAAACTGCGCATAGCTTGAGACCAAGATAAGTAATTCTTATTCCCCTCCAATATAGTATTGATGGGGCGAGGAAGAAAAATATCCTTTTTATCCATTTAGAGACACAATATGCAAAAACAGACTGCAAAAATGAAATCTACGCGAAAAACTGGGTAAGGAGAACCTGGACTGCAAAAAGTCAACCCTGAGAAAAGTCAACGGTAAAAGTCAACGGTCAAAGTCAACGGCTGGTCAAAGTCCAAAGTCAACGGCCGGTCAAAGTCAACGGTCAGCGGATGACGTCAGCAAGATGACGTGGCGCTGACGTCAGCAGATGACAGGATGCTGACGCAGCTAGGGCTGACGTGGCACGGGTGACGTCACGGGTGACGTCAGCTGAACTGAGGACGGCGCGTGGGGCGCGTGGGCTTCTGACGCAGAATCTTCAGGCGGCGCGTGAGGGCGCGTGGGCTCTCCGATGACTGCGAGGCTTTCACCGGAAGGTAGATCGGCTCAAGACGATCTCAGTGGTGCCTCCAGAAATCTGATCGGAGCAATATTCGCGGCGTTGATGACACGTGCAGTGATCTGTGCGGTGTAGGACTCCTCAACGACAGCGGCTGCAGGTCCGGAACCCAAAGACAACGGCTGGAAGACGTCGGAGGTTCAACGGCGAGAGGCTGCAGACTGTTGTGATGGCGGAAGCGATTTTGAGAATGGAGTAACACCAATAAAGACAATACTGCTAAGAAAATGTCAGAGCAATGGCTCTGATACCATGTTAGAAATACTGAAATATGTAGTATTGTATTTCATCATTAAAGAATATACATCAGTGCCTTTATATAGGAGGCATATGTGTGCGGTACAAGTAAAGTGTAGTACAAGTACAAGTGTGCTATACAAGTAATCTAACTGGGCCTAAAGCCCATAACATAATGTACGTTAACAATGCGAGAACATGACATTTTTTAGACACGTGTACAGGTCTAATATATTGGAGTAATACACCCAAGCCGTATTCAATTAGGAATGTGTGAAGCAACTGCAGTTATATTGACACTTCCTTTTCTTGTTAGTCTTAGGTGAAACTAAAAATATAAATCCTACCATCTGGCCCAATCCTTTGCCCGTGAATGTCATCCTCCAAAGTCCAAATATTAACAAAATTCCAGATCTCCTCTAACAAATCCCAAATCACCACTATATTTATAAAATAAAATAAAAAACATATCTGTCTACACCATCGCGGAGCTGCCTTGCCATGCCGTCCGCCAATCTTCCGCTCAGCTCCACTCCTAAACCAGTCCAACCGGTGGTACATCTCTCTCAAGCTATCTTTGTTTTCACTCTCACTTTATTTCTCTGTCTGCTAATAACACTGCTGTAAAGCAGTTCACAAAACAAATGACACTGGCTTATTTGGCCGAGTAAAAGTAAAAGTCGGCTGCAACATGTGTCAGTTTGAAAACAACTTATTTAGTTAAAATTGAATTTTTTTTTACTGAAAGTATTGTAAATAAAGCTTAAAAGTAGCTGTAGTTTCTAGTTAGCTTAACTAGTAAAGTCCTTGATGATTGTATAAGAGATCTGGTGTCTTGGTTTGATAATAAAGAACTATTATCAGGAACGAATGTCATAGGTTGAAACTCTCTAAAAAAAACACATATTATAAAAAAACAAACACTAAATAAACTTAAAAAAAAAAAAGCACATATTATAATTACACCAAAAACTGATTGGTGTCTTAGTCTGATAATAAAGAATTATTATCAGAGCGAATGTCATAGGTTGAAACTCTATAAAAAAACTAATTAGTGTCTTGCTCTGATAATAAAGAACTATTATCAGGGGCGAATGTCATAGGTTGAAACTCTCTTAAAAAAAACGTATATTATAAAAAAACAAACACTAAATAAACTTTTAAAAGAAGCAAATATTATAATTACACAAAAAACTGATTGGTGTCTTGGTCTGATAATAAAGAACTATTATCAGGAGTGGATGTTATAGGTTGAAAAAAAAACACTAAATAAACTTTCAGCAAAATAAGCGAATCTTTGAAACTCTCTAAAAAAAAGCACATATTATAAAAAAATAAACACTAAATAAACTTTCAGCAAAATAAGCGAATAAGAGAATCTTTGAAACTCTAAAAAAAAAGCACATATTATAAAAATACAAACACTAAATAAACTTTGAGCAAAATAAGCAAATCTCAGACAAACACGTAAAAAAAATTGGTTTTTCACGCCAATGCCAAAGTCAACCGTATTGTAAATTGTGATTGTGAACTGCTGTGCAGCTGTACAGCATCTCACATATTATATTATATATAAAAGCATATAATAGTTTGGTTTTTGTTTTATACAATAGTAATAATTTTATATACTATCAAATAATATAATTCGACTCCCAAAAAAAACAGTATAACGTTATCTATTTATGTTTGGTAGGAAAGATTATATACAAGTTAAGTTTAAGATTATTAAATAATTTTTTAAGTGATTGTTTAAAAAATTATTATAAAACTTAGTTCAAAATCAAACATAAATAGTTATAATACAATGAAATAAATTAAGATATAAATTTATTGAGTTAAAGTTCATTTATGAAATAAAGTATTTGGTTTGGGTCTTGGATTTTTTTTTTCTTCTACTTAAGAATTTTGGTTCCTCCACTGATTTTAGTATTTCTACTTTCCTAATAATTATTTAAATTTTTAGTAAATATTATTAGTTATAAACTAATAATGAATTTTATTTATTTAATTATAATTATGAATTAAATTCTTCAAGAAATTAGTGATTCGGCCATTAATCTAACCCTAATTGAAACAGAAAATCGGGTCTTTTCCAATTCCTTTTCAGACCTAATTTTTAAAAACAGGGATGAAGCCACAAAAATCTTATAATGTGCTAGGGTAGCAATTAATGTGAGCCTAATTATTAAAATACTTGTTAAAAGTCCAAAAACTTCGAACATGAAAATCTTGTCCATTCTTAAAATAACTTATCCAGACTTAATGAAGCCTTTTTGTCTAGAGTCAATATGCCTTGTTGAAAGTCCAAAAACTTCGAACATAACCTCCAAAATGGTGTTAGAACTCATTTCCCTCTCCCATGTGCACGCGTGCTTGTTTCTTAAAAAAAAAAAAAAAAAAAAATGACCTCCAAAATGACCCAAGGGTTGGAAGCTATCACTTTTCAAGATTTGTTAGAGTAGCAATCTCCAACTAATATAGCCTTAAAGTCAATTAGGGATTATATTGGAAACCAGAATAATTTGGTGACTGAATGTTTTTAAACATTAGCGATCATGGAATTTAATCTGTGATCGAGCATATACATATGTACTCAGTTGATGGACTAAACAAATGCACACACTCAAAAATTATCATAACTTTTGAAAGAGTTTAGAGCGTGTTTTTGTGCTAAAATCTCATGTCTCTCTCCTATGTGTATTTGTTTCTCGAAAAAAGGGAAAAAAGTTAGTAGACAAAAGATCAAGATCCTTGTAATTAACTCAATGACATACCTAAATATTTTCAATAAAGATGTCCATAATTTGAATTTGCCCTCCCTCACTTAAAAAAGTGTATTTAAAAAACAAAAAACGAAATAAAATAAACTGGACCAAGAATTTATCTTTAGTGGACCAAGTCAAAACTATTATTATTATTATTATACATGTACACTATACATATATATATATATGTATGTATATTATGATAAATAGTAGTATAAAAAATTATAAATATAGTTCCAAACATGAAAAAAGAAGAAGAAGCTATTTATGTGCTATAGTAGACTCAAATGAGAAAACAGATCACAAATTTTAAATCTACTACAAAACTTAAGTGGGAAAGCAATTGATTTGAGTAAAGAAAGGTCATTTGAAAAATAAACTCAAAATCTGTCAGAGATCGTTTGATGGAAAGTGTGTCACATTCGGTCTATGGAAATTGACAGGGCATGAATGCAGTCGGGAGAATGTTTTGTAGCACGGAATTTATTTGAGGTAACCAAGACGAGTATGCAACATTTCAAAAAGTTGGGCCAAAGGGCCATACCCCCTTAATTCATGCAAATCCGTTCCTATCTAGGGCACCGACATTAAAAAAATTTCTATAATTTTGTTGAGTGCATGTCTATGGAAATTATTATTGACGCATAACAGGTGTCATCTTACTTCCGTCAAAGAGAAATTTATTGGGTCCAACTATATTGGGATGCAACAAAAGCATATAAATAAATATTAAATGCCTTGAATTCAATAAAACCTTTAAAACCCCTAGTCCTAATGGCCTACATGCAGGTTTTTATTTATTTTTTTTTATCGTTTGTGGATGATTGTGGGAGATTTTGTAAAAGTGGAGGTCAAAAATATATTTTCTAATAAATGCATCCCCTAGTATCTAAATAAAACCTTAATCTATCTAATCCCAAAAGTAAATAGCCCGAAACCATTAACCTATACCACCCTAAAAGCCTTTTTAACACAATATGTAAAATTGTGTCCAACATTTCGTTTTAAGATTAAGAGAAAATTTAATGGATGTCCTAAGGGCATTAATTTAGGAAATATTTTTAGAAATTTTTTATTAGAAAAGAAAAAAAAAACTAATTTTTTTGACAACTTTTTATATTTCACTTCACAAGGGTAAAATTGTAATTTTGATCATTTGATTTTTAATTGGACTGCATGAGATAAATCTTGAAGTTGTCTAGCGAGAAAAAAAAAGTGAGAATTTAACCTAAACTCCAAGTCAAGGGAGAGAAAAAAAAAGAAAAAAAAAAGACAGAGAACTTAACTAGGAACCCCAATGGATACACATACATACATATAAATATATATATATATATATATTTATATTCATTTATTTAATTCCAATGAAAACTAAAACACCTAAAGCTACAGCAGTTTCAATTAAACCTCACTAAACGACACCTTCAGGATTCTTTTCTTTTATACTTATGAACTTTGATAATTCAATATGAAACTTGAAATTTGCAACTTATTAAATAATATATATTTTGTAAGGATTGAGTTCAAGTTACATTTGGTGTAACTTTAAATAATATTACATCATCTAATAATTTTTAATTAAATATGAATTTTGATAAATTCACCGCTGGATTACATTATCCTCGTATATTCTCCTTGCTTACAAAATTTAAAGATGATCAAAGATCAATAGCCATATCATCAATCAATTCTTTAAATTCAAGTTTTTGTAGTTTAAAATAATGCATAAAAGATGAGTTTATGGATCGAATGGTAAATTACATCCGATTGGCATGAAAATTGGCACGCATGTTAAGAACATATAAAACATGTGATTCAATAGTTGGAAATTCAAAATATGAATTCAATAACAAGTTATTGGATGGTGTAACATTGTTTAAAGTTATACCAATTATAACTTTTTTTTGAGAAACTATACTAGTTGTATCTTGAACCTAACCTAACATTATAAATTTAATACTAATTTGCTTGTTTGTGTCTTATTATTTTCTATTATACTTTGGTGGAAGGAGTATTATTTTTGTAATATCAATTAATGTAGTTATATTTTAGTATGGGAGAGGTTTTGCTGCATAATGGGTTATATGGCAACAAAAAGAAAGCAACAAGTGTCCAAAGGTCATGTGCAATGCACATGATCAAGTGGACCCTTAGACATTTGCCATTTTCTTTTTGCTACAACATAACCCATTATGCAGCAATTGCTGCATACAAGTATGCAACAAAACCTTTCCCTTTTAGTATTTCTACTTTCATTATAATATATCATATAAATTTTTAGGAAGTATTATTAGTTATAAACTTGTCATAAATTTTATTTATTTAATTATAATTATGAATTAAAATCTTCATGCAATTGATCCAACCCTAATTGAAACAGAAAATCGGGCCTTTCCCAATTCTTTTTCAAACCCAATTTTTAAAAACAGGCCTGATGAAGCCACAAAAATCTTATAATATGCATTGCGTCAATACTTGTCGATTCTTAAAATAAATTATCCTGACTTAATGGTGGCTTTTTGGCTAGAGTCAATATGCCTTGTTGAAACTCCAAAAACTTCGAACATAACCCCCAAAATGACCTGGGGGGTTGGAGGCTTTCAGTTTTCAAGTTTTGTCAGAGTAGCAATTAATGTGAGCGTAATTATTTATAAACCAATTTCCAACTAATATGGCCTTAAAGTCAATTAGGGTTTGTACCGGAAACTAGGATAATTTCATGATTGAATGATTTTAAACATTAGCCATCGTGACATTTAATCTCGTATAGACTTTGATATTTCTTTAGTTGTAAGCAAGCATATACTCGATGGACTAAACAAACACACACACATTAAAAAATTATCACAACTTTTTGGTAGAGTTTATGGTGTGCTTTTGTGTTAAAATCTCATCCCTCTCCCTTGTGTGTGTTTATTTCTTGAAAAAAAAAATTGGTGGACTAAAGACCAAGAGCCTTATAATTAACTCAATGACATACCCTAATATTTTCAATGGAAATGTCCATAATTTGAATATGCCCTCCCTCACTTAAAAAATGTGTATTTTAAAAAAAAAAAACTGAACCAAGAATTTTTCTTTAATGGACCAAGTCAAAACTATTATTATTACTTGATAATTTGCCATGCAATGCACGAATACTTAGCAAATTAATTTAAATTTTTTTTAATGTTTTTTAAGACCTATTTATAATACTCATTTTGCTATATAATATTTATGTTTTACCAGAATATTGTTAAATGCTTTGAAACTCAATTTTCTTAATTCATATTTTATATAATAAAAAATTGTCATAGAATTGGGTTCCAAATATTGAGTGGAATTGCTCTACTAATCTAAAATTTTGAGGTTGGATTAGTAAAGTTTTTCGACATTTGTAGGAGACTAACATATTATATTATTTGTAGACTTTACTTTTTAAATTGATTAAATGATTTTGAAATTTGAATTTTAGAAATTTAAATTCAAAGCATAAAATCCTTTCATATCCTAAAGTTACAAAAAATCAAGCAACCTCCCAAATACTTCCTCAACTACTCCGTTTTTACAACCAAATACTGAGCTCCATATCTCAAACACTCATTTCATTATCTCAACAAAAGGAAATCATTTGTAAGTACCGGCATATAGAGAATGTCGTAAAATAAAGAAAAAATGGTTAGAAACATTTCCATTTATCAAGATTTAATTGCCTTTAGCAAGGCTTCCACATTAAAAAAAAAAAAAAAAAAAAAAACTCGAAAAACACTCTAAAATATCATTGACTTTTACTTTTATTGTCGTAGCTCATATCGATATTGCACTAAATAACAAAAAACGCTACAAAGAATCTATAAATTATGAGTTCTAAAACATAATAAAAAAGTAACTAATATCATCAATAATTAATTTGAAAGTTTCTTTCTATTTCTCTTTAGTTCTAAAACAAAATACATTTCTGGTTTTCCCACACCAAACACCCGAAGACCCAAAGCAATTATATGCTTTACAGAACCCACAACATCTGACCTCAACATCAAAACTATAATCTGTCATCACTCAATAAAAAAAGCAAGCCATCTTCCTTTGTTATAGCCAACTCATATGGGTTAAGATTAAATGGGATGACGAAATTGGAGTTAGGTTGGTGCCATTAAAAGGTTGAAAATAATTGACATTATTTTTTGTCTGGATGTATTTGAGATGAGATGACATGAAAGGTTGTGGGCTATATATATAAAGGGGTAGAAGTGCAAGAGGTTTATCTTGAAATATTGAACCAAAGAAAACAAAGAGTCTTACAAAGAATATTTATTCTTTAATAGAAAAAATCTTGAAACATTAAACCAAAGAAACAAAAAGTCCATAATTTTTTTGATCTTATTTTGTGACTTAAGAGTATTTTAATTCTCTTTTCAAAAAGTGCACCACATGGCAGAACCTTATGCTCTCCAGCATGAAGTCTCTGCTTTTATATATACTAGTGTTTAAACCGTGCAATGCGCGGGGTTGTTTTACGTATTAATGAACTTTGCTTTAATAAAGTAGTATATTTAAGCATGTAGTGTCCAATATCCCCTAAAAATTTTAAAAATTAGTTTCTTCAAATCACTTCTTGTGTGTACTTCCTTGCTATGAGAGACTATATATATATATATATATATATATATATATATATATAATCTGACTTTAACAATTAAAACTTACATGACAATTTCAAATAGCAAATCTGCTATTCCTAGGAACCATAATGAATCACACCGAACTAAAACTTGCAAGACAATTTCAACTTTAAAACCAAAATGTTTAAAAGAAAATAATGGCTAACCAACTAATGATATTCTCTTTATCCTGCTTATTCTTGTAAGATTCAATTGTGTAGAGTAGTCTTGATGCCACTGCCAGCTGATGACGTAGGGGGTAATTTGAGAATGCTGTTGTTGGTCTTGACCGAGAGAAAACTCATGGATTTACAACTAAGAATAAATTGTGGCAAGGCAAAGTGTTCAGTTCCAGAGAGTTCAGGTTGAATTCTTTGTATGCCTGAATTTACTGTAAAGGACAACTATGTGTCGACTCTGTTTGCCTTGTATGCAAGGAGTAGTTCAAAACACCAATGGAGAATAAAGGTGTGTAACTTAGCGCTATGCCAATTGCAGCAAGACATGAACCCATTGACAAATTTATTGAAGTCAAATCACTTCTTGTGTGTACTTCCCTGCTATGAGAAACTAAAAAAAAGAATCTGACTTTAAACAATTAAAATTTACATGACAATTTCAAATAGCAAGTCAGAAAAATATTAGTCAAATAATAATGCATAATTAATAGTACATGGGAATTTCAAATTCTAAAGCCAAAACAATACAAAACCCTTAAAAGGGACATTGAATCCAACCTTTTTAATCGTAAAAGAAAAAAGAAAAAGCTGTAGTGCATCCCGAATCCACAATTCCAAAAAGCTGCCATGATACACATAAAATCTAAAAAAAAACAACAACCCTCAACCCACAATATATAATCAATACAGAATTCCACCTATCACATGTAAAATGCATTATCAATAGTAGATGGGAAGCTCTAATTCTAAAACTAAACCAATTCACAACCCTTCACTAAAATTCATGGCAATATGTACAAAGAAAATGACATACAATAACTTAATAATACATTTAGTTTACTCTTCTAAAAAAAAAAACTTAGCAATACAATGAAATACATTAAAATTCATAGGTAATCTAGTACGTTCATTTGTTTATCTTGCTTGTAAGAGTATGTTATTTATAAAATACTGTAGAGAGGGAAAATTCCTGACCTATCACAAGCTGACACGTCATACTACCAAGTCCACAAAATACAACCAATTATAAAGCTCCACGTATTGTTGCTAGGTTTTGCTATCACTACTCAGAAACCAACATAAATTTGCCAAGTGTCATGTAAGAACCAATCACACATCAGCACGTGTAAGCGATGACACATGCAGTCCAGCACGTGTAAGCGATGACATATGCAACCCAGCACATGTAAGCGATGACATAAGCGGACCAATCAGGCTGTGACATGTGTCACCAATCAGACTCCGCCACGTGTCCTCACCCACCCCCAAACTCCTATGAATAGAAGCCTTCCTAAGGCATTTGAAAGAACACCAAGCCATCTAGAGCACAAGCAGCATCAGAGAAGATTCAGAAGTACTCAGAAGTACAGAAGCTCTGCAGGAATCAAGCCTCAAAGCCTTCAAGAACTTCAACCTCAAAATCGAAGAACATTCGAAGCAGAATCATCCAACCTATCTGCCTAGATCCTAAAGTTTGCTGGAATCAAGCTCAAAAGCCTCAAAAAACCTTGACAAACCATAAATCAACGAAGCTCTACGGATTCAAGCCTCTAAAGCACCAAAGAACTTCCACCACAAACCTTCAAAGACGAAGAACACACGAAGAACACGAAGAACGTGAAGAACAAAGAATTTCTAACAAGCTCATAGCCAGAGATTCATTGTGATTCCTTTCATAGATCTTCGATCCATTCCTTAACCAAATTGAAGGATATTTTATGTTCGAGTCAAAATCACATTACCACAATTCCTATCAATAAGTCTTGCAAGGAGATCGAATCAGAGGATTACTCTTTTGTAATTTCAGAGAATTGTACCACATAATCATCAATACAAATTCGCATTTGTGAAACTATTTTACTTGTTTGATTTATTTCAAACTAGAAATTTAGTCGTCTACAAATTCTGGCACGCCCGGTGGGACCTCTCTGCCTCTCATCTCTTTCTCTTTCAAAAGAAAAGAAATTTAACATCATTTTGCTACCAGCTTCAATGGCCTTTAGCAAGAATGTCAGAAAATCAGTGGTTGATGCTTCCAGTGCTGATGATTATGTCGGCCCAATCACTCGCAGTCGATCCAAAGCTTTTGATCGACTTCAACCCCAACCAACCAAAGAAGGCAAGCTTCATACTACATATCTCTGGACTTTCTTGCAAATAGGAAAGCTACCACTAAGGATTCATCTGTGTCGAAAGATTTGGAGATTAGTAATGAATCATCCTCAACAAAGACCTTTTCTATCAACTCTTCACCCGTGATGAGAAACTTAAGGAATGAAGTACCTTTGACTCATCTTGTTTCATCATTTTCTCCATCATATCTAGAGGTCATGCCAGTAATGATGACTAACACCTCTACCATGGAAGAAAAGATGGCTGAAATGGAACAAAGGGTCATCCTTCTCACAAAAGCACTTGAAGAGAAGGATGTCAAAATTGCAACCCTAATGAACAAGCTGGAGGTACAAGATTTGGGTGAATCAAGTCTTGACCCTAAGCACCCACCTGGCTTTACCTTGAAAGAAGAAAACGCCAAGGTTGATAAAGGAAAAGGAGGTGAAGGCACTTCTCAACACGGACATTCCACCTCAATGGCCTCGATATCTATCCAACAAGTGCAAGACATGATAACAAATACCATTCGAGCACAATATGGAGGTTCTTCTACAAGTTCTCTCATATATTCAAAACCCTATACAAAGAGCATCGATAACATGAGAATGCCAAATGGGTATCAACCCCATAAGTTCTTGCAATTTGATGGCAAAGGAAACCCTAAGCAACACGTTGCTCACTTTGTAGAAACTTGTGAGAACGTAGGGACTCAATGAGGCCTTTTTGTAAAGCAGTTTGTCCGTTCACTAAAGGGGAATGCCTTTGATTGGTATACAAACTTAGAACCCGGGTAAATCGATAGTTGGGAACAACTTGAAATGGAGTTTCTCAACCGATTCTACAGCACACGGCGCACGGTAGGCATGATGGAGCTTACTAATACTAAACAGTGGAAGGATGAGCCCGTCATTGATTATATCAATCGGTGGCGTTCTTTGAGTCTAGATTGCAAGGATAGACTTTCTGAAATATCTGCTGTAGAGATGTGCATCCAAGGCATGCATTGGGGACTTCTTTACATCCTTCAAGGGATAAAGCACCGAACATTTGAAGAGTTAACAACTCGTGCGCATGACATGGAATTGAGTATCTCTAGCCATGGAAATACGAACCTCTCGTACCTGAGGAAAGGAAAGAAAGACGGGAAATAAGGAAAAATGACAGGAATGCGAAAAGTAATATCAAAGACTCAATGAATGTCAACCCTGCCCTAGTCAAAATTTCAACAAGAAATGTGAAGGCTAATGAGAAGAGGCCCGAGGGAGGCCAACAGCATGAGATGCGTCGCTCATCACTTAAGGAATGGGAACAAAAGATGTATCATTTCCTAGATGTCGATATGCCTGAAATGCTAGAACAACTGCTCAAGTTGAAATTAATTGAATTGCCATAATGCAAACGACCGGAAGAGATAAGAAAAGTTGATGACCCGAACTATTGTAACTATCATCGCATCATAAGCCATCCAATCCAAAAATGCTTTGTTCTTAAAGAACTCATCATGAAGCTAGCCAAGGAAAGGAAAATCGACTTGGATTTTAATGATGTTGCCTAGTCAAACCTTGCAACATTTGCTTGTGGGTTACCTAGTTGCATGTCTCCAACTACTAAGCAGGGGGCAAATACCACGCTCATCCAGTTTGATTCTCTAGAACCTGTTCAAGTTCAGCTTTCACAAAAAACATCTGATTATAATTCAAATGATAATAAAAGGTCAACAATGGATGAGGAAGAGGGCTGGACGATGGTTACTCGTAGGAGATGGAAAAAGAGACGAACATTCCCTCTTCATTTGATTGCCCAAGAGTCCAGAAGAGCACAAAACCAGATTCAGCCTCGGTCAAGAAGAAGGAGTGATAAAAGGCAAGAAAGACTGGGGACAAAAATGTATGATGATTTGGCACAAACCCAAAAACTTCGAAATCTCATCACATTGGAAGAATTCTTCCCCAGAAAATTCTTTCAAAATGACTCAGTCGAGGCCGTTCACACGGTCTCTCGTTGCGAAATTCAAGACGAAAATGAGGATGTTAACCTTGGTGGTCCAAATGAGACTTTGTCATCTTTGAAAGAACTCCAATCTCAGGTAGATGAAGTTGAACCCTTGCAATCCTCCACCTCACCAAAAGAAGTGCTTACCCAAGTTCCTGAAAAGCCAGAAATGTACACCCCTTCTACCAACACGCTTCAACAAGCCCAAGAATGTTACGCGTGCTCTCCAGGCTTAACTTTCACTGACGAGGATCTGTTGTTAGGCTCTAAGCCCCACAATCGTCCACTTTATGTCTCTGGTTATGTTCGTGAAAAAAAGATCGATCGTATTCTCATTGATGGAGGTTCAGCTGTTAATATACTACCAAAAATGACAATGAGACGACTTGGTCTTGCTATGGAGGAATTATCACATAGTCGTCTAGTCATTCAAGGTTTTAACCAAGGAGGACAATGCGCAATCGGTATGATACACTTGGAATTAATCATTGGAGAATTGACAAGCAAACTTTTTGTTCCATGTCATTGATGCCAAGACAACCTACAACATGTTGTTAGGACGTCCATGGATCCATGGAAACGGAATAGTGCCGTCAACTTTGCATCAATGTTTCAAGTTCCTTCAAAGTGGAATAAAAAAGGTCAATGCTGACTTGAAGCCTTTCGTTGAGACTGAAGCTCACTTTGCTGACGCAAAGTTTTATGTAGAAGATGACACTCCAAATGAAATTCTCCCAGTTGAGATCCCGTCCGTGGAAAGCAAGCAGGGTGAAAAGGAGCATGTTAGATTCATCACTAGAAAGGATATTCCTTCCCCAAAGGAACGTCCAGAATGTGGGAATGATCATTCTAGTGAATCTACCAGTAATTCAGTGAGAGCGGAAATTTCAACGCCTTCCAACAATCCTCCATTCCTCCGTTATGTACCATTATCACACCGCAAGAAAGGACAATCACCATTCGCAGAATGCCTTCAATCCATTGCAGACATGGGAAGGCCTCCTACGAAGCTCACGATGGAGGATGTAGCCATATTGAAAGAAAATCATGCCATGCCTTTAACTTCATCCACAAATCCTTTGCCCTCGAAGCCACTAAATGGATTCGTGAGGTCTTCACAAAGTCTGACAGAGCATGGTATTCTACCAAGTGAACGGACGAAAGAATGGTTTGACCCAAAGGCATATAGGTTGTTAGCCAGAGCAGGCTACGATTTCTCAAAACAAGGCAACCTAGGGAAATTGATTCCAAAAGTCACCGGAGAGAAGGTACATGGCCTTAGCAAAACACAAAGGAAAATGCGCCTTGAAGGGTATGAAATTTCTATCCCAAAGATCGGTTTAGGTTATACTCCTGAAAAACCAGCCCAGATATGGATCAAGAAAAGAAGCGATGCTTCAAATTCCCAATACATAACAGTGGAGGTTGGCGGAAGTTCGAATCAAAGAGAAGATCACTCTTCATCATGTGTCTCGGTGTTTGATCGCATCGAGGCCTCATCGTCATGAATCACAGTGTTCGACAGGTTAAATACAACTTGCTTAACACAAAATCAGGACACTCTTGCATGTAAATCAGCCTTTGATCGACTGAGGGCAACAAAAAGGCCTGTTGATAGTCATTCTTAAAATTCAATAAACTTTGAGGTTCAAGGAGAGAAGAAAGCTAATGATGAGATTCGCAGTAACATTCCTTCACGCATGAAACGCAACTTTACACTAGATATTAGCACTGAAGGATCTCTCAAAGTCAAAAGGTAAACAATTGTACACACAAGTCAGTCACTCGTCCACAATGAGCAAATTGAAGAGGTATCATCCTCGTTTCATATTACAATAGAAGAGGATACACTCTCAGATGCTGAAGCAACCAATGAAGAGGTCGATGAAGCTCCTCCAGCCTTGGAAGATGGAGGATAGGCTACAGTTGATGAACTTAAAGAGATCAATTTAGGAACTGCTGAAGAACCCCGGCCAACTTTCATTAGTGCGCTTTTCACCTCTGAAGAATAAGAGGGGTACATGAAGCTTCTGGTAGAATATAAAGATGTGTTTGCTTGGACCTACAAGGAAATTCCTAGGCTCAATCCAAGTATTGCTCTACACCATTTGGCAGTAAAGAAGAGCGTGCGCCCAGTCAAAGAAGCCCAAAGATGCTTTCGGCCGGAGCTTATCCCTTAAATAGAAACCGAGGTCAATAAGCTAATTGAGGCGGGCTTCATTCGTGAAGTACAGTACCATGAATGGATCGCTAACATCATCCTTGTAAAAAAGAAGAATGGACAAATCCGGGTGTGCATTAACTTCCATGATTTGAACAATGCATGTCCCAAAGATGATTTTCCATTACCCATCACTGAGGTCATGGTTGACGCCACTATCGGTCATGAAGCTTTATCTTTCATGGATGGTTCTTCAGGTTACAACCAAATTCGAATGAATCCAAAGGATGAAGAGCTTACAACTTTTTGTACTCCTAAGGGCATTTACTGTTACAAAGTAATGCCTTTCGGACTAAAGAACGCTGGTACTACTTATCAACGGGCCATGCAAAAAGTCTTTGATAATGTACTTCATAAATACGTGGAGTGTTATGTCGATGATCTGGTGGTTAAAACAAAAAGGAGGGAAGACCATTTGGCAGATCTGCAATTTGTGTTCAACTGCCTAAGAAAGTATCAGCTTAAAATGAACCCCCGCAAATGCGCTTTCGGCGTAACATCTGGGAAATTTCTTGGTTTCATTGTGAGGCACCGCGGTATTGAGATTGACCAATCCAAAATTGAAGCTATCTAAAAAATGCTAGAGCCTAAGAATCTGCGAGAACTTAGGGGCTTGCAGGGAAAACTAGCCTACATACGACGATTTATCTTGAACCTGGCTGGTCGATGTCAACCTTTCAATAGATTGATGAAAAAGGATGTGCACTTTGAATGGGATGAGGCTTGTAGCAATGCTTTTTCGCGCATCAAAAGATACTTGCTTGATCCTTCAGTTTTGGGTGCTCCTATCCCAGGAAAGCCTCTGGAGCTGTACATCGTAGCACAAGAAAAGTCTCTAGGTGCTCTTATGGAACAAGAAAATGAAGAGGGGAAAGAAAGAACCCTTTATTATCTAATTCGAACTCTCAATGGGGCTGAATTAAATTATTCTCCTATCGAAAAGATGTGTCTCGCTCTTTTCTTTGCTATAGACAAACTAGAGCACTACATGCAAGCATATACGGTCCGTTTGATAGCAAAAGTGGACCCGAATAAGTATGTCCTCTCTAGGCCAGTGATTTCGGGTAGTATAGCTCGATGGGCAGTCTTGCTACAACAATATGACCTCGCATACGTTCCACAAAAAGCTTTCAAAGGACAAGCATTGGCAGATTTCTTAGCTGATCACTCAGTTTCATCTGATTGGGAGTTTTCCGATAATTTCCCAGATGAAGACGTGTTTTACATTGAAGTAATGCCACCATGGATGATGTTTTTCAATGGGGCTGCACGTCGAGAAGGAGCGGGGGTAGGTGTAGTGTTTGTTTCTCCACAACGGCAAATACTTCTATACTCGTTCTCATTAAGCGAACTTTGCTCTAACAACGCAGCTGAATATCAAGCATTAATTATTGGTCTACAAATGGCCATTTAGATGGGCATATCACAACTTGAGATATTTGGGGATTCCAATTTAATTATCAACCAAGTCTTGGAGCAGTATGACGTCAGGAAAGAAGACCTTATCTCTTATTGCAAATATGCGAAGAAATTGCTAGCAAATTTTGAGGCCATCACATTGGAGCATATACCAAGGAAGGAGAATAGACAGGCTGATGCTTTAGCTAATTTGGCTACCGCCTTAGCATTATCCCAAGAAGAGACAACCAAAGTTGCTATTTCCCAAAGGTGGGTGGTACCTCTCGTGGTTGAAGAAGAAGAAGAAAAAGAGCAAGCCAACATTATTTCTGTATGCCTTGTTGAAAAAGAAAATTGGTGACAAGTGATTATTGAATACCTTCAACATGGAAGACTCCTAGATGATAAACGCCACAAGACCGAAGTTCGGCGGAGGGCTGCTCGATTCATTTACTATAAGGACACTCTCTTCCATCATTCATTTGATAGATTGTTTCTCCGTTGCTTAGGAGAGAAGGAGGCTAAACAAGGATGCTCACTCTGGAATATGCGGCGCACATTAGTCGGGTCCTAAGTTACACTACAAGATCAAACGAATGGGTTACTATTGGCCTACAATGGTACAAGATTCCATGGAGTGCGCTAAGAAATGCGAAGCTTGCCAGTATCACGCAAACTTCATCCACCAGCCGCCAGAACCTCTACACCCAACTGTAGCTTCTTGGCCTTTTGATGCATGGGGGCTTGATGCAATAGGGCCATTACCAAAGTCATCCGGTGGCCATTTGTACATCTTGGCCGCAACTGATTACTTCTCGAAGTGGGTGGAAGCTGTGCCCCTTAGGGAAGTGAAGAAAGAAACGGTGGTCAATTTCATTCGAATTCACTTGATCTATTAGTATGGTGTCCCTCGGTATATCATAATTGATAATGGCAAACCATTCTACAATAGGATGATGACGGAGCTATGCAAGAAGTTTGAATTTAAACATACAACTCCTCCATGTACAATGTCCCGGCAAATGGACTAGCTGAAGCATTTAACAAAACATTTGGCAGTTTGTTGAAGAAAGTGGTATCCAAGACAAAGCGAGACTGGCATGAAAGAATCGGAGAAGCATTATGGGCATATCGAATAACATTTCGAACGCCTACTCAAGCGACGCCATAGTCTCTTGTCTATGGAGTGGAAGCCGTCATTCCTTTAGAACGCCAAATCCCATCATTACGGATTGCCATTCAAGAAAGATTGACTGGAGAAGAAAATGCCAAGCTTAGATTGCAAGAATTAGAGGCGCTTGATGAGAAAAGGCTCGAGGCCCAACAACGCCTTGAGTGCTATCAAGCTCGTCTTTCAAGCGCATTCAATAAAATAGTTAAACCATGATCATTCCAAGTTGGTGACTTAGTCCTTGCCGTTCGAAGATCTATCATCACAACTCATCGTACAGGCAATAAGTTCACTTCAAAATGGGATGGACCTTATGTTGTGCAAGAAGTCTACACCAATGGAGCTTACATGTTGGTTGATAATGATGGTGTAAGGATCGGCCCCATCAATGGGAAGTTCTCAAACACTTCTATGCTTGAAAATCGAGGATTGCTCCTTGGTAAAAGTTTAAACTTCCTACTGAAGCGTTGCAAGGGTACATGATGTCTTCCCATTACCTTTGAAAGCGTACCATTAAAGAGAATTAATCCCCCTCTATGTCACCAATTGCAGTGTGGCGTAGTTGTTGGATGCCCATGTCACCCTTAAGGCCGAGGTCTCGGGTTCGATTAGTGGTGATACCCACTATTGCGTAACTGGTACCTATGAAATGCTGTGGGGTGTAGGGTGAGGATTACACATGTGAGCCTTCCTTTTTGCAAAAAAAAAAAAAAAAAAAAAAATCCAACAACAACAACAAAAGAAAAAAAAAATCTTTTGAATTACGTGATGACTTGATCCCTCTCAGGGTACGTAGGCAACTTAGTATCTTTTGCTAAGTTCAGTCACACACTAAAAAAAATTATTATCAAATTATGAAAAAAAAAATGAAGGAGCAGAGAATAAAGTCTTCTTTATTGATTGACAAAAGGAAAATAGTACAGGGGAAAGCATGATGACACGTATGAAGGGAGTTAAAACAAAAAGATTACGACAACCATTTCAAGTCTTTCAAGCTAGAACGATTATCTTCCAAAAGGGCTCGTATCTTATCTAATGCCTCCATATCCTTGTCTTCAAGAACGGGAGTGGATTTGACTTCTTCAAGCTGTTCTTCAAAGGCTTGCACAACATCATCTTGTTCAACTTGATGAGTCTCAATTTGAGATAATGATTTCTCTAATTGGACGAGCTCGGTTTGCAGGTCAGCCATCCTCAATCTAACAGTATCAAGCTCGGTCCTCAAAGATGTTTTCTTGTGCGATGCTTCAGAAAGGAGAAGTTCAATTTCAGCCTCATGCTGAATTAAGTTAACAGGATTTGGTCGTTTATTCAGAGAGTCTTTCATCCTCAAATAGTCCACAACCCCTTCACAATATTTGTCAACATGTTCGCGCAAGTGTCGAGGGTCCACTCTAAGACTTTCGATCCCACTATAGATTTCATTTATTTCAACTTGTGGGAGGATGTTGTTTATGGAAAGAGTTGAAATCTTGTTTAAAAGAACATCTCCTAACATAGAAGCCCCTTTCCTACGCACGGAAGAAACATGCGCCATGCCCTGAAACATAGAGACTTCTGGAGGGTGGGTTGGTTGCAGGGATGAAAGAAATGTCCTTCTTGTCTCGGTCGGAGATTTGGACGACGTACCAACATCAGCAAACTTACGCCTCTTGAGATCTGAACTCTTCGCAGATGGCTTTGAGATAGAAGACTCACTATTTGCAAGAAGATGCGCATGATTAATAGAAGTCTCTACATCAACACCCTTCATTGGACTCTTTAGATGTTTCCAATTGTAGTCCAGGTCATTACACACCTCATCTTCAGAAATTTTAATGGCATCCCTAACTGGTACAACAACCGTACCTTTGATGCCTTGACTTCGAGCAACTCCGATATGTCGAGATGAGTCTTTTGAATGACAACCATCTTCAAGACGATGTTGTGCAAACTCTGACAAGGGTTATGGAATGTATGGGTTTTGTAGTTCCCTCTTTCCCTTCTGAGATTTGTTGGATGTCATTGACTTAACGTGGGAAGAGGCGATGTCAGCTAGAAAATCTGTTCCTTTGGTAAAATCATTTCCACAAACTCCTTCCCACCATTGTTTGTAGCTATGTCTGACCCGGCTTCCAAAGTCTGTGGCAAAAGTCGAAATGAGTACCTTGGAATCTGTGTTGCAACAAGTGAAAGATTGGTAGAATTGGTATAGATCTTTCAAAGAGCCTATGTGAATTTCTTCCTTCAAATCACTTGGAATGTCTTGATGAAACCCAAAGCGCCGACTGAATCTGTGAGGACTATATGCTTCTACAATGTGTTGGTCTTCACATCGAAGTGACAAGTACCCCGAGCGAAGGCTCATAAAGTAGTCAAACTTCTGAATAGATAAGTGATCATTGTCAATTAAGGTCTGGTCATAGCTTTTCTTGAAAGTTGTCTGGTGCCAAAGAAAGTTGGTGGCAGGTCGTATGTGCTTTCGTGCACAGAATTCGTTGAACGGAGAGGCGTAGCCTACACTGGAATATTTAGTCATCAAAGGATCAGATAGTTTATCATGGGTGATGCGATTGCTTCTAAAAAAATGACATACCCAGGCATAAACATAATGAATGGCAAAACTAGCTCCAGACTTGCTCGGAGTAAGGGAGGAAGAAATGGTGTTGAGTCCACGATAAATGCTAGCCAATATTGGGGAAGCAAGGCCAAATGAACGACCATTAGCTATGGAACTAGCGATCTTGAAAGTGCCTGGACGGATGCTATTCGAATCCTTGATAGGAAAGACAAATATGCACAGCCAACAGGAAAGAAGTGCCGATAGGTAACTCTCCTCCTTTAAGTCACCCTCAACTTGAAGATCCGCAAAGGCCTCGTGCTTTTTATCAGACCATGGTCCATGCTCGTTTATCCGGCCAAGGGGATTTTGACTACACTTTGGAATGGTTGTCCGCCTCGCTGGTTTTCTAGGAGCCGGGTACTTACTATTTCCTTTATACCAAAAAGTAATATAGTCACGAACACTCACTTTCCCTTGTTTCTTCAACCGGTTTTGAAGGTGATGATACGACATGAAAAGGTAGTGACAGCTGTGTGGCAGGTAGGGTCGTCCTTGGTCGTTGGTTCCATCTAGCTCTTGCGCATTAGGTACTACTTCGTCATAAAATGCACCTGTGCAAGAAAGTCCACCAAGAATGAAAAGATCCCACGGTGTGATGGAAATTTCCCCAACTGAGGTATGAAGGGTATTGGTCGACGGACTCCAACACTCACAAAATGCTTTCATAAGGTTCTCGTCGTAATCATATGTGAACAAGGAGGCAAAGACAGCACTGTAGAGATGAGTCGCATCAAGGAGGTGTTTACACCAACCAAGCACATCTTCTAGCCAATCCCAATAAAGGGAGAAGTAGGAAAAACCTCCATTCACGCTAAAGGAAAGATCCCAACTGGCACGTTTTGCAATTATCTCTCGTCCCAAAGTGTTGTACGACTTTGATTTAGCAACATTTTTGTGATGTGAAGCAAGAAGGATAATTGTCTCCAAGTTAGAACTGCCCTCGGGGGGGACGACCTGTGACCATTTTGGCAAATTAAGAGGATAAGAGTTATGGCCCCATCTCTCCGAAAATCTTCCAATTATGGGTGGACGAACAATCAAAGTCGTAGCCTTTGCATCCTTGTCATCTTTCTCCTTACAAATGAACAAGGCTGGTTCTTGACCAATTTTTGAATCCTTGAAAAAGAGCATCATGATAGCTGTGAAAAAAAAAAAAAAAAAAAGAAGAAGAAGAAGAAGAAGATTAGTATAGACAGAACATAAAAAAAAAAAAATGAAAATGAAAATAAAAATAAAAATAATAAAAGTGATTAAATAATAATAAATAATAAAAAAAATAAAAAATAAAAAAAAAGAAAAAGGAAAAAGAAAAGAAAAGGCATGCTTTGTCTACAGAGTGTTATGTTACCTGCGGGAGATTACGCTTGTATAACGTAGTGCATGCCCCGAGCGGCTTTATATAGAAAATTTCTGAGATAACAGACAAAAAGAAAAACAAGTGTAAAAAGTTAAAGTACCGTATTTCAAAGGATACTGTACCAACCTTGAAAAAATAGGGTAAGTGCTCATAAATGGGTCATGTTGTCAGAAAGAAAATATTACACTAGACCTCAGAAAAATGGCTTATAGGCCTGCAAAAGTACACATGTCATCTAAAAAACTACTGCACTAGACTTGGGATGAAGTTCTAGCCCGTGTATTGTTCAAAGCGACTGTGCTGCCGACCTTGAAAGTAGAGACACTTGCTGATTAACCAATGTCAAACACTGTCAGAGCCGCCGAAGACCATAAATCCATGAAACCGACACCACGGGAGTCTTCTACGGCCTTCAATCCACCAAACCTGAAAATTCCAGGCCCAAGCCACACGCGGCCACAAATTCCCAACGTCCTGCAAGTTTCTCATTCAAATTTGCACAAATCTGAGAAATTTTTTACAAAATCGGTGCCACCACTAGATCCATCGGCCCACGATCTACAAAACCTAGAAATTTTCAAGACCAAAAACGGCTACACGCGCCCCCACGCAAAGGCACGATCTTTCAAACGACCGGCGGCCTAGTCCTTCAAATCTGTGCAAATTTGCCCATAATTTTAGAAAACCGACAATACCATGGTCTTCTACAGCCTTAGATCGACAAAACCCAAAAAATTTGAGACCAAAAAAAGCTGCCACGTGCCTCCGGCGTTCATAGCCTCAGTTTCACGCAGCAACACGTGCCACCTCACCAAATCACACGCTAACAAGCGTCGTACTCTGACACGCGCCTCAATTTTATGACGTCATGGATGACATCAGCCGACCTAGTTTAACTGACCTGGAAATCTAACCCTGTCTGAACTGCCTGCAAAAAAAAAAAAAAAAAAGAGTGAGAGAGAAAATGCTTTGACTAAGTGGACCTTTGACTTTGACCAAAAAGTCAAAATTTTCAAAAGGGGCTTGTCCCACTCAGTTTTTCTCGTACATTCCGATTTTAATATCCGTTTCTTTGTTCAAGACTTGGAAATTGTGCAAACTGTCTAATTTCTAGAAAGTTGACTTTTGCACAAATCCTGACCAAAAGTCAAAATTTTCAAAAAGGACCTGTCTTGCCCAATTTTTCACGTAGATTCCGATTTTAGGGTCTATTTCTTCATTTGAGAAACCGAAATTGCCCAAATATTGTGATTCGACAGTTGTTGGCTTTAATGTGAACTTTTACCAAGAATCAAGATGTCCGAGCAAAGCTTGTCTTATTCATATTTTCACATAGATTCTAATTTTGAAATCCGCTTATTTGTTTTGGACTTGGAAACCACCTATGTGACCCACTTCTCTGAAGTACTAGCAGTGTCCAAAACTTAAGCTCCCAAGATCAAAATTTGAGATTCATCCACTTGGTCTGGATTCTCTCAGGGTTATTCTCCAGACTTCATCAAGGCTTCCTTTTCAAAGTACAAATGAACTCTCACAAGTGTGTCTTGAACTTGAAATTACATTGGGTCACCAGTTCAACTTATCATTCCCGTTCGGTGCCTACCAGTCTCCAACCTACCATTCTCATTCGGTGCCTACCGTTCTCATCCACCATTCTCACCAAAAATTCTCATCCGCCATTCTCAAATACCCATCTACCGTTCTTCATCTCTCCGCTATAAATAGAAGGGTTGGATTCATTAAAAACTCATCAAGAAAAACACATTGAATCATGAAATGAAGATTTGCTTCTTTCAAATTTTCAAATCCTCATTCCCACAACCATTTCTCATTATAGCCTCATCATTCTCAACACCTAGTAACCAATATTGCTTCAGAATCAATTTGAAATCAACCCTCTCATGGTTCAATAGAAACCCTCCTCACAACATCATTGTAGTTTTGAGATCCAAACAAATTTTGTTTCTCCACTTAACGACTACAGTTGTCCATAAAATTACTCATAACAAGGTCGGTATTGTCGTTCCATGCTTCCTTGGACTTGGTTGGCCAGGAAATCTAAGTCCAGCAGAGACACCTGTTCCTAAGCTCAGGGCTCCCGTAGTCTCTCTCCAATTGCTTGGTCTTCTAGCAGAAGCAGCGGTTCGGAACAAATAGCAACTTGGCTAGTGTCTAAAACCAGGATCACAAGTTAGCTCTATTTTTCATCTTCTGTGCTTTTCCAACAAGAGGCATTAGGTGAAGGTGGTAAAAAGTGTTGGGGTATCCTACAAATTGTCTCTCATCCAACACTTACGATGACCTCCAAGGTACCAGCTCGTTAGAAATCAGCCTTTGGTGTCGGTAAATGGTCTCCAAAGCCTCATTCCATGTTCCCACCAGGGTGGGACCCAAATGTCATCATTGCTGGTACCTTAGAACACACTTTTCTGGAATTACTCCAACTTAAAATCTGCTTGAAGTATTTCAGAAGGTACTCTTCTGAAATTACTTCAACTTAACGTCCGTTGGCATGGTCCCATCACACATGCACATTCGATGACTTGCCGCCGGACCTCATTCAGCATGCAGTCAGTCCCGCATCCCAAGGTGTACTTCCCAGAAACATCTACACTAGAGGGTCCCCAACGTACAGGACCAACGCCATGGTGGCATATGTTTCACCCATTCGCTTTGCTTCATTTCCTTCTTCTTCACACCACCACCAGCATACCCAAAATCCAAAAGTTTTTGAAATTACCTCAACTTAACTTGAGTGATATGATGACACATGCGCATTCAACCACTTTCCCACATGACCTCTGCGTAATCCGAAGTATATTCTTCCGAGATAACTTCACCAGCAGTTCTTAAAAACGCGAGGCTAGTCCCATGACTTTGCATGTTGTACCCAACCAATATCTTCACCTCTTCCCCATCTTCTACACCCTGCGATCGCCGCCAACGATCCAAAATATTCTTCTGAAATTACCTCAACTTAACCTTAGCTGAAATGATTCAATCTTTCAAGTACATCCAACTTCTTGCAAATAACTTTCAACCTCACCAACCCACTCCAAGTACCATGGAACACTCTTTTGAAATTACTTCAACTTAATCTCTGCTGAGAAGGCTCGGTCACGCAAGTACATTCAAATACTCGCAGACCTCTTTTCGGTCTCATCAAAGCCTTTCATATGGGTGGGTTTACTCTTCAAAAATTATCTCATCCTGCTGAAAGCTCCACCACCTTCAACTACTTCATTTGAAGAGTCAAGTGTAAAACTCCTTTTTTGAAACTCATTCCCACACCACACTTCGAAATCGTGTGCGTGAACGAGTCTCGAGGGGGCATTTGTAGAGAGGGAAAATTCCCGACCTATCACAAGCTGACACGTCATACTACCAAGTCTGCAAAATACAACCAATTACAAAGCTCCACGTATTGTTGCTAGGTTTTGCTATCACTACTCAGAAACCAACAAAAATTTGCCAAGTGTTATGCAAGAACCAATCACACATCAGCATGTGTAAGTGATGACATATGCAGTCCAGCACGTGTAAGCGATGACATATGCAACCCAGCACGTGTAAGCAATGACATAAGCAGACCAATCAGACTGTGACATGTGTCACCGATCAGACTCCGCCACGTGTCGCTCACCCACCCCCAAACTCCTATAAATAGAAGCCTTCCTAAGGCATTTGAAAGAACACCAAGCCATCTAGAGCACAAGCAGCATCAGAGAAGATTCAGAAGCACTCAGAAGTACAAAAGCTCTACAGGAATCAAGCCTTAAAGCTTTCAAGAACTTCAACCTCAAAATCGAAGAACATTCGAAGCAAAATCATCCAAACTATCTGCCTAGATCCTAAAGTTTACTGGAATCAAGCTCAAAAGCCTCCAAAAACCTTGACAAACCATAAATCAATGAAGCTCTACGGATTCAAGCCTCTAAAGCACCAAAGAACTTCCACCACAAACCTTCAAAGACGAAGAACACGAAGAACACACGAAGAACATGAAGAACGTGAAGAACAAAGAATTTCTAACAAGCTCATAGGCAGAGATTCATTGTAATTCCTTTCAAAGATCTTCGATCCATTCCTCAACCAAATTGAAGGATATTGTGTTCGAGTCAAAATCACATTACCACAATTCCTATCAATAAGTCTTGCAAGGAGATCGAATCAGAGGATCACTCATTTGTAATTTCAGAGAATTGTATCACACAATCATCAATACAAATTCACATTTGTGAAACTATTTTACTTGTTTGATTTATTTCAAACTAAAAGTTTAGTCGTCTACAAATACATTGAGATGCATTAGACTTCAAATTTTTTTCTTCTTTGATGCAATCTGCTTAGTACCCTTTTGATGTTTTTGAAGCATTTGGAGTGGCATACTTTTATCACTAGTTTTTTCATCTTTTGTAGTTATAGCAGCAGTTAATTGAGGTCTTTCAACAGATGTTTGTCCTATTTTTTTTTTTTTTTTTGACTGGTGATGGACTTGCCCTTCCTTGATTTCCTTACAATTTCCTCTATTGTGTCCTGCAATAATTTGCACTTTTATTAAATGTTGTTTGAAATAATGGAAGAATATATGCATGTTGCTTAAAATTTAGAGTGCTTCATTGTACTATACTGACTTTGATGGTGTCATACAAAATTTAAAATCATATAGCAAGCAAGGTGGAGTGTGTATGCTTCAATTTCAATGAACAGTATATAAAGTATATTGGACATACCATGTAAAGAGTAGTTATGAATCCTATGGTACTTAGATGTGATAAATATACTAGAAATAGATTTCAACTTTATTATTACCTGATGTCTTTCAACTTTATGTGAGATTTCCGTTTCCAAAATCTTCAAAACGGTGTGATTTTCTCTTCCATATTTCAAATTATATTCATCAAGATGCAGTTGGAAGAAATATTCATTGCCAATTATCCTCTGAATCTTCCTTGGTAGGACATTGTCATCCAATTTCAAATTCTGTATAAACAAAGAGTCATACAATTAGCAAAATATATATACATGCATGCATCATGTCCTGTGCCATTAGTTTTTTTTTTTTTTTTTTACTCAAATTGAAATTCCTCTTCATAATGCATAGTAATGTTATTTGAGTAGTCCCTTTGACATAATATCATGCTCTGTTAAACTAAGGCTTAGCCTTTTATTGAGCTCGACCACACTATTGACTTCTCTAAAAACATTAGGAGTACACTGGTCGGAACAAACCTTAAAATGCCTCAATTCAAATGAATTAGCCCTTGATGAAAACCACCTCAATCACCCATAATTAACTAAAGAGAAAAATAACATTAAGCATCAACGGCCTACAATAGTGAATTTGGGCCCTTCGAATAGGATCCTAAATTACATCAAACATGTAAATAAAGTAAATTCATAATGAGATTGCATCATATATGGAATATAATATAATCAAAGCGGAAAGCCCTCTAATAACATCAATCATGATCAATAAAGTCCAACAAAATCAATCAGCATTTAACAGTTGCAATTTGGTATTTTTGAAACCTTTTTTTTTTCCTCTTCCCCAGATAATGTATTTTGTTGTAGCATCTTCTTCTGTTTCCTAACTTTAGGTTTGAACTTACATTGCAGGTTGCTACTAACACTTTAGAACGTGTTGCACCACTTACACATGCTGTTGGAAATGGACCCCTTAGCCCATTTGGATGGAGGGGAAAAGGAGGGAAAGTGGAGTGGAATCCACTTCCCATGTTCTCCAAATATTTGAATCATGAGTGGATTTAATCTCAGCACCTCCTACATTCAACCTATACATGGTTTGGATGCCCCTTCCACTCAAATTCACACTATTGTCACCCACTCTACTAATTGAGTCTATAAAAAGCCTAACTACAATGGGGAAAATCTCAATGACATTTATGAACTCTAATGATCTTTTTACTGGTAAAAACTCTACCATAAGCACATCTATATTGATGGGTAAAATGTACTCTTTATTAAAATATATTGAGACCAATTTTAGACCATTTGCCACAACATCAAAAGTAGACTCATTTACATTGTAATTCCCAAAGGAGAATGGATAGAAATGGAGCCTAACGAAATAATTCCCTTGAATTCCTTCAAATGTGTAATTCAAACTATTTGTGAAAAACTAAGCAGTTTTGTAGTGAGGTCCAAGGTTTGAACTGCCGCTTAACACAGCAGTGGATGCAGCCATTCTGAGTACAGATTTAGTTCTGCCAATTTTAAAGCAAGTATACCTTTTGTAGGCAGTCACGCTTGCAAATATATATGCATCTTTGTGCAGGAAGCATAAAACTAATGAATTTCAACATTTTAACCAACAATGTCTAGTAACTGACTAACCAATTTTGCTTATGAATCATGGTTCAGGAAAATGGACAGTAACTGCACGGCTGAAATAAAGCTTCTAAGACTATTTGTGAAAACCGAGCAGTTTTGTAGAGAGGTTTAAAGTTTGAACTACCGCTTAATACAACAGTGGATGCAGCAATAGCTTCTCCAGCTTTAACAAAAGTAGAGATTATCACTGACCTCATTAATAATAGACACCCAAAATCACATTGAGTTGCGAGAAATACTTCATTGTTAGTCTACTCAAAAAGCATACACCCAAATCCTATTTTCCCTAGGATGTTGATAAATTATTTGATTAGTTGAAAAATATATGTGTGTAAGGGAATTATATATAACATAAGCAAATTGAAGATGACATGGGAAATTGTGCATATTTAAGATCACTTGTAACATCTGCCATAAAGCAATTAATTCATTGTATTGGCATCCTATATATTCCTTAAGAGATTAAGATGAAATATGAGAGAGTTCCAGTTACCCTTAACAGAACAGACAAATCATGAGAAAAGCTTTACACTATTCGTCAGATATAGCTCCTGAAGCAGTCCAGATGAACAGAGATAGGGAAAAAGAATCTCCACAAAATAGGTCAAAAGACATGTACACAGGGTGTATACAACAGATACCCACAAATTAAACGTGAAAAGTACAACACTTTATTGATTTTCATAAAATATAGCATCAAATTAAAACATATAATCTATGAAGCACGGGTGTGTTTCGGGACTCGGGTGCGGGTGTGGGACTCGGCAATTTTTGAAAAAGGTGGGTGCGGGTGTGGCGGGACTCGGCGATTAAAAAAAAATTTATATAGTGAATTTAATATTTTTATATAAAAAAAATCAAATAAATGGTAGAATTTATTATTAAAAAATAATTATTTATGATTTGTTTTTAATAAAATCAATATTTTTGGTAATTGTAAACAAAAAATCACATTTCAAGAAGGTTCCTTTACTCATTTTTCAATTCCCAAGCCCACCCACATTAAATATTTGACTTTTCCACCTCTTTAATTTATATTCTTTTGTTACGTACATTTATTCTTCTTCCATCTTTTTTTTTTTTTGGTGTCTTCTCATCTTCTTCTTCCTTCTCATTTTTTTTTTCCTCTCACAAGGCCACATGAAGCAGAAGAATGGCAGCCATTGCCCATTTTGTCTTGTTTTGGCGGCTGTTTCGGCCTGTTTCGGTGGCCATTTCAACTGGAATCGGCCGTATCGGTATGTTTCGGTGGCCGTATCAGCCGTATCGGATTCCGTTTTCGTCCGAATCGGCCCGTTTTGGCTCGAATCGGCCCGAATCTGGCCTAGTCGGCGCGAATCGGCTTGAATCTGGCCGAGTCGGCGCGAATCGGCATGAATCCAAAAAAAAAAAGGGGAGAGTCGGCGAGTCGGACGTCGGACTCCGCGTTGGGCTGCATCGGACTCCGGTGCGGCGACCTTGGAGTCGCGTCGGTGCTTTCTAGCATATAATTAAGGTAGTAGGAACCCAAAAAATGATGTCATTAAAGCAAAAATATCCTAAATCTTGCAAGATATTAAAATATTTGGTTGGGTGTACAGACTATAGTGAAAAAAGAAAAAAGAAAAAAGAAAAAAGAAAAAAAGAAAAAAGAAAAAAGAGAAAAGAGAAATAGAAAAGAGAAAATTCTTTGAAAGGTCAACTTTAGTCAAACATATCAATACTTCTTCTCATGAAATCTATTTTCACACTCATTTCTTTTTTATTTTATACTTCATTTTTTAATCCAAAAAAATCCTTTGACTTCTAACTTTTTCATAATGATGTCCCGCTTCTAGTTTATTTTTGGCCTATCTATAGAAGAATTTTAATTACTCTTATATTTCATGAATACAGCATAAATATGGTATGATACAACACAAACACAGTGTAACATGGCATAGATATGACATGGCTATAGCAAGTATATGTTTGGGAGTAATAAACTGAATTCTTACCCAAAAAGAGGGGCTTAATTATATATTAATTAGGACACATTGCACACACCCATGCACTTATTATTATTTTCATAAAATTCTTACTACTGTGAAAAGGGGGGTTTAAATGTAAAAGATAGGATCTTTTGGCTAGAAGAACTTCAATATTCCAAATCTCTATAAATGTCAAACATGGATTATGAGTTATGTTCTTATGGGTTGTTTTGTTATTTATAACTTCAAAAACCAGATATTAGCACACTTTTTTTAAATTAAAAAAAAAATTAACTATGTATCAACAATTAAGGCCAATTGCACAAAAAAGCTTTGAATAAAGGTGTAATATATGCCTTTTGATTTCTCAAGAATAATGCTATAAGAAATTGCAAACGCATCCATATATCAGTAATCCACTTTCTCATATGCTTTGACACCTAATGGTCTTAATTAACTTAATTTTACATCACTAACCCAATGCAAGTTCACCAAAGACCACAAAATATGTATATGAAAATCAATAGTTTTAATACTTTACATAGATCATAACAATAACTTTGAATTCAGAACTGTTTTTTGTCAATAAAACTTGAGCAATTTTTTAGAAACCTACTAATATGAACTCAAGCACAATAAACATAAATATTGTGGTAAACTTATATAATCTCTCAAATTAAACCCTCCAAAATATAATTAAACCACACTCCAAATAACCATCAAACACCAACCATTTGATTTAGTCCTGCAACTTAAAGATCTGATTCCAGCTGCTCTTTGCCCTCAAGATCCAATCTTTCAAAACCCCAATCACTTTTTAGACCAGTTCATCCAATCACTTGAATCTTCATTGCTTATAACCACTAAAACCTTGTCATATTTCTTTTCTTTTAATGTGAGCTAAAAAAAACCACAGAAGAAAGATTTTAGAGAAGGGGAAATTTCAAACAATAAAAAGTAGTCCCTTTCTCATAATAATAATAAAAAATAAATAATACACTATCAATACTTACTTTAGACGGATCAAGCTTGCGGATTGGGTAGAGATGTTCCTTAGTAGACCACTTCTTTGCCAAGTTACCGTCATCTATCAAATATAGATAGGTCAAAAAATAGTTAGCTGACCACCGGGGATTGTTGAACCACTAAGCTGTCCTTAGCAATGGAATTGAACCTGTGGTGACCCACTATGCTTTAACAGATAAACAAAGCCATTCATCAACAACAACAACAACAAAATTTGAATTTTTTATTATTATTGCATCAATACAAAATAAAACCAAGTCTAACCCAAATGCAAACCAAAATCTAACCACCAAACCTTTAAAACAATCCAACCAAAATATCTTGTAAAAACAAATCCAACAAAAATACCCATAAAACAATTAAAACACATGGTTAAAATACCATTTTAACAAAAGGGTCTACCGTTTGGTTTTATTTAATAAGAGTTATTAAATAAAGGAACTACTAAGGTAGTTAGGATGTATGTATGATGAAAAGAAAAGAAAAGAAAACAATTTTTCTCTGCAAGGAGAAGAAGAAGGATTTTTCTTTGAGAATCAATGTAGAAAAAGACTGATTGAGAGACCACACTTCTTGGGCACCATGTGGAATTGGGATGAAGATTAAAGGTATTCTCAAGTCTTGGTTTTGAATTTCACTGCATCAAGGTACGCTTTCTATTATTTGTTCTAGAATTCAAGGTTACATGTTATCTCTCATGAATGAAGTAGATCCATGATTGTTGCTTCCGCTGTGTGTTTTGTATGAGATGCAAAACGAGATACAAAACCAAATTTTCCAACAGAATTTAAGGAACAGCACCTAAGGTATTGTACAAAAGTTTTGTCCATATATATATATATATTGATTGGTTGATTATTATACATGTACACTATATATATATATTATGATAAATGGTAGTATAAAAAAAATTATAAATATAGTTCAAGACATGAAAAATCTATTTATGTGCTATAGCCTGTATGGTAGCCTCAAATGAGAAAACAAATCCCAAATTTTGAATGTACTAAAACTTAAGTGGGAAAGCAATTAATTTGAGTCAAGAAAGGTCATTTGAAAAATAAAATCAAAATCTGTCAGAGATCGGTTGATGGAAAGTGTGTCACAGTCGGTCTATGGCAATTGAAAGGGCATGAATGCAGAGAAATTACCTTTTTTTTTTTTTTTTTGAGGGAGAATTTTTTGTAGCATGGAATTTATTTAAGGTAGCCAAGATGATTATGCAACATTTCAAAAAGTTGGGCCAGGAGGGCCATGCCCCCCTTGGTGTAAATCCGTCCTGGTCTAGGGCAATGACATTAAAAAATTTCTATAATTTTGTTGAGTGCATCTATACGGCAATTATTCTTGGTTCATAACGGGTGCCATCTTACTTCCATTGGAGAGAAATTTATTGGATCCAACTATATTGAGAAGCAACAAAAGCATATAAATAAATACTTTTTAAACTAATCTATGTGTGATTGCACCCATGGTTATTAGTATCCTGATTTGGATCTTAAGGTCCTAAGATTTTACATCCCTAAAACGTGCTGGATCTCACTATGATTGTATTGAAGTGTGATTTATGTGGGATCCAAATCCAAATTTTAGGATTTTATAGGATCTTGATCCCATAGCGATACTAAAGATCCTATGTTATAAAGGAAATTTTAATTTTTGTTGCTTATTTTGGGCCTCCAAATGGAGCCCAAATTAAGGCCTCAAACTAATTAAAAAAATGTAATAAATAGATTAGCTTTGCGGCCCCAACCCAAATTGATAATATATATATATATATATATATAAAGCAAAAAAAAAAAAAAAAAAAAAAAAAAACCCTAACTCACTTTGGTCTTGATGACTGAGTGTGTTTGTGGTGTTGTTTGAAACATTATTATTTGTTTTGTGTTGTTTATGTAAGACATTAGGTATTGTTATTTGCTTTTGAGTTTTTTTATGTGAGACATTATACGTATTGTGGGTGTTGAACTTTGGCTTTTTGACAAAGTTAAGAGCACAACTAATTTATAAAATGGGTTGACAATAATCCACAATGGGAGATTTGAATATGAACAACAAAGAGTTACATAAAAACTACGTAAAAAGGCTTCATTCATCTCAAGGAAAAGTGTTGAAGAGCTTATTACAAGAACCAAGTGTTCTAAGGAGTTCTCTCTCTCTCTCTCCCTCTTTTCTGGATATTTTTCGTGTCCCCTCCGTTTCTCCCTCCTCGTCCCTTATATCTACTCTTCCTTCTTCCCCCATCTGTGCTATCCTTGCCCAGCTAGATCACTTTAAGTCTCATTAGGCTCTTCTTTTCGTATTTTTCATGATGCAGGAGACTTTTAGGGCTCTTTGCATTGTTTAGGCCAGTCATTCGATAATAAATGCGACTATGCTAGGCAAGTGGACTTCATTAATGCGGAGGTGATTGTGGAATCATCAGGAATCTTCAAAAAGCTTCCTCGAATAACTTTGCCTGCCCCAGAACCTTTCCTCAGTACCTCAGATGGTGGCTCACATTGGTAGGCTCGAAAGACGTCTTATCCTTGGATGAGGCCTTGAGAAAAGCCATGTCCTTGGACACACGATGGCTTCTCGCTCTATCTGTATTCCGAGGTTTGACGTTGACCCTTTCGTTGGGGGCTTGTACCCAAAGGCTTGCGTTGGGCTTATCTCCACCCATGGCCCAAGTGACTTAAGACTGTTTGGGCCCTAAACAAAGCCATCCCCCCACATGTATATTTGTGGTGTTAGAACTTAGAACTTAGTATTTGTGAGTTGTAACTTTTGATCTTTGAACTTTGTTTATGTATTTGTAATTTGGTACTTTGCCTTTTATTAGTAATTTGTGTCAAAATTTACTTTTTTCAATGTTGCTTTATTATATATTATAAATTATAATTATAGGTATTTTTTAGTATATATTTTTAAATCGGAAAATAAGATCTTACGATTCTCGTGTTGATCCTATGATCTGATAGATCCTTGAATCCTATCATTGATTCGGTGTAGGATCTCGATCTTGATAACTTTGACTACACCTAAAAAATTGATCGATTACAATAAAAAAACTCAACCTTAACAATTGTATGGCTATTTATTTTTCCACATACTGAATTCAGTGAGATGTGACATGATGTAGCTAATAAATTTTTTATTTTTTATTTTTTTATAAACCGTGAGTGGCTAATAGATGAAACTACAAATGACTCATTTGTTATCGTTGTTTAAACAACAGTTTTCAATATTTAAACAACATTATTCGTATTTTCATACACTTTTTCATCCACACGTATTTTCAAAAAATACAAACAACGTTACTAGAACAACATTACTAAACGGGCCCTAAACTTGCACTTTCTCAATAATACTTTCTTGACTTGCTGAAATTTGTTTTTTTTCTTTGTGGAGGTAGACTCATTAGGGAATTTTTATGCATGATGCAGCTATGATAGCTACTCCTTCCACCGATCAAGAATAAAAAAATTCGACCTTAACAACTATATGACTATTTATTTTTCCACATACTGAATTCAATGAGATGTGGCACGATGTAGCCAATAATTTTTTTTTTCTTTTTATAAATCGTGTGTGGCTAATAGATGAAACTAAAAAAGTCTAAACTTGCACTTTTTCAATAATACTTTCATGACTTGCTGAAATTTGTTTTTTCTTTGTGGAGGTAGGCTCATTAGGAAATTTTTATGCATGAAGCAGCTATGATAGCAACTCCTTCCACCGATCTGGAAATTCTAAATGCCTTGAATTCAATGAAACCATTAAAATCCCGGAGTCTTGATGGCCAATATCAAGGGTTTTTCAACGTTTCTAGATGATTTTGGGAGAATCCGTAAAAGTGGAGGTAAAAAATATTTTTGCTAATATATGCATCCCCTAGTATCTTAATAAAGGGCAAAGTTTAGGTACAATACTTAAATATTGTTCGTTAGGTTCTTTCATAAAATTTAACCATGTGGCTATTTAACTAAAAATATACTTTCATCATACGAGAAAAAAAGCCACATAGCTGAATTTCAAGAGAATAACCTAAAGTACAGTACCTAAGGCACTGTATCTAAGTTTTTTAGTTTTTTTTCCTTAATAAAACCTTGATCTGCCTAATCCCAAAAGTAAATAGCCCAAAAACCATTAACCAATACCACCCTATAAGCCTTTGTAACACGATATATAAAATTGTGTCCAAGATTTTGGTTTTAAGATTAAGGGAAAAGTTAACGGATATTCTAAGGGTATTAGTTTAGGAAATATTTTTAGAAACTTTTTATGAAAAAAGAAAAAAATAACTGATTTTTTTTTAAAGGTTAAACCCCTTTTATCCTCCCTTGTTTCCCCTCTCCAAACAGCTTTCTTTGAGAGCAAAAGAGGAACGGATAATGTTGTGAAAGCACAGCAACTAGTCTACTCCCTTAACAAAAAAAGAGAGAGGCGAGGGGTTTATGATATTTAAAATTGATTTGGAGAAAGCACACCATCGCTTGGAATGGAGTTTTGTGAGAACAGTGTTCACCAATGTAAGCTTTTGTCCCGAGACCATTGAGCTAATTCTGAGTTGTATAACAACGACTTCCACAGTTCCACTTCCCTTCTATTTAATGGTGGAAGATTGGATTCTTTTTTTCCATTAAGGAGCAATCTCTGCCTACATTTTCATTTTGTGCATGGAGTTTCTTGGAGGTCTGATAAAGGAAAAATGTAAGGGGAAAAGAATGGCAATATGGGATAAAGTCAAAGCATCAAAAGATGGGCCATGTTTCTCACAAATGTTCTTTGCCGATGATCTGCTTCTATTTGCTAAAGCAAATGATAAAAATAGCACAACCAAGGTTTTGAAGAGTTCAGTAGTCTAGCAGGGCAATGACATCATTGAAAATTTTTGGCCATTTGAGGAAAAGCATCCTCTCCAGTTGTCAGTGAAATGTGACATGTAATTAGTGGCTTATTAGATAAAAATCACAAAAATAATTTGTTTTTCCTCTAAATAATACGGAGGAAAGCATGATTTTAAAAACCAAATGATCAAAGAATCAAAAAGAGAAGTGGTTCTCGATTATCTGGTCCAACCATTCATGTTGTAAATAATTTAATTAATAAATTCAAAAATTAAATACATATATAATATTAATAAATTATCATATTTAATTATATATATATAAATAGTTAAAACAGTTTTCAACTATTCATGCCTTATACTAAATAAGTATAAAGAATAAATAAACATTACAAAAATGATAATTATTTTATAACAATTTTCTCCTTATGATCCTTTACAATATAATTGAAAATTATGGATTTAATTAGACTCCCCTCAAATAAAATTTAATATGATTTGATAAGTTTTTTTTATTGATACTTATAGTGTAAAATAAATGGTACACAATTAGATACTAGAAACTTATAAAGTTACAATTTAAAACGTAAATATTATTTTATGTTTCTTTTGAAAAAAAAAAAAATAGTATTATCATTAATACTAGAGCCACAACTTTTCTCACAATTTGCTTACGTGGCAAGTTACAATTTGCTTATGTGGCAAGTTGTGAGTGGTGAAGTTATGGACCCACCACTTCTACTCTACCACTCACGACTTACCATGTGAACAAGTTGTGTAAAAAATTGTAGTCCTAGCATTTTCCTAGTATTCCACCCTCCACCATTAATATAAATTCAAAAGTAATAATATTTTATATTTATATATATATACACACACACAAGAGAGTAAAGTCACCAACCCTCTTAAAATAATGAGTAAAGCCACATGGCGAGTTGTGATTAGAGCAAGTGTGTCCACACATGACCCATCATCACACTTACACCAATCACAACTTTCCATGTGGCGAGTTATGGCACAAAGTTGTGCACTTTTCTGTATCTTGAGCATTACTCTAAAATAATACAACATTAATTATCCACCGCTAATCTACCTCTCAAAAGAATAACAACATTAGTGACACAAAAACCACTTTTAGTAAGTCCTCTACTCCTATTATTTTATTTTATGTACTTCTCACAAAAACAATTCAGTTTTAAAGATCCAACTTCTCTCTTTGCATTTTGAAGAGTGGCGGAGCTAGAGATGACTCTCGAGAAATAGAAGAACGTGTAGTTTTTGATGATTTGATCTCTCTCTCTCTCTCTCTCTCTCTCTCTCTCTCTCCCTTTGCCTAAATCGTAGTTGTGGTTGTGCTCCTACTGTTTCAAATCTAAGAAAAATGTAGCATTTTTTGTAGAAAAATTCACTGTTTTAGCCCCTCTTCAAATATCAGCAAAACCGATTTAAGCGGACCAGTTTTTAGGTTTCACGGTTAAACCAGCCATTAACGGTTTTTCTTGCTTTTTCATTAATTTTCGGTTTTGTTAATAATTGGACCGGATTGATGTTCGGTTTTCAGTTGAATCGGTCGGTTTGGTTTGGTTTTTAAAACGATAACAGTAACAACCTGTTACTTAGAATTTGTTGTGAAAATATTGCGACGTAGTATTTCTAGAATAATTTATTAATTTTGGCAGTAACATCAGCCAAATCTCAGCCTAGTTTTTGTATTTTACCTTAAACAAAAAAAAAAAAAAAACCAAACCAAACTAACTTCCTTTTGTTGTTGTCTTCTTTTTGTTTCTAGAAATTCAAAGAGAGAGAGAGAGATTCCTTTCCATTTTCCATTTTTGATGTTGAAAATTGAGTAAAATTTTCCTTTTTAAGCATAGAGAATAGAGAGATGAAGAAGGATAAAGGAGTGACAATAGCTAATTCCCTTTTACCCATGGGTGGATAAAGTGTTTTTTGGGCAAACTACAGGTGGGGAAAGTGTATGGGTAATTTGTAGGCTAGCACAACTGTGGGAAACAATACAATAAGTAAGCACAATTTTGAAACAATGTTGTAAACTAGCATCTCGAGTTTGAAAAGCTCGAGTTCGACGACAAGAATTGAGGCTTTCAAACTCGAGTTCCACTGCTGGCGTGGAACAATTTAGCCACATGGAACTCGAGTTCCATAGAAGTAGATTTGAAGAAGGAGAAGGAGAAAAGGAGAAGAAGAAGAAGAGGAAAAGAAGATCCAGATCAAAAGAAGAAGAAGAAGACGACTTGGAGAAGAAAACTGGATCTGAAGAAGAAGATCTATAGAACGCCGGATCTGTAGAACGCCGAAGAAGAAAAAGATCTGGAGATGGAGAGGCATGTGATGGGAAACGCTAAAGAAGAAGAAAAAAGAGGAATTTGAGCCTACTGTGTAGGAACTCAAGTCTTAAAGACTCGAGTTCTAGGTATCAGCTTGCCATCCCTTGCAAATAGAGTGTTAGAGGCTCGAGTTCTACATTAAACTCGAGTTTTAGAGTCTTGAGATGCTAGTTTGTTAAATAATTTTGTAAACTTGACAACTAATTAAAATGTTTAAAAAATAATGCTAAATGCAAAAAAAATTCATAAAGTGTAATTTTTCCGATTTTTTTAGAGGAGTAATTGAATAATTTGAGAACGGCTAAGTTTGTAACAAATTTTAAGTAGTAAGTTATTACTAGCCCTATCTACTAAATCTTAAGCGAAAAGTTGTTACTTATTTTACAAGTAACAGTCGTTAACAATCAACTACTTAGAAGGTGCGACGTGAAATTCGTATTTCTCGAATAATTTATTAATTTTCGTAGTAACATCAGTCCAAATGTCTAGTTTCTTTCTCAAAAAAAAAATGTCAGCCTAGTTTTTGTATTTTTTACCTTAAAAAAAAAAAACCCAAACCAAACTAACTGACTTTTTGTTGCTGTCTTCTTCTTGTTTCTGGAAATACTCAAAGAACGAAGAGCGAGAGAGAGAGAGTTTCCTTTCCATTTTCCATTTTCCATTTTTGATGTTAAAAATTGAGTAAACTTTTCTTCTTTGAGCTTAGAGATTAGAGAGATGAAGAAGGATAAAGGAGTGGCAGTAGCTAATTCTATGAGCCCTAATAACAGCGGAGAAGACACAGAGAAAGATTCCCTTTTACCCACCATCCGATTCTCTTCCCGTAATGCTTCCTCCAAATACGACTTTGTCAAGGTACTTTCTTTCCCTCTCTGTTTGGTTCCCCAGAAAATTTTTTGGAATTACTAAACATGTTTTAGATTTCTGGGTTTTGTACCTTGTACATAGTACTACTAGTCATGTTCAGATTGTTCATTAACTCAATTGCATGTACAAGTTAACTTATTCGTTTCACTTACATAGTAAATATTATGATTCAAATCTTTTTTAGTCCTTCTCAAATTTATACTAATGATCAATCACTACATTATAGTTGAAATTGTGTAATTTGAGTTAATTAGAAGGGATGGTTTTTGTTTATGAACTTGTAAAAATTAGATTCACCACTTTTTGTGTTGTTAAAAATTATATTTAACTTTTACTAATGGAAATTACTATTTACATTATCATTAAGTTACAGTAATGATTTGATATCTTATGAACTTATTTACGAATGTAAGAATTTAATTTCAAATCTATATAACTATATTTTATGCATGTATCCATCTAAACATTATATATACTTAAATCGAGCCTAATAGTCACAAGCTTGTTTACGAACACTCTGTTATGATTGTGCTTGGCTCATTTAATGGTTGAGCCCGAACTTGGGCTTAAGTTTGGTTCATTTTCTAAATAAATGAACATAAACCAGCTTTTTCTCAAGTCAAGTCCAAGCTGTTTATGAATGGTTCTGATAATTTACGTCTCTAATTATTTGTAGTTGATCTATGCATAATAGAGTTAATAAATTTTATTCTAGCTGTCAACTCACCGCAACCCTGCTCTTTTTTCTGGGCTTGGGATCGACTGTGAACAAAATATAACTAAAATTTGCAGCAAACTCAACCAAGAATATATGTAAATATATATATATATATATATATATATATATATATATATATATTTGGAGTAAAATCAGCAGAACCAAGCATTCGAGGACTATTATTGAGGTTGCACATGCATAACTTAGACTGTTTCTCCAACTGGAACTTACTATGTTCTGTTCTGACATGGATAGAGCCAATCAGTCATATATAGCACATTAACACCCAAAAGTGATCAGATGACAGATAACAGACCAATGGAGCCTTTTGGGTGCCTGGAATAGCATTGGTATCAAATTATCATATTGTACTCAAAACTACACCAGCCTAAAATAGCATGAGTAGAAGTGAAAAATGATATGTACATACATGTTGTAATTATTTGTACTCTAGCTAGGGTTAGTTAATTAGGTTAATGATGTATGTAAAGATGTGTCAGTAGCCATGAGAGCCGTCTTTACAGTGGATTTGTATATTCTTTTTTTGTAAATAATTACTACTATTATTATCTTTAAAAGCTTCATTTGGGTTTTTGGTTATCGTAGGTGAAGGTTTGGTTGGGTGACAATGCAGATCACTACTATGTTCTGTCCAGATTCTTGCTCAGCAGAATGTTAACTGTCACTAAGGTCTGAAATCCATGCCCAGGTCAATGTTTATTTTATATAAGTTGTCAATTTTTTTGTTCCAAAATCCATGATGTTTCTGTTATTAATTTTCTTCTGCTATTTATTTTATTTTTTGATAAGTAATGGATATGGAAATAATTTTGAATGTATCTAGCTCAATACCTGAAGCAATACATGCTATTTATTTGATTTTTTTAGTCTAATTTTGCATTAGTTTATTTGTTTAGCATCCTTTAGAGTTGTTCGAAATCTATACCACATCATGTTGATAGTCAATAAGTTGCAAAACACTTGACCTGCTCACTTCACATCAATTTAATTAAGCGCATGGTAATATTGCCCCTTTTTCTATTGGAATAAGTTTGCTTATCCATGCATTCTGCAATCTGAAATTAAGATAATGAAATAACTGGAATTTCTAGGTTAAGTGTTATGACTTGTTTGTTGCAGATTCCTAATCATGTAGCCATCAAAATTGCTCTTGAACTCAAGAAGTTGCTCATAGACAACAGTCTTCTAGATGTGTATGCCTTCTTTCTTTCTGTCTTTTGTTTTCTTTTTTTTTTTAAATTTTTTTATTTTTTATCCGGATTTAGTTAAAAGTTTAACTTGCACGCTTGTATTATGTTGCAGCTCTCAGTCTGATTTGGAAGCTAATTTGTTCAAGGTATGCCATACATATAACTTAACCAACTCCCTGCATGCAGGATTTATGGTTTCCCTTAGGATATTTGGTTTCCTTATTCTTAGAACCAGTTCATGATCAAACAATGTTGTAGGAGATTCTTCTCTTTATTTTTAATATGTCTAAAAACTAAGGGAGGGGGGGTTTTCTTTGATGAGTTTGTTTTGTAGGTGTATCTCATGTATACATCCCATGTACTTGGGTTGCACCCCTTTGAGTTTCTTTAGGGTGTGTTTGTTTGGAGGTGAAATAGGGGTGGATGGAAAATTTTGGAGAGAAAATGGGAAGGAAAACTTTTTTGGAGTGTGTTTGGTTGGGTGGGGAGGAAAGAAAATAAATGGTGGGCCTCAGGTGTTTTCTCCCCTAGCCTACCAAAAAGTTTTCTCTCTAAAATGGGGAGAAAACTGAAGGGAGAAAATGAGGTTGCTTAATAGACGAAAATGCTCATGAGTAAATTTATACAAACTCACTTTTTAACTGGGATGCACGGACGCGGCTCCAGAGCCATCGCACCCGCGTCCGACGCGGCGGGACACGGCGACGCGGGAGGGACGCCGCTGACCGCGCGTCGGTGCCGCGTCGGGCCGCGTCCTGCCACGTGGATTCCCCGACTCGCGCCGACTTGGCTCCGATTCACGCCGACTCGGCTTTGATTCACGCCGAACCGGGCCGATTCGGCCAGAATCGGGTCGTTTCTGCCGTATCGGATCATATCGGCTGGAGGCCGAAACTGACCGAAATGGATGAAATTGTTTGGTTGTGAATAAAAGATAAAAGCGGCGCACATCGTTTGGTTGAGAATAAGAAGAAGAAATTACTAAGGTGAAGATAAGTGAGAAGGAGATGAAGAAAAGTTTAAAGGGTTGAAATTTTCAGAATCGCCGTTGTCGAACTCTGCAAAATCAGATTCACGTGAAGGCAAAGGGAAACAACAGTGTGATTGTTCATGGGCTTTGCTGGCTTTGTTAATTGTTCATGGGCTTTGGCTTTGTTGATTGTTCATGGGCTTTGGCTTTGTTGATTGTTGGGCTTTGGCTGTACATTTTGCTTTTAACGTGCCACAGTAAAAATATTTTAATAGTAAAAATACTACTAACAGGCCATAGTAATTTTTAAGAATAATTTAATAGTAAAAATATATAAATAATAATTTTTTTAATAATTTTTTAATCGCCGCACCCCGCCGCACCCGCACCCTACTTTTTCAAAAATTGCCGAGTCCCGCACCCGCACCCGCACCCGCACCCGAATCCGGAAACGCACCCGTGCTTCATAGCTTTTTAACAAGGGTATATGCGTAAATTTATACAAACTCACTTTTTCCATCCCTCCACTTTTCCACTTCCAACCAAACAAAAAGGAGGGAAATTAAAATCTTTTCTATCCTCCCACATTTTCATCCTCTCACAATTTTCTATCCTTCCACTTTTCCACCCCTCCAACCAAATGGATCCTTAATGAAATCTCTTATAAAAAAAAAGAGATTTTTCTTAGATAAGAGAAACTTTGGTTTACATGGCTTTATATGATTGTGATGGAGTAAAAATTATCATAAGTACATAAATTTTTTTATTTTACCTAGATATGGGGTCAGTTAGTATGCCAATGAGTTTTAGCTCAAATGGTACTTCCTCCTCTTGTAAAAGCAGTGTGGAGGGTGCGCTCATGGGTTCAAGACCCACTGGGTGTGTGTATCACTTACTAATTAAAAAAAAAGGGTTCTTCTAACAGGACAAGTTTTGCAGCTTATGGAGCGACGGGGTTATGGGGAAGAGTACATTAATCGTTACAAGATGATGACCAGGTAAGCCATTGAAGATAGGTCTGAGTCTTTACCATTTTGCTAGCTGTCTTTTTCAGCGTTCACTTCACATGTAGCTGCATAATGGTAATTCATGATTTATTCTGCTATTCGTATAAAGTGTTCTTCTGATAAGTTTGTAGATAGATTGATGTTTCATTTGGTTTGGTTTTTGGTTGTGTATATTTTTCTCTTGTTAAGCTTCCCTTGTTAGGATATTTTGGAGTTGAATTTAATAAATTGCTATGTGCTATATGAACCTCTTTATGCTGGTTCAGGGTTGAACATGTGCTATGTTATGATTAGAGCTTTGGCTTTTCAAGTAGGCTCTAAGGAATGGGTTGGGAATTTATAGGCTTTGTGCCTGGCCTGATTAGACAGCTCCTCTTTAGAAATTTGACATTTGATAACTTGATAAAGAAATAGCACATTCATGTGAACTCTGTGTACTTGCTTTGCAAATTGGTAAGGGAGCCAGTTAATCCCTTTCTTTTGCATTGCTCAGCTGTTTAGTAGCTGTGACGCTCGGTGTTTTCTCCGTGGAGCATCTGGGTTTTGCCACACTTGTTTAACATGGCAGCATGTGTGTTTAGTGGAAGACATAAGCAACTAGCATGGAATGTGGCGTTGTTATGTTTGATTTGTTGTATTTGGTGGGAGAGAAACAGGTGGTCCTTTGAGGGGGTCGAAAATTCTTCCTTGATCTAAAGGCATCTTTTGCTAAGTCACTTTTTTGCTAGTTTCTCAGAATCATCCTGTTTTCCTCTACCCGGAAATCGTTATCTTACAGATTCTGTCACATTTTTGCTAGTTTCTCACAATCATCCTGTTTTCCTCTACCTGGAAATCGTGATCTTATAGATTCTTTGAAATGTTATCCCTCATGTCGGTTGTACTTCTTGTATGCTTGGATTGTATCTCTAATAATTATTTAAAAAATTTCTTATTAAGTAAAAAATTTAATTGCTATTAATTATTGCATGGTATAGTAATGTTGTGGGTTTTTTTTTGGGGGTGTCACTGCTTTCAGATTTCACCATCAAAGAGTACCATTGGTAATTCTTGTGTGTGGAACTGCCTGTGTCGGGAAGTCTACCATTGCTACTCAACTGGCACAAAGGCTAAATTTGCCGAATGTCCTACAGGTCTTTCCTTATATCTGTAAAGATATTCAATTTCTCTCCTTCTCACTGATTTGATGATTCTTTTATGTGTTGTATACTTATGCCTTTTGAAGTCTGTGTTTTTAATTGTTTCAGACAGATATGGTATATGAATTGCTACGAACAGCAACAGAGTATGTCCCGAATTTATTTATCCCTTCCTTAATCTCATCCTTTTCCAATACTAGAAAGTTTATTGCTTGGAACAATTCGGAACTCCAAACATAAAAAGAATATCAGTACACAAATTTCCTTCTTTCAACTAGGAATGATGTTTGGTGTCCACCATTAATCTGTTACTGAAGCAATAAATCTTGTGAGACAAATTTTCACGACTGTTGATGTGACCTGTTATGATTGGTGCATAATGAAATTGGTGGCCAGTGGTGGGCCCATGGGAAGTGAAGTTCCAATTACAACTTGCCATGCTAGAAAGTTGTGGAAGAGGTTGTAAAATTTTGTGTCTCTAGCATTGCTCTTACTGAAGTTATATAAAAATGAACTTTTTAAAAGTGTTTCTACTGGAATTCCATGGCTGAGGAAGCACTAAGTGATATCTGTGTGGGCTGATGCTTATTAAGACAGTTTTTTTTAGTACATATGTAGTCATTTGCAGTTGGAGGATGAAATGGAAGTAAAAGATGCTCCTATCCTAGGGTGATGTTTACTGATTGTGCCTACATATTGGCGATAAACCATATGCATTTTACTGGGACTATTCTTTGTTAGCAGCTTCTGACAATAAAAATGGGTTTTGGGATACTTATAAAAGGAAGATACTTATATAGAAGAGGATTGATCCTCCCAAGACCCAAAATCTCGTAGTTTCTTCACCTGTTTTAATGGGTGTAGGTTGGAAGTTGTCTGGTTCTGGGTTGATAATGGGTTTTGATTTCCCCTGGTGCATAAAGCAGGGTGTCATCACAGGCAGATGCCTTCTTGGAATTACATGTTACACATATTGACTATATTATCAGTTTTCTGCTGTTGACAATTTTTTTTAATTTTTTTTTTTAATTTTTAATTTTTAAATTTCCAAGTCATTGAGAAGAATAGAGGATGCAATATTTTAGAATTCAGTTGTGCATTTGAATATGCAGGCTATTGGCACAAATATTTCTCCCTTTAATAACCTCTTTTTTTTTTTTTAATTTGAAGTACTGAGCACTAAAGCAAGGGAATTATTTATTTATTTATTTATTTTCTTTTGGTGGACCAAATCAGAATGCTTATTCTCTTTTTATATCTGATTTAGTGCGCCATTGGCATCTACTCCAGTATGGGCCCGGGACTTCAGCTCTTCTGAGGAATTAATCACTGAATTTTGTAGAGAGTGTAGAGTTGTTCGTAAAGGTAGTCTTTTGGTTTAAATTAATGTGATCATTTTTTGGATAAATAATTTAGCTGTTGAGATTTGCCTTTCATAGTTTTTTAATTACCACTATATAATCTGGATTTTATGATTATTTGAGAGCCTCCTATAGAGTTTCTACTATATAGGGAATTACATCATTGTACTAGCGAGTGTCTTGATTATTGATTCATATAGCATTTGCTGGCTAGGTTTGGCTGGTGATTTGAAGAAAGCTATGAAAGATGGAAAACCAATTATAATTGAGGTATGTTTACCGTTTTAATTATGTGGATTGTAGATTACATTTACCCTTCGGTTGTTCATCCTCTTCTTCCTTCATTCATCCCCACTTGCACTGTTGCTATAATTTTTTAAATAGTAATGTCTTTCATGTACTCAAAAAGAATCCATTTATTAAATTCTTTTTGTTTAGCATTAACAGTTTGTTCTAGGATTTGTTGGCACAACGTGGTATAGTAGAATGAAAAGGTGTGAAGGAAAAGGAAAGAAAATGATACCATGGGTTGCTTAACAGACAAACAATATTAATAGGAGTATATGAGTAGTAGTATTGGAAAACAAAGGTGAGATAGATAGTAAAAAAAAAAGTGTCCAAAGCCTCTTCGGAAATCCATTCATGAGTTCGTTACTCCATCCCCTCAAATACTCAAATTTAGGCACAAATTACCACTCTGAACTCACCTGATTCTCTCTATTTCCTATCCTACCTCTTCATCCAGACTCTATCACTGGCCTAATTGTTACCTGAGAGATCCAGAAATTGAGACTGGAGACCAAAGTTCTTGTGTTGTCAAGCAATTTGAAAATTTTAACTGTTTCTCTATAGTCTATACTTCTTGCACATATGCTTCTGATGAGTAATAACTTTCATTGAAAAAGAGGATGATTATAATGCATTCTTAAAACAAATTACAATTGAAGATTCATACAAACAATAAATCATATAGAGAAAGAAAAATATTCCATTTCAAAAAAGTTTCTCGTATGGTACTGTATTATTGAAGGCGAGATTATTCTTTCTTGCCATACTGTCCTCGTAATGCATAAAAGAATGCCCCCTCCCCCCCCCCCTCTCTTCAACCATATCATGATGACCAAATCTACCTCTCTATGAGGCCTCCTACATTGCACTCAAAATAGGTTTAAGGCCAAGGACCACAATTCATGTGCCACCCACAATGTTAAGAGCAGATGATATGCTGCTTCACCATGCCTCATACACATAAAACATCTATTCACAATAACAATTCCTCTCCTCAAGTTATTAATTGTCAATATTTTGCCCAAAGCTGTTGTCCATCTAAAGAATGCCACTATAGTATGTTTAAAGCCATCCACTAATAATTAATGTAGTGCTTTGTAAAATGATTGCACTTCCTCAGTGCAACTGTGCATTTCCCACTGTAGACAAAGTAATTTTGATCAGTGTAACTCCACCCCCCTCCCCCCAACCCCCTAAAGTTTTTTTTTTCCTCAGCTTGCTAATCTTCTCTATATTTTCAGTTACCACATTCCGTATTACTTGTGCCCTCCATGCTGGGAGGCCCAAATGCCTCATTTTTAAATGACCTACCCTGCATCCCAGTCAATCTGCCAATTCATTAACACCTTCAAAGTCTCCTGCTTCTACTCATTGTTTCATGTACATGTAAAGGTTCTGCTGAATTCTTAACATAAAATCAATTTATTTATTTATACAATTGATAAAAGATTTGACAAGGTGACTAGGACCCATTTCTGTGTAGGAAATTTTGATCCTAGCATTTATTAGGGAAGGCTCTTCGTCAGTTTTTGCAAAACAGATGATCTCTTCCAAAATCAATGAAAATGGAAATAAAATCTTAAGGATAATCTGCTAAGTGACCAAGAAGGGCAAGTTGTTGTAAGTTTCTTAGAGAAGAATCAGAAGATGCTAAACTGTATCAGTGTATTGATTATTGTTATGCTTAAGGTTCTTCATCAGCTTAGAAATTGTTTATTATTTCTTTTAATGATTTCACATGAGGGATATGATAAAAAATCGTATTTTTCCTGCGCATGGTGTATTCATTTTATGATTCACTTTTTACATCTATTTATTTATTATCACAATGGTAGGGCATACATATAGATCCTAGCATTTATTTGATGGATGACGAAAGTAAAACACCAGCTAATGTGCCGGAAAAATCAAAAGAGGCTAATCAGGTAGCTGTGACATGCGGTGATGGTACAGAAACAGAAATGGAAAATAATTCTACTAATGTTTGTGGAAGTGACAGTAAAAAGAGCAACTGTCCTGGGCATGTGAGCTCAGAAGAAGGGATATTGGCTGATAACATGAATAAAGTCTCAGATACTCTTGAATCTATCAGCCTAGCAGGAAGTGTCCCTGGTAGCAAAGGTCAATTTACACTCTGGATTCTGCTATCTTGTTAAAAAATTTTAGATCCCTTCTGAGATTGCTGACATGACTATTTGTATCCTTATATAATGAATGAGAAAAGTATTAATAGGAATTTTCAAATTTTTCCAATTGTTTTTGCTTATGCAGGTGAAAGTCTTAAGGATCCAGAGATAAACGGAAATGCTTCTGTTAGGAAGGAGAAGTCTGGTGCTGAACCAATAATTGTACCTATAGTTCTGAAAATGTCTGAATTTGATCATAAGGTATGGGAATGTTTTTATGCACTTTTATGGTTTTCATTATACTATAATGTAACTTCAGCTAGGATTCTTTAAATTAAGAAATGCATAAATATAAAATAAAGCTATATGTGCAGGCATTACTAGAGGAGTGGATCTCGACTCGTACATTTAATGATAAATTTCTAGTCCAGGTACTAATGATGCCAAGTTTATATTGGGATCTATTAACAAGAATGTTCAGCATATAAATCATGTTGTAGTTTATTTAGTAGTAAAGTAATATAGGGTGATTACACTGCATTATTGGGTCCGTGTAGTTTATTTTTCGTTTGTATGGGAAAAGTTCAAGTTGAAAAGAGATGACGCCAAAGTCAATTTGGTTCAGCACGGAGTTTGAGAGAGAGAGAGAGAGAGAGAGAGCAAATGCTAAGTTGTAATAGCATTTGACCTTCTTTGTTGTCTGGGAAAGTTAATCCTAGAAATTGGATTAGGAAACACCCAACAACTTTGTAATTTCTCCACTGGAATATAGGTGCCTTCTAGTAACAATGCAACACATGTTCAAAATAGAGGGTGATTCCCCCCGTTCTTTTTTTCATTTATATTTCTGGCATTTTTTTTTTTTTGGGGGTCAAAATTGTCTGATATAAATATAAATGCCTGTTTTGTCTATATTTTCTGATTATTCGAAATATAGCACTAAATTCTTTCATTCTGACCATGTGAATGCAAAAGAACCTTTGGTTTTGGCTTTCTGGATCCTGTCCATTTCTTATGATTTTATTTCATTTTTACCTTCTATAATATTGTCTTAGTTGTTTATTGAATAAATAAAATATTCTTTGCTTCATTCTGTATATTGCTGATAACAAGATAAGTTTTTCTTCTGACCTTTTATCTTTTTTAAAATTCTTTTCTTGTAAATATTTCACTTTTTGCAGGATAAAGATAAGCTAATGACCAACTTAAAAACCATTCAGGACTATCTTTGCTCATTCAAGTCACAGGTAATACCCACTCATGTCTGTTTCTTTTTTTAGTTAGTAGGATGCAAGCAGGGTTGCTATTGTCTTGCATCTTTAGTAGTAATTAAGAAATCACTTATTTAATTATATTAAGGGACCTTCAGATCAACAGATTTACAATTGTTAAAAAATCGCTTATTTAATTATGAGCACTGTTTGTTATACGTGGGTTCAACCCATGATTTTAAGTTTGAAATCGTGGGTTGAACCCACGTTTTTAGTTATGAAACTTGTGTATACACACGTGACGTGTGTAATAAGTTTTAGCCTTTAATCATATTAAGGGATCTTCACATTAAAAGATTAACAATTGACTGCTTATTTCTACAGCAACTTTATTGATTCAGGTGTGACCGTATAGCTAATATTGAATTTGAGAGAAACAAATAAAGCAAATCATATTTGGGAAAATTTTTTAATTGGGAAGATTGATGAATGTCTATATCATGGATTTCTTTTTTGTTTTATGCATTGATCTTGTAAGTGAGCTAATGCAGGAGCTTTCTTATGCATTGAGTAGAATAACACTAACTCTTTACTAAAAACAATTTATTGGTGTGTACAGTAAGATGTTGACATCAAGTTCGGTCGGGTAACAGTGTAGAGTGAGATTTGTTCTGTTTTGAAGGCATATTCCTGCAAATGATTTGAATTTAAGAGCATTAACTTTGTCAAATTACTGGATTTCAAAGTGTCCACAACTAGTACCTTTGCAGTCCTACTAGTTTTAGGATTTTGTATCATAGTTACATGTGTGAGGAAGCTTCCAATTTTTTTGTATTTAGGAGTTTGAAAATGTTAAACAGTGTTGCCAGCCATCTTCTTTATCATTTTTTCCCTGATTTTGTTTTATTTTCTTGGAATAGGGTTTGACGGTTGCCAATATATCAGCAACAACGTTCCCACAAACATTGGATTGGCTGCACAGTTATCTTCTTCAGGTATGGCGTTTCCAATCAATATATGAGGACATATTTTAGAAATTTGTCTATATATGCTTGTGGTGGGGTGAGGGATTGAAAGTTGGGGTTTGGAGTTAGGGTTCTTGGTTGAGGCTTGTGGTGGGCTTGGGGTTTGAAATAGAGAACAAGCAGGTTGCAGGATTTCCTGGGCAGCAGTAAAATAATAGAGCTTTTATGGCTTATTTGTATGGGTGAGCAAATAACCATGGTACCCAACCCAGCCCACCCGCCCGCCTGGCCCTGATTGACCTGACACATTTCAGCTGGTTCGACTGTAGCTTTGGTTAGCAGTGGATTCTACACTATGAAACCTGACTGGTTAGATGTTGAATATTAAAACTGACTAGCCAATCGCATCTCGTCGTAGGAGGCCAGATCTAAGTTGTGCCATTGGTTGCTACCATTGTGGGAGGCCAAAACACAGTCGTGGAAGTCAGATGTAGGTGCCACCATGACGTGTCTCATGCCTTCTTTTTCCTTGCCATGAGTTGTCATGCTTCCCTTTGCCTCGCCGGTGTTACCTGTGACTAAAAACTTGAAATGGAAGTGCAGTTGGTGAGCCTACCCTACCTGATCTTATCTGCTCAGATGGTGGATTGATGCTCAACTGGAATGAACCCAGAATGACTTATTACTAGTTATTTGGTGGCTATTTGGTAGGGGAAGTGTGCAGGGTTGTAGGGTTTTGATAGGTAAAGTAGAATGGCTCAATTTGAGGTTGTAAAGGAGACTATTGAAGACCCAACCGCTGTGTGTGTTACTTAACCAATAATTTTTTTAAAAAAAAAAAAGAAAGAAAAAAGATGACTCATATACCAAAGTGTTTGAGGTTTGTGCTGGGTAAAAGTAAGTGCACTTTACCAAGAGTTGCTAGTTGTATGACTAGTGAAAAATAATAGCAATTAGGGTCTTCATTAGCAATATTACTGATGGAGTACAAGGAATGCACACTACTCAATGATATTGTATAAGCGCTTGGAGTATAGCGAAATCGGATGTAGTTAGTAGTTTTAGCTTATAGCGAAATCGGATGTAGTTAGTTGTAGGTGGCATTAATGTGATAGTATTGGATCCAATTATGAGTGAATTTAGCTTCTAAATCGACCATAATATTATAGAACTGCCTTTGGCTGTCAAAGAGCATCCTGCATAGGCACAATATGATAGGTATAATAGCTGGAGTAAGTCATTACGATTTTGTCAGTTACCAAAAACCTTTAAATTCAAAGGAGCTGCAAAACTCACAGATCTGTCCTTTGTTGTACAACTAACCATAGTTTGTAAAATAACAACCCAAACTACTCTTCAGAGTACTTATGACCAGACCTTTAAAACCGTACAACTGTTACTTAAATTGGAATTCACTCGTCGGTGGCTTGCATATTGTCTCTTATTTCATGGCTGCGCTGTATCAATATTATAAGATACTGACCTCCTATAGATAGAGTTCTAATATTGCGCGCGTTGATATCTGGGTTCAGTTCCTCTGGATTTTCAGTGGAAAATTAGCTGTGGTAGGAACACAACACCACCTCACAATACTTTATCTGTGCTTGGTGTTCTTTGTTTTTGGACCTGCTAGAATGTTATTCTGATTCCTTATCTGTATATTTCCTTGTTCAGTGTATTGAGCAGGGCATTTCATCGGAGTCCAATGAAGATGGTAGACGACCAACTGAAAATTAGAGCACATGCTGAAGTAAGCCTCAGACTTGTATTAAATGAACCTTAAATAGCCAAAAAAAAAGAACCTTATATAGTTTTGACTTTTATTTTTTTATTTATTTTTGTGTACAGTATGCTTTTCATTTAAAGGAAATAAAAATTTATTGTTTTTGTTCACCTCTTATATTCTTTTTAAGTATTATGACTACCTCCTTTCCATTTTTCTAGTAAAATTTTTATTCTAATTGTATGATGTGCCATGCTTATTGATTGCCCAACTCCTTTTCACTTTCCTATTGCTAAAATTATTGTTGAATTGCATTTGGTGTTCACTGTTTTAGATTAGACGAAAAACGGGTTGCAATTGTTGTCCTGTTTATATATCTATATAATAATATTTAAAAATTGAAGTTTGGTATTTATTGTTGCTACATTCTTGTTAAGGCATATTAGTGTAGCATTTCAATCCACTTCGGTCCACTTTGACCCAGTTGGTTCAGTTTTGTCCAATTCAGTCCAATTGGTCATTTTGGTCCAATTGGTCCATTTCTTCGGTCTATTTGGTGCACTTCAGTTTGTTTAGTCCACTTCGATGATACGTTAGAAGGAGAAGTTTATGTCGAAAGAGGAGCAACTTTATTGACAATTATGTTACATTCTCAGCGTAATGTTAGTAGGTTCTTGATAAAATTACATTTTTTTTATGTTGTTGAAATCTTAATTTTTTTTTCTTTCTAATATAAGTGATGTATTTATTTATATTTGCTTCCTCTTTGGGTCATTCAAGATGTATAAAGGACGAACCTTTTGTAAGGAGTGTTAGAAATATATTCCAACCACATATTGCATTATTCAAATATCTCGCCTTATATAATAATTGAATGTGAAATGCATTTTGTTTCAAATAACAATTTGTTTTTTTGAGAAGAATCAAATATCAAATATGGGTAATTTAATTTAGAAAATCTAATATATTGTATCAACTATATTTATTAAAAATAATCACATCAACTTAAGAAGGATTTTGGATATACACTTATAAGTCTCATCTACTATTTTCATCTTTCAGTTAACAAGAAAATGAATCATCAAATTTTTTCACGCATTACACAGATTTGCAACTAGTTACTATTAAAATCAATTAAAACTGCCCAGAGCACTTCCGTCGCGGACATAGAAACTTGTGTCCAGATCTTTGAAAAATTGAATCGCAGCTTGAAGGGTGTTTAGTTTCCAATCATCCATGCCAACTTTCAAATTCAGGCTTTTGGAATGCTTTTGGAATGCCCATCAATAGAAGACCGCCAATACTACTAATGCATTTTTTTTTTCTTTCTTTTATATTTTCATCTTTTCGTTTCACTAATCATAACTTATCACTTCAACAAGTAATGAAAGAAGTAGTGAAAGAAGTCGAGTCTACAACTTACTAGTAGCATATTTCACAACTCGATAATGTAGACTCTTGATTCTAGGAACTAAGTGGTATTTTAGTAGAAAAAGCTCAAAGTGAGAAAATATTCTCCATATGAAGATTAAAGGAACTGATGGAATGGATTTATTTTTACAATGACATGGTTTGATATAGTTACTTATCCCTGCAGTCCAGAGACTTTGTAACTCTATCCGCCCCTTTTTACATTCAAGTACAATTGAAACCACCAAAATAAGAAAAGAAAAGAAAAAAGAAAAGGAAAAAGAAAAGGTACAACATTGTAGTTCTGGTTAAATATCTTCATCCCACAAATCATGAAGTGTCTTGTATGGGCTTGTTGTTTGGTTAACAAGAAAATCCCCTCTCATGGTCTTGCTCTGCTCCAAATTGTCAATCTCAAGGAAATCTTGGTCATCCAACTTCAAATCAAAGGACCCCATGTTCTCCTTCATCCTATCTTTATTAAAGCTCTTGACAATCACGCTTGATCCTTTCGACATTCCCCATTGTAGAGCAACCTTCATAATTTGAAAGCAAAATTTGAGTCTTTTTACAATCTTTTGCGGATAAAATGTAATAGGATGTGGCACTTTTAGCATGATTTACAACTTGATTTATCGGTGCATGGTATAAAAGGACAATTTTGGAACAATTTCTTCCGTATTGTATCTGTACTTTAGGTATTAAATTCAATCATATGACTGTATAGGTCAATAAGTTATATAGTTGAGTTTAATTGGAAACGTTAAAGTAAAATACCCAAGTTTTATACGTTAAAGTAAAATACCCAAGTTTTATACTTTTCAAATTAAATCTAGGAGAATATTATATTAACAATGAGACTTAGTCTACCTGAGCTGGGGTTGCTTTGTGTTTGAGAGCAATGGATTTGATGATTGGGCTATCTACCACAGCTGTTGATCCCCATGCATTTCCAGGTGCACCTAGTGGTGAGTAGGCACTTACATGAATTTTGTGGTCTGCACAGGTCTCTCTGAGCTTGCTTTGCCTCCACATTGGGTGCATTTCCACCTATTACAAGTAAATTTAATTAGTAGTTAGCTTAGCAACATTGTTTTAAAATATTTTAGCCTTCGTTAGGAGTTGATTAGTCTTAAAAATATATAATTGGTTTGCACACGAGTATTTTACTACCTATAATGCCTATTCTATTATATTGCTAATGTTTGTTAAAAAAAAATAAAAAAAAATTATATTGCTAATGTGACAAAGCTCTTTTGGGTTCTTCCCTCCTGGATTGGAGGCATGATTGAAGGACATATTTGTGTACAAGGCACTCTATTGGATTGACTTTGTTAAGTTAAAAAACATTTTTATTTACTAAATCATTTGACTTATGCAAATTAGTATTATACATATTATATCACTTCTATTTTAATTGTGTAACATTGCTTAGAGTTATATATCGCTTAGAGTTATACTAGGTGTAACTTGAGCCTATCCCATATATATATATATATATATATATAATGTTTCTTATCCTTTCAATTTAAATATAGTATGAATTAGTAGCCAAATAAGAAACATGATTCGTATGGAAATTAAAAAAAGCTTAATTTTCCCTTGGAGAGAGAGAGAGAGAGAGAGAGTTCAATTCAATGAATTTCAAGCTTGAAAAGAAAATCTAAAACTTTTTCTCTGGATTCAAACAATTTAGGTTGTTGACTTCAAGCTTTTTTTTTTTTTTTTTTTTGGCTAGTAAATTATTGACTTTAAATTCAAACCTAACGTCACAATTTAGAGAATACCACTTTATTTTAACATTGGTGCATGTACTTTGGACTAGAAATAGAATTGTCACAGCATTTGACATGAAATAAATATATATCAGTTATTGACAATGGTGATTGATGACCACAATGACAATGACATGAAGACTTCAGTACAAAAATTCTCAACAATTATTAAAAAAAAAAAATATTCTCAACTGATTTGGCTGATCATCAAGTAGAATTCACGTTTGGTATATATATATAAATTTAAATTTAGTGCCCAAACAAACCCAAGATTTCTTTGGCCGAGTCATGCCAGTGACTTTGCACATCAGTATGACTATTTTAGTATACCTGATTGACGGCTGGAGTCACTGAAGCAAAATCTAGCAGTCGTTCGATCTTCTTGCTAGAGAAATTGCTCACACCAATGCACCTACACAACCCCATCTCCATGCACTTCTCCATTCCAGCCCAGGTGGACTCAAGGTCTAGTTTATCAAAGTCCTCTTCTTTTGGAACTGAATCACAAGCCCATGGCTTCAACTTCACTGGCCAGTGCACTAGGTACATGTCCAAATATTCCATTCCCAAGTTCCTGATTTCCAATGCAAACCAAAACAAAAACTAGAATAGTTAGAACTTTTTTTGACAATTTGGATGGGTTGTGTTTTATATTTTCAATCTCATATTACTTTGGTTTTCTAGGCCATAGTTTTTTGGTCCATGGTTTTCTATCATTGTTTTCAATATCCTAGCTAGACCTATAGATATAATAGGCGATCTCATATGATTTGGCTAACATATTAAACAAGCATAAAATCAAGATACGTTGCACACCCACATGCAGTCTTTTTAGTGTTGCTATCTTATAAGCCTTGAATGAGATTTTGGGTATTATCTAATATTGTTCCATTTTTATGAAAAAAAAAAATTAAAGGTGATAAGGTAAGGATTAGGTACAGTTTAGGTGTTGTATGTTTTATTTCACAATTGAATTTAATCATATAATTACATTGATTTGATCAATACAGTATACTATATTTTTAAGAGCTGTACCTACGTTTAACATATATAGCTACTGTATCTAAGATTTGTCTGGTAAAGGGTATTATATATATTTCCTTGAGCTGAGATAGGAAGGTGCTCTTTTAGTACTTTAACATAGTTTGGATTCTGGAACATAAAGGGAGATTTTTGAAGCTAGGCAATAGAATAAACAAAGTAAAGTGGAGAATATCATCAAAGAACTCCTCTAGATTATTTTTTCCTTCACTTTTTGAAAGTGTGGTGTGGATGTTAATGCATGTGCTTAGTGCTTGATGCTTACTGTAGAGTTTGCTTGAGTGCTGAAACAGGATCATGGTGATCACTCCCCCAGAGTTTAGATGTAACAAAAACGTCTTCTCTTTCTATTGTCTTATCAAGAATTGCCTTTCTTAAAGCATTTCCCACTGCTGGCTCGGACCCATATATTTTTGCTGTATCAAAATGCCTGTAACCCAACTGCATATTGCAAAACAACCACAGCAAATTAATAACCCAATACTTAGTTATGGAAGAATGGAAAACAAAATATAATTCAATGAAAATAAAAGAATGAAAAATGATAATCTGTTTCGATAAAGAGCTATTTGTCGTGAAAGAGCATGCTAGGGACACAATAATCTTCACAATCATTTTCATGTGAACTCATCACTAATAGTATTTTAAGTAGCGCTAACCACAACATACTATCTTAACAGTAGTGAAAAAGAGTATGAATAACTGAAAAATTGTTGTGTCCTTAGATTTAATTGTGGTGAAATATCCATTAAAAAAAACTAAAATTAGAAAAAATAAATAAATAAGTAAAGAAGATGTTTTTCTGTTTTATTTTTATGTAATAAACGATTAGTGTGTACGGTTTGTACCTTGAGGGCCATATGAATGGCTAATTCTGTTGTCTCCCTATCATTTTGGGAGGAATAAGTGCCTAGTCCAATGACAGGCATTGCTATTCCACAGTTCAAACGCACCTGATTGTTCCTCATTTCTCTCTCTCTGTCTCTGTGTGTGTGTTTGTGTTTATGTTTGTGTTTTTAGGCCACGCCACAAAATGGTTCTCTAACTCCACCTATATATACAAGAAAAAAGTCAATATTATTAACGGTTTCCTTAGGACACTTCAACCACACAAAATATTTATAAGGGTTAGGAATATTATAATTCTCTGTGAGAGTTGATGAAAGATGTAGAAAGAAAGTTAAAAAACTAAAAAAAAATAATTGAAGTGTACAAATCGAAGTATGGGATCTTCCATGTCTCTAGGGATTTTATCAGCTGGCCCAATCCACCATTTTTAAGCAAGTATCTTAGTAGAGAGCATTCATTCAGAGGAGGTTGTTTTCTATTTATAAAAAATACATGTTATTTAAAGTCAACTTGATATATTATATTCCACTCTCGAGGAAAACATTATAATATAACATGAAATATGTGCTTATTTGCTTATATACTTTCCCCAGTCATTCCCTCCCTTTCTTCAAATTTGAAGACGTGAAGAATAAACTCTCATTTCAGGCTTTGGGTGGTGCAAAATACTTGTTTTTTAATAGGATGGTTGACTCTTAACATTAAAATACCTAAATAAATTAATTTGATATTAAGTATTTGACTTGTAAATTTGTCAAAGAATTTTTTTTCTTTTCTAGTTTTAAGTCAATTCAGTTTTTAAATGTAAATGATTTACTGTTCTACTTTATTTTGCTGCTCTACAAGTTGACTTTAATTTAGAAAGTTAAAGGAAATAAGGAATCATGTTCTTTTGCAAATTATTCAGATGTGCCACACGTCTAGTCTTGTCGATAATGTTACTTGTTAACTTTTTTTTTTTTTTCCTAACAAAAGAAATGAGAATAACCCATTTATTGGTTGTCAACACCATCCAATGAGAATATGAAGTTAGAATGAATGCCAATTCCCTTGTAAGTAGAGAAATACCCGAACTCCTTAAGGGCAAATTACAAAAGTATAAAATAATATGTTAATAACAAGTGAGTTCAAGTTAACTCAACTAATAGATTCTATTATTATTAAATAAGATATTTTGATTTGATTCTCGCCAATATAACAAAAAAAAAAAAAAAAATATATATATTGATATTTGGACTTGATAATAACATAAAGGTTCAAATTAGCTCAACTAATAAAGTCTATTATCATTAAATAAGAGATCTTAATTTGAATCCACCTATATAGTAATAAAAAAATATATTGATATTTTGACTTGATAATAACATGTAAGTTCAAGTTAACTCAACTAATAGAATCTATTGTCATTAAATAAGAGATCTTGATCTGAATTTCACCTATATATATATATATATATTTATTGACTTCATAATAATATGTGAGTTCAAGTTAGCTCAATTAATAGAATTTATTGTCATTAAAAAAGAGATTTTGATATGAATCTCGCCTATGCAACAAGAAAAAATATTAATATTTTGACTTGATAGTAAAGTAATCATTGTGAAGTGGACAACATAACTTTTAAATCCTATTGAATAATATATATATATATATATATATATTTATATATTAAGGCTGATTTTTTCTTTAAAAATGTTTTGTCTTCTATATATATATTTTTTTTCTAAGAGAGTAAAGGAATACGGGTCGAACTCATGACAGGAGAGGGAGGTAAGTGTCATCACACTATAGGCCTATTAAATACCCTCTCTTTATATGTTGAAAAGGGATGAAAACCTATTGTTTTCTTAAAAGAAATATAAAAAATAAAAATCAATCCTTACTTTTACATTGATTTTTAAAGTTTTCATTAATACACATATCTCATTTTAGGTCCAGCTGGAAATTAAGATTGTCCACATAGACCAAATTTTTTTGAGAAACAACTTGACCAAAATTATATAAAACAATGTGTGTAGGATCGTATTTATTTTGGGAAATCACAAATGAAATATAAATAAATAATTAGATTGTGAAATTGTTTGGGTGAGATACAAGTGTTATACTTTACATGGACAAAGGAGATCAATATTCACCATAATACACGTATTTTTTGTTTTGGAGCACCGCCACAACACGTGTCGGGATCTTAAAAATCCTGTCATGTGAAATATGGATTTTCTCATGTTCCTATGATCTTAGGCATATTTTCCCAATGCTCTGTTAACTTATATTATTTTATCTTTTTAATGGTGGATGTTCTCTCTATAGCACTGTTGTGAGCCATGGTTCTTTGTGTCAATGACTCATTCCGTACATCTGGATCTCAATTAATATTTAATAATTATTATGGCTGTCAAAAAGTTGGTCCAAACATTTGCCAAGTACTGCAATTAGCATTGTATGTATTTGAAATTTGGTGCTCAAAACAATTTCCATGTACATACAATGGAAATAGCTAGATCTTATTACACATTCGGCATGTAGTCTGATTGAAATTGTGTTTTGAAAACACGATTTTAATTAAATTTATGAAATTATATTTTCAAAACATGATTTCAAAGGAAGTATGTGTTAATGAGTGTGCAATAATGAGTATATGATATTCATTATTCCAAAAAAAATAAGGGATAACTTGCATGACTCTCTCTCTCTCTCTCTCAAAGAAGAATTTACATGTTTTATGTTTCATCATTTGATCTTGATATATATATATATATATTTTTTGATAGATACTATAATAAACTTGTGACACTTGATTTATGATAATTGATTTTTACCATCAGGCTAATGCATTAATTATTTTTTTTTGATGTAGACAGGATACAAATTTAGGCTTTATATTCAGCAATAAGAGACTTTTCCTCATAAAGAAGACTAGTAAATGCCAAGCCTCAAGCTCTACCCAAGACACAAGATACCCAATACATTAACTAGGTAACTTAAATTTCAACCAAACTACATTTGGGTAAGTTGTAATTTATCCTTTATAAATATATACTTTCCAAAATTACCCATCTATTAAAATTGTGAATATATCATAATTTTGAATTTTGGTAAATGTTATGTTATGAAAGGGGTCGTATAATGATTAGTTCTGGTATTATTATTGGCTGTTTGTGGTGCCTTTGAGAGGACTGATTGAGGGACCTTTAAAATGGTAGAGAAAGATTACACAATAATGTCCCAGTTTGTGAACTATTAGGGTCAATAGGCTTAAACCTCCCTACTGGTTGTTCTATAATTAATGAATCAATTGTACATGTTCTTGATAATTGTTTTTTTACAAGATTCTAATGGACTAGGCAGATTCAATTGAATGCTTGGAAATCTGAAACAAAAGGAGGATTCTCCGTACTAAACATTTGCTACGAATTGTAAAGAAAGTACAAGCTGTTAACGCGGTTCCATTAATGTTCAGCTGGACACAAAATTTACTTGAGCACAAGCAATATCCCATGGAACAAGGAGGATCATCTCAACTTGACAATATTTTTTATGCCAAATCCGAGTTTTCCAATGAATTATGTCAATTAATCTTTGTTTAGGGATCAATGGAAGATTTAATTACAGTATTTTTGAGCTAGTACTTGTTGTAATCTAGTTTCCCCATACTCATGCAAAAGTTAAGGCTTAGGCCAGTACACAACCTCAACAAAAATCTATTTAATCTTTGATTACACTCCTTTATGTAGCCAAGATTCTACACAAAACAAAAACACAATATTTATAAAGAAAGAGAATTATTATGAACCAAAATCCACTAAGCATTATTATGTCTAATCCACGTATTCCATCATTCTCTTAATAAATAATAATTAAAAAAAAAAATCCACAAAGCATTTGATAAAAAAAAAAATAGAGAAATAGAGTGTGTCTATCCACAACTTAACCATTCATGTACACTTCAAATAAGTCACCCCAAAATACGTGTTAACTTCCGAATATATTATAGCCGACCCATGATGGGTTTTCGATCCATGCGGAAAATACGACGTAGGTGTTGGAGATTTACGTGCAGGATGTGTTGGTCAAAGGTAATGAGAAGTAGACTTGAAAAACAATATAATGTTAAATTTTCAATTGAATTGGAATAATAATTAATATTAAGGATATTACAAATTTTAATATTTTCCAAAATTTAATCTAGTCCTCTAATTACTTTTCTTTAATTAAGTTTTCTAATTTTTAAGTTTATTGAATCAGGCCTTTCGTTAATCTCCATAAACAAGCTCCGTTAGGAAGCTTTTAAACTCTATAGCATGGATTTGGCTGTTTAAAGGATCCTAATGGAGTTTTTTTTTTTTTTTTTTTTTTTTTTTTTTTTGGTAATAAAATTTGTAGTAGGTTAAGCATTTCCTTAAAATAATTTATTATGATTAGTTTATAATAAAAAATAAAGTCAATGGTGGACCACTTTCAAAGAACTAACACCATCCCACTCATTAAAATCTCTAAGTCCCCTAATTTTACTTTTCTTCTATTAAGTACTCTTCCAACTTCAAATTTATTCAATTCAGATCTTCTGTTAATTTTCGTAAAGCTTTGTTAGGAAGCTTCTAAACTCTAAAGCATGGATTTGGCTGTTTAAAGGGTCCTAAACAAAGTTTTCTATAATAAAATTTATCGTAGGTTAAGAATTTCTTTAAAATAATTTATTATGATTAGTGTATGATGTTAGGGTCATATGTTATTGTAATTGACTAATTCTTTGACAAAATGCACTTTACTTGTATTTGGGTTGATCTAAGATGGGTTTAGTACTTCAAGAAACATGTTGTTCAAGTCAAGTATTAAAGACATGAAAATTGGTCCAAGAAACAAGTGAAGAAAAGTTGTTCATTGAATCTCGACAGATAGCTCGACAGATACCTGCTATTGAGACTTAATGTAAAGCTCAATAGATAGCTCAACAGCAACTCGATCTATCGAGAACTACGATTTCAGAATTTCTAGATCTGAAATTCGGCCTAATCTTGTGTAATTGTTTAGGGTTTCTTTTCTCACAACCCTAGACATATATAAGGCTTATTTTAGGAGCCGTTACACATGGATACAGAGACCAAGAGACTTATTTTCTCTGTTAGAAGCTACTGTGTTTGTATGCCATAGGGTTTTGTAACCAAGTGCTTTTTGATCTTCATTGTTGATGAAGTGAAGAACTTTGCAGTCAACAACATCTGTTCAAGTTGCTGGAGTTAGTCACGTACTGGGATCTGTACAAAAGGGTTAGTCACAGATTTGAGATTTGTGCATCAAGGGAAAGAAGGCTATTACAAAATCAAGTCCAATTGGGTGTTGTAGCAAAGGTTCAACTGTAGGTTGGTATTTCGGGATAGGCCAGGATAGTTGGTAAGATTCCTTATATTTGTAACCGCTTGATTGTTGATTAGTAGATTTTTGGAAGTGGTGACCTTAAAATCACCCGGTGGGGTTTTTGCCTTACGAGGTTTTCCCTATTTGTCGACAAATCATCGTATCAATTTATTTTCCGCAACATTTATTTTTTTTGGTGATTTGTTGGTGCCTTCACGATTTGCATGCAATTGAACCTAATTAATCAACTTGTGTAATTGAATTAATTAACCGGGTTCAAGCTATCTTAACCTAACAAGTGGTATCAGAGTGGGCACACTTTGATTAGGTTTTAATCTTTGCTGTGTGATCCATTGACCCCTGTTGTTATGGATTGTGGGCAATCCCTAATTATTTCTCCTTTATTTTATGGTACTAACTATGCATATATACTAGAAAGTACGCATGAGAGCCTTTTTATAGTCTTTAGATGAGAAAGTATGGCTTGCAGTTGAAGTAGGTTGGACCAAGCCTGAAGAGCTACCAGCCACGTGGGATGATACGAAGATCAAAGTTGCAAATTTTAATAGTAAAGCACTAAATGCTCTGTTTAGTGCTGTGACCAATGAAGAATTCAAGAAGTTCTCTTCCACTGACAATGTGAAGGAAGCATGGACTGTTCTTCAGAATACCTACGAGGGCATAAAAGCTGTTAAAAACTCCAAGCTCCAAAGGCTCACTACCAGTTTTGAGGAAATAAGAATGGATGAGGACGAGTCTTTTGATGAATTCTATGCCAAGCTCAAGGACATAGTGAATTCAACCTTTAATCTTGGAGAACAGATTTCGGAGCCTAAGGTTGTCAGGAAGATCCTTAGATCTCTTCCGAAAAGATTCCATGTCAAGATCACTGCCATCGAGGAATCAAAGGATCTTAACTTTATTCCTTTGACAGAACTGATTGGGAACTTGCAAACCTATGAACTAGGGTTAGCAAGGGTTGGCAAGGGTAGCAAAGGCAAGAACATAGCCTTGAAGATTAAGAATGATGATAATGATAAGTCGTCCGAAAATAAGGATACCAAGTTAAAATCTTATATCACCAGACAATTCAAGAAGTTTATAAAAAAATGCGAATGTCAAAGCTGGTGATAAGGATCGCAAATAGTCTGCATTCTCTCGATTCAAGTCCTAAAACAAAGGCAAGAAAGAATTCAAGGATGCTAGTTAAGGAAACAGTGTTCTTGCTGGACCAAAGTGCTATGGGTGTCAAGTATTTGGACACATGAAGCAAGAGTATCCCACATATCTCAAATCCATTGGCAAAAGCAAAGCCCTAGTTGCCACCTTGAGTGATACAGAACCAGAATCAGATTTTGATGAAAGTGACCAAGATGGGATAGTGAGTGCTTTCACAGCTACTATTGGTCCTTTGAGGAAGTAGTAAACCTAATTGATGAGGAAGAAGAGCTAATAGAATCAAAGTTTGAGAAGATGGATGATCAGGATGACATCCACATTGCCTACACAAAGTTGTACATGGTCTCTGGAAAGCATGAGAAGCTCTACCAGTTGGCTACGAGAAAGCTCAGTGAAGTGGAGTTAATACGTGAGGAACTCTCCACCAAGGTTGATGAAGCTAATCAGACCATTGGAGCACTGAGGTTTGAGAACAACCTTCTTGTTGAAAAGACTAAGAAACTGGATAATGAACTGTTTCAGGTTAGAGCACAACTAGAAAGGACTTTAAGTGCCAAGCTGGATGAAATGCTAAACGTCTAGAAGTCTGCATCTAACAAAACAAGTCTCGGGTATGATCACTCTCTCTCCTCTTGTAGTACCTCTTCTAATTCTTTAAATAGAGTTATTTTTATTGCACCTGCTAATAATGATAACTCTGAGGTAACTGAACCTAAAACTGAAAAAGTGAGTGAGGACAAAAGTGATAAGGGAAAATCCATTCTAGGAGCACCCCCTAAGGACTAAGGTTGGTAAGAAAGAGACTAAGCAGAATAATCATCACTCCACCAACAAGAAGTCTCAATCAAAGAAACCTCACTTCTGTCACTACTGTGGAGCATCTGGGCACACTCGTCCAAATTGCTATAAGTGGTTAGCCACTCAACAAAGCATTAGTGTGTCATCTTTAGGGAACTAAAATCAACTCCAACTTTCTTTAGCCCCTCTTGGAGAACTTCTTAAGGTGGTCATGCTTCTCTCAAATTTCAATGGTTTCAACTTTTCTCCCTATCCATTTGAACAAAGGTTCATGCAAAAGAAAAGATCCCCATCCATGTCTCCCATCTGGAAGGAAAAAGATTCTTAGTGATTTCTTTTCTTTTTTGATCTCTTTCATGGTTCGTGTTTTGGTTTGAGTCAGTCTAGTTTTGATACTTTGTTTTTTTGTTTTTTTATCTTGTTCTATTTTAAGTTTTATTATAATAAGAAAAAGGGGGAAAATTGGAAAAATACAAAAACAATGTGTGTTTCTGTATATTGGTACTTGTGTACCTTGGATGGCCTCTGAAACAAAGTTTCTCAACTTTGTATCTCTTGTAGCTTAGATAAGCATCTTCATGCACAACTAAGCAATGAGTTTTGTGGCTCTTTTATGTGATTTGTATAATTTGGTTGATCTCTTATCTTTCATATCTTAAATCACTTTTTTTGACGAGAAGGACTAGAAAATTCTAAGAGAAAGACATAAATAACCATCTCACCACTAAAACTTGTCAATCATAAAACATCTGTGTGTAATTCATAAAAGCCGTGCTCGGTAAGGTGTAGCACTTGTACAGCAAAAACAAGATGTTTAGCTTACATAATTGGGTATTTTCTTTTCTCTCTCTTATATGCCTATACATGATATGCTTAAAAGAAAAATATACAAAGAATATGGAAAGCAAAAAAAAAATCAAAATGCTTTTAATATGGTTGCAAGCATGTTTCTAGGAGATGTGAGAGTTATATGATGTACCTCAAAGGTGATGGTCTCTATCAAATAGTTATGATTGTGTGTGATTGTATTTGATCCTCATATATCATTACTTTTCATACAATGATTTACGTATACTTTCTTGCAAAAGTATATGGATACAATGTGATTTGGCCATCACAAGGAATACATGTGGTAGTATATTCTCTCTAAACTGTCTAAACATGTTTTGAAATAAAATTTGTTAGACTTGTTTAGTGTGTTTTTGATCTAGAAATGCTTTGCATCTAGAGTTGAGGTTGTGTTTTTCTATGCTTAACATGTTCTTTGATTGCTTGCTTTGATGTCTATCTTGGTTGCATTCATCTTGTACTGTTTCTCTTCCTTGAAAACTCTTCTTCAGGACTCTCGATAGATAGCTTGATACCTCCTCGATACCTGCTCGACAGCTCCTCGATACATGCCTCTTCTATCGAGTTTTCTAGGTTTTTCTTGATACATCTTGATAGATAGCCCGATTCATCGAGCCAAATTCTTTGGAGTCTCTGTCTACTCGATAAATTCTCGATACCTCCTCGATCTATTGAGACTTTTTGCCGTCGGTACCTCTCGATCTATTGAGCTGCGCTTTCTATATATACATTAGAGGTCCGACCCGGTTTTGAGCATTTTCAAATATCTCGATCTCTTTCACTTCTATCTCGACCCAAACCCTTTCTTTTCACCAAAATCCTTCCTCCCCTCAAGATTTCGGCCAAATCCAAGACTCAATCCCTTGGTATGTGTTCTAAATCTCTCTTTTTCTCTTTCCTCATGCATTTTCATGCATTTTGTGACCTAGGTTTTAGTTTTTGGGAAATTTTGGGGGGTTTTTGAGTTTTTATGAAAATTTTTGGGTTAGGTGTTGTTTTTTTGATCTCACATGTTCATGCATTGCATTCTATGTTCATTATAAAAATGTTTCATGCATTCTAGGATTGTGTGTCTGATTATACCTTGTGAGTGCTGTTAGGTTGGATTGGGTTTCTACCCATGATGCAATTTCTTTAGCACGTAACATGTTCATGCATTGCACGTTGTTTTTCTTCTTTCCTGTGCCTTATCTTCTGCTGTATGTACTCTGTCTTTCTTCTCTCTCTCTCTCTCTCTCTCTCTCTCTCTCTCTCTCTCTCTCGCGTTAAGTCTCCTTATCATGGCACCTAAGAAATCCGTCCCTTCTAAAAACCTGATTCGCCGTGGTTCCTTTTTTTTTTTTTTTTTTTTTTTTTTTTTTTTTTTTTCTGTCCCTTCTGATTCTCTTCAGTTCCTTGATGAGAAGGCACGAGCTGACTTATTTGAGAACTTTTCTAACCAGGCGATTCATTTGGAATGCCAGGTCATTCTGTCTGATTTTCTAGACATTCCTCTACCCGATGTATTTAACTCTTAGGGATGGGCTTCTCTGTGTGAGAAACCCTCGAGGTGTCCCGACGTGTTCATATAGGAGTTTTACTCCAACATGCACACCATTGATACCTCTGTACCTCGATTTTCTACGTTTATCCATGGTACACATATCGTAGTTACCCCGGAGCTCATTTCTGAGGTACTAAGTGTCCTTAGGGTGGATCATCCAGATTACCCTAGTCATGAGTGTCTCTCTTCCATCTCTAGAGATGAGTTAGCCTTACTCTTCTGTGAGAAGGCCATGTTGTGGAGAGGTACCCTAAATTTCTCCACAACTAAGTTTGCTAAGGGTTCACGGATCCTTAATATGGTGATGATCTTTGTACTCACTTTACGGTCTCACTATAACATTATCACCAAGTTTTGTGGTTGCTTCCTTCTTTCTCTCCTAGAAGATCTTTCTATAGATTTTCCTTCACACATGATAGTATCTATATTAGATTGCTATTGAGACATTGCTACACGTGATAAACTCATCTTCCCTTCAGCTATCACACGGATCCTCACACATATGCACGTTACCATTCCTTCTTCTCCTCTTTTTCTGGTCATGGGTGCCATTAATAAGGAGTCTATTTGGAGGAGTGCAGCACAGTTTGCAGCGAAGCGGTCATGTATGGAGCCTACGGATGCAGCCCCTACATCTTAACCCTCTTCCTTATCTGCCCTTTCTTCCTCCTCTAGGGCAGATGTCTCCCTTGCTGACATTATGGACCAGTTTCAGCACATGCGTGTTGATTTTGGTAGTCGTTTTAACCATCTGTTTGATGAGATGTGTCAGATGAACACCAAATTTGGTCGCATCACTCGCCGCCAGTCTCGCCTTGGTGGTTTTGCACCCTTACCTTCACCTGAGCATGCTGAGGAGTCCTCTTTTGGTGGAAATGATGATGACGATGATGCTGATGGCTCTAGCTCTTCTAGTGATGATAACCTCTCAGTGATGCACCCTTTGTCACTCGTGACAAAAAGGGGGAGTAGTTTTGTATATGAGAGTAGTCTTTTTGTTAGGGGGAGAGCTAGCATAGGATATACTAGATAGGGGGAGAGTGTTTTGAGGGATGTAGTGAGGTTTTGATGTATCTTTTCTCACTTCATGTACCATGGTCTTGTGATCACTTTTACATACATTGTATTCTTTGATATATATATATATATATGTGTGTGTGTGTGTGTGTGTGTGTGTGTGTGAGATGTATGTTTTCTTCACCTTTGTCTCACATGTGTTATTTCTTTTCTCTCTTTATACACATGTTTTTTCTTGTATACAACTACGTTTCACACTTGATGCCTTGATCAATCTTGTTTACGTGTTTTAGTTAAGACAGGTTACAAGTTTACCATGCCATGATCTCTCTTCTTGCAAAGTTTTTCAAGAGTTCGTAGTAAGGTTAGACTTATGTATTTTTGTAAGTTATGGGATAGTTGTGTTAGACTTCTCTCATAATTACTTTTGTGGTTTTGTCATGGATTGCCAAAGGGGGAGAATGTTAGGGTCATATGTTATTGTAATTGGCTAATCCTTTGACAAAATGCACTTTTCTTGTAATTGGGTAGATTTAAGATGGGTTTAGTACTTTAAGAAACATGTTGTTCAAGTCAAGTATTAAAGATATGGAGATTGGTCCAAGAAACAAGTGAAGAAAAGCTATTCATTAAGTCTCGACAGATAGCTCGACAGATGCCTGCTATCAAGATTTAATGTAAAGCTCGATAGATAGCTCGACAGTAGCTCGATCTATTGAGAACTACGATTTCAGAATTTCCAGACTTGAAATTTGGCCCAGTCTTGTGTAATTGTTTAGGGTTTCTTTTCTCACAACCCTTATTAGGACATATGTGTTTCACTTGTTTGGAACATATGTCACTATTTTATATAATTGGCTTATCCTTTGACAAAACGCACTTTACTTGTATTTGGGTAGATTTAGGATGTGTTTAAATACTTCAAGAAACCATGTTTCAAGATCAAGTGTTGAAGCCTTTAAGTCTGTTCAAGAAAACAAGCTGAAAGTGCAAAAACATTAAAGCTCGACAGCTAGCTCGATAGCTATAATGTGTTGAGGTTTAAGAAGCTATTTCTGCCCGTGTGCTCGACAGCTATCTCGACAGATGCTCGACACCTCCTATCTGTCGAGGTTTAAGAAAACAGCAATCTAATCTGTTTTTCTTGGGATCCGTGATTATGTGTTTGTGCCTTCTTTTCTCCTAACCCTAAACATATAAAAAGATTGTTTTAAGGGCCGTCAAAGAGTTCACAAGTTGCACAAGCATTGAGCAAACCTTGTTCAAGCAAATTGTGATCGGAGACAAAGTTCTTGCCCTAGTTCATCTCTTTCTCTTGAAGAAGTTGCTGTGTCTTTGCACCGTAGGGTTTTGTGACCAAGCATCTTCTTGATCTTCATCGTTGGGATGAATTGAAGAACTTTGCAGCCAATAACCTTCTTAGTTGGTGATTGAAGTCGCGTACTGGGATCCGCGCATTGGTTAGTCACGTACTTGGGAGCCGTGCATAAAAAGGGGGAACTGTCACTACAGAACAAGTCCAATTGGCTATTGGGGTAAGGGTTCAACTGTAGGTTGGTAAGGTACTTGGGATTCCTTTACTTGTAACCGCTTTTTGTGATAATAGTGGAGTTTCGGGAGTGGTGACCTGAAAATCACCCGGTGGGGTTTTTGCCGTTAGGTTTTCCCCATTTGTAAACAAATCACCGTGTTATTTATTTTCCGCTGCATAATTAGTTTATTGGTAATTTGTTTGTGCTACCATGCATTTTGCATGATAAATTGATTAATTAATAACTTGGCTAATTAATTAATTAATTTCAATCACAAGGGGTCGATCCGTTTGTAGCCTATCAAGTGGTATCAGAGCAGGCACACTCTGATTAGGTTTTAATCTTTGCTGTGTTGATCCATTGAACCCTGTTTGTCATGGATAGAGGACAGTCGTTAATTATACCTCCTTTATTTGATGGCACTAACTATGCATACTGGAAAGTACGCATGAGAGCTTTCTTGTAGTCTCTAGATGAGAAGGTGTGGCAAGCTGTGGAGATAGGCTGGACTAAGCCTACAGAAGCGCCGGCTGATTGGGATGATGCGAAGATCAAGGCGGCAGACCTCAACAGCAGGGCATTGAATGCTTTATTCAGTGCAGTCACAAATGAAGAGTTCAAGAAGATATCCTCTACTGAAACTGCTAAAGAGGCATGAACCATTCTCCAGACAACATATGAGGGTACAAAGGCTGTCAAGGATTCAAAGCTTCAGAGGCTCACTACAAGCTTTGAAGAAATAAAGATGGAGGAGGATGTGTCATTCGATGAGTTCTATGTCAAGTTGAAGGACATAGTGAACTCTGCGTTCAATCTTGGGAAAACCATTCCTGAACCAAAGATTGTGAGAAAGGTGCTTAGATCTTTGCTTGAGAGATTCCATGCCAAGATTACGGCGATCGAGGAATCAAAGGACATTGACAAGATTCCTTTGATAGAGATGGTTGGTAATCTACAGACTTACGAGTTAGGGTTAACAAGGATTGGTAAGTCAGGCAAGAGCAAGAGCATGGCGCTGAAGGCCAAGAACAGTGACACAGATGAGTCTTTAGACGTTGAAGATTCTAAGATGAAGTCCTACACCACCAGGCAGTTCAAGAAGTTTATGAAGAAAGCCAATGGAAAGGGCTTCGACAAGGATCGTAGGCAATCCAGTTCTTCTCAGTTCAAGAGCCAAGATAAAGGGAAGAAGGATGCAAGGGATGGCGGTCAGTACACTGTTCCCGCAGGACCAAAGTGCTTTGGGTGTTAAGGTTTCGGTCACATGAAAAATGAGTGTCCTACATATCTCAAGAGCATTGGGAAGAGCAAGGCACTTGCTGCTACTTTGAGCGACATCGAGCCTGAGGATGATTCTGACAATGAGGATGACAGAATCTTGAATGCCTTCACTGCCACTGTCAATCCTACTGAAGGGATTGTTGAAGATGTGGATGAAGAAGAAGAATTGGTGGATTCTAAGTTTGAGAAGATGAATGATCAAGATGATATCCATATAGCCTATGAGAAATTGTACAAACTATTTGAGAAGCATGAGAAACTTTATAGGCTGGCTACCAAGAAGCTCAGTGATGTGAAACTTGATCGTGAAGAGCTTTCCACAAAATTTGATGAGGCTAATCAGATTATTGGAGCACTAAGATTCGAGAACAATTTCTTGACTGAGAAAACCAAGAAGCTTGAAGCGGAGTTGTTTCAAGTCAGAGCTCAATTGGAGAGGACTTCAAGTGCAAAGCTTAATGAGATGCTCAATCTTCAGAAATCTGCTTCTGATCGAACAGGTTTAGGGTATGGTCTTTCTTCCTCTAATATTGCTTCTACTAGTTCTACTGTTTTTGTTTCTCCTGCTAATAATGTTGAAATTGAAAACAATGATGTTAAAACTGTTTTAGCTAGTGAGAACTTAGACAAGAATAAATCTATCTTAGGAGCACCCCCTAAGCAAAACAAGAAGGAAGCTAAGAACCCTAGGACTAAAAAGGCTAACTCTTAAAAGCCTAAACAGAAGAAGCAGCATCTCTGTCATCATTGTGGAGTTGCCGGTCATACTCGACCAAATTGCTATAAGTGGCTAGCCACTCAACAGAACAACGACATGATAGCATCTGGAATCCAGAATCAGTTTCAATCCTCTCTTGCTCCTCTTGGAGATCTTCTCAAAGCCCTCATATTCCTTTCGAACTTGAACGGTTTCAATTCTTCCCCTTCACCGCCGGTTCAAGGGTTTAATCAAAGGAAAGGTTCTTCCAAGGTGTGGAAGGAAAAGGGCTCCAAGTGATTCTATCACTTTCTTCTCTCTCTTCTTGTTTTTGTTTGCATTACTTGTGTGTTTTGTTTTACTGTTTAGAGTCAGTCTAGTTTTTATGCTTTGCTTAACTTGTTTTTGTTTGGTTATTTTTCAGTTTTGCTTTGTTTTGTTTTTCATATAAAAATAAAAAATAAAAAAATTTGAAAAATCAGAAAAATACAAAAACAGTGTGTGTTTTGTGTACATTGGTACTTGTGTACCTTGGATGGCCATTGAAACAAAGTTTTCTAAACTTAGTATCTCTTGTAGCTTAGATAAGCATCTCTATGCACAACTAAGCAAGTGAGTTTTGTGGATCTTGTTTGTGATGAGTAAGATTAAGTTGTCTCTTGTACTTAACACTCGTATCACTCTTTTTGATGGGAAGGATTAGAAAATCCTAAGAGAAAGGCATAAATAACCATCTCACCACTGTTGCCCGCCAATCATGAATGACATTTGTGTGCTTTGGCATAGCAAAATTGGAATGTCAAATGCTTAACATAATTGGGTATTTCTTTTCTATCTCTTATATGCCCATGCATGATTTGCTTAAAAAGAAAATATGCAAAGAAAAAAAAAATCAAAAGCAAAAAGATCAAAAATGCTTTTAAATATGATTGTAAGCGTGTATTCTAGGAGATGTGGGAGTTATAGGATGTACCTTGAAGGTGATAATCCCCATTAAACAGTTATGATTGTGTGTGAGTTAAAGTGATTTTCTCATATCTCAAATTGTCATAACATGTTGACACATTTGCAATCTTGCGATGTTTTTCACACACAACACGCAATATTCTTTGCTACTCTTGATACATGTGCAGGTACAATGTGATTTGGCCATCACAAGGGTTACATGTGTTAATGTATGCTCACTAAACTGTCTTAACTTGTTTTTGAAATATAAAATCGGTTAAACTTGTTTAGTGCGTGTGTGTGTTTTTGAAGATCCATGTGCTTAAAATTTTTGTTGAGAGATGATTTTGAGGGCTTAATATGTTGTTTGGATCTTTGGTTGAGTTGCATGCTTGATTGCATTCATATCTGTGTTTTTCTCTCATCGAAAAAAACTGTTTTGAAAAGCTGGCTCGACACCTGCTCGATACCTCCTCGATAGCTGGCTATCTGTCGAGCTTCCTTAGCTTTTTCTTATCGCAATCTCGCTAGCACCTTGACACCTGGTGGATCGATCGAGAAAGTTTCTGACCCCTCGATAGCTTCTCGACACCTGGTGGATCGATCGAGCTTCTGTTCTTGTTCTTGGTGTTTCTTCCTCGACACCTTTTCGATACCTGAAATTGTCGACGGCCATTTCCTCGATACCTTCCTCGACAGATATTTCGATACCTCTTGACAACTTCATTTGTCGAGATTTACTGAGGACCTATATATTTGTTCTTCGCGATTCGCTCCTCATTTTTCTCAATCTCTCTCTCGACAGAAGCATCTCCTCACCTCCCAAACAATCTCATCTCACTCCTATCTTGATCCTCAAGGTTTCTTCAAGCTTCTTCAAGTTTTTCTTCGCTTGGTAAGCTTCTAATCTCTTCCATATTCATGCATTTCATGTTTTGAAACCTAGGTTTTGGGGTTTTTGAAAAATTTTGGGGTTTTTAAAATTTGATGAGTTATTGTTGAATTTGTGGATTGAGTTTTCACTTAAATGAGTTTAAAATCTCATGCATTGCATCACATTAGCAATATAATAGTATTGTCATGCATTTAGATGTGTGCAAACTGTTTGTGTGTTGATAGGTTTGGATTGGGCTGAGCTCATGATGCAATTTCTTTTGCATGTCACATATTCATGCATTTCCCATGCATACATACTTCTTTTCACATATTCTTACAATTGTGAACTGTTTTGGGACTTTTCTGATTCTCTTTCTCTCTCCCTCTACTGTTGGTTACGTTAGTAGTGTCTATGGCACCGAAACATAAATCCGCTTCGTCCCGGAACCCTCTTCGTTCCAGGGCATCCTCTTCATCTTCTGATTTTGCCCCCTATCTCTTCGGTTTCGTGATGATGATGCTCACAAGGAATTCTCAGAGAACTTTTCTAGACGAGGTGTTCATTCGGAACGCCAAGTCATTCTGTTAGACTTTGCCGACACTGACCTTCCCGATGTCATTCACAGTCGGGAATGAGAGTCTCTTTGTGTCGAGCCCATCACTTGTCCTCTCGTGCTTATTCAGGAGTTCTACTCCAACATGCACGGGATTGACCGTTCTGTCCCTCACTTTATCACTCGTGTTAGGGGTGTTAGCATTCCTGTCACACCGCAGCTTGTTGCGGATGTGCTTTGAGTTCCTAGGATAGCGTTTCCTAACTATCCTAGTTGTGATCGTCTGCGGATTGTGTCCAAGGATGAGCTCATGGCTGTTTTCTGTGAGCGTCCCTCAGATTGGGGTGGCCGCCAGTTCACATCCTGTAAGGGCTTTGCAAAAGGTCCTAGGTTTTTGAACATGGTGATGACTTTTGTACTCCATCCACTCTTTCACTACAACTCCATCACAGAGCCTCATGCTCGATTTTTGTTGTCTCTTCTTGAGCATCTGACTATAGATTTCCCTTCGCATTTCATTCTTTCTATTATAGATGTTCATCTAGATTCGGCGTCCCGTGATAAGCTCATCTTTCCTTCCGCTATCACGAGGATCTTACGCCATTTTTCTGTTCATTTTCCCTCTTCCGACCATTTTTCTTTCATGTGTGCTATAGACTACGCTACCGTAAAATGTAGTGAGGCGCATTTTAGGTCGCGACAGACGGATTCAGCAGCTCCTCCCTCCCGTCCTGCTCCATCCAGATCTGCTCCTTCCACACCTGCTCCCTCCTTTTCTACGAGCGATGTAACTTTAGGGGACATCATGGCGCAGCTGAAGCGTATGGATGCTCGCCTTGATTCACTTTCTACGGAATTGTATCAGGTGAACGTTCGTGTCGGTCGTATTGCACGGCGACAGGTGACCATGGGTGGTTTGGCTTCTGAGGCTTCTCTTCCACCACCTCCTCCCGTGGCCTCTGATTCTGAGGATGATGATGGTGATGACGATGATGCTTCAGATGATGATGATGGAGATGCTAGCTCTACCAATGAGATGTCTACTTGACACTCTTACCCTTTGTCACTCGTGACAAAAAGGGGGAGTAGTTTTGAATATGAGAGTAGTTATTCTTAGGGGGAGAGTTAGTATAGGATCATTTTGTTAGGGGGAGTGTTGATATGTTTTGAGGGATGTAGTGATAATTTTATGTATCTTTTTCTTTTCTCTTATTTAGATACATTGTTCTTGTACATTGGGTCTTGTGACCACTTTTATGACATACATTGTATTTATTCTTATCTATATGTTGATGTATGTTGTTTCTTTCACCTACCTCTTACATGTGTTGTTTCTTTTCTTTCTTTATACACATGCTTCTTATATCTTGTATGCAATCTATTATTTCTGCTTCACACTAAGATGCCTTGATGAGTTTTGTTTAAAGTGTTTCAGAAATACAGGTTGTCAAAGTTTACTTGCCATAAACTCTCTTCTTGCAAAGTTTTTCAAGAGTTTGTGTTAGGATAGATTTTATTGTATTCAACAAGTAAATATGAGTTGAGTGATTTATGACTTCTCTCATATGTTCATTTGTTTGTTGTGGTTTTGTCACGGATTGCCAAAGGGGGAGATTGTTAGGACATATGTGTTTCACTTGTTAGGAACATGTGTCACTATTTTATGTAATTGACCTATCCTTTGACAAAACACACTTTACTTGTATTTGGGTAGATTTAGAATATGTTTAAATACTTCAAGAAACCATGTTTCAAGATCAAGTGTTGAAGCCTTCAAGTCTGTTCAAGAAAACAAGCTGAAAGTGCAAAAACATTAAATCTCGACAGCTAGCTCAATAGCTATAATGTGTCGAGGTTTAAGAAGCTATTTCTGCCCGTGTGCTCGACAGCTATCTCGACAGATTCTCGACACCTCCTATCTGTTGAGGTTTAAGAAAACAACAATCTGATATGTTTTTCTTGGGATCCATGATTATGTGTTTGGGCCTTCTTTTCTCCTAACCCTAAACATATAAAAGGATTGTTTTAAGGGCCGTCAAAGAGTTCACAAGTTGCACAAGTATTGAGCAAACCTTGTTCAAGCAAATTGTGACCGGAGACAAAGTTCTTGCCCTAGTTCATCTCTTTCTCTTGAAGAAGTTGCTGTGTATTTGCACCGTAGGGTTTTGTGACCAAGCATCTTCTTGATCTTCATCGTTGGGATGAATTGAAGAACTTTGCAGCCAACAACCTTCTTAGTTGGTGATTGAAGTCGCGTACTGGGATCCACGCATTGGTTAGTCACGTACTTGGGAGCCGTGCATAAAAAGGGGGAACTGTCACTACAGAACAAGTCTAATTGGGTATTGGGGTAAGGGTTCAACTGTAGGTTGGTAAGGTACTTGAGATTCCTTTACTTGTAACCGCTTGTTGTGATAATAGTGGAGTTTCGGGAGTGGTGACCTGAAAATCACCCGGTGGGGTTTTTGCCATTAGGTTTTCCCCATTCATAAACAAATCACTGTGTTATTTATTTTCCGCTGCATAATTAGTTTATTGGTGATTTGTTTGTACTACCACGCATTTTGCATGATAAATTGATTAATTAATAACTTGGCTAATTAATTAATTAATTTCAATCATAAGGGGTCAATCTGTTTGTGGCCTATCAACCCTAGACATATATAAGGCTTATTTTAAGAGCCATCACACACGGATACAGAGACCAAAAGACTTATTTTCTCTGTGAGAAGCTACTGTGTTTATATGCCATAAGGTTTTGTAACTAAGTGCTTCCTGATCTTCATTGTTAATGAAGTGAAAATTTTTGCAGCCAACAACATCTATTCAACTTGCTGGAGTTATTCACGTACTGAGATCCGTGTAAAAGGGTTAGTCACAGATTGGAGATTTGTGCATCAAGGGAAAAAGGCTACTACAAAATCAAGTCCAATTGGGTATTGGAGCAAAGGTTCAACTGTAGGTTGGTATTTCGGGATAGGCTAGGGTAGTTGGTAAGATTCCTTATACTTGTAATTACTTGATTGTTGATTAGTGGATTCTTGGGAGTGGTGACCTTAAAATCACCAAGTGGGGTTTTTGCCTTACGAGGTTTTTCCCATTTGTTAACAAATCACCGTGTCAATTTATTTTTCACTGCATTTTTTTTTTTTGGTGATTTGTTGGTGCCTTCATAATTTGCATGCAATTGAACCTAATTAATTAACTTGGGTAATTGAATTAATTAACCAAGGTCAAGCTATATTAACCCAACATATGATAAAAAAATAAAGTCAATGGTAGACCTCTTTCAAAGAACTAACACCATCCCACACATTAAAAACTTTATGTGGCTAAGTTAATATCGGTTTGGCAACCAGTTTTTATTATTATTTTTCAAAGTTTTTTTTTTAAAAAAAATATTTTTTTAAATATATGCAGTTCTATAATTTTCACATTTTCTAATTACAAATTCACTTTAACCAACTTTTAACTAATAATCTTTTAGAAAAACGTTATATTCAAACTCACATTCAACAGTGGAGCCTCATGTACATGTAGACCAGCCAAACTTTTTTAAAATTCATTTATTTCCCCATATGGTATAACATCTTTACAAGTATAGCCTTTACAAAAATACTACTTGGCCCCCTTAAAACTTTTTAACGTTTAAAGTTTAAACACTAGTGTTAGTTATAATCCTCCCAAAATATACTTTTTAATGTTTAAACACTAGTGTTAGCACCCGCCTCATATCATCTGTCATCTTTGCAAATCCTTTTATGGCCTCAAATGAGCCCCTTTCGATTGGTTGAGCATTAACATTGGTGGTATTAAATTGCCATATTGCCAAATTTAACAACCAATATAAGAAAAATATGGCTGCATAAGTGGAGCTAAAGGTATAATTTTTTGCTTTTGAGCTACCGTGTACAACCATCTTTGACTGTGCATTGTTGCTTAAATGTTATACTTAAAAAATATGTTTTATTTGTCCTCTTATTATTATAATGATTATTTCCCTCTGGTTGTAGTTGTTGTTTATTGTAATGAATATATTATCTTATTGTGTTGTTTATAATATTTTAATTTGTTGAATGCTAAATTAAAACCATTTATGTTGGGTGTTTTGTAGTGTCTTACCAAAATTTAGTGCTACAATTTCATAGCTCAACCTCTCCTCTAGTCCTAATGACTTAACCTGCTTTCTCCATCTCGCAGCTAAGGGTGTTACTCCTTTACTATTATATGTTGATGGCATCATTATTAATGGAGTTGATCTTGTACGAATTGAGGAACTTAAATGATCACTCAGCCACCACTTCAACATTAAAGATCAAGGCACTCTTAGCGACTTTTTTGGTCTTGAGATCACCTATTCTGATGACGACTATCATCTCTCTTAACAAAAATATGTCTATGATCTCATCTTTTGTGAGTCTCATTGATTGCAAGCTTGTGACTGTTAGGATTAGTGCCCTTAAATCCTATTGTATGATGCTATGTATGATATTATGTATGACATTATGTATGACTTAATATTGTGTTTAATAAAGTTGTTTTATTTTTATCTAAAATAATGGTAACATGAATATTCAGACATTATCATATAGTCCATGAGATGCATAGTATGTGATTTATGTGAAAAGTCACAAAAGATATAAATCACAAGTTCTTTGTAAACTCAGAATTGTAGTTTGTAGTCGGTGATGAAATTGGGCGTTTCATCTGCGAAGACTATAACATATCAACTAAGATGATTTGTCTTGATCATGGAAGTGGAGACTTCTAGTTGATATGTTGATATGTTTTAAGAGTTAAGACATATTGAACTGGACCGCTGTGAAATTTATTATTCTCCTAACGACTGTCAAATGAATAATAAATCTCACGACTTCTATTCACATGAACTCTTAATCTTGAGAGAATAATGGACCTGATCATGAAGTGTAAGTTGCTTTGATATATCAGGAGTGAGATCTAAAGTAACGGTCAAAACCTCAGTATGTTGGGCAGCCACATTTAGTGTTGATGGAACATATATTCTCAAGATGGAATTCATAGTCTCTTAACGGAGATACAAAATATTCACTTGAGATAAGTTTAATGAGTTTTCTCTCTCTCTCTCTCTCTCTCTCTCTCTCTCTCTCTCTCTCTATATATATATATATATATATAGGGTTAGGGGTCCAATCCGAGGACATTAATTAGTCCAAGGATAGGTAAACACCTTCCTAAGAATCCGTGTTGGTGAGTAAAGAGGAGAGATCTGATCATAACCATTCGAGAAGGCTGTCCGAGGAGGAGTACTTCCTCGGCTGAGCAAAGCCGAGGTCAGAAGGTGTGGTCTGACACCAGAAGCAACGTTCTGGACGATTCTACTGATGAGGATAAGTATCCAAAAAGAACAGGACAGAGGGAAGCCATGAAATATCTCAAGGGAAAGCTGCTACCACCGCATTAAATGCTCTGCAGCTAACTTTTTGGCTGCATTAATGTGGAGAAAACCCCTGAATAGTACTGTCTTGGCTGCCCCAACTCACAAAGGGCCTGAGAGGGTGTCTGATGAGACAAGCACTCAAGTAGTGGCTTGAATGATCAACAAGTGTAGGGCCAAGATCGTTTAAGGGGAACTATATAATGTAAGAGACCCTCCACGGATAAGGGATCGGAAAATTAAGAGAGAAACACTGTAGTAATCAAAACTGTATTTGTAACCAACTTCGAGCAATATATACAAGAACTGATCTCCTTGGACTGTGCCGATGACGATTTTCCTTAGTTAAATCCAGTCTATTTTTGCTTTATTGTCTACTAAATCCATTGCAACCGTGACCCAACTCATTAGAATCTAGTTTTCCAACCCACTATCTACAAATTCATTGTACTGGACTCTTTGGGCCTGAATCCTTTTACAATTTGGGCTTAGGACTCAAATCTGGTCCTTACAATTGATTATATATTTTGTTGTTTTATTATGTTTGGACTCAAAAATTAATTTCTTAGTTAATTAGACATGAAAGCCCAATTTCTTATATATTTTCTAAACAATCAAACTAACATTATAAAATAAAAAAATCAATTGACAATCCGTAACAATTCTTTTAATTGGATTAAAATTAAGGAAATCAACTTAAACAAATACACAAAATATATTCAATCTGATGGGGAAAAAAAAAGTAGAGTAAACAAATATGTACTTGTAAGGTTGTAGGTAGAAGAAGAGAATAATAGAGGTTGTAGGTAGAAGAATAGCATAAAAGAACCATATGATGCGTACAACTTCTAAGCCTAACTTTTATTATATACTAGCTGAATTCCCGCACGATGTGCAGTACAACTTATTATTAGTTTTCTCCAATATTTCAATAATTTTATATAAAGAATATTGTAGCTTAACTGGTTGGCACTCAATTTCCAATAGAGACATTTATAATTTAGATCCCTTAACTATTGATGTGTAAAAAAAAAAATTCAATAAATTTCATTGTAAAAATTATAATTTTTAGTTATTTTATAGACAAAATAGAAAGACACTAAGAGTAGTGTAGTGATTTGATCACACTATATATATGTGTTCACTAATTGAAAATTACATGATATAATGGTTAATATAGATAAGCATGATTCATGCCTACTAAAAAAATGCATATATACTTTTTTTTTTTTTTGTAACATTCTTGATTGTGTGTTACTAATTTTCCCCCTTTTTGTTGGGCATTGCATCAATTGTTGCATAATATAGTGTTTCAATTGTTTCTCACATTAAAAAAAAAAAAAAAATTTGTTTCTCATATGATTTTAAGAAAAAATGATACTCCCTCCGTTCCAGTTTGTTTGTCCTTTATTCTATTTTGGGATGTTCCATAATATTGTCCAGTTTCTAAAAATAAAAGTCATTAATGTACTAAAGTTCCTATTATACCCCTACTTTATTTTCAAAATTATTTGAAAAGAAAACTAACAAATATTTAAAAAATAAATCTAATTGGGACACCTTTTTAGTTGCCTCCTTAAGAATAACTCTTAAAAAAAAAATTGATAAATTTATTTAAGGATAGTTTTGGAAACACAAGATAATAAATAATATTCTCTTAAAAAGTTTAACTTTTCAAATAGGACAAACAAATTGGGAGGGAGGGAGTATTAAAATTTCATTATGCTATAACAAAATAAATATATTTATTCTATTACACACACACTTACTTTTATATATATATATATATATATATATATATATATATATATATATATAAAAGGAGTTAGGAAGTTTAAAGGATTAGCAACTAAACATGAGTAAGAATGTCATATTCTAAATTTATTATTATTATTCCAACTAATAATTATCTCTTTTATAAAGTTTATAAAAAATAATCATATAAATTCATTTAATATATATAATTAATACACAACTATAGATAATTAATATATGCATTTAGATATTTTATGGAAGATGGTTTTGGAAAATGTTGTACATATATTATAAAGAAAAAGTAAACTAAATTAGAGTAAATAAACATATACATTTTGAGATATTAAAAATTAATTTAGTAGTTTCACTGGATATTTGTAGCCTTCTCTTGGTAAGATTATTATTATTTTTTTAAATCATGAAACCAAAGATAAATGCAAAAAAGTAACAGGACCATGAAAATTAACTGATTTGTGTTATGTTAACATATTTCATACCATAAAATGAAAGTATGCCCAACTCTCTCACCGTCTTCTACTCATCAATAATATAACATTAAGACATGATGTGGGCAAGTGTATATACATGTATCTTATAGATGATTTAAAATTAAATTATGGTAGAATATGGTTTTACATTGCGCACCAAATATTTTCTCTCCTTATATACCCAAAGTAAAAACCATCCAACCAAATTACCCAAACCTAAATCATATTTAAGCCCCTAATTTTAAAAAGAAAAAAAAAATTATAGCCGTAGGGGTTTCAGCGTCTTGATGGTAGTGGGCGGCCGGTATAACAGAGGTAGTGGCCTCTTAGATTCCTCTCTCTCCCTTTTAAATATTTTGTCAGTCTTAGGTCTTTTATTTTGGTAATATATAGTGAAACAATGCGTTTTATTTAATAATCCATAACATTTTTTTTGTCTTTTTATCTCTTTTTAGGGCATTATCTGGTTAGTTATTACTATTAGTCCTTAATTTTTTTTTTTTTTTTTTTTAAATACTAAAGCAGTGGGTATGCTGAAAGACATGAAGGATAGAAAAATGTGTGGTGTAAGTTTAATCAATTAATTGATTCTCAAAAAAAAGTTTAATCAATTAATGAGACATTAATGAGATAACAATAAAATAAGTTGATGTGGACTTTTGGATAACAGTGAAAAAAACTTAATGAAAGAGGTAAAAAAAAAAAAGCTAGATGCAAAATTAGAGCTCCACTTGGCAGGACTTAATGCACTCTCGCATGAGGTCTCTGCTTTTATATATATATTGATTGATTGATATTTTTTTTTTGAGAGAGTTTCAACCTATGACGTTCGCTCCTAATGATAGCTCATTATCATCAGACCAAGACACCAATCAGTTTTTGGTGTAGGTGGGGATTGAACCCTAAATCTCTTATACAACCATCAGAGACTTTACCAGTTGAGCTAACTGGAACCCACATTGATTGATTGATATTGATTATACTATCTCCGTCCCAAATTGTTTGGCCTAGTTAGAAAAGAATTCAAATCTTCTGTCCCACTTTTCCTACTCCACTTTATACTCCATCAATAAAAGTTTGCCACGTGTTAACATAATTAATTAAATACTATTATTATTGACTTATTAATATTGTCATTATTAATTAATGGTAGTATTTAATTAATTAGGTGAATACGTGGCAAGCTTTTATTGGTGTAGTATAGAGTGGAGCAGGAAAAGTGGGACAGAAGATTTGGACTCGTTAGAAAAACCTAGTTATTTAGAAAAACGTCATTAACTGTCTTATCTCTTAAAAAAAAGTTTAAAATTTCCTAAATTACCCTTAAACAAATTTATCAAAAAATTATTTTAAAACATTTTTTTTTTAATAATTTGAATAAAGATGGCATGTATATTGTATAGTGGATTTCAAAATTTAGGTTTTCAATTTTTTTTAAATTAAAAAAATGCTCCCACAAATATATTAAGGGCATAAAGAGAATGTTAATAAATTAATAGTGTTTAACTTTTCAAATAGGACATAATTTTGGGACATCCCAAAATGGAATACAGACCAAACAATTTGGGATGGAGGGAGTTTGATTTTTACAATTTTAATTTTTTTTAATTTAATAATTGAAATTAAAAGTTCATTTTTTCAACTCTCACTCTCAACTATCTATTACATAAGGTGCATACTTAAATTTTTTATTTTACTGTTTTATGGCTTTTAAAAAATGCTGTTAAAATCATGACTTTTTTTTTTCGTCTTCTAATTTTTTTTTTGGGTCAACATCTTCTAAAATTATGTTTTTTCCATCCAAACAATTTATACTCTGGCCCACAAAGAAGATTAAAAAAATAATAATAATAACCAAGGTCGACCAAGCTCAAGTGGTCAACTGTTTCTTACTAAACAAGGTTGCAATAGAATGAAGCCTTTTGTGTCCAAAAATAGAATTTGAGATGAATGGTCAAAATGCAAGAATACCCCTAAGAGCATCTACAGTAGTTGAGCTAAAAATTTAGCTTTTTAGCTCCACCAAAAGTTACTTTATCTATTTTACCTACACACATGCTGTAGTAGTGGATCTATTTTAGCTTTCAACACAATAAAATAATATAAATATCAGAATAAAATAATATAACTACTACAATAAAATAATCCATCTCACTACAATAAAATAATATATTCACTACACATAACTATCACAGCCACACACTCCACTAGCAACAACCTTCATGTGACAACCACAGCCCACGGCAACAACCTTCATGTGACCACCACCAACACAGCCACAACCATAACCCAACACAGCCACAACCACCAACACAGCCATGGCAAGAAAAAAAAAAAAAATCAAACCACCAACAACATAGCCACAACCATAACCCAACACAGCCCACGACAACCACAACCACCACCAACACAGCCACCAAACCGCCATTTCAACCACAATCCACAATCACAACCAAACCCAACAAAAAAAAAAAAAAAATCAAACACCCAAAAACCCACAAACCCAGCAATCCAAAACCCACGAACCCAGAATTCCCGCCGTCGCCGATCATGGCGCCGTTTTACTGCCGCCTTGACCGAGCATAGAGCTTCGATGGGTCCGCGGCGTGCTTGAGTTCGATGAAGGCGAGATGGGTCGGCGGCGTGGGATGGCAACTGGGCGACGACGATGAAGATCAACAATGAAGATCAGCGACGATGAAGATCCAAAATGATGAAGATCGGCGATGGCGAAGCAGAGAGTAGACGAGGGAGAGAAAAAAAAAATGAGAAGGAAAGAGAAAGAAAGAAGAGAAGCCGGAGAGAGAGAGAGAGAGAAAAAGAAAGAAAGAGAAAATAGTTTTTTAATTGAAGAGGAGAGAGAAATTTAATAAAATAATATATATTTTTTTTTAGCTCTCATGAACAGTGCACATCTATAGATAGATGTGCACTGTAGCAATGGAGCTAAAATTTTTAGATTTAGCTCCACTGCTGCAGCAATCTTTTTGTGTTTGTGGATCTAAATTTTAGCAATATACCTATATAACACCACTGCTATGAGTGCTCTAAGTTCTGATCATTTACAAAAATACCCTCCGCGATTTTAATTCTTCTTTATAAGTTATAATTCTTTGAGGTTTTCATATTCACCAAATTGACTATAAAATTAACTTTCGTTAACTTTTTTGGACAAAAAAATCACATAACCATCATGTGATCATATTAAAAAGATTCACCAACTAATTCTCGCTACTAGGCATCACTTAATTGTCACGTGATTTTTCTATTCATAAAAGCTAATGGAGGTTAGTCCTAGGGTTTAATTTGGCGGATATAAAAATCTAAGGCAGCTATAAGGAAGAATCAAAATATTAGGGGGTGTTTTTGCAACTAACCTAACTCCAAAGGGTCTTTTTGCATTCTAAAGTCTTTAAAAAATAGGTGATTTGAATAATTGTATCTAATGTGTTATCAAACATACACTCAAATCCTGCCTATAAACATTAAAAATATATATTAATATCTTGATTTAATCATGGTTTTAAAAACTGGATAGGGGGCAAAACTAGATTTACCTCTGGTTTTTGGTTTAATATGGTTTTTGACCAATTTTGGTTGGTTTTTGGGAGTTTTTTTAGACTGGACTGTGGTTGGTTTCCAATTCAACCGACCAAACCGGTCGGTTTGATTCGGTCCAATTTTTAAAAACCATGAATTTAATAGTAAAATATTAAAATTGAGGAGATGAATGGTTTGGCCAAAACTATCAAATACTCTATTTTGTTTTTTAAATATAGAGATTACATTAATAGTATGTTCTATTATTAAAAAATTAATATAAAAAAGTTCGCTCCATCTAGTAGGTGGAAAAAGAGGACTTAATGGATTACTGAATGAGAATAAGTTAGGTCCGTGGCTGGCGTAAAAGGTGTCTTTTACACCAGCTCTGGACCTAACTTATTCTCTTAGTGAAGTGAATTACAAGATGAATAAATAGGTTAAGTAAATAAGAAATAATGGGTGTAAAATTTGAGTTTAATAGGGTTATAATTGCAAATAAAAAAACATCAACAAGTACAAATGTTGTGGTTAAAATTTGACTATATAATTAATGGGGAATAAATAAATTACGTATATTGTTGTTTTTGATTAAAGTATCCCAACATAATTTTTCATACTCATAACATAGGTCATAAATAATAAGTAATTAATTAGTGTTATACAAATAATGGAATTAGGGATCTCTGAGTTTTTAAAGATAAATTCTCACAAAGTTCTTATAATCGTATTTATCCATTATAAAATGATTGAATTAAATTTTATCACATTATCAAAATTTTAATTATATACCAAAACAATATGTGTCAAAATAATTCATGATATTAACCCAATTTCAACCTAATAAATCAACATCAACTATATTAAGGGTGACAATGTTTGCCATGTCCCATGAATATGACATGATTTTTTTCAAGTTAATATTTAGTGTAATGGGTCAATCTTATGTTGACGTGCTTAACTTGCATTCAACTTGAAATAACTCAATTCGCTATATAGATATACGCTTCGTCGCCCTTCGTCATCCGTCATTTTTGGCTTCGATGGAATCTGACTGCCACATATGAAAGAGCCAACTATGAAGATTGTGACCGTTCACGACTGATGGTGATTCCTAATGTTCCTCACTTGACGTGGTTGGGTCGAGTTTCGGTTTGAGCCCCAAACTGACTTGACCCGGCCTCAAGCCTAATGATAATTTTTGCAGGGTTGAGGGCGTGCCTCATTTTCAACTATATTTTGATTCTAAATAGTAAAGAGAATTTAGAAAAAGGAAATACAAGTGCGAAAAAGTTAAAAAGGTTTCTGATGAGTGGCGCAAAGTTTAAGCCGCATGCTTCTTCATATGATATCATGATTAAAGCAAATTCCCAAAGTCAGACCTTCCGATATTTCAGTTAAATGAATTTGCCTACATATTTTCTTTTATTTTAAATAAACCCGTCTTAGGGGAAGATCAAAAAAAAAAAAAATTCCCGCATCATTGCCCAAAACCAATGTAGTCAGCAATAGGGCCAAACATTAAAAAAAAAAGCTTGGAAACCTGTAAAATTTTACTCCCATGACTCTCTCGATTACGCTTCTGTCATTAAGTTGTTTTCTTTGTTAAGTGCTTTGGTAAGTCAGCAACAGTGTGCTTGCGCACCCCATTTCATGTATGCAAGAAACTAGTTTGAAATATATGCGAGGAACCAATGTGGTTTCACTGTGAGAAATATGTATCAATGACCAATGGAAGTACTATTGCTTGAATCATGTCTGTTCCACAAGTATCAACTATAATGCAATTAGGAGAGAGAGAGAGAGAGAGAGAGAAGGGGGAGGGATTATGATGCACTTATATTGCTATATACACTTTAATTGCTACAGGCTGGCAGCAATGACTGAGGAAGATTCTTGTTGTTTTAGGCTGTCTGCAACATGAGCAACCACTCCAGCACCAGCATTGTGTAGCCACTCATTTTTCACCTAAATCCAGCGCAACTATCAGATAATAAAAAAAAAAAAAAAAAAAAAACTAAAAACTGAGGAGCAATCATTGCCAAATGAAAAAGTTGGGTGGGGTGGAGCCAGTACATGAATGTTGTTATGGGCGAAGAAGGGCCAGAATGCAGAATGAAAGCTGACATCGACCTTTTTCCATCCTAATTGCTGTAATCCGCGTATCATTTCCTCTGTTTAACAAACCAAAACTATCATTATTCATTGTCATGTAACACAGTAAGAATCTCTTTAAATAATTGTCACATTATCAGTTTCTATGCCCAATTGATGTTACCTTCCACAATTTCATGATATTCGACTGTGTTTTGCATGCTGGGTGCGTTTTGTGCTGCTTCCTTTGCTTTGGCTGCTTCCGGAGGAAATTGGGGGCCATCAGAGGGAACTGGGGGACAATACTCAACATCTACAACATGCTTGTAACCATCCAAAGATCTTCGAGGGGGATTCTAATTAAGTAGAAAAAACATCAGGATGATGCATGAATGTAAGGGCAGACTCTCAACTTAAAGTTTAGATTTCAACAATTTCCATCCCCAAATAATTCAGAAATTAGCTTGAGAACATTCTTGCAATTAATATTTTTAAGTTGCTTGTTACCAACAAATACTATAAGATCTAAACTATAAAGGGCTTAAATAGTATAAAACCTCACCATATTAGCAAGAAAAAAATTGATATGATATTATTAGCTCTATAAAAAGATCAAGAATTATAGGATCAAAAGAATATTAGCATCCAGAAAAGATGATATTTTTTTATTAAAAAGAAAGAAAGATCTTTGCATATATTTGCACCACAAATCTCAAATTGCAACTCACAACAATCAAACAAGATTCCAAAGAACAATGAATTGTTTGCCTATGGACAAGTGCTTTGCCACTGTTGTCTGAGACATATTTTTGTTCTGTATGTCTAACAGCTGGATTTGGTTCAATCGATTACAAGCTGCATTTCTTAAGCCAAGCCAAGTTTTGCAAACTCCATTAATGTAGTTCAAACTAGCTTATATATTTCAAAAACAGGAAATTGCTACTATAACGCTGCTACAACAAAAATTGCTTGAATGGGTTGCTAAAGTGAAATTTCCAATATGATACAGTCTCTATAAATTTGCATTCTACTTCTTACCATCAAGACATCAACTCCATTAATTATAGTAGCAATTGTTCATACGCATTTTAATTTCTCTATCTCAGTCCTTAATAGAATGCTCAGTCTTGAATAATGTAGTTCAAGAAGAAAAATTACAAACTCACCTTAGAAAGTTCCGACTCCCTCCTTATAGAAGATGTGCGCCAACCAACCATATCTATGTGATGTTAAAGATATTGATATGATGATGATAGAACAAATAAGAAGAAAGTTTACACAGCCAGCTCAATTAGCTAAGAAAGGAATAATAATGCAGTGGGATACGATCATAAGATACATTAGCATATAGGATGCGACTCCTAAAAGTGCCAAGGGCTGATCTGTAAATCGAAACAGATTAGAACCAATAGATTACTGGAAGAGAAGTAAATATCTTTAGCATCTATAAATTCCTTTTACAACTTACATAAATTTTCCATCTTCACAATCAGAGGCCATTCTTAATAGAAGAGGTGGTTTCTCAGGTTTACCATCAGTGAGGAACAGCTGACTACCGGTTTGGCCAACAATTATAGGAGCTAGTGGTAGAGCCAGTTTCTCTAATATTGGAAGCCCAAAGAGGAATGGGAGCTGAAGAAGAACTGAAAAAGATTACTTAAAAAAACAAAACAAGAAAGGGAAATGAACTGTGTGGTTTCAGGAGACACAAGTCCCGATACTAGTACTAGCAATCATTAACTCTTTAGTAATTAATTTGTTGTTTCTATGAAATTCTAGAATCATCAACATAAGGGATAACAGGATCTCATATGACCATTAAGCACTTAAATTTTAAAAAGAAAGAACTGCCGTTTCTAACTTTTTGGTTTCTTGCTAATGAATCTAGTAGACTACCGGTCCAAAGGGAGTCTTTATTAGTAATATATGAATTCTTTAACAGTTTAAAATTATTATTATCATTATCATTTTCATATTAAACTCACATTATGTTACCTCATCATAATGATATGTTTCCTCCTTATTCTTATCAATAGACTTATGTATTTTATTATATATGTGTGTGTGTATTTCAATTTTAGCTTTAAACTAACAGCATTATAAGTGTTATTTTTTTTAGGAGCATTATAAGTGTTATTGATCATACCATTTGCCAATAAGTCATAACTCAAATGAAAACTCCTTCCCCCATGAGAAAGGAGTGGACCATAAGGTCATGGATTCAAGACCTGGAGTGCGTGTGGAATTCACCAAGTCCTCAAAAAAAGATACTACATTGGGATTAAAATTAATAATGAAAAAAAAGGGGTCAAGCAAACAAGCATATAAAAACTCAAGCATTTTGACTTTATGGAACTCTTGAATGTCAGGGAACAAAATCTTAAGCTTCTATAATTGAAACATTTTTATCCTTCTACAAGTTTATACTCCTATACTTTTCTAGTATTAACCAGACAACTGAGATATAATTTTAAAAAATTACAAAAATTTTAACAATTCAGCTAACAGAAATGAAACTTAACTTTTTCTTCTCCATTCACACACTTACACACAAAACCCAGTAGTGCAATAAAATGAGCATATACATGTAAGAATAGCGTAAAATTTGAACACAACATGAAAAACAGAAGGTGGAATAGAAAAGCTCAGATTGGCATCAATAGAGGGTGATTATGATAACTGTGATAAAATAAACGCAATAAGCTATACCCTCAAAGACAAACCTGCTTTCTTCCTCTCACCCCAAGATGTGGAGTTGCCAAGGTAATAAAATTGATTGGCTCCAATCCAGCAATCATACCTCGTCTTGAAGAGCATTCTGCTTGTGAAATTTCCACATTAGAACTGCTGGGATCATCAGGTTTGCCACTACTTGAGCCATGTGGTGTATAAAGAACAGAAATAGCATATCTTGCAAACAAACCACCAAGAGAATGGGCCAAAAATGAGATCCTTTTCAGGCTCTCTGTCTTTTGCACAACTTGCATAACCTATTTATAACAACTAAATTAAGTCATTTCCAAACAAAACCATAGGCTATATTAAACACAAATGGATCTAGAATTTTTAAAGAAGTTTTTGCAAAGATTTGAAGGCTCACTTCATCTGCTAATCGCTTTCCAGCTCCATCAATCCCAGAAAAGGTTTTGGTAAAGGTGTTAGATGAACTCGCTGCACACATTAAAAACAAAGCTAACACTAGGCTTTTGAAGGGAAAATCTTATGTAAAAGTCCTAACATCTTAGTGTGAGTTTTCACGTCACAATGCAAACACGTTTGTGCCATTGTTCATGAAGAAGAAAGTTTAAGAATATGAAAATTTTCAAACCAAGACCAACTCTGACCTGGTTCTTTCCAGTCATTTGTTCCTATTAACACCCTAAAAATACAATTACTTCCTTTGAGTGGTGTGATTATCATTCTTCTTTTATGGCATCCAACTTCTCTAAGTCAGTTGCTCCTATCTTATCACATACTGAGGATAGTCCAAGCTTTGCTCAATTGTTCTGAATTTAGGTTATATATGTCACATGTCATATAATGGTTGAACCTTTTAGTTCGACTCAATTCAATTAATGAAAAGAAGCTCTCCCAAAAAACGGATTTATGAATTGAGTTGAGTTACATTAAAAACAGGAAAGAGAGATTGAGTGAACATACCATAAATTAAGAAGTTTTTTCCAAGACGCTTCTTTAACTCTGCTTCTACATATAACCAGTCACTTGGGCTGCACTACTCAGAAAATCAGTCAACTTGATACACTTTAGAGATAAAAGCCCAAAAGAAACATAACTGTGAAGTAATTGGTAGGAAAACATAACTATGAAAGACCCTACCCTGATACTCATTTGCTCTATCAGCTAAGTGTGAGAATCATATCTTAATAGAAATAGTTTAAGTAAGAAAATCAAAGAAGCAATAGCTTATAAGAACATCCAACAGTGCACAAGAGAAGAATAAGTATGGAAATTTTGAAACTTGTATCAAGCTGTACAGAAACTCACCATCCACTTTCAAAGGACCTTTTTACTTCTTACAAATAAAATTTACATCTTTCATTGAAATTGCTTCCAATTAACATCTGATCAAGCTACCATATTCTACCTAACTGGACTAACAATGTATCAACAGATCAAAATATGCATATTCTTAAGTTTAACGAGGCAGAACACATGTAACAAGATTAATAGCAATAATACTTTTTTAGATGAGAATGGATTAAGCCAGAAAAAGTAATTGGAGCACCAGCAAGTACAGAGGCTTCCAAAGTAGGAAAGGCATCTAAAAGAATTATAATGAAATCTGACCTATGCCACTAGTCCTATGATCATACTTTATCTAAGCAATGAATCAGACACAAGCATTGAGTCAAAAGCGTGCTACTCAGGCAAACACTTAAATAGACCCACTTTGTAAAAAACCCACCCCTTCCTCCCTTCTTTCTTTTTTTCTGCTCGTATGTCTTTGCTAACGGGAATCATTGATGCAACATTCAATTCATTCCTTTAAAATTATTTTTGGGGGCTTCCCATGCATACTATAAACATTGCAAGTATAAATCACAACAAAGTAGTTAATGGAGGAAAAGGGATTCAGATTCTTGAACTTATAGAAACTAAAATATCAAACTAGCAGTGAGAAAATCAACCAAAAAAAAAAAAGAAAAGGAATATGATGAAGGAAATTTAGAGGAGGAAAATTTTAATGCATGCTAGTGTGCATAATTTAGAATGAAGTTTAAAAATATGGACCTCTTTCTTCAACTGAACAACAACCATACCACATACAAATAGCACATGTTATCCATTTATCTCTCACTTCCTCAATCTCTACCCTAGGTGTGTGCTATTTTGAGCATAGTCTTTGTCCAACATATACCTAGCCATGATGCCATGAACTAGGACAAGAAGATGATCGGGTTCATTTTTCCCATTCGCAATGCGCTTGGTTGATGCAACATTTCCCCGCTGGGTGGTGGTACCCATAGCTTGAGCTTTAAGGCCTTGATGTCTCCAACTATTACTTGTGCCTGCACGAGTTTATCTAGCATCCTCAACCAAAATGAAAATCTGAGCACACTCACTCAAGGTATGATGATATAACAAATACAAGAGTTGACTTGGTATTAATAATCAAAATTGAAAAAAGCATCAATTGCTTTTACAGAAGGAATAAATGCCAAAATGTTGATCAGATTCTTCTCTCGGCACCAAATTATAGTACCACCTCATTATAATTCTATAGCATTGACACAAATTTTGAGAATTCTATGGTACACACTTCTTTTTTTTGTTATGTACCATAACTACCTAATCTTAACCATCAACATAAGATATTACATTATTTAATATATATTTTTGCTCCTAGTTATTAATGTTTGACCAAAGCAAGCTGCCAAACTAATTTCGTGTCCATTGAAGCATCGGTCTGCAGGCCAAGGACAATTTAGACACACTATATATGTAGTACTCTTTCTTCGCCTCTGTCGCCTATGTTTTTCATTCGTTGGTGATACTAAATTAAAATTAGTAATTGTTTATGGCAATAGGGTCAAAAATAACATAGTACTCGCTTATAAAAAAAAACATAGTACTTGTCAGCTATAAGCTAATGTTTTTGAATCTGGAATATGAAAGTTCATATGTTGCCAGATTAATTAACTTAAGAAAATTAAATTTTCAAAACACTTTAATTACAAACAAATTGAAGACATGCCATTCATATTATAAAAATTCAAATACATACAAAATAGGAGCAAAATTCAAAAACCCACTTGCAGAAATACGAAATAGAAACAAAGAAATGAATGAATGAAAAAGAAAAAAAGTAGTTACCAGAAGAGAAGCTCAATCCATGACCATGATTGAAGGACGAAGACGAAGAAGAAGAAGAAGAAGAAGAGGAGGAGGAAGAGGAGGAGGAATAGGATGAGGAAGAAGAGGTCGTTGAGGATGGGGTGTAGTAGTTACTGCGGTTACAACTACTAAATCTTGGAGAATAAGCACAGCGCGCGTGAATCAGAGGCGCCGAAGCCATTTTGCTAGTGTAACTACACTTGCTATATATAGAAGGCTCAAAGGGTGGGGCAAAGGGAAAAACACCAAAAGAAAAAGAAAAAAAGGGGAATCCAATTTCCTTGGGAATCCTAATTCCTCGATTGAATCAAGGTGAAGTCAGCATCGATGCGATGACGATCCACAAAGACGGAAAAGGCCCATGCCGTGCCCGTGCGGGGAATCATAATTCCTATAATTCATTCATTTGCACGGACGGGAAATGAGAGATGATGAGGTGTAATTATTTTGTTGGGCAAAAGGTTAGGTTAGGTAAGGTAAGGTAAGGTAAGATTTGGACTTGGACCCTATTTGCGTTCACGCTATGGCCTAAGGCTATGGGTGGGTTCAGGGTTCAGACAAATTTGTCCATGTTTTTTAGGATGTGGATGGCAAAAGAGCAAAATCTGTGATGGGGAACTAGGAGACAAAAAGGAAAATCTTTTTCCAGGAAATTTCTTCACCAACCCCGTTTACTTCAAATCACATATACAAACAGAAATGTTGCTTATTCAAAATAATACACTTAGATCTCAGCAAAAAAAATAAAAAAATGATAGTACACTTAGAATGATATTATGAGACATGTAATAAGTTTTATTTATTTATTTATTTTTTGAAAAAGAAGACACGTAATAGGTTAAAAGGAGATTTCTTTGATTATAAAAAAAAAAAAAAAAAAGGAGATTTCTTTGTCATGTTATAGTAATTTAGAACATTAGTAAGCTATTGCAAAAATTCTTATTTATCTATACTATTTATAAGATGATTTCTTTTTTAAATTGAACTTTTATACCCCTAAACCTTAGGTTTAATGGAAAAAAAACCTGAGAACAATTCTGTAAAAATATATCTCAAACTCCACTTAAAATGCTTACAAAATAGAATACTTTCCTACTAATCTATGTTTTTAAAACAAACTTATCCAATTTTTTTTAAAAGGAAAATTATGACACTAGACACTACATTTCATTAAAATATAATTTTTTTAAAATTTCTTAATTGCTTTTCTTTCTTCACACGCTATAACTACTATTTACTCTCTTTCTTTATCTTTGGGGATATGTAAAGAAATAATTAAAAAACTAAATATAAAATGAATAGTGTCAGTGTAAATTTATATAATTATTATAACAATTATATATTTTATACAACTTTACATGGTATGTTGATGTATTTTAAACTTAATTAACTAAAACATGATACATTTTCTATTATAAAAATATTAAGAGAAATGCTATGTCTACAACATTTTACAAAATTTTTACAACAAATCCTAAGTGGCAGGTTGTTACTGGTTGTTATTATTGAGGCAAAAATGTAATCTTAGTGTTAGGTTAAAATTTGAACCAATAACAACTAACCACCTATGATTTGTTGTAAAAATGTTGTAAACGTAGCACCTCTCAAATATTAATGGGAGTGATGTTGGAATGAATAACTTTATGTAGGCAAAAACTATTAAAGTTAGAGCAAGATTTAGGTACAGTACTTAGGTGTTGTATTTAGGTTTCATTTTTAAAATTCTGTCATGTGGATTTTTTCTCATGAGAATGAAGTATATTTTTTAGTTAAGTAACCACATGTCTTAATCTTAAAATAAGAATTTAAAGAACAGCACCTAAAATACTACACTTAAATTTTGTCCTAAAAAGTTAAAAGTCTATTGTATCCGGGGTCACCACCTAATGGTTTTGGTTGTTGGGGGATGAAGGACGAGGTGTTTTGGTAATTTACTAACAATACGGTGTCCAATGACTTTTCATAACAAAAAAATGGGGATTTCATGCCTTTGATGGTCTGGCAAAGTACGTGTGGCTGCCACTGTAGTCGTGATGTCGTCGTTATACGGCAGGCTAAATTATTGGCTCATCGTTATCTTGTGCGCACCTCATTTATGTTAAAACTTTGATTTTTTGGGATGGTTCACTATTATTAATTAAAGTTTACTTTTATGGTTATTGTTTCTTAAAATAAAACTAGCCTTAGTGCATGCATAATGCGTGTGCCTATTTTTTTCCGATAAAAGTTAATAATTTATTTTTATTATAATTTAGAATTATTACATTTTTCAAAGACAAAGTTTATGTATAAAATTAGTTGTAACCTAAAATTATAACCTTAATATTTTTTTATTAGATGTGAATTTTAACAAATTCATCATTAGATTACATTTTCTTTTTATATCCTCCATACTTGCAAAATTTCTAAAAAATTAAAAATCAATAGTTATGTTATCAATAAATTATTTAAATTATAAGTTTTTGTAGTTTAAAATTATGCATAAAATATAAGTTTATAAATCATAGAGTAAATAATATCCGATTAACACAAAATTTGATAGTTGTATTAAGAATGTAAAGACAATGCAATTTAACGGTTAGAGTTTCAAAATATGTAGTAATATTTATTTTATTGAGTAAGATTGTAGTCCATGTAGTAATATTTATTTTATTGAGTAAGGTTGTAGCCTAAGGTTACAACCAATTTTGTAGCTAAATTTTGTCCATTTTCCAATCACAAAAATACCTAGGAGTGTGATGAAAAATTTATTTCTCCCACAAAAGCATAAAAAAGAGGAGTTATGTTACTTATTTTTATGGGCAAATGATGGGAATTAAACCCGTGCTTGGTGGATTCACAATCCACTGCCTTGATCCACTTGGCTACATCCGCCCCTATCTCCCACTCTCTGTATGCAGTAGAAATTACAAAAATTTCAATTTCTACCATTCATCTTGTTTTGTTTCCCTTTCTTATAATATAAAAGACAAGAGGCAAAAAACACTAATCACATCTTTAGGTATTTTTTGTAATTGAAAAATGTAGTAATCTTAAATTATAATGGATGTAAATTATTAACTTTTACTAAAAAAATAAAAGAGCCTTTGAGCATGCGTGTGAGTGCGTGTTTAGAAGCTAGTATTCTGTAATTCTCACGTGCTTCTCAGAGGCTCTTCTATTTTTTTTAAAAAGGTTAATAGTTTTGATTCATTATAATATGGGATTACTATATTTTCCAATCACATAAAAAACCTAGGGGTGTGATAAGTCCTATAATGTAGTCACTAATTAAATACACATCCATAACAAAAATTTCAATGCCTAAAAAACCAAAAAAAAAAATTAAATAGGAAAATCTCTCACATTATTTTGTTTTTAAAGAAGAGTTACCAAGTTTTTTTTTTTTTTAATCCTAAAAGATAGCCACTTTGTCCTATAATGTAGCCACTAAGTACACACCCATAACAAAAAAATTCAAATACCTAAAAACCAAAATAAATAAATTAAAAAATTCAAATACCTAAAAACCAAAATAAATAAATTAAATAGGAAAGGCTCTTACTGTCTCAACTCTCAAGTTGTTTTGTTTTGTTGTTTTTTTTTTGTTGTTTTTTTTTTTTTTTTTTGTTTTAAACGGGAATTATGAAGTTATATTTAATCTTTAAAAGAAAAAATTATAAGAAAGGCTGTTAAAATTAGTAGGTATTATTAATCACCAATAATATCATTTAATTTTAAAAAATGTATTTTCTTGGAAAAAAAAAAAGAAATTGTAGTAAAAAAGCACAACAATTGTTAGGGATAATTTCATATAGAAGAGATGAGATTGAGAAAAATGGAACAATTATCACTAATAACAAAAAAATTATTAGGTTAAGAGTATACATGTGACAAAGTCAATAGTGTCCTATAATGATCCAATCAGAGGTTTGTTTGTTTGTTTGTTTGTTTTTTTTTTTTTTTTAAATACATTTGTAATATGGTTGTATATAATGGTCAATCACTCTCCTTCACATATATATATTTTATGCTTTGAAATAGAGTTAAGCGCAATATAATTAATTAATACGTTCATAGTTTTATTGTTTAATAGTATAGTAACATAGTTTGATATTTATCCAAATTGCACAATTTGTGTTTTTTTACACAATTTGATACTTACCCAAATTTCATAGTTTGTGTTCTAATTGCACATTTGCTTTCTACTATAATATTGTAATAAAAGAAATTCATCGTAATATTGTAATCAAAGGAAAGAAAAGCAATGAGTAAGCTTTAACCCACAAATGTATAGTAAATTTTTTTAAGAAAATGATCATAAGGAAATAAGAAAATGAAGAAGACCCAGATTCCAAATAATTAGAAGGCTGTTGATTTCTTTATAAAAACAAAATAGAAAAGAGCAATGCACATTGACATACCTGTTGAACCGGAACAATTAGAACTGTACTTTTGTTTTTGTAAGTAAAGGTTTTTTCTTTTTTGGATTTTAAATTTAGAAAAAATGATGATGATGGTGTAGAGAAAAAGAATATAGAACTGAGAGGAATTGAGAAAGAAATAAATTGAAGAAGTTGAGATTTAAAACCAACGTGACTGTTGTCCTATTTTGTAGGCCGTGTTTTACATGGGATTTAGAGATTATTTTTAGCATGTTATCCATGTGAGATGAGATTAAGGAGCAAGGGAAACCGGTTATTCAAAAAAAATTGTGAGTATTTGCTAAGCCAATTGAGAGAGTGCATCATTCTTGAAAAGAAAGTTGATAAAGTTCAAGCCCGAATTCTGTATCTATAGGACTATTTCATCTACACTACACATTAGGATTACCAAGTAAAATTTTCTTTCATGTTGTTGCTTCTATTTAAACACACAAAAGCATTTATGATACCTAAAATAAAATGTAACACAGATTAGCTTCATGTATAAATTATGCAATTATATTTCAATGCAATATCAATTATCAAAAGAAAAACAAAATAAGAAAGAGGGATGAGAAATCCCCAAAACACTTGCCATCAGTAAAGGATAGAACTTTTGAATACCTTTTAGAAAATTATTTAATAAAATTAGGACAACTTGATAAGTAACAAAGAAATTGTGATGTTTCTCAGATCAATAAAACAGTTAAACATTGACTAGCCTCTGAGCATGCGCTCACGCACATATTCAGAGGTTTTTCTATTTTTTTTGGTAAATGTTAATTGTGGGATCAAATAATTTGGCCACCCCGGCCTACTTTATACTAAGCCCAAGACCCACGCTGAGGAAGAAGAAATGCCTGAGAACGAACGAAGAAAGTCCGAATTGCCAAGAAGCATCGCCGAGGACAATCCTGTACTCGGTGAACTGAAATCATAGAAGGGAAGAGCGGCACACCATCAAAGGCAGCCTCGTAAAGCACCCCAATAAAAAGGACAAGTACAGTGGGTTAGCCATGGGAGCCTGGTGGAGGGGCAATTCAAGGAGAAACTGTCACCTCCACATTAAATGCCCACAACTAACGTTCTGGCCGCATTAATGAGGAAATGATCCCTGAATAGTGCTGCTTTGGTCGCTGCAACTCACAGAAGGTTTGGGACGGCGGCTGATGGGACAAGCACTCGAGAAGTGACCTGCATGATCAACAAATGGAGGGTCAGGATCAACTGAAAGGGGGGTATATAATGTAAGAAATCCTCCAGAAAAGTGAGGGAGGTTTTTTGGGCAGAAAACACCGTAGCAACTGGTATCATCTTTGTAACCTTTGTAACCAAGCACTGAGGAAATAATAAGAATAAATAGCTCCCCGAACAAGTGCCGAGGATAGAATTTCATACTTAAAGCCCACTTTCTTATTATTTAGTTTACCCATAACCATGTTTATTCGTTGTTATCCTCACTAAAGCCTAGTTCTTAAACTCATTCTCTACAAATTTATTGTATTGGGCTAGTTGGGCCTGAGTCCACTCATCCAATAGTAGAAGTGCTCAAACCCATCCCCTACTAATAATTTGAATCAATTATAATTTGAGATTATTACAATTTTTTTAATCACAAAAAGAAATCTAGGGTTGTGATGAGCATTATGCCTTTTTGGGTGAAATAATTTTTCATAAAATCACACCCCTAGTTTTCTTTTTTGTGATGGAAATTGTAGTAATTCCAAACTATAATTGATGCAAATTATTACTTATAACTCAATTGGTTGAAATTTCCTACCCGCAACTATTAAATAATATTAATTTTTTTATAGGAGAAGCTCTCATGTTATGATTTTTTTTTTCAATTGGTTGAAGTTATTTTTGTAATTGTATTAAACTTTTTTAAACACAATGAATACTGTTTGAAAAGTCATCCATTTATTCTCAAAGTTAATATCAAGTCACATAACTTTTTATTTTTTGTATTTTGGGGCATCGATTATTTTTTTGATCCCAGACCCAGAAGGTTTTTTTTTTTTTTTAATCGGTGCAATTCTAATACAAAAGTTTCAATTGCCTAAAAAAACAAAACCAACAAATTAAAAGTATTAATTTTTTAAAACACCAAGAATGTTGATTGAGAAGGCCACCTATTCTCAAAATTTAGTATACGTTTGGATAGAAATGAAATGTCCTGCGTTTGCCTTTTATTTATTTCTTTATTTTTTCAGCGCCTCTTGCACTGTTCATGGGACATGAACAGTGCATTTAGGCTTATGAACAGTAACCAACGTGTGAATAGTAACTTTTTGATTATTTTTTTATTGTTTTCAGTTTTTAGCAAAATAAGCGGTGTCCAAACGGACACTTAATATCAAGCCACATAAAAAAATTTTGGTGCATCTTTTATTTTTTTGAACCCAAGCCCAAAATTAGGTTAAAAATAAAAATAAAAACTGGCACAATTCTAGTACAAAAGTTTCAAATATCTAAAAAGAAAAAAAAAAGTAGTATTAATCTTTTTATATGGGAAATGCTCACGATTGTGATGTTTTTTTTAACAAGAGTTATCAAGGTTTTTTTTTTTTTAATCCTAAAATGTAGCCAATTAGTACACATCCATAACAAAAGTATGAAAAATCTATAAAAAATATTATTATTATTATTATTTTGGGAAAGCCTTTCAGGTTGTCAAGTTTTTTTAGTCCTAAAATGTAGGCCACTTAGTATACAAGCGTAACAAAAGCTTCAAATTCCTACCAAGAGAAAGTATGGGAAAGGTTCGTGATTGTAAATTAATTTTTTTTTAAAAGAGATTTATCAAGTTATTTTCAATCCTAAAAGGTAACCACTTAGTCCTAAAATGCAGCCATTAAATACACATCCATAACAAAAGTTTCAAGGGAAATTATTGTGTACTCTCGGAGTACCATAAATGCGTACTCCCTCCTCTCACATGAATGGTGGGTCTCACTAATTAAATTCATGGTGAGACCCACCATTCATGTGAGAGGGGGGAGTATGCATTTATGGTACTCCGAGAGTACTTAATAATTTTCCAAGTTTCAAATGCCTAAAAAGCAAAATAAAAAAAATAAATAGTTTTAATTTTTTTTATGGGAAAAGCTTGCACATGAGCAATAATATCTTTTAATTTTAAAAATATTTCTTGTAAAAAATGAAAAGAATTTTGTAGTGAAAGGCACAACAATAATATCTTTTAATTTCAAAAATATTTCTTGTAAAAAATGAAAAGAGGTTTGTAGTGAAAGGCACAACAATTGTTAGGGATAATTAATTTCATATGGAATAGATGTGATTGAGAAAAATAAAGTTAATCTGAGAAGTTTCAATTAATGATGATACGTACATTAGTATTCCCAAAAACAGTAAATTGAATCCAATGTAGAATTACACAAATTGATAAATATAGACATAGGTAGGATAATTTTTTATTTATTTATTTTTTTTATACAGAAAAAGGTCTTAAATAACCACTTGATAGATGACTACCACTTTATATGAGCCTTGAATCATACAATAATTTTGTAAAGTCTCTCATCCAAACTCACCCAATATGCCCAATATGTAATTCAACAAAATTGTTGATATGTGGCCCTAAAAAAAAAGAAACCAAAAAAAGAAAGAAAAAAAAGAGTAAGGATTAAAAATAAGAAAAACATCAAACATTATATAGGAGGCAACATTGGTATTGCACCGTTGTTACTTCATTATTAAGTACGATATTCAATCTCATCAATCACTATTTGTCCAAAAAAAACCTCATTGCCCCAGGAGGGGTGGCCCAGTTGGGAGAGATCCCGCATGCAAGCACAAGGTCCCTTGTTCGAGTCATGGCGGGTACCGTGTGGGAGGAGGGTTCCTAGCTTGCATGGCACCTCTCCTGCTGGCTCTCTTAGGGTGCTAGGGTGAGGTCTGTGGCGCCCTAGTCACAGTAGCTATGACTCAATCCAACATTCCCTAGCGAGGGGGTGCCCCTATTAGGTCACGTCCTGGGGGGTTAGTTACAAATGGTCGCCCTTGCCCCCCCTTTCGTTCATCAAAAAAAAAAAAAAAAAGTTTTTAGAGCATTGAATTTTTTAGTTGTCACATGTCTTACGTTTATATTCAAATTAGAGAAAATGAGAGGATTTAAATAGGAGATAATCCTTTTTCCTAGGAATTAGGAAGGAGGAGAAAGTACCGTCTTATGTGTCTTATCTCAATAGCAAGTTTTGTAAATAGAAGAATCATATATATATATATATATATATATATATATATATATAAAAGAGGATTCCCTTGTTTCAACTGGATTTTTACATGGTTCAAAAACACTCTCATTAATAAAGGGTAACTTCATTTAAAAATAGGGTCATAAATGTTAAAAAAACATATTTCATTTTGAATTTAAAAAGAGAACTCCCCTAAAATTTAGGATTTTTTTCCCTTAACGTTCAAAAAAGAAATTACAATTACTACTTATCTCTAAAGTTTATCATTTTTATTTGTTTGAAAAATAAGAATATATATTTTTAAATTATAATAGATGCAAATTATTAACTTTTATCTAAAAAATTAAAAGAGTTTCTAAGCACGTGTGTGAGTGCGTGCTCAGAGGCTAGTATATATATAAAAGAGTTTTGTAAATAGATTCATTGTTCACAAATTTAGACACAGAACCCTTTCTGTATTGAATTACCCTCCTTTGTGTAACCTTCTTTTCTTTTATTGGCACTATGTAATTTTCTTCTTCCTCCATCACCATGGGTCCATGGCCAGGGGATAGCTAATTAGCTATGGAGGAGGTTGTAAAAAGAAACAATTTCAATGATTGACATGCTTCCTATTTCATGTTTAATCTCTGGCCCAACTTCTGCATAATAATTCTTATGAGAATGAAAATAACTAGTTTGCGAAAACTAGCCCACATAACAGCTGTGGATATTGCATACTACGAGCTCAGTTACCTTTGAATCCACTTCTTGCAGAGGCGAGTCGAGAGACCTTAGCCCATGGGTGACTCTATTGGGCTAGGTCCAAAATATTATAATTAGGAAAATTGCTAATTGTTTCCACGTACCAAGTAAAAGCTGCAAATTCATAAAGAGGAATGAAATTGATTTACAAATAGTACAGGCCCACGAGCAACCTCATGGCTTAGGGCCTAAAAACGTTTTTAATACATTTTGAACATTCTTCAAAACGAATTTTTCTATATCTGATGTGATGGCCTTGTCTTGAACTTAAGAAATCGTTGTGGATAAACTAGGCCAAGAAGAGAAAAATTGTTGTTTTTCTAAAGCTTTGTGGAAATTATGACAGGAAGAAGATTTAGTGGAAATAAAAACAAAAGTTTTCTTACTCTTGCTAATTTTTGACCTTATCCAATTAGGCCAACAGACAATATTTGACCCTTTTGTGTATATGTTTGTGGTTCCTTGCTTAACCAATCCTTCAGAATTCAGAGCTTAACATTAATATAGTATAATATTTTTCTTAGTATTTAAAATTATGCAGGAAAAAAAACAAAAAAAACAAAAAAACAAAAGTATGAAGGCATGATATATAGTGAGTCAGTGACCTAATAAGTTGCATACATTTGTAGCTTTGTAAGGATAGTTGTGCAGCCCATAGATAACTCTTTTGGGCTATATAGGTTAGGCTTTCTAAAGTCCTCATGTGGGGGACCATTTTTTAGGTGGCTGCTTACAATCTTTGTATTTACTGGTGGGTCCGAACTCCAAATGTTTGATAGCCATGTCGGTTTCCTCCGACATGGCTATCAAAGAATTATATTATATTACATTATATATATGTGTAGATGAATGTTGATATGCCAAATTCGTTCTATAAAGTGCCAAATTCGTTCTTGATACATTGGTATTCCTAACTTTATTTATTTATTTCTTTTAATTTTAATTATATATATATTTATATAGGTCATTCTATGGTACCCACCTATTTTTTAAGTGGGTATCGTATCTATCCAAATCTTAGCCGTTTATTTTTATTGTTTCAATCATGACCGTTTACTTAAAGTTTAGTAGTAATATAATATAATTGTTACTAGATGAAGATTTGAACCTTTAATTCTTCTTATAAAGAAAACCGATTTATACAACTAAGTTACAAGTTTCTTGAAAAATATAATTTTGATTTAAAAAAAAAAAAAAAAAAAAATGCTAAAATCCAAAACTGACCCTTTAAGTTTCAGCTTTTGTCATTTCAGTCCTTTAAATTTTAGTTTTGTCATTTCAGTTCTCTAAGTTTTAAATTTTGTCAATTCAATCTTCTGTCAAGCTTCCGTTAACTGTTGCCGTTTTGGGCTTTTATTTTTTTATTTTTTATTTCGTAATTAAAAATAATGAGAAACTTGTTATTACCAAAAAAAAAAAAAAAAAAAAAAAAAAAAAAAAACTGAGGGGAACCATGTCGTTCCCATCCCCAAAAAAACAAAACAAACCCCCACCGATACCCCACCTCACAAATTTCTGAGAACAGAATTAAGGGGCTGACTGCTAAAGGACTACTCATGGTGTTTTTGAGTGCTGGCTACACCCTGCATAATATCGAACCAGGCTTTGCAAGAATGGTACCAGTTGTGCGAGGATGGTTTACTTTTTTGCCCACATTGCTGAAGAACTCCAGCCATTATATGTCTCTACTGGTTCTGCTATTCCCTCTCCTCACTCAAGTACTTTTGGTGCTATCGCTATGGATTTTGTTGCAACCATGAGCCTCCTACCAGGCTCCCCTTCATTGGTATTTGTCATATCTCCATCAGCTTTCACTCCACCCATGTCTCCGTCTGCTAATGGCATGTCATACTCAGGTTGGCCCCAACCAAATGTTCCGGCTTTGCATCTACCAAGAAGCAATTTTCAGGGGCAGGGGATGTCGTTCCCCTTAGTTTCTTTTTTTCTTTTTCTTTTTTTAATAACAGTTTCTCATTTTTTTTTAATTACAAAATTAAAAAAAAAAAAAAAGAAGCCCAAAACGGTGTCGTTTTGGTTAGTAAAACAGCAACAGTTAACAGAAGTTTAATGGATGATTGAATTGACAAAATCTAAAACTTAGAGTACTGAAATGACAAAATTAAAACTTAAAGGACTGAAATGACAAAAGCTGAAACTTAGAGAGTCAGTTTTGAATTTTGCCAAAAAAAAATTATCCACCAACATTTCTCTCTTATCTAAGTAAAAAAAAAAAATCAAATCCCGCGTTTCCTCATAAAAAAAAAAAAACCCACATTCACCCCATTTTCCTAAAATTTAGCATACCTTTTCAAAATTTAAAATACTCACAACTTTTAAAATCTTTTCTCTTTACAATTTTTTTTTTTTTTTTGGATAGGAAAGCACACACATAATATTAATCAAATAACAATAGAGTTTACATCATGAAGAATTGCTAATTCTAAGAAACTAGGACAACTCTCCATCCACATACATTGATGAATTATGCCCTTGGCATACTTTGCTAGCAAATGTGCTGGGGTATTTGCAGAACGTTTCACATGAGAAAAAAAACACATTATGGAACTCCAAGACAGCTGATCTAATACCCATAATCACCGCATCAATTGAGGTCGGAACTGAGGAGGAGGATTGATTCAAAGCCCTAGAGACAATTAATGCATCACCCTCGATTGTTAAGTCTGAAACACCCAACTGCCTTGCAAACTGCAATCCCACTTCAACAGCCTTCGATTCCGCTTCAAGAGGCCCCAGTGGTGCTTGAATTTTCCTGCACATTACAGCTACAAAACGACCATTCCAATCCTGTGCTATGATTCCAACTCCAACAGTGTGTAGCTCTGCAAACACAGCAGCATCAACATTGAACTTGAGACACGGAGTAGTTGGTGGAATCCATGTCTGAACATGCTGGACAGACATCTGAGGTACCGGTAAAAGATCAACAGCAGCCTGATATTCATCTAAGTATTGCATTGCCCACCGAAACAGCGTTCTTCCATCTTTTCGCGTTCTGCCATGTCGAACTTCATTTCTGTTACTCCACATCGCCCACACACAGGTCAGTAACAGTTCAATATTTTCCGGTGAACTCTTTTCGTCCATCATTAAACACCATAACATCTCCTTAAAAGAGCAAAGCTGGTCCATCACATTAGGAAACACCAGTTTCGTTGAAGACCAAAGTTCTTTAGCTCGGGTACATTTCCAGAAAAAATGAATCGCATCCTCTGCCTCCGTGTTGCATCCTTCGCATGTATCAACCTGCAAAACATTTCTTTTAACAAGGTTAGTTTTCACCGGTAGGATGTCTTTACAAGCCTTCCAAGCGAAGTGCCTTATTTTATGAGGCACATTGATCCGCCATATGCGTTTCCAAAAGCTTTTTTCTTGGCTGTCATCAGAGCTTAAACTGCTTAAACTGGAGGAAGCAGCTAGGGACATTCGAGACGCAACCCAGTAGGCATTTTTTACCAAAAAAAGCTCCATTATTACTCCAAGCCCAAATCAGTTTGTCTTCTGGCATATTAGAGCTTATGGGGATTGCCTTTATAACCTCTGCATCATGCAACAAAAACAGAGCATCAATAACCTCCACCTTCCATGAAGCTTCTTCCTTATTTATCAGTTCTCCAACCTTCATATCTTGTGGCATAAACAACCTAGGGGATGAAACCATGAAAGTTGAAGGCTTAGGCAGCCATCTATCACCCCAAATCCGGATTTTCTCACCATTACCAAGTCTCCACCTTGAACCATATTTAACAAGAGGTTGAGCAAACATAATACTCCGCCAAGTAAATGAAGGATTATTACCCAAAATAGCCTATGAGAAATCACTTGTGGGAAAATATTTGGCCTTCAAAACCTTGTACACCAATGAATCATGACCCTGTTGAAGTCTCCACCCTTGCTTTGCCAATAAAGACAAATTGAACTCCTTAAGCTTTTTAAAACCCATCCCACCACGACTCTTCAGAGCACACAATTTTTCCCAACTCATCCAAGCTATCTTCCTCTCATCATCTCTTTGCCCCCACCAAAAATTACGAATCATACTGGTTAAATCCTCACATAGAGAGTCAGGCAATTTGAAAACACTCATAGTATAGGTTGGAATCGCTTGTGCCACAGCTTTGATCAACACTTCTTTTCCCGCCTTAGACAATAACTTCTCTTTCCAACCAGCAAGCTTTTTCCTTAATTTGTCCTTAATAGTAATGAAAGTGTTCTTCTTATTCCTTCCCACCAATGATGGCAAACCAAGATATTTTTCATGATGCTTAATCACTTGGGCCCTAAACCTCTCTTTGATGACTTCTTGAATATCAACAGAAGTATTATGACTAAAAAACAAAGAAGTTTTAGCACGATTTAACTACTGCTTCGAAGCATATTCATAAACCCTCAACACCCTCTGAAGGGCATCACACTCCTCCAAGGAAGCTCTACAAAATATCAAACTATCATCGGCAAAGAAAAGATGGGATATTTTTGGACCCCTACGGCAAGTTGCAACTCCCCCCAACCTTCCATTCTCCACCTCTTTCTTAATAAGAGCAGAAAGTCCTTTCGCACATAACAAGAATAGATAAGGAGATAATGGATCACCCTGCCTAACTCCCTTACTTGGAACAATATGCCTTTTAGGCTTGCCATTAATCTTCACAGAATAAGAAACAGTAGTGACGCACTTCATAATTAAAGCACACCATCTCTCATCAAACCCCAATTTTTGCATAATTTTTTCCGACCATATCCACTCTACCCTATCATATGCCTTGCTCATATCAAGCTTTAGAGCCAAATCACCCACTCTTCCATTCTTCTTTTGACTAATATGATGCATCATCTCATATGCTTCAAGAACATTATCAGTGATTAACCTTCCATGCACAAAAGCACTTTGGGTATCACTAATAATAGAAGGAAGAACTTTTTTCAACCTATTAGTAATAGCTTTTGATGCAATTTTATAAACCACATTACAAAGACTAATGGGTCTATAATCAATCACAGTTTTTGGATCTTTACATTTAGGAATAAGGACAATATGTGTATGATTGAAATTCGGTGGAACAATACCTGAATTGAGGAAGGCCAAAACGGTTGAAGTAACCACACCACCAATCTTGGACCAAAAGTGTTAATAAAATAGTGGAGGCATACCATCCGGTCCAGGGGACTTCAATGGGTACATTTGCTTCATGGTATTTTTCACTTCACCTTCTGTAAACTCCCTTACTAGCATCTGATTCATCCTAGGGGTGACTTTATGTTGAACTGCATCTAGAATTTCTTCAAACTTCGTAGGATCACTACTAGTGAAAAGCCTCTCATAGTATTGCAACATCAACTCCTCTACATGCTCATCTCCCTCCAACCACCTACCATCCTCATCCAATAAACCCTCAATGAAATTCTTTTTGTACCTTGCTGAAGCTTTCTCATGGAAAAACCTGGTATTCCTATCCCCAGATTGCATCGAGCTAATTCTTGATCTTTGCCTCCACATATCATCTTCCTTATCCATCCAACAGTTCAACTTAATTCTAGTGTTCTTCAAAGATCTAATCACATTTGATGTTGAAGGTTGCAATTCTAGTTTTTTCTGTAAGTCAGCCACTGTTTTCCCTACATAACCAAATTCTGTGCCATTCCATACCTCAAGTCTAGCACGGCAACTCTTCAAGCATCTATTAAGAACATCACCCGATCCTCCATACAAGCCTTCATCCCAAGCTTCCTCTACAATAGTCTCACACCTTAGGTCCTTTAACCACATTGATTCAAATCTGAAAACCATACCCATCTTCTTTGTTCTTGTTTTTACAGACAACTGAAGAATAAGAGGGGAATGGTCTGAAGCCAAAGATGAAAGATGAGTAAGCTTAGCCATTGGAAACAAATGAAACCACTCCACCGTAGCCAAAGCTCTATCCAACCTTTCCTTAATTTGGGATCCATCCTCTTTTAAATACAGCCAAGTAAACAAAGGCCCCGTGAATCGAACTTCCTTAAGACCACAACAGTTAATAGTGTCAACAAAATATTTCATTTGCTGTCTTGTTCTATTACTTCCCCCCTCCTTTTCATTCATGCTAGTAATTTCATTAAAATCCCCAATTGCTAGCCACGGCAAAGAGGATGTCCCATGTAAATGTTTAAGTTTTTGCCATGATTCCCATCTCTTAGAAGTATCCGGTTCACCATAAAAACCAGTAAGGTGCCACCAACCAATACCATCCCCCCCGTCTACCCATGCATTAATATGTGAATGAGAATAAGTCTGAATATCAAGTCTAATATCTGTTTTACAAAATAAAGCTAAACCACCACTACTTCCTCTACTAGGCACAATAAAAGCATTTTTATATTTACACCAATCACGAACTTTTATCATCCAATCCAAACCAGATTTTGTTTCCATTAAAAAGACAATATTGGGATATTGTTTATTGATTACCTTGACCAAGGCACAAACTGTCCGACAGTTCCCAAGCCATCGCAGTTCCAGCTAATGCCCGGCGGGGTTGCGTAGCAACCTCTGCCGTTGTAATCTGATCCACCCCAGAAAGAACATGTAAACCTTCAGTAATACTCACCTTGGATTTCTTTTTTGTCAAATCTGCCTTCTCTGTTCCACGCAGCATCTCCTTGCTACTCCTCTTTGGCCCAAGTACTTTATTAATAGGCACCTCCAAACTAGACCGTGGCTTTATAACAGCCCTCTTCCAAGTCCTTTTCTTGAGCCCATTCTCTCCAGAACTACTTGAATTACAATCCTTTGATGTGGCCTTTTTAGTTGCACCTTCATTTGATCCACTAGACTTTGGGCCTTGAATAGTGAGCAGCCCACCCATATTTTTATCTCCACTTCTCTTGGGCCTGCCTTTAACCGGGTTGCTATCTTCTTGTACACATCCCTTGCCAGCGTTAACGCCACTAACATTCTCCTGAAGACACGAAGCAGTACACGGCTCAATTGATTTTCCTGATGAAACACGTTTGCAAGTAAGTGAGTCATCATCCATCACTTCAATATCTACCAAGCCCGAGTAAAAGTCGGTTTTATTCTTCAACAGCTCAACACGCTTCAACTAATCAACATGGATAGAGTTTGAAATTGGAATACACGGTTCTGATTGGATAGCTGAGGATTCTAATAGCTTAACCACAACTTCTCTTAAACTCTAATTACGGTTTTTATTTTATTTTTTAAAAACCCATGTATAAATAATAGCCCACTAACCACAACTTCCTAAACTCACTATCTCTAATTTATATATATCTCACACAATTTCTAAAAAGAAAAATATATTTCATACACGTTTGACACATTTTTTTCTCAAAAATTAGCATACGCTATATCTATTTAAAAATTTCTCACACGTTAATTTCTCTGCACAGTTTTTTATATTGTCTCTCCATTTCTTCCCACCCCTCATTTCTCTCTGTTGCCAAAATTGTGTTCTACAAAAGGAATCAAATTCTATCTTTGGTTTTTTTTTCTTTTGTGAAATTTACAATAGTGATTGTTGTATTTAATTATGGGTTTTTTTTTTTACTTCCTTTTTTAATTTAATTTTTATGAACAGGCTGTGACTTATGAGTGTGATTGTGTTGCCATTGGAGTCTAATACAATACACCATCATCAAAATCCAAGAAGAAGAAACTCTATTTACAAAAGCAAAAGACTTCTTTATCAAGGCTACTGGTTGTTTGTCTTTTGATGAGGATTTCACAATTTGCAATTAGTTTTTGTTAAATATTGGTACGTTACTTTTACAACAGCATCTACACCATGTTATCAAGTTTTGATATTATTCTTTTATTAGGATGGTGTTATTTTAAACTTTATCAAGTTTTGATATTTATTCACTGCTAGGACTGTGTTTCTTTCGTTTCTTTTTTATTTATTTATTTTTTACTAATGTAGGGATGTGTTACTTTAATACCATAATGTGCTTTTATTAAAATTTATTTTCGAGTGGTGGTTTGCCGAAGATAGTTACTTAAATGGTATTGGAATCTTAAACAAAAGCCCAGTGATTATAGAGATTGAATATCGTACTTAATTACGAAGTAACGACAGTGTAATACGAATATTGCCTCCTATATAATGTTTGCTATTTTTCTTATTCTTAATCCTTACTCTTTTTTTTTTTTTTTTTTTTTTTTTTTTTTTTTTTGGTCTCTCTTTTTTTTAGGATCACATATCAACAATTTTGTTGAATTACATACTGGGCATATTGGATGAGTTCGGGTGAGAGACTTTACAAAAATGTTGTATGATTCAAGGTTCATATAAAGTGGTAGTCATCTATCAAGTGGTTATTTAAGACATTTTTTTTGTATAAAAAAATTTATCCTACCTATGTCTATATTTATCAATTTTTGTAATTTTACATTAGATTCAATTTATTGTGATTTGGAATACTAATGTTCGTATCATCATTAATTGAAACTCCTACCGTTTAACTTTATTTTTCTGAATCACATCTCTTCCATATGAAATTAATTATCCCTAACAATTGTTGTGCCTTTCACTACAAATCCCTTTTCATTTTTTACAAGAAATATTTTTAAAATTAAAAGATATTATTGTTGTGCCTTTCTCACAAAATTCTTTTAATTTTTTACAAGAAATATTTTTAAAATTAAAAGATATTATTGCTCATGTGCGAGTCTTTCCCATAAAAAAAATTAAAACTATTTAATATTTGTTTTTTGCTTTTTAGGCATTTGAAACTTTTATTATGGATGTGTATTTAATGGCTACATTTTAGGACTAAGTGGCTACCTTTTAAGATTAAAAATAACTTGATAAATCTCTTTTTAAAAAAAATTTACAATCATGAACCTTTCCCATACTTTCTTTTGGTAGGCATTTGAAATTTCTGTTATGGATGTATACTAAGTGGCCTACATTTGAGGACTAAAAAAACTGGACAACGTGAGAGCCTTTCCCAAAAAAAAAAAAATAATAATAATATTAATATTAATAATACTATTTATTTATTTTTTTGTAGTTTAGATATTTCATACTTTTGTTATGGATGTGTACTAAGTGGCTAAATTTTAGGATAAAAAAAAACCTGATAACTTTCTTTAAAAAAAAAAATTCACAATCGTGAGTCTTTCCCATATAAAAAGATTAATACTATTTAATTATTTTTTTTCCTTTTGGATATTTGAAACTTTTGTACTAGAATTATACCATTTTTTTTTTTTTTTAACTTACTCTTGGGCTTGGGTTCAAAAAAAGAATAGATGCACCAAAAAAAATTTATGTGGCTTGATATTAAACTTTGAGAATAGGTGGCTTCTCAATCGGCATTCTTGGTGTTTTAAAAAATTAATACTTTTAATTTTTTTTATTTTTTTTTAGGAAGTTGAAACTTTGTATTAAAATTGCGCCAGTTTATAAAAAAAAGGGAAATGCTAACGAATGCCCTTAGGGCATTCGTTAATAATCCATTTAAAGAAAGTTTTTATGGGAAAATGAAATAAAGCAATTAATAATTTGACAGTTTTTTTCATTTCCCATAAAAGTGGTGTTAAAACTTTCCTAAAATGAATTGTTAACCAATGCCCTAAGGGCATTCGTTAGCATGACCCATAAAAAAAACAAACTTTTGGGCTTGGGATCAAAAAAAGAATAAATGCACCAAAATACAAAAAATAAAAAATTATGTGACTTGATATTTACTTTGAGAATAAGTGGACTTTTCAAATGGTATTCATGGTGTTTAAAAAAGTTTAATACAATTTTAAAAATAACTTCACAACTCCCATTACAAAATATATATATATATATATATCATAACATGAGAGCCTCTCCTATAAAAAAAAATAATACTATTTAATAGTCTGGGGTAGGGAAATTTCAACTAATTGAGCTACAAGTAATAATTTGCATCAATTATAATTTAGGATTACTACATTTTCCAATCACAAAAAAGGAAACAAGGGGTGTGATGAAAAAATTATTTCACCCAAAAAGGCATAATGCTCATCACACCTTTAGATTTCTTTTTGTGATTGAAAAATGTAGTAATCTCAAATTATAATTGATTTAAATTATTAACATTTAGAAAAAAAATAGAAAAGCCTCTGAGCACGTGCGTGAGCGCATGCTTAGAGGTTAGTAAGTGGATAAAGTAGTTTGAAAACCAACTGGAGAGTGGTTCTATTTTGTAGGTATTGTTTTAGTGGGAGTTAAAGATGTATTTTTACCAAATTTTGCCCATATTTAAACGTAGGCTATAGGGGTATTTTGAAATAAAAAAAATGTTCAATCCAAATAAGGGAACCCTTTAAATAGTAGTATAAATAAAAACTTTTCATGGTTGTTTGAAGGTTGGTTTTGGGCCTTCGGCCCGCCTAATTTGCTTTCAAAAGTGTACGAATTTGGTGGCCCATTTATTTATTGGAGCGAAAGGAAAGGAAAAAAAAGAAGAAGAAAGAGTTGGTCCATGATTTTTACTTCATGAATGAAAAGAATTGGGACTAGAAAAGAAGAATTCTCTAATGTGTATCAATTAAGAAAGTAAAGTCTAAAGAGTCTTGACATAGATTGTTTTCTTTCCTTTTATTTATTTATTTATTTTTTTACCAAAAAATGTGTAGGAGGAAAGGGTGGCAATATTACGTGCTTAAGGCAACACAGAGAGAGTTGGACATCAACGTGCTCACTAGTCTTGACTCTTGACTCTTGACACAACTTGTTTTCTTTTATTCGGAGATTCGGGTTTCAAATCAAAGGCCGAGCCACATTGCCTTGGAACAAAAATTTACATATAATTTTTGTTTGACCACCCTAAAAGAAACCCAATAACAAACCAATTCAATGCCAATCTTTATCTTGGTTTTTTTAAACAAAAAAAAAAAAAAAAAAAAAAAAAAAAAAAAAAAAAAGAGAGTAAACCCAACAACAAAAATTACTAATTTGTAGATCTTAAATATTAGAAAAAGAAAATTAAGTGAATAGTAAAGTGTAAATCCTAAAAGACAATTAAATGTGAGGTAGTGGAAGTGGTGTGTGGGACAATGGGAGTGAAGAAAATTTTTGTTTTTTGTTTTTAATGATTGTATTGTGTTGATACCCATTTTTGACAAAAGGCCCAACAAAATAAAAAACCCTATAGTGAAGGAAGATGAAGGAGGAAAAGAATGAAAGAAACACGATAGAAGCAAATGGGCCATGGGAGCCCGAGGATAGAGATAAAATCACAATGGGCCAACATGACATAAAGTGATAGCCAGTAGGCACATTAGCACAACAAGAAATAAAAGTAAAGCAAATGGGCCATGAGAACCCAAGGAGAGAGGTAAAAGTCCAATGGGCTAACAAAGCAGGAATTGACATATTGTTGTATTGAATTGTTAATAAAGTAATGTAAAAGACACAACACAAATTTTTTTTAATGACTTACAAAGATCAATAAGTTATCAAAGTTGATTTAAGTTGTTAAATAAAATAATTGAAAAGAGTAAAGACAAAACTAATAAATAATAAATCAAATTATTCTAAGAAATAATAATTAAAGTTTACTTAACAACAATAATTAGTCAAAAGCCTTGTAGTTGAATTGGCACCTCTCCATGCACAAAGTACTTGGGGGTCTAGGGGGAAAAGGGTTCGAGCTGCGGGGTTAGTAGCATGTTGTAATTATCTCTCAAAAAAAAAAAAACAACAATAATTAATCTTAACAACAATGATTAATAACTTTACTATAGCAATGATTAATAACTTTATTATAGTAAGAGACAATATATGATTTTTAAGATTTAATCTTAGCAACAATAATTAATATCATCATTCTAGTAAGAAACAATATACCCAATAAACTTATGATTTATCTTTTATTCTCTTGCTAGTACTGCTGATAAATTTTTGACAAGGAAATCATGTGTACCACAAGATTCATCTCCTACCTAAGATTCATCTTTTAAGAAAACTCGTGTTAACTTGAAAAATCTTCTATTGAATCATGAGACTTTATAGCTTCCATTATTGGCAGGAATAGCCCACCATTATTGTAAAGTAGTCACCAACAATCTATTTGATTATAAGCACCCAAATATATAAAGTCCAACCATCACTAAGACACTAACTTTATAAATTTTCTAAAATAAAAACCCATTATTAACTCTATGAGATTAACTTTAAAAATGGCCATCGATCTACATCTTCCTTTATTCTTATCTTCACCATATGGTGTATCAATCCCCATCATCTTTATGATCACTGACGGTTGGATGGGCTTATAAGTAAGCTAAAAAAAATTACCTTATTTAGGTTATGGGAAAAGATCTTGTTTTTAAATATGACTCTCCGAATTCAACTTTAAGTCTAATGGCCAGTTGGCCACTCTAATTTTGGTTGCTTGTAATAGACTTACCCTAGGGCTAGCAATATGTCCAATAAAACCACTTGATGCATGATGCTGAAACCAGTGATCACACGGTTGCATAAGTTTGCACACGAGTGAGCTTGGAGTACTTGTTGGAGGAGATAAACACATTGAGGAGACCAATTAAGTAGTTAATAGAATATATAGAGACATATTTGATCTACACAAGATGTGTAAGCCCAATGGATATGAGTTTAATTATGTTATATTAACCACTTATTCTTTTCACAATTATTCAATGCAGTGACGGAGCCAAGACTTGGAGTTAAGGAGGTGGCTTTGTTGTTGGTTATGTGCGGTTGCTTCGATCTCTAACTCTACTGTTACTTAGCCGCTTGATTTTTTTTTTTTTTTTTTTTTTTTTTTTTTTTTTTGTGTGTATGAGACATTGATGCTGCTACTGGGTAAGAACAAAATAATTTTATTTAAAATTTTTTAAAGGGCCGGGTTGTTTGTTTTGGATAAAATTGGTTGATTAGACTTAATTTGTTTTAGATTTACTATTGGTAATTTTTGTTGTTGTGCTAATTTTTTGGGATTATATATTTTGTTTTAGATTTTAGATCTATAGATTTTTTTATGGTCTTTACAAGGAGGAATGCTAGAGTTACAAACGTTTTTACAAATTGCTAATGTAGTGAGTGGTTATTGGTAAGTAAAAAAGTGGTGTAAATGGTGGGCCAAGTGCGAATCAATATGAATTTGCTACTTCAACAATTTATAATAATGTTGTAGAAAAGTTTGTTGCAATAGCGTTACTCTTAAAAGAATTAATGATATTATTAAAGGGGGCTAAGTGTAACTTTATAGAACAAAATTGCTAAAATTAGTATCGAGTATATACTAATATTTTTTTTTTAAATATTTGTGGGGGGCAGGTGGGCGTTGCCTCTCCACGTCAAAGCATACTTTCGTCCTTAATTCAATGTGGGACTTTACTCACACGTGTATACCTAACAATCTCCCTCTTACATGTGAGTTTTTGCCTCTCTGTCGGTTTCAAGACCTCTTTGTGGGCCATGGACAATTCCCACTTGCTCCCTTTTACCTTATGAGCTTTTTTCATTCCTTTATCAACATGTCATCCATAGGCCTCTCATACATCATTTATGGGAACCACATGTTAAGCCCGCACACTAATTCATGGGAACCCTGTACATCCATGTCCATAGGAGCCTAGTGCTACAATGTTTATTTAGCATTATTAGCAACACTCCTTTATTGGGTCTTTTTCCAAGATCATTTGTGTGGGTTTTATGGGCTTGCCTTGTGCATAATATTGTCCTCGCTCCAACTGCAAAAAGGACCTCAATAATCTTGTTATCTTTGCTGCACACCACACCATGAGCTCTAATACCACTTGTTGGAGAAATAACACCTTGAGGAGTCACCAACCGAGTAATTAATATAACATATATATAGAAACACCACTTAACCCAAAAAACTTAAGTCTTATGGGTATTATTAGCTCATCCATGTAATATTAACTACTTATTTTTCTATCATTATTTAATGTAGGATTTTACTCACACGTATATATCCAACAAGAGTTGATATCGGTGTGGTGTTAGTTAAAACTTCTTTGATGTTGAAGTTAACACTCATAATGGTGATATATTTTGTATTCATAATGTTGGATGATTTTTTTTTTTTTTTTTTGCATACCTTGGCATGTGTAGTATCAATTGTTTATATAGGACTTTGACAATTACCCCATGATCTTTGCCATATCCCATATTTGGATCATGCAACATATATGTTTGGATGAACATCTCAAGTCGTGCTCCACCATTAATCTAGCAAGCTAATGGCTCGCAAATATGGTGCCTTACATGCTAGTTTGGGTGACACCACAGTGTCCTCCACCCTTGAAGCAGGTTGAGATTGGCTCTCTTCCTGCTGCTTGCTAGCAGCTGGGCTACTCACTTCAACTTCTTGTTTTGAATGGTTTCCTCTTCCCCCTTGGGAGGGGAATGATTATCGAGACATTGTTGTAGGAGCCTTTTCTTTGGTTCTTGGTTTGGCTTGGTCCTAGTGAGCTCTTGGACAATATCGATGAGAATCTGAAGTTGTCATTCTATTAGGGGCATCTCTTAAGACTCTGAGTTTTTGAAGTCAAATGATTCTTCTGGCATCCATTGTTCGGGTCTAGACCATGTAACCTTTTTGTGTCAAGGGACTAGTAGATATGACCTAAAAGTTTCCCACACACAATGATCAATTAATGATGTTAAATATTCGTGATCATATTTCTACAAGAGTTTTGGAAGACTAGCAAGAACAAAATCACACAAAGCTTGGAGTCGACATCAATGTGTTGCCAATCAAAACTTCTCCCATGTTTAGGTTAGCAATCACAATGGTGATATATTTTGCATACACTGTGTTAGGTGGGTTTCTTTTACCTTGGCGTGAGTAGTATCGGGTGTTTATATTGAACTTTGGCCGTTACCCCATGACCTTTGCCATATCCCACGATTAGGGTCTTGGAGCATGTTTAGGCGAAGGTTTGGTTGGATATCTGGGTCATGTGTCCACCGTTAATGTGGCATGGCACGCAAATATTTCTTATTTACTCTCATAACCTTGCATTTCCAAATGGGATTAGGTTATCTAGGACTCTTATTCTTTTCTTGGTCATGTTTTGTAATGCTAACTAAATTTTGATGAGCGTCTTAGATGAGTTAATTAGGAAATGTGAATAATATTAAGTGTACGATCGTGATCCTATTAGGTGTGCATTTAGGAATTATTGAATTTTTTTTTTTTTTGCAAATAATCTAGTTTTTAGTTTTTTGTAGAAATAAAATAAATTTTAATTTTTTTACCACTTTAACTTAAAAGTTACCAAAAATTATATCTTTTAATAAACAATATACGTATAAACTATCGAAAACAAACAATTTCCAAACAAGCACCATATATTACATCCTATCAAGTACTAACCTATACAAATGCTCCCTTGAAACTGTTGCTTTTAAAGTTCAAGCTACATGACAAGGATTGAGCATATAGTGTCTTTCATTCTCAGGAAAAGTACATTAAAAAACTACGAAAATACATACATATGAATAAACACTGCAATATCTATTGTGCCAATTGCCATTACATTATAGCACAAGCGTGAGGATTTTCGTCACTGAACATGGCGCTTGCCTGCGAATCATAGACGACTGTCGAATAATTATAAGGCACTACTTGATAATGACCATAGTCTTGGGCATTATAGCCATTTTTGCGGTTTTTGTAGGAAGAGGAAGACGGAATTGAATAATAGTTTACTGATTGGCTCTTATGATGGTACTGCTGCTGCTGCGGCTGGTAATTATGTTGGATAAAGTTTTGATGTTGTGGGTTATAAGGATATGGCCACAGCTCAGCCCTCCGACCCGTTTTTCTCACTGTCTTCAGAACTTTCTCTTGATCTACCCATCCCATGACAGTCACCTTTTGCAAGGACATGTCTATATCAACCTCATCAACTCCTGAAATATATGCCGATCCATTTATTAAAAAAATCATTTAGGAAAAAAAGAATACTTGTGATAATGACACTGAAAGTTCCCATTAACATTTACTTAGTTGGCCAAATAATAAAGAGGTATGGTGTTTCCGTTCTATATATTTGAGTCATTGACTAATGGGGTCTCTAACAAGCAAGTGTTTGTGTTGAATTGAAATTTTCAGTGATTTCAATTTAATCTTTATGTTATTGATTTTCTTAATAAAACTTATAATATTATGAATTGTTAATTTGTTGAATTGTTGAATTGTTAATTTTTTATAAATATAATATAATTCCTAACAAGAGTCCAATTATGGTTATCAAAATTTCCTAAGTGGCACCTGTTTTATGACATGTAACAATTAAAAATCCAAGTGATTCTATCATCTTTGCTCTAAAAAATCCAGGTGATAAATTAGAGAAGTAACATTTATAAAAAAGTTTTAACATATATTGAGGGTCTGTTTGGATACCGCTTATTGTTGAAAACTGAAAATACTGTAGCAAAATCATTTTTAAATATGTAAATAGTGCCGTGAGACCAATTTTTAATGAAAGTTTTGTTGAAAAAAGAGGTTTGTGGATCCCATAAACAGTGCACAGGAACCACACAAAATCGCAGACGCATACGTAAGTAAGTGTTTTAGCTAAATCCAAACACTCACTGAGATGATAGATTATGACTGGTGTTAGGGATGGCAATTTTTGCCCGACCCGCGGGTACCTGGCCCAGCCTGACCCTAATGGACCGGGTTTTACCCGGTCCGATTAGGAATAGGGTCGGGTATGGGTTTTAAAAAAAAAAACCCGAAGCGGGTCCGGGTCGGGTTCGGGTTTTATCAAAAAAATCCGAGACCCGACCCGAGACCCGGCCCGGTTAAAAACCCGGCACCTATAATTACAAAAATACCTTCTATATATATATATATATATATATATATTCCTATATTCCTATATTTTAGTTATGATTTTGTTGATTAATGATTAAATGGTTATCTTAGCTAGGTAATTTATTGATTTAAAATCTTAGTTATGATTTATTGAATTATGATTATGATATTAGTTATGGTTTATTGATTTATAGATTTATAATTAACAGTTGATTTATTGATTTATGATTAGTAGCCTATGATTTGGACTAATTTGGCATTTGGGCCACGTTATCTAGGCTTGAATGTAGGCAAAAATAAATTTGGGCTTAAATTTTTTTTTTTTTTTTGGTTGGGCCACGAATTGGGCCCAATCCCTAAACGGGGCCCGCGGGGCCCATGGGGCCCGGCTGGGGCGGGTCCGGGCCCCGGGAAAAAACCCGGTAGCCTAAACGGGCCGGGTACGGGCCACGGGTCTTGCCCCGCGGGTCGGGTCCGGGTATGAAAAAACCCGGTCTGAACCCGACCCGTTGCCATTCCTAACTGGTGTAGATATTTGAAAAATATTGTGATTAATGTACATTGAAAATAATATTGATGATGATGTTAAGTGAAAATGATGTTGCATTAATAAGTCATAATCGACCACCTTAAATATAATGGAAAAATTTGTAGAATTTGTTGGGTTGGTTTGTTGGAAGTTGGAACATTTATTCACATCCAAGTCATCCACGTGGCTTGAATGTGAGCTGTAGTTGGCTACACGTATATTACCATGTCAACCTTCTATCAACGCCATATCAATCGTTGGATGTAACCTCGTATCATCTAGGATTTTTTTTCCTAAACAAAACCAAATAAATTAATAAATACAGAAGTCCAGTTTAACATACCATCTAGTTTGTTAAGAGCTTTCTTTATCTTGCTTTCACAACCAGCACAGTCCATGTGAACTATCATCTCTATTATCTGTGAAAAAAGAAACCAAATATTAGTACCACCCCCTAGGCATATCTGACTTTGTTGTGTATGCAACTAGTTTTAGCTTCGTTTGGCAGAAAAAAAAAATGAGGAAAGTTCGTATTTCGTTTAATATATACCATAAATTCATCGTAAGACATTGCATAGCATGAAACATAATTGGCTTTACTCATTTAGTGATCCTTAACGTTGACATATGCCTTGTGGTTGCATGATTTTGATTTCTAGCTAATCCCATGAAGTGCAGAATCGTACACTGATTTAGATTAATAAAAGTCCTTTTCTTTTAAGGATGAGTGAAGTTTTATTCAACAGAAACAAACTAAAAATAAGAACATATATTAAAAGATGAACACGTAGAAAAAGAGCTGCAAACTAGCGCACCGATTTGGTTTAACTTATTTGTATATATACTGTTTTTAAAAATTTCTCTCTTTTTTTTTTTTTTTTTTTTTTTTTTCCTTAGGTATAAGTGTACGCAACTCTTACTTAGTGAAAAAACTAATCCAGACAGTACAGACAGCCCAGCTACATCAACCTATTCAAGCAATCCTGTTTGAGTATCTTATTGTGGGACAATGAGATTTTTTACGTGCATGGAAATTAACTTACATACAAAGACATGTCAAAAACACATACAGAGAAAGAGGGTACTAAGAGACATTTCTTACCGACATTTTGGGATTTGAAAATTCTTAAGACTTTCCTTGCTGAAATATATGAATATATGTGAGACTCTTAAGAATGAAAAGAAACGAATGAGATTACAGTCAATATATAGAGAGCTAGCCAGCTAGGAGCATCTTTCGGAAATAAAGGGGGATAAGAAAGAATATTTTACTGAGCAAGCAGTCCCCACAATAGATGATAGATCTTTTATTTCTTTTCTACAACTTGCTTCAATGTGATAAAACTTGCCCGGAGACTATTGGAAAGTGCATTGCAGATGCTTAGAAATTTGAATGGAAGCTTTCTCAAAAGCTATCTTGATTTGCAAGTAAAATATTCCTTAGTTGAAGACTCAATTGGGGTCAAATATACAATGGGAAACACATAAATAAAAATTAAAAATTGCAATGATCTTCAATAAGAGAGTTAATCGTCATCTTGTCATCGTCATCATATTCATCATCATAATTATTAAATACATGTTAATGTCATTGCCTTGGAAACTTTGTGATCATCTTAATTATTAAATACATGTGTATTTTTTTGGTCTGACACTGCTGTATCTTCAATCTCATCACCTTGTTCAAAAGATGCTCCGAATGAAATTCCAAAAACAGCATCCAATAACTTAAGGAAATATGCAATACATACAAACAAGTCTGTAACAAATAAAATAATTTTCTTTATTTCAAGGACTATGTCAAACACGCATAAAATTTTCATGATGGTCTGCCAATGTGAAAGCTTGGATGGCAAGATAGACTTGTTGAAATGAAATTAATACATTGTAGCCTTATTAATTATGATAACTAGCTTGTAATCTCACGCATATGTATAAATATATTTAAAAAATATACATTAAGATAGATAGTATAATTTTTAAATATATAATTTAAATATTATTGATAGTATTTCTTATATTTTTTAACTCTTTAAAAAGTTTTGTAAGAATATTATTAAGTAGAAAATATAAATTGTTTATTTAAAAAAAAAATTATATTCATTAATTCTAGACTCTTTGGTTAATTTTTGTACGTAATAATTCATTTGAATGGATATTTATGATGTGGTTTCACAATATTTGACTCCAAATTAAGAAATAAAACTCTCTCTAAAAATAAATAATTTATGACATATGGTGCAAAATTGAACTTCAATTGTAGAATTTAATTGAATTTTCTTTAAACTTTATATATATATATATATAAATAAAAGTTCGTACAATAGAAGTACAAAGCTTTTCATGGTAATTTCCAATGGGAGTTTAGATCTTAGAGGATAAGTTGGAGTACGTTTTGTTTAATATAAGTAACTAAAAATTTTACAAGATTGAGAAGTACTCACTGCCCAGTTTCACAACTATAGAATTGCTATTGTTTTTTTTAGTATTTACAAACAATATAATACCAAGTTTGGAAAAGGTCTCCCCTCAAAAAAAAAAAAAAAAAAAAAGTTAGGTAAAGGTTGACCTTACTTGCAATTCAAGTTAGCTGCACAAGCAGTAGTAAGTAGTTAAAGAGTTGAACAATTAAGGATTTTTTTTTTTTTCAAAACAAAAAAAAAAATTTCTGAAAAGCCTAATTTTATTGCCGGGGAATATACTTAAAAAGAAGAAAAAAAGATGGAATTTGTCTCACTCTTAATCATTTTAAAAAGGAGGTGATATGTATTAATTGGTGTAATACTGATATATAACATGTCTCATATGAGATGAACTTCACTTACCCATAACAAAAATTCCCTAGACAGAGGCAAGAAGTCAACTCCCTAGGAGAGATTATGCCTCTTGTATCCATGGTTGCATGAGTAGTGTAATTACCAACGGAAAGAAAAAAAAATTGATTGGCCAAAAATCATAATTAGTCCTTAAATTTTTTATTTTTTATTTTTCAATTTCGTTCCTAAAGTCTGAAACGAGCTATTGAATCTTTGAATTTAATTTCATCCATATGTTAATTAGAGGCTGATGGGTCATCTAAATGAGCACATCATTAATAATAATAATAATAATAATAAAAAGTCTAGATAGCTTAAAAAGCTACATGCAAGCAACCAAAGTGGATTAAAAGTACTCGCTATCAAACCAGCTGACGTGTATTGTAGTTTTGGTTTGGAAATTTGATAAAATTTTTCATAATTACTAATATGACAAATTGTTAGTAGTAGATAATTTAAAAAATTATCAGTCGTAGAAACGGAATCGAAATTCCAACCTAGGGGGCCCAAGTTTAAGCTTGTTGAATTTTATTGATGGTGTCTTTTCAAAATTTTGTTCGATTATTTTTAGAAATTAAAACATTAGAGGTTGGCAACACTAAAATCTTCACCATTAGCTTCTAAATTATTTGTATTTTTTTATAAAAGAATTAAACATTGTAAGTGACTTTTCCATGATCTACAAATCAAAAAAAGTCATATCATTTATAAGGATTCATCTTATATCTACATAACAATTGAAATAATTTCTTGATTTTTAAAGTTGTGATACTTCGTCCTATATTCTAAATTTTCGTTCCATTTTTTTTTTTTTTGAGTTTTCATTCCATTATTTATTTATTTAATTTTAGGATGCTTTATTATTTTCCTATCTTATAAATCTTTTGTACCAAAAAATAGTCCCAAACAAAAACCTAAAAAAAAAAAAAAGTGCCTCACAAATCACAATAATATTAATCTTAATAATTTATTGATACAACAATGTCTCAACAAAATTAATGTTAATTTATATATATATAAAAAGTAATGTTAAATCCACAACATTTTTACAAAAAATTCTAGAGAGCAATTTGTTCTTAGTGACTTAAAAAGTGATGTCAATAATAAACTAGATTAGAACTATTTAAACTTTACCATATAAGATTTATTGTGAAGTTGTGAAAAAAATTGTGGAAATAGTATTACTATTGTTTAAAACATCAAAACTAAACGACTACAATAAGAAAGCAAAAAAGAAAAAAAAGAAATAACTTTGTTGAAATAGATAATATTGTTTAAAACATCAAAACTAAATGCTACAACCAATTACAAAATTGTTTTGTACTTATGTTCCCAATAGCTCCCTCTACAAATTACACCCTTTTTTTTAATTAAATAAATTAGATATAAACTATAGCCACACGTTTATTATTTTTTATGGAAAAAGTTAACGGGTGCCCTAAGCGCATTAGTTTATGACTATTTTTAGAATCTTTTTATGGAGAAAAAAAGTAACTAATTTTTTTGACAGCCTTTTATATTTATCATGAAAGTGGTATAAAAATTTCAAAAAATAATCTATTAACAAATGCACCCTAAGGGCACTCATTGACAAGACCTTTTTTTTTTATCATCAAAAGTTAAAGGCCTCATGTTTTTACTCACTATTCACACATATTAGTACTTCTTGCTTTTATGGATCAAAACATTTATCACAATTTAGAAGAGAGAGAGAGAAGAAAGAGATCAATTATTAGGGAGAGGTGGAGAGCACATAAGAGAAAAGAGAAAGTGAGAGAAGGTTTTAGAAAAATTAAAAATAGGTAGAGCCTTTGCCACAACAAATCAGAGAGAGAGAGAGAGAGAGATCCTATTGAGACAATTACGCAAAAGGTTGGCAAGGTTTTTTTTTTTTTTTTTTTTGCATGGTTCTATTTGTAAATATTTTTTGGAGAGGGGAGCAAGAATATCAATTTTGGGGTCAAAAATTAAAAACTTCTATATATATATATATATATATATATATATATATATATATAGAAGTGTAACTTTTAAAAAATTTGGTGGACCAAGCCCCACTAGCTCCAACATAGTATCATCCCTGATCATTAGTAAACTGAACTCAGATAAAAACTACTAAAAAATTGTTAACTCAATTGTTGTGATTTTTTCTTTTTTTCTGGTACAGTAGCATTGTGATGTAGGACACAATTTACTATTTAATTATTGTAATTTATTATTTTTGGTATTTTTATGTAAAAAAACGTTATTTTAGGTTTAGGTGATTTATTTCCTTGTTTTTAAGTGCATTTAATGCTTTTTAGGTCAAATTTGATTCTTGTTATGGTTAGGTATCAATTAGGAGTTATTTTAGATTATATTTTCTTATCTGTCAAGTTTTAAGGAGCCCTTAAATAGGCCCCTAAGTCTGTAAACGTTTTTCATAGTTTATTATGAATAAAAATTCAGACTTGTGTCTATTGTGTTCTCTGGTGGATTCTAGACCTATCACCTTGTGGATTCAAGGAACCCCTCGTGGATTCGAGGTTTACTACCTAGGAACTAACAGTTTAGTTTCTGTCCATCAAAGAGAGCATCGTGTGTGCTTCTCTTCAGGCTTCCGCGACATCAGTTGCTATCGGAGCCTTGACTTACCCTGGTCTGATTGCTAACCGGCGAGACGGTAACCACCACCACAACAACGACGAATAACTTAGCGAGTATTACGTGACGTACAACAAGCACTCACAAATATCTATGCTAGGATGGCGCCGTTGAAGAATGGAAACAATAGGGATAATTGCAGCGGAGACATAACTCACGGGCAACCTATTGGTAAGCAAATTTCATATAGACCTTATAAGAGAATTGCAAGTTTTAATGGTTATTTTTTAAAATAAGATTTTCTTGATTGGTTACTTGATCTAGGGGATTTATTTGACTATGAGAATATTTGTTATGAGAGAAAAGTTGGACTTGCTTTGTATAAACTTAGTAAGTATGCTTTATGTTGGTGGGAACGAGTACAATCTGATAGAATCCGACAAGGCAAAGACAAAATTCGATCATGGCCAAGGATGAAAAAGATGCTTGCTATCAAATTTTATCCTTTGGATTGTGAAGAAATCTTGTCGTATACAATACAAGATTATTATTGGCCAAGAAGTTCATACTTGAATTATTTTGAAGAGCCAAATATTCCACCGTTAAAGGAAGAATTACATGTTGAAAAAAATATTGTTCTTGAAGAATATGGAGAAGTCAAAGAAGAAAATATAGAGATTTCTGAGGAAATTAATGAAGGCCTTGTTATAGAAGAAGAACCTGAAATCAAAATTTTGGAGGAGATTAATGAAGACCCCATTATAAAGAAAGATCTTGAGGTTAAGATAGTAGAGACCATTAAAGAAGAAGTTATAGAGGAAGTTGTCAATGATCTCGATGAAATCAAGTTAGATGATTGCAACATTCAAACTCCTATTATTTTATTGGGAGACACTGAAACAAAGTTTATTGATTTTATTGGGGTGGAAAGATTTGATTTGATCATTGACTCTTATTTGGTGAATATTGTCAATTACATGAAGATCAAGGGAGAAGAAGTTCAAGTTGCCCAATTAATGACTTTCAAGTTTGGCAAGAAGACAAAGAAGATGAAGTATTCAAAGTATTTGTTCTCTTGGCATGGGAGATTTCAGATTTCAAAGATGAACTCGAGGACGAGTTTGTTTCAAGTGGAGGGGTCTGATGTAGGACACAATTTACTATTTAATTATTGTAATTTATTATTTTTGGTATTTTTATGTAAAAAAACGTTATTTTAGGTTTAGGTGATTTATTTCCTTGTTTTTAGGTGCATTTAATGCTTTTTAGGTCAAATTTGATTCCTGATATGGTTAGGTATCAATTAGGAGTTATTTTAGATTATATTTTCTTATCTGTCAAGTTTTAAGGAGCCCTTAAATAGGCCCCTAAGTCTGTAAACGTTTTTAATAGTTTATTATGAATAAAAATTCAGACTTGTGTCTATTGTGTTCTCTGGTGGATTCCAGACCTATCACCTTGTGGATTCAAGGAACCCCTCGTGGATTCGAGGTTTACTACTTAGGAACTAACAGTTTAGTTTCTGTCCATCAAAGAGAGCATCGTGTGTGTTTCTCTTCAGGCTTCCGCGACATCACATTGCTATTTGGTTTGAAACACCTATCCTCTTTTACAAGAGGACTTAGAATTTCAGTGTTTGAAATTTGGTACCACGTAACATCATACTATCATAGTGTCAGTTGGTCCAATGGTGAGGAACTTTCACTCTAGCTAGGCTCATCCCATGTAAGTTTTTTAAGCCATCAAAACATATTTTTCTTTTGGAAAATATGCCCAATGTTGACAGATCAGGTCCGCATCCATTTTAGTGTAGGCACCTTTTATTGATTGTTAATTTTTAAACTCTTAGGACGAAATTGAAATATCGAACAAAACTTTTAAGGATCAAATAACAAATATAGTGTTTGTTCTTAAAACTTTTTAGGAGTGGAAATCCAAACGCCACCAATGAATTGGAATTGGAGCCCAACTTCCATAGGTTTATGGTAGGAATCGTGGTATTTGGTGTGTTTGACATTGGCTTAAAAAATCAGCATTTTTTTTTACTGTTCAGCTTATTTTTACTATTATTTATAGGTCTCACTGCACTTTTTGGTACTATTTATAGGTCCCACTGTACTATTTCAGCTAACTTTTAGTTTTATCTACAGTACTTTCTGCTAAAAATACTATAGATAAAACTAAAAACTAAAATTTTTTTGCTGAAAGTACGGTAGATAAAGCTAAAAGTTAGTTGAAATAGTATAATGAGACCCATGAATAGTATCGAAAAGTGCAGTAAGACTCATGAATAGTAGCAAAAATAAGCTAAATAGTAAAATAAGTTGACAAAAATAATTTTTGCCAAACGGACACTTAGTTTTACAATTCTATGGAGAATATTTCTTTGGTTGTGCAGGAAAGAAATAAGATTGATTAACAATTTTTTACAGCAAAATCAAATTATTAAACCAATTCTTAACACGGATTTGTTGAGTTATTTTATTTTAGGCTAAAGTGTAAATTACACTTCTAAAATTTAGGATTTTACGCTTTGAAATTATGTTTAGTTTGTATTAGCAGCTCTTCTATCTATATTTTTCATTAAGTGTCACATAAACTTGCCACGCATGTTTAGTTCGTCCAATAAAATGATGTCATATTATTTTCATCACACATCATTTTTGTAGCCTAAATAATTTTAAATAATTTATTGATGTGGTATAATAAAAATGACGTGACATCATTTTATTAGACGAACTAAATACGTGTGACAAATTTATATGACACTTAACCAAAAATATAAATGGAGCCACAAAGAAGTTACTGATGCAAAAGAAATATAACTTCAAGGTGAACAATCTATTTCTAAAAATTAAAGGTGTAAAATTAAAATGCCTCCTCCAAAATTTAAGGGCGTATTTAGACTTTAAAGAGGCTTTGTTCATATGTTGAGGGATATTCTATTAAGCTTCAACTAGAGTAGGTATTAGGTATGAATAGCATGATAGGGAGATCAGCATATTCTGTACTATTATGTCTTGATGCATTAGGATATACCTAGATCTGATGTGATAGTTAATTATATTATATAAACACATTTCTGGTGGAAAAAGCTTTAAATATATCAGTTAAAACACAAGACTTTGAGGTGCTAGCGAAAGTCAAGAGAAAATGAATAAACTAAGCAATGAGCATGTATGTAATGGCATATGTATGTTTAATATTGGCTGTTTATGTCTGGCTGTTTGCATAACATTTCTAATATTAACTTTTTTGAGAAACTTTTTCTAATATTAACTTCAGTCACTAGAACTAGGACTTCTGCAGGAAATTGGGTTGGGAGTTCAATATTAACGGTCTACTTCCTCTTTAAAAAAAAAAAAAAATATCAACGGTCTACTGACTACTATTACGATTTTTTTTCCCTGACTACTCTTACAAAGTGCACACTAACTTTTGAAAACTTTGTTGACACTAAAATAAAAAATTACCTCAGAAAACATTTATTACTTCAACCAAAAATCAAAAAGTAACTTCATAGTGACGTTGTAAATCTTATCGCTTATCTTCACATCAACCAAAAATAAATAAAGGTTGTTGACACACAGTTGGTTGGTCACTAAAGGCGATGACAGGAAGAGCAGAAGCAAAGAAGCTGTAGGTGGTTGGTGCCAATATCATAAAATAAATAAAAAGAAAGAAAGAAGAAGAAGAAGAGAGATTGAATTAAAAAAGCAAATGCATGTGACAAAAATTTTCATTCCCAATAGTAGGTGTATGTTAGGTCCATATTTTAGGTTGGCAAACCATAAACAATTGTAACAATTAGAATCTAAATTGTCTCTTAAACTGGTATTGAGGTTAGTTATTGAACAAGATAATTCAAGGTTATAACAGTGAAAGACTAAAAAAAAAATAAAAACTAGACTGCTATTACACATGGTTTCAATACTAGAGGTCCGTTTGAATACAACTTATTTTTGCTGAAACTGAAAACTGAAAACACTGTAGCAAAATAATTTTTAAATGTGTGAATAGTATCATGGGATCCATTTTTAAATGCGTGAACAGTGCATGAACAATGCATAAACAATGTTTTTTGTCCCCTGCACAGTAAATTCATGTGATGTTACTGTTCACGCGCTGAAGAAAAAAAAAAAAAAAAAAAGGTTTGAAAACGCAAACGTGGGTTTGCAAACGCCGTATCCAAACCCACACTAGATCAACTTATCGAGAGTCATAGTTGTCAAAACGTAAATCATATCGTGAATCGATTTTTGATTTTTCCATATCATGTATAGTATCGTATCATATATCGTACGATACACAAACACTTAATAAAATCTATAAAAAATTATAGATATACATATATAAATGGTATATTCATTATAAATTTTGAATATATTCAACTAATGACTAATTTATTTATCACTTATGTAATAATATTTAACAAGCTAACTAAATAAATCAAACTAGCATGTGTTTATAACATATACATTCAAATTGCTTAAATTCAAAAGTGATAATATATTACAAATGACCCAAATATTAATTTATTTTCATCATATTGGCTAATCAACCCCATCTAAGTCAATGCTATCACCACGTTTATTATTTTGCAGATTTATTTCTTCATTAACATTTTCTTCATCGTCATTAACATTTACTATCTCTTCTTATTCTTTTTATTTTAATAATAATAAATAAATAAAATCTTCTTGGCATTCTAGTTTCTTGGACTTATAACAATAATAAAAAATTATATTTTCAATTAATATCTTATTCATAGTATAGAAAATAAATTTGTAAATATTAGAGTAAAGTGTAAGTGTGTACTGTGTAGTCCAAATTTTGTAGAAGAAAGAGAGGGAAAAAAACTTATGAATATGTTATTTTATTAGGTTAAATTAAGTAACCTAATGATTTTGTGTTTAAAACAAATCTAACAACTTGTTAAAGTACAAATTTTAACAAAAAATCTCATTTTAAAGTATTTGTCTACGTATCGTATGATACAATACGATTCATACGATACACACACTGTATCATACGATTTATGAGCACTTACGATACATCGATATAATACATAACTTTTTACACACGATACAATACATATCGTATAATATGTATCGCGTATCGTACGATACTGACAACTATGTCGAGAGTTACTTAAGTCAACCGGTTGAACTACATATCTCAACCGATCGAGAATCATGCAATTTGGATTCTCGGCATTTTTTGTCAATCGTTTGATCTAGGGCACTTGCATATCAAGTTCACTATATAGGCAAGCCCTAGAGCGCGTTTTCCTTGACTACGAGAGAGCAGTGAATTGTACATAGATCTAGAATTTTTCAAACTCTTTTGAAGCATTAATGTACACAAATTTGGAATTTTCCACTCTCTTCAAGCATTAACCAAAGACTTATGTTCATACAAAAGATCTGGTAACATCCAAACATCCAATTTACATCCAAGTTACTAGTACAAATATTTGAAAGGTGTTCTTGAAGTCACGAGGGAAGAGTTCATGTGCAACAAGTACTACATAAGGTAGCATTAGATTTAAAGTTAAATCTTTTGTACAAACTTCAATTCTATTCTAGTGGATTTGTTACTTTGAGAATTGACGGTTAAATCCCTTAGGTTTTAAGTTTTAACTGTGAAATAGTTTGTTTCATTAGTTTTCATGGGTCATCATTTTGGTTGTCTATGTGTGATCCATGTTTGTGTGATGTTATTCAATTCAAATCTAAAGCATAATTAATCTGACTAATTACTTAGACAAGAATTTGTTAACTTTGTTACAACTGGGGATCAAAAACCCCTAACAATGTATACAAAACTTTACCTTTTTTTTTTTATAGATAATAAGACTTTTATTGAAAAAAATTGAACATCATGTTCACGATGGTAAACACTTTGAATAAGAAACAAATACAATATAATCATGAACTAAAGGAAATAGAGACTAAAAATTCAGATAAAGAAATACAATTCGTACACCCCCAAATACGAGCCCAATGAAACAAAGTACCAAAGAGGAGAGATTTTTGATGATTTAATGTTCTCTCCTTGTCTTCAAAAGTGCGGGTATTGCGTTGCTGCCAAACTAACCACATTAAACATGCCGGGACCATATTCCAAATGGTTGAAAGATGCTTTCCAAACTAGTTTCTCCACATAAAAAATAAAAAATAAAAAAAAAGGCTGACTGACCTCGGCGTTACCCACTCGATCCCAAACACTGAAAAAGCTTCACACCATAAGGCGTGAGAAAACTTACAGTGAAGAAGAAGGTGATCTACTGATTCCCCATCACAATAGCATAAACAACACCTATTTACCAGACCCAATCACGTCCAATCTTGCTTGTAACACTGTAATCTTCATCTAGCATATTCTTTTTCTCCTCCCCTCAGCCATACTTCTAAATTCAGAAGACTCAAAACTCAAAAGTTTCGAAAGCTTATATTGTATTGAGAAATTTGATCGACTAAAGAAACAAAACCAAATATCATAAACTTTGCAAAAGTTGAAAATAAAACCATAAATCAAAAGGCAAATCTATAAAAATAAATTAAAATTAAAAAAAAAAAAACAGAACAGAATTAAAAACTAAAAGACACGTAAAATGAAGTCAATAAAAAGGAAAATCATTTCATGCATGATTACTACTTAAAATTGGAGGAAGTTTCAGATTGGGTAACAGAGTACCTATCGATTAGCAAAAATGAAAGCTCTTATGAGAAAGTAAACAACTTGTGTACTCAACTCAACTGTCCAACATACTAAATCATTAACATCTGTCTAGTTAACCAAAATTTTGGGAAATTTTCAAACTGGATTCAATGGCAAAAACATATAAGATTAAACATAAACATAAAGTTGTCATCATGATGTTCTATGTGCAGATAACTCTAGGTCTATTGTACAAACTAATTGTAGGATTGAAAAGACTCTTGGAGTCAGCTTTGTTACCTTAATAAGGTTCTGATTCAACACCCAGACGATTCAGGGTAAGAGTTCCAGTATCAACAAAGAACATATATTAATGCCATTTCTTCAATTGCTGTCATCCTTTTTGAAATGGAACCCTCCAAAAGTAAAAATAAAAACTTGAGTTTGACGCTGTGTTTGTTAATGAAGGAAAGCACACAATTGAAGTTTCTTTCATTTGGTAAGTACTGGAACTATTTTAAAGGTGAAAGTCATATTTGTATGAGTCAATTCAAAAAATAAGTTCATTTGACAAGTTAGTAGCTAAACATTGTACTTATCAAAAAAATAGTTAGTAGCTAAACATTGCATCCCAATCTCAAATACATGAGTATAACTATTTGTACAACACCACTATCATGTGACTTATCCATGTACCCTCCCAAGTTTCCAAAATAACGACCCATTATTCCATTCTATTCTACACCACATAACAGAGCCTAACTAAATCATTAAGAGTTGGGCACATGATTACTTTTCACCATCTTCTCCACCTAACAATTTGCCTTTGTGCAAATCCTGTGTTCATATGTACCAAAAAGCAGAAAGAATACATGGATTCTAAGAAAAAAGTTTAGCTGATTATATCCTAAAACAGCCAGAACTTTTTACAGAGAAGTTCTGCATCTCCTGTAAGTTAGAAGCAAAAAATTCAACAGTGATGCTAAAGAGAAATAAAGGAGAATTGGGATTTTAAAGTAGATATGAAGCAGTAACATACATCTACTTCTTCCTGTGAAAACCTGAGAGATTCTGCACCAGCATCTACAGTGAGCCATGCCACATTAATTATAGACAAAATGAACCCATTCTAAAATTTTTGCAAATTATATGAACAGGAAAAGCTGAATGTTATATATGCTCACTGGCATAACCAACTAAATTGAACATGTTGCTGAATTTTCATATTTATACCATAATCCATTTACAAATGAAAGGAGAAGAGATTCAAGAAGATCCGACTTTTTCTGAAGCCTCAAAAGAAGCTTTGAATAGAAGATCCATCAGATAACTAATAAAAATTGCAATAGAGCACATTTCAGATCAAATAGAGGTTGCAGTTAAAGAGTCCAAAATTAAAAGCTATTTCATTTTCCTTCTAAGACATAAGTTTTATCAGATTATGATAACTTTTACTCTCATTTATTAAGGGAATAGATTATTTTAACTAAAAATTTCTGTAAATTATATTGAAAACATGCAAAATTCTTGAACATAGTCCAGAATGAAATCTGAAGCAGACAGATGATGCATGCCAGAGAAACATGTGCACAGCATATACAATCTTAACATATTCATACCATAGTAATCTTTCCACCACAAGATGCACTAAAACAATGGAGCAACATTAATTGAGTCAAAATGAGATAATTCTAATAGAAATGTCAATAAATGCAAACCTTCTTATGCTTTTTTTTATTTTATTTTTTCTTGATAAGTAAGAATATTTTCATTGAAAAGACTACTTCGTGAGAGCACGAAGAAGCCTAAACAATTACAAAAATAACTAATCATGTACAGAAGTATAATGACTCCTCAAACTTAACAATGGAATTACTATGGGTAATTCCCCAAGCTCAGAACCAGCCAAACAATGTCCTAATCAACAAAGAGTGCAATTAAGTCAACAAACATCCAATGTCAAGTACATTGGTTACAGTCCCTCCACAAGATCCACATCAGACAAGAGGGGACTAAATTCCAGTCATCCGAAGATGTTTCCCTAACCAACTCCATCACCCAAACAAGAGATCCATGACCGTCCTCGATAACACTCATTGTATCCCAAAAGAACTAAAAATATGACTCTACAATGTACGAGCAACTGAGCAATGAATCAATAGATGATCCACTGACTCCCTGCTGCACCAGCACATACAGCACCAACCAACTAACATGAAGCCTCTCTTCATGAGATTATCATAAGGATCTTACCCCACACTGCTGTCCATATGAAGAACTAAACCGTCTGTGGAGCCTTAACACATCAAATTATCTTCCATTGGAAGGAAACATCAGTAACACCGTGTAAAAAACTGTAGTACGAATGAATGTCAAATTTACCACTCCCCTTCAGTCTGTCACCACCCTCACTCCTGGGAATATTGGACTATAGAAGATTGAAAAAGGAATTCACCGACTCCAACTCCCAATCATTTATATCTCAATTAAAACAAATGTCCCAGCTCCATACTACCACAGTTGGTTGCTCAACCAACATTGAGGAAATTGAGGACTCACTAACTAAAGAGCATGCAAACAACTCTGGATACAACTCCTTCAGAGTCTGATTCCCACACCAGCAGACCTTCTTAAGCTTGCACAAAATATAATGTAGCTCAGAAACAGTGAGCAAATTCAATATCTCCTTAATGTCATTATCATGTAGTTTATCTTTTATCTTCAAATGAACATACATAACTGTTGCCGCAGTATGATGAGAGGAAGAAAAAGTATGAATATGGACCTCAATTTGGGACCCTTGACTGCTTCTTGAGGATCCAATACTTCTGAATAGGAAATATTAGACATCTGAAACCATGACCCTGAAATTAGAAGTATGAATTTCATTAATATGTTACTTCTGAATCCGTTCCAGCATAATACAATAATATAACAGCCTCATTTTTAACCTCCCCAGCTAAGTTCCTCTCACCATCATTAGTTACAAAGCATGAATTGTTTGTCAGCCTAAACAGGAGCTTTATATATATTCAAATTTCACTTGAAAGTGACCATAACACTGCCAATTTCATAATTCATCTCTTTCCCTCTTATTTCCTCAGCAACCTACCATACCCTGACCAGTACTAAGTATCCAACCATGCTTCTAAGTTTCTAGCTGCCCAAATATGTACATTGACCATAATGCAATAATTCATTAATTCTCTAGAACAATATAAGATGAAAGCTACTGGATTTGGAAGATTGGAAACCATTTTCAATTTCAATCCTCAATTATGGGTACTTGCCATTCATACACATTTTGGAAGATTGGAAAACATTTTCAATTTCAACCCTTAATTATGGGCACTTGCTATTCATCCACAAAAACATATTCAGGTTTTGTCAGTACCCACATGAAAACACATCCAAACCACATAAATGCAAAAGATGCATCTATATAGGCCTTAGACCTCTACTTCAAGCTGTTCTTGAAGCTAAGAAAAGAGAACTGCTAGTGTAATTGAAAATTTTTAAATTAAGCAAAAATCTATTAAATCAAAAGCTTATCAAACCAACAAGAATGTAATGAAACCATGCCAAAAACTTCAAACAACCCATTTGGTTTCTAAGAAGCTGTTGAAAAATGAAAGAAAATACGAATCTCCCTATCCATTTGACGCTTATAAAGCTTATAGTTAGGCTTCATATTTTAGATTAAAACCAACATTGCCCAAAATATTCCAGAATCTCCAATTTCTATTCTTCTTCACTCTAATTTTCTTAGCAACCAAACAGAACATAAATCCACAAACTCAAACTACTCAACAGTGAACCTGGACTAATAACAAGGCACAAAATTGGGTCAACAAGAAAATTGGAGATCGCAAGATTATGGAGGAGAGGAGGCTTTAATATTGAATGGGCTAATGTATAGAAATTGCGAATCAAAAGTGCTACAAGGAAAAATTTAAAGATCTTCCAGTACAGGTTAATTCTCATCCTAATCAATATGGAATAAAAACACATCTAGCATGATTGAATAGTGAGGAAAGTCATTATCACTTTTCACTTCCAGCCACATTAAATTTAATATTGACTGTAAGCAAACCATGGGTGCAGGGGAGTTTTGGTAAGGGAGGGCTATCTCTTTAGTTTAGTCTCATATTACTGCTTGTTAAAAAGTAATACCAAGGTACCAATCTCTTTAGTTTAGTCTCATATTACTGCTTCTAGCGCATACTGATCAGAAATTAAATGTGCCAAAATAATTGCAATTGAGACATTAACAAAATGCTACTTAAAAGTGGCAAACCATAAGTTTGGTGGTCAATACAATGAGGCTTCTAGCGCATACTGATATCTCTTTAGTTTAATCTCATATTACTGCTTGTTAAAAAGAAATAGCAAGGTACCAATTTCACATATGAGGCTTCTAATGCAGACATCAGAAAATTAAATGTGCCAAAATAATCACAATTGAGACATTAACAAAATGCCACTTAAAATTAAAAGTGGCAAACCATAAGTTTGGTGGTCAATATAATGGTGATCATCTTGGTTTCTTCATTCTATTTGTCTCAAGCATGTAGTATATCAATATAAATTAACACCTAACCTCAAAGTAGCCATATCAAATAAGCAAATTTAGGTAATTGGTATTTCCATCAGCCATGGCAGAGAAGGAAGAAGAAATCATCAAGAAGGACCATCAAGATGGGATGCAAATGGCAGTGTCTTTCCTTGAAGAGTTTGGACTTCCTCTGGGACTTCTACCTCTTGCTGACGTGATTGAAGTTGGTTTTGTGAGGAGCACTGGGTACATGTGGATCCTGCAGAAGAAGAAATTCAAACACAATTTCAAAATGATCAGCAAGCTCATGAGTTACTATACTGAAATGACTGGTTATGTTGAGAAGAAGCGGATCAAGAAGTTAAAGGGAGTCGAAGCTAAGGAGCTCATGCTGTGGCCTCCAGTTAGCCAAATAAGTGTTGACGACCCACCCACCGGAAAAATTCAATTCATGAGCCTCGCTGGCATCATCAAAACTTTTCCAGTCGAGGCATTTGCTGGTGGCGGGTAATAAACATCAACTATCAAGCAGTTCATGGTCTAGTTGGTTGCTAAAACAGTAAGAAATGGTCTACTTTTTTTTTTTTCTTCGCTGGAAAAAATGGCCTACTTCTTGAATTTCCTTGTAGGCAACTCTTTTTCCTTCCTTTCCTCTGTAAAACTATATTACCAAGATCTTGTTGAGAAGAAGCGGATCAAGAAGTTAAAGGGAGTCGAAGCTAAGGAGCTCATGCTGTGGCCTCCAGGTAGCCAAATAAGTGTTGACGACCCACCCACCGGAAAAATTCAATTCATGAGCCTCGCTGGCATCATCAAAACTTTTCCAGTCGAGGCATTTGCTGGTGGCGGGTAATAAACATCAACTATCAAGCAGTTCATGGTCTAGTTGGTTGCTAAAACAGTAAGAAATGGTCTACTTTTTTTTTTTTCTTTGCTGGAAAAAATGGCCTACTTCTTGAATTTCCTTGTAGGCAACTCTTTTTCCTTCCTTTCCTCTGTAAAACTATATTACCAAGATCTTGTTTTTACTTAAGTTTCAAAATGTGGTATATTAAAAGAAAATAAACATTGGGTATTGATAATTATGCAGTGAAAATTGGGTTGGGTAGCACTAGAAATCATGAAATTAATACACATATGCAGAAGAACCATTTTTTTTTCTTTTTCATGACGTAAGAGAACTTCACTCAGATTAGTTGCAAATCGCAAAGCATATTGTACAAGAATCCTCACTATTAATCAAACTCCTACAGGCAACTGACCCCACCCACCAAAACCAGTTAACGGGTAATCCAAGGGTTTTTCACCCCTACGGGCTAAAGAAAATAAACATTGGGTATTGATAATTATGCGGTGAAAATTGGGTTGGGTAGCACTAGAAATCATGAAAATAATAAACATATGCAGAAGAACCATTTTCTTTTTCTTTTTCATGACAAAAGAGAACTTCACTCAAATTAGTTGCACATCGCAAAGCATACTGTACAAGAATCCTCACTATTAATCAAACTCCTACAGGCAACTGACCCCACCCACCTGAACCAGTTATCGGGTAATCCAAGGGTTTTTCACCCCTAACGGCTAAGTAGTTTATCCTCATATTTTAACCAGAATAAGCATTCTTTCCTTAAAAGAAAGATTCTAAAATAGATTTCCTGATCATGTCCAGCTGAGAAGGTTTGAATCCATCAACATTTTTCTTTATTCTGGGATGCCAACTATCAAACAGCAGAGAGAGTTTTAAAAAGAAGAGAGGGAAAAATAAAAGGTTCATTAGCATTTGTTTGAAAGTTACTTTGAAGCTTATTCAGGTGGCAGCCTACTCAAACCGCAAACCTCACTTAAACTTTAAAAACACTAAAACCTCATGAAGAGAGAGAAAGAGCAGCAGTAACAATAGAAAGCCCAAGAAAAATGACATCGGCGGTGGGAGGAATTAGAGATGAGCATCTCAAGGTGAGATAAGTAGAGACTCCAGAAGAAGTTGAAAGAAAGGACATGCTAAGTACTCATTCCTTCTTCCTTTACAACAGTCACTAAAGTCTACAAATGGCAACCTGAGCAGGAAAAAACAATCTCAAAGGTCCCCATAAGTTTCACAAAATAAATATCATCAAGGATGAATCTAAAAAGACTTGAAGGGTTGTTGGTCTGGCCCCTCTCTATATTTTAGCCAATCCAGACATAACACTAGTTATAAAGTAAACAAGCATGTCCACAATCAAACAAGGAAAAAAAAACTTTAAAGGATTACCCAAAGAAAAAGGGAAAGAAGAAAATTAACTCTAGAGCTCTTGAAGCTCCCTAATTGTCAACATGTACATTAACTAAAACAAATTGAACAAGGATTTGGTTACATAAATGCAGCAGTGCACCCCTATCTAGTCTTTCAACTCAAATCTGAGCCAGAAATACTTCACATCAAGTATTAGAGTCGGAAACACATCAAGTCCACTCAAAGAAGTACTAGACAACCATCAAAGAGACTCAATTAATTTCAAACTGAAGAATGGAGTAAACTGAAGTTTATAAAAGCGTCAAGTGCATAGGAATCTTGGAGCCTAGGCACAAAGCGCAAAGCACAAGCGCGCGCTTGATTGAAGTAAAATGCAAAATTTTCAAATATTATATCTCATAACTTCTAATAGAAATATTCATAACATATAATTAAAAAATAATAACACTCAAAATTTGTATATTTTACCTATTTAGGTAAGTGCAATTGTATAATGTTTGTAAGTTCAAATTTTAACTAAGTTATTTCAATTCTTTTTCCTTATTATTGATAAGTACCTAAGTTATTTCAATTCTTAAAATTTTATATAGTAAATTGAAAACAATTATCAATAGTCAACATCAAAATAATCTGGTCATAGAAATTTTAAACATAATATTTTATATGTCACTTGTGCTTTAGAAAAGTACATAACCATGATAGTTGTCATCAAATGATGTATATGGTTCAATCAACAATTAACCTTGTTCGAATCTTATGACATGCATATAAAAAAATTGTTTGTGTAATACAAGAACAACCCCCTAAGGATAGTGGTTGTGTAGTAAATCATTGGTCCATGTCATTTCTTCCAAGATCAAGCAATTAATTTTTATGATCCATATCTTTTTTAGCAATAAAATAAATATTTTTTTTAAAAAAGTGTGCCTAGGCATGTTTTGTGCTTCTTCAAAAAGCTCAAAAAAAGCGAGCCTAAAGCGTGCTTCATTAAATGAGCTTTCTTTTTTTTTCCTAGCAAAGTGTTGAGAGCTTGCGGCTTCGAGCTTTGAGCTTAAGGGTGCCACAACACTGAGTAAACAATATATGGTGACAACTCTACATGGCTTACAGAAAATATAAGTGCATTTTCCATGTCCCTTACCAATGTTTCAAAATTAACTCCTATGCCAATGCCAAAATATAGAGAACGCTTCCTAATACTAAGCATAATAATTGTTGCCTCCTGTCACTCCATAGTAATTGGAGGTTTCAAAAGTGTGTGTGTGAGAGAGAGAGAGAGAAAGAAACTCGACCACATCAAATTGCAGAAACATATGCAGAAATATACATATTGAAAGAATCTTTCCAAAAAAAACTTATATATATGGATGTACTGATTTACAAAATTGGATGTCAAAAAAAATATTGAATTCTTCTCACAGTATAAATTTGAACAAAAATTTTGGCTGAAAATGTCTCTTTGATTGTGCAGTTGCAAAAGGCACAAAAGTTCATTCCAGCTATCATGCCTTCCACACAGGAACCTCTGGCAAAATTCCACCATTAAACACATGCAAGTCCAGCAAGGTATTGTAATGCCCTTTCTCAATTTCCTCCTCTTTCACTTCATGGAGGAGAAGAGCTTCAATGATAAAATCTTCCCAATCAATATCTTTAACTCGTTTTCCCTTTCTCTTCTTCCCAGCATTTACACATTCTGAAAGGCCAATATCACCACTCTCACCCAAATCAGTTCCTAATGGATGCTTAATTCTATTAATTCGCAACTTAGCAGCATTTATCTTTTCTTTCCTTCTCTTATAAACCTTGCAACCATTAACAAATGATGGTGGTAGAGCATCTAATCCTACATCTTTCTCCAATATTTGCTTGAGTAAAAGCTTTTTGCTCAGCTCCGATTTTCCCTCCCACCAATCCCTACATGCAAGGAACTCAAACCCTCTCATCCCTTTTCTTTGAGGAACCTCAACACTCCCTTCCATAAACTTTTCATGACCCATCTCATTCAAAAATTCAGTGTACATCAATGATAAACATTCATGGGAAATCTTCATCTGATCAAAAGACTCACCCCCGGATCTTACAAACCCCCTATTCTCTTCAGCCTTAAAATACAGAGAATCATTTTCCACAGAATTCCCACTAGTACCATGCTCAACATTTTTCCTCAAACACTCACTCACCGCATCTCCCAAATCAATCCCACCACCCTTCCCCTCCTCCTCCACCTCCTTCCTCTTCTCACCATGCTTCCCCATTGACTTCCTCTCCATATACTGAATCACAAACGGCGCATTCCTAACAACATTCTTAACCGTTACATCCTTCCCCCAAGGCAACACTTGCGCAACCTTCACAAGCGATTCCAACAACTCCTTATACCTTGACCTACATGTCGACACTGCAGCATGAACCTCCGGCGCCACATCCTCAATACTCAAATCCACCTCATTCAACTCCGCTACCAGAACCAACACGGCCGCCACCACTGGCAACGGCTTCCTCCCCGTTGTCAAGAACCACTGCACCGCACATTGTATCAAAAAAACACCCTGTTTCCGCATTCTCTCAACAACATCCCTTCCCAACCCCGAAAACTTCCCACAATTCCTCACTGCCCTCTCGAACGCCACAACAATATCAAACTCCGGAAACTCTTCTGACCCTTTCAAGCCCAAAAAATCCACCACACGAATAAACATCCTACCTAATTCATAAATATCACATCCTACAACCGAAGCCACCTCGGCAATCGGCAAAGACTTGTTATCTTTTCGCATAACAATATAAGCACAAGCCCCTATTAGAATTGGGAACCAATCCCCTTGACCGAACTCGTTTTCGGTTATTTGGGCTATCATAGTCTTGATGTCACTACATTTGGAAGGAGATAAAGCAAAATTGTACACAAAGTCATCAATGAGGTTTTGGGCATTGTAGATTTTCGTTTCTTTGTAAGAGTATTGAGTGCCCGTACCTGAAGTGCTGACACGGACAAAGGTGCCTTCTGGGCCATTGAGACGGCCGATCTGGGCATCGTAGCCGTCGAATTCTGAGACGAGGCCGCACGAGGAGCAGAACAGGTTCGCCGAGATGTCGTCGTGGACAATGGAATTGCTGTGGCAGTGTTTGCAGCAGCCTGACATTGTTTTTTTGTGTGAAAGATTAAGATTGGAGGGTTTAGGTTTTGGGTTTTGTGAATTGTGGTACCAGCTATGTCCCAGAGGCCTAGGTTCACGGTGGAGAATTCAACAACCACAGTAAAAAAACTTGTCGAAAAGGCACCTGTAACAAAAAACAAGATTCCCATTCAATTAAATTCATTTTAGTGTTGGATTCCTAATTGAACAAGCTCCCAAGAAAAGAAAATCCAAAAAATTTAAGTCAAGGTTTAAAAAAAAGAAAAAGAAACACAAACTGAAAATTAAATAAATATGACAGTATAAATGACGACGGGGCAACCTAGAAATAGTTATTTTTGCCTGCACTTAATAGTTATTCAAGTATGGAAGATGTGAAATAGTTCATGTTAGTCTCAGCCATAAATAAATAGAGTTAAGAAAATATCTTGAATTAAGAAAAAGCACAAATTCAACCATCATACAAGTACTATAAAAAATAAATGGTAGGCACTGATCCAAGTTGAAAAAATTTGTAAAAGTAAATTCAATATCATCCGAACAATAAGCCTTTTGATAACATAATAGAAAGGACTACCACCTTTCAAAAACAAGAAAGAAAAAAAAAAAGATATCCAATGAGGTTTATAATCCAATAGTATTACTATATATAGTTCAGAAAATTGAGAAACACAAAATCCTAGCTACGAACAAGGAGAACAATCAAGCTCATCAACCAAAAAGACAAAGAAAAAGAGCCTCAACAGTTGAATAGTAGCTTTGATACATCTCAATAAGGATCTGGTAACATTTAAAAATAAAATAAGTGTTACTCATTTCAGTCAAAGTTTATCAGATTGTATATTTGTATTTGTAGCCAACTTATAAAGGAAAAATTCTTGATTTCATATTCAGATTCCCCTTTTATGTTTGGATACGGTAGTTGTAATGTTAGGAATCAGAGGTATCCATTGTCAAGAACTAAAACCAAAATCAAAATCTCTATAAGTTTCACATTTATACATTTGCTAAAGGATATTTTAGTGGGAAAATTTCACATGGGTTACAATTGGGGGGAAATCGAAGAAAATGGTTAAATTTTCAATTCGAATCTGCCGAATAGGAAATTTCAATTCAAATATTACAACTTTCCCAATGTTAGTGCTCCAAAATTCCTAGATTAAAGAAAATCTCTCAAATAGGCCCAACATAAATAATAGAGAAAAAAATGAAATACTGTAGCAAAATAATTTTTAAATGTGTAAATAGTACCGTGGGACTCATTTTTAATAAAAAAGTTGCTGAAAAGTAAGGTTTGTAGGTCTCGTGACTGAAAAGTTGTTAAAAAAGTTACTGTGTGTGTACTGTTCACACCCCAAAGTCAACAATCACGGCTTGAAAAAAAAAAGAAAAAAAAATGCAAAACGTGGACGTGGGAAGCGCGACGCACACTAAGAACAATGACATAAGGATATTTCAGTTGTCATTGTCACCTATATTATTTTAAATATCAGAAATCGGGCTGCCATTAAAAAAAAAAAAAAATTAGCTATTACAAGAGCAGATGAGCTTATGCAGTTGTAATGCAACATTACTATTAAACTAAGGCGTTTTCCAATCTAATTTAGATTGGACATTATGAAATATTGTATTACAATTTCTACTAAATTCATTTCTCCTTTCCTCCTAGACGATAATTCAAGTTTATTTTGATGCATTTCTACTAACTTTCGTGGGCTAAAACCTTCATTTTTCAATGCCTTCAATTACTTTCCTTGTTTGTTTTCGTCTCTTTTCATTTGGTTGAACAAGAGCAAAGGAGACAGCACTTTAGAGTGCAAGATTATTGAGCACGCTTGCCAAGAGGTAATATTTCAGCACTAGTGGAAGCAAGAAGTACAAGAGAAAGACCAAGGTTTAATGGTAGCTAGAAGAAAATCAACCTTTTGGTTTAATATTTTGTTTAGTGATACCCATCCTTTTAAGGATAGTGATAGTGCATTATACCTGTTTTTTTTTTTTTTTTTTTTTTTTTTTTTTTTTTTTTTATTGCTAGAAAAATGTAATTATTGATTCATTATATGTTATTTTTTGTGAAACAATTTACTTTTGGTAAAAACTGATTGTATTTCAATTCAAGGTAGTTTATGAGAACAATTTACTATTGTAAATCTGAGTGACTTAATGCAAACCATAATGACTTACGCAAGCCACATTCTTGATAGAAGAAATTTTCACTACTTTCTCAACAATTTTCTTTATCTTTCTGTAAAAATTTCCACCATTTCCTGATAGGAGAATTTTTTTTTTTTAAATTTCCACATTAGCACTTCAAGCTAGAAGCTTTCATAGGAACTTATTGTAGACACCTCATTTTGTACTCCATTAATAAATTTTGGTCCCCGGCTCCAATGATGAGCTTGACATATGTCACCCAAGGATAATTAAAGAGTTCACAATGGTTTGGAAGTAATTGCAACTCAGAAGTGCTCAAATCGCTTTGAAATCGATACTGAAAAATGACCTTTGCTCATTATTTAGACCATAAAGTTTAATCCACAAAGAAATTTTGAGTGGGTTTTTGTTTCATTGGAAAGTAGACATTTTGAGCTTCAATCTGAACACAAAATTTGCCTAATTTGGACTTATATTGAGTAAGTTACGACCACTTGAAATTGGGCCAACAGGGCATTCCGATTTGTTAGGTTTTAAAACTTCATTTTAAGGGCCCAAAACATCATGCTTTGATGTGGGCCGGCCCATAAACCCTTGAGAACATCCAAAGATCATTAAAAAGCCCCCAAAACCCTAATTTTAACTTATAAATACTCATCTTATGTCTCCAATCAAAACCCTAGCTAGAGTGAGTGATTTTTGGCCTCTATCTTTTCTAAAACTCTATTTTCTCTTTTCAAAACCCTAGGGCAGTACCTTAGCACGTCTTTTACAAAATTAAAACATCTCTTTAGTTAGTTCTAAGGTAGAAAGTTTGTTTTCCAAGTTCTTTTCTAAAACCTTTTCGAAACCTTTTGTTCTTGAGTTGTGATTACTAACTATTGTTGTGTTTTTTAATTATTCTTATTTCCTCAATCTAATCTTTGTGTTGTAGGCACTGAGGGGTCGGTTAAACAATCTCAAATTTGTGATTATAAAGCAAGGTGAGTCTCTTTCCCACGATTTCTTGCTTTGCAACATAGGATTCACATGATTCCAAGGTAGTCAATACCGTACCGGTATCGAAACATCAACGTTTCGTACCGGTTTAAATACCGGCCAATTTCGAGCAATACCGGCCGGTACCGGGCGTACTGGCCGGTACAGAATTTTTTATTTTTTTATTTTAAGTTTTGTAATTTTTGAATTTTTGTTCGGGCAAAATGGTAACTTATTTGCATTAACTTATTAGTATTATTTGTTTTCTTAGTATGCAATGGTAACTTTTAAGCTTTCTATTTTTTATATTGTGTTTTTTTCTTTTTCTTTTAATTGATACTAATGTTTAAAACCATGAATAATTAGTTTTGAATTGAAGAAATGTTTTATGGTAAACTTTTATATTTATTATAATATATATATATATACACACACACACACATATACATACATACATAGCGGTAAACCTGAAACGGTACACCGGTATTGACCGTTATCCGAAATATATCGTACCGCTGGCCAAACCGGTACAGCCTCCGGTACGGTATTGACTCCCTTGCATGATTCTTTGTTTGATGTTATCTTAAGTGTTCTTACCATATTTGTTTGATGTTATGATATTTTTATCCATGTTTTAATATGATTTTAGGTTGTTTATAATATGTTTTAGTTGTTCTTGTTATATTATTTTAGTTCTATGTAAAGTTTAACGTGTTTATTTATTTCATGTGTGTTTAGTATATTTATTTGGCTTGCTTGTGGTTATTTATTTATGTTGATGCTTTGTTTTGTTTTCTTTATGTTAGTTTAGTGTTTAGGGTTCTAACATGCTTATTTGATTTCTATTTTTGTATCTTTGAATGATTAAATGTGTAAAAATATAATTTTTCGAATCTGTGCTAAAGGATGCGTACACATCTTTTAGTATGCGTACACACCCCAAACCCAGATTAGGGCAAAATCTTGTTTTTATTTGTTTTAATCATTTTTCACATGTAATTTGATTCTTTTTTACTCTGTTTTAGGTTAATTATTTATGATTAATTATTTACCATGTTTGTTTGAGTCTTTTTGCTATATTTGGTTTATTTCATAATCTTTTCTTATGTGTATGATTTAATTGTTATCTTTTCCTTTTTTAATATAATATGTTTGATTGTGTTTTATTTGTTTCATTTTATATTATGATGTGATATTTAATATTTTGTGTGTTATATCCCTAAGTGCCCCTAAGTGCATGATGTATGTTTAGGTTAAGGATTAGCGCTCTCTTAATAAATTCTTTAATTAAATATGGCCTAGCAACACATAATGGAGGCCAGCCCACAAGTCGGGCGGTCTTGGGTGCTTAACACCTTCCCAAGCCGTACCCAAACTTCGGACTCATAGTCTAGTATGCAAACCCATGCATGTAAGTAATTGGCCCAAAAGACCCAATATGGTTTCTAGGCCTAATCTAGGTGGCGACTCCATTTTTTCTCCGCCACAGTCCACTCGACCGAGGCGTACTCTCCTTTGCGCCCACACTTTTACATTAGTAGAATGCCATTAATTTCATATAAGTTGAACATTACATAGTTGTGAACATTTTTATATTACATTACATCTAATCTAAATAGGTAGGAATATTACATCATAAGCCCCCCCCCCCCTTTTTTTTTTCACTCCTACATTAATAGTTATTGCAACTAAATACGACTTCCATCATTAACAATTTGACCCAAACAAAAAGGCTATCACAATCCCACTTAGAGATTGTCTTATAATGCATTGCAACTTCATTCTTCAGCTTTCGATTGGAGCCTAATAGTCCATTATTAACATGTTTGCTCCTTGGCATGAACTCAATATCATGCCACTCAAAGTAGTTACATACATTATGATCCTACATAACAAAGAAAGAGAAAAAAAAATTATTAGACTATGCACAACTTAGAACCAAAAACAGGTAAGTGAAACTGAAATGAAACAAATAAACACCCTAAACCTAGTACTTGCACCACAAGATTCATAAAAGGAAAACTTTGTGTCGCGTGTAAACTGGAGTCCTACCAAGACTACTTTATTCATCTAGGGTTAGGGTTTCTGGGCGTTTTCATCGCCGCCCTAGGGTTTGTTTTACTATTTAAACATACTGTAGCCATCAAGGCAATTCAGTTTTTCAGATTTATAAAAATACAAACTTTGTCTATTTCTCTCTAGTGGATTCCAGAACCCTATCACCTTGTGGATTAAAGGGACCCCTCGTGCACGTGTTTAGTTTATTTTTCCATTTAGAAAGTAACGTGTTTGTTTTCTTGTAGTTTCGCGACATCACTTCCTATGGCTAATATATCTCTAACTATAATTTATAAATAAAAACTTAAAAAGCCAAATTTTATTTGGCCAAACTGAGCCTATTAACTATATAGTTGGTTTTTTACTGCTAGTTACCCATTTTCGCCTTGATTTTTGGGTACTGCGTTAAATTTTTGTAAGTGTGTGAATTGTGAGGCGGTTGTGGTACTGTGGACGTTCATTGTGTGGGAAGCGAAAGAGACATAGGTACTTTGAATAGTGATCGCGTTTGTTTGTTTGTTTTTTTTTTTTTTTTTTTTTGATAAGGTTTAAAAGAGAGTTTTAATCTACTCATATGCTCCTGATGATAAGTGATCGCTCCTTAAAGAAGCAATACATCACCATATTTTAGAGAAAGTGCTGAGTCAGTCTCCCATGTGAGACCCATATATAGGAGTGTGCAGAAAACCCACCGACCCGCCAAACCCGACCCAACCCAATCCGACCCGTCGGGTTGGGTCGGTTTTTAAGGCTTGGTGGGTTGGGTTGGGTTACAAAATTTTTTTTTATGGCGGGTCAGGTTGGGTTTGGGTCATAAAATTACAAACCCGCCAAACCCGACCCGACCCACCCATATTTAATATTTAAAATATATTATATATTTAATAAATTTTTTTAAAATCAGCTATAGGGCACTTATATATATATTTAAATATATATTATATATTCAATAATTTTTAAAAAAAACCAGCTGTAGAGCAGCACTTCCTCGATTCCTCCTACTAATACTAATTTAATATATATATATATAATATTATATAATTAATAAATTTTTTAAAATAATCAGTTCTTCCTATCCTATATAAAAGCTAATTAGTTCACACAAACCCTAATAAATTACTATTGTTGTTTAGTCATTAGTGTAGTTTGCCTTTAAGGAGTTACATTGATACTAATCTTTAGGTTTTTTTAATATATTTATATTTATATTTTTTTCTACTCAATTTAATAATAATAATAATAAATTGTCAAACTCATGGGTTCAATCCGACCCAACCCGACCCATGTGGGTTGGGTTGGACTTATGTGATGGATTGGGTTAGATCAAAAAATTCCCTCAACCTGACCCATGCACACCCCTACCCATATATTAGCGAGATATTGGCCTTATGAGACCGTCTCATATAAGAATTTTTCTTATATTTCGAAAATAGCTAATAGAGAGAGTTCCTTGACAAATCAAACTCAAATGGCTAATGTAGGCCCGAACAACTTTATTATTAGGCCTGGGCGTCATGAACATGGGCCCGAGTTTTTATATTCTCCATTTTTTTAAGTCTGATGCTATAAACATTAAAAGAAATTTCACAATAGTTGATGTGCTAATTCTTTGTCGATGAAAATAAAATAATAAAACATTAAATTGGGACTCTCCATAATTAAAAATAAGGGTATTGTGAAATTTTGTTATGTCCATAGAATTTATCTTTCATTTGAAATATCAATTGTTGACTTTATTTTATATTACTTTTTAGAGTAATGCTATGGGTACTACAACATGCAACTTTTACTACATGAAACTTACAAACTGATACATCACTGATCACTGAAGCACATTTCAAACATTCATTTATTAGGTAGTTGAAGTTCACCAATCGCATGCATTACTACATTAATTTGTAAGTATTAAAACTTGTAACGCCTTAGCATTTTGTACTCAAATAGTTTTATTTTATTTATATCCTAAAAGTTGATTTCAACTTTTAAAAGATTATTAAAAAAGTGTTAACTTAGTATTTGTTTAGATCTTTTTTTTATTATTCAAATGGGGGGAAAATGCTCTCACACTCCCTAAACTTTAAAGAAATGGTCATAACTTTTAGTTTCGCCAATTTACTCTTTAAACTTCACACATACACCAAATAGATACTTCTGTCACTTTGCCATTAAATACTTGACAGTAAACTCACATGAAAAAAAAAAAAAAAAAAAAACACCAAAGGATCCAATTGAGAGGGACATAGAGAGAGAGCTACGTTCAATTTTCAGAGAGAGAGAGAGAGAGGATCAAGGTTTTGGAGTCGACAACCATTGGTTGAACCCACCACCGCGGTTTATGGATTTAGTTTTTTGTTTTTCTGCTTGAAAGTACCTTGTGTGGGTTGCTCATCCCTCTACAGATCTAAGTTTTTTTTTTTTTTCTCACCACTTTTCTTTCATCTTCTCGTTAATGATTTATGGTGGTGGCCATCAGAACTTTTGGCTAATGGGTATGGTGGTGTAAAATTTTGAGTTAGTGGCTTGCTAATAAGCACCTACAAAATTTGCACTCACCCAATCAACTGGATCTACTGTAATCAAGGATGGAACTACCTAGGGGCTAAGGAGGCCATGCCCCCCCCCCCCCCCCCCCTGAGCTTTTGAAAAAAAATTCCCTAGTATATATATTAGCATAAAATTTTTACTTTTGACTCTAAAATTAATATACTTGGCCCCCCTTTCCCAAACAATTTACAAGCTGACCCATCAAACCAAAAATGAAAAAAATTATCAAATCATCCCTTGTCTAGTTGTCCCAAGAATATCAAGAAAAACATTTAGTTAAACATTTGGACAATTTACAAATTCGGACAACAAGAAAAGTCTACAAAAAAATTCACATATTCAGATAATAATAAAAATATTTGGACATAGTCTAATTAAAAAAAAATTATAACAAACCAATTATAAATCCTAGCAAAACAAATCACCCATAGTTACAGAGACAACTTCTATATTGCTAATCACTCCATCCACACACCAATTAGTGTCACTAGCAACTTGGATCAGTTGGTGCCTTTAACTTAACCCATGAATTTTTTTTTTTTTTTAAAGAGCTGCTACTCTTTAACACAACCTGTGGATTTTTTTTTTTTTTTTAATGATAGAATTTTATTAATTTTTAATGTTTTATTAACTTTGGGACACACTTGGCATGCATGCATAAATGTAATACACGTGTGAAATAACAACAATCTACTGTTTTGTGCCTTACCTTACCTAAACTAGTATGTAACTCCATGCAAACGCATGGATGTATTTAAAATTAAACAAAATTTTTATTATAAAAATATAAATAATTAGTCAAATTATTTTTTTTAAAGCATGTAACACATGCATTCATGCAAACATATAGATACATTTAAAATTAAACACAATTTTTATCATAAAATATAGATAATTAGTCAAAAAAAAATTTTTAAGTAAACATAATTAGTCACATATGATCATTTTTTTTCTAACTTTTAATAAGATAGAACGTGTGGTGATTTTTATTTTATTTATTTTTTGAGAAACATGTGGTGATTTTTATTGAGTATATATGATTTTTTTTTTTTTAATTTTATAGTTCATTAATATTAGATTCTTAGTATTTTGCACACATTAACTCACTTGACACAAAGATTAAAAAACTTAAGTAGACACATGGCACAAGCTTAAGTGGATAATTATGATGTAGTTCCCACATAAATTTAGACACATGATGCAAAATTGGATTATAATTTCTGATGCTGCACGGGATCAGTAAGCTGAATGCTTCAGCTTCGATGGGCTACTGGTGGTTACGAAGGCCTACAAAGATGAACACACAATCAAAGGGGACCGGTGTGGACCGGCCAAACACCCTCCGATGGCTAAGTTAGTTTCTTCCTAGAAAAAAGTTTCAACTTTTAGAAGGAAAATCTCAGAATACACTTGCCTCATTTTGATTCAGACTGGTCCTTTATATAGAGGACCTTGGAGCGGTTATTGGCTTGGTAACTTCCCCAAGATTTGAGGAAATTCTTTTGAGTCCAGACATAACTTCCCCAACGGCTATAGGAGTTACAACCGTTGATGGAAGTTATGTACTTAAGAGGAATCCATGGCGATGAATTCGGGTTGAGTAACTGTTTCAAGGTTTTGGAATTCGAATCTTCCATACTCTCCAATGAATTTATACTTGAGAGTTTCTAAGTGTTATGTGGTCGTGCCTGGACTTCGTCCATGGAAGACTGGTTTTCTGACGGTGTTATGTGAGTCGTCCATGTGCTTTGCCCATGGACGACCCTACTGTTCAGACGTTGTGTGAGTCGTCCATGTGCTTTGTACATGGACAATGCTAATGCTCTGACGTTGTGAGTTGTCCATGTGCTTTGCCCATGGACGATCCCATTGCTCAGACGATCAACAAAAATACTTGGCTCAAGATCATGGACGATCCATATGGACGACTATGAGTTGTAATTTTTTACTATCCCATCAATTTCAAATTCTAATTTAATTTTCTCTAAACTTTACCTATTAATATAAATATATATATATATTTATAGATGACTTATAAATTTGAATTTTTTTTTAGTTATATGATTATGTTTTTTACAGTTAATTATATTGGACTCCTCGTTTTCTATGCTAAATTAACTAATTTGGCACAAAAATTTAAAATTAGATTAGATGGGACACGTGGCGCAATTAAACTCTAATTGAAATTCAATTTCTTCACTAAATTAATTCATTTGGCACAAAATTCTAAAATTTAGATTAGATGAAATACATGGCGCAAAATTAGATTCTAATTGAATTCCAATTTGAAATTTAATTGGATTTTCTCTCTGCTTTATCTATTATTATATATATATAGATTGCCACCAGAGCATGTGTGTGATTAGTCTATTGGTAATAAAATTTGTGCCTTAGCTAAATTAATGTAGTGATGGGAAAAGTTTTATTATTTACATAGTTGAAGACTCAAAGTTACCGTTCATTATCATGTGATTGTTTAACAGATCTCTTTTTCTTTTCTTTTTTTTTACTACTTTTTCAAAATGGCAATTTTTTAAAGCAAAAGATCTCACATCTTTATGCTACCTCAACCTTAACCAAGTAATTATTAAAAGAAATCCTTAACTAAGACACCAATAATTGTCTCACCATTTTTTTCGCTGAATATTAGCGCATGATGTTAATTAACCATTATTTTAGTTATTTTATTAACGTAATACTAGACATGGATTTGAACTTTTAACTATAGTTTTTGTATTTTTTTTAGAATCTTTTATATATAGCATTATGAAGTTATTACGTATAGAATTATGTGAAAAGAATAAATAGATTTTTATAAAAAAATTTATAATGTGGATCAAATAAAGAACTGGTCTAATCTCAGTTAGACCTTGAAAATATCAAGACGTGCCAATTGACTTATAGAAATCTTAATTATAAATATCTATTATTGATTTTTTTTTTTTAAAGAAAAAAAATAATTAATGCTAATAATGCATTGTAGTAGTCAACCTCTAGTATTAATATTCCAACTTTTTAAAATTCTTAAACAAAGAACTTCCCCCCCCCCCCCTGGTAAGTTTGAATCCTGGTTCCGTCCCTGACTTCAGACACGTGCTCTGGTAAAGATCAGTCCTTCCACAAGAGCTTTATATCCATGGTTCCTAGATCTAATCTAGGTGGCGACTTCATTTACACCCTCTGCCATGGTCCACCCTAAGCCAAGGCGTACTTCTCACGAATTTGGAGAAACCCAAAACCCATCGCAAGCGCTTGCGCCCACATTTGTTGATAAGTTGCGATTTTATGATCATACAAATGCAAGTGTATTTGACACACTTCTTAATTATTATTTATTGCATCTATTTATTTGTGACTACTATTAGTTAATATTGTAAATAATACATATGTTTATACATAGAGAATATGATATGTTTATACTTATATTATGTTTTTAATTCCGGAGTCCTACACTTTTAATTATTTGATTCTTCGATTCTATTTTTTAATTAATTTCTTAGTCATAAAAAAAGACAAATTAATCCAAAAAGAAAACTTGAATGGATATTGATTGGACCATGTGGGTTTTAAAGTTTTTTACACTAGGTTGCAATTATAGTATAATTTCTAAATTATAGACAATAAATAAAAGTTTTCTAGAATCTCTATTGATAATAGCTTAATTTTGCATATTTATATAATTACATCATTATTAGAAAGCATTATCCTTATTTTGTGTTAATTCATGCATTTTATATTTAGTTTTAGAATAATGTTAGATAATTAATTTTGTGCCTAAAATGAATTTTGATGCATGAATAAGTTTCTATTATTATAGAAGAATGGAATTAAATGTAGCAAGAAAGATATGAACAGATTTGTGCAAAAGAGAAGGTTAATGGACCTTATTTTTACAAGTGCCATAATGAAATTGAAGAAGGTCCACCCAATTAAATTGGAGTCCAATTAGAGTAAGGAATCAAAGGAAATTTGAACCAAATTCAAGTCCAATTCAGATTAACATTCCAGCCTTCCAACTTGTAGTATTTCACTATTTTGTGCGTAACTTTCGACTTAGATATCCAATTGTGATGATTTAAATTAGGCTAGAAAGCTAACCAAAGGGCTACAACTTTGTAGTTTACCAAAACTTAGAATTCAAACTTTAAATGGGCCAAAATCATAGGTTAAATGCAACTTGAAAACCAGAAATTTTCTCCAAATGTGAATCCAACTTGTAATAGAATTTCTTGACCTATTTAAAGGCTCTTTAGTGCAAAATTCAGAGGATAGTGAGCTTAGAATGAAAATTAGGTTTTCTTAGAGTTCTTTTCAATTTTTAGTTTTTTTTTTGGTGTAATGGCATGCTAGAAGGCTTGCTAAGGCAAGGGGTAAAGCCCAACAATTTATTAGTATGTTCTTAACAATAACTTTATGATTTTAATGCAATGCTGTTTATGTTCTTGTGTTTTTTATTGATTTACTTATTTAGGAAAGTGTTTAGTTTTGTATAATTTTTTTGATTTATTTGTGAATTAATTCACTAGTTTTGTTTTGCCTAAAATCAATCAAATTTATGAAACTATCTTAGAAAATTAATTCTTGAGTTCTTATTGCGTAATTATCTTACTAATATCGTCATTCATGTAAATTTTAGTTGATGTATGTTAAGACTACGAATAGATGTGTTGTGTGTGGATCCTTAAACCTTAATGCCTTAAAATATTGTTATGTTTCCTCAATTTAAATTTCTTTTACCAAGCCATCAAAATTTCTCTTCAATTGAATTTTATTATTTTAAATTTTATTTCATCTTATGGTTTGCTATTCAACTCTGTAAAGTTGTGATTTGCAACTATTTTGTGTTAGCTTTAATTCCGTGCCAAATTTGATTGTAATTTTGTTCAATCTTATGTACCCTGTATTTTATGTGAGATTTCATTGTAAGGGTTGTGTGTGAAAGAGATTGTGAAGACACAAAACTCGTTGAAGATCAAAGGAGTTTTCGCAGGTAGCTCGTGAGAAGCCTTCCCGCGAAGTGAAGCCATGTGCTTAGCACATGACTGGAATGCGAAGAGTCATGATAGCTGGTTTTCGCGAGTGTTTCGCAGGTAAGGTCTTCCCGCGAGATACCCGTGAAACATTCTGTTTTGCTATTTTGTCATATCTGATACACCATGTCTCTACCCACACTATATATACCCACATTACCCACATATTGAGTGGTGTGCTTTTCAGAGAGAAAACCCTAGCCATTACCCTTGAGAGTTAGATATTGTCATACCCACAATCCTCTACACAATCTATTGTGGTTTTCCTCAACTCTTACCTCTCCATATCCAAATCCTTGAGAGGTTGATAGCCCAAACACTTACCACACCCATCCTGAGTGTAAAGTGAGGTTTCGGTGCTACTGGGAAGCATTGGAAGAAGCCATTTGTTTGGTGGATGCAATCGGGCTGAATTGCGAGATCTGAAGAGCTAAAAAAGACAAGGCTTCGTCAAGTCAGTTAGTAGCAGGAGCTTGGAGGGCTCAAGTACATGGGGCAGACTAGGCTTGGAGAGTCTTTTGTTATTTGTGTACTCTAACTTATTCTCTAATGGATTGATTTACCGCTTGGAGGGCGGCGGAGAGGTTTTTCGCCGAGTTCTTCGGTTTCCTCTTCGATAACACATCGACGTGTTATCTTGTGTTTGCATTCTTCTTCCCTTCTCTTTTAGCTTTCATTTTATTGTTGATATTTGATGAATATTGCTTAGAGTAGTTATATTGTTCGTTCGCTAGCATTTACTCTATTCCGCACTTAGTTTAAGTTAGAGTAAAATCAACTGAGCCGTAATTTTAATTTAGGAGTCTAAACAGCTCTTATGTTTTCACACAAATTCGAGCTTTCAAACTCTTTTTCCTTATGGATTCGACCTCAAACTTACCTAGTTATTACTTTGCAACAATCTTGCACTTGGGAATATTATTAAATTCATAATGTCTATTCGAAAAGAAAAATTATGTCAAGGAAATTCAATTAGAATTATCAAAAGTGAACTTCAAGTTATAAGCCTCAAGAGTCATGATTTGACTTAACTTGCTTAAATACATTCCAACACATATAAAAAGAAGTATCCGTTACATGCGCTTATGAATATGTTGGAATTGAATTCTTGTTCTTATCAAAATCAACAATGGTGATATTGGTAAGCAAATCATTTATATTGATAATAGCATGCTGATTCTGGCAAGTATATTTTATCAATAAAGAATAAAAAACAAGTCTCATATATATATATATATATATATATATATATATATATATATATAGCCGAAATTTAGAGAAAATCTAATTAAATTTTAATTGGATTCTCAATTTTGCACCACGTCAGTAATTATATGTTTCAAAAAATAAGAAATAATAATAATTTTTCAATTTCAAAAGTTGAGATTAAAATTGTAAGAATTTATCAAAATTTCTTGTTTTTTCTTGCACTTTCTTGAAAACCAAACACAAAAATTCAAGCCGACAAGAAAATCTATACATTCTTTTATGTAGCTCCAACCAAAATATAAATCTAAAATGAATAAAAAATCATACTCCAAGTCTCTAAATCTAAAATGAATCAAAAATCATAAGGAAAATACCAACATACAACAACCAAAATCAACAAATTTGCATCCTCTTCATTCACAAAATCAACACCAACTACCAAAACCACAAATCTCACCATTCTTGAAATGAACCTTCCTCCAAATCCCACCGATCTCCACCATCAGAATCTGCTATAAACCCATAAACCTAGATCAATAAAAATCATAACCCATAAACCCACCATTGGAATCTGCCACCACCTATCTCCATTGCAATCTCCACCACCAAGCTAAGAGAGAGAGAGCTTCTTAAGAAACCAAATCAAAGAGAGGGAGTGAGAGCCTTAGGGTTTGAAATCTTCTAATAGGGAGAGAGAAGTGAATTCGAGTTTGAGAGAAGTGGGGTATGTAATAGGATGTGAAAGCTCGAATTTGTATGAAAACACAAGAGCTTGTTTAGACCCCCAATTAAAGATTACGGTTAGATTGTTTTTACTCTAACTTATCTAAGTGCGGAACAAGAGCAAATGAAGCGCAATAAACCAATAACTACTCTAGTGCATAAATATGAATAACAAACAATAAAAGTAAAGTACAAGAGTAAGGAAGAAGGATGCAAACACAAGATAACACTGCGATGTGTTATCGAAGAGGAAACCGAAAAACTCGGCAAAAAACCTCTCCGCCGCCCTCCAAGCGGTAAATCGATCCACTAGAGAATAAAGTTAGAGTACATGAATAACAAAAGACCCTCCAAGCCTAGTTTACCCAATGTACTTGAGCCTTCCAAGCTCCTGCTACCAATTGACTTAACGAAACCTTGTCTTCTCTAGCTCTCCGGATCCCGCAATACGCCTGATTGCATCTGCCAAGCCTCACCGGCTTTTTTTGGCAAATCCCTAAAGCTTCCCAAGCTCCAAAACATTCTCTACACTCTGAAAATGTGTGGGTTGTGTTTGTGTACAAATTTCCTCTCAAGGTATGACAATGGAAGAGGGAAGGAGAAGAGGCTAGAATGATTTATCACTAAGGATGAGTAGCTCTCTCTCTAAAAGATGAGTGTGTGTGTTGTAGAAAACCTATCTAGGGTTTTTCTCTTTAAATGGCCTCCTTACAATTTCTGTGGGTAATGAGGGTATATATAGTATGGGTGAAGGGTAAGAAAGTCACACTTAAAAATCCTCCAAGCACAATGTTTCGCGAGTACTTCGTGAGAAGGCCTAACCCGCGAGACACTCACGAAACTGACAGCCTGGCATGACTCTTCAGCTTCTAGTCATGTGCTTCTCATGTGGCTACTTCGCAGGTTAGCTTCTCGCGAGCTTCTTGCGAAATCCACTTGATCTTCAATTAAGCTTGAGTCTTCACCAACTTAATACTAAACCCAATATAATAGAATCCCACAAAAATTCAAGGAAACAAATTTATGCAATTACAACACTTTTTATCATGGAATAAGCCAATACTAATGTTATGATAAAAATCATAACTTAACAGGATGATTGAAGAGGAAACCATTTACATTGGAGGCCATGGCGTTAGCTTTTCAGGACCGACGTTTTAGAGAGAAGGACCTTGAGACATTTGGGTCAAGGTTTGGGTGAAATCGAGAGATAGAGAGAGTGTGGGTTGATTAGAGAAAGAAAAGAAAGCACCACCACTGGTTGTGGTGGTGGAGGTGGAGATGAGCGAAGGAGGCAGAGCTCGAAGATTGAAACCTTCACTTTTTTTTTTTTGTTAAAAATTATATATTTTTTAATAGTGGTTGTGAACTCCCCAAAAAAGAGAAAAAGGCTTATTGAAGGCCTTTTTTTTTTGTTTATCACACATTGGGTCTTTGGCGACATGAGTCTTTGTGTGCATATGTTTCTAGGGTTAGGTGTGTGTGTGAGTCTCTTTTTCTTATTTTATTTTAGGAGTTGCCATCAACCATTAGTTTTGTATTGGGTGTGATTGATCACCTATTTGTCTAATTCTTTTTTTAAGGGTTTGTTAATTAAGGTATACCAAAAGTCTCGAATAAAAAATTTTGGACTCGGAAGTTCGGTTACGTGTAGGGAAGGTGTTAGGCACGCACCCCATTTTAATTTTAATTTTAACGTTATCCTTTTGATGAAAAAATTAGCTACTTGGCATTTTGTTTTCTGAAAAATGTTTTGTACAAACTATATACGTATATATATATATATATACACATGTGAGTATTCATTTATAACATAGCATGTGAATATTTATTTCAAAAATTTATTTACAAACAAAGCATGTGAAGTATTTATTTCTAAGGATATCACCTTTTGGCAATGGAACATGTATGTTCCCACAAGCACAAACATAACCAAGAATTAAAGGAAAATTTTGCAAAAATTCAAAGACGAAAAACCCAAACTCGCAAAAGTTTTCCAATTATGTACAAGAAAATTCTTATAATCCCACCAAGATGTACTTAATGGTTAAAAGAACAAACCCCAGTCCCCCAATCTTTCGAAGCCCAAAGACCAAGCCCTTGTCCCCCAACACGCCCCCCCCCCCAAAAAATAATGTACAATAGCACTGCCACAAGCCCACAGCCCCATTGGCGTCTACCTTTTGACCCACAATTTCTCTTAGGCATAGCGCCCATTCTCACTATCACTATAAAATTTAGTTTTAAATCGATCTTTTGGAACTATATTCTTCCAACTCACCATGTGATGATTGAAGAAGTTTATGTATAAATTTAGTCAAATGACTTTTTTAATAAGTCATATGACTTCCTTAAATAATACATAAAAAATCTTATAAATCGTCATATAGTAGGTTATAAAAGATTTCTCCAAACTAATTTGAAGATAAACTTTTTGTCCATAATCACTATACATAAAAAAAAATGACATTTTTGGGATTAAAATGATTAAAAAAAATTAAAAGACAAAAATGATAATCTACTAAATTTAAAGTGTAATTTATTTTTTTCCGTAAAATTTTAAAATATTAGATATATTTAATTAAATATTTTCAAATTTTCTCCCAAGATTTCAGTTATGGTCCTCCTCCAAAAGAATTTTCTTTTTTAACATATAATATTTTTAAATTTGTTGTTTTACGATTTTGATATATTATTCAACTAAGATCATTTTAAAAAAATCCTAATCGACAAAAAATAAAGGAAAAAATTCAAGAAGGGGCTAAGGGCTTTTAAATAAGAATAATCTATGCGTATTCAATAGTTTTTGATGGGCATATTACGTAGTATATATGAAGCACATATTTGTTCTTTTACCCATAATCGTTTTCTTCTGAATTGTGCCATGCGGTTGGTAAGTATTAGATCACAACCTACCTCGTTGCAACTTATAATACAAATATCTTGTAACACTAATATATGATAAGTGGTTATGCTCTCTCATGGTATTACCTTGCAATCTCTAAAACATCTACTTTCCAGATTTCAAATAACGATAATTGTTGAAAAAATACATGTTTATATCGCATACAAAACATATGCAGCGGAAAATTAACGGATCTACTTCATTCGCAATTGATAACATGTACAATGTAAATTTCAGAATATACGAACAGGAGAGTGTACCTTAGTACGGTGAAATTCAAAACCAAATATTAGAAGTACTTGGGAACACTTTTAATCTTCACTCCAATTCCACTTATGCCCAAGAATTGTGGTCTCTCAATCAGTTTATATGTATGTGTTCAAAGGAGAATAAGAAAGTGTCCAACACTCACATACAAACCATTTCATTCTCATACAAAATTCTGTATGTTTATCTCTTTATAATTGATTATCTAATTGGGTTAGCCTATTGGGCCATTTCAATTGGGCTTTAATATGTGGCTTGGAGTGGGACTAAAAGGGAACAAATAAGACACTAGCTCCAATGGGTTTTGGGCTTTTCTGTCAACTCTTGACAAGTCCAAAATTACCATTAATTATATTTAATACTACTATATATATATAATTGCATTTTAGGCCTTATTAATAAATTATATCCCAAGACTTTATTACACATACAACTCCTTCATAAAATATTCGTAGTAATACAAAGTCATGAATGTAGACTGTCACTTTGAAGATTACTACATCTTAATCTTTGAGTACCCGGTTTAATCCTTTAAGTTATTCATCATATATTTATGGAATCCAATTTCATAAATATATACTTTAGTAAATCCTTACTAAAGTAGTTAGGCCTAACATTCTGAATAACCAAACCTATTAAATTCATCTCAAGGGAATATTTTATATCTCCATTAAGAGATTATAAATTCCATCTTGAGAATATATGTTCCATCAACACTAAATGTGGCTACCCAACATACTGAGGTTTTGATTGTGACTTTAGATCTCACTCCTGATATATCAAAGCAATATACACTTCATGATCAGGTCCATTATTCTCTTAGGATTAAGAGTTCATGTAAATAGAAGTCGTGAATAATAAATCTCACAACGGTCCAGTTCAATATGTTTTAACTCTTAAAACATATTAACATATCAACTAGAAGTCTCCATTTCCATGATCAAGACAAATAATCTTAGTTGATATGTTATAGTCTTCGCAGATGATACGCCCAATTTCATCACCGACTATGAACTAAAATTATGAATTTACAAAAAACTTGTGACTTATATCTTTTGTGACTAAATCATATAAATCACATACTATGCATCTCATGGACTATATGATAATGTCCAAATATTCATGTTACCATTATTTTAGATAATAATAAAACAACTTTATTAATTACAACATTAAGTCATACATAATGTTATATATAATGTCATACATAATATCATACATAGCATCATACAATAAGATTTAGGGGCACTAATCTTAACAATAATACCTATTTAGCTAACATTGATACATATTTTTAAAGGTAATTAAGTGTGGATAGGCTTAAAAAAATCCTTCATGCTATTATTAGTGATACCCAAAGTGCTTTTGTATAGGGGAGGCTTATTGCTGACAATATTTTGATAGCTTTTGAAACCATGCACCATATTAACCAGAAAAGAGGAGGAAAGGAGGGTGAGATGGCCTTTAAATTAGACATGAGTAAAGAGTATGATAGGGTGAAGTGGATATGCCTGGAGAAAATTATGGAAAAGTTGGGATTTGTAGAGAGGTGGAGAAGCCTTATTATGCAGTGTATTACTTCTGTTACCAATGCCATAAAGATTAATGGGTGCCTTAGAGGGCGCATTATTCCATCAAGGGGCCTCCGTCAAGGAGATCCCTTGTCACCTTATTTATTTCTTCTATGTGTAGAAAGCTTATCATCACTGATCAAGGCTTCAGTAAACTCTGGAAATATGGAGGGCATAGCTATCTGCAAGGGCAGCCCAAAATTATCTCAATTGTTTTTTGCAGATGACAGCCTTATTTTCTGCAAAGCTTCTCTAAAGGAATGTGACTCACTTCAAAGAATTTTAAAAGTATATGAGAAAGTTTCAGGCCAACAGCTGAACCAAGCAAAAACTTCACTTTATTTTAGCAGAAACAATTCCAATGAGATCCCAAAGGAGATTAAAAGGAGATTTGGAGCTCAAGTCATCAAGCAGCACCAGAAGTACCTTGGTTTACCTTCACTTGTGGGGAAGAACAAACGGGGCACTTTCAATGATATCAAGGAGAAGATTGGGAAGAAGTTAGCTAGATGGAAGTAGAAAATGCTGTCTAAAGCGGGTAAGGAAATTCTCATAAAGGCTGTGGCTCTTGCTATACCAACCTACACAATGAATTGCTTTAAACTACCGGATTCCCTTTGTGATGAGATAACGAGCATGATTAGAAGTTTTTGGTGGGGACAAAGACAGGAGGAGAAGAAAATTCCTTGGCTTAGTTAGGAGAAGATGTGTGAACCCAAGGCAAGTGGTGGGTTGGGTTTTAAGAACCTTAAACTTTTCAACCTTGCACTCCTTGCAAAACAGGGCTGGCGGTTACAAGTGGGGCACGAGTTGCTTGTGTATCAAGTGTTGAAAGCCAAATATTTCCCAAGAAGTGATTTTATCAATGCTTCACTCGGGCACAATCCTTCCTATACTTGGCGTAGTATCATCGCGGCACAAAATCTGGTAAAGGAAGGATTAAGGTGGAGGATTGGTAATGGTGCAAACATTCGGGTGTGGGAGGATAGATGGTTGCCTGTACCATCAACATACAAAGTAATTACCCCAAGGGTGTTTTTGCATGAAGACACACGGGTCCAAGAATTGATAGACACCACAACTGTCAACTGGAAGCAGTCAATTGTTGACACTCTTTTTCTTCCCCATAAAGCTGAAGTAATCAAAGGTATTCCCGCGGACAAGCTAATCTGGACTGAAACGCAGAATGGCATCTTCAGTGTGCGTAGTGCCTATAACTTAGCAGTGAAGTTAGCATTTAGTGGTTCAAAAGGGGGTAGTTCAGATAGTAGTTCACTTCGTCGCTTCTGGAAACGTATTTGGAGTTTGCCGATCCCACACAAGGGATGTCACTTCGGATGGAGAGCATGCCGTGAAGCTTTACCCACTAAAACCAACTGGATGAGAAGAAAGGTGGTACAAGATGATGTATGTGAGATATGTAGAGAAGCCTCGGAGACGACTGGGCATGTTCTATGGAGTTGTTCGAAAGCCAAGGAGGCATGGGAATGCTCCAAGGTGAACGTGTGTGCTGCCAGGATAGATGGTGTTTCATTTCAGGACGTTATGTGGCAACTGTTGATGGTCGAAAGGGTAAATGATGAAAAGGCTGCAAGGGTGGTCACAATAGCATGGACACTGTGGCACAATCGGAATGAGATGCGGAACCCCTCGCGGGGGGTTTACGGAAGTCTGGTCAGGTGTTGGTGCAGTGGGCTATGGAGTATCTTGCTGAGTATGGAGCTGCTATGGAACTGAATGAACCAGCGGGGCCGGTGGTGGAGCACCTAGTGGTGTGGACCCCTCCAAGGAATGGATGCTTCAAGATAAATGTTGATGGTACCACTTTCTCAAAACAGAAAAACGCAGGGATAGGGGTGCTAATTAGAGATGATAAGGGGAGAGTAGAGGCGGCTTTGAGCACAAAGATTGAAGCTCCTTTAGGCGCTGTGGAGGCAGAAGCTAAAGCTCTCGAGGCTGGTTTGATGTTTGCGAGAGATATTGGTTTGCAAGATGTTGTTCTGGAGGGGAATTCGTTGATTTTAATCAACGCTTTCTGTGGGTTAACCCCACCGCCTTCTTCTGTGGAACCAATTGTTATGATGATTGAGCTGTGTAGGGAGTTAAGGCGAATAGATTTTTCCCACATACTTAGACAAGGGAATAAACCTGCGCACCTTTTAGCAAAGTATGCATCTAGCATTGTGGACTATATTAGTTGGATTGAAGAGAATCATTGCTGTATTGAGCAAGTTCTTATCCATGATGTACTTTCGTTTTCACATATTCAATAAAATTCCAGTTTTTTTATCCACAAAAAAAAAAAAAAAAGTGTGAATTTTAGAACCAAGTGTTCATCACTATCAAATCATATTCTATTGCGAAGCATAAATAGCATCTCCTACCTCATTCCTTGTTCCTTATCTCCAACCCCCATGAAAATTTTCATATACCTCACTCCCTTTTCTAACATAACCATTTTAGATCTCCTCCAATAATTTTTTTTTCGGGAATTGGTAAAGGTGAGATGGAGGTTTGTTAAAAATTTGTTAATAAAATATTGCGGTAATTGAATTTCTTATATTTTATGTAATATCATGATTGATCACTACCTATATTAATACAATGTTTTATTAAATTTCACATTTGTCAAGAATCAAGATAGATGTTTTTCCTTAATTTCAGGAGAATATGAGCTGAGTATGAGCAAAATTTGGCCCAGTGCATAAATGAGGGCATTACTTTCTTATTTAAGTGGCGTGTTTTCTTCAACCAAAATTTGACAATTTGGTAGTGGAGCTTTTGTTGATATGATAGATTTCTTCTCTGCTCATTGATTTAGTGCCTTTTTCATAGCTTCCATGAAAATCCTATGTAATTTGCATGCTACCGAAAGTTTCACAATGTCAAATTTTGTAAGCTCCCACTAAAAAAAGACGAGAAAAGAAACAAAGATTGCACAAAATAATCAACAACTTTGCCCAAAAATCATCCTAATCCTTTAAGAACATAGTCCTTTGGGTTAAAGTTACTCGTCTAAAATTATCAATTTCAAACTTAAAAGAGTAAAATGATTTTTGGATTAAGGACAATGATTTTGTCTCCTAGCCACCGTTTTCTTCATTGACAAATTCTAGTAGAATTTACATTACAAGTTCGCTATCTTATGAGATGTTCACAACAAAATCCATCTAGATCTGTTTGGTGCTCTGCCTTCCTCGACCAATTTTTTTTTTTTTTTTGAAAGGATTCATGCTCTTTTAGTTAGCTACCTCTTTACCCAAATTAACTTATTGACATAAGTGAACAACTGATTTTTTTGGGCACTATGTGTTGTTACCATGATTTTGTCATATCATGAATTAATAATTTTTTGATTAAAATATCATGAGTTAAAATGGTTTTTGGGTTACCATCTTTTTACAATTTTATATAAGATAGTAGTTTCACAATTTTTGGTCATACTATCTCACTCCTTGTCTATGAGACAATCGAAAGTCCTATGAATTGATAGTATGGTCGAAGAAACTTGGGACTTTCGAGTTTACGGCACATCCTTCAAGTCCATCAAACCCGCCATCCTTCAAACCCATCAAACAAGTCTCTAGCATTTAATTGAACAGAAATGTTTAAAGCATGCATATCACATCCTATATGACTAACAATAACATTAAATCATCATTCTGACTAGAGCTCCAAAAATCATAAGAGCTTGTAGAGCAAATGACAAAATTTACCATTCACAAATCTATATATATAATAATAGGTAAAGCTGAAAGAAAATTCAATTAGATTTCAAATTGGAATTCATTTAAAGTCTAATTTTGCGCCATGTGTTCCATCTAATCTAAGTTTTTAAATTTTTGTGCCAAGTGAGTTAATTCAATGTAAAAATTGGATTTTAATTAGAGTTTAATTTTGCAACATGCGTCCTATCTAATCTAAGTTTTTAAATTTGTTTACTAAATGAGTTAATTTAGTGTAAAAAATAAGAAGTCCAATATAAGTAAACCATAAAAAACATAAATTTTGAATGATTTTATATTTATGAGCTTTTTTTTTTTTTTTTTTTGTAGAACTAAAAACAATTCAAGTTTATAAGTCATATATATATATATATATATATATATATTTATACTAATAGGTAAATCTGAGAGAAAATCTAATTAGAATTCAAATAGAGTCTAATTTTGCGAGACGTCCCATCTAATCAAAAATTTTAAATTTTTATACCAAGTTAATAAGTTCAGTGTAAAAATTAGATTTCAATTAAAGTTTAATTTTTTTTTTAATTTTTGTGCCAAATGAGTTAATTTAAAGTAGAAAACGAAGAGTCTAATATAAATAAATCATAAAAAATATAGTCATATATCTAACACCATATATAAAATTAGAGGAAGAAAGAGCTTGAATAATTTTATATTTATGAGCCTTTTTTTTATAACTAAAAACAATTCAAATTTATAAGCCATATATATATATGCGCAAAATTAGATTTACGTCATGTATCCTAAATTATTTATTTTTAGAAAGAGTTTTATTTCTTAATTAATTAACATAAAAATATTTTAAAAATGAACAATTTACATTTTCTACCTAATAACATTCTTACAAGACTTTTTAAGAGTTAAAAAAAAAGAAAAAAGAATGACTATTAATAATATTTAAATTATATATGTAAGAATTATACTATGCATCTTAATGTGTATCTTTTAAGTATATCAATGCATATGCATAGAGTTACAAGCTAGTATAAGTAATAAAAGCTCTTATAAGTGTAAGTAGATGGTAGTAGGGAAAAAAAAAAGAACCAAAGATGTTAAAATTCTCAAAATTAAAGCACTACCTTTCATCATTTACAAAGCAAATTTAAAATTTTTAACACATTATTAGCTTATAAGTTACCAACTGTTCCAAAAGCTTAAATCTTTTCTTAATAAATGGGGTCCAACACATGGGACTTGTAACATTTTAAATAGAAGGTAAAGAGGAGATAGAAATGGAACACAGGATCTCCTGCTCTAATACCATGATAAAATGCCGATTCTCACAAAATCTTAAGCTATTAGAAGAATAGTAAATTCAATCACTTAACCATAATTCCAACATTGGCTGACATAAAGGGTCAATAAAGTTTACTCACTTGTTTTCCTATCACTTGTTTTCCTATAAAAAAAAAAAGAATCAAACCAATTTGGGAAATCCAACTCTGCTGCAACGAAGGCCTGAAATAGCAGCGTAGCACCAAAATCTGTAAAAAAAATTGAACAAGGAATTAGAATCATGTTAGATTGAATAGTGTTGAACTTGAAAGACTCATTAAAAAAAAGAGAAATCAAGAAAAGAAACAAATCAATCTAGAAATCATCTTCAATAAGAATCTATAAAATAGATCGAACGAGGAAATATTGAAATATATAATATCATGTTCAAAGGAATATAATATTTGAAAGAAATTTACCAAAAAAAGTGAAGTAAAAATGAATAAGGATCTGTTTGGTAGAAGAATTTTTGTTTTTGTTTAAGTTAAAGCAATTCAATTCCCAAAAGGCTAAATTCATGCCAAGCACGACAGGATAAAGCAAAAACCTGTATTATTCTTCTCTTGGCAACAATATTTAGATTGCAATCCTAGTCAATATAACCACTGCACACCAATAAGATGCATTACCACATTCAAATTAGATATGAGCTTGCCAGCATAGAATGACTAAAACAAGACAATAGGACAAAGGGTAAGAGAAAAACTGTAATTTATAATCCTTTGGATACGAAGCCTAAGAAAAGCAAACACTGCCCAAGTTTTTGTAAGAAATAAAGTGAGCAGAAACTGTACATGTAACATTGGGATTGTAAGAGTAACAAAAACAGAAGGGTAAGAGAGAGAGAGAAAGAATCTTCATGGACTGGCTTAACCAAGTGGAAAGAATCTTCGATTTCCATGAGGTACCAGACTACAAGAAGGTGAAATTGGTAGCAAATAAACTCAAGGGCAAGGCATTTGTTTGGTGGAAGCAATTGCAGGTCCAATGAATGAGAATGGGAAAAGGAAAGGTGCAAGAATAGTTCAAAATGAAGCGACAATTACAAAAAAAATTCCTGCCTTTTAACTACATGCAAACTATCTTCCAATATTTGCATAGGAAGTCATTGCAATATGAACCTTAAGAAACCAAGTACCAACAAGTGCAAGTCCTTGGCAGCTATCTTGGCCAACCAAGAATGATTATTGATAGACAAAGAAGGACAAGGGAAATGCAGCAAAGTGTTTTTCTGTTAATGTAGTACTTGGTTTATCAAATGCAGCCATTACATGCAAGCATAGCACAATCAATGGAATTTTCAAATGTTACAATTGTGGAGGACAAGTCTATGAAGCCACTAACAGGTGAAAGTTAGCCGTGCAGTCAGAAGGAAAATCCTTGGTGGTGGAAGGGATTGAAGAAGAAGGTATGACTTTGATCTTTGATAATACCTTGCAAGCACCTAAGGAAGATATGCTAATAAATGCACCCGTGTATGATCAATATGAAGAAGAAGTGAGTTATAGCATATTTCCGATCGAAAACAATAAAGAGAAGGAATGCATTCAAGAACCCGTGTATGATTAGTTAGAGTTTCAAGAGGGTGCTTAGGGTTCTTATCAATCATTAGCTTTCAAGATTGTGTTCTTTATGATAAGAAGACCATGAATGTTTGTCATGGTCCAGTTTGGTTTCATTTGAGATCCTATTAAGTAGGGAAATCAATCATGATTCTACGCAATATTATTTTGTTACGCATCAAGTGTCCTAGTCTAACTAGGAATATGTTGAAATCAATTTTTCTAAGACTAATTTTTGTGTCACGACTTTTGTCACAACTGCAATGTGACAGATAGTGATTGACAGTTCACATGAACCAACCACTTTTTTTCCACCGCTCATAGTCAGCCACGAGTTCACTGATTTTTCTCATTTTGTTAAGCATTAGTGTTCTAGTCCAAATAAGAATCTATTGGAATCTTTTAAAGCCAACCTCACTACGATTCTATATAATCCCATCCCATCAAAGCCTGAATTTCCTATGCAGCCAGAGCCCTTCCTAATTTCTTCTCTTACTTGCAAGTGGAAGGCCATGTCAACATGATAGGCAAACCATCCATGGTAGAAGGTGTAGCGCACACATTATGTACAAGATGGTACAACCCTACTATTTGCAACCAAAGAAGAGGAAAGTAAACCCAAGCCAACGGTCAAGATGAAGGTCGGTTCAGTTGTGTGGGACTTCCCTATGCTTCTGCATAGCCTTTGGTGTGCTACCAAAGGCAGCAAACTCATTATACAAGGAAACTGCATCATCCTAGAAGGCTAGAAATTCATACAAAACTTGTGGCAACCAAGAGCACTTGAGGTCAAGTGCTTCTTAAGATAAAGAGTCCTGATGCTGGGCATTTCAAGTTGATGCATCCTAATCCTCTTGTAACTAGTTAGCTAGTTAGTTAGTTAGTTAGATGATTGCTTAAGCATTAGCCAATAGGATTTAGACACTTGTCAAGCATCTAGCATAAGTACCAGATTGTAGTTACTTTGTGATTAGTTTTTACTTTTTAATGCAATTACATAGATTAGCCTAGTGCTATTTTCAAGAGATGGATTTCCCTTAAGAAGGTTTTGTCACCCCTTGTTCCTTGTTCTAAGAAACTCTCATTTCCCGAAATCAATCCTAAGCCTAAACAACAACCCCTTAGAATCCTTGCATCAAATAAAGACTTGATTGGACACTGACACTATCAACCCACCAACCTTCCACTGAAAGCGACATCAACAGAAACAAGACAAGAAGACAAATGTACAGGAGGAGAGTGTGACCCTCAGTGGCGCAAGCTTTGAATCTTCCACATGTAGCAAACTAAAAATTCACAGATACCTAGCTACACGGTTTAGGAAAAGGTCGGGGTAGTATCATGAAAAGCCAAGTTTGTTGCAACAAACTCCTTAAAGGTAGCCACCAAAAAACATGCTGAGCATGAAGAAATTAATTAAATTAAAATCACACAAATGCAGCCTAAACTCATAATTACTAGCTAGATGACAAAAAGGGATAGAAAAGTTTACATACTTGTGCTCCTATACAATAGAGTCAAAACAATTTAGGGAGGACAACTATGCTGCAACAAAGGCCTTAAATAGCAGCCTAGCACCAAAATCTATAAAAACAAATTGAACAAAGAATAGTATCAAGCAAGATAAAACAGTCTGTTGAAAGACTTGTAAGAAAAAAGTGAAATTAAGAGAAGAGAAGATTTTTCTTATTGTTGCAGCGCTGCAACACAGTGCAAACACTGTTGCAAAGTCCAAATCACAAATTCTCCTCCTGTAAACATATCAACACTAAAAACAATCAAGCATTGTCCCCACAAAACTAACATCGGAATCTTATAAAAAAGCATATGTTGCTTAGTATATTTGAGTCCTAAATAGCAAAAAACTACAGAGTAACAACGAACTACATAGAATATTGACAATATCTGATCACTTTCAATGACTACGAAAGCAATGACCAACAATTTAAGATTACGAATTAAAATCCAGAGAAATAAGTTAAAACCAATAGAAATTTTAAATGCTCACTCACTGAGACTAAAACTAAACTAATAATCTGCCTAAAAGCCAAAAACAAAACCTAGGAAAAGCAGTGAAAGACCCAAGAATTAGAAAGAACTAAACACGAAAAAAACTATCTTTAAAATTCTTAATATTGGAAGAGAGAAAAATATGTTAGGAAAAAAGAGTTTATTGCCAAATCAGGCTCCATTGCAAAGCAACACAAAAATCTGGCTTCCTGTAGACAGGTAGTAAGTAGCAAATCCAAAATGGGCATGAAAATCAACAAAGGGTAACCAAGCTAAAATAATATCAAGAAAAAAATTAACAAAACAAAGACAATATCACAAATGTACAAGTACTACATGAAAGCACAAACCCCCAGTGGCATTGGCATTCACTTCTCACATGAGAAAACTGAAAAATAAATAAATAAATAAATAAATCGCAGCTACACAGTCTAGAACAACTTTAATTTACAAGATTTAAAATAAAAAAAAAGAATAAACAACAAGACTACTCAAAAGCATTTTTCATTAAGAAGCAACAAAAACAAATCAACCCCAGTTAAAGTACTACAAATGCATCACCTCTAGAATTAAAATTTAGATTAAAAAATGATAACAAAGAGAGAATATAAATACACACATATATATGAGAAAATCAACAATCCCAAAGGGTAAATCAAGTAATTAAGGGAGAATTAAGATCAAATGAAAATAAAATCTAAAACACAGCAGCAATATGAATATCTCTATTCAATATAAAATTTTTAAGTCATAAAAACAAGAAAATTACTAACAAGTCGGGTAGTGCTAGAAATATTTAAAACCAAACAAATGGAGCCAGAAATACACACAATCCAAGCACCAATTAGTGTTTACAAAGCGAATTTTAAAATTTTAAACCCATAATTACACCCATCTAGAAATAGAAGACAGTGCTATTACCGGAGCGAACTAAATCATTCTAAAAAAACCCTTCTTCACTGCAACAGATGCTGTGTAAGAGCTGCTGAGAACCAAAATCGGTAAAGTAAATTGAACAAAGAATAGTATAGTATCATATATGAGGAAACAGTTGATTAGAAGACTTGTAAGTGAAAAAGTGGAATCAAGACAATATGAGAAGGGTTTTCTTATAGCTCGAGTCAACACAACCCAAGTTTGGGAATCACAAACCCAAAAAATGAACATCACCAACTTACATAAAAGCATAAGTGAGTACTCAATATATGAGTCCAGAAAAGCAAAATCTTCATACTAATAAAGACTTGATTGGACATTGACACTATCAGCCCACCCACTTTCTATGACTAGGACAAAAATTGCAATGGAAATTTCAATCCTTAGCCAAGTGAGTCAAGAATTTATGATACACCTGGAAACTATAGCATAAGAAAACCAGTAATAGACGCAAGTATTAGATTGAGCTCAAACAAGACTAAGCTAGGCGCATCCAAGAAAAAAATCAGTTCCCATAAACAAATCATGATTGAGATATTTAACTTGAACTGAGAATTGTAGTAGTCACAAACAAGCAGAGGAACTACCATATGTCAATAGCATCCAACATGTTTAAGGTGCATCCATTTAACTTCAACAGCCAAGCTCACCCCTGCTGCTTGTCTAATGTTTGGTGCAAATTAAATCAATCAGCAAGATTCTAAATTAACATATATTACGGCACAAATCTACAGACATTAAATCTAATAGCCAAAAATTGAATAAAACAGCAAGACAAAGGAACAAGAAATGCAATAAAAGTTTCAAAGCAAACTCAATGAGACTGAAATTTATAATCCACCCCGAAATCGGAACCTAGGAAAAGCAGTGAGACCCAAGTATTAGATAGAATTAAAACAAGAAAAAAACTATCATTAAAATTCTTATGAATGTAGGAGAGACAAACAGATATGAAAGGAAAAAAAAAAGCATATTGCCAAATGAGACTCCACCACAACACTCCAAATAAATCATGCTTCCTATAGCCCAAAAATAAATGGCAATCCAAACTGGACATGGAGTTGCTACCAAAACAGGATAACCAGGTTCAACTAAAAGCAAGAAAACGTCAACAAAAACAAGACAATAAGATTCATGTACAAGAACTACATAAAAGTGCAAACCCTTGGTGACGTTGGCACTGGAATTTGCATGAGAAAACTGAAAAACACAATCGCAGCTACATAACTTAAGACAACTTTAAATTACAATAATTTAGCTTTTTAAATAGAGAAAAGAAAAACCAACATGACTACACAAAAGAATGTTTCAGTGACAAGCAACAAAATCAAATCAACCTTAGTTAAAGCACTGCAAATGCATCAACTCAACAATTAAACAAACTCTAAGAATGCAGCCTGAGAAAACACAAATCCCAAGCTCCAATAACATATAGGCTAAAATGCAAATACACCTTCTAAACAGAAATTCATTTTAGTTCTCTAATTTTAAAATTATTCAATTGATTCTGCTAATTTTTAAATTTATTCAATTTAGGTCTTCAGTCCAATTTCGTTCAAAAATTTCCGTTAAGTACGCAATTAACTAATGAACAAAGATTTTTTGAAAAAAAAAATTAATGAAATTGGACGAAGGCAAATACACCTTCTAAGTTTGACAGAAATTCATTTCAGTCCTCTAATTTAAAAAAATTTCAATTCAATTTGTCAATTTGTGACTTGTATATGATTTGTTCATATAATAAGAAAATATTAAATATTGCAATTCTAAGTGAGGCTACTAAAGCAAGTAGCTAGCGGTATTGTAACATCAAAAATTTCGTTAAAAAAACTTTTGTGTTGCTATTGCTTCTTAAAACAAATAAAGTTTGTTCATGGGATTAAAAACGGCCAAAACAAATTATAATTAATCATTGAAACTGTGCATCTTTTGAACTATTGAAGCAACTACTTGGTTCTACCTATATGCCATGCCTTGAAATTGACAACATACTTGAAGAGAAAATTACTTAAATCCCAGCCTTGAGAATAAAGAAATTGAGCATAGTTCTTTTTCATGCCAAAACTTGTATGGCACCATGAACCATTAAGAGATAGTTCCAACATGTACATAATGACCTACAAATTGACATAAAATAATTAATAAGCTAAGGAATCTTTTAAATAGCAATAGGAGAATCTAATTGGTTAAACTCGCTGCATTGTTGCAGAATGTTTACTTTGTTCGATAAATGCAAATATAACAAAATCTTATCTTTTAGAAATCCATGAAAACAGAAGTTATATCACTTCTAGAATATAAAAATGTTTTGAATGAACCAGATGACAATTGATCAGGGACTTCATTACAAATTCATTCCCAGCTGCCATATATGCAAGAAGAGCAAACATGCGACAAGGCAATGCAACTAAACCACCAAATACCATACATGTACAAATTAAAAACACATGCAATTATATAAAACATGATCTGACCATGTCTATTCCATCTATTCCATTTTTGAGACTTCAGTGCTTTAACTCACTTCCATGAACTTACAGATAAATGTAATTGCTATTCTACTAACAAATGTGCAATTAAACAATTAGGAAAGAAATACACCAAAACATCAAAACAAAGAACCATATACTTGGCATTTGAAGAAAAATCCAATACTTTTAGACAATATTTATATATTTTGTTGAAGATCTATTCAGCTCTTATAGAAGATGATCCTGAACAACATTAAACAAAAAATTATAATTATGAAACAAACTTATAATTAGGAAACAAACAATTTTAATTTTGTTTCTTATCAGATTATGTTCCAAATTTCAATGCAAAAATGGAAACAAACTTAAGCAAACAATATAACACATTGCCAAAATTTATGAATAAGAAGTGAATATTTAAATTTCAATAACAAAATTTTATTATTAAACAAAGATGTCAATTTCAAGCATTGGAAAATATAACTTAGAAAGAGAAAGGCTCGTGGTTGTAAATATGAAGGAAAGGAATCTAGACTTATTTAAAATAAAAAGGTTCATTTTCCTCAATAAACTAATCATGATTCATGAACTAAAAAAAACTATCATCTCTGAATATAATTCTATCAAAATTAATGTCAAACTTAAAATTTAAACCCTTAAAAGATGGGATTTAAAATGATTAATCATTCAATTAGAAAGTGAACGGCTAAAACAACATTTTGGAAGTTAGGAGTTTACCTACTCTGAGTATTCAGCAACACTGTCACCATATGACCTGGCTATTGCCCCTGTTTTCTCTTTGATACCAATATCTAATGGATATAAAAACCTTTACTTTGGTTCCATATGTAATTCATTATATGGTATTCTTATTGTCAAGGACCCTAACATAATAATGGAGAACGCATGAGAAGCAGGAATAAATTTGATTCAATATTATTATTAAAGGAATTTTCTAAGTTAGGTTGAAGAAAATAACTAAATGATACAGATTACATAGGCTACATATAAAAAAGGCAGACAATGGGGGAAGTTAATAGATTGTTAGATATACTGATACTGAAGCGGCGTGTTTTTAGAGTTCATTATAGAATTTCGTCTTTTAACGTGGGAATTTGATAGAATTTCAAACCTTTTATGAGTTGTGTTTTCAGATCTATGAAATTATACTAGAATAAGTATTAAAAATCGCTTAAAGTTCATGAATGATCTATGCTTTCAATTTAAAATTGTAGCAATCACTATATCCAAAAGAAGAAAATGGTAATCCCAACTAATTTCTTGAATGATCACTAAAGACCAATCCTATCTAACTAAAGCCATAACAAACCATAACAGAACACCCCCCCCCCCCCACCCAAAAAAAACCCTTAAAGTAGGTTGGAAAGAAAAATAAATATCATTAGCACAACGTTCAATTTAGTTTCTTTACCATTAACAACAAAAACTAAAATAATTCAATTTGTAATTTCTGTAATCTATAAAAATATAACAAAAATATATATGCAACTTCTTATCAGTAGTATTTTCCTGCAGAATGGCGGTGGCAGAACGCTGGTGGTAATGGTGGCAGATAACATTACTTTTTCATAAAACCAGATCAGATATTACTATATGAACTCTCACAACTATCAATCCATCGTGATATTAAAGATCGGGCATAATTTTGTGGCAACAAAAATATTCATTAACATCAAGATTCAGCAAAACCATTCAAAAAAGCACCAATGAAATGTTCTGTAAAGAGATATTTGATTTGACTAATAACAAGTACTGAATTATTGTATATGACTAATTTTAAACCGCAATTTCATTCAGAATACAGTCATGAGAGACAGAATATAATAGCAAAAGAGAGTCAAAAAAGATCTTTCATGTAAAATCTTGCATAATCTCGAATGTATTAATTTTGGTACGTAGACCAAATAACACAATGTAAACAAAAGTTCCAGGAATCATGGAGATAGAGAAAAACATATAATAAAAGTAAAACAAAAGAAGGAAAAGCATTTACCATCTTGATTTATTGAGAAATAAGAACCAACAAGCACCAGTTGATAAAGGCAGGAGCAAAGGTTATATCGAACACCTATAAAATAAAATTTTTGGTTAACACCATAACCCAAGTACTATTTTGGCTTTATTGATACTTTCTAAAAAATTTACCTGTTTTGTGTCTTATTGACAAATATAAATACTTTCTAACAATTTTGGCACATACTGTAAATAATTTTTATCTCCAAATCCCCTATTAGTACCTAAATCAGATATAAATTTTGGCAGCAATATTTAAGAACCCCACGTAACAAGTAAAAATACAAGACAATATTATCTCATCAACAAAACTCAGCAATCAAACCAAATGAAGTGACAAAGTTGAATTCCCCTGATACGCATTTTTTCAACAATCCAACCAAAATAACAAAGTACCATACACATTGTTCATGTAGATTTTATTGTACTTAATGTTGCCATGAAATTAAGAAGACAGTATTTATCTGTTAACAATTTCCAAAAATCAAAACTAAAGAACGATAAGCATTTCATTGGTTGCCAAGACTTAAGAACCTGCACCTGGATGAAATAAAAAGTATCAAGTACATAAATTGTAACAAGCCAAACAAAATATGAGTGAAAGAAAACTGAGATAAGAATGATATCTGTGACAGTAACCTATATAATAAAAAGTATTCAGACTGTCCAAATTCACAAATAAGACAACAAGAAGCTATAGCATCTTAATAATCACAAAATATAGCATGGCCAGTTGGAATGTCAGGGAAAAGGCCTATGAAAGCTCTAAACATAATGGACCTGTAAAAGTAGGCAGGCAATAGTTGCACTAGAAATAGAATACAAAGCATTTATATATAAATAAGAATGTGATGTAGGAAGAAATAAAAGGATGAATTATTTGGTAAGCAGATTGTTGGAACCAAAGCAACAGCAGTGGAAATTTATAGAAACACCTCCAAAAAATAGGGGTTGGGGGGGTGGGGCAGAAGAGAGACAGGTAATCATAACCAACCAAGTAAAATTAAGGTAGATCCTTTAAAACTTGAACATGAATCACAAAAAATAGCAATGTTGCCTGGACAATACATGGTAAGTGGTAACTAACTAACAAACAACAACAAAAATACTATATATTGCTCTAACATGTGAGTAAATAAATAAATAAAAAAAGAAAAAAAAATGGAAAAATCTTTTTTGATCAAGGCTAGTGTTTTAAACCATGTCCTTAAGATAGATTTCGTCCCTCATAGTGGTTTTTTGAGTCTATTGGACAACTACCTCCTAGAATACAAAAATCTTCTACAAACAGAAGAAGCATAGCAATATGTGTGTGCATCTAATAAAACTGTGTTTTTCTCTCTTTCAAAGATTCTTAAGCAAGAAATATGAAAATAAAAAGTGACCAGAATGAATGAGGGACAAAGTATTCATAGACAAAATTGCAACAATTCATAACAGATATAAGTTAAGCATTCACGCTTTTCTAAAAAAAATAAGCAATATTAGACAGATCCAAATAGCATGCGCACACACCCAACCTAACCCGTCCTAGGGTGATGCATGCTAGTGTGAGAGGCCCATTTAAGTAGGCCATCCCCTGTTCCACAAAAGTGGGGTGCCCCTTGGGGCCCATCCAATATCCAACTCTATGGTGTACAAACCAACAAAATATTTATAACTTTACCAATGTGGGATCAAGATTTTTCACTACCTTCATTCATGTTATTTTTGAGCAAGTGATAACATAAAGTTATTTTTTTCATGGAGGAAAACACAACCCAACTCACACTGCCTCAAAAGTGGTCTATCTTTTACTTTGACTCAAAGTTAGCTAACCACCCACTTCTTAAAACCCAAATTTTTCAAAACTCTTCCACACCATTTTTCACCAAATCATTACATTATTTCATAACCCAGGAGAAAACACAATGACTAGGACCAACAGACCATCCATTAGCAAGAGTTCCAGACTCAACTCCTGCAACAAACTTAAGTCTAACCTCTAACATATCAAATACACGTGTACTAGCACCTAAAAAAGTCCAGCCATATCACTTTGACAAAGTATAGTATTAAAAACCCTCCAGATTGAGCACGAATTGTACAAGAATATTAATATGTAAAGCATTTTCAGATTTCAAAAAATTTAGAAAAAAAAAAGGAGACAAATTAAAAGGAGAAAAAAAGGAAAATTGGACTTTCCGTAAATTCTAAACAAATAAAAATAATTAGGAAATATCAAGACGTATAAACTTTAAAGTACACAAAATGTCAATAGATTAGGACAAACAAGTGGCCCATTCTGTTTGGTGGTGGTCTAATAAAAAGCAAACTATTTGTGTGTTTTGCATAGAATCTTAGAATAAAAAAAGGAGATTGATTTTTAATTACATGTGATGTATTTTTAAAATACAGAAACCTAGGAAAATATCCCCCAATATCAGCAATATTTTCAAATTTTTAAAACCTTCATGTATTTTAAAGAATCATATCCTTGCGGTAATAGAAAAAAGAACGGATACATTAATTTTTCTCATTTTATTTTAAATTATATGGTTTAGCTATATATAACTTTCAAAACGATATGCTTTATGTTTGCAACTTTGCATATGGTCCACCCTCAAAAACAAGGCTGAATGCCAAAACATGAAAACTATCAGCAGAGGGGAAAAACAATTATATCCTACTCAAAGAATCTCGTGCTACTAGATCATGTAAATATGAGCACGACATTAAGAAACTATAACCAGAGGACAACTGAAACTCAAAATTAAGCCAGTAATCATCTAATTTATTAAGCTTCCAAGATCTGAACCACCTAGTTTTAAGCTTGCTACTAACAAACAAACAACCACAACCTACAAGTTACATATGAAAAATTGCACCACATAACTTAAAATTCCTAGTCTCATGGGCCATGGCAGCATCATAAACCAAACATTGTAAAAAGAGATTGCAAAGAGCAACAAACCTGAAGTTTGAGACCGCTGCGAAAGGAACTTTTCCTCAAAAGTAGACTTTGAGCTTGTGTAAGCACTGATTTTTGAGGAAAGCCACCTATACTGATTTTTAAAACAAATACAACAATAAAAAATGCTTAAAAAGATCAGAATCCGATGATAAAGAAAAGAGTAGAACATACCAGAACTAGTGCATGATAATGACATAAAACAAAACGTAGAGTGGCCATTTATGATATAAAAATTTACCCAAGCTGCCCATAAGACAAAAAGTAACAATATGCTAAGACATCAAAAAATATGACTTTGCACTATACAATAGTGGAAGAGATTGAAAAAGCCTATAAAAACGTCTTCAGAAAAATCTTTTTGATTGAAGCAATCAAATAAGTTATGAAGCACTTGCTGAAAGCTCTTGAAAAGAAAATTTTTTGGAGGGACAATAATATTTACTCAGTTTGGACTCAGACACATTATGTCAGTCGTCGGGTGGTGAAGGATGAGACCCATCACTATACAATATGCTAAAACATCAAAAAATATGACTTTGCACCATACAGTAGTGGAAAAAACTGAAAAATCCTACGAAAACATCTTCAAAAAAATCTTTTTGATTGAAGCAATCTAATAAGATATAAAGCACCAGCTGAAAGCTCTTGAAAAGAAAATTTTTTGGAGGGACAGTAATATTACTCAAATGAAAGGCTCTGCAATTAGAAAGGAACAAAATGGTCTTCATATCTAGAGGTGTCCACTGGTCGGGTGAAGTCAGTTTGAACTCAGACTCATTATGTTAGTCGTTGGTGGTGAAGGATCAGACCCATCACTGACTAAGCAGAAACAACAGCTTAAATGTGCGGGTGTACACGGGTGGTAGTTAGATTCAGTTGAAACCAGCTAAAAAAGGCGATGGAGAGCAGAAATGTCCAAGATTGCAAGATATCCGTTGTATCTGATTGAAGATCAGTGAGATCTCCAAACAGATATCGGAGATCGTCTCTGCCAATCTGGGAAAATATTTTACCAGTATTGCATCTTCATTGGACAGGTCAGTTTCATCGGATTCCCAAGTGGGAAAGCTGACACTCGACCTGTTTGAGGCAGATTTTGGACTGTTGTACCTGTGGTCACCAAAAAAAATATATATATATATATATATATAGATATTTAATTTCTTAGAAAATTCTTTTCAATTGACAACATAAAACAACTGGCTTGAAAAGTTGAAGGCCATTTTCCCTGTGAATATAGTTCAGATTTAAAACTCACAAACAAAAACAAATAGAAAATAATTATTTTCTCCTTTTCTGTGTTCTTGAAGGGACACTTGGCTCATAATCAAATAGAAACTAGAACTCCCAAATTGTCACAAATTTAGACTTTTTATCAACCGAATTTCATATTTTAATTCTTACAATTCTCCAAATCACTTCTGCCATAGAGAACATTTGCGGAGGAAAATATGAAAAGTAATAACTCAATATATGACGCATAAAAACCACTACAATTGGGCTTTCAAAGTAGATTACTCCATAAAGGGGAAAAATCAATTTTTTTTAGTTATTTTTTATTTTTCTTAATGTCAGGTCACACGTGTTGGTAAAAAAGTAATCAGTGTAAATGCACTATGCACTATTTCCATAGTATGGATTTTAAACAAATTAATCAATCAATCAATAAGAATAAGCTAAGTACGTACATTTTAAGGACGTGTAATACACCATCAGTGTAGTTGCAATTGCAGATGAGAGTTTCATTGCTGTAGAATGGCCTTGAATTCACTTGTGTTCTTATCCAGATTTGGTAATTATTAGCGCATGGGTCCACATTGAAATTCCAATCTTTCTTTCCTAATTGTTCAGCTATTTCAACAAGGGCTTTCACTGCACAAATTAATTGTCATAAAGTAGTGTAGTACACTAGTACGTCAAAAAATTTAATCAACAAGAGTGGGATTGGAATTGAGGGGGTTCATGGTGCTGTCATTGCAGCCGATCACCGCCCTCCTTCCCTGAGCAATTGAATTCCGTATTGGGCTTTTTAATTGGGCCTATTGGTATTTAGCCAGCCCAATACTAGTCACATTAACGACATTTAAATAAATAAAAAAAAAAAAAAAAAAAAAACCAAACAAACACACACATGAGGGATAGGAACGAGATCTAACACCATAATCTTTTTTTTTTTTTTTGCTGAGATCTAACACCATAATCTTTTTTTTTTTTTTTGCTGAGATCTAACACCGTAATCTTAGTTTTTTATTAAGATTTATCTATAATTTAAATTATTAATCTCATTTCCATATATAATATGCATATATGTAAGAACATTAGTTTTTTAAGGAAGGAAGGTAGCTCACATGGTTCCAGCAATTCTGGTGCTGATGTGGGTGTTCACCTCTTCATAAAGCTTGGCCAAACCAAAGTAATATAATAGTAGATTTGATGTCTCTATGAACAATTTTCAGTGTTGATTCCTCATGTAAGAAAGCTAGACCTCTTGTTATGCCAACACATATTTTCTGCCTTGCAGGCCAGTCCAATTTTAATCAGCCACCTAAAGGACCTGAAACAGATCTTCAGAACCCAATCAATAAAATTCATCAAAAGCATTTTCTCCTCATTCTTCTATTATGATCATAAAATGCATTGTAGGTATAAAACATTAGCTTACCAAACAAGGCACGTGCAAGGCTATTGTTTTCCATATACTCATAAACCAACAATAATTGTTCTCTTTCAATCCAACATCCAAACAATCTAACAAGATTCGGATGTTGTAAACCAGATACCATGCCTATTTCAGTCACAAATTCACGACTTCCTTGCTTTGATTTTGAAGAAAGTCGCTTAACTGCAATTGTAGTACCATCTAATGGTATACCTTGCATTGGGAATAGAGAAATATATATTTTCATGTATGTATTTCATAATATATGTCTCCAAATCTCAAGGATAAGAAGGAGAATAAAAGGCAAAAGATGAAACACACACATTTTATAATAGAAAAATAGCTGTAAGATGCCTTGTAAACTGATCCAAAACCACCTTCCCCGATCTTATTTGCAGCATTGAAGTTATTAGTGGCAGCTTTTATTTGTCTATATGTAAAAAAACCAGCATGCAGGTCTGATCCTTATAACTCTGTCAAAGGATGACAGAGTTAAGAGGATTAGACCTGCAAACTCTGTCAAAGGATGTCAGGCTGCATCTTACAGTATAAGAAGACAAATTTTTAGCCAAATAGATGCATGCCTCTTGAGTAGTTAGGTGTCTTCTTAAAGAATAAGAAGACAAGCAAAAGCCTTTAGAAGGCACTATAGCCAAGATATTTTGCAGATAATTTTTTTTGATAAGTAACATAAAACTTTTATTAAAAAGTAACACAGCCCAAGTACATAGGAAATGTACTATAAGGGCAACAACATCAAGAAACCAGATTACAAATTTTGCAGATAATTAGACATTCGCTCAACTACAGTGAGCTTATGTCATCATTTTATGCAGATTTTACAAAATAGCAATGATATGAGTTTTTTGCATGGTTACATAAGCTCAATTATCACCATTATGAGAACTAAATCACTCCAATCATCATGCCTCATCACCAAGATAAGTCCATATGCACATAATCCAGCAATCATTCAGTTGCTTTGCATGGTGTACTTTGGAATGCTGATTCACGGAAGTAGATAGAAAGATAAAATAAAATATTGAACTTATGAGCCCTTGGAAACTTTTTCTTCACATTGTTCCAACTTTCCACAATAGTTGGAGAAAATAAATACTGTCCTCTATAATTATATATCAATATTTCACAATTGATTACCTTTTTACCTTAATATCCTCCCTCCCAAACAGCCCTTCCACCAAAGAATGCCTAAAATCAAAAAAATGAGGTATACTACCGAAACTAAAGATCCAACCACAATCTTGCCCATCAACCGGACTGAAATCTACAGAAAAAGAACAGTGATTAAAATACCACATTCTGAAATATATGTAGCACAATACAGAAAATAAAAGGCAAGATTGCAATAGATGGATCAAAGACAAACTAGTGGGGAATGGTGGTAAAAAGAAGATGATAATTTGTTTGGATGTCTTCCATATATACACACTATAACCTTGTTTTTAGTAAGCATCCAAACATGTGAGCACACGAGCAACCTAGCTTTTGGATATATAAACATGCGAACATCCGAGCATGTGAACATGTGAGCGTGGGAGAATTTGATCATCAAGCCAAAGCATGTGAGCATGTGGTCGTCAGGGCATACAAGCATGTGAACAAGACTTCCCTTAAATTGAACAATCATCTTTATATTTGAATTCAAATCTTCAAGAGCAATGTACAAAGAAAGTATCATGCATGTCAACAACATTAAAAAAGCGAAGAAAATAAATCATGCAATACATTTTAACCAAGTCATTGATTACCCAATTAAATGCAAGAATTTATTTCCAAGCATGCATGTCCATGCACAAGATTAAATTACGAAACAAAGCAAGGGAGGATACATTGGCTGCCATGTTTAGATATAAAAGGAAACAAAAACATTATCATGTAACAAATGAAACTAACAACAGTTGTATCAATCTACGCATTACTAAATCAACTTAACATACAAGACCATATTCAATGCCATTCAAATTGATGAAACTAAGTCACAGTACCTCATTTATCCAAGTCCACGTGCATAAACTTCAATTGGAAACAAATCCATGATGGGAAACATTCTGATCATTCACATTAATTCCCTTGCCTATTCAAGTCCTTACCCATTTGATTCTAAAAGAATCTTAAGGAGGAAATAGTCAAAGCACCAAAATATGCAATATCTCACATGCAACAAATTCTATTCTATTCTACATCAACGAATTCAAATTCAAGAAAAATGTTGGAGAAAAGTTAATCAAAATTTGTGACTGATCCTAATCAAATTAAAAAGAAATTCTAAGCATCATCACGCACCTTTGGCACGATGATCACTCCACAAGTATAAGTGCTTGTGGGGTGTGGGGGGCAAGGGCCGGGGTTCAAGTTTTTAGGAAGGAGTTTCACACACATATACACTTAAATGAAGTTAGAGTAGAATTTCTATCTTGTATCAAACAAAAAATATATATATATATATATTCTAAGCCACTTATTTGAAATGAAATTAACTTTTTTGTATCTTTTGTATTTATTAACTAAAAAGAAAAGAAACCAAATAAGGAGATATAACATACAAAAAGCAAATTTAGCTACATGAAAAAAGAAATAAAAACCATACTACATTAGAGAAAAAAAACAAGTAAATGACAAAAAAAAAAAAAGTAATCTAGGTTTTGCCTAGAAAGGCGCACGCACCATTATGCCAATGCACGTATCTAGGGTTTCAACCCGACTCTTAGATATGTGTCATGCACTGAAAACAACAATGAAGCACAAAGAAACAACATGTTATCACTCAAGAAAAAAATATCACAGGTTATATAAAAAGAACAACAAATAAAAAGAACATAAGACAATAATAAAATAAATAAACAAAAGTACATTTTCCTTGGGTTGATTTTGCCCTTGTATTGTGTATATGTTTCTTCTCTACAGGATATATTTTTCCCCAACTTTGGACAGGTCCAACAAATTACTTCATGAATTGGGCTTCATAGCCCATTTTCGATCTTTATACAGATTAATCTCCATAGTCAATAAACATTATTTACACAAAATGGGCCGAAACATAGAGAAGTACTCAAAGGCCATGACATTTACAAGTTAAACAAGACATTTAGCCAGAAATTACTCAGTTTTTAGTTTTCATTTTAAACAAAAAAGTTAAAATGTTGGTCTCAAAAGCGCTAAAATTATATTTACTAAATACATATTTTTTATGACCTAAAGCTACATTAATCATATAATTATCAAGTAAATTATATGAGCAATTATATAATTATGAAGTCAGTTTCACACTTCCACTTCTTTAGCCAAGTAAAGATTAAAGGTAGAATTTCTTAAAGACTACTTTGTTTCTATGCTCAACTGCATAAGATGGGCTTATGTCTAGATTTTTATTAGAGAACCCAATGAGCCAAGTTCAGAGAATGCAAAAACTTACTTGTAACGTTCTTTGGTAGAACTATAATTGTTTTGCTGCAAGTAAGCCCAGGCCAAGTTCCCAAGTATTCTGCATTGATAAGAGTATCAAAATAATGTAAGCGCCTTGGAATATATAGTAAGTATGAAAGCAGAAAAAGAATAGATGCAACATCCACTTTGAAATTTCCTGTTTCGACAGTTATTTGAACCTTCTACCCTTGAAATCTAGCTGTCTTTGCCCTCCTTCCACTGAAAGCTATACCTTCTTCCATATGCTTTAGCTTGAGCTGAAGCATTTCAATCTCTTCTTCAACCCTTCCAGATCTCTGTAAAATATAAGAAATTCTTACACGCAAATACATGCATGTAATATCCATAAATGTTTAGAAGAAAAACAATACACAACTTAAAAAGCCTCATAGCAACTAGTTGATACCAAGATATGTAACCAAAATCCTAAAACATAAATAGGAGTTTAGAAGCAAATACATTATTATGCATGACATGCTTTTTAGTCCCATAAAACTCCTAGCATCTTGCTGTGCATATACAAAACTAATTTGATGCAAATTAAATTAAATTCTTACCATTATCTCAGATATCAAAGGCAATGAAAAGCTTACAAATCAAATAAAACTCTTCCAGATGCTACATGGAACATAATAATATGCATACACCAATATAGGTTGGCCTTGCCTTTGTCGCTCCTAACATTTTACTAGATACAAAAACTTGCGCATGTTATTAGGAGTAAAACATTTTTCTGGACTATATATTTCAGCGGGGTCTTATTAAGGGTAGACTAAATGAAATAAGACCTTTATATCAAAGAGTGCTAGATCAAGACCAAATACCCACCACCTTTTAGGGAGTTGCAAAGAAAAATAATTCTTGTTTTGAGGCATAAACCACCCGTCCAACCAGCTTTTATAACATATAAACCTTATAAAGGTATTTAGACCATCAACCCAATCTGCATTCAAAAAGAGAATTTTTTTTTTTTTTTTTTTGAAAAGAACGAAAATTTTATTAAGCAAAGAAAAACAGCCAACCCGAGTACATTGGCAATGTGCTAAGGGGGCACAAATCAAGGACCAAGGTTACAACAATTAAGTAAAACAGGAAGGGAAGAACAAGAAATATGACAAAAGACCACACTCCAATCGAGGAAAGTCAAGTTTTATTGGAGGAGGAAAGGCTGGAATTGGAGAGAGTTCGAGGCGAATTAGAAAAACTTACTTTGATGGAGGAAATCTGTTGGAGGCAGAAGTCTAGAGTCCTTTGTATTAGAGAAGGAGACAGGAATACCAAATTCTTTCATCGTATAGCTAACTCTCATAGGAGATTTAACTCCATTGATAGGCTTATGGTGGATGGAGAATTGTCTTCAGATCCAGAGGCTATAGCAGGTGGTATTTCTCACTTTTATAGGCAGCTATATACCGAAAATGTGGCTCATAGACCTTTACTAGATGATGTGGAGTTCTCTTGTATCTCGGAGGAAGATGCCCTTTGGCTAAATAGGCCATTTGATGAGGATGAGGTGTTTGGGGTGATTAGTGATTTTAAGGGTGATAAGGCTCCTGGCCCGAATGGCTTTTCCATGGCATTCTTTCAGTCTTGCTGGTGTATTTTGAAGGCTGAAATTATGGCAATGTTTCAAAACTTTCATACTCAAGCTATGTTTGAGAAGAGCCTTAATGCTTTTTTCCTTGCTCTTATTCCCAAGAAGGTGGATGCTGTGGAGATCAAGGATTTTCGGCCTATTAGTTTAGTTGGTGGGATTTATAATATTATTTCTAAGGTGTTGGTCAATCGGCTTCGAAGGGTGGCTCATGGGCTTATTTCAGATTCTCAGAATGCTTTTGTGAAAGGTAGACAGATCTTGGATTCCTTTTTAATTGCTTCAGAATGTATTGATAGTAGATTGAAGACAGGTGTTCCAGGTGTGTTGTGTAAGTTGGATGTGGAGAAGGCATATGGACCATGTGAGTTGGGGTTTTTTAATGTATATGCTTCAGCGCTGTGGGTTTTCAGAGAAATGGAGAAAATGGATAATGTGTTGCATCTCAACTGTTAAATTCTCCATTCTACTCAATGGTAGTCCTTCTGATTTCTTTGGAAGCTCTAGGGGGATTCGGCAAGGGGATCCCTTGTCTCCGCTGCTTTTTGATATTGTTATGGAGGCTTTGAGTCGTATGTTGGATGTGGCGGCTACTACTAGACAATTCTCAGGTTTCTTTGTAGATAATACGGTTGGTAACTTGGTGATGGTGTCTCGCCTTTTATTTGCTGATGACACCCTTATCTTTTGTGATGCTGATCCTATGCAAATAACTAGTTTGAGGGCAATTCTGGCTAGATTTGAGGAGGTCTCTAGCTTAAGGATTAACTTGGGGAAATTTGAGTTGGTTCCTATTGGTGTGGTGCACAATATGGATGTTCTAGTGGGGATGTTGGGTTGTAGGCAATCCTCTCTTCCATTGAAATATCTGGTCCTTCCGTTAGGTGCTAAATTTAAGGAGTTGCCAATCTGGAATCCCATTTTGGAGAAGATGGAGAGGAGATTAAGTACTATTTTCTCTTTACCTACTTACTTTCTTTCCCTTCTACCTTTACCTGGGAAGGTGGCAAATCGTATGGAGAAATTACAACGAGACTTTCTGTGGAGTGGTATTAGTGATGAATCTAAACTTCATTTAGTCAATTGGGCGAAGGTTTGTAAGCCGCTGCAGCTTGGAGGGTTAGGTATTGGGCGATTGAGGAGTTTTAATTCTGCCTTGTTAGGGAAATGGTTATGGAGGTATGGTATGGAGACTGATGCTCTATGGAGGAGGGTTATTGAGGTGAAATATGGAAATGATTGGGGTGGTTGGTGCACGAAAAAGGTGACCAGTGCTTATGGTGTTAGCTTATGGAGATATATTAGTAGTGGTTGGCTGAATTTTTCTAATCTCCTTCTGTATGATGTGAGGGATGGTTCTAGAGTGAAGTTTTGGAAGCATGTGTTGTGTGGAGATTGTACTCTCTAAGAGGCTTTTCCGGAACTTTATTGTCTTAGTAGGACAAAGGATTCTTCAGTAGCGGAGGTTATGTGTTGGTCTGGTGGGAGGATTCATTGGGATGCTAAATTCCGTCGTCCTCCACAAGATTGGGAACAAGAATCCTTTGATCTGTTTATGGATATGGTCTACTCTTCGTCGGTACGGGGTTTGGGTCCTGATCGAGTTTGTTGGAAGCCAGCTAGGAGTAGAGGTTTTGAGGTTAGAGGATTCTATCTTTCTTTCTACCCTCCTACCCTCTTATCCTTCCCTTGGAGAATGATATGGCATTCGAAGGTTCCTCCAAGGGTAGCTTTCTTTTCATGGTCTGCTTCCTTAGGTAAGATTTTAACAACTGATAACTTTCGCAAAAGACGTGTGCTAGTTCTTGATTGGTGTTATATGTGTAAGAATTGTGGGGAGTCAGTGGATCATCTTCTTCTTCACTGCCCCATAGCTTGTGAGTTGTGGTCGTTGGTGCTCTGTTTGTTTGGTATCCACTGGGTTATGCCTCTCAAGGTTATTGGGTTGTTTGAGTCTTGGCAGGGTATGTTTGGACGACATCGTAACATAGATTTGTGGAGACTTGTGCCTCATTGCTTGTTATGGTGTATTTGGCGCAAAAGAAATGCTAGAAGCTTTGAGGGATGTGAACACTCTATTATTTCACCATAGTGACAATCTAGACAATTACAAAGTTTAAGGGCTTCTCAATGAACAAAACCAAGGTCTAAAAAATTGATACTAGTTCATGTTATCAAATAAAGGCAGTAATAAATTCATAAATGAAAACAATAGAATCAATTCCAAAAACTTTTCTCTTTTGTGGAGGAACAAAAGTAAATCATGAAAGGCTTAGACTCAGAATTTATGCAAACCATGGTTTCCAGGAATAACAAAACACTGAGGTCCATCATATTGCTTCAGTTCAAACACCCCACATGGTACCTCAAGCTTGTTTACAGTTATGTGCTGTGGCTTATACCGAGGAGGCTGGAGAGCGTACTCAAAAGGACGGAAGAAGTGCCTTTCATATGTGAATAGAGATTTAGATTAATGGGATTGAAATTCCCATCAATTTAAATCCCTTCAATTTGGAACTTATTAGAATTTCTCAAATTCTTCATCCAATCACAACCTTAAAGATCAATTCAGCTCCATAAAGGTATCTAATTCTGAAATTAAAAATTTTAAAAAAAAAAGGTTCAACAATCACAATCATTTTCATTTTCATTTTCGGTATTCTTTTTTAGTAATAATGACTACAAGATTCAAATTTTATATTATTCATTACTTACTTTAACAAATCATCAAGATCAAAAAGGTTACATCAACAGCAAGCATTATATAAATTGGTGTCAACATTTTTTTAATGAGTATAAACAGGTGTCAGCTTATAATTTCCAGTAAGCTTAATTACATGCAATCACCTTATGTTATGAATCTTAAGTAAGAATTTTCAACATATGAATCGTATGTTTCCCATCTCTACAGCAACAAGATCTAGTGTCTTATCCTATGAAGCACGGGTGCGTTTCGGGACTCGGGTGCGGGTGCGGGTGCAGGTGCGGGACTCGGCAATATTTGAAAAAGATGGGTGCGGGTGCGGCGGGACTCGGCGATTAAAAAATTATTAAAAATATTTTTATATAGTGAATTTAATATTCTTATATAAAAAAAAAATCAAATAAATGGTAGAATTTATTATTAAAAAATAATTATTTATGATTTGTTTTTAATAAAATTAATATTTTTGGTAATTGTAAACAAAAAACCACATTTCAAAAAGGTTCCTTTACTCATTTTTCAATTCCCAAGCCCACCCACATTAAATATTTGACTTTTCCACCACCTTAATTTATATTCTTGTTACGTACTTATTCTTCTTCCATCTTTTTTTTTTTTTGGTGTCTTCTCATCTTCTTCTTCCTTCTCTTTTTTTTTTTTTTTCCTCTCACAAGGCCACATGAAGCAGAAGAATGGCAGCCACTGTCCATTTCGTCCTGTTTCGGCATCTGTTTCGGCCGGAATCTGCCATATCGGCCTGTTTCGGTGGCTGTATCGGCCGGAATCGGCCATATCGGCATGTTTCGGTGGCCGTATCGGATTCTGTTTCCGCCGGAATCGGCCTGTTTGGCCCTAATCGGCGCGAATCTGGCCGAGTCGGCGCGAATCGGCTCGAATCTGGCCGAGTCGGCGCGAATCGGCGCGAATCCAAAAAAAAAAAAAGGGGAGAGTCGGTGAGTCGGACACCGGACACCGCGTCGGGCCGCGTCGGACTCCAGTGCGGCGACCTTGGAGCCGCGTCGGTGCTTTCTAGGTCTTATCCCTAAACCTCTATAGTTGATACAAGAATTTCACTCAACTAACCTTTCTAAGGTGATGAAATATATGTAACTAGCTAAACGGAAAATCACAAAGAATGGCAAATAAAATATAAGAAACTGTTTATTGGATAAAACTGGTTTTAGTTTTACCTTGTAGAGTTCAGCTAACACACTGCCAAGAGATTCCTGAGAAACACAAGGTCAGAGATGACGAATATATTTGATAGCCTCAATTGCCTCATCAGATCGATCCAATTGTTTCATCACAATTGCCATGTCTTTCAAGGCACTATCAACCCGGTCCCCAGCAATTATGGCAAACCAGAACAAGGAAATTGCTTTTCTTGGATCCTTGTCTATCAACTGTAGTTGGAGAAACAAACATTTAATAATATATATAATCAATACAGAATGGAAAACAAAAAAAATTCCAAACGGGTAATCTTCAAACATGAAAACTATCAAATTTTGATGGGAGAAAGGATCTCTAAATTCTATATGATCGCCTCAGTTCAGATACATTTTCTTTGGCTATTCTTAAAATTTTTTTTATAAATGTTTCCTTGATTACTACATCTCTTTTCTCACAATATTTTTAAGATAAGCTTCCGTAACAAGATCCAAAATAAAGTTTCTTTGTGAACACAAGGAATCAGTTTGAGCTACAAAGAACAATTTTTTTTTTCTTTTACGTAGTTATACATGAAAGATCACATTAATCAATAAACATCATATGCCACAAATTTCAGAGGAGAAACATAGAAAATAGATGAAAAATATTTTAAAACATCAGGAACATGAAAATTAATTCAAATCCTTATACATCTGAAAGGATATTCAACACCAATTAGCAACAAGAAATGAGGAAGCACTTGTGAGTTGAGTTGCTAGCATCCGCAAATAATATGTAAGGAGTCATGGACATAAGATTAAAATTCCGCATCCAACTTCTGGTGGTTATGAAAAAAAATGCTCTAACCTTTTAGGGTGTTGATACAAAAAGGTCACTATACTGCATAGAAACCATTTCTCTTCCTCCAGCCCGTGTGAGCATCTCTCTTAGTAGCTACAGACTACATGGATTTTTTTGAGTTTTCAACCCAAAAATTGCTTTCACAGCAGTCTAAGAAAAGCAGTAAAAGCTAAAGAAAGTACTGAATAATGACTATCATCACTGCCTTAAATTTATTCAGAAAAAATAAATAAATGAAGTAGTCAATCGCAAAAAAAGGTTTTGCTAACAATAGCAAAAAGTTAATGTCACATACAGTGAATCAATTCACAACTGATAAATTTATAATAATAAGAAGTTGGAAATACAAATTTGAAGCCAGAACCCTCCACCCTATCATGTTTTCTATCAATTCCAAACACATGCACACAAAATCAATTATTCATTGGGGAAACGGGGGGGTGAGAAGAATCAATGATTCATTGGAACACTTAAAAGCAATAGCAAATTGAATTTTAAGGGTCAAAAACGACCAAAAAAAAGATTAACCAATAAGCAAAAGCTAAAAGTTGATATCCCTTAATACTGTGCAAACACCCTTACATGGTCACATTCTAGAAGCCGAGATCTACATATCAAAAGTAGACAAAAAAAGTTCTCAAACTTGATCAAACTTTAAGTGCAAAACATTACTGCCAGACTTACAAAATGTTGTTTTGTAATAATGAAGCATCTGATTGTCAAAGAAAGATGCAAGAAAATCATTATTGGTTCATTTCATTAGAAGAGAATGTTACCTGAGGATTCCACAAGTTGAAAACTATCAGATTGCAATCTGCAGTGCCAACAACCATCAGGGGATGCCGCACTGTAAAAGAATAACAGTGGTCAGGGAGTTGTTGAGTATGCACAAGATTTGACTGCATTGTATCCCAGTACCTAATAATTGGAAGGAAACCAACAGAACAATTTGCGGTCAAGGGCACAAAAGCATCAAGTTGCAAACATAATAGATCAAGAGCTTGCAAAACGATATAGAGTGCAAAAGAAACCCTATGTTGGATAATTATGTCATAACTAGTGAGTGCTAAAAAATGTTCAAGGATATAGAATAATAAAAAAATTCACAATTAGCAACAAAATCAGTAAAAACCACACCTATGAAAGTACAAAAAAAAACCCATTAGTCTAAATCATTAGCCCCGGCTTACGTGCCAGCGGCGGCATGGAAAACACCCTCGCCGGGAAAAATCTTCTTGTTGTTCAAATCTTGCAGTCACTTTCCTGAGAAAATCTTCAAACCCTTTTCTTGAATTTCCAAGAAATTTTTTTTTTTTTTTTTCCAGTTGTTGGGGAGCCACTTTCTATTTAAGGATAAATTAGAGCATTCAGGAAGAGAGAGAGAGAGAGAGGATCAGATTATAGAATAATCATATTAATCAATAAACTTCATGCCACAAAGTTTAGAGAAGAAAAATAGAAAATTAATGAAAAATCTTTTAAAACATCATGAACATGAAAATTAATTCAAGTCCGTATACATTTGAAAGGATATTCCACACCAATTAAAAATAAAAAACCAAGAAAGGCATTCAAAATTATACAAAATTTAAAAGTCTAGTTAATAAAAATCAATAATATTCAACCTCACCAAAGGTATGCTCATAATTTATCACCTGCAACATTCAACAGAACCAAGAAGAAGGATATCTGAAACAAGAATTAGGTTTTGGAAAAATTCCGAGCCTTGAGTCAAAGCTTACATAAAACTTGTAAAAGGCTCAGTATCAATATTTTAAAGAGAGAGAGATCAACCACGCCATACAGAAATTAGAAAATACTTGCCGTCTGAGTAAAGAGAAAACACCGAAGCCACAAACCAGCCCACTGCCTTTCAATTTCCTTCTCTCAACCTTCAAGAAAACCATCATTGCTAACTCCCTTTCTAACCAGAGAAAGAAAATTGGCAAATTTGCCTCACCCGGTCTCCCCTCTCTGGCCTCTGCCTATATCTTGCTTTGTTGGCTTGTTGCTTCATACAGTATGAATTGGCATGGTTTTGTCCCACCACTTGAATAAACCAAAACGCTATTTCGAAGCCTCCACAGGATTTTCATATAGTTAGTTGAGCTAATAGATAGAAACGTGGTATAAATTTATCTAGCCACATGGCACAATAAGGAGTGTTCAACAAAAAGTAAAACAATTTGCTTTCATATTATACTACTTGCTAACGTGTGCAATGAACGGGGTAATTTAACAAAAATAATATATATTTACTTCGCTTCAAAAATACTCACTTCAAAACGAATTGGCTGACCTTCCACTCATATAATAAGACTCAACATGCTCAAAAATTGGAATCATGTTGGATTAAAGGAAAATCAAACAATTTGCATATGAACTATTGCAAAAATGTTAGAAGAACGAAATATATCATAAATGAAAGTTTCCTCTGTAATAGAATACATATGCTAATAGAAAAATATATCAATTCATTCCATTATGTTTCTTCGATCTTTTACTTATTAGGAAAAAAAAATAGCAACGGTATAACAGTCAACTTATTGAATTTGATTTGAATACATCTTAGAATACAAAAAGAAGAAACCCACCATTTCTTCCAACCTTAGAAGTGTCAAGCGAGGATCAGCAAATAATTGAAGAGCTTCAATTTGGCCTAGGTTGGACTCTTTTCATATGCAATGCACTAGAGTCCTGGCTATTGCAGAAAATAGTCTGGGATGATGATAAACACCATCCCCCCTTGGATCAAAACAACAGAAACCACCTACAGAGTTTAACATTCTTTGAGATAAAAGCGATGACAATTCAACTACAAATTGTAGACCACTGAATTCATTTGATGGAGGCAGTTACACTTAAATTATTATTAATTTATTTTCAAGCTTTAGAATCAGACTCAATTGCAAGTTGGACTACAAATATCGGTAATGTAATCAATTGCAAGTTATATAGCAAAGTATAATTCCAAGCCAAAATTTGATTCTAAAACAGTAAAAAATTTAGGAAAAAAAATTCGATCAAACTCAGATTTTTGCAGGAGAAGAAACTGCATTTTTCCCTATCCTTTTATTTTACTTTATCCTCAAATATGATAAATAAATTAAACTTTTGGAAGACAACATAGATGAAAAAATTGATTTGCAACCCAAATTCTTAAGGCAAAGCAGAATTGAACTTGAGCAATCAATGTGTTAAACTCTAGTCTATACTTCCTTTTCATCTTTAGATGTCACTATGACTTCCTCCAAGCGCCAATTATACTGAAAATAATGCAACTTAAATGTAAATAAGCAGAATCTCACCAACATGTTTAATACAAACACAAGTCAAATATTTACCCAACAAAACTTTTTAAATGTAAATAATCAAGATATTACCAACATGTTTAACATAAACATAGGCTAGACACTTGCCCAACAAAACTTCTTGAGAGCAAAACCATAAAAACATGTAACAGAAGCAAACAACAACAAAATTACAACTCAACACAAACCCATTACAAAAAAAAAATCTTACAAAATGAAGAAAAATTACATCTCAACACAAACAATTAACAACAAACTTACTAAATTTCGTAACTTTGTTTTATCAACATAGCAAAAATTAACTTCTGGAGCCTATAAATAGGGCAACATACCAAAACCATCAACCAAATGATAGCACAAGTAAGGACAAAAGGAAGCAACCAAGATGACCAAATTTTGTAGTGAAATAGAGTAGAAATGCGCATTCATGATCAAGTGGAAACCTAAGCAAACCACACTCCACAAAAATCACACTTTAAAATCAAAGAACTTCAAAATTCAGATCTCTAATACTTTTCATCTTACCCATTTTTTAGTAACTAAACAGGTTTCCAAATAATTACACAAACTAAAACTGGTTACATAAGAAAATTTCAGAAATCCAAAGAAAACAAATCCAAATCTTAAATCTCACTCTTCACCATCATACGTTTTCAAAGCAAAGAAAGGAGCTTGGATATTGCTTGTGAGATCTTACCTGAGGAAAACCTTGGGCTATTTCAAGAACGCTTTCTCCATCTGCAATGTACATAAATGGCGATTTTAGAAGCAGAACAAAAAAGCATTGGAATCATAATACGCATAAAGGGGAGAGAGATATGAGATCTGATGAAACCTATTCTGCCATGTTTAGGGTTTGTCTAGATTGATAAAACTTTATCCGTGATAATTTGTAAAAATTGGCGCTTCGGTTTGTACAAACTATTTTCAATTAATCTATCAAACTTCATTTAACATAAACAATTTTCGGAGCCAGAATTGTAAAGATCTTGGATAGGAGTTGGGATTAGCAAGTAAATATTTTGTTAGCAAGGGAAATGACAATGAAATGAGGTATGAAAAAATCTAAACTGCTGATATTGATCAAAATTAATATCCATAAATGAGGCATCAGAAAATTTGGTCACACACATATCCAATGAAACATGAGACTGAAGGAAAGAAATTAAATTTAATAAAATAATCACCTTATTATTGGACAGAAAGCCACAATCCACAAATATGCTTCACCTGCAAGATTTTCCATTTAAAAAATTAAAGTATTATGGTGTAAAAATCATATATATATATATATATATAAAAGATTATATTAACAACTAAAATAAGCTTAAAATAAATTATATGAGAAAACATTAATCATCCTCACAAGGTCAAAGAATCATGAATCTAGAATTAATGTGAGAGAATGACAAAAGCTTCTATTCAAAGAAGAAAGATGAGATGAAATCCAAAACCCATGACAAAAAAGAATTAAACAAGAACACCAAAAGAGAGCAATGAAAATCCCTAATCAGAGCACAATACTAATCTCAATCATATAAGAATTTTGATTATAGACAAACTTAGAGTAGCTATTTTAACATATAAAATATCAATTTACAATGATAGTTTCTTAGAATCTATTTGCTAAAGACAATATCTACCCACTAAAAACTTCTAACAATGATAATATCTTTCAACAGTAAGCAACTAAGTTTTTCTAAGACACTATCATAATAATTAATTTTTGAAAAGATGATGCCTTATGATGCAATTGAAGCTCTTCATCAAACACCCGCAACCATTCACAATTCAGATTTTGTTATAAGATTAGATTATAGGTCCAAAAGATTAAAATCCAGTAAATCAAGGTTGCATAGGTAACAAATAGAACACCCTATATCACCATTCCAACTTTCCAAGCGTGACCACCACATAAAGCTCAAAATAAAAAATTAAACTCTGCCACTTGCCATACCAAGCATTCAAAAGAATATTCATCAGCTGCCAACATGTCATGATTGAGATTTTTAAAATGCATCCAGAATTGCAAAAGTTTCAAAACAAAGAACAAAAAAAAAACAGTTCTCTAAAAGTAAATCCAATACTTCACTAGCATTTAGAACAACGATGTTTAAAGCATACAACTCATTTCTTATATGGCTACTAAATGACAAAATTGATAATCTCGTATTCCAAAAATTTGTGAGAAGTACAAGTAGATGGCAGTGGAAAAAAAAACAATCAGGATAAACAAGCCAGGTAGTGAAGGAATTAGTAAAAACCAAACAAATAAAGCCAAAAAATACACACCTTCAAGGCACCAATTTGTATTTACAAAGTAAATTAAAAAATTTTAGACCCATAATTTTTTTTTGATAAGTGACAATCAAAAAAGTTAAGAGCCATAATTACCAACGTTATTGAAGAGAACCGAATCAATCTAGAAAAGCCAACTTCACTGCAACACATGCCTTAAGAGAACAGCCGAGGACCAAAATCTATAACCATATTCAGGTCACACACTATTAAATAAAATCCCAACACCAATAGGAGGAATTGCCAACCAAACAAAGGTTTGAGAATTACAATAAAGCTCTCAAAACCTCACTCAGTGAGACAGGAACTCCTGGAAAATGAAATCTGGAAAAGCAGTCACAAGCCCTAAAATTAGAAGGAATTAAAACAGGAAAATATTATCCACAAGATTGTAGGAGAGAAAAAGAAAACAAGAGGCAAAAGAAAGGTTACTGCCCAATCAGACTCCACCAGTTAACCTGCCAAGCACCCAGAACAAAAAAAATGCTTACAAAAGTCAGATTAAGTGGCTTTCCATGATTGAAATTCAAACTGGATATGGAGCTGACAAAATAGGATGACCAAGCCCGACTGAAACAAATAAACATCAGTAGAAACAAGACAAGAAGGCAAATGTACAGGAGGAAAGTGCAAACCCTCAGCAGCACCAGCTTTGAATCTACTACATGTAGCAAACTGAAAATATACAGACACCCAGCTACACAGTTCAAAAAAAGTTCGACTGACGGGTATATTTCTAAATAAATAATAGAAAAAGAAGCCAACACAACTTAGAAGAATATACGAATGAGAACGACAAATTAAACCAACCTTACACAAAAGGATGCAAACGCATCACCCCTGGATGTAACTAGATCATACTAAAAAAATCATTAAAGAATAAATACATTAATAAAATAAAAGAGAAAATAAACAATCCCAAACAACAATTGTCAAAGCGTAAATCGGAAAAAAGTAGTTAAGGTAGAAGCAAAATCAAAACTGAGTTTGCATAGAAAGCCAAATTCTTCTCGGCTGCCTGGTATTTGGAAACAAGAAAATTAGTTAGCAGCAATCCAAGTTAACAAATAATGACACAAATCCAAAAAAAAAGTTAAATCCATGCAATTCTCAAAAAGCCCAACTCATGCCAGGAGAAGAGAAAGTAAAACCTTTATTGAATTCCCTCTACAACCATATTCTGCTATATTACTACCCCACACTAATAAATTGTCATTGTCAGATTAGCCAATGAAATCAATATTAAGGTTGCCAAAACATAATGGCCAAAAATTATACAAGACAACAACACAAAAGCATAAGAATTGCAAAAGAAACTATAAAGAATTAGAAAGAATTAAAGCAATAAAAAATATATATATATCTTCAAAAAATTCTGATGATTCTAGGAGAGAAAAACAAACATGGTGAAACCCTAAATTTAAAACATTAATCATAAACAGGCAGAGAAATCAGTAACGAATTGAAAAAAGAAACCCTAAATTATGAGATTCCAATTTACAAGCACCTACTTTGGCAGCAAATCCTAATTGCAAAAGGATTGGCTCTGCAGAGTACAAGCAATAGAAAAAGTGTTTTAACACCTGTCAGCAATCTCTCCAAAATAGCAGGTACCTTTGCCATACTGCTATGGCATTTTCTAACTGATATAAAAAACTACAGGGCCTGTTATACTTTTACCACTTCAAGTGATAAGGACTGACACTCTTATCTCAAATGGCATTACCTCTCCTCAAGTATGGTTATGGATTTAGAACCTACTATGTGCTTTTGTTGAGGGGACGAGGGGCAACAGAGACTAATGCTTGTGTTGTGATGACATATAAAACAATATTTGAAAGACTAGTAGTCTTCCATGATATACAAAAAATAATTTTCAATGACACATTATTAGTACATCTTTGCTAATACATGATATGACAGGACACTACATAAAACATAATCCAAGCACTGGATTAAATTAAACTTGATTTCATAGTTGATAGCTTGTAAAAATATAAATCGCACTTAAACTACCCAAACCCAAACATGGCTTTTAGTATTGTCCAGTATGTAGATGATAGCCTGCAATAGAGTCTATCATTGCATGGAGTCATTCAGAACTAAAAACATAAATGATTACTGACTCATTCTTGCCCAAATGATAAGCATGAAAGAGTTTTCTTAGATATAATCAATGACCACGTGTAATGGTAGCTATACTTTTGCAATATCAATTTATATTGGCCCATACCATATTGTGATATCTAGCATGGACACCTACCAATACAGTCAAAAAACTTGATTGTTGGAACTAAGCTCAAGATAAATCCCTTTAATTTTTAAATGCTAGAGTGATGAAAATGAGATGTTCTTACAAAAATTTCAACTGCAAACCAATTTTGTTTGCAAGTCTACGCAATAATCTTGTCTTTCCATAGACCATATTTCCTTTTAAGAATGCCTATTGTGATTAAAATTAACTAACAGAATTAACCTCCAAATCAACCCTACTAGAGCTAGGGAAAAAAAAAAAAAAAAAGGGATGTTCCAGCGCAACAAAGGCCCTTTTCGGTTCTAAGTGTAAAGAGACAGCTTAAACGAAAGGGAATGAACAAAGATAACTAGGAAACAGCAAGAAATACAAATGCACGTTATAAATTATGAACAAGAGCTGGAAATATGAGTGATGTAAAAAACATGCTTCACCAACCCAAAATAAAGAACAAAAAACCCAAAAGAAAAAACCATTAATCAACATACTAGAGATCAAATGTCAAATAGTTAATTCTCAGGAAAGGGTGGGGGCAGTTATGCCAAGTACAACAGGTAGAATACGAGTGAGATCACCCCAAAAATAGGAAAATAGAGAGAGTACAGCGAACAAAATTGGAAACATCTAAAAACTCTGAGACGATATCAAAGAATCAAAATCAAAAGGGAATCAAAACCCATCTGAACAAAACTTCAAGAAAATTCAACTTTATTTCATTTGTTCAATGGACTTCTCTAAACCTTTAAAGCCCCCTTGTTTCTCTCCAACCAAATGCACAACATGAGACATTAAGAGGAGGCTCTCCATGCCAGCCCATCACCAAATGCATAGTGCTGCTTGCATGTAAACTATCTTGTTCCAAAGTTATGATAGGGTATTACTTTATCCTCTCCTTGAAGTATGGTATGTATCAGCTCCCAGTTTTTGTGGAGAAGAAGATTCAGACCCAATTAGTAAACACTTACTCCCCCCCACCCCCCAATAGTATTCTCATGAACTTAACATTTCAAGGAGATTAACTTCACATTCTAATAGCAATCACTTTCCCAACCTAACCCCAAACATTTGAAGGATGCATCATTAAATAAGGGTAATTTAGGAAAATCACATAGTACATCCCAAAAAAGAAAGGACAAGTAACATGGGAAGGAGTACAAAAAGTCTGCAAAGATTATATAGATAGATTCTAAGAAAATCTCTTTAATAAGAAATAGCCCTCTTGCAGAATATACCAGGATCCATAGGAATGTAGGTGCACCATATTGGCCCAAGCAAAAATATAGCAGGATAAACATTTATACTTCACATTTAAAGAATATCAACCTACAGTCCTCTGGACCAAATGAAACACAGTCAAATCTGATAATAGTTCTGCTAAACCAGAAACATCACTTCAAAATCAAATATAAATTACTCAATGATCTCCCAAATGTGCTAAAGCATCAGAAAAGCAAAGTACAGTTGGAGCTTTACCCTATCCAGTAACAGAACAGAAACCAACACAACGTGTATTAATACAGATGCAACCATCATGAAAGAAACACACAATTCACAAAATGTTCTTTGTCTGTACAGAAGCTGGATATAGTTAAAGCAGAAAATAAAAAATGCAAGCAACTTAAGATTAATCAGCAGCAGGAGAGGGGTAGGGGGGATGAAACATCATCCGCAAATAATATTTAAGGAGTCATGGTCATAAGATTAAAATTCCGCATCCAACTTCTGGAGGTTATGAAAAAAAAAGCTCTAACCTTTTAGGGTGTTGATACAAAAAGGTCTCTATACTGCATAGAAACCATTTCCCTCGGTCCAACACTTCTGAGCATCTCTCTTAGTAGCTACAGACCACTTGGGTTATACCCATGTTTTCAACCCAAAATTTTCTTTCACAGCAGTTTAAAGAATGCAATAAAAGCTAAAGAAAGTACTGAATAATGACTATAATCACTGCCTTAAATTTATTCGGAAAAAATAAATAAATGAAGTAGTCAATCGCAAAAAAATCTTCAATGAAAAGGTAGAGGTATTTAGACACTTTTTTGGAGAAATTATTTTCTTTCCACAGAAAATTACAAATTCACTAACTTCATCATCGGAGGACTTTTGGCCGGTCTCCACCGGTCCCCTCTGACTTAGTTTTTGTTTTCAGGATCAAGGTTTAAGATTATCAACGTTCGAGACATTCAACCTTACTGATTTCTTTGTGTTTATCAGTTGGCGCCGTCTGTGGGAAGCGGTTTTGTTAAATTTCATCTTCGAGTTCTGCAATTCCTTTCTCTGAAAAAAAGGCTGTAATGGTCCGGACAAGATCGAGGGCTACTAGTCCAGGCCATCAAGAAATTAGGGATGCCTCTAGCAATCCTTACCGCGATCGTCAATCTGCGCCTGCAGCCCCACCATCCTCTGTTCAACACGTGCAATCCATGGCAGCCGCTATGGCAGAATTGACTCGCCAGAACCAAGAACTGGCAAGGGAGATCAATCTCAGGAGGCAGCGGAATGAGGCATATGGAGAAGGACAAGGCCAGAGCCAAGGAGATGGAACAACCGCTGAGCCTGAAAGCCAAACAAGGGGCACCACATCAAGGAGGGTGCCACATTTGGAAAGAGAGATCGACTAGATGAGGAAGGTTATGGATGAGATGCGGGAGAACATGAGAAGAGCAAACCCCGTAGAGGATCTGGTTCACCGGACAGACTCCCCTTTTACGGCTACCATCAATGGTCACCCCTTGCCTCCAAAATTCAAGATGCCTTCTTTAGATTCTTATGATGGAACGCGTGACCCATTTGATCACATTGCCACTTTCAAGACTACGATGCACCTTCAAGGGGTCCCTGATGAGATTATGTGCAGAGCTTTTCCTACAACTCTCAAAGGACCGGCGCGGGTATGGTTCAGCAAAATACCCCCGAATACAGTGGGCTCGTTTGAAGAATTGAGTAAGTTGTTTGTCAATAATTTCATAGGGGGACAGAGACACAAGCGTTCCTCGTCTAGCTTGTTAACTATAGAGCAGGGGGAGAATGAAAGTTTACGGTCCTTTATCACTCGTTTCAATAGGGAAGCCCTGACAGTGGACGAAGTGGATGACAAACTACTCTTGGCGGCCTTTCACAATGGGGTAAATTCTGATTTGTTCATCCACAAGCTTTATGAGAGGGAACCTCAGTCCATGGCTGAACTTGTCCATTCAGCCCAGAATTTTATGAATGCAGAAGACGCAATCATAGCTAAGAAGAGGAAGAGAGTTGAAAGAATGGAAGCGAATCCCGTGCGTCACTCCGAGCAGGGCCCTCGTCCAAAGAAGGGACGGGTAGAAGATAAAAAAGATCGAGATGGTAAAAAGGCTGGTCCATCAGCGCGGAGTCAGCAATACACCCCGCTGAACATGCCGCTCGAGCAAGTCCTCATGCACATTAAGGACGATCCTTCTTTGAAATGGCCGGAGAAAATGAAAGGAGACCCCAATAAGCGCAATAGAAACAAGTATTGTCGCTTCCATAGAGACCACGGGCATGACACGGACGAGTGTTTTGATCTAAAGCAGCAGATTGAGAATCTTATAAGGCAAGGAAAGTTAAGGAGTTTCCTTGGACGAGACCATAAGGACGAGAAATTGAAGGGTAAAGTAGAAGAATCGTCGCGACCACCCCTCGGAGAAATCAGAGTTATCATAGGGGGAAGTCTAACAGGCCAGTCGTCCAAATCCAAGAAGAATTTCCTGAAGGTAGTGCAAAGCGTTCAACTCACTGGACGAACGCCCAGGGTAAGAGCCATGGACGAGCAAGCCATCACATTTACGGAGGAGGACGCTGGAAAAATTCACCATCCTCACGACGATGCTATCGTCATTTCCTTGCTTATTGCTAACTACATGACCAGAAGAGTATTGGTGGATAATGGAAGCTCGGCAGACATTTTGTACTTTCCAGCCTTTCAACATATGAAACTAGGACGAGACCGGCTTCGTCCGGTGAATTCCCCCCTAGTAGGTTTCGGTGGAATGAAGGTACAACCTGTGGGTACTATTACATTACCAATGGTAGTGGGGACATATCCACAGCAAATCACTAAAGACGTGAATTTTCTTGTGGTCGACTGTTCATCCTCCTACAACGCCATAATTGGAAGGCCAACTTTAAATAGTTGGAAGGCTGTTACATCCACTTACCACCTGTCGGTCAAGTTTCCAACAGATTATGGAGTAGGACAAGTACAAGGTGACCAACTAGCAGCAAGAGAATGTTATCTGGCCATGTTGGCCACGGACGAGCAAGTTCAGACCATGAATATTGAAGACAAGAGAATTGTGGCAGAGCCCACCGAGGTATTAGAAGATGTTTCCTTGGATGAAAACAACCCTGAGAGGTGCACCAGGATTGGGGCAGATCTAGAAGAAAAGATTAAGAAAAACCTTGTCCAGTTTTTGAAGAAAAATATTGATGTGTTTGCTTGGAGCCATGAGGATATGCCGGGTATAGATCCTAGTGTCATTACCCACCGTCTGAATGTATGTCCCTCTTCCAAGCCAGTGCGATAGAAGAAAAGAGTGTTTGCCCCTGAGAGAGACAGAGCTATCAAAGACGAAGTCCAAAAGTTAATTGTGGCGAAGTTTATTCGAGAAGTGTACTATCCGGATTGGTTGGCCAATGTAGTGATGGTCAAGAAGGCAAATGGCAAGTGGAGAATGTGTGTGGATTTCACCGATCTAAACAAGGCTTGCCCCAAGGATAGCTACCGTTTTGTAATAATGAAGCATTTGATTGTCAAAGAAAGATGCAAGAAAATCATTATTGGTTCATTTCATTAGAAGAGAATGTTACCTGGGGGTTTCGTAAGTTGAAAACTATCAAATTGCGATCTGCAGTGCCAACAACCTTCAGGGGATGCCGCACTGTAAAAGAATAACAGTGGTCAGGGAGTTGTTGAGTATGCACAAGATTTGACTGCATTGTATCCCAATACCTAATAATTGGAAGGAAACCAACAGAACAATTAGCAGTCAAGGGCACAAAAGCATCAAGTTGCAAACATAATAGATCAAGAGCATGCAAAACCATATGTTGGATAATTATGTCATAACTAGTGAGTGCCAAAATATGTTCAAGTATATAGAATAATAAAAAATTCACAATTAGCAACAAAATCAGTGAAAACCACACCTATGAAAGCACAAAAAAAAAACCCATTAGTCTAAACCATATGAAAGCAGAAAAAAAACTCATTAGTCTTAATCATCAGCCTTGGCTTCTGTGCCAGCGGCGGCATAGAAAAACCCCTCGCTGGGAAAAATCTTCTAGTTGTTCAAATCTGGCAGTCACTTTCCTGAGAAAATCTTCAAACCCTTTTCTTGAATTTCCAAGAAAAGCTTTTTTTTTTTTTTTTTCAGTTGTTGGAGAGCCACTTTATATTTAAGTATAAATTAGAGCATTCAGGAAGAGAGAGAGAGAGAGAGGATCAGATTTTAGAACGATCATATTAATCAATAAACTTCATGCCACAAATTTTTTCAGTGGAGAAACATAGAAAATAAATAAAAAATCTTTTAAAACATCATGAACATGAAAATTAATTCAAGTTTGTATACATTTGAAAGGATATTCCACACCAATTAAAAATAAAAAACCAAGAAAGGCATTTGAAATTATACAAAATTTAAAAGTCTAGTTAATAAAAATCAATAACATTCAACCTCACCAAAGGTATGCACATAATTTATCACCTGCAACATTCGACAGAAACAAGAAGAAGGATATCTGAAACAAGAATGAAAAACCCACTGAAATTTTAAACAATTAGGTTTTGGAAAAATTTCGAGCCTTGAGTCAAAGCTTACATCAAACTTGTAAAAGGCTCAGTATCAGTATTTTAAAGAGAGAGAGAGAACACCGAAGCCATATAGAAAATACTCGCCGTCTAAGTAGAGAGAACACCGAAGCCACAAACCAGCCCACTTCCTTTCAATTTCCTTCTCTCAACCTCCAAGAAAACCATCATCGCTAACACCCTTTCTAACCAGAGAAGAAAATATGGAAATTTGCCCCACCCGGTCTGCCTCTCTTTTGCTTTGTTGGCTTGTTGCTTCATATGGTATGAATTGGCATTGTTTTGTCCCACCACTTGAATAAACCAAAACACTTTTTCGAAGCCTCCTCACAATTTACATATAGTTAGTAGAGCTAGTAGATAGAAACGTGGTATAAATTTATCTAGCCACATAGCACAATAAGGAGTGTGCAACAAAAAGTAAAACAATTCGCTTTCATATTATACTACTCACTAACACGTGCAATGAACAGAGTAATTTAACAAAAATAATATATATTTACTTCGCTTTAAAAATACTCACTTCAAAACGAATTGGCTGACCTTCCACTCATAATAAGACTCAACATACTCAAAAATTGGAGTCATGTTTGATTAAAGGAAAATCAAACAATTTGCATATGAACTATTGCAAAAATGGTAGAAGAACAAAATATATCGTAAATGAAGTTTCCTCTGTAATAGAATACATATGCTAATAGACAAATATATCTACTCATTCCATTATATTTCTTCGTTCTTTTACTTATTAGGAAAAAAAATAGCAACGGTATAAGAATAACAGTCAACTTATTGAATTTGATTTCAATACATCTTATTATACAAAAAAGGAGAAACTCACCTTTTCTTCCAACCTTAGAAGTGTCAAGCGAGGATCAACAAATAATTGAAGAGCTTCAATTTGGCTAAAGATTGGACTCTTTCATATGCAATGCACTAGAGTCCTGGCTATTGTAGACAACAGTCTGGGATGATGATAAACACCACCCCCCTTGGATCATGACAACAGAAACCACCTACAAAGTTTAACATTCTGTGAGATAACAGTGATGACAATCCAACTACAAATTGTAGACCACTGAATTCATTTGATGGAGGCAATTACACTTAAATTATTATTAATTAATTGTCAAGCTTTAGAATCAGACTCAATTGCAAGTTGGACTACAAATATCGGTAACGTAATCAATTGCAAGTTATATAGCAAAGTATAATTCCGAGCCAAAATTTGATTCCAAAACAGTAAAATTTTAGGAACAAAATTAGATCAAACTCAGATTTTTGCAGGAGAAGAAACTGCATTTTTTTCCTATCCTTTTATTTTACTATTTCCTCAAATAAGATGAATAAATTAAAATTTTGGAAGACAACATAGAATGAAAAAATTGATTTGCAGCCCCAAATTCTTAAGGCAAAACAGAATTGAACTTGAGCAATCAATGTGTTAAACTCTAGGAGTCTATTCTTTCTTTTCACCTTTAGATGTCACAGTGACTTCCTCCAAGGGCCAATTATACCGAAAATAATGTGACGTAAATGTAAATAAGTAGAATCTCACCAACATGTTTAATACAAACACAAGTCAAACATTTTCCCAGCAAAACTTTTTAAATGTAAATAATCAAGATATTACTAACATGTTTAACATAAACATAGGCCAGACACTTGCTCAACAAAACTTCTTGAGAGCAAAACCATAAAGACACATAACAGAAGCAAACAACAAAAAAATTACAACTCAACACAAAACCATAACAAACAAAAAATCCTACAGATTGAAGAAAAATTACATCTCAACACAAACAATTAACAACCAAATTACTAAATTTCATAACTTTGTTTTACCAACATAGCAAAAATTTACTTTTGAAACCTATAAATAGCGCAACATACCAAAACCATCAACCAAATGATAGCACAAGTAAGGACAAAAAGAAGCAACCAAGATGACCAAATTTTATAGTGAAATAGAGTAGAAAAGCACATTCATGATCAAATGGAAACCTAAGCAAACCTCAACTCCACAATAATCACACTCTAAAATGAAAGAACTTCAAAATTCAGATCTTTAATACTTTTCATCTAACCCATTTTTTAGTGACTAAACAGCTTTCCAATTAATTACACAAACTCCAACTAGTTACATAAGAAAATTTCAGAAATCCAAAGAAAACAAATCCAAATCTTAAATCTCACTCTTCACCATCATACGTTTTCAAAGCAAAGAAAGGAGCTTGGATATTGCTTGTGAGATCTTACCTGAGGAAAACCTTGGGCTATTTCAAGAACGCTTTCTCCATCTGCAATATACATAAATGGCAATTTTAGAACCAGAACAAAAAAGCATTGGAAACATAATATACATAAAGGGGAGAGAGATATGAGATCTTATGAAACCTATTCTGCCATGTTTAGGGTTTGCCCAGATTGATAAAACTTTATCCGTGATAATTAGTAAAAAATGGCACTTCGGTTTGTACAAACTATTTTCAGTTAATCTATCAAACTTCATTTAACATAAACAATTTTCAGAGCCAGAATTGTAAAGATCTTGGACAGGAGTTGGGATTAGCAAGTAAATATTCTATTAGCAAGGGCAATGACAATGAAATGAGGTATGAAACATCTAAACTGCTGATATTGATCAAAATTTATATCCATAAATAAGACATCAGAAAATTTGGTCACACACATATCCAATGAAACATGAGAGTGAAGGAAAGAAATTAAACTTAACAAAATAATCACCTTATTATTGAACAGAGCCACAATCCACAAATATGCTTCACCTGCAAGATTTTCAATTTAAAAAATGAAAGTATTATGGTCTAAAATTATATATATATATATAAAAGATTATATTGACAACTAAAATCAGCTTAAAATAAATTATACGAGAAAACATTAATCATCCTCGCAAACTCAAAGAATCATGAATCTAGAATTAATGTGAGAGAATGACAAAAGCTTCTTTTGTACAAAGAAGAAAGATGAGATGAAATACAAAACCCATGATGAAAATGAATTAAACAATAACGCCAAAAGAAAGCAATGAAAATCCCTAATCAAAGCATAATACTAATCTCATTCATACAAGAATTTTGATTATAGACAAACTTATAATGCTCTACATTGAATACTGATCATGAGGCATGGTATAAAAGTTCTTCGAAACAAAGGCCAATCAAGACCAAAACAAATCGTTGTGTAATCAAAGATGAATTGGAGCTCCCTCTCTCTCTCTTCAGCCACTATCCAATAAACAAAAAAAAGAACAAGCAATTGAGCAATTAGAATTAAGAAGCTTTCCATGCAATAAAAATTTATCCCTAAATTGAGCCCAAACCCCAAAGCCTATACTGTAATTGATGTTACAGTCCTAATTGAGCTCATTACTGTCTTTCATATCATGTTCATTGACTAATTCTCTTTGCTTTAAATAAAATCCAACAAGAGAATTCATATACGTATGTGTGTATAAGGGGAAAAAACAAAAAAACAAAAGGAACTTAAAATCCCTAAAAATAAGTCTTTACCTATTTTATAAGTAGCATACACAAGGAACTTAAAATTTAAGTCATTTCATGATCTCCATATGAACAATTTCCACCAAAAAGGGGATAAAATCAAAACAATGCAGTGGTCTGCATTCCAATAAAAGTAGGATTATGCATAAAAAGTTCATATTTTTCCAATAAAAAAAGCTCCTTTCAGTTACCCCTACCAGTTCACACCTATGCCACTATATATCATTATCGAACTCCCTCACTTTGCACTGTACTTAATCACATGGAGTACACATTGAAAAGGCACACATTTATAGCATATTTGTGATTACAGGTTTTTGTTTCATATTAACAAGTACTTAGATTTGAAAGTTGCAGCACAAAAACAATAGTATTCCATACCTCAAAAAAAAGACCAATGAATACTCGGTAAAGATACAGTTGCAAATATAATAATTAAAGGAAATTTTTTATTCCTTTACAAAAAGTTGTCAACACTTCTTTTCCAATTATACAAAAATCTACCTCTTGAAGTGGAAAACTAAAAACATGCAGTCCCAATTTTTTTTATGGGACACTGTACTGTTGGTGCCTGAAAACTAAAAACCCACCAAAATTATAATAAACAAAGTGCATAATCAGAAAAATTCAACCTATAATATGAATATGGAGGAAAATAAATCAGTTACAAAGAATCTTGAACTCCATATCCTCCAATGAAACAAGCATGTGCGGAACAGAGTAATCACAATCCAGTCTTTTAAAATTAAAGCACAAAAGTTGCTGTTAATGAAGTTGAAAACCATAATGATAGCTATTTGACAGAAATCAAAACCATGAAGGCTCAGAGCAAATAAACATATCAAATGGGTTGTGAATCTTGGGTTTAAAGTTAAAAATTGAGCATTCTAATTTTTGATTTCATATTATGGATCTTGGTTACCATGGTAATTAGACTATTAGCAAAAGGGGAGATAGAGAGAGCTTATCGCCAAATTAAACTCTGCCACTTGCCCTACATAGCATCCAAAAGAATATTCATCTGCTGCCAACATTTTCTGATTGAGATTTTTAAAATGCATCCAGAATTGCAAAAGTTTCAAAACAATGAACAAAAAAAAAAACAATTCTCTAAAAGTAAATCCAATACTTCACTAGCATTTAGAACAACGATGTTTAAAGCATACAACTTGTTTCTTATATGGCTATTAAATGACAAAATTGATGATCTCATATTCTGAAAATTTGTGAAAAGTACAAGTACATGGCAGTGGAAAAAAAACAATCAGGACAAACAAACCAGGCAGTGCAGGAATTAGTTAAAACCGAACAAACAGACCCAAAAAATACACACATTCCAAGCACCAATTTGTATTTACATAGTAAATTTAAAATTCTTAAACCCATAATTTCTTTTTGATAAGTGACAATCAAAAAATTTAAGAGCCATAATTACCAACCTTATTGAAGAGAACCGAATCAATCTAGAAAGGCCAACTTCACTGCAACACATGCCTTAAGAGAGCAGCTGAGGACCAAAATCTATAACCATATTCAGGTCATACACTATTAAATAAAGTCCCAACATCAATAGGAGGCATTGCCAACCAAACAAAGGTTTGAGAATTACAATAAAGGTCTCAAAACCTCACTCAGTGAGACAGGAACTCTTGGAAAATGAAACCCGGAAAAAGCAGTCACAAGCCCAAAAATTAGAGGGAATTAAAACAGGAAAAATATTATCCACAAGATTGTAGGAGAGAAAAAGAAAACAAGAGGCAAAGAGGAAATCGAGATTGGGAAACTCAATTTTGGGTTGGAACTCGAGTTCCAAAAACAGTCCAACTTACTAAATTGTTTCATCCGCATGCTATTTTGCTAATATTTTGCCAAAAAGATGTTGTTCAGCAAATTTTGCCGCCAAATCAGGCTCCACCGGTTAACCTGTCAAGCGCGCGCGCGCGCGCGCGCACAAAAACAACAACAACAACAAAAAACAAAAAAAAAACAAAAAAAAACCTTGCTTTCAGAAGACAGATTAAGTGGCTTTCCAAGATTAAAATTCAAAATGGATATGGAGCTGACAAAATAGGATGACTAAGCTTGACTGAAACAAATAAACATCAGTAGAAACAAGTCAAGAAGGCAAATGTACAGAAGGAAAGTGCAAACCTTCAGCAGCGCCAGCTTTGAATCTACTACATGTAACAAACTGAAAATACACAGACACCCAGCTACACAGTTCAAGAAAAGTTCGACTGACAAGTATATTTTTAAATAAATAATAGAAAAAGAAACCAACACAACTAGAAGAATATACAAATGAGAATGACAAATCAAACAAACCTTACACAAAAGGATGCAAACGCATCACCCCTGGAATTAAATAGATCATACTAAAAAAAATCATTTAACAATAAATACATTAATAAAATAAAAGAGAAAATAAACAATCTCAAACAACAATTGTCAAAGCATAAATCGGACACAAGTAGTTAAGGTAGAAAGCCAAATTCTTCTCGGGTGCCTGGTATTTGGAAACAAGAAAATTAATTAGCAGCAATCCAAGTTAACAAATAATGACACAAACCCAAAACAAAAGTTAAATCTATAAAATTCTCATAAAGCCCAACTCATGCCAGGAGAAGAGAAAGCAAAACCTTTATTGATTTCCCTCTACAACCATATTCTGTTATATTACTACCCCACACTAATAAATTGTCATTGTCAGATTAGCCTATGAAATCGATATTAAGGTTGCCAAAACATAATGGCCAAAAATTACACAAGACAACAACACAAAAGCATAAGAATTGCAAAAGAAACTACAAAGTATTAGAAAGAATTAAAGCAACAACAAAAAATATATATCTTCAAAAAATTCTGATGATTCTAGGAGAGAAAAACAAACATGGTGAAACCCTAAATTTAAAACATTAATCAGAAACAGGCAGAGAAATCAGTAATGAATTGAAAAAAGAAACCCTAAATTATGAGATTCCAATTTACAAGCACCTACTTTGGCAGCAAATCCTAATTCCAAAAGACTGAGAAAGATATCAAAGAATCAAAATCAAAAAGGAATCAAAACCCATCTAAACAAAACTTCAAGAAAATTCAACTTGATTTCATTTGTTCAATGGACTTCTCTAAACCTTTAAAAGCCCCCTTGTTTCTCTCCAACCAAATGCACAACATGAGACATTAAGAGGAGGCTCTCCATGCCAGCCCATCACCAAATGCATAGTGCTGCTTGCATGTAAACTATCTTGTTCCAAAGTTATGATAGGGTATTACTTTATCCTCTCCTTGAAGTATGGTATGTATCAGCTCCCAGTTTTTGTGGAGAAGAAGATTTAGACCCAATTAGTAAACACTTACCCCCCCCCCCCCCCCCCAAAAACCACCCCCCAATAGTATTCTCATGAACTTAACATTTCATGGAGATTAACTTCACATTCAAATAGCAATCACTTTCCCAACCTAACCCCAAAAATATAAAGGATACATCATTAAATAAGGGTAACTTAGGAAAATCAGATGGTACATCCCAAAAAAGAAAGGACAAGCAACATGGGATGGAGTACAAAAGGTCTGCAAAGATTATAGATAGATTCTAAGAAAATCTCTTTAAATAGAAATAGCCCTCTTGCAGAATATACCAGGATCCATGGGAATGTGGGTGCACCATATTGGCCCAAGCAAAAATATAGCAGGATAAACATTTATACTTCACATTTAAAGTATATCAACCTATAGTCCTCTGGACCGAATGAAACACAGTCAAATCTGATAATAGTTCTGCTAAACCAGAAACATCACTTCAAAATCAAATATAAATTACTCAATGAACCCCTGAATGTGCTAAAGCATCTGAAAAGCAAAATACAGTTAGAGCTTTACACTATCTAGTAACAGAACAGAAACCAACACAAGATTTATTAATACAGATGCAACCATCATGAAAGAAACACACAATTCACAATATGTTCTTTGTCTGTACAGAAGCTGGATATAGTTATAGCAGAAAATAAAAAATGCAAGCAACTTAAGATTAATCAGCAACAGGAGAGGTGTAGGGGGGGGTGAAACAGCCTCAGGCCCTCAGCTAGTTATATTAATCCAAAGAATCACTATGCTGCCTACTAGAGTTCCTGATTATTGCAATTAACTTATATTAAAGAGCATGAAAAGGAAAAAAAAATAGAAAGTGAATCAATGGACTTGTATATCTGACCATTTGGGCATTCAATGTCGCCAGAGCTGCAGTAAATAATGCACTATTAGCAGTGCTAGAAAACTGGCTTAAATAGCAATTCATCTGATTTCCCTGGTTGAGTTGACTTTGACCAAAGCCATGCTGAGCATGTCCTGAGGGCAACTATCAACCCTGAAATTGCTGGTGCCCCACCAACTGAGAAAATTGCATCTGATGTTGACCATGTAACTGGGGAGAAAACTGGCTTAAATGGTGACCATGTAAATTGGCAATATAGAAAAATAAGTGATATAGGTTTTGCTAAGTCACTGTTGAAACTTTAATAAACATTTTTAAGTATATAAAGACAACAATAGAAAACTTACTTATCTAAAATTTTAAAAAAGAACTATAGAAAACTCATTAAACCTGGTATCCTCTCCCTTTTAATTTAAACTCCCCCAATTTGAGGAATTGGAAAACATGAGCTTTAAGGGGACAGTACTCCTTCAAATCCCCTCAAATTCTCTTGTTTACACTTACACTAAGTTTGGTTGCACCTAGGCAAAGCGTAGAGAAAAGAAAATACCTAGGGAAGGGATAGTGAAAGGAAAGCATAAAAGAAAATATCTTTCTCTGTGTTTGGGAGTAGAAAGGAAAATAAAGGAAACCCTTGTTTGGATTTCAAAGAGAATGGAAAGGAAAATAAATGTTTTTACTTTTAAAACCTTAAATTTATGACTTGTAAGAAGATTATAAGCGCATATTGGTAATTTAAAAAAAAAAAAGTTAAAATCACCTCAAAGTCCCTCTCCCTTCCCCTCTCTCAGTCCAAATTGGGATGATAGCAAAAGTGAGCACAGGATTTGACTGCCTTATATCCCAGTACCTAATAATTGGAAGGAAACCAACAGAACAATTAGCAGTCTAAGGGCACAAAAGCATCAAGTTGCAAACATAATAGATCAAGAGCATGCAAAACAATATAGAGTGCAAAGGAAACCATATGTTGGATAATTATGTCAGTAAAAACTAGTGAGTGCCAAAATATGTTCAAGTATATAGAATAATAAAAAATTCACAATTAGCTACAAAATCAGTAAAAACCACACCTATGAAAGCACAAAAAAACTCATTAGTCTAAACCCTATGAAAGCACAAAAAAAACCCATTAGTCTAAATCATCAGCCTCGGCTTCCATGCCAGTGGCAGCATGGAAAACCCCCTCTCTGGGAAAAATATCGTTGTTGTTCAAATCTGGCAATCACTTCCCCGAGAAAATCTTCAAACCCTTTTCTTGAATTTCCAAGAAAAGTGTTTTTTTTTTTTTTTTTTTTTTTTTTTTGTTGTTGTTGTTGTTGTTGTTGTTGTTGGAGAACCACTTTCTATTTAAGGATAAATTAGAGCATTCAGGAAGAAAGAGAGAGGGGTAGATTTTAGAACGATCATATCAAACAATAAACTTCATGCCACAAATTTCAGAGGAGAAACATAGAAAATAAATGATAAATCTTTTAAAACATCAGGAATATGAAAATTAATTCAAGTCCGTATACATTTGAAAGGATATTCCACACCAATTAGAATAAAAAACCAAGAAAGGCATTCAAAATTATACAAAATTTAAAGTCTAGTTAATAAAAATCAATAAAATTCAAGAACCAGGAAATTCCAAAAACCAAGACCAAAGAAAATCCAAAAAGAAGTTTTTCATTACAAACAAGAACCAAATCTACAGAAACTTGCAATTTAATTCAAACAAATCAGAATCCAAAAAAAACCCATTAGTCTAAACCATATGAAATCACAAAAAAACCCATTAGTCTTCCTTTCTGACAGGATCATCAGCCAACGGCGGCATGGAAAACCCCCTCACCAGATTTTCTGGGGAAAATCTTTTGAATACATCCCATGTACAAGGGCCCTGCCCTTTTGTGCATTTTTAATGTATTTATTACTTATCCAGAGAAAAAAAAAACTTAAAAGATATAGCTGAGACTCAAAACACCAGGAGAATTTTCAAGATTAACAATAGAAAAACAGCTACAAGGACCATGGAGATGGGAAAAAAAGTAACAGGAAAATAATAATAATAATATAAAGCCAAAAACATCCAACAATGAAAATTTGTCGACAAGATAAAGGTAGCCATACAGCTACACAAAGATGATTTTATTATTCCTCATCTCAGAAAATCGTGTGATTTTCTCAATTCCTGTTGCCGCAATAAAATCAGGAAGCTGCAATGGCAGTTTCTCAATACCACGCTTGCCCTGCAAAAAAAGAATTCCCAATAATGAGACACAAGTAATTGCACTAGCAAAATAGAATAATAATTCTGCAAGAGTAAAAAAATTTCAAATTTAAGAGGAATTCATTTCAGCCCGAGCATTAAGCACAATGGAAAGGCATCTGTAAATTCAAAGCAGATTAATTAGCAACTCAAATGTAAACAAATCATCCCCAACATATATCATGCAAAGGTACTCTGTTATAAAACTAAAATAAAAATTTAATTTCCCCATATATGGCATCATACAAATATCTATGCCCCCCCACCCACACTAGCAAATACACGAACAAAGAAATCATTTAAGGGTGCCCATTGCCAAATACCTACAAGTCCAGTCTCCATGATTGTCACAGCAGCTCCCCTGCAGAAGAACCACATATATACATATAAGAGAAACCTTATCAACTTGATCTTTCTACACCCTATTCTCTAAATCCCACAAGTCATGCATGCGCATTTTAATTTTTAACTAACAACTTCGGGTCTGCAGAGGTTGCATCCCACACCTGGAAATGAATAAAATATATGTAAGCACAGAACAATAACGAGAAGAATAATAAGAAGAAACAACAAAGCACAAGCAAACATCCCTACCTCAACAACATCACAAAGAAAAACTCCATGCTCAACACACATAAACCCTAACTTCAACTATCAAAAACCAAAATCCACTAAACATTAAGCAAAATTTGATATCACAGATTCAAATATCCCATACAAACGAAATCACACCAAAAAAAGAAAAGAAAACCTGTTGAGGAATCATCGTCATCAGCGTCGCTGGAGGGGGCTTGGGAGGCCTTGGAGTTCTTCTTCTGCTTACGGCGGCGGCGGCGACGACGTCGTTCGGTATCGCGAGACTTCTTGGTGGGGTTAGGGTTAGGGTTAGGGTTAGAGGACAGATCTCCTTTGGCAACGGCGCCGTTGGAGAGTAGTAGAGTTTCCGCAGCCATTATTGTAACTTCCTTCCTCTCCTCGCTTCACTTCAGATCAGAGAAACGTAGAAGATGAAGATGAATTTGAACCCGTTTAAAGAGAGAGAGGATCAAATTTTCGTTTTCGTTTTCGTTTTCGTTTTCTTGAATTGAATCTGTCTGTTTTTGTGGTAAGGAAAAGGAAAACCACTTTCTTGAGGGAAAATTTCCTGCGTTTGAAGATGAAGATGAAGATGGGTTGAAGATCAAGATGGGTTGGTTGGGTAATCTGGGAAAGCGTGAGAGCATTTTTTCAGAGAGAAAAGTGATGAAAGGAAAGTGAGAGAGGGAGAAATTGAAATGAAATGAAATGAAATGACTAGCCCTTTTATAAAGTTAGAATTACTAGCCGTTGCACACGTGCGACTACTTTCTTTTGATATAAACCCAAAATGATTTTCAAAAAATATATACTGATTTTTCTTCTTCTTCTTAACAAAAAATACTGATTTTCAATTATTTTTGTGAATAAAAAATCAGTGTTCTTTTTTTCACCCCTTCTTCTTCTTTTTGTGCTTTCAAAATAGCAATGGAAGGAAGAATCATTTAAAATTTCTTTTGGAAAGTAATGAAAATAATTCATTAAAGATTCTCTGCTCTTATGTTTTAAAAAATTCAAAGAGTTGTTTTATTTGTTTGTATGGTTTTCCTCTCAATGATATTATCATTCAGCCCAAAAAAGAAGAAAAAAAATTGTTTTATTTTTGTGTCTCAATATCTCATATTTTGTATTGGTATTTTAAATTTTAATACTATCTTTTCTTTTTAAATTGAATAAATATTTAAATTTATAATATTCAATCTGAATCATGAAAATAACTAATTTCAAATAAAGAATATTCATGATGAACAAACTCACTTAATGCTATATTTAAGTTTTGATTTATTTATTACTTATATTTCATGTAAGCTATAGGGAACTACGCATATTAACTTAATATTTATTCAATTTTTCCTTAAAAGTTACAATGGCTTTAAGTAGAGTTTGTGGCGTACTTTTGTGTCAAAACTTCTTTCTCTCTCCCATGTGTGTGCGGGTGCTTCTGAGTACACTTTTTTTTGGGTAAAAGAGAACCTCTTTCTCTCTCTTGTGTGTGTGTGCGCGCTTTTGAGTATACTTTTTTTTTTTTTTGGTAAAAGAGAGTATAATTCTAGCTATTTATATGAATTCTTGCTATACAAAAATGTGTCAAATCTAAATTGCTTTTTTATTATTATTTAAACTTATCAATATCATCAAATGGTTGATCATTATCTATTGAATTGCAATGCTAATCACCATCTTGTAGCGTATTCGGTAATTGATAGTAGAGGATATCTCAATAATGAATGTGAATGGTTTTTATTTAAGTGAGAGTAACGAATGATACAATATAAACAAATAATTAATGGTTGTGCTTGTCTTTTAGTTTTTTTATTTATTTTTAAGTTGAGTTGGTTTGAAATTTTAATAGTTAGTTGTTGATATTTAATAAAGTTGGTTGATTGTAGTGTTGTGCTAGATGCGTAGTCTCGTTTTGTACGTATGTGTGTATTTTTGGATGTTAAAATGGAAGATGAGTTTTTGACAAACAATTTTATGTTATTTATTGAAATGAACATCATTACAATATTTTATACAAATTCAATTATAAATAATTTCTAAAATTTATAAGATTTAAAAGACTGTTGAGTCTTTTTTTCATAGATGATTACATTGTTAATACTCAATACTAAATGGATGTTATTTGGAGTTTTATAATGAATTTTTTTTTTTATACTTCGCCTCCCCTAACTTAAACTCCTGGCTCCGTTCCTAGTGCGAGACTCAGTATCTATCACCACCACTCTACCAAAATCAAAATCAAAACCCACTACCACAAAGGGAGAGAAAAAGAGAGCGGTTTTGTTTTGTTTTTTTAATTTTTAATTTTTTTTGAGACTGAAGAGAAGAGAAGAGAATTAAGTGGTGTTTGGATGGCCTGTTTTCATAACTCAATTCTCTGTTTTCATAACTCATAACTCAAAAATGGTGAGACCCATAACAAAAAGTCTGTTTGGATGCACCATCACTCTGTTTCTATAACTCTGTTTCCATCACTCAATTCTCTGATTTTTTGAGTTATGAGATATGGAAACTGAAAACACGTTTGGGCTGTTTTCAGTTTCCAATTCTCTGTTTTCAATGGCAAACTCGTAAATAACACTACACACCCGGTCCCACAGTCAAAACCATTCACGTGAGGCGCGCCTTTTGATGCTTTCCTCAATGACTCTTCAGCTCTTTCATCTCAGACTTCTCTCTTCAGTTGGCAGAGCTCTCTCATCTCAAACTTCTCTCATCTCCATTCCAGTACCACCACAAAGAAGCTCTCATTGCCCTCACCTCCTCATGCACTAGTTCACCGATCCGAGCTCAGCCAACCCGCGCCGCCGTGTCACGGTAACGCAGTGCTTCACGCGCTAACCACCGACCTCTTTCTCAGCTTTTTCCACAGAAATCCGAAGGTATTCTTTATATTTGAGCTGTTTATATATCTAATTTGTTGGTAATAGCAAGGATTGGTGATGAGAAGTTGTAATAATTTTGGAGTCTGATCTCCAAAAGACTCCAAAACTTTTGGAGTTGTATAAAAAAAAAAAAAAGATTTAAGAATCTGTGAAAAAAAAATTTTGGAGTCCGATGTATGTTGTTCTATCAATCCTGATAATTATTTTTGCACTAAAGGGAAAAAAATCTTAATGGAGGAAGTATAAACAGGAAACCAGAATGCAACGAGGAAACTAAAATGGAGACTGCAACCAATTTGCATTTGTTGTGTGGCTGATTTCAATTTTGTATGCTATCCTTTATACTGGGGTGGTTTAAATGATGTTTTTGTCAGAATTTTCCATTCCTTGAGGTCATTAAAATGAACTAAATGAAAAAAACAGGACAGGCTTCCATCACAAACAAGAGCACAGGAAGGGTCTTGTTCTGCAAGTATAATATACTTCAAACCAATGGGTAAGCACAATAATATCATATAAACAAAACAAAAACTAAAAAAATTTCTCCTTTATTATTTTCTCACCAACCAAACAACAGGGAAAAACAAAGGCAAACAGAGTTCAAGCTAAAACCTAACAATTTTCTCAAAACCCAAATGCGAAACACACAAATCAGATAAATAAACAAGGTGAGAGAGTACAGAAAGGGATGAGGTAGCACCGTCTTGGGTCAGAGGAGATCGTCCGTGACAAAATGGGGAAATGGGTCACGTTTCTTTATGCTTGTCGACGCCGCTGGGTCACGACGGAGGAGATCGCACCGCCGTACACGTCGGAGAGATGGGTGTTGCTCACTGGTGATGATCTTGACAAGGCGAGGGAGCTTGAGAAATTTTTATGGGTTTGGGTTTGTGCTTTGGGAGAGTGATAGGGCTGAAGGGGGAAGGGGAAATGAGAAAAGAGAAAAAGATGAGGATGAAAACCTTCCGCGGGTAACAAAACAGACTTGCTCTGAGCAAGTGACAGGCATGGAACCTACAAATAGTGTGAAAAATATTGAGTGATGAGAAGGGAGTGATGGTGCCAAACAGGGTGGGGTGTTTTAAGTGATAAGTAACAAGTGATGAGTGATGAATGATGAGTGATGAGTGACGGAAATTGAGCGAGAAGTGATGAGTAATGAAAAAATAACATCCAAACAAGGCCTTAATTTGGAAGTGTGGAGAGAGAGGTGCTTTTGGGAGTGTGGAGAGAGAGGGGTTTTTGGGAAAGAGAGCTAGGAGTATCTATTTATCTATACTATTAATAACAAGATTCTTTGTTTGGATTTCAACACTTTGCATACTAAAATACCCTTACACAAATTCTTAAACTCTCTAAAATGTACATATTTTTTAGTTAAATAATTTTAAATTAAAAAACACAAATTAGTTAAAAGAGTAATTTATTGTTCCTAAGTTTTAGGCTTTTTCTTTTATTTTTTCCATTCAGCTGAAAACGTAGGACATTATTTCTATCTCATTTTTAAACATTATTTCACGTTATCTTACTTCTTTCTTTAAAAAAAAATACACACAATTATTTATATATCATTTTTAAACATTATAACACTAATCCAAAAGACAAATAAATAAAAAGAGCATTATTACATGCGCAAAGCATGTGTGATGAGTCTAGTAATAATATAATATCATTTCCTTCTCTTTTCTTTTCTTTTTTTGCTAAATGTTTATCATTTTAATTTTGAATAATTGTAATCATAAGACAAATTATAATTCCAAAACTATTGGTTGTGACTTCCGAGTTGTGAGCTTACTAGCAGGTTTAGGCCTTGAATAACCCAAGTAGCAATGACAATATTGGGCAATGGCCCAATCCATGAAATTAAGTAATGCCGCCTAAAACCTTATAATCTTATCAGAATATAAATAAATGGGCTAGTGCTTATTTTACCTCAATTATTACCTATTGTTTCATAGCCCATGGTCAACGACCAGAAAAATAGCTCTCAAAAGATGTACAAGTCAGATTTGATCTAAAATAAGTGGGGTTTAATTTAAGACATTTAAAATATATATATATATGTAATTCGCTTATATCAATACTATTGAGTTTTGCTTATAAAAAAAAAATAACTATTTAGTTTTCAATACACATAGTTGTTCTTAAAAACATTGTGTTAGAATTAAAAAAATTTAATTTAATAAATTTAATTTAGTGATAAGTTATTTGGAATTCTTTTTTATGGTGAAAATGACACTATCTTTACCACATATTTTGGCTTTGTAACACAAAATGACCTCATGAGGCTTAGTAAGGAAAATCAAAGACAAAAGTATAATGACTGTGGCAATGCTGAAAAGTTTTTTCCTCCAAAAATATATGGATCAATATTGATGAAGAAAGAAAATGATTGGAATTGTAATACTTTCGCAACAAATTTTAAGTGACAAGTTATTACTAGTTTTAATTTGAATCCATTATTGAAATTATTTTTTTGCCCACCAATAACAACATCCCACATAGAATTTGTTGTGAAAATATTGTGGGCAGAGTATTTCTCTAAAACAAAAGGCTTCGAAGGACTAACTTATAAGAAGTACCCAGTACGTTAATATACTTAAAGTGCTCACGTGTAACAGCATGAATACTCCTACATGTTTTCAATGTGTTGATATGTTGGGAGAAAAATAAATATCTTTTTATTAAAATATATTATTTATTTACTTTAAAATATCATTTATTGTTTATTCCTTTAAATATACTTTAAATATATCATTTATTAAAGTAAAACTTCCTCCTTGCTTTACAAAAATAAAGTAATAATTGACACAAAATCTAAAATGGAATTGAAATCTCCTTGAACACTAAATACAAAAAAATTTAAAATATATTGTAACACTTGAAATCTAATGGGACAGTTCAAAAAAAAAAACAAATCTGTAATAATTTTGAAATTTGTTTAAACAATTGGTATAAAAATTAAAGTGGAACTTCATGCTAGAGATCCTGCTCTTCCTTAGATAATAAATGGAGGTTTTCCAATTTCTCTTTGCTTATCTCCTATTTCTTGAGTTTCCATAGCCATTCTCTTGTATTTGCACCTCATCTGTATTGATTGCATTAACATAATACTACAGAATTACATGCAAGCATAATATAATAATAGCCAAAACAAATTCATCCCAAAACAAACAAACAAATCGATATGATTCTATAAGGGAAACGTTGAAATCTATGTACAAATATTTGGCACTCCAATTATGGATCTATAGGAAGATGTCAACAACATTGAATAAAATCCAAAATTTTAATTTAGAGCAAAAAAAGACAGTAATTACTAAATCAAAAGAAACAAAAATTTCAGGCTTTATTCAATTAGGTAAGAACAAGATTTGAGGTAATCTGCCACTTTCTTAAGCAATTTTTTCTTGAAACCTCTTATGGGATTGCTTTCTTCTTCATTTTTCCTTGTGAGAAAGTTTGAGAATACGTTGCTACATTTTTTAGGGGGAAGTTTGAGGTGGTTGAAACACATATGCTATTTGTTTTCTCCTAATATTTAATTATTTATAGGAATATATGGGAAGTTTTGAGCATTTCTTTATGAATAAGGATTTATTGTTTTTTTTTTTTGAACCACATGAGATGTAATTAAAAAAGTAATTTGATTTCAAATATAATATTAGGATTATTTGAACTTTGAACAAAACGAAAGGAAACGTGTGGATTAAAAAAGAAAAAGAAAACGTGGGATTGTGGGTTAGTAGGAGAGTGGTTAAAAAAGTTAAAGAGATTTTTTTTTTTTTTTTAAGAAAAGATAATGATATATCTACATTTTAGATGAGTTTTAAAAAGAGAATCTGAAAATTTTGCAAAGAGAAAAAATTAGTTTTGCACGTTAAGTGTTTTTTTTAAAGGAAAAGATAATGATTTCTACATTTTGGGTGGGTTTTAAAAATGATGTATAGTTTTTTTTTTGTTAAACCGCATAAGATGCAATTAAAAAATTAATTTGAGTTCAATTAAAATAATAATAGTAATAATAATTTGAGTTCAAATAGAACATTAGGATTATTTAAATTTTAAACAAATCGAAGGGAAACGTGAGGATTTAAAAAAAAAAAAAAGAGAGAAAGAAAGAAAACGTGGGATTGTGGATTTGTGGAAGAGTAGTAAAAAGAGTTAAGAGAATTTTTTTTTTTTTTTTTATATTTGTTTTAAAGAAAAGATAATAGAATCCAAAAATTTTGCAAAGAGAAAACAATTTAGTTCCGGACGTTAAGTATCCGTTTGGATATGGATGAAAACTTCCACGTCCAGTGTTTTGGCTTTTTTTGTTGTTGTTGTTGTTGTTGGGAGAAGTGTTTCTTTTTGACTGTCTGTCAGTGCACTGTTTACACCAGCAAAATAAGCGGTGGACAGTGCACACCAGTGGGTCCCATGCATTGTTCACGGGACCCACAAATCTCTTTTATCAGCAACATTTTCATTAAAAATGGGTATCATGGCACTATTCACATATTTAAAAATTATTTTACTACAGTGTTTTCAGTTTTCAGCAAAATAAGCGGTATCCAAACGGACTTTAAAAGTGTTTTTTTTTTTTTTAATGTCTACATTCTTGATGGGTTTTAAAAATAACACCCTAAAAATTTGCTAAAAGGTTGTGTAAATGCTTGGTAGTGGGGTTGTACATGGGATTTTTATTTAAAAAAAAAATTAATTTTGAACTTAGCTATTGAATTTTCTTACATGCTCCATTTTTATTTTTTAAGTGTAATGATAATATGAGGTATTGGGGGTATTTTAGTCAGTAGAAGTAGAATTAACTTGACTTTCTGAATTCTCTTAATACATAAAGATATATGTGATTAGCTTATATCAATACTATTGAGTTTTGCTTATTAAAAAAAATATTGAATTTTCAATGCACATAGTTGTTCTTAAAAAGATTGTGTTAGAATTAAAAATTTTAATTTAATAAGTTTAATTTAGTGATGAGTTATTTGGAATTCTTCTTTATGGTGAAAATAACATTATTTTTACCACATATTTTGGCTTTGTAACACCCAATGACTTCATGAGGCTTAACAAGGAAAATCAAAGACAAAAGCAAAATGTGGCAATGCTAAAAAGGTTTTTCCTCCAAAAATACATGGTTTGATATTGATGAAGAAGAAAATGATTGGAATTGTAAGAGCGAAATGAGTTAAGACTTAAGAGGCTTGATTTGCAAGGATTTTAGAATGCGATGGGAGTATTTAAATATACATCTTTGGTGAAGTTATTATGAATGATTAGGGGAAATTGTTGCACTATTTCTAGGAAGAGGACTTGTCTTTTCATGAGATGTTCACACCCCAAAACGTATTTTTGTGGTTGACATTATTGTTATTTCCTTTCATCTCAAATCACACTCACGACGTATCTATATAAGTCCAATCAAATCAAAGTATAACTTTCCATAAAGAAAAGCCGACAAAGAAAGCTCCCACTTGGTTTGGGCATATCTATATGACATTCTTTACATTAATTGCATGTCAATGTTAAAAGCAAAAGAACAATAAAACAAGGAGAAATGTTATGTGCATAATATTTTCGTAATACTTTCACAACAAATTTTAGGTGACAAGTTGTTGCTAGTTTTAATTTGAATTCATAATTGAATTATTTTTTTAACCATCAATAATAACATGCCACATAGTATTTGTTGTGAAAGTATTTTGAAAATGTAGTAGGCAGAGTATTTCCCTAAAACAAAAGACTTCGAAGGACTGACTTGTAAGAAGGACCCAGTACGTCAACGTGCCTAAGGCCCTCACGTGTGAGGGCATGAATACTCCTACATGGTCTCAATGTATTGATATGTTGGGAGAAAAATAAATATTTTTCTTATTAAAATATATAATTTATTTAAAAATACTTAAAAAAATTTGACACTAATTATTTTGAAAACTTTAAATAATTATAAAATATGCAATAACTAAATAAAAACATACCTAAAACATATTTTTATTAATCGAGATATCCACACTTGGTGGTGGTCTAAATTATTTAGAATTGTAATATATAATTGCATGTTTGTATCAATATCCGCGTCAATGCTTCTTAAACCCTATTGTTCATGGGTTGTAAAAATAAAAAACACATGTTTTAATCACTTTCTCTCGTTATAGTGACCAATCAGACTCTCTCTCCTCTTATCCTCTACTAGAAAGTAATTACTCTCAACAATTTAATCACCAATTATAGCATATTTCCACTCAAGTAGCAAGTATTTATCGAGGAATGGACATACCAAGCTTTCATAAACTATCGCAAACAAAAAGAAGAAAAAAAGAAGTTATTTTCATGAACTATATGCAACTAACAACAAAACAAAAGCTCAAACCTCTCTCACTTACATAATAACTAGAATTTTCCACTATGCTGTAAAGCCATAAGAGTGGCTTGTTTCATAGATAGCACTCATCTAGTCGGCTTTTGTGAAGTTGAAATGCAGGATTAACCCAAGCTCCACAGCTGCATTGCATACCTGCCCAGTTGAAGTAACCCAAGCGGGCATTGCAGCCCATGCACAGAAGTCTCTCTTGCACATTACCTTCTTGTACTGGCCAATTCCAAAACTGTGTTATGCTATTATTTTATGAACATGTATATGTCCAGAAATAAATTAGGATAAGAACTTAAAAATCACCTGTTTCCATCCATTTCATTGGCTCTACAAAAATGGAGGTGCACTCAACAGGTTCCTTTTCCTTTTTCAAGGCATCACCGCTTCTCTTTTGCCATTTAAAGCATGATTCTCCCTTACCACGCTCATGAGGAACTAAGTTCTCCTGTACAGCAACTATTCTCCGACATTTCTTACAGCGGTATATGACTTGAGGCTTTTGGACGGGTTCCAAATTAGAGTTACCAGCAGCATCCATTGGCATATGATTATCATCAGATGTTTCTTGAGGTTTTTGGATAGATTCCAAATTGCAGTTACTAAAAGTAGCCATTTGCTAATGCTTATCAGATGTTCCTTGCCCTATGCACTGTCAATACCCAAAGAGAGAGAGAAACATATTTAGAAAACCATTCCTAAGACTTCTTAATTAGTTAAGACTGTATACTGAGAGCAAAATAGATAGGATCATATACTAAATTCATGCTCGGAGATTTTTACCTGACGCTCATTTTAAAGTTTAAAACCATAGATAATTCACCAATTTAACCATAAGATGGGGCCCCAAGGAAAGGCAAGAGACCAATTATGAATTTCATACAGTAAGAAATATCTCAAATCATGGAACTTGAGATATTAATTCAACTGTTAAGAACTTATGCTGGTGAAGTGAGTCTTGTATGTTCATAGATCACTACTTCTTAAGTAGACACCAGTTCATGGAGATAACAGTTGTAGTCCCATGCATAAAACTATTACAGAGGCAAAATGCAAGTTTATTTTGAAAGGTAACCATAACAAAATACACAGCTGATTCAATAAGAAAAATAATGCAAGGAAATAGACTCAAGCTTAGAAGCATGTCCACATGAAACACGGAAAATCATCCATGCACAAGACGTTGCATCTCCCCTTACCTAGCCACCCAAAACAAAGTGAAAAAACAAATAAACCTCCTGCACCTGTTATTTGCTACACCTTATTTTTTGATAGGTAATAGATATTTTCATTAATAAAAAAGTACATCATGTTCACGATGATGAATAGATTGTACTTGAAACAAATACAAATAAAAAATCACAGAGAAATAGAAACAAAATGTAGGAAATCAAATACGGAAATACCTCGCGCCCAAGATTATATCTTTAAGAAAGCTTAATTTTCAAAGGAAACTTCAAAATGCTTAACAAAGCTTTCATTCTAACCACTTAGGATTGGCTAACCCTATCTAAGGCCATGACCTTGATCGATCCTTGGCAATCATGTTTGGTCATGGCCTAACCCACATTCATTTTGAGCTTCCTTTTTACCTTTAGACAACTTCAACTCATATTCATTTTGTTCTGTTTCAGCTTTACAATGAGCAGCTACTATCAATTCACTTCAACAAATTCACGCATTCCTTTTGAGTGTTGCATTTTTTGCATATTGCCAACTATCTTTAGATTATTTCCCCTCATAATACATCAATTGGTGCTACCTACTACTCATGGATGTTACAATGTCTTAACTCCTTTATCAAAACTCAAAATTTGGGTGAAAGTAGACAGAAAATTTAATTGCCTTTGTTGGACAAATGCAACTTTTCCCCAGGCAACCTTCTAATCCCAATGAACCTGGTAAATTAGGAGCAATGATGCATCCAATTCATAAAAGACATATAACTCTCATCCTTCAGTAGATTCCATGCCATGAAAAGGTAGCTGCTAAATGGATTATCTAAATAGGCTTGATCTTTCAATGATAAATCCTTTCTCCTCATCTTCCAATGAAATCAGTCCTTATACAGTAACAACAAAGCCTTAAAAAATCCGTTCATAATAATAGTGACTAAATTTCATGTTGGCCATCAACCTATCACATCCCTCCTCCTTTTCTAAGATTGGGACTAACTGTGAACAAAATATATGGTGATAAATTGATTCTGCCATGCCTATTAAAAATTATAAATGAAGAACATCTAATCTTAGATATCAACTACACCATAACGCTAGAGATGTCCAAAGAACTTTCATAAGCAAAGATATCTATTTGGTGAGAACCAAAGACCTAACATACAATGAAGGAAATTGGATGAAAGATTTCCTACTTGCCATGGCTAATTTAGATATGCTAACATCTCCTCCTTTGCATTAGAAACACCTATTCATATAAGGTCCATGATTGGGAATTGTTTAATCGTCTTTCTACGAGGAAGAGGCAAAACCAAGGTAGTCAAAGGCGAAAGGCGCCCTTAAGGCGCCAAGGCCTTGTATCGCCCGAGGCGACGAGGCGCCAAAAAGGCGCTAGCCCGAGTGAAGCGAGGCGCCAAATTCTAAAAAATTAGTCTCCATCCAAATATCACCAGTCAACTAAGTCTAGATAATTATCAAATATCAACTAAGTCTAAATACAAACATAAATCACCATTTAAAAATTAGTCTCCATCCAAATATCAACTAAATTTGAATATTAAACCAAAATATTGTTCATAACTTCATATTAGAAAGAAGAAAACTCCTAACAAAACATTGAAGATTGAACTTCATGACTATCCATGACAAAACAAAAGCATTTGAAGATTGAACATTCTGCCTATTAGCCTATTTAATAGCATGAATGTGGTTGTTATTTTTAATCTAAAGGTCATCATCAGAGTCTTCACTCAAGTTTCCATCACTTTCAAAGTCACTTGAACCAGATTTATAACCATCAACATTCTCTTCCTCGGTCTCATCAGAATTAGCATCTTCCTCTTCAATATTTGGTTGTGATGTTGAGGCCTTTGAGCTTGCCCTTGATTTTGTTTGGAATCTAGTATTCTTCCTTGGTTCTCCAACACCAGCAGCTCTTGCCACTACACCCCATGTCAAACCATCATCATCATCATCATCAAAAACCAACTCATCTTCAACATTCATAGATGGTTCAGCACCCATTTCCCCCAACAACCATTCATTACTTTCATCTATATCATCTAAGGAGATGGGATCAATAACATCACGCTTATCATATCGTGCCTTCATCTTTTAATTATACTTCACAAAGACCAGATCATTTAGTCGTTTTTGTGCAAGTCTATTCCTTCTTTTTGTGTGAATCTACAACCATTTATGAAAACTAAGTATTAGACTATAGTGAATAATTAAACCATTGGAATTTTCTATGAAATAAAGTAGCTCATCAAAGGATAAAATATACTTATTATACTTCAAAACTCACCTGCTCAAACACACTCCAATTGCGCTCACAACCACATGCACTACAAGTCAAGCTTAAGATTCTTATAGCTAACTGTTGCAAATTTGGAGTTGAGCTCCCATACAAACTCCACCATTCAGCTATGTTAAAAAAATAAGTATGAGTAATGATATATGATATATCATAGAAGTCAGATTTTTTTTTTTTTTTTTTTTTTGTAAAAAGTGCCACTGTTCTAGTCATTATAAGTTAGATATAAATGCTTTCTTACCTGGAGCCCTTGTCTTTCTTGATCTTTTAGCCAATTCAATGCCAAAGAGTCCTTCAGCTTTCTTATAGATGGGTAGCTCAGCCACACTAGGAACTAGTCTTTGTATGCAAGCATACAATCCAGCTGTAATTTCATGATTTGTTGCTATGTTATCATCAAAATAGAAGTACTCAGGATTCAAGAAATGACCCGCTGCATGCAAAGGCCGATGTAATTGACATTCCCATCTCTCATCAATGATTTTAAAAATATTTGAATACCTTTCTTCATTCTCATTAAAAGCTTTTATAATAGCTTCTTTAGCCCTATCCATTGCCTCATATATGTAACCCATAGCTGGTTTTCTCTCATTATCAACAAGGCGAAGAACCCGAACAAGAGGGCCCATAACTTTAAGAATGTAAACTATAGTATTCCAAAAAGAAGGCATCAAAATCGTTTCTACTACTCGTTTAGCATTTGCTTCCTTTGCCCATCTACTACGAACCCACTCCTCAGAAGTAAACATGGCCCTTAGGTTATGCTTTTGCTTATAAATGGATTTTATTGTAAGATATGAAGTGCAAAACCTAGTTTTTCCAGCCCTAACCAGCTCTCTTTGTTTTGTGTATTCTCTCATCATATTTAAGACACCCCCATGGTTGTAGATATATCCAGTCAATTGAATGGCCCTTTCCAAAGTTTTTGCAAGTCTAGGAATTTTCCCAATGTCCTCCAATATAAGGTCAATGCAGTGTGCAGCACATGGAGTCCAATACAAATTTGGCCTTTTTGCTTCCAACAACTTCCCAGCCAACACATAATTAGATCCATTATCCGATACTACTTGGACTACATTAGCCTCCCCAATCTGTTCTACAAATGCATCAAGTAATTCAAAAGTTTTTTCCCCAGTTTTCATAAAAGATGATGCATCAATTGACTTCACAAACATGGTTCCAGATGGGCAATTCACCAAAAAGTTAATCAAGGTCCTATTGGTTCTACTAGTCCACCCATCAGACATAATAGAACAGCCATATTTCTTCCAATCTTGCTTGTGATCACTCAATAACTCATTTGTGTAAGCCACCTCCTTTTTGAGAATTGGAACTCTTAACTCATGGTAACTAGGAGGCTTCATATTTGGACCATACTGCCCAATAGCTTCAATTGCCCGTTTAAATTCATCTAAGCGAGCAACATTGAATGGTATACCGGCTAGATAAAATAGCCGGCCAATATACTGACAAGCTTGTGCTCTTTTCTCTTTGTCAAGTTTATCATTGATGTTAGTTTGCTTCATCTTACCCTATTTCCTAAGTGCAACCACTTTTTCTGGCTTTAATCTTACAAAAGAATCCATGGGGCCTTTCAACTTCTTAGACTTTGGCATTAATTTCATAGTTTTCACTTGGGTGCTACTGCCAACCCCTCTCTTACTAGAGCATGATTTTTTCCCTTTTTGGATAACTTCTACTTCCTCTACCTCATCATCATCTACATCCTCAATTTCAATCATATTATCTATATCATCAAAATCAGGCATCTTGTCATAGTTCTGCTTGTCACTCTTCTTCTCTGTCATATACTGTGCAAGCTCTTCTCTAACATGATCAGGACATTTTAAACACTTTGTAATGTTTTTAAAATTCCCTACTTGATGCTGCTTTGCTCTATGTATCCCTCCTTTTGTGACTTTATTACAAAAGAGGCAAGTCACTGCATTTTTGTCTTCAACATTAGCTAAATAATTATATTTCCATCCTGGATCTTTTCTCCTCCCATTATCTGAAGCCATTCTACACATAAAAAAATAAAACCCAATACAATACATTTAATAGGATTCTATATTAAGCTAGCTATGTATCATTTACTATGGTTTAAGCTCTAAAAATTGAGTGAAGTAATGAGTTCGAGAAAAGGGAAAGTTGCTGGAGACAGAGAGGAGAAAGTTGCTGGAGACAGAGAGTCCAACAGAGAAGAGAAAAGGGGAAAAAAAACAGAGAAAAAACAGAGAGGAGAGAGTTTTATATGCTCTGAAAAGGGGGAAAAAAACAGAGAGTCCAACAGAGAAGAGAAAAGGGGGGAAAAAGTAGAGAAGAAATAGAGAGGAGAGAGTTTTATATGCTTTGAAAGTGTGGACAACGACAAACTTACCAAAGCAGTGTCGCTGTGAGAGAGAACTCAGGAAAAGAAAAAGTGTAAAAAAAAAAACTAAAAGAATAGGAAAATATTACCTGATGTTGGTTCACTGCCGGCAGCCACTGGCCCACCCTCTTCCAAACCCTAGAAGAAGACGAAACACCTTTGCTCTGATGTTGGTTGACTGCTGCTTTACTCTCTCTTTTTTTTGCTGAATGACTGCTGTTTTGCTCTGAAACTTAAGTGGTTCCCGAAACTTCTTTGTTTTATCTTTTTTTATGCTTTTTTTTATATTAATTTATTTGATATAGTGGGAGACAGCTCATCCCCACTGAGGTAATAGTTTAAAACTAACCATACACCTCTTTTAATTTACAAAACATGCCATTACAGCCCTTAAAAACACAAATCTGCCTCAGGCGCTCGCCTCTCGCCTAACAAAATACATCTGGGCGAGCACCTAGGCTCTAGAGGCGAGCGCCTCACTAAAGGCGCCTCGCCTCAGTGCCTCTGAGGCGCTTTTCTGGCGCCTCGCCTCGCCTGGGCGCCTAGGCGAGCGCCCGGAACGCCTTTGACTACACTGGGCAAAACCAAATCAACTTCTTTTTTCTTTATATAATTGGTAAGTTACACATTCACCCTAGAAATTTTTATTTTTAAACCCAGAACCTCACCCTCCACCCATTCTTATGTACTGAAGTTCCACAGTTCATTGGCACCCATTCATAGAACTTACCTCCATTCAATCAATTGGATAGTAGGAAACATCTTCTGCAAAGGCTTATTTCAATGTGACACAAGTATTTGAAACTTTTTACCCTCATTTTCTTATTCTTCCTTACAGGGACGGAACCAGGACTGGAGTTAGGGGGCAAAAATATAAACAAAAAAAAAAAATTATGAAACTCCAACCATCAACAAAGACAAATACACACAAGCACTGTGCACACAACACAAGTACTCAACAACTAACCAATAAATTTCAAAATTACAAATAGTATGTTTGGCAAAAATTAAAAAGATAGCTTATTTTACTATTCAGCTTATTTTTGTTACTATTTATGGGCTTCACTATATTTTTTGGTATTATTTTTGAGTCTCACGATACTATTTCAGCTAACTTTTACCTTTATCTACAGTATTTTCAGTAAAAAAATTTCAATTTCAACAAAATAAATAGATTCAAAACAGACTCATAATCTCTTTAATTATTTAAAAAAAATAAAATAACTGTAATTTTTTAATAAAAACTAGTTACATGGACAAAAACAACCTCACATAGGCCATGGCAGAAGCTATTATCTATCAAACAGTACAAGAGTAACAAGATACTCACATTTATTATCTATTAAAAAATTATTACTTTTAGGCTGTTTGTAGGAACTGTTTCGTAGTGTAATCAAGAAAATAGTTTTTAGTATTTAAACAATATTATAAATAACTTTACGCGCTTTTTTTCACACTCGTATTTTTAAAAATTTTCAGAACAATGTTACCAAACACACCACTGTTCTATTTTCGGAGAGTGTGGAACTCTCAATCTCATCTCCACCTCATTGCCTCTCTTTTTATTTTCACAACTCATATCATCAAATCAACCAAGCACTAGTCTCTATAGATTCATATATGAGAGGAATAAAATATTATCATCCAAAAAAAGAGAGATTAGATATAAATACCAAATTTGGGTGGTGCTGCGGTGGACTGGTGGTGGCAGCGTGGTGCTGATCTGGTCTGCTACTTTGCTTCTGCTCTGCTCTGGTTTGGTTTGCTTCCGCTGCCGTCTGCCCAACCCCGCCCACTCCCAGGTCTTAGTATTTAGTAAGTTAGGTTTTCTTTTTTCATTTTTTCCTAGCCTCCTAGGCTACTTAGAATCGGCTAAGGATTCCAGGAATCCCATCCGAAAAAAAAAAAAAAGAAATCGGCTAAGGATTTTTTTTTTTTTTTTTTTTTTTTTTTTTTTTGTGTCTTGCGTGTGTTTGTTTTGGGGGTGTTATTTGGGTTTGGGCTAATATTTTTTTTATAGTTTTTAAAAATATTAAAAATATTTTTTTATGAGAAAAAATATTAATAATATTATGGAGGGATAAAGTACAATTTTATTGAAACAAATGGTTAAAAATAGAGAGTTTTAACTTATTGAAACTCTCTCAAAAAAATTGTTAAAAATAGTATATTAATATGTTTTAAAAATTGGACCTGACCGGATGGTCGATCAGTTCAATTGAAAACCGGCCACTGATCTGGTACGGTTATGATTAAAAGCCAAAAAATAATAAAAAACTGGGATTAATTGGGAATAGGCTGGTTAACCGTAGAAATCGGGAAACCGGTATGGTTGAACTGGTTTTATAGAATACGTTGAAACTCATGCATTTTGTAGCAAAAAAAAAAAAAAGCATTTTTTTCTCGAATACACCATGAAAAACTATAAGAATGATAATCCAAGACCGTGGAAATGCAAAGACTTCGAAAAAGAGAGAGAGAAAGATAGAATGAGGTAAAGAACTAGAAATTAAAATGTGATATTTGATTATTTTTTAGTTGGATCGTGGATTACCTTAGCAGCTTCAACTTATGGAAATATTTTTATTTTGAAATTTGCAGCAGACTTAAGAAACATGAGAGACTCTGAGAATTTGAGAGACTTCAAGAGCCACCGTTTAAAACAAAAAGAGATGTGGATTGTGGAAGGAGAAATGAGAGTTTGAAAAAAGTGGGGTAGGTTGAGTACTTATGAGTGTTTCTTTTTTCTTTTTCAATGTCTTGTCTCCACCTACTAGAGCCATGTAGAGCTTACTTTTACAGAATTGGAAGCTATAAGAATGTGAAAAGCATAAGTAAAAGTAATTGTTAAAAAATCTACTCCTAGAGAAAGAAACGTGTGGTACATGTATTGATGAGATAGTAAAAGAAGCAAAGTAACTTTTACAGGATAACTCATTAAAAATAAGTGAAGGGTAAAAAAAAAACAAGAAAAAAGAAGAAGAAGGCCATGTCAGTACTTAGTATATATATAAGTATTAAATATATAATAATAATAAATATATATATATATTATATTGTTAATTTGATTCTTAATAGTTATAAACTTTTATATATGAGTGTGGGTTTTGTTATTTTTATTTCCTAAATTTAATACATGAAAACTAAACTCACATTATTTTTTAAATTATATATATATGTTTAACTTGAATATTTTTAGTTAAAAATTTAAAGTATATTTTTTTATTTTAAAATTAATAATTAAATTATTTATGACATCATCGGTTTGACTACTGGTTAGACCCCAGTTTGATCAAAAAATCGATAACTAATTTATTTTTCAGTTCTTTCACCGTACCGGTTTTAAAACCATCCTAAGCTAGTTAGAATCTGCTAAGGATTTTTTTTTTTTTTTTTTTTTTTGTGTGTGTGTGTGTCTTGCGTGTGTTTGTTTTGGGGGTGTTATTTGGACTTGGGCCAATTTTTTTTATAGCTTTTAAAAATATCAATAATATTGTTAAGTGGGTAAAGTGCAATTTTATTGAAACAAATTGCTAAAAGTAGTATATTATTATTATTATTATTATTATTATATATATATATATATACTAACATTTTAAAAAAAAAAAATCTGGGGGGCCATTGCCCCGCACCTTCAACAATAGCTCCGTCCCTGCTTCCTTGGCACCCAGACAACATGCTATATCTTACAAATACATGGAATTCACAACTGCCATGCTTGCCTTAATCTTCTTTATTGATAGAACCCCTTTAAACTGATGTGCCAGGCAAAGAATAAAAAAAAGTCACAGCTTGCACAAGGAATATATGAATTATGTGGACTACCTACTTTATGACAAAGAGACAATCTATTCAAAGAATTAAAAAATACGGGAAAAAAGAATGAAGCAGACAAACAACTCCGAAAATGAAGCAAGTAGGAAATCTATATCATGAAATAGGCTTATAGCTCGCGTGTCTCTTATATCACACATTAGACTCAAACCCATATATTTTCTTCAATGAATCAAGTCTCATGGCCCACATCATTTCTCTCATTCCTCACATAATAGGCTTTCCCAATAACATCTCATATTTACACAAAATTGGAGGAAATGCCCAAATATAAGCCAATCGAATTATTTAGGCTTCTGAACTACAAGGTCATGTAGCCTACACATATTCTTTAAAGACCCAAGCTTTTTAAAATAAAAACATTAAATGGACAACAGTTAGGCTCTTTTATATATATATATAAATATATATTTATTTATTTATTTATCTAAATTTTGGAAAAGTTAATGAATATCCTTAGGGTTATTTTTAGAAACTTTTTATGAGAAAAGAAAAAAATAATTAATTTTTTTGACAATTTTTTATATTTTTCATAAAAATATAAGCCAATCGAATTATTTAGGCTTCTAAACTACAAGGTCATGTAGCCTACACATATTCTTTAAGGACCCAAACTTTTTAAAATAAAAACATTAAATGGACAACAGTTAGGCTCTTTATATATATAAATATATATATATATATATTTATCTAAATTTTGGAAAAGTTAATGAATATCCTTAGGGTTATTTTTATAAACTTTTTATGATAAAAGAAAAAAACAATTAATTTTTTTGACAATTTTTTATATTTTCCATAAAAATGGTGCCAAAACTTTTCTAAAATGGTTTATTTATAATTTTCCCATTAACGAGATTTAAAAAAAAAATTATTTAAGGAATGAGAGAAAAAATCCTTCTTCTTTTTTAATTGGAAATATTTAGATTTGCCATCATCTCATTTTCACGCCACATCACGTTGGTTTCTCCTCTTTAGCAAATAAAGAAGAAAACATAGGTTTTTTTTTTTTTTTTTTTTTTTTTGGATCTAAAAACATAGTTATTTGGCTAAGGGCAAGACTTAGATATAGTACTTAGATGCCGTTATTTAGGTTATTCTCTTAAGATTCTGCCATGTGGTTTTTTCCTTATGGGATGGAAGTGTATTTTTTAGTTAAGTAACCATATGATTTGAATTTTAAGAGGAAAACCTAAAATACAGCATTTAAAGTACTGTACTTAAGTTTTGTTATTTGGCTAAAATCTTGAAAAGTGATGGCCGAAACTTAAGAGAGAAAGGAATTTCTCATCATCCATGACCAGTGAAGATGAAGATGAAGTATCACTTGAAAAGGGGTTGGACATTTTATCAATATTTTCTTTACTTGAGAACACCAAGCCAAAGAGAAGCAACATTTGGTAAAGACAAAAACATCAAGGACAAGTACTCTAAGGGTTCGTTTAGTTGGAAGGGTGAAAAAGTGAGAGAATAGAAAATAGTGGAAGGATGGAAAAGTGGGAGGATAGAAAAGATTTTTATTTCTCTCATTTTTGTTTGGTTGAGAGTGGAAAAGTGGAAGGATGAAAAAAGTGAGTTTGTATAAATTTACTCATATATCCTAGTTAAAAAATGATAGCCAATTAAAAAAAAAAAGTGACAAAAAAAAAAAAAAAAGCAATCATCCAATTTATTAAAAAATAAATATCATGTCTCAAAAAAAATCATGTCTAGTTAAACAAAAAAAAAAAAAAGAAGAAGGGAAGAAGGCAACGTCCAGGAAAGGAAAAGAAAAAAAAAAAAAAAATGGGAGAGGCAACGTGCCCAGAAAAGGAAAAGAAAAAGAAAAAGAAAAAGAAAAAGGAAAATTGGCAGAGGCAACGTGCCCAGGAAAGGAAAAGAAAAAAAAGAAGAAAGAAAGAAAGAAAAAATTTCTTAATCACCATTCAATCTTTGGTAAAATGAGTTCTTTTTTTCCTCCAATCGACATTTAAATTTAATACCTTATTTGAAACCTCATATTTCTACTCCAGCAGTAAAATAACACTAGCTTCACACTACACTCAGATTTACTATCAAAATCCTTGACTCAAATACAAGATAATAACATAAAAAATCGTCTTCCCTCTCACTTCATTTTTATTGAGTCAAAATCTCTTAAGTAAGGGGAGTGTTGAAGAATAAAGGGGTAAAACAATAAAAGAACGAAGTGATTTAGAGAACAGATAAAAAATTTGATGACTGGAAATGCTTTTCTTAGACAATAATCTCTCCCACACAAATATTGTGGGTTATTGCAAATTTGTCATATGATACTTTGGGTTCTAAAAATAATAATTTTGGAGATTACCTTTTTTTGGAAAAAAAAAATGGGAACTTGATTCGTAAGGGCTACAAGATGATTTTTCTACAAGGCTAATGAGTTTATTTATTTAAATTTTGGCACCAAATAAACAATATGGTTAAGCTAGATGAAATTGGTTTTTTTTTTTTTTTTTTTTCCTCCTATAAGTAAATTGTAAATTTTTTTTTTTTTTTTTTGAGAAACAGGTAAGCCAATTTTATTCGGAATAATCAAATTGAAATACATCGTCTAAATCTTGTGATAGCTCTTCTAACCACACATCAGTATCAGCAGCTAAAACTGCTCTTCTAGCAAGGGAGTGGGCTAACTTATTACCCCCCTTACCAATATGCGAAAAACTACAAGACTGCATACAGGAACCCATCTGCTTAATGTCTTGAATAATATGACCCAACCCCGTTCTGTCAAGCTTCTTATTATTGATGGCTCTTATAACTTGGAGGGAATCACCTTCAACTTCCACAGAGAAGATACTAATTTCTTGGGCAAAGGTGAGAGCTTGCCTAGCAGCCAAAGCTTCCACCATACTCACTGAATTGGGGAGAGGAATGCGTTGATTCAAAGCCGCAATGATTAATCCATGCTTGTCTCTGATAACAACCCCTATACCAACTTAATTTAAGTAGTCAAAAGTAGCCCCGTCAAAATTAATTTTGAACAGACCCGGTGAAGGAGGCTTCCAAACCACTGCCTCCCATGGCAGCGATAATCTTGTGGAGGGTTGTTGTACATCACGAAATTCTTGTAACAGTTCCTTTGCTTTCTTAACCGTATCTCTAACATCCCAAACCAGCTGTTTTACTCGCAGCTTATTGCATCGGGTCCAGATACTCCATGCGATCATTGAAAACAGAGCAGCAGTGTTTGAGGAAGTTTCAGCCAAAATAAAAGACACCATGTCACCAAAACTCCTAAACACCCGTTTACGTGGAAAGGTGAATGTCAGATCTGATAACCAAATGCACTTGGCAAAGTCGCACATCCACAGGCAGTGAAGCACGTCTTCAGGGTGATCCTCACACAGGGCATAGCTGCTGTCCGGTAAAATATGCCGAGTACAAAGGTTGGAGTTTGTGGGTAGCGACTCAGACGACGCTCTCCACATGAAGTGTCTCACTTTGTTCGGAACTTTGAGCTTCCATATTCCATTCCAAAGTCGTTTACCTGTATCAGGATTCGATGAACCAACTTGCGCTTGCTGTGATTCTCTTGCCAAAAGCTGGTAAGCACTCTTAATTGAGTACATACCATCAAGAGTGTGAGGCCAAATCAAGAGATCCTCCTCAGCCTGTATACTGACCGGTATGCTTTTAATACCCTCTGCTTCCCACGGGTAAAAATTCTGATCAATAGTCTCTGCATCCAAACCTTTGTACCAGGTAGAAATAGGTCCTTAACAACCATCAAAGACGAATTATGCTGTGGAGATAAGATTAAACCACCCCCAGAAGACTCAACCCATCTACAATTCCATATATTGATTTTTGACCCATCACCAATTCTCCACCTCGCACCCTTATAGACTACCTCTCTTGATTGCAAAATGCTTCTCCATGCAAAGGAACTTCGGGGATTAATCTCAGCATCCAAAATACTCCCATTAGGAAAATATTTAGTCTTAAAGACTTTGTAGAGCAAAGTGTCCTTTTCATGGTAGAGCCTCCACACCTGCTTCCCAAGGAGAGCATCATTGAACTGTCTTAGGTCACAGAAACCCATTCCCCCAAGGGATTTGGAGGAGCAAAGAGTACTTCATTTCACCCATTGCATCTTCCTTGCATTATCTTGATTCCCCCACCAAAATTTGTGTATCATTGCTTCAATATCTTTGATCAAACCAATTGGCAATCGGAACATGTTCATGGAATATGTAGGAATGGATTGGATCACCGCCTTTATCATCACTTCCTTCCCCGCTTGTGATAGTAGCCTTTCCTTCCACCCTTGCATTTTCTTCCAAATCCTTTCCTTTATTTGGTTAAAACAAGCTTTTTTTTGCCTCCCAACAAAAGATGGTAAACCCAAATATTTCTCATAGTGTTTAATAGCCGGCACACCCAACAAGACCTTGATTTCTTGCTGAACACTATTTGGTGTATTTTGGCTAAAGAAAAGGGTGGTCTTGGCCTTATTCACCTGCTGCCCCGAAGCAACTTCATACTATTTAAGAATTTGTTGGATTTTCCTACATTGAATTGCAATGGACCTACAAAATAAGAGGCAGTCGTCTGCAAAGAAGAGGTGAGTAATCCGTGGACCCTATCTACAAATCGATAAGCCCCTAATCTCTTTATCTTTAGCAGCTTTGCAAAGGAGAGTATTTAAACCCTCTGCACAAAACAAAAAAAGAAAAGGAGACAGTGGATCACACTGTCTTAAACCCCTAGAAGGTTGTATAAACCCTTGGAGTTCTCCATTAAGCAGAATGGAATAAGTCACAGTTGAAACACATTGCATAATCATATCCACCCAGGACCCTTGGAAACCCATTCTCAAAAGTATCTTCTCCAAAAACTGCCACTCCACCCTGTCATAGGCTTTACTCATATCGAGTTTCAAGGCCATAAAACCCTCTTTCCCAGAGCATTGGGTTTTCATGTAATGCAAGGATTCAAAGGCTATCAAAATGTTGTCAGTAATAAGTCTATCTGCAGTGAAAGCACTTTGAGCTTCTGAGACAATGGAGTTTAGCAAAGGCTTTAATCTGTTAGCAATAACTTTACTAATAATTTTATAGAGCACATTGCGTAAACTAATAGGGCAAAATTCAGAAACATTCTCAGGGTTGGAAACTTTATGTATCAAAGTAATAAAAGTGTGATTAATGGATTTTAGGATAGTACCAATATTAAGACAGGACAGTGCGGCATCAGTGACATCAGACCCCACATTCGTCCAAAAAGACTGGTAGAAGGGGGGGGCATCCCATCAGGACCCGAAGCCTTTGAAGGAGCCATTTGATTGATGGCAGCAGCCACTTCTTCTCTGCTGTATGGTTTTGTCAACTCCTCATTCATGCTCTCCGTGACTACCTGTTTCACACCCTCCAACACTCGGTCAAGGTCATGAACATTGGAAGATGAAAAAAGTTTTGTGTAGTACTCCACGAAGATTTTTGAAACAACCCCCTCGTCAGACTGCCACACTCCTTCTTCATCCCAAATACCTTTTATAAAGTTTCTCCTTTTCCTTTTTGTTGCCACCTCATGGAAATACTAAGTATTTTTATCACCCTTAGCCATCCATTGTGTTCTAGCCCGTTGTCTCCACATACGGCTCTCTTTGTCCAGCAATATATTAAGCTCACGTCTAAGGGAAACCACCAAGACATAGCTGCCTCCATTCATGGTAGACTCTTCTGCCTTCCATAATGCTTCCTTTTTTTTCTGTGCAATCTGTCTCTTGACATTGTCAAAGTGATCTCTACTCCAAGACTTTAACAACTTCTTACACTTCTTTAGTTTTTGCGTCACCTTAAACATTGGAGTACCAAGAGCCTCAACTTGCCAGGCTCGTAATACTGTATCACCACACCTTCTATTAGCTAGCCACATCTCCTCGAATCGAAAAGGTTTTCTATTCCAACGTTGAGCTTCATTATTTGGGTTTAAGAGCAAACATATCGGGTGGTGGTTTGAAGAGTAGCAATGAAGATGCCTCACCGTAGCTGCCGGAAACTTCGACATCCAGTCATAATTGGCCAGCCCCCTGTCAAGGCATTCCCAAATTGTATACTCATGTCTCCTTCCATGCCATGTGAATTCCGGACCTGTGAAACCGAGGTCTATGAAACCACAAAAGTCCAAAGCCTCGCGAAAGGCCTGCATTTGTGCATTTGGGCAAAGTCTTCCACCTCTCTTCTCCTTTGTATGTAAAAGTTCATTAAAATCGCCCATACAGCACCAAGGAAGGTAATGTTTTGATTGCAACAGGCGCAGCATATTCCAAGCCTTTTCTCTGTGGTTTACATCTGGTTCCCCATAAAATCCGGTAAATCTCCAAGCCTCCGTAGACCCACCATTCACAACTGCATTAATGTGATTCTTTAAAAAGCTATCAACCCAAACAACAATATCAGACTTCCACAAAAGAGCTAAACCACCTCCTCTATCAATACTAGGAATAGTGAATAAACCTGCATATTTTATCTTACAACGAATCTCTTTTAACCGGTTCTTGTCAGCCCATGTCTCAGATAGAAAAACGATTAGGGATCTTGTACTCGAATGATATCTTCAAGCTCTTCCTCTGCACGTAGGTTCCCAAGCCCACGGCAGTTCCATGCAAGACAACTTATGGCTCTCGGCAGGGCTGACTCACAGCCTCCACCGTTGATACACATAACTTCTTCCCTGGTGCCTTACTTACAGGTACGTCTTCCTCTTCACGTAAAGGTCGCTTTTCTTGAGTCTACATGGTTTTCGTTTCAACAGGGTCCCTATCTTGTATTAATCTCTTCCAACCCCGTGTGTAGCCTTTCAGTTCAAGTGGGCTACCATAAACTTTATTTAACCCATCCCTCTCAGACTGTGAACCCGTGGAGTTAGGCTTATTTTGGGTTTGAAGAGCCTCGGGCTGGTCCACTTCAACCCTCGGCCCAATAGTGCTTGAGCCTTTTGCAGGAGAGTCAAATTTGGATAGTTCGGCATCAATGTCCTGTAATACAAGCTGAAAATCCAGTTTGTCGCCCGATATGCACTCCGAGAATTTTGCCTTTCCCATGATTACGGCTTCCGTTTCCTCTTGCTGAATTCCGTCTGCCGTAGTCAACCTAGAGATAGCCCTTGGATCGCCAATCGATGATGTCTCCTTCTCTGGCTCACCCACCTCACCATTGTCCGCCCCCTCCATCGCCATCCCTTCCTCCTCATCATTCGGATCTTCATCGTTCCTCTTAGCCTCCATACCACCCACCTTGACTGAAGAACTTTTCTTATTATTAAAAGTTGGGGTGCGAAGCCAGGCACCAAACTGCCTGTCCGATTCAGTAAGAGTCCCTTGACTTCTTATCCAGAGCTCACAATCCTTATCACTGTGGGAGAGTCTGCCACACTAGTAGCACAAATTTGGCAGACGCTCGTATTTGAACCTAACCCATCCAACCTCCCTATCCTCGTGTCGAATTTTGCGTCCTCTGCATAAAGGTTTTGATGTATTGACCCCCACTCTGATTCTCATAAAGGTGCTACCATCTTGATTACCCCACTCACGCAGTCCCTGATAAACTTGTCCACATACCTTTCCAATCTTCGTCGCCGTTTTTGGGTTTATCTCCCCCACAGGCAAATCATGGATTTGGACCCAAAAGGAAGTTTTATCAAAAACAAGATCCTTAACGGCAACGTTTTTCTCCATTCTGCACAAGGAGACCAAATGTTTATCATAGCTCCAAGGCTCACCCATAAGTACACGGTCAACATCCAGTCTGTCAGAGAACAAAATGAGGACTACATGATTTCCCATGTCTTTGACTTCAAATCCGCCCTTTGTCTGCCATAACATCTTAAAGGTCTGGGCTATGGCCTCCATATTTAGAACACATCTAGTAAAAAACTTTGCGGCGAGGACCTTACCTCTCGTGCTCTCAAAGGTCTGACCACTATACTCATTCTCTTCCTCCTCCGTCAACGAGAGTTTTTTCCACAGCACCGATAAATCTTCCATCTCAGAACAGCACGCTTCGTAGATAAATCTTGAAAGAGAAACTAGAATCAAGAAAGAGAACTAATACGCAAAAAAAAAACCGATTGATGTCTTGGTCTAATAATAAAAAATTATCATCAAGAACCTATGCTATAGGTTGAAACTTTCACAAAAAAAAAAAAAAAAAAAGTATCGATTATTCGATTTATTGCAATTGAACATGTCATGATCTCATCGGCTCTCTTGTGCTTGCAACTATTCCTTGACCATTTGCAAGTCCACTTATGAAACCCAAAGTTGGATGACAAAATACCGTTTTATGTCCTCCAAAGCAACTCCTTGATATCTTCCCTAAGAAAAAGTACATAAAGATCTACGTTTTTTTTTTTTTGGTAAACTAAAGATCTACGTTTTTCAGCTTTATAGTAGATTCTTCTACATATATGAAATCCACAAATATTCTTACTATGCCTAGATGTGACTTTGTTGTCGGTTGAAATTACAAGAACATGAATATTTTTTACAAGAACATGAATATTGAACAATAGTAAGCAGATCTCATTTAAGGAAAGGGTAAATTTCTTAATAAAGTAAATAAAAAGAAAGAGAATAGCCGAGCCGATATTGATGTCATGAGACTAACACTTAAGGTACGTCACAAAATTCATATAAATTTTGCTTCATCAAATTCTTAATTTTTATTTATTTGGATAGGTAAACTTTTAATCGCCTTTATATCTCTTCCTTCCAAATTCCAATCATACTTCTTTACATTTTCATTACGTTTTATTTGTAATAAGTAGAATCCATCTTTTTGTGCGGTCCAAATGCAGTGGTCTCCACCACAATCTAAATCCTCATCCACGTCTGCATCAAATACATCAAAAGAAGCATTGAAGTTCTGGTACCAAAAGTAGCAATAAAAACGTGTTGTGCCCCCAAAATTGATTTTGAAGGAAAATTCCCACTCGTCTTTGGGTTGAAGAATTCTTTGGCCTAAATCATCATCTTGAGATTTACAGTGGTACTCAATGGTTTCGTCGGTAAAGTTGTTGACGATTCTTACATAGTGAGTTCTAAATCGAGAGGGTATCCATGAAAAGGAACTACTTAGGTCAAAGGCTATGAGAAGTACTAGCAAAAAGCAAAAAAAATGGGATATTATCTCTGGTTTCATGTTTCTTGTGCTTATCAAAGATTTTTGGTTATACTTGTATCTATTTTCCTTCTACTTTTATAGCCAGATGTTGCCAAGTTGTAGTATACATGTCAAATTTGAGTAATGCTACATGCACAAACTATTTTACAACATTTTTACAAACTGTTGATGTGAGTTAGGATTTTTCAAATAAGAATAATGCTAGAGATACAAATTATTTTACAAAAAAATTTACAAATTGCTGATGTGGTGAGTGATTATTGGTAAATGAAAAAGTGATTAATGGTAGGCCTAAATAAAAACCAATAAGAAGTTGGCTACATCAATATTTTAAAAATAGTTTGTGACTGTAGTATTACTCTTCAAATAATTATTGGTAAGCAAAAATGTGATATTAGTGGTGGACCCATATTAGAACTAGTAAGAATTTGCCACATCAGCAGTTTGTAAAAATGTTGTAAAATAGTTTGTGACTGTAGCATTACTCATCAAATTTAATTCAATTTGAAAAATGTATTAAATGCACCTTAACTCTTAATTAAAAATTTGCATTGTGCCCCTTTTAAGTTTTATTGAAATATAATAACCTCTTCTGTGTTTCATATTGTACACAAACTTCCATATTTTTTTCAATATAAACTATACTCACCTCCTGATAGGTTAGGAACGTTGAATGCACTAACAAAATTTGAAAAAAAAAAAAAATTGAAAATTTTGTGTATTTCCACTTTACCATTCTTTTTAAATAAAATTCTCATTCTCCTATAATTAATTGGTTAAAAAGAAGAAAAGATAAATTTTTTTTTTATTCAGATTCAACAAACAAAAATAAGAAATGTTCAAGAAATCAATCTTGCAAGATTCAAAATAGCCCATAAAAAAAAATTTAAGATTCCTCAAGAAAAAATAGGAAAAATTTGGATGTTTTTAGCCAATGACTTTGGCGTCAGCCAAACAATAGCATTGATTTTTTTTTCCTCACTGTATCATGCCTAGCGATTCATAATTGGCAATGATGAAAGATTACAATTTAGGCAGTTTCCTCCAAAATACCTTCCACCTTCAGTAGTTTTTGTAAGCATGGAAAGCAAATCGTTGAACCTAACGACCAATGATGCTTCCTGCAGTTCTGTGGGTAGCTCCAATTGGGCTCAAATTCTTTATGTAGAAAAAAATAGTACTCCACCGGGAGGTTTTTGATGATATTCTTGAGAGGAGTGTTCATGGCGGGGAATCTTATGTTTAGTAACTGTTTTTTCTTCTTATTTTTTTTTTCAAAAACAATTTTTTATTTTTGAGACTAAAAAACTTGTTTGGTAATCCAAAATGGACAGAAAACAAAAACTGTTCTCAAAACTCAATTTGTGAAGGAAACTGAAAATATGCAAAAGACTGTTTTTAGTTTCTAATTTTCAAAAGTCAATGAAAATATGCATTTAATTTAATAAATCCGTCTCATTTAATGAGTTAGCATTAGATTTCAAATCCTAGTAACAACATATTTTAGTATTTTCTATTTTTTTTCTTTAAAATACTATTTTTTTTTTTTTTTTAATTTCAACTAACCAAACATGTTTTTTATTTCAAAAATACAAGAAAATTGATTTTTCTTTATATTCCCCAAAACAAGTTTTTGAAAATAGAAAACAAAAACTGTTACCAAACATAACCTTATATTTCTTTGATTGGAAATTTTGAATATTAGCAATAATGATTTCATGACATTTAAAAATAAATATATTTGTTTATCATTGACTTTTGATTAGAAGAAATTATCTTTATACTTCTTAACCCATCAATTATAGATAAGAAAATGGGATTTTCCTTTAAGAATGAGGATAAAAATGAAAATATACAAATTTTATTAATTATTTTTTCAAATCAATCAATGTATTTTAATAGTGTTAAGCTACATGAGAGTGATTGTAAGTTATTTTGAAGAGTAAGGAAGGTTTTTGTACAATTGGAAATAATGGGGGAGGTCAATGTAATTTCAGTAAATCTCTAGAGAGGTCATTGCAAAATTTTCACATTTTGTTGTCAGCACTTATTAACAAAAGATATAATAATTATGTGAATTTAATGTTAATAAGTAAAAATAATTGCTTAATAAGTGTCTTGACTAATTAAATATATCTTAAAATTAATTTTTCTAGTCTTTAATTTCAAATTTCTTGCTATAAATATGCTTGTTTAATATTTGCATTAATTAATTTGTTTGACATTAACAAATACACATTTAAATTTCTAGCATGAAATATACTTGCTTAAAAATGTCTTGGTATATATGTTTTTTAACACATTATTTTTATATATAGGGGCATATTTGGTAGACTATAATAGGCACTGTAATATAATAGTTATTCCTATGGTTTAACTATTCAATAGTTTGGTTATGATTTTGTTGCAGGGAATAATCATTCCTTATGAATAGATATTCTTTAAAATGAGGAATAACTATTCCTCTCTAAAAGAGTTGTAATATCTATTCCTTAGCAGGTGTAATAATTTCTAATATTAATATATTTTCAAATAAACAAACTTTTCATATCCACGTAACAATTATGGAAATAAAAAATCATAAAAAAAATTACTCATCTCTCTTAAATTTAAAATATATTATTTTCTAGGAAATATAATTGTATAAATGAGATATTTCCTAAAATACATCTTGAGTTTTATTTCAATATTACAACTTACAACCAAACTACTATTTTTTTTTTTTTTTTTTTTTTGAGAATCTATCAAACTAATTAATAGGTTTAGTTATTTCATTACAACACATTTTATTTTTAGTAATAAAGAATACGATTCCTGTTATAATCCATATTTAGTGTACCAAACATGTTCTAAGTATATAGGAATTTCATTTAGAAATGAGGATAAAAGTGGAAATATAAAGAATATCAGAGTTATATTTTGAATTCAATTAATGGATTTTAATATTGTTAAGTTGCAGGAGAGTTATTGTAATTTATTTTGAAAAATCAAGGAAGATCTTTGTAGTTGGTACAATTGGAAAGGTGAGGTGAATGTAATTTCATTAAATTTTAGGAAAGGTAAACTTTTTTCAGCACTCATTAACAAAAGATATAATAAATATGTGAAGCTAATGTCAATAATTAAACATAATTGCTCATTAAATATCTTGAATCATTAAATGTATTTGGAAATTAACTTTTCTAGACTTAGATTTTAAATTTCTTGCTATAAATATGCTTGATTAATATTTGCATTAATTATTTTGTCTTAACATTAATAAATGCACATAGTAAATTTTCTAGCATGAAATATACTTGCTTTAAAAAGTCTTGATTAGGGGTGTGCAGCCAACCTAAAAATCCGATAAATCCAACCTGATCTAATCTAATGTGCCAAATTAGGTCTATTTATTGGATCAGGTTAGTTTTTAAGGATTGGTGGGTTGGGTTGGATTGTCAAGTTTATTTTATTTATTTATTTATTTTTACAGTGAGTTAGGTTAGGTGTGAATCAACAAATTCACAATTCCGCTTAACTTGACTTGATCCACCTATATTTAATATATATTTTAAAAACATATTATATGATTTTATTATTTATTCATTTGCTTATCAACTAAATTGGGATAGAACTATATAATATCCTACTAACTATAGAATAATAAACTTGTTCATTTTTAGTTTGTTTCTCATGAACTAAATTGAGATAGAACTATTTGATATCTTACTAATTAAATGAAATGTTATTTGGTTTGATAATTTGTATATGATGATGCAATTACTTAGAATTTTCAGATGGCAGGGGTAGCAAATAAAATCAATTTGATTTGATTATTTGTGTTGGTTTAATGCACTACAAACAAATTTATAAGATTATAAATTTGTTGTTGTTTGAAATTTAAAGCATTACTAAAATAGTTTGTGTTGGTTTGGTGCTATGTTCAAGTTTCTTAGGTTATGAATTTGCTCTTATTTGTGTTGATATTGTTCTAATGCTCAATTATTAAAAAAAAAAAAAAAGAGTCCAACCCATGGGTCCAACCTAATTCAAGTGGTTTGAGTTGGATTTTTTTAAAACTAACCATGGTGGGTTGGATTGAAAAAACCCCTCAAGCCCGGCATAGCCCGATCCATGCACACCCTTTGTATTGATATACACTAACCTCGTTGCACATGCTCTGATGTGTATGTTCAAAGATCTTTTTTTTTTTTTTTTGGTATATTTATTTTTTTTAATGTTAAAGTCTTTTATTCATTTAATTCAAAGGTTTACGCTTAGTTCAAAGAGATTTATGTGTTGCCAATCACCAAAAGATTTATGTTGGTTGTTTTGATTCATTTATTTCTTTTTTGATTGAATTAATTTATTTGCGTAGATCTTAAACAGTGATATCTCATAGATTATTAGCTTCAAATATTTGAAAGGATTTTTTTTTGTTGATAGGATTTGTATTAGGGCTTTGTCTTTTCTTGATTATCCATTAACTCTTGCTATTTGATTAATTATTACATTTTTATTTTGAGCAGAACTTATGTACATCCGTTTAGCTCTTTAGGTACTCTTGATTTCCTAAATAAATTCAATAAGGTGATTGCATTGATCAATGAACCATATGGTTGAGTTTATTGTCTTTGAAAAAAGATGACATTATTTATATTTCATTGGTCACTACAGCAATGTAATTGAATTTAATTGGGGAATTTAAGGTATAACAATTAAGGCACTTAAGTTTTTTTTTTTGGATCATCAATTTTAAATTGGGTCATTTTGTACCAAGATCTTTATAGCTCAACTAGTTAGCACATTTTAGTGTTTCAAATAGAAACATCCAGATTTCAAATCCCACCAACCTAATTATTGAATTATCAAATAGATTGTCCTCTTGTCAAAAGACCTAACTTAGGTCTCACAACCAATATAATATGCCAACTTTTGAAGATTTTTATCAGCTATCAATACGTTACTTAATAATATCTGTAGTTGACAGGTTTATTTATTAGAACATTCATATTTTGACATTACAAGTAGCAATACAGGCATTTTCACAGCCATGACAAATTAAACGTACATATAGTGAAAAAGATCTGAATCTTTTTATTTGCTATCATTACATTACTTAACACTAGCAGTAGCTGCCAGGTTGTTTTTTACAATGTTCATATTTTGACATTACAAGTAGCAGTACAGCCATTTTCTTTGCCATCAATTGAGTCGGTTAACAAATGGCCAGACAATTTGTTGATTAAGGCCACAAAGACCTCCTAAAGAACCGTTGTCTTTAAGAATCCTCATATAGCCATCCTCACCCCAACCGGTGCCCCATGAATTCTTCATTATCCAGTACTTGATACCATCTTCACTCGTTCCAAACCCAACTACAGTGACGACATGGTTTGGCTCAATCCCACATGGTCCTGTGAAAACTCCGCTTTCATATAATTGAAATTCACGACTAGAAGCATTGATGTCAACTGAAACTGGCTGGCCGGCCACTACTTTAAGTAAATCCGCCTCACTTCCTTGTACTACATAGCTGCCATTTATCTGGAAGATTTGAAACAGAGTTGCCTTTTGCTGGTTACAAGGTCCTTGAAACCCATGAAATGGGTAATCTTCTTCAAGGGTTATTCCTTTATTATCTCGTACATAAGTATAGGCACGAGCCGCCAAACCACCATTGCAGCCAAAAGTATAGTTAGTTACTGCACAGTCAATTAGTTGCTGCACAGACAATTCGACCAAGTTGCCAGTTACGTTATGGAGTAACCCTTCTATTCCTGCCACTGTTGAAAAGGCCCAACCGGATGCAGCTGCATGCATAAGAATCAACCACATAATGAAATATTTTTATGATAATAATAAGTAAGGAAATTGAATGAGTGTTGGGTACAATGATCCTCTTACGACAGATGCTACCTTGGTTCTTTACGAAGGTAACAGCTCCTCTTTCTCTCCAATCCATAGCGTCTGGAATTACGTCAAGGGCATTGAAATTGAAGCTTTTTACATTGAGAGAACTTGGAAAGGTGGAAATCTTGTTACTAGTATAAGAGGCAAGAAATTCTTCATGAGTTAAGTCAGCAAATTTAGTGGCACCTAACTTGAAAGTACAATTCCCTTCATTATTGAATTTTATTGAACTTGAAGAAGAACAACACGGTGGAATGAGCAAAGTAAAGAAGAAAGAAGGAAAGATTAAAGGGGAGTCCACGTGTCAAAGAAGCAAGAAGAAGCAAATAGAAGTGACAGATGTCAGATAGTAATCGGGTGAATTAATAGTTAGTTAGTTAGTTAGTTAGTTTTGGAGGGAAAATTTGTTAGCCTCTGTTAGCCCCCTGTTTTTGTGTATAAAAGCATAGGTGATAATTATTTTGTAATCACTTTTCATTTTTTATCAATTAGAGAGTAAATTCAGTTTTCATTTTCTCTCTCTCTTTTTCCTCTGTTTCTAATATGGTATCAGGGCAAGTTTTCTGAGATTTCCTCTTTCATTTTCTTAGGTCCCAAATAGAATTTAGTGCTTTGTTTTTCCTCTTCTTTTCTCATCTATGGCTTCTGATTCCACAACCAACACTCAATCTCAATCTGCACATTCAGTACCTGCTTCAAGTGCAACGATAGCAGATGAATATGCAAATAATCCATTTTTTCTTCCTGCGAATGAAAATCCAGGTCTTATGCTCACATCGCAACCACTCACTGGTCCAGAAAACTACATGAGTTGGGCGCGATCTGTGTTTTTGGCTTTCAGTTTCAGAAACAAGTTTGGTTTTGTGGATGGATTGATTATTGAGCTTGATTCATCTTCTTCATGTATAACTCTTGGAGTAGATGCAATACCGCGGTGCTTTCTTGGTTAACTAATTCACTCAGTCTGGATTTGAAGGCTAGTGTTATGTACATCAACAATGCCAGAGACTTGTGGATTGATCTCAAAGATAGGCTATCTCAGGGTAATACTTCGAGATCTTTTGAACTTGGGAAGGAAATTGCACATCTTGCACAAGGATCACTTTCAGTAAGTTCTTACTTTACGAAATTCAAGACCTTGTGGGATGAGTATGCTAATTACCAGCCTTTTACAATCTGTACATGCGCTTGTACTTGTGGTTCTAAGTCTTCTCAACTGAATGCTCATCATAAGGAGCATGTTTTTAGGTTTTTGATGGGATTGAACGATGGTTATAGCCATGTTATAAGTCAGATATTGCTGATTGAACATTTGCCCTTTCTTGGCAAAGTGTGCTCTCTAATCTTGCAAGAGGAGAAACATTGGTCAAAATTTTAACTTGATTCAGTCAAGTGATTCTGCTGCTATGTATGTGAACAATAGTAGAGGTTTTATTAGTCATCAAGGACAAAAGAATGGAGGTAAAGGTGGTAATGGCAAGAAAGATAGGCCTGTGTGCAATTACTGTGGCTTTTCTGGACATATAGCTGATAAATGCTATAAGCTCCATGGTTACCTCCCAGTTACAAGCCAAAAGGAGGTAGCAAGGCCATGGCAAATCAGGTTGCTTCAATGCAGACCACAGGGAGTTGTGGATTTGATCCAAACATGCATTCTGGTTTTCTACTTGGAGGTGTGCATCCTGGTTTTTTGGCTGAAGGAGCTTTGCAAGGTGCTGGTGTTCAATCAGATTTGGCCTCACAAAACCATATTGGTCACTCTGGTGGAGGTTCTTTTGTGCAAGCTAGTCCACAATTACCACTGTCACAGGCTCAATGTGAGCAATTTCTGAATTTTTTGAAATGCCATATGGCTACTGGATCAGGCAATGATGCCTAGACTGGCCACCAAGCTGCTGCTGTTATGACTTCCTACCCTTCCATTCCACATTCTTTCCCTTCCACATCATCCTTTCCTTCTACTTCATCAAAATTTTCAGGTAATTCCCTTTGGATTCCACCCAATCTTTCTCATTCTATCTTTGCTGCTCAAGTAATTGATAGGCAAGCTTATAAATCCAATACTTAGATCATTGATACTGGAGCAACAGACCACATGGTTCATTCTGTTGCTCAATTGACTTCCATTACCTCTATAGTTCATACCTTTGTCTATTTGCCAAATGGGGAACAGGCCTTAGTCACACACATAGGCACAGTGCATATTTCTTCTACTTTGATTTTAACTAATGTCTTGTGTGTGCCCTCTTTTACATTCAACTTGATTTCTGTCAGCAAACTCACAAAATCACTTTGTTGTTGTCTTATTTTTCTTGGTGATTGTTGTTTTATTCAGGACCTTGCTCAATGGAGCACGATTGGTCTGGGTAAAGCACACAATGGCCTATTTATGCTACAAGATTCAGATTGTAGGTCTTCTGCATATGTTTTTGCTGCTATTGTCTCTTCCATTTCTTCATTTGCTTTATGGCATAATAGATTAGGATACCCATCTCATTCCAAACTCCAATTGTTGAAGCAACTTGTACATGATGTTAATATCAATAAAACTGCTTCTTGCTGTGATATTTGTCATTTTTCAAAACAGAAGAGACTCCCTTTTACAGCTAGCACTCATGTATCAACTAATCCTTTTGATTTACTTCATTGTGATCTTTGGGCTCCATTTGCTACAAGCACTGTTGATGGTTTTAGATTTTTCTTAACAATTGTGGATGACTTTACTAGATGCACTTAGGTATACTTGCTTAAACATAAGTCTGAAACACAAGGGTATCTTCTACAATTTGCAACTATGGTGTCCACTCAATTTAATTGCAAAATCAAAACCATAAGAAGTGATAATGGAACTAAGTTTTATCTCAAAGATTTCTTTCAATCAAATGGCATTTTGCATCAGTTGAGTTGTGTTGATACCCCTCAACAAAATGCTGTTGTTGAGAGAAAACATCAACACCTCCTCAATGTTGCAAGAGCTTTAAGGTTCCAATCTCAACTTCCTTTATGTTTTTGGGGAGATTGCATTTTAACTACTGTTTACCTTATTAATAGGCTTCCTTCCAAGTCTTTAGGTAACAAAAGTCCTTATGAACTTCTCTTCAAATCTAAACCATCTTATAATCATCTCAAATGTTTTGGTTGTTTGTGTTTTATTTCAACCTTACCTCATAATAGAGACAAATTTGCACCTAGAGCTAGGAAGTGTGTGTTCTTAGGCTATCCCCAAGGCATTAAGGGCTACAAGGTACTTGATCTTACTTCCAATTCTGTTCATATCTCAAGAAACATTATTTTTTATGAGCACATTTTCCCTTATGCTCTTTCCTCACAACCTTCCACTTCCTATTTAGATGCTTTCATTTTTCCTCATTACACTTCAGACTCTTCTCAATCTGTTGGTATTAATAACCTTCCTTCCTCTATTTCAATTGATCCCAACACCATGCCTATTGCACCATCTGATGCAGTACCAGCAGCACCTGATGCAGTACCCAGTATAGCACCTGGTGCAGCATATGGTGAAGCACCTGGTGTAGCCCATGGTGCAGCACCTATTGCATCACCTAGTGCATCACCTAGTGCTGCACCTAATTCTGCAGAACCTAACCCTGTTGTCCTTCCTTTATTCAATTCAACTCCTAGCCCTTTACCTATTGTTTTCCCACTTCCCTTATCTTTAGCTTCTAATCCTACACTCAGAAGGTCCACTAGACCACATAAACCCCCTCCTTACCTTTCTCAATATGCCTGCAAGTCTGTCAGCACTAAGCCTCAATCTGGTTTGCCATATGATGTTTCAGCTTATTTAGACTATTCTCACCTTGGCCCTAGCTTCAAATCTTTTGTTATGGCAGTGAATTCCATTCCTTCAGATCTTGCCTCTTTCCATCAGGCAGTGCAATATCCTGAATGGAGGGCTGCCATGAACAAGGAAATAGAGGCTTTAGAAGTCACTAATACTTGGAGTTTGGTGCCTTTGCCTCCTGGTAAGAGCCCTATAGGTTGTAAATGGGTTTATAGGGTTAAATATCTACCTGATGGCTCCATTGAAAGATATAAGGCTAGGTTGGTTGCTAAGGGTTTCACACAGAAGTTTAGTTTGGACTACTCTGAGACTTTTTCACCTATAGCTAAGTCTGTATCAGTTCGAATTGTACTCACCTTGGCTGCTGTGAAAGGGTGGTTTCTTCACCAAATGGATGTTAACAATGCATTCTTGCATGGTGATTTAAATGAAGATGTGTACATGTGCCTGCCACCTGGTTTTCATAGCAAGGGGGCAAATGTTGTATGTAAACTAAACAAGAGTCTTTATGGTCTTAAACAGGCCTCAAGACAATGGTTTGACAAATTTTCTACAACCATTCTTCAAATGGGATTTGTTCAATCCAAGTCTGATTACTCACTGGTTACTCACACTCAAGGGACTTCTTTTACAGTGCTTTTGGTGTATGTTGATGACATTTTGCTCACTGGTAACAATCCTGATTGTGTGAATAGTTTGAAGAAATTGCTAGATGATAGATTTGGCTTGAAAGACCTTGGTTCTTTAAGGTATTTTCTAGGTCTTGAGGTAGTAAGTACTGATGCAGGCATCAGCTTGACACAAAGGAAATATGCACTTGAAATTTTGAAGGATACTGGTTTCCTTGGATCAAAACCAGTTAGATTTCCTATGGAGCAGAATTTAAGGCTTTCAAAGTATGAGGGGAAGTTGTTAGCAGACCCTGGACTGTACAGAAGGTTGATTGGGAGACTGCTTTACTTAACATTAACACGGCCTGACATCACTTATGCTGTGCATAGGTTGAGTCAGTTTGTCTCAAAACCTAGAGAGCCTCATCTACTTACTGTTCACAGAATCCTTCAATATATTAAAGGGTCACCAGGGAAGGGACTCTTCTTCTCAAGTACCTCTGACTTACACATCAAATCCTTCTGCGATGCTGATTGGGCTAGATGCCCTGATACAAGGAGGTCACTGACAGGTTATGCAGTGTATTTGGGAGAGTGTTTGATAGCATGGAGATCAAAGAAACAAGGAGTGGTTTCACGATCATTAGCAAAGGCTGAATATAGGGCAATGGCCGAATATAGGGCAATGGCCAGTGTAGCATGTGAAATTACCTGGGTACTTCAATTACTGAAAGACTTAAAAATTGAGCACCTCAAACCAGCTATGCTCTTCTGTGATAATCAGGCTGCTTTGTATATAGCTGCCAATCCAGTCTTCCATGAGAGGACCAAACATATTGAGGTCGATTGTCATCTGGTTCGAGACAAAATTCTGGAAGGGATGATTAAAACCTTTCATGTACATTCAAATGCTCAAGTAGCTGATGTGTTTACCAAAGCTTTAGGCTTCAATTCCTTCACAAGATTAACACAGAGTTTGGGTTTACGAGACATTTTAATGCCAAAGCAATTGCAAAAGGAGTTACAGATTGAAACTAATTTTCAAGTCCATGATCTTCCAGCTCAGGACTTGAGGGGGAGTATTGAACTTGAAAAAGAACAACACAGTGGAACGAGCAAAGTAAAGAAGAAAGAAGGAAAGATTAAAGGGGAGTCCACGTGTCAAAGAAGCAAGAAGAAGCAAATAGAAGTGACAGATGTCAGATAGTAATTGGGTGAATTAATAGTTAGTTAGTTAGTTAGTTTTGGAGGGAAAATTTGTTAGCCTCTGTTAGCCCCTGTTTCCGTTTATAAAAGCATAGGTGATAATTATTTTGTAATCACTTTTCATTTTTTATCAATCAGAGAGTAAATTCAGTTTTCATTTTCTCTCTCTCTTTTTCCTCTGTTTCTAATAAATTTGTCTATATATTCTACATTGTCTTTGAATATATTGAAACGTTTTTCCTGATCTACACTGTTTATGTAGTTGCGTCCATACTGAGCCAGCCATAGCTCATATCTCTCAGAAAGGGGGGATTCAAAAGAAGTGCGGGACATGCCTTGAGATATCAAAGTCTCTAGAATAAAAACATGATTGTGATAAGTTTTTTTCGCTCTATTAAAGCCATTGTTTACAAACCAAAGAGGGTTTTATAGCAATGGCTTTGGTAGATTGATAAATGGTAAGGAAGAAAGCATACATTTTCCTTATATATAGGAGATGAGCATCCTTATTGTGATGTGTATCTTGGGAAGGAAAGCGACCCCTTCTTTTACTGTGTTGGGGAAGTTAAAGGTGACTTTAATGAAAAAGTATTTTGTATCAAATGATACCATGTCATTTATATCAAAATCTAATAAATGAGAAACATGTGTGCAAAAATAACTACTCACTAATACATGTTTTTCATTTTTTAGTAAGGTATTTAGTTTTTGCTAACATGTCTCATACTTATTAGATTTTGATACCACTGACATGGTATCATTTAATACCAAATACCTTCTTGACTTTAACAGCTAATTTTAGCATATCAAATAGACTGTTGTAATATTGTTGACAGTGGAGAATAAGAATGAACTCCCAAGTTCTGCTGAACAACTTTCAAGCAAGACAGCCTCCAATTGGGCTCAATTTCTTTATGTAGAAAAAAAGAGTACTCCACCGTGAGGTTTTTGATGATATTCTTGATAGGAATGTTCATGGCGGGGAATCTTATATTTTTTTTATTGGCAATTTTGAATATTAGCAATAGTGATTTCATAAAATTTTTTAAAAATGTATTTGTTTATCATTGACTTTTGATTAGAAGAAATTATCTTTATACTTCTTAACCCATCAATTATAGATAAGAAAATGGGAATTTCATTTAGAAATGAGGATAAAAATGAAAATATACAAATTTTCTTAATTATTTTTCAAATCAATTAATTTATTTTAATAGTGTTAAGCTACATGAGAGTGATTGTAAATTATTTTGAAAAGCAAGAAAGGTATTTGTACAATTGGAAATAATGGGGAGGTCAATGTAATTTAAGTAATCCTCTAGAGAGGTCATTGCAAAATTTTCACATTTTGTTGTCAGCACTCATTAACAAAAGATATAATAATTATGTGAATTTAATGTCAATAAGTAAAAATTATTGCTTAATAAATGTCTTGACTCATTAAATATATCTTAAAATTAATTTTTCTAGTCTTTGATTTCAAATTTCTTGCTATAAATATGCTTGTTTAATATTTGCATTAATTAATTTGTCTTACATTAACAAATACACATTTAAATTATTAGCATGAAATATACTTGCTTAAAAATGTATGTTTTTTCACCCATCAATTATATATAAGGGCATGTTTGGTAGATTGTAATATGCACTGTAATGTAATAGCTATTCCTATGGTTTAGCTATTCAATTGTTTGGTTATAATTTTATTGTTGTGAATAGTACCCTTCCTTATGAATAGTTATTCTTTAAAATGAGGAGTAATTATTCCTCTCTAAAAGAGTTGTAATATCTATTTCTTAGTAGGTGTAATAATTTCTAATATTAATATATTTTCAAATAAACAAACTTTCCATATCCACATAACAATTATGGAAATAAAAAATCATCAAAAAATAACTCATCTCTCTCAAATTTAAAATATATTATTTTCTAGGAATATATTTGTATGAGTGAGATATTTCCTAAAATAGATCTTAAGTTTTATTATAATATTACAACTTACAACCAAATTAATGAATATATATATTTTTTGAGAATCTACCAAACTAATGAATAAGTTTAGTTATTCTATTATAACACATTTTTTTATTTCCAGTAATAAAGATTACGATTCATGTTGTAATCTACATTCAGTGTACTAAACATGTTCTAAGTAAATGAGAATTTCATTTAGAAATGACGATAAAAGTGTAAATATAAAAAATATTAGAATTATATTTTGAATTCAATTAATGAATTTTAATACTGTTAAGCTGCATGAGAGTTATTGTAATTTATTTTGAAAATCAGGGAAGAACATTGTAGTTGGTACAATTGGAAATAAAGGTGAGGTGAATGTAATTTCATTAAATTTCAGGAAAGGTAATTTTTTTTCAGCACTCATTAACAAAACATATAATAAATATGTGAAGTTAATGTCAATAATTAAACATAATTGCTCATTAAATGTATTTGAAAATTAATTTTTCTAGACTTTGATTTTAAATTTCTTGCTAAAAATATGCTTGATTAATATTGCATTAATTATTTTGTCTTACATTAATAAATACACATAGTTAATTTTCTAGTATGAAATATACTTGCTTAAAAAAGTCTTGATTAGGGGTGTGCAGCCATCCTAAAATTCCGCTAAATCCAATCCGATCTAATCCAACCTGCCAAATTAGGTTTGTTTATTGGATCAGGTTGGTTTTTAAGGGTTGGTGGATTGAGTTGGATTGTCAAGTTTATTTTATTTATTTATTTTTTTATAGTGGGTCGGGTTAGGTGTGAGTCAACAAATTCACAATTCCACCTAACTTGACTCGACTCACCTATATTTAATATATATTTTTAAAACATATTATATGATTTAATTATTTGTTCATTTGCTTATCAGCTAAATTGGGATAGAACTATATAATATACTACCGATTATAAAATAATAAATTTTTTTCATTTTTAGTTTGTTTCTTATGAACTGAATTGAGATAGAACTATTTGATATCTTACTAACTAAATGAAATGTCATTTGGTTTGATAATTTGTATATAATAGTGCAATTACTTAGAATTTTCAGATTGCAAGGGCAGCAAATAAAACTGTTTGATTTGATTATTTGTGTTGGTTTAATGCACTACAAACAAATTTATAAGATTATAAATATGTTGTTGTTTGAAATTTAAAGTATTAATAAAATAGTTTGTGTTGGTTTGGTGCTATGTTTAGGTTTCTTAGGTTATAAATTTGTTCTTATTTGTGTTGATATTGTTTTAATGCTCAATTATTAAAAAAAAAAAAGTCCAACCCGTGGGTCCAATCCGATTCAAGTGGTTTGAGTTGGATTTTTTTCAAATTGACCATGATGGGTTGGATTGAAAAAACCTTCAAGCCCGACCCAACTTGATCCATGCATACCCTTAGTATTGATATACACTAACCTTATTGCACATGCTCCTTTTTGCATGCTCAAAGATCTTTTTTTTTTTTTTTGTATGTTTTATTTTTTTTTAATGTTAGTCTCTTATTCATTTAATTCGAAGGTTCACACTTAGTTCAATGAGATTTATGTGTTGCCAATCACCAAAATAGATTTGTGTGTGATGAGATCTAACTCCAAAATATGAACATTGAAACAACATTGAAATTATTTTGTGTTTGGATATGGGAGTGTTCATTATTTTGTGTTTGGATATGGGAGTGTTCATTGTTTATAAGTTTTTATTGTGACTGCATTTGTATGAAACTGTTTATTCAATCATTTTTAAGAAAATGTGACGTGTAAATATTGGTTTTCTAAGGCTTATTATAACCTTTCCTCCTAGGGCTGTCCAGCCCACCTGCCCGAACCCAACTCGTAACCACTTGACCTGATTGCTCTGGCGGTCAGACTGGAGTCCTGACGCCGACGAGTCGGTTTCGGATCTCCTCCTTCAAAACTTGTGAAACTTGACCTGCTTGAAGACCATCAACTTCGGCTATATTTCTAGATTTTCAGCCACATTTTTAGCTAAATCCAGTGATTTCTGGCATGATATACACCACATTTGGCCGAATCCAACGATTTCGTAGCACGATTTGGTAGAAATCTCACCGGATCTAGTGAGATCTAGTTGCGTTTTGGTGGATTCTAGTGATTTTTTAGTTTCACCCAAAACCGATAACCACCCGCTGACAACTAGAACCAACGAACCTGTTACTATTACGGGTCAGTTTCGGGTTGGGCACAAACCTAACCTGAACCAACCCTTAGTAGAACTCATCAAAAGCTTTCTTACTCACCAGATCTATCTTGTTCACACTCTTAATTGATTTGCTGAACTGTTTTTCCATTTATATTTTGCAATGCCTCCAATAAAATGCTAGTTATGCTTGAGCTGACATGCACACCCATACTTAGAATAATATTCAATGAAGGTAATAATATACCATCCCTCTATGTGCCTTATATCTCAAGGGTCAACATATATCAGAGTGGATCACCTCCAATAACTCTAAGGGTTGACATCTTTTCGTTGATGCATGATTCACACATACACTAAAATCATTATAGTTCAGATTAGGTAGCAATCCACTTTTACTCGTTCACTCAAATCTTTTTTGATAATGTGATGTAATCCGAAATGTCATAAATAAGAACCACTTAACACATCTGAAGGACAGGAAGTAGTGCTTTATAATGAATTTATGATTATTATCAAAGTAATGCTAGGACCACATAAAATTGCACAACTTTTGCCACAACTTACCTTGTGGCTAGTTGTGAATGGTGAACACACCTCTACCACTCACAACTTGTGATAAAAGTTATGCAAATTTATTTGGCCTTAGCATTACTCTTATTATCAACCAAGTACATATATCATCTATCCTTAGGCCAAATAAAGAAATCAATATTAAATTCCTAGCAATATCAAGTAGGGTTGTTCAAAAAACCAAAAAAACCGAACCAACCAACCAGATAAAACCGAAAAATACAATTTGGTCTTTTCTTTTAAGGGACCTGGTCAAGTCTCGATATTTCAATTTAAAAAACTAGGGTCTTGATCACGGTCCTTATTTTGGAAGAAATAACCCCATACTGGATCGGATTGGACCGAATTGTACAAAAAATTTATTTTTTTAATAATTATTATTATTATTATTTATTATTATTGAACGATCATTGGGGCTTTTTAATATTTTTATTTATTTATTTGCGCCACAAAGGTGTCAATTATTATTATAGTTATAGTGGGTGGATGAAGATGTTAGAGTAGTTAAAAAAGTTATATAGGGATTAAATTGATTGGTACGAAAATGTAGGGATCAAATTGATGGTTACTCCAAAATATAGGGATTAAAATGAGATTTTCGCCAAAAGAAAAAGAAAAAAAAAGGAAGACATTAAAAGTAAGAAAAGTTATGATAAACACCTCCTTTAATATTTTTTTTTGAAACCCCTTAGAAAATTAAAAACCCATCACCAAGTGATTGTAAAATACTTAATTAAAATGGCCTTACAAACAAAATTTGACATAATTTTATTGAAGATTCATTTAATGCTCAAGTTTGCAGGCAAATTTCAATAATTGCTCAATTTATTGATTGCTGAGTTGTCTTATGGCCTGTTTCGATGGAGGGGGGGAATGAGGGAGTGTAGAGGGGAGGAGAGTAGAAGGGAGTTGGCTAAAAATAAGCTAATTTTGTGCTAAATCTACTCTACTCATCATCTCTCTCCCTCAATCCAAACGGATCATTAGTGTTATCATTTGAAACCTAAGACTGACCAAACCTCATTGACCCTATAACCACTGAAGCTAAGGCCCAAAGGCTAGATCAAATGTCACTCAAATCTAAACAAACTTCGAAATAAAAACCTAATACCATTACAGTTAAACTTTTCACAACTGGTCACTTGATTTTACTATCATGAACAAAAACTAACTTTTGATTTCTATTGTTTAATTAGAAATTATTGGTAAGATTTCATACTAACACCAAGCAATTTTCTTGATTTCTTATACACTGATTGTCTGGTCCCATGCTCCATTTTCCGTCACTTTGCCAAATCATGAGGACTTCCAAGATCTTATAGTCACTGCCATGAAGCGCTTAAATCTCCTTGAAATGGTTTTTATAGCTGCTTGGATGATTTGGGGTAGCTGATACGCATAACTATTTGAAAACAAAGGCTATCAGCTATTCTGTTAGGTCCCAGGCTTCCATATATACTCTATAGAGCAACTCTAGTTCCGCCTGGTCTAGGGATCGTCAAATGGCAACTTCCTAGTTTGATGTCAACTTTGAAGATGGTATACAACAACCTGTAGCCTGTAGGCTTGGACTCCTTATTTGTAACTCCAAAGGGGAGATAATGACTACTTCATGTGAGAGACTAGGCAAAGGGAGACTTTTTGTGTACAACATCCCATGCCATGAGAAAAGCGTTGAACAGTCAAGTTAATGACTTTCTTGTAAGTATTTATGGAAAGTACGTTTGGTGGGTTGGTGAAGTTATAACTGAATTCATATATCAGATTTGTCCATCACAGATTTCTTGGATTTTAGAAGACATTTCTTTGATTTGTGAGAGTTTTAAATCTTTTTTTTTTTTTTTCTTATAGTGTTCCTTTGAAATGTAATCCTGCTTCTTTTTCTCTTACAACTGATGCCAAATAGAACGTGGAGGTTAGTCTTGATTTTAGAAACCTTGACAATTTAATACCTTGTCACCTTAAGAATTTTTTCATTTTTTAAAATTTTTTTGGTGATTTTGGACTTATTGTTTATTTATGTGTTAGTTGTAAAGAAAACATATGTTTAAAAGTTCAAATTGTTTAATGGAGGCAAAGGACTACAAAGTTCTTCATTGGAGCTATTATATATATATATATATATATATATATATACATGATTCAAAGTTATGTTTTGTGATCTAAAACACATAATCATAAATAAAAATTATTATTATCATTGCAATATACAAAAATCATGGTGCATATGTATATTGTTTCATAAATGTTAGCCTCTTTTTTTCCTAAAGAAAAAAATTTTTGAAGCAAATTTTCTCAATCATACGCTTAGCATTTTGTTATGGTTACATTCTTAATTACTTGTTAAATATGGGTACAATGGATATGGGAACAACGTCATCCATTACATCAGTGGAATAACACATGCACATATGGGACGAATTAATATATATATATATTTATAATTTCCTTCATATGTTTAGATAAAGTTTATTTTTAAGTACATATTTATGTTAAGAATGTTTGTAAAATGCAAGTTAATTTTTATAATTTGATATTACTATTAGAAGATTAAATTCTTAGGTTGATTAGTTGAATATTATATCTTATAATATTTGCTTCACTTTATAAAAGTGGTAGCAAATAATTTTCTTTTAATTGAGTTTTTTTTTTAATAGAGAGAGAGATTAAATGAACCTTAAGACTTAAGGACTTATTACAAGTTTAGAGCATTGTGTAATGAAAAGGAAATTAGAAAATTTGATTTTTTTTTTCTTCTTCTTCTTAATAGATCGGTTAGACATGTATTGATGAAATCATTTTATGTATACATATTTTTATATGCATTAGAGTTTCGGTCATATCCATCATTCTAAACTCTGACATTGGCTAAACTCCTCATTTCCTTACTCGATAATGTTAGTAATATTATAATGATTACGTCTTCTGAAAACAATGAATACCAACTTTGAAGGAAATGAATAAAAGTATATACAAACTCTTAATAATGTCTTTAATATGTTTATGTCTCCTCTGGTAGGAGCTCTCTCCCTCGTTAGGTACGAGAACCTCCCTCCCTTAGTCTAACTAAGGGTATTGCTTTCTTTATTTTAGATTATTTCCTTGCTGGTCTACTCACAGCAGACAACGTTTTACTATCATGGCTAAGGATGTTATTGAGGGTTTGGAGAATATGCGATTAACAATGGATGAAGAAGATGTAATTGCAATTCCTGATGAAGAACGAGTGGCAGAGATAGAGAGTTGCACTCTGAGTCTAGTTGGGAAGTTCCTCACGTGCAAGCCATTCAACAAGAGAGCGGCAAAAAACACTATTCGGAGAGCGTGGGGGATAGAAAAGGGACTGCAGATAGTAGATGTGGGATCAAACCTTTTCCAATTCAAATTCCAAACTGAATTTGATATGGAACGAATCCTTAAGGGAGGGCCATGGACGTTTGATAATCAGTTGCTCATGTTGAAAAGGTGGCAGAAGGGGATGAGTGCTAGTAATGTAAAAATTGAGCATGCATCCCTATGGGTTCAGATTTGGGGGGCGCCTTTTGATATGTCGTCCCCACAGGTTTCAAATTCGAAGGGCTGTGATGACTCAGGCAATTTTGAAAATTGATGAGATAAATGACAGTGGAGTTGATGGGCTTAGTAGTAGGCCCAAACCAAAATGGACCCGGTTAGTGCGTATGGAAGTTGGGCTAGTTGCAAGTGAAGGAAATAATTCTAAAGAGAACTTGGGGAAACGGAAGACCATGCATTTCACAGAGGAGGATAAACACGATATCTGGGCTGCACCTGGTTTGAAGCAGCAAAAGGTGGATGGGAAGCAAACTATGTCTACTGAAAAATCGGCGAGGGTGGAGACACACCCTTGCCAGGAGCAATGAGACTTTTAAGCTGGAACTGCCAAGGGCTTGGGAACCCTTGGACAGTTTGAAGCCTCCGGAAAATCGTGAGGGATCAAGATCCCAATGTCTGTTTCTTAATGGAGACCAGACTAGACAAAGATGGTTTTGAAGAGTGGTGTGGAGATTTAGTTTTTCAAAATAAGATTATTGTTAAACAACCAAACACAGGGGGTAGACTGGCTTTACTTTGGAAGAATGGGGTGTAATTGGAATTAGTAAACTACACCATGCATCATGTGTTGGTTAAGGTGGTTGAGGAGGATGGTTTTGCATGGTTCTTAACGTGCTTTTATGGCTGGCCAGAAACAAATCAAAGATTTAAATCATGGGCTTTACTAAATCATCTCAGGTCTTTTGTGCACGGTTCGTGGATGTGTATAGGTGACTTTAATGCTATCCTGAGTTCTTCAGAAAAACTAAGCAGACGACCGGCATAGGCAAGACTCATAGATGACTTTCGAGAAGCACTGGAGTTAAATGAACTAGAAGATTTGGGGTACCATGGTTATCAATTCACTTGGAACAACAAAAGGCCTGGAGAAGCTAATACTAGGGATCGACTAGACCGAGCCGTGGCCACAGGAAGTTGGAGAAAAAAATTCCCGTTGACTATGGTGACCCATCTATCATCCCATGCCTCTGATCATGCGCCAATAATACTACAAACAAAGTCCCACAAGCAACGGTTTCGGACTAGAGGTTGGCGAGGTTTCAAATTTGAAGAATCATGGCTTCTTTGGGAAGAGTGCGGGTAATAAAGGAAGCATGGGAACATAGTTTGGAGAGCAGCTCAGCTTTAGAAGCAATAAGGCAGAAAATTAAAACATGTGGAGATGAGTTACAAGCTTGGGGGTCATCTAGAACACACCCCGATGCTAAGGAAATTAAGCAACTCCAAACTCGGGTTGAAGTGATACAAGCAGAAGAATGTACAATGGAGAACAGGGCTGAATTTCTGGAGGTGAGCAAAAAATTAGACAACTTACTAAGGCAGTAAGAAATTTATTGGGCTCAACGATCCTGGGTACCTTGGCTGAAACATGGTGACAAAAACACAAAGTTTTTCCACTCAAAGGCCTCACAAAGGCAACGGAGAAACCTTATACATGGGATTAGAGATGAGGAGAACAATTGGGCTGAAGCACAGGAGGATATAGCAAGGGTGGCAATCAATTATTTTGGGAATTTATTTAGTGTTGGTGAGTGTAGCCAAATAGAAGAATGTTTGCAAGCAGTCCCACTTAAGGTAACAGAAGAGATGAGACTTTTATTGTCTAGGGAGGTCAGTGTTGAGGAGATAAAGACAGCTTTGTTCCAAATGGGACCAACTAAGGCGCCCAGACCCGATGGTATGAATGCTCTTTTCTACCAAAAATTCTGGCATATTGTTGGTGATAATGTGATCTCTGTTGTCTTAGATTTTTTAAATTTTGGTAATATGGTGTCTGAAATAAATTACACAAATATTGTGCTTATTCCCAAAGTAAAGTCACCTGAAAAAATGTCAGACTTTCGGCCTATTAGCTTATGCAATGTCATATATAAAATTATCTCAAAGGTGTTAGCCAACAGATTGAAGCAGGTTCTTCCTCAGATTATATCTCCTACACAGAGTGCATTTGTTCCGGGCCACCTTATCACTGATAATGTGATGCTGGCATATGAGACCTTGCATACAATGCATGGAAGAAAGAAAGGAATGAAGGGATCTCTTGCTCTGAAACTTGATATTAACAAAGCTTATGACCGGGTGGAGTGGGACTTTCTACGAGGTATTATGACTAAACTGGGTTTTCCTGAGTTATGGATAAATTGGGTGATGAAATGCATTACAACCCCAACTTTCTCCGTTCTTATTAATGGTAAACCTTTTGGCCATATATCCCCATCTAGAAGGCTTCGTCAAGGAGACCCTCTCTCGCTTTATTTGTTTCTCTTGTGTGCAGAGGGCTTTACTGCTTTGTTAGCAAAGGCAGAGTTGGAGGAGCGTATACATGGTGTGTCTATTTGTAGGAGAGCACCAAGGATCTCCCACTTGCTTTTTGCAGATGATTCTCTACTTTTCTGCTAAGCTACTCAAAGGGAGGTTAATGAAGTAACTGGTATCATTCAGACATATGAAAGAGCTTCTGGCCAATGCATAAATATGGAAAAATCTTCGGTATTGTTTAGTAGCAACACTCCAAATACACAAAAAGCTTGGGTTAAGGATACTCTAGGGGTGAAGGAGGTGGAGCGCTTTGAGACTTATTTGGGCCTGCCCACAATGGTAGGCCGAGCAAAGTACCATTCCTTTGCTTATCTAAAGGATAAAGTTTGGAAGAAACTGCAAGGTTGGAAGGGTAAGCTCCTATCTAGAGCTGGGAAGGAAATATTAATCAAGGCGGTGGCCCAATCGATTCCCACTTACACTATGGGTGTGTTTTTATTACCGGTAAAATTATGTGATGAGCTAAACTCGATGTGTGCAAGGTTTTGGTGGGGACAAGTTGAAAACGAAAGGAAGATACATTGGAAGAGTTGGGGGAGGCTGTCTCAATCAAAAAGGAAGGGAGGTATGGGTTTTCGTGGTCTAAGGGCCTTCAATCTCGCCATGCTAGCAAAACAACTTTGGCGTATGGTGCAAAATCCGGAGTCTCTCATTTACCAATGCTTCAAACATAGACATTTCCCTCGGTGCAATCTGTTGGAGGCAGGTGATTCCACAAATAGCTCATATGTATGGAAGAGCTTAATGGCTGCTATGCCTATTTTGAAGCAAGGAAGCTGTTGGCGTGTCGGGAATGGAGCTTCAATTAGTGTCATGAACGACAAATGGATTATGAACCATCCAACATGCAAGGTTCTTCACCCCCCAGAAGTGCAGGAATGGGAATGGAGAGTCTCAGACTTGATAGACCCGAATCTGAGGTGTTGGGACAGAGAGCTGATTTGGAATAAATTTCATGAAGAGGATGCTGAGGCAATTTGTAGAATTCCCTTGAGTCATCGGTGTACAGCAGACCAACTCATATGGATTTATAATAGAAATGGGAAATACTCTGTAAAATCCGGATATCACGTGGCGACACAAATTCTTAAGGTGGATGAATGGACTGAATGCTCATCGGGTTCAGCTGGGGTGGATGTGTGGATGAAGTTGTGGAAACTGAATGTCCCATGCAAGATTAAAATTTTTGGGTGGAGGGCCTGTCAAAATATCCTGCCAACATGTGTAAATTTAGCCCAAAGGAAGATTATTGAGAATACTTACTGTGAGTTGTGCAAAAGCGCTCCAGAGAATGGAATTCATGCGCTTTGGGAGTGTGGTGTAGCGCAAGGTGTATGGGCTGGAAGTTTAGTCAAACTACAAAAGTGTACTCATGGCCAAGGAGATGTTTTGCAACTCTTTACTGACTTACTGAAGAGGTTGTCCATAGAAGAGTTTGAATTATTCTTAGTTCTGGCCTGGTTTATCTGGAACCAACGGAATTCAGTGATCCATGGGGGGAAGTTGAAAGATCCTTGGCAAGTTCTTAGAAGGGCAGAGGATTTTCTGGCAGAGTATCATCAAGCACAGGAACAGTTGATGCTGGTGCCGAATGTACAGCAGCAGATAACGGGTTGGCAGCCACCTCAATCAGCTCAGTACAAGCTGAATTTCGACGCGGCGATATACACAGACATAGGGCGGTCAGGAGTGGGAGCAATTATTCGAAATGAGGGCGGAGAAGTCATGGCTGCCTTGTCTGCTCTGGGACCTTTTGTTCAAGATAGTGAGGAAGCCGAGATAGTTGCTTGCCGAAAAGCTCTTGAATTCGCCATAGATGCGGGTTTCTCGGATTTGGTATTTGAAGGTGACAATGTGAATGTTATGAGAGCCATTGCATCGAATTGTATGGACAACTCCAGACTAGGCACAGTAATTGAAGACATCCACTGCCTGGTGAGGGGCCTGAGGTGGTGTTCAGTTAGCTGCGTAAAGCGTAGTGCAAATACTGCTGCCCATTGTTTAGCTCGTTTTGCTAGGAATGTATCTGATGAATTGGTATGGATTGAGGACTGTCCTCAACTTGCCAGGGAAGCTGTGTATAATGACTCCTTGATTTTAGTTGAATGAAAGGCTAATCACTCTTCAAAAAAAAAAAAAAAAAAAAATGTCTTTAATAGTAACAATATAACCCTACTTCATTTATTTATTTATAAATATAAATATATATATATATATAGGGAGAGAGAGGTTATTTACATGTTAAATTTAAAAAAAAATATGTATACTCTTATCCCATTTTATTGTATTCGTTCTCTTTGTACAACCTTTTTCTTTAAATTTTATATTTCAAAAAAAAAAAATTATAGTTCAAATTTGAATTCTAGCATAAAAGATCTCATATATATATATATATATATATATATGTGTGTGTGTATAACATAGCACAAAAAACATAAACTTATGGAATGAATTAAAACACATATTTTTTTATTATTAAAAATTCATGGTTATGTTTAGGTTTTAGATTCAATAAAGATTTACAAATAATAAAGGATAAGTTGCTAGATTTTAAGATGTGGATGAGAGTATCAACAACTAATGGAACTTCAATAACCATCATTAACTGTTCTAGCTTACTACATGTTTAGGATGCTTTAGTCAACATATTTAACAAAAATAATAAATACATTATGTTTATTTAGGCCAAAATTGGGTTTTACCCATTTCAGCCGAACCTTCTATCAAAATGCCCCATGTTTGAAATTATTTAGAGATATACCCCTGTTTTGAAACTCGATTTTCTAAAAATTGAGTTTCAAATGTAAAACTCAATTTTTGGACAATCGAGTTATAGCGAAATGAGACTTGTAAAATTAAAAAAAAAAATTTCTGGAACTCGAGTTCCACTTGAATATTTTCAAGGAACTCGAGTTCTTTGAATGGAACTCGAGTTCCACAAATTTTATTTATTTATTTATTTTTAATTTTCAGTTCGCTATAACTCGATTATCCAAAAATCGAGTTTTACATTGAAACTCGATTTTTTGAAAATCAAGTTTCAAAACAGGAGCATTTCCCTAAATAGTTTCAGACATGAGGCATTTTGCTGGAAAGTTTTGGCGAAAGGGGCAAATGCTCATTTTGGCCTGTTTATTTATGTATGCTAAGCAACACAAATCTAGCGTACAAGAAAAGTGAATCAAGTAAAATACCCATCATATATTTCAAAATTTTAATACACACACAATATAACATAAACAAATTAAAATAATAGTAATTATATAATCTCCATAATTTGACCATATAGTTAGGTCCAGATATGACATATATACTAATTCTTTGAAAATGATCCAAGTTTGTCGAGATTAATTAAAAATTAGAACCCCCACTTTCTTGACATGAGATTGTTAAATAAACCACTAATGGAACTTCAATAATCAACATTAGAGCATCATTTGAATAAAGGCATAGACTGCTACTTATGTCTTTTTTGGGAACCCAAGGAGGACTATGTGTTGATTAAAACTCTAAAGACTAAGCTCTCCATTTGTCTAAGGAAAACACATACAAACATAAACAATTATACAAACAAATATTATGGTAAAAGCAAACAATACTTCTATAACACTCATTAGGAATTCAAAGATAAATACAATCTTATATATAAATTTCTTTCTTTTGTTACAAATTGAATAACAATACATTTTTTATAAAAAAAATTCATCAAATGGAATCGGCTTCATATTATTTTAAAGTATAATCTATCATCTATTTGTCTCTCCCTTCTATTGTATACCCCCAATTTTGCATGCCAAAACGAAAATTAGAGAAAGATTAATAATAATAAAAAAAAGAATTCCTAGCTAGACAAGTATTGTAACACCCCAGGGTTTAAAAACAATATTATTGGAGACATTTTTGTAAATTTGCCAACATGATATTTTATCATGTGGTCCAAAACTTTACTATCACAAATCCATTCAAATATTTCTCTCCTCCAAGCTCTGGAACGCACTATGCACACGCATCGTCGTGTATGAGCACACATGGTTCCAAACACGTGCGTGCCCAAAATTTGACTGCACTACTGGCTCGACTTCAAATGGTCATAACTTACTCATTTTAAATTCAAATTACAAAAAATTTATGTTCAAATTAAATCCCAGGATGTCTAATTTCCAATGAAACAAACCTCACTCATTTGTGGATAAAAAGTTATGGTCAAATCAGTGAGTATATGTCATTTTTCAGCATTATTTTCAAAGTGATTTGAGCACTTTTGGGTTGTGATCACATCCGAAATGTTGAGAACTCTTTAATTACTTTTGGTTGACGTATGTCAAGCTCATCATTGGGGACGGGAACCAAAGGTTATTAACGGGTATAAAATGAGGTGTCTACAGCTAGCCAACGAAGACAAAAGAACCCAATTGATGGGTTGATGAATGAGTAGGGTGTGGTGCATGAATGGGACAACTATTGCCAATATGACTGAAGATTATTTCCAAAAATTATTAACCAAAACATAGAGGGATAGTTTTAATGTTGTCTTAGATTTGGTGGATAGGGTGGTGAGAGATGGTATGAACAAAACACTAGTCCTACCTTATGTAGTAGATGAGGTTTGCGTAGCACTATTCCAAATGTGCCCTTCAAAATCATCAAGCCCAGATGGTATGTCCCCCTTTTTATTTCGAAAATATTATCACATAATTGGGGATGAAGTGGCCGAGGCTGTTCTATCAGTCCTAAACTCAAGTCACGTACTACATAAAATGAATTATACATATATTGTGACAATCCCTAAGAAGAACAACTCACACTGCATGTCGGATTGCCACCTTATCAATTTAGGAAATTTGGTTTCTAGAATTGTATCTAAGGTTCTGGCTAATTGGGTGAAAACTATTTTACCATCCATGATTTTTGATTCTCAAACTTATTACTAGCACTACCATTGTAGCTTTTGAGATGTTACATCGGATGCAAAACTGACAAAGGGCCAAGATAGATCACATGGCAGTCAAGCTAGATATCAGTAAAACATATGATAAAGTGGAATGGGGTTTCTTGAGGCATATGTGGGCTTTCTAGAAAACTGGGTTAATCTAGCAATGCAAAGTGACATAACAACATCATCTTGTTTAGTACTTATCAATAGAAATCCCCAAGGTTTTATTACTTTTTCCCGAGGTATAAGGCAAATTGATCCCCTAGCGCCCTATTTATTTTTATTATGTGTTCTATTAAGGAAGGCCACGAAGACACAACAAATAAAGGGGATTATGTCTTGTCATGGTGGAGTGCATATTTCTCACCTCCTATTTGCTGACAATAGCCTACTCTTTTGTCACACAACACCCTCGGAAGCCCAACACCTAATGAACATACTTGGCCAATATGAAGCAGCATCAGGGTAAGCAATATATAGATAGAAGACTTTGCTATTCTTTAATAAAAATACTAGACCGGGCACTAAGGAGGAGATATGAAGTTTACTGGGAGCCCAAGTAATGACTGATTATGAGAAGTATCTAGGTTTATCTATGGTATGTGGCAAATTAAAGGTTAGTACCTTCAAGGGGATTCAAGAGAGGGTATCCAAACGAGTGTTGAGTTGGAAGGAAAATTATAAAATACATTGCATAAGTAACGACATACTTTATGAGTATCTTCAAACTCCCAAAGACTTTATGCGATGATATAAACTCCATCTAGCTAAGTAATGGTGGGGGAAAAATAGGAGAGAGAAAACAATCCATTGGATAAAGTGGAGTAAGTTATGTGCTCCAAAAAACCAAGGGGGTATGTGGTTTAGAGACATCAATGCTTTCCCGACGTGCTCTTTCATGGAGTAGCCCTTCTTTTGTTTGGTGTAGCTTACTACAAGCACGTACTGATTCATGAAGGCTCTAAGTGGCATGTGGGTGATGGAATAACAATTCGAGTGAGTATTCACAAATGGCTACCACGGACCCTTGTCTTTCGAATCGAAGAACCTTACAACCTTGTTGGGCCCTAAGTAATATTATCAACAAAACTGTAAATCCAAAATAATAATCATACAAGAACACAAGTATTTACGTGGAAAACCCTTTCTTCTTAAAGGGAAAAAAAAACATTGGGACAAATTCTGAATAATTTTACTATTATCAAATTAATTAAAATAATTCTCAAGTTTATGCCTAACTTGAGATCCACCAAATACAATAACAAATCATTTTGTGTATGTCTCACGATTAAAGACAAATCTTTGTGTTTCTATGCTCTTACACACTCTCTTTTTGTGTCTCATGGCTAAAGAAGACCATTCTTGTTTTTTTTTTTTTTTTTTTTGCTCTCTCACACACACACACTCTCTTTGTGTCTCATGGCTAAAGAAAAATCTCATTGTTTTTCTTTGCTCTCACGGCTAAAGAAAACCCTTCTTATTTTTCTTTGCTCTCACACACTAATTTTTTATCTCAAACGCAACACTTTGCTCTCTCCTCTCTAGCTTTCTTCTCTTCGTCTTTCCATTTTTCACGTAGCTCTCTTTGGCTATCTCTTTTTATGTTTCACCTCTTTGTTTGGTATTTTGAAACATCAAACAAAACTTCAAAAAACACGAAAATCCATTTTTTTTTTCTCTTGATTTCACACTCTATATTTCCTCTCCCCATAGGGAGGACACTAGGGCCAAAGTTATCAAATTCTTTGTAATATTATCTATTTATAAGACTCTTTTTCTATTTTCTTTTAAACTAGGAATACATTATTTCTTTAACAAGGAATAGGGAAATAATAGTCTTCCCCTCCACACCAAGAAAATCCAAATTAATTTTTCGTTCTTCAACTAGAAAACCCAATTAACTTTCCAACAATTTTGAATTTGAGATAATTTCCCAACAATACAGGTTCGAGACCTTATTGATGATAATGTGTTGCAATGGAATAGAGAATTGACATACAACCTCTTCGACAATCGGTCTAAACAAGATATCCTACGAGTCCAACTAGGCAACCTTAACTCGAGGGACAAGCTGATATGGAAGGACACTAGGTCCTAAGTGTTTTCCGTAAAGTCCGCTTATCAAGTGGCTTTAAGGTTGAGCCAGTCACCAACTGGGGAGCACTCAATGGCCCGAATGGATAAAGATCTGTGGAAGATATTATGGCCTCTGAACTGAACATACCCCAAAAAGTGCGTAACTTTACTCGGAGGACATGCTCCAACATTCTCCCTACCCGAACCAACTTACAGAAACGGAAAGTAAAAGTCGAAGCTACTTGTGCCCTTTGCTGCCAACAAGAAGAGACTGGTAATCATATTCTATGGGAATGCCCTTCGTTAGGAATGTATGGGCTTTGGTTCAAACGCAAGTTCCAGAAGTACAAGACGAATGTACAGGACTTTTTCGTGCTTGCTAGACATATGGTGGAAAAACTCTCTATCATGGAGTTGGAGACCTGGCCAGTGATAGCTTGGGCTATATGGAATGCTAGAAAGAAAGTCTACAAAAGAATCCAAGCTCACCCGCTGACTATTTTCAAGGGTGCAATAACATTACTAGAGGACTATCAGTATCAGAGGCTTACGGGGGGTCTTAATGCACATAGGTCCGTGTTCGGGTCTAGCTTTTCCCCCATAGTTTCTTGATGTTTTCTCTGTTGTATCATGCTTATCCTTACTGTTTTTTCTCTTCGTGGATCCCTAGTAACTGCTTGGATGGGACCATATGTTACCTCCAGGAACCCGTTTGTTATACTTTTTCTTTTGTATTTAATACAAGGTTTTTTTTTTTTTTTTTTACATAGGTTATTAATACAAGTTCTACTTCTACCTATTCAATCAAAAAAAACTCTTCCCTTTATTAACACACTTCTAAATTTGTCTTATTAGTTTTGTTTCTTCTTTACCCCGTCAAAAACATCAAATTTCATGCAATCAAAAACGTAGTTTGTGTATTTTAAATAAAAAAAAGAAAAACGAAAAAAAAAAAAAGGCATTGTTTGTGAGGGATTAGAGATATACCCAGCACGAGTATCAAAGTTGAGACTTACAGCGGCTACAGTGGCAGCAATCCTCCCATGTGGTGATGCAATGGCAATGATACACAAGAAATGAGTATTAGTCCTTAATAGCAACCTTTTTAATGGAATGAAGGAACGACTAACTGTGACAATAAATGTAAACTTACATGACAAAAATGCAAAAACAAAATTTACAAGACTAAAATAATAATTGACCAAACTTAATGAGTATATTAGCTATTAATCGGATCTTTTATTGTGTGTATCAATCCATCCTTTAATCTGGAAAAAAAAAATGATGTGATAGTGTTTTATTGTTTGGGGGTAAATAGAGACATTAACACCACATCCTTATTGAACTAGAAAAGAGTTGTGCTAATTAAGAGCGTAGGACGCAACAAGTTGTCACAAAATCTGAGTTGTGAGTCCCTCATGGGTAAAAAAAACAAATTTAACTTAAAAAGATTAGAATATGATTCCTTACAAATAAAAATAATTAAAGGTGTTGTGTGTTAACAATATAAAGTGAGAGAGAAAGACTGAATAGTCTGTATATTCATGTATCAAAGAATAATTATACAATAGAGAGCAGAGAGCCTTATATAGGCTAGGTATGTGTGCAGTACAAGCAATATGAGTAAATTACAAGTATAGTATACTGGGCCAAGCCCAATGGGCTAATCTAGTCTAAACTATACACTAACATCCCCCCTCAAACTCGAGGTGGCAAGGAGGAAGCCAACTGGAGTTTGGATATAAGATCTCGAAGACGACCAGGCGGGTGAGTCTTGGTGAAGATATCAGCAGGCTGGTCAGCAGAGGAGATGGAGAACAACTTGAGATTGCCTTTCTTGAGATGCTGGCGAGTGATGTGGCAGTCGATCTCAATGTGCTTGGTGCGTTCATGGAAGACATCATTATGAGCAATGTAGATAGCACTACGATTGTCACAATAAAGAGGAGTGGCAGTGGGCTGTGGAGCATCCATGTCAGCCAAGAGCCAGCGAAGCCAGACAAGCTCGCAGGTGGTGTCGGCAAGGGCACGATACTCAGCCTCAGTACTGGAACGGGAAACCACATCCTGCTTCTTACTACGCCATGAGACAAGAGAAGTACCCAACAGGAAACAGAAACCTGTGATAGAGCATCGATCAGTCGGATCACCTGCCCAGTCCGCATCTGAATAAGCATGAAGCTCGAGAGAAGACCGAGAGGAGTAGTGGAGTCCATGATAAAGTGTGCCCTTGACATATCGGAGAATCCGAAGAACGGCAGCATAATGGACAGAACGAGGGGCATCCATGAACTTACTGACCATACCCACGGCATGTGAAATATCTGGACGAGTAACGGTGAGATAGATCAGACTACCAACCAACTGACGATAGCGAGTAGCATCAGATATAGGTTCACCATCCAAAGGTGTGAGCTTTGCATTGTATTCCAAGGGAGTGGAAACAGTCTTGTTGTCGGTGATACCGGCTTTGGAGAGAAGATCAGAAGCATATTTAGCTTGAGAAAGATAGTAGCCATCAGAGGATGAGGTAACCTCAAGCCCAAGAAAATAGCTGAGAGTGCCCAGATCTTTCATCTCAAAATGCTGACTAAGGAAGTGCTGAAGAGAGCGGATGCCTGCAGAATCATCTCCAGTAATAATCATATCATCAACATAAAGAAGAATAAGAGTGATACCAGCAGAGGATCTGCGGACAAAGAGAGCAGTGTCATGAGGACTCGAAGTGAAACCCTGCTGAGCAACAAAATGGTGATAGGACGAATGATATCTCGCTCGTTTTGTTGAGCCATAATAAAGAAAAAGACTAAAAAATGGGATTTAGAGACCTCAAATGAAGAAACAGAGTCCAAAATCGGAATCTACGCGAAAAACTGAGCAAGACAGACCCTGTTGAAATTTTTTGACTACGGTCAAAGTCAACGATGGTCAGCTGCTGACGTGTGCTGACGTAGGCTGCTGACGTGTGCTGACGTAGGCGGTTGACGCGAGTGCTGACGTAGGTGGCTGACGCAGACGCTGACGTGGGCAGGATGACGTCAGCTTAGGGCTGACGTGGACAGATGCAGAGTATCTCAGGCGCGTGAGGCGCGTGGGGCGCGTGGAGGCACGATGCCGGCGCGTGTGAAAAACTGGAGGCGCGTGGAGGCGCGTGTTCGACACTCAGAAGCTTCAGGCAGCGCGTGTAGGCGCGTTCCAGGTCCTTTTTGGCTGTTCTCGGTTGGGTTTTTCTCGGGATTGTCTGTTCTATCACCCTGTACCTTTGCTTTGGCAGTTAGATGAATAAAACGATGAGATCCGAGTGTTGTAGGAATTGTGGGCGTGACGGCGGTGACTCGCTTCTGACAGTGACTACTGGATGAAGGTGAGGGCAGCGGAAGAACGCCGGAGATGTCCACAGGAACCAGAAAATCAGAGGAACCGCTCTGATACCATGTTAACAATATAAAGTGAGAGAGAAAGACTGAATAGTCTGTATATTCATGTATCAAAGAATAATTATACAATAGAGAGCAGAGAGCCTTATATAGGCTAGGTATGTGTGCAGTACAAGCAATATGAGTAAATTACAAGTATAGTATACTGGGCCAAGCCCAATGGGCTAATCTAGTCTAAACTATACACTAACATTGTGAAAATATTAAAAAATTTTGTTGTGTTAATAAAATTTCTCTATAGAAAATCTAAGGACTGACGGTAGATTAACGTCATATGATAAATGCATCTTTGAAACGAAAAAAAATTATATTGAGCCTGTAGATAAGAAAATTATTAGGTACTTTCGGAGTACCATAAATGCATAGTCCCCCCACTCATATGAATGGTGGGTCCCACCATGAATTTAATTAGTGGGACCCACCATTCATGTGAGATGAGGGAGAACGCATTTATGGTACTCTGGGTGTACACAATAATTTTCCAGATAGATAAATGGCATTCACCCTCTTTTCTTTCTTTTTTGTTTGTCATTCGACTAGAAAATGTCTTTTCTGCTCCTTTTTCTCTCCTACCAAACGTCGCCTATAGAAGAAAAAAAAAGAAAAAAAAAAGAAGAAAAAAGATGTCGTTGTCTTATAATAAACCCAGAAAAACAAGTCGTCCTCTTTGATTATACCATTATATGCCACAAGGGAAAATCACATGGTCTTAGATGAATAAAAGATAGGTGAAGTCTTGGAAAACTTTTTGGCGAAATTCTTAATTTAAAAAGAGAGGCTCTTCTTCAACAGGTCGAATATTCTGGACAAACACTAAATCACTGAATAGAGATTATAAAAATTCCATTGTTTATTATAAGTTGAAAGTGCCTGGAAAATAAAAAATGATCGATGGTACCAAAGCTAGGCCACCATAGCCTCTAAAAAACCAAGTCTTCCACTAGAAAATTGGCCTATTAGTAGAAGCAAAATTTGTTTTCTTTTTGTTTATTTAAATTAATAGTTGGAATCTTGACGTCTATGGGGGGTTGTTCAGGGAGGAATGATTGGTCTACTTAAGGTGATGAGTCAGCTCCTTTGTTCTAACTTTTTTATTTTTTATTTTTATTTTGGTCTCTTGTCCTAAAGATGATCTTTTCAATATTCAAACAAATATTGTTGCCAACAAAAAGCCAAAAGTGATAGATTAAGTTTCATATTAATCATCTTTAATTTATAGTCCTGATTTTGTGGATCGACTCCAGATAGACATATAAGTACTTGCTTGAAAGTAGAAAGAATGCTGATCAAATAGGTTTTTATTTTCCTTTATAATTTTTATTTTTTTATTTTTGTATTGATTGTAGGTTAATCTATATATTAAGTTAATTTCACTAGATGTGACAGCCATTTGAGCATGCTTAGATGATGATAAAGTAGCTAATAGGCATTTAGTACATGGAAACTGTGCAATTACTGCTAAAGTGCCTTTGCCAAATGCCAAATAACCGATTGCTGCTTGCCACATTAGATGAAAGTTGCAGATCTTCATGCGATATTTAGATATATAAATGTAACTAAGTTAGGTTATTATTTTTATTTTTATTTGATAGTTCATGAGGTGAAAAAATTTGAATCATCGATGGCTTGATTGAAAACATCTGGAAGTATCAACTAATTAAGTTACAAGATTTTTTGCGGCTGCTTCATTTGTTAAGTGTAAACTGATTTTTTTTCTTCAAACTATTATATATAAAATCATGTGATAATTAGTCATACATGCTAATGTTCTATAATGTTGTGCATAAAAAAGAAAGGAAAAAAAAAGTAAACTTTAAAAGCAAGTAAAATAAATTTTTGAATAAAGTAAAATGATCAAATCTCAAGAGTGGGAAATAAGCTGAAGTTTCATAATTTTCAATATGTTCAGTCTGTTCAGAATATTGGTTTTTTTTTTTTTTTTTTTTTGCTGGCCTCTTTTGAATAGAAGAATTCAAAACGTAATTTACATTTGAAAATTCAATACTCTAGCAAAGAAAGAAAACAAAAACTTCAGCAACAGAGTAAGGACCTAAGATAGTTGGTAGTTATCATGGTTGCAGTGGAACTGTGGAACTGAAGGGAGAAAAAGTGTAATATATATAGTAGCCTTCGAAAATGATAATAATAGTAATAATACTCATAGAGTAGAAAATATGACAAGGTTCCACGCCAAAGCTAATACAATGTGCTCTAGAAAATTTCCTCCTTTACTTTAATAATAAAAATAATAAAATATTATTTTATACTTTATGAACAATATATACAATATCAACGACCTTTAGGCTGAATGGTATATTTCCTGGTTACGAGGACATTGAAATAAAGTTTAAACGCCATTCATGTGAGTGGGAGGTTTATTCAATAGTATAAACCATGGGGGACCAAGTTATTGAAAAATGAAACTTACTATAATATTTTTATTTTTATTCAAACCATATAAGAATCTATATAGTTTAATTGGTTTATTTCTATTGTTATTTTTTGAAATTATTAAAAAAATTATGTAATATAGGTACAATTTAACCTAAAATAAAAAATTATTTTATGAAGTTGTAAATTAATCAAGTTATTTATTAACAACTCTGACTTGATTAAAGAGAAATATCATTTAATTTTGATCACTTATAGTATTTAACAAGGAATCAAACTCAAAATAATATATCACTGAATATATATATATATATATATATATATATATATATAAACTTGTATTAGTATATAAGATTGTAAGATGTTAATACTTATTTTTAAATTTCACTTTCTTATCTATATAAATATTTTACTTCACTATAAAAAATTATAATTAATTTATTACAAATACAATGTGGTGAATTTAAGTTTTATAAGTTCATAAATAAAGTTATAATCCCAGTTTACAACTACAAAGGTTAGGCCCTTTTGTAGTTGTACTCTGGTTATGGAATGTATTATAAATCCAGTTTAAAATACTATTATTACTATTTTTGTGTGTGTTCTAATAAGTATTATCATTTACTCAAAAAAAATGGATGTTTATTCTATATTGGTTGTGTATGTTTAGTATCCGTTGTTTATAACCCCAGTCTACAACTACAAAGGTTAGGCCCTTTTGTAGTTGTATTCTGGTTATGTAATATATTATAAACCCGGTTTAAAACACTATTATTACTATTTTCGTGTGTGTTCTAATAAGTATTACCACTTACTCAAAAAAAATATTCATAAATAAAAATTAGTATATCTAGTTTAATCATATAATATAATTTTTTATATAATCATTAATGGATTATAAAAGGTCATAATATTTACATATATTAGAAAATAGTCCCTCCATCACAATTTGTTTGTTCTGTTTGAAAAGTCAAACTTTTTAAGGGAGCATAATTTATTGTCTTATCTGCCTTACAAAAATGTATAAGTTTACAAAACTACCCTTAAATAAATTTATTAGTTTTTTTTTTTTTTAAGAGTTATTCTTAATGAGGCAACTAAAAAGATGCCCCAATTAGATTGGTTTTTTAAATATTTGTTAGTTTTCTTTTCAAATAGTTTTGAAAATAAAGTAGGGGTATAATAGGAATATTACTAAATTAATGACTTTTATTTTTAGAAACAGGACAATATTTTGGGGTATCTCAAAATAGAATAAAGGACAAACAAACTGGGACAGAGGGAGTAATAATTTAATCAAGAAGTTTGTATATAAACTCAAATTTTTGGAAAAAGAGAAAAAAAAATTGATAGAGGTAAGAAAAAAAAAAACTTGAGTGAGTAACTATTCATAAACAACTAAACTTAAGTTCAATTGGTGTTCAAAACAAAATTAAATAACTAAGCATAAACTTTTTATATTTGACTTGACTTGGCTCAGTTACACCTACTACACTTTAACTCTAGGGTTAAAATAAAATAATTGATTATATATATATATATATATATTTTTTTTTTTTGAGAACTTAATAAAAATTTTAATTTTTCTATACATATTAAAAGAGAAATCTATAGATGAACTTTTACATTTATATTATCAATTTCTAACCAATATTCGAGTGTTTTTATTTTAAGTACTTTGTGAGTTAAATAATGTGATAGGGCTTCAATTCAATTGTTCTAACACCCCCACCCCCCTCTCCAAAAAATATTTTTCAAAAAAATTAAAATATAGATTTAAATTAGATTAAAAAAATTATTTATGTACTTTTCCATCCAAAAAGAAAAAGAAAAAGAAAAAAGCAACAAGGCTTCAGCCCAAGGAAAACAAATGAAAACAAGATGTATTTAATAAAATAGTAATCGTTTTCCCCAAATCCAATGATAAAAGAAATAATTGTGATCATACTGATAAAATAAATTAGCATGGCCTTTGCATCAAAAAGATTATTCAAAATTTGAATAATATTTTTTTAGAGTACTAATAATTAATATTTAAGATTCTGATAATATTTTAGGGTTCTTTTAATATGAATATATATATATATATATATATTAGTTTTTTTTAGGATCTATATATATTGTATAGGTAAATGATAAAAAACTTTATAATCACAACTTTACAAAGAGTTTCTTCAGAATTCCTTCAATATAATATAATTTTTTTTGTAGTCAAATAATATAATAATTCTACTAACCTTATAAATACTCACTCATTTGAGGGCCCCAAATCTTTTTATTGATGTAGGAAGTTGGATAAAGGTCCTGAAATATAATGATTTTGACAAGTTACAAGTGGAGTTTTCTTACTAATTTATCTTTTAGACGTACGTTTTACAAAAACAGTCAAACTAGCTATGATGAGGGCATCCCTATTTTCCTTGTCATGAGCTCTCTTACAGTTTTAAAACTTCTGTTATGTCATTTTATTTGTTAAACTATAACGATTTGTAATTTCTAGGTAAAAAGTAAAACAATGTTATGGTGACTTCACATGCACAAATAGGACGGTAAACGAGCCGAGTTCTATTGAGTAGTGCATGTTCAAGCTTAGCTTGTTAGGAAAAGTCAAAAGCTTAAGATTGACTTGAGCTCGTAACAAGCCTAAGAATGGTGTTTGAGCTTGAGCTCGTGGGAAAATCAAAAAGTTTTAGCTTGGCTTGATTAATTAGTTAAGCCAAGCTCAAGCTTAATATCAAGCTTAAACTCGAGTTCAGGTCAAGCTTTTGAGCTTGAGATTTGAAAAAAATTACATTATCAAATGCTTAAATCTTTAAAATTAAAAAAAAGAAAGTAGACTTTAATTATTATGCATCTAGTCCTACTTATGATTAGCCATTATTCAAAGTAAAATTTTACATAATTAAATTCATTCATTCATCATTCCCTATCTATAGTTTCAACAATTATTCAAAATACAATTTTTACATTCACGTTAGAAGGTGAAGAACCAAAAAAATACTTGTTTGTAACTATTATGAATAAGAAAATACTAATATGTTTCATAACTTTACTTTAGATGATTGATAGGGAAAAATCATATATGGCCAGCTTAATTAATTAATTATTTTTAAATGTAACTATAGTCTAAAATGGTTCTTGGTCAGTTTAGAGGGAAGAAAAATATTAAGGTAATGGGTAGTGGTCCCATGTTGGTCATGTCATTATTAAAATATGTGTAATGAATATATTTAGCTAACACATATAAGTTTATAAATGAGTCTATACTTGAATTGTATTGTATCAAGCCTAATAGCTCACGAACTTGTTCATGAACAAATTTTTTTGCTTGGGCTCGGCTTGTTTATTAAACAAGTCTAAAATTAAGGTCAAGCTTGGCTTATTTATAAACAAACAAACACGAACAAGCTTTTCATCGAGCCGAGCTCGAGTTGATCATTATCGGTTTGGTTTATTTACGGCCCTAAGCACAAACAAAATTGATTAAAAAAAATTGTTTAAACACTGTTTCAACTTTCAAGTGCAATAACATTTTTTCCTTAAAAGAAAAAAAAAAGTGCAATAACATTTTGTATATGAGGATGAGTAATGTTACAATCACAAACTATTTTACAACATTTTTATAAACTGCTGATGTGGCAAATTTTTATTAATTCTAATATGAGCCCACCACTAAGAAGTTTCCTTTGAAAAGCATTCTTATCAATTATTACTGGTAAGAGGTTTCCTTTCTGGTATCTTTTTCCTTACAAAAGCATTAGTATATTTTAAAATAGAAATAATTTTTTTGTCTTTGAAATTATATTTATGTTCAATAATTTTCCTTCGTGAAATATAAGAAGTTCTAATTTAATATTTAAAAAGATTTAAATGGTAGACTGGTAGTAGTAATTTAATCGCAGTGCCCATCATCGATTAGAGCAATTTAGTCTTGATTTAGGGATCAAACTTGTATTCCATCTTTGAAAAACTTAGCGCTTTCACAAGTCACAACTACTAAGGGTCCAAGCCATTAAAAAAAAAAAAAAAACCTAGCTACCAAAGAGAGTTCCCTTTTTTATTTACTTTTTTCCCCCTCTTATATATAAATAATGACGTTCAATAATTTGAATATTCGTAACATTACTAATATTAATATTATGAAAATTTCAATGTTGCCTAAGAATAATAATATTTTGAGTCATTATAATATATATTCAGTCAGATGATAAACCAATCCCAACTAAAGTCCAGATATGTATATATATTTTATTAAGTCTGATCAAACTAAACCGCATTCTTTATATTGATATTACCTCTATATAAACTTATTCTTTATTAGATTCATAGACTAATTTTAAATTTTTTTTTTAAACCAACTAATATTTTCTTTATCAATGTTAATCTATTTTTTATTTTATACATTTTAAATGGAAGAGTGGTGATTGTCGGGTATAACTTACCTTTTATTTTAATGAGAATGTGTCATATTACCCACTAATTAAATAAAATGTGAAAATTAAAATTTAATACCATTTATTATTTTATATTTAGAATAAAAAAGAATCTTTAATTAAAAAAGTACGAGGTAAGTGTGGTTGCCAAATCCTGAACGTCTCTTCGTTAAAAAAAATATCCTGAACGTTTCGTTGAGTACACCAAAAATTATTATTTGACTATCTATATGCAAAGAAAGACTTAAAAAAGATCATTGGCTATGTATTAATACACTAACAGTAACAGCTACTTCACATAGTAAAATATTGAAAATCATAAGTTGAGAATTAGTTCTATTAATATGGTCATAAAATGTAAGAGTAAATTTTGTGTGTCTCCTTCATCTCTCAAATCACTGTTGCTCATTTCTTTGCGTCTGGTTTTCTTCTCCAAACTTTGTCAAATTCTCTCTTGTTCTTGAACATACTTCAAAACTCTCTCTCTCTCCTTGCTCTCAGTTCCCAAAAACCCTGCCTTCTTCTCACCTCGAAATGCTCGAGTTCAACCCCATATAGAAGCGAAAGAATGAAAAAATATGTAAAAATGTTTTCTCATTGATCTTCAACCTCACAAGCCCCCAGCCTTGTCCTCTAGCTTTAATGGAAGGTATGACCAAACCCACAACAACAACGACGAAGACGACAACAACAACAACAACCACCACTAACACAACGAGCACACTGATCAGCGACAAAGCTTGTCCAATAAGCTTAAAACTCTCTTTCTGGTTCTCCCTCACAACTCGCCCACCTGGTCTAATAGCTTCCAGCTTTGGTTCATAATTGTATACAAGTACTCTATATATACTTTCTATCAAAAAAAGAACTTTGGCATATAAATGGGTTCCTACTTTTATAACTCGAAAAATTCTTCATATGGTTATAATAACCAAAACCCTTCATTCGGTCCTGAGTTTCAGAGGCTGTTCGATCCGTCCTCGAATAGTCTAGGAGGGTTTAATGGGGTTTTACGAGGCGGGTCTGCGCTGTCTCACTCTTTGGTTTTGGATAGCGAGAAAGGAGAGCTTGTGAAAGCTCCGGCAAGAGTTGGGAAGAAAGGGGTGTCGGAGGCCAAGGCTTTGGCGGCTTTGAAGAGTCACAGTGAGGCAGAGAGGAGGAGGAGAGAGAGAATCAATGCTCATCTTACTACTCTTCGCAGCCTTGTGCCTTGCACTGATAAGGTAAATTTAATTTTTGTATGTTGGTTCCTTATAATCAATAATAGAACCTCAGTACATATATTTATCATTCATAATCGGTGATCTTAGTAATACTAGTAGCCAGACACTAGTCAGTTTGTTTTTTTCTCTCTATTTTATGTGATTGTTGGGTAATTGATTTGCATATTCATATAAATTGTTGAACTTCAAAAATTACCAAGATTGAGTAAAAATAAATGAAATTCTTCAGATGATCTCTTTTTTTTTTTCGATAATCAATTCTTCAGATGATCTTGCTGAACTTAATGAGCTCTCTAGTATTCACCAAAATTAGGGAGTTTAATTTGATAGATGAATCCTGAAGATTAGGTATCTTATGTTTTAAAGTGTTAATTAGATATGCATACCCCATATTGTGGCTGAGAACAGACGGGAAAAAAGAAAGATGGTCATGCTGAGTGTTTCATATTTCATTATTCAAACATGAGTGAGGAAACAAGATTGTCACCAACTGAACCTCTTGGAATTGTTCTACTTTTTTTTTGCTCTCTTTCAATAAAAAGAAAAGAACTTTCAATTTTATGTCCTAAGGGGTGAGACCTATGTTAATCGTGTTGCTCATAATCAGTGATCGTAGTAGTACTAGCTAGACACTAGTCAGTTTGTTTTGTCTCTCTATTTTATGTGATTGTTGGGTAATTGATTTGCATATTCATATAAATTGTTGAACTTCAAAAATTACCAAGATTGAGTAAAAAATAAATGAAATTCTTCAGATGATCTTGCTGAACTTAATGAGCTCTCTAGTATTCACCAAAATTAGGGAGTTTAATTTGATAGATGAACCATGAAGATTAGGTATCTTATGTTTTAAAGTGTTAATTAGATATGCATACCCCATATTGTGGCTGAGAACAGATAGGAAAAAAGAAAGATGGTCATGCTGAGTGTTTCATATTTCATTATTCAAACATGTGCGAGGAAACAAGATTTTCACCAACTGAGCCTCTTGGAATTGCTATACTTTTTTTTTTTCTTTTTGCCCTCTTTCCCTAGAAAGAAAAGAACTTTCAATCTTATGTCGTAAGGGGTGTGACCTATGTTAGGTCCATAAGATACCACAGCTGTTGATTCAAGAAATGAAAGATAAACTCTAACCTTTTATATATTTCAATTCCCTTTCCATTTCAGAAGCAGCTAAGTTGAGGTTTAAAATTATTTTGTGGAAAATTGTTAGGCCAAGATGATAGTAAATAGCATTTTATGTTTATTTTCCAATGCTTTCCTTTAACGACAACAATAAAAACCAAGTTAAGTTTTTGGATTGGTTATGGATATTCAACAGACTAAACATACTTTTCTTCATATAACAAATGTAAATTTGAATTAGCAAGCAGATTGTCAGTTGGAGCTATGGAGAGTCTAGATTTTTAGCTTCTGTGAATTTTACTGGCATGATGTACAGATTCAATATTATATTGGGTCTCTTACGTGTTATAATATTATTTTTCGAGAACCCGCTAAACATTATGTCTCAAGGAGCCTAAGGCTTTCAATATTATATTGGGTCTCTTACGTGTTATAATATTGTTGGTTTTTGTTTACTGGAAATAAAATTGGAGATCCAAAGTTATACTATTATGCAACAAGCGTATATTCCGCCAAGATGATGTCCATTATTGAAATTAGTTTATTTCTCATCCAATCATTGGTGCTTTTGGATTGTCAACTCTAGATCTAGGAGTTGTTAAGTCAACTTCTTGATTCATCATCTTTATATAATATAACATTCATGACATCAAAACTTAAAACTAGGACATTAATCGTAGCAGTTAAAGTATGCTATACTTCTTGACAATTCAACATTTTTTTTACAGTCCCAACCTGAACCTGTAAGTCACTCATAAATTACTAAATAAATGCACTTCAGTTGCCTCAGTTTCCTTTCCACATACGTAATCTGTACAGTGTTCATAGTTCTGGCCGGATAAGTGCGTGTGGCTATCGTGCAGGCTTGTCTATCATACAGGTGTGATTTGGTCTTGAATTATTGAAGAATTTTTCCCAAAGCAAGTGGTCAATTAATAATGTTCTTGTCTATGCACATCATGTGCAACAGAAGAAATGGAATGTTTTACTATTTGGTGCCGAAACCATTGTGATAATTGTTTGCCTTTTGGTTGGGTCACTTTAGACTGTTGAGCACTGTTTCATGCTAGTTCTTTGCTTCTTCTTTTTTCTTTTTTTAATAATTGTTAAAATAATAATTAAGTAATTAAATTCACTGTTTTAACACTTAAACAGTCCAGACAAGTGAAAATTTTTTATGTGTTAGTATGTAATCTAAACTTTTGGGACAAGTGAAAATTTATCAATAATCTTATGAGTTTTAACCATAAGTATATCCAAGCAACGGATGATTTATAAGAATTACTTGAGATTTATTTTCTCTCTTCAGACCATATAGTCAGCAAGGACGTCACACACACACTCCTATATATATATATATATATATATATATATTATTGGATAGTGACTCGAGGATGAGCATGAATGAATGGTGGGGACAGTGCCAGCTGTTGGGTTACGGGTGCCTGTAGTCTTTAGTCTTTTGAGTATTACTATAAGGCTTAGGTATGTGTTGCTTAATTTATATTATGATATTTTATCATTGATAGGAACGTAAGCAAGCCACTAACTTCTGCGTGAAAAAACAACTATTACATTTTTTATAACTTACAAGATTGTTACTAATCTTTTTTCATTGTTTGATAACCAAATAAACTTTCTTTAGTAAAGCCTATAAGTTTTTTTTTCTTTGCTTATTAAGTGATTATCACCGGGCTTGCTGAAATTGACCAAGTCAAAGGTTTCATCTTAACACGTTACTCGACAAAGTAACAGATTTATATATTTCTCTGAATTGCAGTCAACTTAAGTGTACTGATTAATAGGTATACATTAATTTCATTAAGAGTTTATTAATTTTGTAAGTAACAGTTTCTTGATAAATTGCTGATAACATTGTTAGAGAAGACGTGTGTTGATGGTACTTTAGCAGTATATCAACAAATTTAGCTGCATATGGTAGTAGTTGGGTCCAACAAGTATGTACAATTAGCAGGCTATTGACCACAAATTAATGTAACTTTGTTCTCTTATAAATGTTCGTTTTCTTTTTTATACAAGTAGATAGTCACTTTGAATTGATATATTCCTTCCTCTAGATGGACAAAGCTACATTGCTTGCCGAAGTAATCAGCCGAGTGAAGGAATTGAAGAAGACTGCATGTGAAGAAAGCCAAGGCTTTCTCATTCCAATGGATGATGATGAAGTAAAAGTTGAACAATGTGATGATGGAGCAGAAGATGGTGCAGTGTCTTACAGGGCATCTCTCTGCTGTGATTACCGACCCCAGCTTCTCTCTGATCTAAGACAAGCTATTGATAATCTTCAAATTGAGTTGGTGAAGTCGGAAATATCAACCTTGGGAAGCAGAGTGAAGAATGCGTTTGTTTACACTTGCTGCCAAGGTGAAAATATTGACAGCCAAGGTATTGCAAATAGTGTTCATGAGGCCCTGAATTCTGTACTGGAGAAAGCTGCTGCTGCTTCTGCCTTACCAGAATACTCACCAAGAACACTCCCAAGCAAAAGGCGAAGGACCACTTGCTTTGATACCTCATGTTCATCTTCATGATGAAATCGCAGATATACCATTATTGAGTAATCCTGTATTGAGAAACAGTACCTCAAATGGCCAATAATGAAGCATCTTCTAATGCTTCTAGTAGTCATCATATAAATTGATTCCATCTCTGTAATCACAAACATAGTATGGAAAGGTTAAAAACTCCTAAATGCTTTTATGTATTGTATGACATAACACCGCCAACAGACATTGGAATCAGCTGAGAGAATTTAGTAGCGTCTTTGGGTTATTATCTGTCGCATTTATACGAATCTTATTGGAAAGTGTCATATAATCTTAAGAGAAGTTGGTGTAATTTACAATTTTTTAAATTACACTTTGTTGAGAATTCTATCTACAAAAAAATATTAATTGACAGTCTTGTCCGTGCATTTTTTGGAAAAAATAAGTATTATGCTTCATAGAGAGAAGGAAAATATATATATATATATATATATATTTATATAACATAGGGTAGAGTGTAGAGGATACAGGTTTGAGAGTTTTGGTTCAAATAAAAAGTTTAAATAAACTTTATAGTAACAAAACTAAAAGTATTTTAGGAATTTCGTTTTCATATTATTTTAACAATGTCATAAACATATTTTGTTCCTATCAGTGACAAACTAATTAAACAGAAGTGTATGTAAGTATGGAACATAGCGGAGTTCTAAGTAATTTTTGAAAATACAATGAAGCTCGATAAATTTATTATAAATTAATCAAGGGGGGATGAAGTATTAATTTCACCTTATTGTTTTCTTCTTTTTAGCAACAACCAGAAAACACCCAAATTTAGCAAGAAGCTCAAACTAATACAACTGGATTTTGTATTAAAAAAATTAGAGCATCCTATAATATTAAATCTTTGAACGCAATACTCCTGCAGTTCTGGTAAAAAAAAGACCTTCCAGTTCACTTAACAGTTTTCTTCGGACCTCCCTTAGAAATGAATCTTGTATATTTTTTTATTTATCAATTAGCATTGGTAGACAGAATCTTGTTAGCGATCTAAAGAGACATGCATCATTTTTCTACTTACCGAAACAAACGAAGATATAAAAATCTTTTGAATTTTTGAAGTGTCTTCTGTTTAATAGAGAATAATGCTCAGCTTTGTTATCTCACTAATTTACTTCCACCTCTTCCAACACCTAACCCACTAGACAATACAATGGTAATGCATCAATATTGGGACCATATTACTATGAGAGTGTAAATCAATTGATTTTTAGCACAAACATCATTTTTGTTAGGACATATGTGGAACTTGTCAGAGACATATGTTATGTAAATTGGCTAATCCTTTGACAAAATGCACTTTACTTGTAATTGGGTAGATTTAAAATGAGTTTAGTACTTCAAGGAACAAGAATTCAAGTTTAGTATTGAAACCATGCAAATCTGTCCAAGAAACAAGTGAAGAAGTGATGTTCAGTAAATCTCGACAGATAGCTTCGACAGATCATATCTATCGAAGTTTAATGCTAATGCTCGACAGCAGCTCGACAGAAGCTGTATCTATCGAGAATTACGAAATTCAAATTTCCAGATCTGATTTCACGCATATCCATGTGTATTTGTGTAGGGTTTCTTTTTTCATAACCCTAGACATATATAAGGATTATTTTAAGGGCTGTTAAAGGTGATGCAACTTGATGAAAAGTCATTGTGCATGCAAATTGTGACCGGAGATAGAATTTGCCCTAGTTCATCATATTCTCTCTAGAAGCTATTGCGTCTTTGCGCTAAGGGTTTTGTGACCAAGAAGCTTCCTGATCTTCATAATTAGATGAACTGAAGAACTTTGCACCCAACATCTTCCTCAAGTTGGTGTGTTAGTCACGTATTGGGATCCGTGCATCATTGGTTAGTCACATACTGGGAGTCGTGCATTGAAAGGAGAGATTGCCGCTACATTACAAGTCCAATTGGGTATTGGGGTAAGGGTTTAACTGTAGGTTGGTATTAGGTACTGAGATTCTTTTTGCTTGTAACCTCTTGTTTTGATAATAGTAAATTTTCGAGAGTTGTGACCTTAAATTCACCAAATGGGATTTTGCCTTGGTGATTTTTCCTATTCGTAAACAAATCACTTGTGTCAAATTTATTTTCCGCTGCATTTAACTTAGTTGGTGATTTGTTTGTGCTACCATATTTTTTGCATGTAATTGAATCTAATTAATTCACTTGGCTAATTAATTGATTAAGTTACCAAAAGGGGTCAATGCATTCTTGGCCTATCATGTGGTATCAGAGTAGGCACACTCTGATTAGGGTTAATCTTTGCTGTGTGATCCAATTGCCCTTGTTGTCATGGCTGCAAATGGCATAAAAAGATCTTTTATTTCAAATACATCTTGCTTTTCTAATCTCTATTTGATTGAGTGATTCAGAAGATGCAAGTCTAAAAGTTATTTGAAAGCTATCTTGAGGATTATTGAAAAAGTTCTTAGTATAACAAAGAAGAAACTAGATTGTCTCAAAATGAAAATGTGTAGAGTAGTTCGTTTGAGAAGGGTGAAACTTAAAGGTTTCCTTCTTAAATGGCAGATGAGAGAGAAAACCATTCCTACTGATTTGTCATTCAAGCATGAAGTGTGCTTTATGATGAAATCTGCATTTAAGGTAATTGACACTTGTTTGTGGTACCTTGACAGTAGATGCTCACGACACATGACTGGAGACCGCTTTCTCTTTATGGTTTTCGAGTCTAAGAAAGATGGAAATGTCACTTTTGGTGATGAGAGCAAATCACAGATAAAAGAGAAAGGAACTATCTCTCTACCCGGACTGCCAGACATTGCAAATGTGTTATATGTAGAAGGTCTGAGAGTGAACTTGTGGAGGATAAGTCAGATATGTGATCAAGACTTCATGGTGTTGTTCTCAAAAGGGAAATGCCTTGTGTTGAATGAGTCTGGGAAGAAACTCATAAGCGGAGTCCGCATTCTGGATAATTGCTATGGATTGGTACCTAATGTTGATATTGTGTGCAACAGTATTCGGTTGCCAAATGAAGACTTATAGCACCAAAGGATGTGACATGCTAGCTACAAACATCTGTCAATTGTATTTAAGCATGAATTAGTGTTAAGAATACCAAAGCTCAGCAAGGTTAGCAATGTTGTGTGTGGACTGTGTCAACTTGGGAAATAGATGAAAGCAAAACATCCAGGCACTTAGACATCAGCTACATCTAGACCTTTGGAGCTACTACATTTGGATCTTATGGGTCCAACTAGAACCGAATCTCTTGGAGGAAAGAGATACATCATGATTGTAGTAGATGATTTCACCAGGTACACTTGGGTCATTCTTCTAAAATCCAAGTCAGATGCTCCTAAGCACATTGAAGCTTTATGTACAAGATTGCAAAATGAGAAGAACATGAAGATTGATCGAATTCGTAGTGATCAAGGTAAAGAATTTGAGAACTCATATATGGAATCATTTTGCACTAGATCTGGTTTATCTCAAGAATTCTTTGCTTCTATTACTCCTCAGCAAAATAGTGTAGTAGAAAGAAAGAACAGAGTCATTCAAGAGATGGCTAAAGCCATGTTACACAATAAAGATGTAGCCAGAAATTTATGGGGAGAAGCAGTCAACACCGCATGTCATACGGTTAACAGGGTGTATTTCAGACCTGATACAAAGAAAACTCCCTATGAATTGTGGAAGGGAAGAAAGCCAAATGTGAAGTATTTCAGAATCTTTGGAAGTACTTGTTTCATTCTTAAGGATAGAGAAAATGTGGGAAAGTTTGACTCCTGAAGTGATGAAGGAATATTTTTGGGATACTCCTCCACAATCAAATCTTATCGGGTGTACAACAAAAGAACTAAGAAGGTGATGGAAACTGTCAATGTTGTTATTGATGAAGCTTCAGATTCTAGTTCTGAGAAAATTAGTGAGGAAACACCTAAGGCAATTCTTCCTTCAGAACCTAAGGGTGTTCAAGAAATAGTTGATCAGGAGCTCATCTCTCCAAGTACTCCAAATGTTGTAGAAGTCTCAGCAGACATTCCTACCTCACCTAAATTTGAATCTCATGAAGAGAAAGGACATTTCTCAAGGATCAAGCTGAATCACCTTCCTGAAGTTATTGTGGGAAATATGAATGAACTTACACTAAGAAAGCGTACAGTTGATAAATGTGTGGCTAACTTTGTGTCTTATTCTTGCTATTTGTCGCAGGTTGAGCCCACCAAGGTTGAGGATGCTCTCCAGGATGAAAGCTAAGTTGAAGCCATGCATGATGAACTGCTCCAGTTTCAAAGGAATGATGTCTGGATCTTAGTACCTAGACCAAAAGGAGAGCACATCATTGGCATAAAGTGGATATTCCGCAATAAAACTGATGAGGAGGGAAATGTGATCCGCAACAAGACTCGTTTGGTGGCCCAAGGATACTCTCAAGTGGAAGGAGTAGATTTTGATAAAACATTTGCTTCTGTAGCTTACATGGAATCCATTAGGGTTCTCTTAGCCCTGGCTTGTCACTTAAAGTTCAAGCTTTACCAAATGGATGTGAAGACTGCTTTCTTGAACGGGTTTCTTAAAGAAGATATCTATGTTGCTCAACCTAAAGGATTCATTGATCCACACTTTCCAGATCAGGTGTTGTACCTCAAGAAGGCTCTCTATGGACTAAAGCAAGCACCTAGACCTTGGTATGACCGACTTACACAATGCTTGGTCTCACATGGTTTCACAATAGGACAAGCTGATCAAACTCTTTTCATAAAAAAGGAGAATGGCGAGTTGATAGTAGCTCAAGTCTATGTTGATGATATCATCTTCGGGTCTACAAAGGATGAACTTGCTCATGACTTTTCGAAGCTTATGCAAGCTGAGTTCGAGATGAGCATGATTAAAGAGTTGAGTCATTTCCTTGGATTGTAGATTCGTCAGCAAGAGTTAGGTATATTCATATCTCAATCTAAAGGCACGTTTGGTAGACTGTAATAGACACTGTAATGTAATAGATATTCCTATAGCATAACTATTTGGTTGTTTGGTTATGTTTTTATTATAATGAATAGTTATTCCTTATGAATAGCTATTCTTCAAAATGAGGAATAACTATTCCTTATTAAAAGTACTGAATATCTATTCCTTCACTTTATGTAATAACTTTTTAAAAAAATTTCCTAAAAAGCCATTAGTTGCCACATCTTCAAAAAGAAAGAAAATAAATTTTCCTTATTGTTAATTATTAGCTCTATTTTGAACACCCTAAAATAAGTGTATTTTAGAAAATTTGACTTAAAAATGATTTAATTACACATTTTTTTTTTATTCTACTAAATTGTGGATGCATATTCAGGATTCTATTCCTAAATGGTTACCAAACTAATGAATAGTAATACCTATTACATTCCATTTTAATGTATTCCTTGTAATACTTATTCCTATTCTCATGTAATAATCATTACAGTGTACCAAACGTGCCCTAAAAATGCTAAGAATCTTGTGAAAAAGTTTGGTTTGGAATCTACTAGTCCTGTTAGAACTCCGATGAGTCCAAATGTTAAACTTATTGTTGATTTGTTAGGCAAAAATGTTGATTCATCGTTATATAGAAGCATGATAAGTAGTCTCCTTTACCTTACAGCTAGTCAACCTAACATTAGTTACGGTGTGGGAGTGTGTGCTAGATATCAAGCAAACCCCAAAGAGTCTCATATAATTGCTTTAAAAAGAATCATAAAATATGTCAAAACCACTGCCGATTTCGGAGTGTGGTACAGCAAGGACACAAATGATGTCTTAGCTGGGTATTCTGATGCAGACTGGGCAGGGAATGCTGATGATAGAAAAAGCACATTAGAGGGACAACAAGCTCGCCTTGGTGGTTTCGCTGCTTCTCCCTCTCCTTCTCCGGATGCTTCGGCAGATGAGGACGATGATGATGGTGCTGATGATGATGAGGATGAGGATGCTAGTTCTTCTAATGATGAGAAGATGACGACCTCTCAGTGACTTACCCTTTGTCATTCGTGACAAAAAGGGAGAGTAGTTTTGGATGATGAGAGTAGTCTTGTTTTTAAGAGGAGAGTTAGCATAGGACATTTTTGTTAGGGGAAGTGTTTATATTTCGAGGGATGTAGTGAAGATTTTATGTACTTTTCTTTTCTTTATCTTTAGTTACATTATCCTCTTGTACACCGGTCTTTTGACCATTTATTTATGACATACATTGTATTTATTTTCATATATATATATATATATTTTTTGATGTATGTTGTTTTTCACCTATCTCTCCATGTGTTGTTTCTCTTCTATCTTTATACACATGTTTCTTTATGTATGCAATTCTTTATTTCTGTTTCACACTAAGATGCCTTGATGAGTTTTGTTTAAAGTGTTTCAGAAAGACAGGTTGTGAAAATCTACCATACCATGAACTCTCTTCTTGCAAAATTTTTCAAGAGTTTGTGTTAAGGTTAGATTTTATTGTATTCAACAAGTGGTTATGAGTTTAGTGATTTAAGACTTATCTCATAATTCATTTGTTTATTATGGTTTTGTCACAGATTGCCAAAGGGGTAGATTGTTAGGACATATGTGGAACTTGTTAGAGACATATGTTATGTAAATTAGCTAATCCTTTGACAAAATGCATTTTACTTGTAATTAGGTATATCTAGAATGAGTTTAGTACTTCAAGGAACAAAAGTTCAAGTTTAGTATTGAAGTCATGCAAATCTGTCCAAGAAACAAGTGAAGAAGTGTTGTTTATTAAATCTCGACAGATAGCTTGACAGATCATATCTATCAAAGTTTAATGCTGATGCTCGACAACAGCTCGACAGAAGTTGTATCTATTGAGAATTACGAAATTCAGATTTCTAGATCTGATTTCACGTATATCCATGTGTATTTTTATAGGGTTTCTTTTTTCACAACCTAGACATATATAAAGATTATTTTAAGGGCCGTCAAAGGTGATGCAAGGTGATGCAACTTGATGAAAAGTCATTGTGCATGCAAATTGTGACCGGAGACAGAATTTGCCCTGGTTCATCATATTCTCTCTAGAAGCTACTGCGTCTTTGCACCAAGGGTTTTGTGACTAAGGAGCTTCCTGATCTTCATTGTTAGATGAACTGAAGAACTTTGCAACCAACATCTTCCTCAAGTTGGTGTGTTAGTCACGTACTGGGATCCGTACATCATTGGTTAGTCACGTACTGGGAGTCGTGTATTGAAAGGAGAGATTACCGCTACATTACAAGTCCTATTGGGTATTGGGGTAAAGGTTCAGCTGTAGGTTGGTATTAGGTACTGAGATTCTTTTTACTTGTAACTGCTTGTTTTGATAATAGTAGATTCTCGGGAGTGGTGATCTTAAATTCACCCGGTGGGGTTTTGCCTCGGTGGTTTTTCCCATTCGTAAACAAATTACCCGTGTCAAATTTATTTTCCGCTACATTTAACTTAGTTGGTGATTTGTTTATGCTACCACGTTTTTTACATGTAATTGAATCTAATTAATTCACTTGGCTAATTAATTGATTAAGTTACCAAAGGGGTCAATACATTCTTGGCCTATCAATTTTAACCAAGTTCCTCCATCGATACTAATAAGATTTATTAATTGAATTAATTGAAACCTACTACCATGATTTTATAATGCCATTGATTATCATAGTTTTGAATATATTATGACCATAATGTTTTTTTTTTTTTTTATAAATTTTTTTATAGTACAAACATCATTTTAACCAAGTTCCTCCATCGATACTAATAAGATTTATTAATTGAATTAATTGAAACCTGCTACTATGATTGTATAATGCCATTGCTTATTATAGTTTGGAATATATTATGACCATAATGTTTATTTATTTATTTATAGTAGTCATGTTTGTCCTAATGTGTTTTAATTTATACTCTAATAGTTATTGATAAAGTTTGAATGATTTAATGGATTAAAACTATATTTATAAAGTAAAAGGGACTTTCTATTTATACATATAGGATATGTGTATAGGGACTGTCTATTTATATAGATATACTAGTGTAGTACAAGAAAACCTAGTACAAGGTATATAGGGCCTAATATTATTAGCTTATATTCTAACATCCCCTCAAACTTACGTTGGATAAAGTGAGACCAACTTTAGTTGGAAGCTAATGCACGAAAGCAACTGTAGAGTACCCTAGAGCAAATGATGACAAATGAAGTGAAAGACAATCTCAATATATTTGATGCGCTCATGAAAGACATTATTGTAGGCAATATGAATGACACTTCAATTGTCACAATGGATTGAAGTTGCACTGGAGCAATCAACTCCAAGATCCTGTAGTAGCTAACGTTGCCATAGAAATTTGACTATGGTTTATGCAAGAGCATGATATTCTACCTTAGTGCTAGATCGAGCAACAATAATATGTTTCTTGCTGCTCTAAAAAATGAGAGTCACAAAAAAGAAAAAAGAAAAAAGAAAAAAGAAAACCTTGTATTGGACCTACAGTTAGTGGGATCGTCTGCCCTGTCTACATTCAAGTAAGCACGGAGGATCAATGTTGACTGAGAACAAAAGTGATGTAGGACGAAATTTACAATTTATTTTTTGTAATTGATTAATTTTCATATTTTTATGTAATTTTATTTGTTTTAAGTTTAGGGTTATTATTTCTCTGTTTTTAGGTGTTTTTAATGTTGTTTAATCAAATTAGGGTTTTGTAGGATTTTGTATTTGATTGCCAAGAAAATACAAGAAATTCTAAGAATATTCTTACAATTTTATTTATTTTAATCATTCAAACCGAAAAAGTAGATTTAAAATAAATTAATGTTGATGTGGCATTTTTAATATTTATTAAAAATATTTTTTTATCAGCCATGTTAGATTCAAGTGTCCATCAATGTACACCGTTTGCCACGTAAGTATTTTCTATTAATGAGTTAACGTTAGGGACCAAATTGGTTGTAAATTGAAAATAAAAAGGACCAAATTGACTGCTATTAAAATGTAATGACCAAATTGACCGTGACACTAAAATAAGATTTTGGGCTAAAAAAATATGATTCCTTATATAACCTTCCTTTTTATCTTCAAAAAGGCAAGTTGACCAAAAGAAAATAACTTTGAATTTATGGGTAAAAGAGGATTGCAAATTGTTTTGTGCTAGTTTTTAATTATGGAATTAAGACTTAATGAAGTTCACACATGATGATTACAAAGGCCATGACCTTTATCCTTTTTTTTCTTTTTTAAGAAACCAACCAATTAGAGCATTATCTGCTTCTACTAAATAACCAAGTGAGCTTTGATAAAGTGTGAAACAACTTGAGTTAGTACTCTTTAAGTGCATGTTTCACTTCATCACTAAATTACAAAGCCATCCAAAATGTCTTGAAAAAGATGATTCCTCGTATAACTGATATAAACATCCTATTGCTTCACAATGTCCATCTCCAAAAGTTAAAATCATGCATTCATATTTGCCACAATAAATGTCCATCTCCAAAAGTTAAAATCATGCATTCATATTTGCCACAGTAAAAAACTTTTCTTGCATGAGACACTTTGTTCTATTAAAAGAAAGAAACCATTTAATACAATAGATTGGTGCTAAGAATACTACGAATTTAATCAGTTTATGTTTCTTTGGGTGTAGCATTTCAAAGACCTTTTTTATAAGTGCAATTAAGTGATGCTAAACCCCACGCATTCTCGTTCACTTTCCTAAATTTTTAGTTGAACTTCACACGATGAACTTCACAAAATCTTCTTTATTATCACTTAAGCATAAGTTTCACCAAGAAGCACATGCATATAGATATATTTATATAATCTCTCCCCCTACATACACATAAACATATCGTATAGTTATGTTTTTCATGCACACGTGAGTTGAACTTTGTCAATTTTCAGTCCATTAATGCTTTACAAATTTGTTTGGGCAAGCTATAAAAATATTTATTAGCATTTGCATCCTAGTTGCTTATACAGGCACCATCCAAATTCAACTGCATAAGGTTGTCAAATAAAATAAAATTCAACTACATAAAAGAAGTGACCTAAGTATTTGATATATTACAAACAATTCCTTTAGATATGTGTTGCAATTACTATTAGCAATTGAAATCAATGCTACACATTGTGCCATAATAACAAAGTTGCTACTTGTTGCAATTAAGATTTGAAACCATATTCAATGTCACCGCATATGCCATAATAACAAAATTGATACTGAAAATGTACCTCGGACTATCAGTTTATGTTTATTTTATGAAAATAAAGGTTTCACATCCATCTAATTCTTCACTTTTATTGCTTTTTATCAATGCTTTTGATATTGTTCTCTTAGTCTTTTTCCACTACAAAAATCTACTCAAAAGCATTAACTTGAGTTTCTTCTTATTTCAATAAAGTTGATTATTAATTTATTCCATTTCAATAAATTCTGAAACTTTTTGTGAATTGAATTTGTGATTATGTTGCAGGGTAAGCAATAAGAAGTTTTGGAAGTTATGTATACTTATATGCTTGAAAATATGGCAAATGAATAATTTGAGCAGATGCAACGTTTGATTCAAGCAGGTATTTCCACTTTTGAAGATTCTTCACATAGGAGAATTATCACTCCCATGCTTTTACAAACATGAATTTCAAAAAAGGCCTCATTGCTAGTGTCAACAATAATTTTACACATATTAGGAGTAGTAAGTATCACTTATAATAACAAACTATTATACTTAATATTATGCTTATGTTATGCACATGTTATGTTTTTCATACACTCATGAGTTGAACTTAATGTCATTTTTTTAATCCATTAACTCTTAAAAAATTTGTTTGGGCAAGTTGTATAAAATATTTAGGGTAAGTTACAAGTTTAGCCCCTAATCTATTGCCTGGTCAACAACTAGCCAGGCTTGACCCACTAGGCTCATGGGCTGGCCTAGCCTAGCCCATTGCTGATCCTTACCTCCGTGTGACATACACACAAATACATAAGCATATTTTATGGTTATGTGCATGTTATGTTCTTCATACACATATGACTTGAACTTTGCGTTATTTCTATAATCCATTATTGCTTCCCAAATATATAACCAAATGAGCTCCAAAAAGTTGTAAAACAACCTAAACTAGTACTCTTCCTTCTAGTGTACACATTACTTGATCATTGGAATATAAAGTTGTCCAAAATGTATTGAAAATATGATTCCTCTTATGGCCTTCAACATGCTTCATGCTTTTCATCTCCAAAAGTTCAAGTTGATCTAAGAATAATAATTTTAAAACCATAGGTAATAAAGGATTGCAAATTTTTGTGTTGGTTTTAAATTTGGGAATTAAAACTCAATTAATCTTTTATTGATTTTTATCAATGCTTTTGATATTGTTCTCTTAGTTTTTTTCCACTATAGAAATATACTCATAAGCATTAACTTAAGTTTCTTCTTATTTCAATAAAGTTGATTATCAATTTATTTCATTTCAATAAATTTTGTAAATTTTTGTGAATTGAATTTGTGATTATGCTGTAGGGTAAGCCAGAAGAAGATTACAAAGTTTTGCTTACTTATATTCCTAAAAATATGGAGAATGATTACTCTTGTGCTTTTACAAACATGGATTTCAAAAAAGGCATCCCTACTAGTGCCATCATCAATTTTACACATATATTAGGAATGAGAAGTATCACTAATAATATCAAACTATTATGCTTAATATTATGCTTATGTTATGCACATGTTATGCTTTTCATACACTCATGAGTTGAACTTAGTGTCATTTTTTCAGTCCATTAACTCTTAACAAATTTTTTTGGGCAAGTTGTATAAAATTTTTAGGGTAAGTTACCAGTTTAGCCCCTAACTTGTTGACCGAACAACAACTAGCCAAGCCTGACCCATTGGGCTTATGGGTCGGCCTAGCCTAGCCCATTGCTAATCCATACATCTGTGTGACATACACACAAATACATAAGCATATTTTATGGTTATGTGTATGTTATGTTCTTCATACACATATGACTTGAACTTTGCGTCATTTCTTTAATCCATTATTGCTTCCTGAATATATAACCAAATGAACTTCAAAAAGTTGTGAAACAACCTAAACTAGTACTCTTCCTTCTAGTGCACACTTTACTTGATCACTAGAATATAAAGCTATCCAAAATGTATTGAAAATATGATTCCTCTTATAGCCTTCCTCATGCTTCATGGTTTCAAGTTGATCTACGAATGATAATTTTAAAACCATACGTAAAAGAGGATTGCAAACTTTTGTGTTGGTTTTAAATTTAGGAATTAAGATTCAATTAAACTTTTATTGCTTTTTATCAATACTTTTGATATTGTTCTCTTTAGTTTTTTTCCACTACCGAAATATACTCTTAAGTATTAACTTGAGTTTCTTCTTATTTCAATAAAGTTGATTATTAATTTATTCCATTTTAATAAATTTTGCAAATTTTTGTGATTTGAATTTGTGATTATGCTGTAAGGTAAGCCAGAAGAAGCTTTGGAAGTTATTAAACTTATATTCTTGAAAATATGGAGAATGATCACTCCCGTGCTTTTACAAACATGGATTTCAAAAAAGGCCTCCTAATTAGTGTTATCATTAATTTTACACATATATTAAGAGTGGGAAGTATCACTTATAATAGCAAACTATTATGCTTAATATTATGCTTATGTTATGCACATGTTATACTTTTTCATACACTCATGAGTTGAACTTAATGTCATTTTTTCAATCCATCAACTCTTAACAAATTTGTTTGGGCAAGTTGTATAAAATTTTTAGGGTAAGTTACCAGTTTAGCCCCTAACCTGTTGACCGATCAACAACTGGCCAGGCCTGACCCACTAGGCTCATGGGTCGGCCTAGCCTAGCCCATTGCTGATCCTTACCTCCGTGTGACATACACACGAATACATAAGCATATTTTATGGTTATGTATTTTATGGTTATGTGTATGTTATGTTTTTTATACACATATGACTTGAACTTTGTGTCATTTCTTTAATCCATTATCGCTTCTCAAATATATAACCAAATGAGCTCCAAAACATTGAGAAACAACCTAAACTAGTACTCTTCCTTCTAGTGCACACTTTACTTGATCACTAGAATATAAAGCTGTCTAAAATGTATTGAAAATATGATTCCTCTTATAGCCTTCCTCATGCTTCATGGTTTTCATCTCCAAAAGTTCAAGTTGATATAAGAATAATAATTTTAAAATCATAGGTAAAAGAGGGTTGCAAACTTTTGTGTTGGTTCTAAAATTTAGGAATTAAGACTCAATTAAACTTTTATTACTTTTTATCAATGCTTTTGATATTGTTCTCTTAGTTTTTTTCCACTACAAAAATATACTCATAAGCATTAACTTAAGTTTCTTCTTATCTCAATACAGTTGATTATTAATTTATTCCATTTCAATAAATTATGCAAATTTTCGTAAATTGAATTTGTGATTATGCTACAGTGCAAGTCAGAAGAAGTTTTGGAAGTTGTGTATACTTATATTCCTGAAAATATGGAGAATGATCACTCTCATGTTTTTACAAACATCGATTTCAAAAAAGGCCCCCTAATTAGTGTCATCATCAATTTTACACATATATTAGGAGTGGGAAGTACCACTTATAATAGCAAACTATTATACTTAATATTATGCTTATGCACATGTTATGCTTTTCATACACTCATGAGTTGAACTTAATATCTTTTTTTCAGTCCATTAACTCTTAACAAATTTTTTTGGCAAGTTGTATAAAATTTTTAGGGTAAGTTACCAGTTTAGCCCCTAACTTGTTGATCGAACAACAACTAGCCAAGCCTGACCCACTGGGCTTATGGGGCGGCCTAGCCTAGCCCATTGCTGATCCATACATCCGTGTGACATACACACAAATACATAAACATATTTTATGGTTATGAATATGTTATGTTCTTCATACACATATGACTTGAACTTTGCGTTATATCTTTAATCCATTATTGCTTCCTGAATATATAATCAAATGAACTCCAAAAAGTTGTGAAACAACCTAAACTAGTACTATTCCTTCTAGTGCACACTTTACTTGATCACTAGAATATAAAGCTATCCAAAATGTATTGAAAATATGATTCCTCTTATAGCCTTCCTCATGCTTTATGGTTTTCATCACCAAAAGTTCAAGTTGATCTACGAATGATAATTTTAAAACCATACGTAAAAGAGGATTGCAAACTTTTGTGTTGGTTTTAAATTTAGGAATTAAGATTCAATTAAACTTTTATTGATTTTTATCAATACTTTTGATATTGATAAAAAGCAATAATATTATGCATAATATTATGCTTATGTTATGCACATGTTATGCTTTTCATACACTTATAAGTTGAATTTAATGTAATTTTTTCAATCCATTAACTTTTATCAAATTTTTTTGGGCAAGTTGTACAAAATTTTTAGGGTAAGTTACCCATTTAGCCATTAACATGTTGTTCAGTCAACAACTAGCCAGGCCTGACCCACTAGGCTCATGGGCCGGCCTAGCCTAGTCCATTGCTGATTCTTACTTTCGTGTGACATACACACAAATACATAAGCAAATTTTATTGTTATGTGTATATTATGTTCTTCATACTTATATGACTTGAACTTTGCATCATTTCTTTAATCCATTATCGCTTCCCAAATATATAACCAAATGAGCTTCAAAAAGTTGTGAAACAACCTAAACTAGTACTCTTCTTTCTAGTGCACACTTTACTTCATCACTCTAATATAAAGCTGTCCAAAATGTATTTAAAATATGATTCCTCTTATAACCTTCCTCATGCTTCATGGTTTTCATATCCAAAAGTTCAAGTTGATCTAAGAATAATAATTTTAAAACCATAGGTAAAAGAGGATTGCAAACTTTTGTGCTGGTTTTTAATTTAGAAATTAAGACTTAATTAGATTCACATATGATGATTATAGAGGCCACAAGCTTTTTCTCTTTCTATCGAATCCAACCAGTTGCAGCACTACTTGTATTCAATAAGTAACAACCTAAGCTGCAATGATTTGTGACACTAAGTATACTAATACTCCTTTGAGTGCACACCTCACTTGATCATTAGATTACGAAGACATCTAAAATGTCTCAAATAGATCCCAATATAAGCTTTCTTCGGTTTTGCAAAATCTAATTTTGAAAGTTTAAGTTTTGTATCGCTGTTCGCAATAGCTAAAACCTTTCGTTACCCGAGAATTTTTATTTTAACAAAAGGAAAAAAAAGAAAAACATATAAGACAATAGGGTGATTCTAAGAATACTCCGAACTAAATCATTTTAGTTTTCTTTAGATATAGTTACAAAGGCCTATTTTTAAGTACAATAAAGTGATGCTAAGGCCCAAGCATCTTTGTTCACTTTCATAAACTATTTAGATGAATATCAAGTGATGAACTTCAAAAAATCTTATTTACTTATCACATGAAAATAAGTTTCATCAAGAGGCACATGTATACATGTATATATATATATAGCCCCCTTGACACACACATATAAACAATCATATAGTATGGTTATGTTTTTCATACGCACATGAGTTACTTTAATGTCATTTCATCAGTCCATTAATGTTGCACAAATTGTTTTGGGCAAATTGTAAAACCTTTTAGGGTAAATTGCAAATTACACTCCAAAGTTTCAAAATTTTGATTTTACACCCTAAAGTTTGGTTCCGTTAGCAATTCACCCCCTCCGTTAGTTTCTATTGTTATGTGACACATCATCGCACTAATGTGTTTTGGTTTTGCCAAATCAGCCCTAAATGACACCATTTTGCCCAAAGGTGAAAACACAAAACTCAAGCTTAATTATAAGACACATTTTTAGCCAAAGCCAAAGCTACCAAACTTAAAAATAAAAGACAAAACCCCACGGTTACCTATCAATATCGAGTTGTTGGATTGTTGGTGGAATTGCAGCGGTGTGGTACTGGTCAAGTAAGGGCCATGGTGGTGGTGGCACTTGCTGCAGCAGCGGCGATGGGATTTTAGTGGTCGCAATTCTTGTAATCTGGGAGCTTCGGTTTATCGGCGGTGTGGGTTTGGGATTTTCTATGTGTAGAAGAAGAGCACAACAGTAGGGGAATAATTTTTGGTCTGTGGTGGTGGTGGAGTTGTCACTTGGGGTGGTTGGGATATAAATGATAAGGTTTAATAAAGGCCTTATTATAGAAGAGCTTGAAGTCAATATTGTGGAGGAGACTAATAAAGGCCCTATTATAGAGAAAGATCTTGAAGTCAAGATGGTAGAGACCATTAAGGAAGAAATTGAAGAGAAAATTTTCAAGGATATCAATGAAATCAAATCATATGATTGTCAGTCTCAAGATTCTTTTATTTTGGTGCTAAGTGATATATCAAAGTTTATTGATTTTATTGGGGTTAATAGATTTGATTTCATTGCCAGTTCTTATTTGGTAAATCTTTACAATTGCATGAAGACTTAGGAAAAAGAAATTCAAGTTGATTTTTTTAGTCCATTGACAAGTTGCAAGTATGGAAAAAAGGTCAAGGGGCTCAAGTATTCCAAATATTTGTTTGCTTGGCATGGAAGATTTCAGAACTTGACTATTAACTCGAGGACAAGTTTTTTTCAAGTGGAGGGGTCTGGTGTAGGATAAAATTTACAATTTAATTTTTGTAATTTATTAATTTTCATATTTTTATGTAATTTTCTTTATTTTAGGTTTAGGGTTATTACTTCCTTGTTTTTAGGTATTTTTAGTGTTGTTTTGTCAAATTAGGGTTTTGTAGGTTTTCCTAGCCACCCTAAAATTTCCTAGCTACTTTAGGTTTTATAGCCACCCTAAGTTTTCTTTTTACTATTTAAACGCATTGTAATCTCCAAAGACAATTCAAATTATTATTAATAAAAATTCAAACTTTGTCTATTTTTTCTCTTTAGTGGATTCCAGATCTATCACCTTATGGATTCAAGGAACCTCTCGTGGATTCGAGGTTCAATACCAGAAACTAACAATTTAGTTTTTGTTCCATTAAAGAGAATATTGTGTATGCTTTCTTCAGGTTTCCGTGACATCAAAAAGTGAAGCCTATCAAACATGGTGCATTTCAGATAGTGAAAGATTTTAAGGACATCAACATAATAAGAGTACCACGATGCAACCATGAGTTGACTGAACAAAATGTATAGGTGATGTTTGGGCTATTGACATAAAGATGAATCAAACTCCCAACTAGTTGTCTTTTGAGAGTTACATCAAAAAGAGGCTTTCTATCATTAACAGTAAGGTGACTGTTATTCTAGATGCATGTGTCGATTATCTTGCTATCAGTGAAGTAGCTTGAGAGATGAGGTCAGTGGTGTACTTAACACGAGGAGGGTAGTAACCATCTGATGAGAATGAGGCTTCATGACCAATGAAGTAATTTAGAGGACCTAGATCTTTCATCTCGAATTGTTGACTAAGGAACTGCTTAAAATCTTGGATGCCTTGCACATCACTACCTATAATAATCATATCATCAACATAAAACAAGAGAATAGTGATACCATGATTTGAGCGGCGAACGAACAAAGCTAAATCATAGGAGTTAGTTGAAAACCTAAGAGATGGTTAAGTTGAACTTTGAAAACCAAGCATGTGAGGCTTACTTGTGGCCATCGAGCGCCCATCGTAACACTTTGTGAGAGAAGCTTGAAGAAGAAGAGAGTTTGGGAGGGAGTTACATGTAGAAATCCTCTATGTGATCGTCATTAAGAAAAGCGTTCTTGACATCCATCTAAAAGAGAGGCCGTTTGCGAGAGGCATAAACATCAATAAGTGTTTTGGGTTAGCTTTTTTTATTTGATAGAAAATTTAATAAAAATATAAATTTAAGAATAAAATCATGTTTTAAATGTATAAATCTATATTATTTAATATATACAACAATATATTTGTGATGATCACATGCCATATTCATAGGCCTCAAGAAACCTTGATTAAACCTGTTCTCTCAATCCAAACATCCGATGAAGCCTGAATTTCACCATATCCCTTAATTTAACTCACCCTTCCAAACTCATTGGGAGCATTTTTTTTGGAAACTATTGAATTTTGGACCCAAGCCCTTGTACCAACTTCCTAAGAAAATATTCAACTGCTCCATTCTCCCAAAACCATCAATGGATTCCCCCAATATTTCACCCAAATAAACACTTTCCCAAAGCACCCAATTTGCAAGTTCAACTCCCTTTTGCTGTGCACGATCGACGTGCTTTTGGGAATAGACCTTAGCCGAGTGGATTGAAGAGGGATGGTTCATGGGAGTCCCCACCTAGATTAGGTCTAGGAACTAAGTATTTGCCCCTTGCAAAGGGCCTAATCTATCTAGGGTCTGTGTTCGGAGTTAAGGTACAGAGATGGGAAGGTGTTAGGCTCCTAACTTGCCCAATCCTTAAATCGACCTCCATTCATTGTGTTCCATTTCTTTACTCTATTAAAGGGTCTTCTAATAGGCTATCACACACACACAAATCTTACCCTAGCATACATCCTAGCATTCATCTAATCATGACATGGCATACACAACATTACATTTAACCTCATCTTATCAAATAACATCCAAACATGGATCCTAACATATATCTAGACATGGAATCCATTCATCTAACTCAAATGCACCTAACATTCATCTAAGCATACATGGCATTAAGGTAACAAGCATATCATCACATAATTACAAGGGAAACAACATCAACACAAGGTAGTAAAATTGCATCACATCTTATCACATGTTCATCATATTCATCAAGTTCATTTCATACAAACATGCATGTTCATACGATGATGCATGCACTTACCCTTACTTAACTCACTGCATCATGGCACCATAGCAATTATGCATCAAATGCATGATCATGTTCTATGCATGTTCATATGTTCAACAAACATATTAAATCCCAATCATGTAATTGATCTAATCAAAGTGATAAAACATGTTATCTACTGACTATTGACCTAAGAAATTTCAAACCCTAGCTGAAATTAATGTTTTCATCAGAACCTAGTGAAATGATCAACCTAGTGAAATGATCTTCGAATCACTTTGGTCACATATGGATGGAAATATTGTGTGATCTTGTTATAGGACATTAAAGCTAGTAGCAAGGTGATGTAATTTTTTTTCCCATTTTTTTGAAGGAGAAAGAAATGAATGGCAAAGGTCCTACTAGGCGTGCCAAAATTTGTAAATAAAAAATTTTAAGCTTCAAAATCAAACAAATGAAACAATTTCACAAATGTATTTTTGTATTGATGAATGAGTAAGTACAATTCTCTGATATTAAATTATATTTCAACAGAATAATCTTCTGATTTGATCTCCTTGAAAATATTTTATTCAAATACAAATTAGTGAACTTCTATAAATTTTGCTTCAATTTGATCGGGAAAATGGATAGAAAACTCTTTGCAATGGAATTGCAATGAATTTTCAACTGTGTACTTGTTAGAAATTCTTCATTTTTTGTGTTTTTCGAAATTTCTTTGGGGATTTTCAAGGCTTGAATTCATAGAGCTTTACTAATTTGTAGTCTCTTGAAGTTTATGGAGGCTTTTAAGTTTGATTCTAGTGAACTTTGAGATCTAGGAGGATGATTTGAATAATTTCTCTTTAAATGTTCTCCATATTCAAAGATTAAAGCTTTTGGAGGTTTTGGAGCTTGATTCTAGTAGAGGTTCGAAACTTCCGAGCGTGTTCTCCTACAAGATTGAGGAGATACTCTGTTTATAGGAATCTTAAGGAGGTTTAATGACACATGATTGACTCTGATTGGTGACATGTGCTATAATTTAAATGGAGGAATTTGTAAGTCTTATTCTCCAAGGGATACATGGCATCATTTGATTAGCCAAATATCTTAATTTGAAATAACACTTGCAGCATTTAAATAGATTGCTTATGTCACTTTAAATTAAATATTAACACATGTCAATGTGTGATTAGTGTTTGAATATTCTTCGCAATTTATATTCAATGATACTTGGGAAATTCCTATTGGTCTCTGGATTATAAAAGTAGGACTCACTAAGTAGCACATGGCAACAGGGCTGGCCCCAGACATTTTGGGGCCTAACTCCTAAGGCGACAATTAAAATTGGGGTTTTAAAAAAATATATATTTATGCATTAATTAAATTAATATTTATTTAATATTTTTATATTATAATATATTTCATTTAAAATATATTTTTCTTGCCTTTTGAGATGCAAACTGACTAATTACATTTTTGTATACAAGTTTTTCTAATATATCTTTTTCAATAATATAGCTAATTTGCTTAATTTTTCTTGGGACTTAGTTGATTTTAGATATGATAATATAACTATTTTGAAGTTCATAATCAAGACTTTTGTATTGCAAAATTGAACATCATTATGGTTATTTTCATTGTTATCTTGCAATTGTATCATTTCATTATCTTCATACTCTTTTTGGTGAATTTCTTGTTCATTTGTGATATTTTCATCTAAATTTGTGCTGTATTTTGTTTATTACTTATAACAAATTTATTTATTGATCATTTTGAGACTCAATTAATTTTTTTATTTTTTATTTTTTAAAGTTTTCATATCCATATGCATTTTTGCTAGTAGACATTTCTAATAAAAAAAATATGTACAAATAAAAGAAACAATGTCAATAATATATTTATATAACTTGAATAAAAGGTAATTTCCAAACGTAAAGCAATAGAACCTGATATAAAAAAAGTAATATTGTAGCTTCACCGAACAATAAGTATCTAGCAATCTCAACCTGCATAAATAAAGACATATTCATTATATTATTCAATTAATTAAAACTAATAAAAATAATATATATTTATTCTAAATATCCATTTTGGTACTATAATGTGTACAAGAAAAAAAAAAATTGTGCTACAATGTGTGGTATTCTTCACTCACACATGTATAATGTTTTATTTTGTTTTTTCTTTAGTATTATTATTTCATTTTGTTGTTTGCTTTTAGGATTGAATTTCTTTTTTGCTTTAGTCTTAGTGTAGTCCGTGAGTACTAATACACAACAAAATGCAAGATTTGGTAAAAGTGTAAAACACATCCTATAACAAAAAATATTAATAAAATGCAAGATTATAATTTAAAAAAAAAAAAAAAAAAAAACCAAAACCAAAACGCCACGGCCCAAAAATAGAACCCAGCCCACAGCCACAAGTCTTCGAGTTTTAAAAGCAATCAATATCATTAGTCATCACTCAGCAGCCACAATAACCCACAAGTTCCACACACTGACCCACGAGATTTATAATATTTGAAATAAAAAAACCCACACATCAGAGAGAGATACCTCAGTCGTGAGTGTGAGCAGTAAATGATAGACTAGATCAGAGGAAAAGTGGAGCCGCCAACAAAAGAGATTTAACTTTTTAGAGTAGTGACCACTGACAAGTGAAGAGGAAGAATGAGAAGAAAAAATTGCAAAGGCAGATTTGAGAGAGGCAAAGAGCAAGACTAAGAGAGAGAGAGAAACGGTATGCGTAAAATTTTGGGATTTGAGATTTTTTGTGTGTGTTTATTTGTGATTGTTTTGTGAGTAATTTTCTTAGACCGGATTTGCATCTTATCTGGTTATAAATTTTGGTTTGTCTAATGTTAAAAGTGTTATTTTTGGCAGTGACGACGTCACGTGCAGCTCAGGGTGTTCCCAGGAACACGAGAAATTATAAGGTCCTCATGGTGGACCACGTCATTTGTCCACCATTCCAGTAAAAGACTCCCACCTATTTAAAATTGCTGAGTTAGTATTTAATTTTTATTTAAAACTCTACAATTTTAAACAAGTGGGAGTCTTTTACTGGAATGGCGGACAAATGACGTGGTCCACCATGAGGACCTTATAATTTTTCCAAGAACACCTTGACCTGAAAAAAACTTGAAATTTTTATATATATATATATAATTAAAATTTTTTATATTTGCTCTGTATTTAGGAACACCCTCAAATAAATAAATAAATTTATTTGCTCTACTTTCAAGCAAAAAAAAAAATTTTGAACTAAAATCTGAAAAAATAAAAAATAAAAAAATTGTAACAGGGCCAAGCCCACAGCAAGCCCCCAACAAAGCCCACGGCAAGCCCAACAGTCAACAAATTATAGAGGTACCCACAAATTCTCCAAAAAAAAAAAAAAAAAAAAAAAAACCAATACAGAGCAAATCACTAAATCAGAAATCACTTTTAAATCAGAAATCACTTAAGGCTTTATAAAAAAAAAGAAATTTCCTAAAGCAAACCTAAAGACAGCAACGCCTTAGTCCCTCAGAGCAAGAGCAACGCTGCTTGAGCCTCAAGCCAACAGACGGAGATCAGATCGGTCCAGTCCAGATCGTCGTCGTCGTCGCTCGTCGCTCGCCCTCATCGGAGATCGCTCGTTGCGGTGTCGCCTTGTCACTGCCTCAGCGGCCTCAGCCTTCAAGCCTCCCTGCTCGGCTGCTCTGGTGCTCCTTCCCTCAAGGTATTTCATTTTCGATTTTACTAAGCTAACTTCTCTCTCTTTTTCTCTCTGACTCTCTTAGTCTCTCTCAGTCTCGCACTCTCTCTCTCTCTCTCTCTCTCTCTATCTGAATGAAATGAATGAAACTCTTAACTCTCTTTCTCGTTATTCTTTAATAAGCCTAACTCTTCGGTAAAAAAAAGAAAAAAAAAAAAGCCTAACTCTCTCTTTCTCTGATTGGCCGAACTAAACTTTACCTTTATTAATATTTTGTCTGTTTATAACTTTTTGAATTTGGCTTTATCAGTTTATCTTATCTGTTGGTGTTGGTGTGTGTAGTGTGTTGGTGTTGGTGACTGGTGAGATATTAATTATCTTTTAGACTAGTGTAATGTGTGATTGTGAAATTTTCTGATTGGCAGGGGCATCACTCATCAGGCATTAGGCGTGCTTGTCTGTTGAATGGGGTGGGGTGGGATGGGCACATGGCCACATGGGGCCGGGCTGCACACTGCTTTAATTATTGTGCTACACATGGGATGTGTAAATAATGTGCAAATCAGTGGCTCTTTTAGTGTAATGTGCATAGGACATGAGGCTAAACAATATAACAAATTAAAGCAGTATAATTAATGACAAACAAATTAAAGCAATATAGTTTATTGTTAGGCTAAACAACAATAATTAAAGCAGTATAATAAATCAATACATTATAAAAGACAAACAAATTAAATTATGTTAGGCTAAATAATAATTAATAATTTTATAATTAATGAAACAATAATATAACAAAATATAGTTTATAAAAGACAAACAAATTAATGAAACAACTAAACAACAATAATTAATTAATAATTTTATTAATATTTCAAATAAACTTATAATTTATTGTTTATTCTTTTGCTAGAATTATGGACAAATATTTGATAAGAAAAACACGTACCCAAGATTCATCTCTTGTGCAATATATAAAATTGTTGTTGTTGTCAATATATAAAATTTTCTTTTTATTAGATAGTGTAATTTATGCTTGTTGAGGAACACCCTGAAAAAAATTCCTGGAGTCGCCACTGATTTTTGGGACAATTAATTTTGTTTAGACCAAAGATTTTTGGTCTTGTTCTTTGGTCAAAATGATAGTGCAGATTTTTTTTTTTTTAGGTTTAATCAGGAACCAATTTTTATTTATATTTTTTTTGCTAACACCTCTTTTTTCCAAAATTTTGGGCCCCTTCCACTTGAGGGCCTTAGGCAATGGTCTAACTAGCCTAGTGGAAAGGCCGGCAAAGTGTAATTTTTGCATGGGATGTGGGTGTTAGAGATGTGGTCTTTGAATGTGACTCCCGAATTGTTGTTGATGCAGTAAATGATCTTTGTGAGCCACCTACTGCTATTGGTAATATTATAGATGGCATTCGGCAAAAGCTGCAGGACTTTTGTAGGACCAAAGTTTCTCATATTTGTTGACAGGGAAATCGCCCTGCTCATATTTTAGCTCGGTATGCTTCTCATATCGTTTGTTTTATAACTTGGATAGAGGAAATTCCTTATATGATTGAGTCTGCTGTGACTCAAGATGTATTGTTTTTATCTTCTTCTTAATAAAAGTCATGGTCTTCTTATAAATAAAAAAAAATTGATTGTGTTAAGGCTAGGATTTTGCATGGATATGACGTTGGTTCATTATTTATTTATTTATTTTTTAGTTTTTTGTTTGTTTGTTTCATTGTTGTGTCGTTGAATGTTTTATTTCTTTAAATTGTACGCGGTAACTTTATTAAAAAAAAAAAAAAATGGTATGTGGACCGTGGTCCGTGGTAGCCTAATTATATTGGCTATTAAACATTAGGAGACTAGTTTTAGAACAAGGCAATGTGGGTGTTCGGAATGTTATTTTTGAGAGTGACTTCAAAATTGTTTGTGATGCAGTAACTGGATGTAGTGAACCACCATCAACAATAAGCACTCTAATTGAGGGGATTAGACTAAAATGGCAAGACTTCTGGAGGGCAAGGGTATCACATGTTCTTCGACAAAGTAATCGCTCTGCTCATTTATTGGCACAATATGCTATGCATATTGTTGGTTATGTAACTTAGATAGAGAAAACTCCTTATATGGTTGAGTCTACTGTGACTCATGATGTAATGTTGTTATCTTTGTCTTAATAAAAGTTACCGTCTTCTTATCAATATATATATATATATAAATATATATATATTTATATATATATATATAGCTCTTAAACTAATACTGATGGTGGTAGACTAAAAGCATTGTCTTTTAATTTCACCATTTGTGAGATTTTTCTTAGGGCAAAGGTTTGGCTACAAACTTAGTTATAGTTTAAGGCTAAATTTTGTGTCAATCGAATGTTATTTATTATATGATCCATAAACTTATTTTTTATGCATAATTTTATATTACAAAAACTTACAAATTAAATAATTGATTAATGACATAGCTGTTAATTTCTAATTTTCTAAAAAATTTATTCTTTTTTTATATTTTGTCTTTTATATTGTATTTAGGATTAAAGTAATGAATGTTTTGTTAGAATATACCTAAACTCATGAGACGTATACTTTCATTTTTGGTTCAATGTATTTTATCAATTTAATAAAATTGATAGTTAGTCTTCATAATTTTTCATTATAGTAAAATTAAATGACAATTCTATTTAAATCTCTAGATTTGGAGGGATGAACACCTATAGCAAACTACCCTGACAGAGTGACACTCATTATTGAGATGATGAACACCTCACATCATCTCAATGCAAAAAAGATTTCCAGAATCCCATTTTAATTCTCATTGCAAGCACAAAACCTTACGTAACTGTAGTTCTAGGAGCAAATTAAATGCATTTCACCCCTCTCAAATGAATAATAAGTCCAACCATTTTTCGCAAGTTGACCAATTTGTACTAGTTCTTATTTGGATCTGCCACTGATATTATTATTTTTAATCTTTCACTAATAATTTGTTATATCAACAAGTGTAAAATTTTGTGTCTATAGAGTGTATAGACTTTATCCTCGTTTATTGTGCTCTTGAAACACTAAATAATTACTCCAAGCTTTTTTATAGTACAAAGTTTAGTTACAAACTTAGTTTTTAGCATAAATCTATAATTTCATTTAATATCTTTTTATTGGATGCAAATTTTGACAAATTCATCGTTGAATTACATTTTCTTCTTATATTCTTTAAGTCAACAAAATTTGCAAAAGATCCAAGATTAATAACTATATATCATCAAGTTTTTGTAGTTTAAAATTATTTATAATTGGAATAGTAAATAATATCATATTAACACAAAATTTGACATGTGCATTAAAAATGTAAAAAACATACAATCTAACAGTTAGATTTTAAAAATATGTAGCCATATTAATTTTTGTAGAGAGAATTGTATAATTTTAGACTACAACCAAGTTTGTAGTTAGATTTTATTATTATTTTTTTTTAATAACAAGAAATGTTATATCCACAATAAATGCTAAGTGGTAGGTTGTTACCAGTTGTTATTGGTAGACAAAAAAGTAATTTCAATGGTAAGTCCAATTTAGCACTTCTCATAAATAACTGGTCCAAAACCAATTGTATGCCCAAATCCAAAAGCTGACTTGGCAATAGTTGATTACTCCTAAACTTAATAACTCTAAAGTCTAAACCAAAAACACAACAAAAGCCAGTGCCAACGAGGTATGTTTCTATTCTTACTCTACCCATTAAAACATCTGAGAAATGAGAATCAGAGAGTCTCAATTGAATTGAATTCCTAAAGAAAGAGTATAATCAGAAAAGAAAAGAAAAGAAAAACAAGAAACGAAAAGAATAGCTTGGTTTTGTGTTCGAGTTTGTTTAGTAATGGCTAGCGAATCCATAGTGGTGTTCGCACAATTCCAAAGCGCGGTTGACGAGGGTTTCTGGCACCGCTTGTCTTCTCTCAAACTCAACAAGCTCGGCATCGACGACTCTCCCATTCCCATCACTGGTTTTTACCACTTCTTCTTCTTCGCTCTTTATTCTTCTTTTCTTTTGCATCTCCTAATTAGGATTCAGGTTTTGATTACTTTTTTTTTTTTTTTTTTTGGTAATAGTTTAATTAACTTTTGAATTTGTGAAGGTTTTAATGTCTCATCGGATCATAATTTGATCATATGAATTACTAACTAGTAGAAATAGTAATTCAATATTGTTTCTTATTTGAGTTAGTACCTTTGGTCATATGTATTGGTGTCCCATTATTATGATGTTATAATTGGTGCATTAGGTCACTTGGGTCGTTAAAACTTTGTTTTTTCGGGGGGAATTTATGTTATTAGACTCATTTGTGTGAATGTAGAATCCCCAAGTATTGAATGGTGCCTTATGAACAAGAATTCAGATGTTTTTAGTGTAACTAACCTTCCTGTTTGTGCGAAAAATATGAATCTTATGTCTCATAAACATTTGCTTAATGTGTTGTCTCAAATCATTATTAATGAGAAACTAAGGGAGCTCTAGTTAGTTAATCTGGTAAAGTCTTTCATTGTCAAACTAGGGACCTGGGTTCGAATCCCGCTTACATAAAATAAAAAATAAAAACCCCCATTGATTTGTTGGCGTAATGGTAAAGAGCAAGCATCTTGGAGTGGATGCCTTAGGTTTCAAATCATATAGTATCTATCAAAAAAAGTATATATATATTAATGAGAAACTAAACCTTATTTGTTTTATGATATTTTGTTGTAGTCTGGGGTACAAACTGACCTTGTTTTGCAGGATTTTATGCTCCATGCTCACATCCTCAAGTATCAAATCATTTAACTCTACTAGCTGAGTCTTTGCCTTCTGAATCGAATGAGCAATCTTCAACAGCTGCCACAAGTGGTGGCAACAGAAACAGGTGCCCTGTCCCAGGCATTCTTTACAACACGAATACAATAGAAAGTTTCCATGCCCTTGATAAGAAGAGTTTGCTAAAGGCCGAAGCAAAAAAGGTGCTCCTTGAAATAGGTTTAGTTCCTTAATTTTATGTGCAGTCAGTTTGTACTGTGTAGCTCAATATCTAAGATAAGTGCTGATTAGCAATTATGGATATAATTGCTGTGTAACTTGATTGAAAGTATAAGAATTCATTTTGACCAAATGTGTATGAAGATCTTACATAAAAAGTTTCCATCTTGTTGATATTTAGATTTGGGATGACATTCATACTGGAAAAGCTGTGGAGGATAGTGCCGTACTTTCAAGGTTCCTTCTTATCTCATTTGCAGACTTGAAAAAATGGACGTTTCACTACTGGTTTGCTTTCCCTGCTCTGGTGCTTGATCCTCCAGCAACCTTGGTTGATTTAAGGCGAGCTTCACAGTATTTTAGCTTAGAAGAGGTGCTGAGACTGATAATTGTTGGAAACTATTTTAAAATGAGAAGCTAACTATTTTAATTAAATTACGTTGTTCATGTTTGATTGTTTTTGTAACATGCAGGCAAAATCTGTTTCAGCGGCTTGTAATGAGTGGCGAAACTCAAGCTTAACAGCCGGTAGATATGCCTCCTCATTATTTTGAACTTCTTTTATTTATTTTTTTAAGGAAGATTGTCTCTTATTTATGTTCCTTTTAATGTATGCTCAATTTGTCCAATGCAGATGTGCCCTTCTTTTTGGTCTGTATCGATCCAAATTCACTAGCTACGGTTAAGCATATAAAGGATTGGGAAACCTGCCAAAGTGATGGTAACAAGGTTTGTCTATATGACTCCTTAAGTTATTTGGAATGCTTAATGGGATTTGCTACTAGAAATAGCTTTATGTGGGATGTTTAATTGGTGTGTTTTTCTTTAAGCTACTATTTTTGCTATTGGCAGTTGCTGTTCGGTTTTTATGACCCATGTCATCTTCCAAATAATCCTGGTTGGCCTCTTCGCAACTTTCTTGCACTTATTTCTGTGAGATGGAATCTCAAGTCAGTTCGCTTCTTGTGCTATAGAGAGAATCGTGGTTTCGCAGATTTGGGGTTGTCCCTTGTTGGTGAAGCCTTGATTACAGTTCCACAAGGTAGAGCGGCAAAAACTGGGTAACAGCTCTTTTCTGATTGATAGTTACTCTCCCTCCTCCTGCAGTTTGAATTTGTTCTGTTTACCTGACCTTTATAACTTATTGTTAGTAATGGTTTAGGATGGAGGGATCATCAATGTTTACCAAATGCAGTGGGGTGGGAACAAAACAAAGGGAGGCAAGTCTCCAGGTGTATTAGCCTTGCTAAATCCATGGATCCAACTAGGTATGGCTTCAGTAGTATCACTCTATTGTCGATAATGGTATTGTTCCAATTGTTACTTAGCATTTTGAGACATTCTATTTTCAGGTTGGCCATATCTGCAGCAGATTTGAACTTAAAACTAATGAGATGGCGTGCTTTGCCATCTCTGAATTTAAATGCCTTGTCATCTATGAAGTGTCTTCTACTAGGAGCAGGTACACTTGGATGTCAGGTTGCTCGCATGCTTATGGTAAGAGCTAAAATAATTTATGATTACCGTATCTGATTCTATCTATCGGGTGATAAAATAATATGCTTAATACAGGCTTGGGGTGTCCGGAAAATTACACTGGTTGACAATGGCCGGGTTGCTATGTCGAATCCATTGAGGCAGTCCCTATATACATTGGATGACTGCCTCAATGGTGGGGAATATAAAGCTACAGCAGCAGTCAAAAGTCTCGGTCGGATATTTCCAGCTGTGGTAACTGATTTTACCCTTTGATGGTTTCCTATAAAAGATGTTTATTTTTCAAACCATGTATATGTTCCATATTTCATTTTACAGGATGCAGAAGGTGTTGTGATGGCTATACCAATGCCTGGGCATCCTGTGCCTAGCCAAGAAGAAGATAATGTGCTTGAAGATTGTAGGCGCCTGCATGATTTGGTTGATTCTCATGATGCTGTTTTCTTGTTGACTGATACAAGGGAAAGCCGGTGGCTACCAACACTTCTTTGTGCCAATACTAACAAGGTCTGCTCTTGGTGTAATCGTTGTTATATTTTTGCATTGTATTCTCCAATAAGCTTGGTTCACATCTTGTTCAGGTTGATTTATTTGATCAACTGCAATAATAAGGTGTATTTATTTAGATATCAAATTCACTTGTTTGCAGATTACCATAACTGCAGCTCTAGGATTTGATAGTTTCTTGGTAATGCGCCATGGAGCTGGTCCTTTTAGCTCTAATGATGAAAGGCAGAGATTGGGCTGTTACTTCTGCAGTGATGTGGTTGCGCCAATTGATGTAATATTCTAGAAAACCTGAGATCTGATTTGTTTTTTATGTTTTATTTATAACAAGATCACCCATTAGTCCCATGCTCTTTTTGCAGTCAACTGCCAACCGCACTTTAGACCAGCAATGCACAGTTACACGACCAGGACTTGCTCCTATTGCTTCGGCCCTTGCTGTTGAACTTTTGGTGGGCATCCTGCATCACCCTCAGGGGTAAAGCCATGTGAACAGATCTTGATTATTTGTTAATTTTATGAGTTTTGAAATGATTTTTAGTTGACCTGGCATTTGGGTGTTCAACTGCACACATACAGGATATTTGCTGATGGTGAGCTTGCAAACTCCAGTAATAGTGGAAGCAGTGAGCAGCCTCTTGGTGTTTTACCCCACCAAATTCGAGGTTCCCTTTCTCAATTTTCTCAGATGACACTTGTGGGTCACTCCTCAAACAGTTGCACAGCTTGTTCCAGCACAGTAAGTTTTGCTTGCTCATTTGATTACTTCTTCCTAGCACCACTTTTACATCTACTTCCTCCACTTTCATCCGTAACTTCAATCATCCTGTACATGGGAGTTTTCTCGTATGTTCTTCACCTGAGGAAAGAAGAAAAGTTCATTCTTTTATAACTTAGTAGACGTGTGAGATGAAAGTCTCATGCATGGTTTTGATTTGAATGAGAGAAAATAGATTCTACAATCTACGTGGTGGGTTTCTAGTTGAGATATTAATGAAAAACCTGCTGTTTAGCTATTGAATCATGTCAAAGTAAATGGTTGACAGAGAGAAAGAAATAAGAGAGAGAAATAGAGGGTAGGAAGTGGAAACCAATCCTTTCATATTCCATATCATTGTAGAATCTGTATCCAGGTACATCATTGTATTTATAGAGGCTTACTATCAATGGTTTTTAAGTTGGGTGAGATTAGCTAACATGCTGAAGAGATTAACCCATGTGCTGAATAAAGTAAACTACCTAGCAGATGCTTAACTGAGTCAACTTGTTAACAGACTAACCATCAATAACAAACAAGTTGTTACAACCAGAAGTAGTTGCACAGACAGTTTCAAATGAAAAATGGTTACATGAGCTATTAAGCAGTTTGACTGGTATCCTTATTCCCCCTGCAAACGAAAGGGCACAGAAGGGACCAAGAGTTCGTCTTCAACAATTCGAAACACTCAGAACCGAGCTCATTAGTAAAGAGATTCGCAACCGGATTAGAGGTGGCGATGAATTTGAAAACTACATCTTTGCAAACCATACACTCTCGAGTGAAATGGAAGTCGACCTCAATATGTTTCGTTCGAGCATTAAATGTGGTGATGCAGGGCAATCGCCAAAACGTTCTCACACTAGATGCAAGGTGCAGTATGGAGAAAAATGCCTAAATTCTTGAAGAACCATGCAAAGCCAAGATAACTCCACAGCCGTATTAGCAAGGGAATGGTATTCAGCCTTGGTGGAGTGCCGATTGAATGGATCACCAACCCAGTTGGCATAAGCAAAGATGGAAAGATGGAGAGAGCCAGGTTTGAAGTGAATACCATGACAAAGAGTACCCTTGAGATACCGAAGGATTCTCATAGCAGTGATAAGAGGAAGACCAGTTGGAGCTTGCATAAATTGGAAAAATTGATTCACAGCAAAGTAGAGATCAGAAAGTGTAAACTTTAGATACTACGATGTTCCCACCATGCTCTGATAGGGAGAAGGATCAGAAAGTAGAGTATCATCAAGAGTCTTGCAAGATATCAAACATATTATGACAATTCAAGGGGTTTGAATCATACTTTTCTTGATGAACGAAAATACCCAAAGGAGAGGACTCAATTTGTAGACCCAGAAAATAGGTTAAGAGGTTTAAATCCTTAAGTTCGAAAATGGACCCCAACTGATGATTTAAACTTGTAATGAAGTATCATTGCCTGTAAGAATGATGTTCTCCACGTGGAGAAGAAAGAGAGTAATGGAGTGATCATTTCGATGGATTAATAAAGATGAGTTAGCAGTAGAGGCATGCAACTTAAGGGTTTTTAGGTGAGAGGTAAACCTCTTAAACCAAGCTCAAGGTGCTTGTTTGAGATCATATATGGACTTATGAGGTTTACACACATGATGGGGGATTCTCAAGATCAATGAATCTATGAGGCTGGACCATATATATCTCTTCCTTTAGATAATCATGCAAAAAGGCATTCTTAAAATCCAATTGACGAATAGACCATGAAATTGGACAACAATGGATAAGATAATGCAAATAGTAGCAGGTTTGATAATTTGTCTTTTTTTCATTTTTATCTAGGTAAATAGGGGGAGGGGGGCTGGTGGGGTTTCAACCCCAGTGCCCTGGTACCACAAGAGGTACTGGAACCACTGGGGTATCCGTCGAAATCCAGTAGCAGGTTTTATAATTGGGTTGAATGTTTCAACAAAGTCCAAGCCAGGTTGTTGATGATAGTCTTTGGCTACTAATTGAGCCTTACAATGAGCAATGCTGCCATCCAGATGCCGTTTTAATTTGTACATCCACTTGCATCCAACAATTTTTCTTGGATGGCAGAGGGACTAAGGACCAATTACCTTGTTTCTGTAAGGCTATAAATTCAACCTCCATTATCTGATGACACTGAAATCTTAGAAGCAATAGCATAATAAGGAGGCTCAGTTGTCAAATTGTCAATAGTGGATGAGTGAAAGCATTTCTTTTTAAAATGCCCTACAGAAAAACATGTTTGCATAAGGTGTGTAGGTAATGGAGGTGGAGCAGGATAAGGAGAAGATGGTACCAAATGTGGTGAGGAAGTTGATATCGAATTCAAGGAAGAAGAAGGAATAAAGTTGGTGGAGGGAACAAGGAAGTGGACTGAGAGGAGAAGTAGAATCTAGATGAGTAAAAGGAAAAGAGGATTCATCAAATTTAATGTGCTGAGAAACAAAAATTCTGTTAATAGGGAGGTCTGAAAACAGATGTCCTTTGGAATTAATGGCATATCCAAGTAAAATACATTCCTTGATTTAATTTTCAAGCTTGTGTGTATTGTGAGGAGTGAGGATGAAGAAGAGGATAACAAGAACACCCAAATCTTAAAAGAGGTGTAACCTGGTGGGGTCCAAAAAAAAAATTCCCATGTGGAATCAAGAAGATGTCAGTGATGACAGCATAAGATCAATATGAAAAAGGGATATTAGCTTGAGACATCAAGTTAAGAGAGGTTTCAATTATATGTCCATGTTTATGCTCAACAATTCCATTTTGTTTGGGAGTATGTGGACATGTAATTTGATGGGTAATCCAAGAGAAGAACATAGGCTTTGAAACTCATTACTAATATATTCACTACCACAGTCTGAACGTAAAAATGAATTTTGGTTGATGATAAGTTTTTGTAATGGCTTTAGATTTAAGTTTGATTGAGAATAACCAAGTACAGCAGGTAAAATCATAAACAAAGATTACGTAATATCTTAACCATTAACAATGGTGTTAGGTGCAGGATACTAAACATCACTGTGAATTAATGGAAGAGGAAATGTGGATTTAAAACTAGAAGCATCAAATGGTAATTGAGTCATTTTACAACAATGTTTCTTGATGAAAAATTTTGAGTTACAGAATGCCAAGGAAATATTTCAAGAGCATGCTTGAGAATTCTATCATGTGGGTGGCCAAGACGATCATGCCAAAGTTGATTATTGACTTTAGCACCAATGGAGGCAGGAGAAAAGAAGGAAATAAAAAGCGAAGAGGATTTTTCACTCTTGCATTTGTTGATGAGCCTTCTCATAGATTTGTCCTGAATAAAGAAAATATCAACATCAACTTAGAAAGAACAGTTGTTATCTCTGCATAACTTATGAATGGATAAAATATTAGATACGATTATAGGGATCCTAAGAATGTTACAAAGTTAAAAGTGTGTGAGTGGGTTCTAAGTTGAGCATCACTGAGATGTGTAATGCTAAGTCCTTGACCATTACCAACTGAGACTACCTCCAAGCCTTTGTACTCATTATGGAGAGAATGTGATAAGTGGCACCAGTGTCACTGAGCCAAGATTGCTGCTCTGTAGTAAAGGATGCATGTGCAGCAAGTTTTTCTGGTGGCTTTCGGCCTTGAGAAGAGTAATCCATCCTATGATAACAATCTAGAGTAATGTGGCCACAGATCTGACATGTTGTTCATATAAATTACTGCCAGAGAAGTTTTGATAGGAAGGTCGGGGATTGCTGCAATGAAAATCACTGTTAGAATTGTTATTAAAACCACGACCTCGACCTCTGTGGCTTGTTGATCTTCCACGCCCTCTATTGTTTGGTGAGTAAGAATATTGTGTTCCATTTGCACTGAAATTCTTGTTGCCATTTGAGGTTGCTGTCATGGCAATGAGATGAGGATGTTTCAGAGATTGTTCCTTTGAGAGTAATAAAGCATGAAGGTCTTCGAAAGCAAGGGGCTCATTTCTGGTTCAAATAGCAGAACGGGAATAATATTGATGAGGCAGCCCCTTCAACATGAAATATTCTAATTCCTCATCATCAATGTGCACGGATGCTGCTGTCAATTTATCTCAGGCTTCCTAGATCCGTTGAAAGTAGGCAGTAATTGAATCATTCTCCTTCATATTGTATAGCTTGCCTTTTACATTGAGTATATGAGATCTAGAAGACACGTCGAACACCTTTTGAAGAGTTTCTCATGCACCCTGAGCAGTGTTTTTTCCAACAACCCATGTCAGAGCTAAGTAAGAAAGTGTAGAATTTATAGCAACGAGAAGAGCTCAATCCTTAGCAATCCATTGCAGATATGCTGGATTCTCTTCTCCACTATTGTCTTGTAAGTATTGCTAAGGACATTCAAAAGAACCATCCACAAAACCGAGCAAGGAGAATGCTTCAAGAATAGAGATCATCTGGTGTCTCCATAAGATATAATTGGAGTGATCTAGTTGTACTGCTCTGAGATTAGAAATATCTGAAAGAAGGAAAATAGGGCTTTGATTCAAAACGTTGCATTCTAGTATTTACTTGCAAAGTGTGGCTCTGATACCATGAAAACCTGTAGTTTAGCTATTGAAGCATGTCAAAGTAAATGGTTTGAGAGAGGGAGAGAGAGAGAGAGAGAGAGAGAGAAATAGAGGGAAGGAAGTAAGGGACTGAACCTTTCATATTTCACATCAGCTGTACAGTATTTAGAGGGGCTTACAATCAATGGCTTTGCAGTTGGGTGAGATTAACGGACACGCTGATGAGATTTACCCATGTGCTGAATAAACTAAACTTCTTCACAGATGCTTAATTGAGGATGGTTAATTTGTGCATTTTGTCTTATAACTTGCTTTTGCTCTTCTTGTTTTTATTTATTTATTTAATGGTTTCTTTTCAATCCTTTGTTTTTATTAATATACATCACAACGAATTGTTCAGGTGGTATCAGAATATCGGGAAAGAGGAATGGAATTTATCATCCAAGCAATCAATCATCCTACCTATCTAGAGGATCTCACTGGACTAACTGAGTTGATGAAATCAGCCAGCTCCTTTAAACTTGACTGGGATGATGATGATGATGATGATGATGATTGTATTGAAATTTGAGGAATTCCTTAAGCTGAATTGCATTATTTTTAAATTAGTATCAGACTAGGTGCTTCACATGTGGAGCCTAACTTAAATCTCTGATTGATTTGTTCACTTTATTTAGGTTCACAACCAATAGGTCATATATGTTTGTTTAACAGCTTTCCGACCATAATCCAGTAGATATTTATAGGCGTGCTCACCTGTTCTCATCCTTGTCATCTACTAGTATAATAGACACTTTGACGATGTATTTAATATGTGTCAATAATATTATTCAAATATTATCGCTGTCATCTACCTATGTCTCTTTTTGTATTCTTTCAATTATTATTATTATTTTGGTTTTGTTTCAATTGCAAAATTTTGTTCATTTAAAAGAGAATTACAAAATTAGGTTGAAATATCACTAACATTCAAAGCGTTCGATAATTACTATGGTCTTCTAGACAAAGGCTCGTCGATTTGATTTGTGCCATGCGAAAAGGTTGAAGGTTTATATCGCAAAACGCCAAAACCTTATAAATATATATAATATACATTTTATGAGGTACAAAAAAAGAGAGAAAACAATTCAGCAAAAACAAAAAAAAAAGAAAAAAAAAAGAGAGAAAACAGATCCCACGTAGAAGAAAACAGCAGTGACACGAAATATTGAGAAAAATTCACTTAACACTGACCCACCAAAGAGGCAAACACCAAGACATTTTTATTTTTACAGCATTTCAATATATATTTAAAATTTATACAACACAAGAATTTTGTTTTGGAATCAAAGAAAAAAAAGAGAGGAAGGATGAAAGAGTTTATGAAACAAATTTACATGGGTAAGCATTAAGCACCTTTCTCTCCGGCCTTCTTCTTTTCCTTCTTTTTTCTCTCTCTATCAATTCGCTCATGGCTGATTTTTTTTTTCTTTCTTGTTTCTTATCTCTAACCTTATCTCAATCCCTTGGATCTTGTGTTTGTGTTTATCAACAGAGATAACTCTAACTATTTAAATTATAAATTGTCTCTCTTGTATTTGTTTTATGATTTACTCATAGCTGCTCTCTGTCAATTAGTGGATTAGTTGGTAAAGCAGACTCCTCCTCTCCAGCGTTCTTCTCCCTCAAACGCGTGTCCTGTGTTTGTGTCCATCAACAGAGTAGTTGGCTGATCAAAAAAGCTAACAAAGAGATAAGATCAAATAAAATAGGGGCAGAAGACCAAACGACCTACACTCTCTAACTGTTCAAATTAAAATTTTTTAAGGATAGTGTAAACCTATCTACACACAATAAACAAACCAACCCAGCTCTCCTTTGTCTGTTGCTTAGTTGTAAATTTGTTAACATGAAATAACCAAGCAAGGTGCTCGACAAAAGCACTATTCACAAGCTCATTCGCGCTTTTTATATAGGTAATAGATAATTAAAAAAACTGCCTCATTTCTTGTATAGTACTAAAACCCTAGAGCCTCCACTATCTTTTTTTTTTTTCCCTCCTTTATCTATTGATTTTTCAGTTTCAAACTTTGAGCTTTTGTTATAAACCAAATTTTAAATACTTTGAATAATAAAGAAATAAATCTTTAATTCCACTTATTTTTAAAGGCAATGAAGGCAGTGAGACTTATATTGTTTTCTAAACACTTTTAGATTGATTTTTTTAAAATTTATTTTAAGGAATCAAAATAGGTGTCTAATTAGATAAACCTCCTACTTTTTTTTTGAGAATGATAAACCTCTTACTTTGATTAAATTAGACTCGGTATGAAAGAATAAATTATAGTTTGCGTTTATATTAGATTTTGTATGACAATTGTAGTTGTTCACAATTGTATATTTATTTTATTATTAATATAGATTAATATATTTGGGTTTTACTTTAGAGATTAAATTCTGTAAGAACATGATATAAAACTCATGTTTTACCCTTCCAATCTCAACATACTACATCATCTTATCACATATTTAAGAATAAGCACAACTACGCCCAATCAATTCTAATACCCATATATAAATTCAACTAAATTGGGAATTTATTGAGATATTATTAGGTGTGATAGGCTATATTGAATTTTAAGTAAAACGCTGATGTGGCAGTCACTTATTGGATAGTGTAAAATATGAGTTTTACACCCCATTCTTTCCAAATTCGGACTCTTTACTTTATATTGCCTTTTAATTTTGTCGCCCGAACTAAAATCTTGACCCCGTCACTAGTGATGGGTATAAAGACCATTAAAGACGGATAGACACTTCTTACTGTGTGAACTATAGTGCAAGGGGTTTTTACCCCTCCCAACCCCTCTAGTTACTTTGTGAATCAGAGATTTTTAAAAGATCAGTGAGGAGTGATCATAGCATGGATTAGGTTCTTAAATATTTTGATGCTTGTCTTGGTAAAATAAAGTCGAGTTTGGGGTTGCTATGAACTTATCTGTTCATGAAGATCTGTGTCCTCAATTTTGCGTTAAAGAGTCCTGGAATTTGCATGAGAGGAAACAAAAGTTATTTTGGCATCTGTTTTTTAAATTTAGATATATTTAATCATAGTATAAAGAAGTCAATCAACAAAGCACCAGTGGTCTAGTGGTAGAATAGTACCCTGCCACGGTACAGACCCGGGTTCGATTCCCGGCTGGTGCATTGTTTTTTCTTTTCTCAGAAATGAGAAAGCTTTTTATTATTATTATTATTATTATTATTATTATTATTATTTTCTGTTCCAGAAATGAGAATACTGAACCACATAGTTGGTCAATTAGCAATAATATACTTTTTTAGTCGGTAATCAGGACTGCGCTAGAAGTGATAGGATCTCAATTCTCATGAAATTAATCATAGGCAGAAAATACATAGTAAATGGGACCATCATTATTATGGGTCCGGTAGACCCCAGAAGGTTAACTTCAACTTTAAGCAAGACTTGCACTTTTTTGTCTCCAAATTTAGTCATGAAGATCTGAAAGACTTGTGACTAAAGGTAATCCCTTGTTTAATATGCAAATGGCTTTTTTAAAACAAAAAAACAAAGCCATTCAAATTCAAAAATCATCATGAATTCTGTTTTGCTATATGTTTATTGGGCAATGCAAACACAGCCCTTTGGTAAGTTTTAGTGGAACTTCTTAATTCCATTTTCCCATATACGCTCACATAGAAAATTAAACTTCAGTTTGGCAGCTTTGAACAAGCCAGCAGCACTATTTGATTTGATCCCTGCCTAAATTTGTGTCTTGGACTACCTAGTTGGTGTATTTTACAAGTAATTGTAAAGTTTCTGGCAAGCCAAAAGTGCTTCTATAATTCTGTCTCAATGGTTTTCAACCTAAAGAGGGTATCATAGCAACTATATGATAGTTTGACCACAAGGCAGGTGATTGTGTCAAATTTTCAGAAACAACATAAAAAAATTTGCTAAAACAAATCACAGAACTACTTTACCGTGTGTTTGACCATGACTTTAAATTGTGTTCCAACATTTGGCTGAAGTTGGCAAGCCAGAGCTTGTCTACCAAAACACTTTCAAACGTTTTCTTTGCTCAATGACTTGAAAATTGGAAATGAAGTGGTCAACGATGAACTTGAATAACACTTCATTCCCGTGAAGCACGAAGTGAACTTGCTCCAAATTGTGATAACACAACTTGGCATGCATGTATAATATATTATAGAATTTCGAGGGAAGCTTCAAAAGGCAGAAAAAGGAGCAGAATTTTTAAAAAGGAAAAAAGGGTAGGATTTGGAAGAGACTTAAAGTGCACCTCTAAAAAGTTGAGGTAGTGGGTTTTGCAAAATTATGTGTGATAGGGTGAAAGAGTCTAAAAATCCATCATACTAACATAGTCATTGGGGTAATGTCATCCTATCAAATGCTCTATCCTTTGGCAGTGCACTTGTTAGTTGTTGAAATTGACACTTATCATCTGACTGCTACTTCCACCTCTGCTTATACATTAGTGGAGTGTCCATCTTTTTTTAAGTTACATTCTTTTCACTATCCCTCGTGTCAGATAACACTGTATTATGAATTCACTGAACCAACACCTGGCACCTTATTGCAATTATGCCTGCCAATAGGCACATTACTAATGCCTCAATTTGATATGGTTGGCTAGTCTAGGCACTATCACTGCCAATGAAAAGATTTTGCCAGTTCTAAGGCATGATCATTGAATGAGTCAGAGCACCGCACGTGTCGGTTTGAAAATTACTTATTTTCAGTAGTTTATTTATATAAGTGAGACAAAAAGTTAAAAATTAACTTATTTTAAAAAAATAGTTAAATTATTTAAAATAAAACTGATACAAAAAATAATGTGAGATCCACAAATAGTAGATTATTTAAGCAAAAAACCTAGCTTATAATTTGTTGCCAAACGCAGTCTTCCACCCACTTTTTGAGTATGATACTGATATCTAGTTCTCACCTCTTGAAGGCAGTTCAATTTATAGGTATTCAGATCTTCAGAAGGTAACATGTAAAACCCTCTTTCATTAACATGCTTGTACATGATCATGTATCATTATCAAATCAACCAGTAAAAATAGAAGTGAATTGTTGTGTCATGTGTGTTCATTCTTCGACAGGGGGAAAAAAACAAAACTACAATCAATCATGATTTGTAAGTGATGCCCTGATGGGTCGCTTTACCAAATTACCATACCAACATTTAGAAAAGAATAGGAAAAATGGAGAAAAAGCTGCTGCTTGTTGAGGCTTGGCAAATGTTATATTAAGGTGAGCTTAAGCTTATGTGTACTTCTAGATAAATCTTGACTATTGATGATGCCGAAAAAATCACCAGTGAGCCACATAGCCCTTACGCGCTCGCAACAATACCTGCAAAAAGAGAAAACCTAATAGAGAGCACCGGTGTGGTGCCGGCCAAATACCCTCCGAATGTCAAGTTAGAACTTTTCACAACTTTAGAGTGCCAGAGCTAGGGTAAATTATGCGTACCTTAGTTTATGAGGGTCTTGGGTTTTTATAGTAGTAAAGGGTTGACATCTCTTCCTTGGTTTAGAAGTCTTTTCCTTGTAGGAGTCTCTATGAACGTATTTTGCGGAACCCTTTCCTTGTAGGAGTCCTTTTGATTAGCACTGAGCATGGGGCACAAGATATTTCCATATACAGCATACGTGGAGACCAAGTAGGGCCACGTCAGAACCGTCAGTCTTGCATACCCCCTTCAACCTATTGGCGTCAGCTTTCCATCTACGGCCCCAAGTTGACCCCGTCAGCTTGGAGCCGTAGACTCCCTACTGTTGCCATGTGTCAATGGATATAAGACCGACAGGTTTGACTAGAACGTCGCTCTACACCCTTACATCAGTAAGTGTTCATATTTACAATTTTATCCTTATCAACTAGAATAAAGTCTTTAAATAAAAAGGAACAAATTTCAAAACCATTTTAGATCTTTTAGAATTCTTAAAGTAACTTTCTTTATTATGAAATTCCTAAAATTTCTATTTATTCATTTTAAATGAGTGGATTAAATTTTATAACTTATTAACATTTAAAAGAAAACATAGACTATCACAAATTTGGTTTATAACCAAATTATTATTGATATAATAAAATTCAATCTACTAATTTTAAAATAAATAGATAGATAAGATTTTAGGAATTTCACAATGGATTCTAAAAACTCTAAAGGATGCTAATTCATTTAAAAACATTTGTGAGATGGTTTGAAAAAAAAAAAATGATTTGGATCTCATGCAAAAATTACACGGTGCATTTATCAAGTAATTGTAAAAGTTAAAAAAAAAAAAAAAAGATTTATGATACAAAGGCTGAGAATAAAAGTGAATTTTTTATTTTTAACTACATCCTAGCCATAACAAAGGAAAAAAAATATTAACCAAGTTTTTTTTTTTTTTTTTTTTTTAAATGAATAAGGAATTAACCAAGTTGTTATCAAACTACAGAATTTTGACATGTGAGAAGAAGATAAGATGAATCTAAAAGAGTCACTATCAAAGTGTAAGGATGATGGCGGTGGTACACATCATACAAGCACCATTCCTTTTGTGTTTTTTTTGCTTCAACAAGTCCAGGTTTATTAGGTTGCATTTGTATAAACTATTGAAAAACTGTATTTTAAGTTTAAAATCAGTGTTTGTATAAAAGTTATAAAGAGTTATAGTTGCAAAATAAAGTTTTAAGTTTTAAAAATGCTCTTTTATACTCCTAAAACGCCTAACCAAACGAACCCTTAGCGATAAACCATTTCTCTCTTGTTGGAGTAAACTATTTCACACGTGAAAAAATTGTATGGGATAGATAGAAGTATAGTGGTGTATGACGTGAAATTATAATAGCACAAAATCGAAAGGTCTAGTTAAAGAACTCCACCCAAAACTCATGCCCAAGATTTTTTATTTTTTATTTTTATTTTTATTTTTTTTATATAGTGAAAGTTGGGTCAATAATGGTAATCTGGTTCACAAAGTGGTGCACTAATCAAAGACTCAATGTGCCGAGTAGATTCTTGACTAAAATGGTAGGCACGGCTACAATTTTAATTATATTGTTAATCCAATTTTTTGTGAATCAAATTTTATTTCATGTGTGTGTGTGGGGCAAGTCTTATCTATGTGCAAATGGAGCATGTAGGATGCTAAAACTTTGTTCAATTATTTTCATTCAGATTCACGCTGGCGGCTCTTAAAGGCAACACACAAATCAACCACATGAACTATTAAAGATGTGACGGTTTTTTTAATTTTGTTCTTTCTTTCTTTCTTTTGTATAAATGAATTTGGCCTAAAATTTGAATAATTCCTTCAAGTCAATGAGCCATTAAGTCAAGAACCAGTAGCACACAGCCTTTCCGTATTAATAGTAAGCCAATTTTACCACCACACACCATTAGTGTAATGGTCACTCCACAAGTATAAGTGCTTGTGAGGTGTGGGGGGTAAGAGCTGGGATTCAAGTCTTCAAGAGAGAAACTTCACACACATATACACATAGATTAGGTTAGAGTAAAATTTCTATCTTGTATAAATAAAATAAAATAAAATAGTAAGCCAATTGTATGCAAAACTTAGATACTAAATAAATTCAAAAAAAAAAAAAAAATTTGAGAAGAATTAAATTCAAATTTTTTATTGTATTGACCAAGGACAAAAAATATAATATTATCTTTTTAAAAGATAATTTAAGTTCAATACAATTATATATTTGACTTTAATTGGAAAACTTAATGTATTGTAATGAGTTATTGTATCTAAAATTTACCCATCATATATATTTCTCTTTTTTTTTTTGAGCTCACTGGTATATATAATATAGAATAATATGACCATAAAAAATTAAAATTGCTAGGGTGGTATATTATGACTGGTGCACAATAAATATTGTGGCAATAAAACAATGTGTGAGTGATGTTACAACTTGACATTATCTAATAATCATGTATCAAATGTCAATTTCATGTAAAAGAAAAAAAATATTTTACAAATATTATCAAATTTATTATATTATCATACCAATATGTATGGTATGTTGTGCAAATTTAATTATATTTAAATAATTATGATAAATAATTAAAATAAATATTTTATTTTACTTTAAACTTATTGAAAATTTCGCTAATAGAATTTTGATTGGAGAAGAATTTTAAATATTTAAAACCTAGATGATTGAGTTTTACCTAAATTAACTCTACTAACAATTGATAAGATAAATAAAATTTTAATTGCAATATAATTTTTAACTTCTTAAAACTTAGCCAAAAGAGTTTTTAGATAAATTAAACTATCCTTTCAATTAATAAGATAAAATAATTTTATAATTAATGAGAGGGTAGTCACTTTTCACTGAGAAAAGATAGCTACTTGGCGTAACCTAACTTCTAGAATCCAACTTTTATTCTATAGTTAAATGATATGATTTTATCAATCTATTTATGTTTGTAAATTTCTTTATGTTGTTAGGTTATTAACAACTATATTAATTTCCTTATTAAAAAAGAAAAAAATCATGTTAACGGATACTCTTAAGGCATTTGTTAATAAACCATTTTAGAAAAATTTTGATACTACTTTTATGGGAAATATGAAAAACTGTAAGAAAAAAAAAACTTTTTCTTTACAATAAAAATTTTCAAAAAACATTTCATAAACCAATGTTTTATGGCAATGGCATTTGTTAACTTTTCCCTACACAAAACAACTACATTAATTCCAAGATCTAGAACAATAATGAATTTCACAAGTACATAAGAACATAACTAAATAAATTTGGAACTGACCTAGATCCATTGTTGGATTTTTCACAAGATACAGTCTTTGGTTAAGGAAACTTAATTTCTTAATAGGATATCTTTCTCTCTCTTCAACCCTTCTTTTTAAATTTAGTTAGTGTGATGGAAAACAGAATATCTTGTACGGATAGAGATGACTAGTTTCCTTGTACAACTTAATATCCACTTACCCATCAAAGTAGAAGTTATTTTAGAAACCGCTTCTCTTTTGATCAATTAGATAAATACACTTAAGGATATGCAATTACATCCTTATTAAACCTTTAACTAATCCCATGTATGTTATCAATATTAGGAGTGTACATGGGTCAAGTTGAAGAGTTTTTTCATCCTAAGACAATAAGGTCAGGTTGAGAAATTCCAAACACAAGTTAGGTTGGATTGGGTTGGGTTGGTGAGTTATGCTTTCATGTTTTATACCTTATAAAAATTTGGACTTATATAAACTACTAGTGAAAGTCCCTTGTGTTGAATAGCTTTAGTCATCAATTTTTTTAATATATATAGAGAAACAATAACTAAATGAGTTATTATTACATAATTTTAGAACTCATTTCTAGCTAAATGAATGATTATTATTATTATTATTATTATTATTATTATTATTATTATATAAAATGCATAATTTTGTATATTTTCCTTATATAATATCTCTAATTAAAATGATCAATAAAAAAAATTTTAATTATTTTTTTAATTATAATTCCTTTTTTATTAATGAAGAGAGTGATTTGAACTCAAGCAGTTAAATCTTTTCTAATACTTGCATAAATAAGGTTTTCCTAAAATAATTAACTCCAAACTTAAGATTAAAAAATCAATTGTATATGTACACTTAAAAGAAATTTCATTTTTAAGTCTTATTTTGATATTTAAATCATTTGTTTTAGTATTGATTTTATTCAAATGGTTAGCACCCTAACTTATACAACTTTAGTAATGTCTATAATTAAATTGTGCTTTAGTCTTTAAGAACACATATATTAATATTACACATGAAAAAAATAATAAATTTAACATTTAAAACATTTGAAAACAAAATTAAGCCAAAATCTCAATTCATTAATGAAAAACAATCCAAATTTCTAAACTTAAAAAATAAAAATGAAATAGAAGTTAAGTAAAGATAGACTAACATAGGAATTTGGACTGATGGATCTAATTTAGCCAAATATTATCTATGATCTAAAAGGATATAGGAGGAGTTCTAAATTAAATTTAGTTAGACTTTCGAAGAAATATAGTCATGAAAAAATTCATAGCAACCTTAAATTATATGATCTAAAAGGACATGGGAGGAATTTCGCATACTAAGAAATTAACACAAAGCACAAAAAAAATTTTAAAATATAAAAATAGATAAATATTGATAAAGTCTTAACAATCAATAAGTAAAAGTAACTTGAAATCATATTACAATACAGCACATGAAAGACATGTTTTGAACCAGATTTTTAGTAGTGATAGTCAATTGAAAAAATCAAAACACTTACAAACTAAATACATAGAATAACCAAAACCTAAAACACACAAAATAGTTCAAAAGTTGAGAATTAAAAAAAAATAAATAAATAACTTGCCTAAGAGAAACTAAGAACTTAAATGGGTTTACTCAAAAAAAAAAAAAAAAAAGAACTTAAATGGGTATCCCTTATTTTGCTTCTTTATAATAGATTTCCTTTGACATAATATTCATACATGAAAATTTAGAAACAAATAACAATAAGAAAGATAAATTTGTTATATCAAAACTATCATATACAACTTGAAAAAAATTAAATTAAATTAAACAAAAATGTGGGGTGCAAGAAGGATTTTATGGAAAGACCATTGGTGAATATATATAAGTTTTGTAATTTTGATAATAGATTTTTAGTTGAAGTAAGATTTAAATTTCTGAAACCTAGATGATAAAGTTTTAGTTAAATTAAATTATAATTAAATCTTATCCCTTGAATCGAGGAAATATATCCTAACAATTAATAAAATAATTTTTAAAATAATTAATAAAACGTAAGATGCAACTTGAGGGGGTTGGGGGGGGTCGAACATGGGGTGTTGTGTGGGATTCCAGATTTTAGTTAAGAAATTTTTTTTTTTTTCTAGGGAAGGAAGTTAAAAAAAATTATAAATATACTTTTAGTTTGAATAGAATTTAAATGATAAAGTTTTACGCAAATTAAACTATTGTTAATTTTATCCCTTAATTTGAGGAAACATATCGTAACAATTAATAAAAAAATTAATTTAATAATTAATGAGAGTAGTTTTTATTAGGAAAAAATTAAGAGAGAGAGACAGAGAGAGAGTATCATATAAATTTATCAACTCCTATGAATCTATGAAAAATGTATATCTTTCTAATACAAATACATATGTGTAAGTTGCAACTTGAAAAAAAAAAAATGTGGGATGCAAGAGAGATTATATGGAAAGACCATTGGTGTATATATATAAGTTTTGAAATTTTGATAATATATTTTTAGCTGGAAAGACCATGGTGCATGTTTTGTTAATACACTTATTGTTACTTTATCTAAAGCAATTGATAAGAACAGATAAGTTGTTATCTCTATATCAACCGAAAGTTAGATGCATGTTACATGTTTTTTTTAAACACTTATTGTAACTTTGTCTAAAGAAATTGATAAGAACAAATAGGTTATTGTCTCTATCAACTGAAAGTTAGATGTATGTTGTATGTTTTGTTAAAACACTTATTGTTACTTTATATGCATGTTGCATGTTTTGTTAAAATTGTTATTTTATTTAAAAAGCATGTTTCATGTTTTGTTAAAATACTTATTGTTACATTATTTAAAGAAATTGATAATGTAACAATAAGTGTAGATGCATGTTGCATGTTTTGTTAAAAAACTTATTATTATTTTATCTAAAAAATTGATAAGAACAAAAAAGTTGTTGTCTCTATCTAAATTTTTTTTTTTATCCAAAATATTGCTGGGTTCAAGTTACACCTAGTGTAACTCTAAGTAATGTTACACCATCCAATAACTTGTTATAGAATTCATATTTTGAAAATCTCACTGTTGAATTATATGTTCTATATGTTCTTAACATTCATGCCAATTAGATATTATTTACTATTCGATCTATTAACTCATTTTTTATGCATTATTTTAAACTACAAAAACTTGAATTTAAACAATTGATTGATGACATAGTTATTAATCTTTGATCACTTTGAAATTTTGCAAGTATAGAGAATATATGAAAATAATGTAATCTAATGGTGGATTTGATATATATATATATATATATATATATATATAGGGTTGGGTTCAAGTTACACCTAATGTAACTCTAAGTAATGTTAGACCGTTCAATAATTTTTAACTGGATGCGAATTTTGACAAATTTATCGTTAGATTACATTATATTCGTATATTCTCCAACCTTACAAAATTTTAAGGTGATCAAAGATTAATAGCTATGTCATCAATTAATTGTTTAAATTCAAGTTTTTATAATTTAAAATAATGCATAAAAAATGAGTTTATGAATTGAATGGTAAAATAAGTTGAAAAAACTATCAATCCAAGACTAAAAAGTAAAATGTCACATTTTTTTTTCTCTGCCCTTGACCAAAGATCTGTGCTACATTATGCAACAGGGTTTGTAACTTAGCTATTCCATTTGAATTTAGCAAGATCGATTGAATGATTTCATTTCTTAGCTTATTATATATATATTTGTGTGGTATAAACAATTTTAAGCGGATCATCATCATATATGAACGGTGATTTGACCCTTCTTGCTAAGAAATCTTGACAATCAATCACCATGCTTTCGAGAACGTGGTTGAGAAAAGAAAAGGAAAAAAAAAAAAAAATTTATAAAGATTCAGGCAGCGGCAACGCTATTTCGTGGTATGCATGCCACGTCTATAATCTGTAATCAATATGATGACAAAAAATCTATGATGCTTCGCGGGAAAATCATTGCTAATGCCCTTGATTCTCACTCACATGCCATAACTGTGGCTCACACCTAAACCAAGATTAATTAATCTTGATTTTAAATAAGTGGGACTGCAAACGAATTCTTTGTGACATTATTTAATTAACATTTAATATTTTTGTCAATATTTTTTCTTACATTTAGAAATGAATATAATTATTTGTGTAGATTCATTTAGTGAGCGTTTGGATAGAGATTATCCACGGCTGCGTTTTCAATTTCACGTGTTTTTTCCCTCTTTTTTTTTTTTCTTTTCAGCCGCAACTGTTGACCCGGTCTTCTGTAAACAGTGCATTTGTGCACTGTTCACAGACCTACAAATTTCACTTTTCAGCAACTTTTTCATTAAAAATGGGTCCCACATCACTATTCACACATTTAAAAATTATTTTACTACAGTGTTTTCAGTTTTCAGTTTTTAGTTTCAGCAAAAGCAAAATAAGCTGTATCCAAACAGAATCTAATGTGTACACTTGGCTTGTAAAAGATAGAGGATGCATTTAGTACTTTTGTTTTTCCTTTTACTTTAGTGCAAATAGTTGATATTTTTGGTTCAATGATTTAGTTAAACGAAATCTTTAAAACACTATTTTAGGAGCATTCAACTGCCTAATTATGTATTTGCCAATGTTGTTTTGGAGGGTTATTCCCAGTCTCTTTTGTCAGCTTTGCAACTTGATAAGGATATTTTGCATTTGGATGGGTTGTTAATTGAAGATGTTCGCTTCTGTTCTAGACTGTTTAATCAATTATATTACTCTCATACTAAGAGAGAAGGTAATAAGGTTGCTCATAATCTTGCTCGGTATGCTTTACATATCTCTGACTTTGTTGCGTGGATGGAGGATGTTCTACCACCAATTATTTCTGTACCCCAGGCTGACTTAGCCATCTTTATTTAATATAAGCATTCTTTTTTCTCAAAAAAAAAAAAAGGCTTAATTATGTGTTCTTTTCTAATTATTTATCAAATAAGGTGAAAAATTAATGAATACTATTTTAAACAAGGATTTTGTTAACTTAATTTCTTTAAATTCTTAGGGGTTGTAACTTAATTTCAATCATGTAGCTGTTTTGGTCAGTGCAAAATAGACCATTTTATCTTTGGAAAAAGTTTACGAATATCCTAAGGGTATTGGTTTAAGAACTAATTTTAAAAATTTTTTATGAGAAAAGAAAAATATAACTAATTTTTTTTACAGTTTTTTATATTTTCCATGAAAGTTGTATTAAAACTTTCTTAAAATAGTCCATTAACAAATGCACTAAAGGCACCATTAATAAGACTCTTTATCTTTTTTAAAAGTTACAACACTTAAGAAATTATATTTAATTTTTTTTCTAATTAATTTTTCTTAGTAATATTTTTCTGTTTCTAAAATTTGGAGCAAAGACACAGTGCTATGACCAAAAATTAAGGCTCATTGGGAGTAATACAATCTAATACTTCGAGAGGGAGTATAATGATGAGTTATTCCCTTCTTTCATATAATAATAAATTAATTATTAAATTCAAATCAATGTGATAGGAGAGAGTATATATCTCGTTGCGTTACTTTAGTAATTAATTATCTTGATAGTTTAAGCCATCGGATTATGAAATGTCCATGAAACTTCACCCCCCCAAAATGAGTTGAGCATGATTAATATATAAGCCCTACCTACACATTTCCTATATAATGATAGTTTTCCGCTTCTTAGTGCGTACTCACTATACATGACCGTACTAAAATTGCCTTTTTAAATCACAATTTCAAAGTAGAGTTTACAATAGTGAATGTGGACTAAGATTTTCTGTATTTTTATCTCAAATGGCCATTTCTCATAATATGGGGTATTATAAATATGGGCATAATGGGAATTTAAAGCTCATGATCCCTCACTTGTCTTAAATATCCGTCACGGTCTGTGAGTTTACAATGGACAGCACTGTTCCTCTGCATGTGCTTTGTGCTTCGTCTCGTTTTTGCTCTCAAAGTCGTCTTCCTCCTTGTCCCACTCATCCCATATTCCCCTTTATTTTTTTGAAAGTCAGGCTCACAGAAAAACTTATACTATAAAGAAACAAAACCCAATAACTATTTCTCAATCTCTTTTTCTCTTTTTCTTTCACTATGTGTCCCTCACAACCCCCAAACATCTCCAATTCTTCTTCTTCTTCTTCTTCTCCTATTTGGTTATTGTCTTACATAAAGCTCCAGTTCTTTGGTCGAATCCGAAGGTTCCTACGATCAAAGGCGGCTCGCAAGCGATACGGGTCGACCACAGATCGATTCGATACAGTGAGTATCAAAAGTAGTGTTGATGATGATGAAGAAGTAGTAGTACAGCAAGTTATGGGAAGAGAGAAAAGTGAGGATGACTCGGCCGTGGTGCTACAGAGGTCAGTGAAGAAGCTTCACTTTGGGGGGTGGGAAGAGAAAGAAAAGGCGGCTATGGAGATTGAAAGGCTTGCAAGAGAAGATGGGAAGACTAGGAAGTTGATGGCGGAACTGGAAGTTGTACCTGTGTTGGTGGCTATGGTGGCTTCCGATGTGCCTAGTAGAAGGCTTGCTGGGATCACGGCTTTGATTGAGCTTGCTCGTGGAACTTACACGTAAGTTTTACTATTTCTTCATTTCTTTATTTATTTTTGAAAGAAAGGTTTAGAGATAAAAATGTCTTCGTAATTTTTATGGGATAGATTGTCTGTTGTTGAAAAAAAATCGTAAATTTATTATTTGTATTAAAATAATTGTAAATACTCAAAGTCAATAATTGTGGCATAAGTTGCGCTCATAAGAAAATCAATTATTTTTATTGTTTTGTAGGATTAAATCAATGGTTCACTATTGTAGTTGTTCACATATATGTTTTTAGATTTCTTTTTGGTGTCTTTTTTCTTCTATTGGTAAGACTATGTTATAGAAAGTTGGAAAAGGGTGCATCATGCATAACCTCCTCTTTGATATTTCAAGCATAATAATTGACCATACTATCATTCACCAGCTACATGTATGCTTCTAATTAGTTGTGCAGTTAATCATCTTGATGCAAGTGGATTTGGAACAAAGAAAATTGAAGGCATGAATGGATTTTATTGAATAAGTTTATGGAGTCAGCAAAATTTGGTTTGGGTGGTTATAGGAATAGGAATGCGTCACGTGTAGGTCCAGTGGAAGATTTGCTTATATTCTTTTGTAACTTTTTTTTTTTCCCAAAAAGAGATTTTTTATTTTTTATTTTTTAAAAGATACTTTAAAAATTAAAATTAAGGTTGCTAATGCTAACTTCTAATCCTTTTTTAATAGGTTTAGCTTTGATTGGTTGTATAAGTTTGTTAGGACAGATAGGGGAAGAAGAGATGGGACCCTTACATTTTGTTAGGTTAGGGACTTAGGATTATTTAGTGATTAAACATAAAAAAAAGCTTTCGTTTTCCTTTATAGTTCCTTCATTTAAATTTATATTTATCTTAATTATATATATATGAAAAAGAGGTGAACCCACGTGGAAAGTATTTATATTTATCTTAATTTTTGGCGTTTTCTGTTTATTTTCCTAACAATGTTGACATTGTGGAGTTCAAGATGGAACCCTTATGGGCACCACCACTCTTTGACTCTTTGAGTAGTGATAATTCATAATAACTAGGGATTCAGATTCATTTCACGTGGTAGCTGGTCGGATTGGGATTTTTATTTTTTGGACCCTCTATAATTCCTAGTTTTTTTTCTTAAATGTTGCAGAAAACAATGGGACATAAATGTTTCTAAAAAGGGCAGTGATGAATGGGTCTTCATGCACTTCTCGATCTAGCTAGGCTGTTGCACTCATAAATATACTCACTACTTTAATAATGATAATATTAATTGTAAGAAGGAGAGATGGGTTCTCTGCTCCTTTTCATTTTACTATTTTTCATGCGAATCTGTGGCAATTGACATCTACATTCAAAGGTGGGATAGTGGTTACCTTTGATGTAGAAGTATATATATTTTTGACATGGATGTAGAAGTATATTGGTAGATAGTCTTTAGAAAGAAAAAAAAAAACTTGTAGATAGTAAAAATGGAACAAAATAAAGGGCTTTTTCGGCTTAACACATTTGAATATAATAATTAGGGATTCAATTAATTTTTTTTCTTTCTATAATCTTTATTACTTGTTAAGGTGGTAAAATTTTCAAATAAGTATATCACTGACATTATTTGTATTATGCATCGCACGTCACTAATTATAAAATTGTTTGAAATATGCAGCCCATTGATCAAAGCATTGATCCAACCATCATCCATATAACTAGGGCTTATGTGCTTTCTAACATGTATTCATGCATTTCCTGAACTGTTTGAAATAGACCAAATCAGTAATTATAAAATTGTTTGAAATACATCAAAGCACCCGACCATCATCCATATAACTAGGGCTTTTGTGCTTTCTAACGTGTGTTCATGCATTTCCTGAATGACCCATTTTAATTACTTTTAATTACAAGAAAAAAAAAATTAAGATCATATCTAGCATCTTGATCATGGATGGAATAAAACATTATTACTAGCATATATAGTATATGATGGGGGTATCATTAGCTTTAAAGAACCAAAATATAATTAAGCAAAATGTGCCCTTGAATCAGAGCGCCATAAGGTGCGCTGACTGTCCACTAAGTTCCACAGTGGTAGGAAAATTAGGACAGGGAACAGTGTTTTATTGAAGCGACATCTTTGTCTTTTAAAAATTAGAAAAATCACAGTCTATGAGATATAGCGTAGTGGTTCAGATTCCAATAATAATTTTTAGACAAATGAAAACTTCGTCTATTGACCTCCACTTTCCAACACAGATCTATTGACTTCATCCAGATTGGAATTCTTTAAATAATTTGGTTAGTTTTGATCAGAGAGATTTATTTAATGGGTACCCCTTGAATATTTTATAAGAAATTATGCAATTACAGGCCGCCACTTGTTTTTTTTTTCAGCTACCTTAACCTATTATTTTTGCTTGTTTTATTTAAATAACCAATTCAAGTTTCGTGGTCATTATTGACTCGAATTATGTGTCATTCTTATTTTCAACCTTGGTTAGATGAGAGTTGAAACATGTTGTGCTTCTGGTCCTAATCTTTCTTTGTCAATTTCTCTCTTTTTTTTGTCCAATCAGGAACAAGGTGCTCATGGTGGAGGCAGGAATATTATCCCAACTACCAAAGAACATTGATATTATAGACGAATCAACGAGAAGTGAATTTGCTGAATTGCTCTTATCATTGTCTTCTCTAGCAAACAACCAATTCCCTTTTGCCTCATCAGAAATTCTCCCATTTCTCACAAGGATTCTAGAATCATCAAGCTCAAGTGTTGAAACTAAAGAATTGTGTTTGGGTACTTTATACAACTTGTCCACAGTGTTAGACAGTGCAGGACCTCTAGTCTCTAATGGGGCGGTACAAACCCTCTTGATGCTCACCTCAATAAAAGAACTATCAGAGAAAGCCCTTGCAACACTTGGGCACTTGGTGGTGACCTTAATGGGAAAGAAGGCATTGGAAAATAGTCCAATGGTGCCACAAAGCTTGATAGAGACTTTGACATGGGAAGATAAACCCAAATGCCAAGAATTATCAGCTTACATTTTAATGATTTTGGCCCATCAAAGCTCAGCCCAACGCCAAAAAATGGCCAAGTCAGGAATTGTGTCGGTGCTGCTTGAAGTGGCATTATTGGGTAGCCCTCTAGCCCAAAAGAGAGCACTAAAGCTATTGCAATGGTTCAAAGACGAGAGGCAAGCAAAGATGGGCCCACATTCTGGCCCACAAACAGGTAGGATTACAATAGGTTCACCTATA